>OV884002.1:32160802-33550177 GCA_930367185.1 Myathropa florea | reverse complement strand
GCCCCAAGTCCGAGGGGTCCCAGGTTCGAATCCCAGTAAAATCGAATCTGGCCCAGTCACCATTTGCCGTTGGGATCAAATTAACGGCACTGGAATAGGTTGCTACCTGGCAGTACAATGGATCAGTTTTGAGTCTGAGTGCTCCAGTAGTGTTTCAAAAATTATCCGAAAAAAAAAGAAAAATAGCGCCACAAGAAAAGTAAGAAGACCTAAGAATTTGAATGAGCAAAATCCTCAAAACCACGACCGAACAGATAAATTGTCACATAAGTAATGTTTCGAGTGAATGGAGTGCCACAAGGTTGGATGCAGACACTGTCTTTATTTGCGACTTGACAACTGAATGGAGTGCCACAAGGATGCATGCAGGCACTGTTTCTAACCGTTTCTAACCCCGATTTAATCAGAAACTTCTCAACAAATTTGATTTTTCTCCAAAAAAAAAAAAAATCGAGGAGAGACTGTATTCAACTTTGATTTGCGAGTGGATTTCTTTGGAGTAAAGCAGTGTGATGGGGGAATATCTTCAATTCTGTGGGGTGGAAACAAATCTGTGAGGCCATCTGAAGCCGGTCAACTCAATCTGAAATAAAAGTAATTTTTAAGAACAGATTAGCTCCATTTACGAATCATCTTGAAAACACAAAAAATTTCCTTTCAGTTGTAGCCTGTTTTTTTTTACCCGAGTGTTGAGTAATTTGTGGAGTTTTGAGATAGGCCTGGAGTTCTTAGACAGTCCTTAACTGTCTTTCGAAATCTTCATGTTGGACAAAATTCTCTTGTTAATGCAGTGAGATGAACTGTCTAGCCTGGAAAATAGTGAATTCCTTGCCGAGAGAAATACTGCTTTCGACACCTAGGACCCTGCACAATGCCTGATCCTACTCCACTTTCCGACTTCGATCCTTTACTGCACCATCTTTGGGCGTCATCATTCGTCCAACGCGGGTTATTGGCCCATTCTTCTCTGCTGCACACATATACGTCTGTTCAAGAACCGGAGGTACATTTTTACAAAAAAAATGGGTGGACCGCCACAGGGAAGGAAATGTTTGCCTATACTTTTTTCGACCCATAAAAGGTACATCCAAATTTGGCATGTATTTCACACCGAAAAGGAAATATGAAGCGAGGATGTAAGAGCACATCAAAGTTGCTGTCATCACCTTCAGACGATTTCATTAATTCCTCGGCAACTAGCTGACAACATCCACTGGGGAAGACACTAAACAGCCATCGAATGTCAGTCGCCATCTCTGACAGTCTCCCAACGTTCGCACTTTGTCATAACTACTCATTGTTCGAACGCGTGTAAATCCCGATCGACATACCCGCCATCCATCACAAGTGCAAGCCGCAAAAAACCAAACGAGACAAACTAATTCACCACAAGAAGGGATTGTCTTGCCAAATCAGTGTTCCCCTGGAATGGCAATCGTCTCGCTAAAAGGATATCACTTGTCATAGCAAATTCCGAAAATGCCATGCCAACAAGAAACCGAACAACTTCAGCATTCCTCGTGGAGGGAGAGACACACATGAACATGTACGGATGCATGTGCTGCCACCACCAATTCGGTTCGTTCGCAATGCAATGCAATTTCGAACCTTACTTCTGCACGGCTAGGACGTGAGCAAAATAATTCACAAATCACATTCTTGCGCTGCACCAGCCAACCAAACTGGAGACAACTAGCATAGCCAAATCCAAGAGTTGCTCCTTTGTCTTCCCAGAAGTCTCCTGTTCTTCGTGCTCAACGGTAAGGAAGTCCATTTCACACACACACGCCGACGACAGGTTCGAGTGAGATTCACCACCGTCGGGGCGCACACATATTGTGTGCATTGCTGGTTATTTATGCTGTCACCAAAGACACTCCGAACAACTTCACAATCGGAGGAGACAGCCCTTGGTGCAAATTCCTAAGTGAGAAGTGAAATATATTTATTCATTCTCCTCCTGGCCCGTCTCCGTGTTCGCTGCTGTCGGAATGGGGTTTTTAATTTGGCGCTATATCGAGAAACAATTCCTCATCATCATACGCCCCGGGCAATCCTTTTTTTCTTCAGCTGTGTCCTTGTCCGGTGCTGCCGCTGCCGAGATTCCTGTGTTACGGATATGAGAGAGAGTATAAAAATGTTCATACGAAACGAATTCGGATTCCTTTTCGTTTTTTGCGCCAAATGATTCACTCGTCGCTTGTGCGTTCTCATGAATACGATTTCGATCTCCTGGGCTGTGTGGTGGCTTGCTTCTTGAATCGTTGTCATATTCAACGTCTACTTCTGGCTTCCGAAAGCAGCCAACAGCAGCATTCTTTCAACACATTGTCAGCGTGCATGCAAAAAAGGATATACGACTGCGGCGACGAATTTCCCTGCCAGCACCAACCCGCTGTGAGAAAAAAAAAGGGAAACGAGGATAACTCCGGACAGACAATGACAAAGGAACCAGGTTTGAATTTAAATTTGTCAACTTCAGCTTTTTGAACAAGTTTCCACGACGACGACGGCAGCGATATCTGCTTACCGCACTTCCACTACCACTTCTCGTTTTTGCTGCTGCTGCTGCTGCTGGTGACTTGCAGAGCACATTAACTTGTAGCTGCCGCGCTGTCATACAACTGCTGCTGGTGCTCCTGCTTGGCGCGGCGTTGGTAATGCTGGCAGTGATGGTGGCTGTTCTACTACTCGCCGCATACTAAGGAGTTGTTTTATTGCCCGAGGCGATGCCAGCGCTTTTTGTGTGCATGTTCCTTTTGGTCGCGCGTCACCCGCTCACCCATCCGTCCATCCGTCCTGGTCTGGGCTGTCCTCTCTCTCTCCTGAAGGCTTGTTGTGAACATTTCCATTTGCAAATCGCCGGAATCCGAAATCGGTTGATGTAAAATTTGCTGTTTAAATATGTATGCTTACTGATTGCATCGGTGAGCAGAGCAGCAATGTGCAGCGCAGCAGGAACGTGAAGTTGAGTTATGCATACCAAATGGCGTGGTTGGCTTCTGGTTCGGGTTCTACACCCCCTCCCCCCTCCTCTTCTTTCGGCTCGAGAGAAGAGCGCTGCTTTCCTTTTTGGTCAAAAGTGGGAAAAGGAGAATATGAATATCCTCTTTTGGATACAGCAGAGGGTGCTGGGCTGTGTGTTGAGGGTTAAGTGGAAAATTAATTGCATTGAGTGTGGATTTTCAAAAATGTCCACTTCCCAAAAATGGTTGCAACGCTAATTGTAATACATTAACGATGGAACAGGGAAATGGAAGAATAAGAGCAAAAAGAGAAAGGACTAATATGGCAGCTTTGTGGTACACAAGGATAGTGGAAAACGTTTTATTCTGAAATGGATGACTGAAAGTTTTTCTTCAATGTGGTCACGTTTCTGGTGGTGTCAGTCTTGGTTAGGGACTATGGGAAGGAAGGATGTGTTTCAAGGCGGACGTGATGTCGTAAAGTTGTGTAGGTGGACATGAGATATTCGATTTAATTCTCTAAAATTTGCAAAATGGGTATAAACACATTTTTGCTGATAATAATTATCCGGAAAAAAGACGCAATTTTTGGAGTAGAAACTCGATTTTCTTTCAAAAAAAAAGCAGAGGAGGCAGTATTTAGCCATGTTGAATTCCATTAATTTGCAGACGAATATTTATTTCCTATAAAAAAAATAATCTCAAAACCGTTCCCAACCCTGATTTAATCAGAAATTTCCCAACAATTTAGATTTTTCTCTAAAAAAAAAACCGAGGAGATTGTATACAACTTCGGAACGGAATTCCATTCATTTTCAGGTGAATGATTTATTTTTAAGAAAAATATAATTTTTAAATCGTTTCTAAACCCGACCTAATCAGAAATTTCTCAACAAATTCGATTACACTCTGAAAAAAATCCAGGATACAGCTAAACACTGTGGATCTCCATTAATTCCCAAATGAATGTTTCATTTGTAATAAAAAAAAAAAAGTACAGTGAACTCGCCCTAAGTCGAATTTTCACGGGATATCAAAATTAGTTCGAAAATTAGAGGGAGTTCGACTTAGAGGATAATTTTTTGTATGGAAAACTGAGGGGAATGCCAAAATAAATATGGCGAAAAAATCCGAGTTAAAGAAAAATTCGACTTAGTGGACTCTCCCACTGTTCAAAACCGTTTCTAACTCCGACGTAATCAGAAATTTCTTCAAAAAACTCTGAAAAAAGCCGAAGAGACTGTATGCAACGTTGTGGAACTCCATTAATTTCCAGATGAATGGTCCAAACTTGGTTTCAAAATAGTTTCTAAGCACGACTTAATCAGAAATTTCTCCAAAAAACTGATTTTACTCTGAAAAAAGCTGAGGAGACTGTACGCAACCTAGTGGAACTCCATTAATTTCCAGATGAATGGTCCAAACCTAGTTTCAAAATCGTTTCTCAGCACGACTTAGTCAGAAATTTCTTCAAAAAATTGATTTTACTCTGAAAAAAGCCGAGGAGATTGTATGCAACCTTGTGGAACTCCATTATATTTAAAAAAAAAAGTGTCTCAAACATCCTTTGTGGTCTTTCGTCTCGTTCAGACGGAGTTAAGAGACTGCGTAATTTTTTATTCCAAAATTGACGAACTTGTCAAAGAAATTTATTCGTCTTGATGACCTGATATGACTTGACTCAGATCTCGGGTGAAAGATAAAGAGGAACTAACTCAGTCACCAGCAATTTCAGTCCTTAACAGATTCAGTTAAGAAAAAAACCGAGTTTTTATGGGATGACTATCGCTGCGGGGTAATCTTTTAACGACCAATTTACGTTTCAAAGCTCAATTTCAACGAAATCTCAGATCAGTCATTAGTCATCCAGAAAATATACGTCTTTCAGTAGCTTAATATCCGGGATGTAGCTTCCACTGTTACGTTGTCTCTTAAAATCAAGTCGAGGAACATCTGCAGGTAGACATAGTTGATTTGGCAACGAGGTGGAAATGAATGTTCAGTGGATGGGTACAGAAGACTGTGAGCGACTGTCAAATTGGAGACAGTTGAGAGAAGAGATAACATTGAATGAAGCAAGTCACTGTCTTGGGAGCATAAAATATTTTCCTGATTGAAATCAGCAACACTCTGCCTCGTACAGAGAAATCTCAAATTGTTTTTCAAATAGCCACTTAAGATTGATCACAATCTGAGATGGACAATCCGAAGAATGGCGCCCGACAAAAGTGCAGACAAAAACAGACATCTGCGAACCTCCTCAAGATCCCAACTCATTTCCCATGGATACTTTTAGAGTGTCTTTGTTTTTTTTTTTTTTTTTCAAGACAAAAACAACGAACTTTCTTCGAAATCTATCTACTTATCTTTGCCCACAAAAAACAACGAGTCCGAAAGTAACAAAAAAATGTATACGAAACCCCAAACAATTGCCTATTCCCCCCAAGGCCCCTTTCACCTTTATCCACATCACCATCAAGAGTTAAGCGCTTACGAAACTTCACGGCACATTCCTATTGTAATTCCAGCGCTCGTAAAAGAAGAAGTAGAAAAAAAAAACGCGGCCATAAACCTTCCCATGGCCCGTTTACGTTCGTTCGTTCCTCTTTTTTGTCTCCCGCCTTCTCCCCTCGTGTTTTCTGTCTCAGCCTTTCCTTTCGATTTTACGACAGACCTTTAAAAAAGTCGTAAAATTTTAATTTTTTTACGAATGAATTTTAACCACGTACATCCGTACATCAGATTACATAACTCATAACAAACAGTTAACGACTTAATAAACTCGAAAAGACAACAAGCACACACAGAGTTATAGAACCGAGAGGCACGAACGGGCAAAAAATCCGAAAAAAGGCAGTCGACGACGTTTGAAGCAAAGATGTGAGAGGAGGGAGGAGGATGATTTTGTGCAGGGGGAGAAGGGGGATTTGGAACGAAAACGTGTGCACGAACGAACGAACGGAGTAAACAGTAGCTGAAGATACTATTATATGGCGCTTAAGGGGTTCCTATCCTTCTTCTTCTCCGATGTTCAGCCTAGTCTTTCGTCAGGGAATTCGAACAATTTTTTTTCCTCTGTATATCCCCCTCTGTCTGCTAAGGCCTTCGTCTTCTTCCTTTTTTTCCCAGCAAGAGAAAAAAGCAACCAATAAAATTACATTCATTGCTCATGAATATTTGATAGAGTAGCAGGGTTTGTCTTCCTTCATACACTCACTGACACGCAGGCACACTGGCAGGCCCAAGACTCCGATTTCTGCATCGCCACCCCCGAGGGGGGTATACAGAGAGAGCGAGAGAGAGCACGACGCCAAGCTGGGATCAGTCAGTAGTGGTGGTGGTGGCGGCGGAGTTCGTTCGCTTGAACGGCAGGGCACAGCAGAACCAGCAGTGGCACATCAATCAAAATTCAGAACACAGAAAAATCGTTTTTATTTATTATTAATGGCGGATTGTGCTTACACACAGCCACACACACACACGCAGAGAGAGACACACGACATGGAATTGTGTCTCAACCCCGCAAGCAGCAGGAAGAAGCTGATTTTCAATGAAGAAGAGGAAATCTATTTATTATACGACGAGTACACAACAAAAGGAACTTGCGAACGAAAACCGAAGCGAACGCGAATGATAAACCGCCCCAGAAGGCGCGTTTATGGCATTCCTTCGGAGCGAGGGGTGGTTGCGGGCGGTTACCATCTTCTGGAACCTCCTAAGGGAAAACAGACATCGAAACGGAAGGAAGCCCTAAAACGCAATAGTGTCGGCATTTCTTTCTTCTACACCCTCCCTTCCCCACCCCCACGACTTCCATCGCTCCCCACCAGAGAGAGCAAAGGAAGCAACGGATGAGACGAAATCAATTGACAATACGCCAGAGGGCGGTTATACGGCACAACGAACGATTTGCTGATCGGGGAGGGAAACAGCACAACGTGCTCGCAATTATTTGAAGCAAAACCAAACAGATTTCTTCATTTAAATTCAATCATCACATTTATTTAAGCGAATTATAAATGATTGACGACGGCGATGAGACTACGGTGATTAACAGCAGCGCGCGGCGGCGGCGGCGACGGCACACACGAAACGGAAGACAGGCAGCAGTCAGCGCGCGCACACAGTTCTCCATCAAAACGTGATTTGCATAATTCATGTCTCGGGGTTTTGTGTAATTAGTTGCGTTAATTAGCTGCAAAACTAATTTATTTGGTTATTTATCAAATTCTATGTTTTTTTTTTTCCTTCCTCTCTCTTTCTGTCTCCTCTTCCCGTTTGCGTGTGTTGCCGTCCTTTCACTCATTGTGCGGCCGATGAATTTAATTAATTCCTACCCAGTCGCCACCCCGTTGGGCGGCGGCACACACCGACCGACCGTGTCAGCGTAATGAAGTAAATGCCCGCCAAGCGTAATGTTTAAATTTCGCCAATTTATATGAACAATCTCGTTGTTTTAGCCCATCGGAGACACAAACTGTGAACGCACTCAAAAAAAAAACTGAATAAAAAAAAAGATTAAATTAAATTTGAATTATGACCGCATGGCATAGCACGACAACCGGTTTGGTCGAATGGTAATGAGAACAAAAATCACAGGAGCCAACAAACATCGTCCCGCCCGCTGCTGGCCAAATAGGAAATCAATTTGATCATTTGATTAGCAATTCAAAACAAATTGCCTTTTCAAACACAACAAAAAAAAAGAAGCACATAAATAATTAATTTGTTATAATTAAAACAGAGATGCAGGCACGATATAAACAGTGTAACCACCTCTGGCTGTGGGGTTGAATAAATTCCGATATGGTCGAGAGAACGCAGACGGCGGAGTATTTGAATCCGCTGACCGGACACAATTGAATTGGGAAATAAAACATCAAACCTCACACTTGTTGATTATTTCATTTCGTGATTCGTGGTGGGTTTTAAGTCTGGGTTTTAAGGATTGTGGGGAGTGTGTGGGTATTTTTGAACCCAATCAGTCCCAGGGGACATCTTTAAATTCTTCATTCATCACTTTAGTTGACAGATTGTTGAAAAATGAATCAATTTCGCCTGTGACACGTAATGATCTCTGCTATTTTTGAGACATCGGTAAAGCACATCTAGGCAATCTATAAACTGGACACATTTTCCTAGATGCTGCACAGCTGTTTAAACTATCCCATCCAAGTCTGGCCATCTTAAGAAAATAGGCTAATATTCCTTCCTTGACCATCCCAAGCTCATCCTTTGCAGTCCAATGATGAAGTGCGCATCGTAGTCTTCCGAATTCGTCAGCTTTTTCATTTCCCAGAATGTTGCTATGTTCTGTACGCTGCACTGTACGTTCAACGAAATCATTCACATCGACATTCCCTGACTGACTGAGATTAGGCTCGAAGGACCAAGAAAAATTTGGTTTTTCGATATCATGTGACTTTTTAAGGTTTCCTCTACAAAAACGGAACCTTTTTAATATCGGTGTGTCCGTTTATGTCAGTTGTAAAACCACTGCAACAATACCCTGTGAAGTCACCCTTTTGCATTACAACTTTGGCCATCCTTTTCGACGTACTGCTTATGATTGCTTGACATGTCTCTGGTATTTCATAACAAGTTTTTTGAGCAAATTACCACTTTTTTTAATGCAATTTTTATTGATGTCTTCATTGGACCTATAACTGGCCAAAGCAGCCTCTGTATGTTTGTTAAAATACAGAAAGTGATCTAGCCAAATCCCCAGGTATCTGACTACAGTTCTTTGCGTCAGTGGTTGGCCGTGTCGTCCAACAACTGAGTACTTTCGCCAATTATTTTTAGTATCCGCCGAGGCCCTCTGCAACGGCGTTCTGAAAAGGATGGTTGAACAAATTACCACTGTTTGTTTGTATTGCTAAATATTTGCTTAACCAATTTCGTTCTGCTGTACGGTGCAGATGCATGGACAATATCCCAAGCGGATGAACAGTCTCTTGGCCTTTTCGAGAGAAAATTTTTGAGCACGGTCTTTGGTCCTGTTTGCGTTGATGACATTTGGAGGATAAGGTTCAACCACAAACTGTATGGGCTGTACAGTGACATGAGTATGGCCAGGCGTCTACGAATCCAACGCCTAAGATGGTTAGGCCATGTAGAGCATATGGACAACTTAGCTCCGGCCCGAAGAGCATGTGGGAGAACGCAACAGAGGACGTCCACGTACAAGCTGGCGCACACAAGTCGAGGGGGACCTTGGCCGGCTTGGTGTGCGAAACTGGAGACAGCTGGCGAAAGATCGTGCTGGCTGGAGAGGCATGTTGAGTAAGGCCCAGGTCCACTTCGGACTGTAGCGCTCCAAGAAGAAGAAGAAGAATTTCGTTCTTAGATGCGCCCACAAGTTTTCCATAGGGTTTAGGCCTGGAGAATGACTTAGCCAAGCTAGCAGATCGATTTTTTTGTCAACAAAACATTTTTTTACTAGTGTGGAAGTGTGCTGAAAGACCCAACGCAGAGGCAGGTTTCCTTATGTTACCGTCTCCATGTTTCTCTGTATTTTATGTGAAACGCTTATGGAATTCCTTGGCTTGAGAAGCCTTACAGTCATTTCACAGTAATTGCCATTGTTTCGTCGCTCAACAAAATATTTCCCCATTTTTCCACCGATATCGCCAGGGAAATTTCCAATTTCGTCCGAGAAATTTAGCTTTTTGTAAGCGACCACGAACTGTTGGAGCACTAACGATGTTGTCAATTTCAGCGGTAATCGCCTTTGATGGCTTAAAAGAGTTACTTTTTGACAATATTATTATACGGCGATCATCCGCTGGGGTCGTTTTATTCGATCTGCCTCGAAATTCCTCGAATTTGGGGTGCAGCTTTTAAAACATTTTCCGCAAAATTAAGTGATCGTCTACAAAACTTTCTCTTTTGTAGTGCAGTGACTATTTCGGGGCATGAAAAAATCTAAAATGTTTATTTCCCTCTTCTTAACTGATATCAAGCAATTAAAATAAAATAGCGCCGTGGCCGTGTGGGTTTTGTGTATCGACCCATACGCACTTGACTTTATAGTCTAGGTTCAAATCCAACACAGGACAAACAAGTTTTAAAAAAAAATTTTTTTTGGCGGCTTCACCTCTTTCATTTCCCTGACGATGCTCAAATAGTATAACTGTCTAGAAAAAGCTTCTCAATCTCGCCGTTCGAAGTCGGCATTAAACTGTAGGTCCCCTCCACTCGTGAGAGAACAATAGCACGCACAACACAAGGGGTTGCTGAGAAGCTAGGCCCAGGTCCACCTCGGACTGTAGCGCCGCCTTTATTATTATATTATGCGTAAGGAAGTGGTTATAATTAATACCTGAAACTACTTGATGCTACCCGAACTACACGATACTTAACTATCCCCAAAAGACTATTCCGAGACCCAGATATTCCTAAAGTTTGATTATCCGGACAAATGTCACACCACTAATTCTGACTGACTGCTGTAAGGCACATAGTCAAATTCAATGAACAGCGCGAACTTATATCATTTCGAGGTATCGGGTACGTCGACAGAATGTCAAAAGCCCAGATATTCGGATAGTTTCATTATCCGGACAAATTTTGCAGCACTATTTTTGACTGACTGCACATATTCAATCTCAATGAACGGCGGGAACTTATATCATTTCGAGGTATCGGGTACGTCGACAGAATGTCAAAATCCCAGATATCCGGATAGTTTCATTATCCGGACGAATTTCGCAGCACTATTTCTAACTGACTGCTGTATGGCGCATAGTAAATCTCAGTGGACAGCGATAAGTTATATCACTTCGAGGCATTGAGTACATCAGCAGAAGCCTTTTGCTGGAGTTACCAAACAGTTAGTAGACTTATCCGAATATCTGAAGATTATCAAGGGTGTGAAAGTAAACTCATTTATCCACCAAGAAATTGATTGCAAACAAATTGTCTTCTCACCAGTGCCAATTAAGGAAGTAGCAGCACTGCATTCCCCCCCAGTTAGATTGCAGCCAACGAACTGCGAATATCTTATATGGCTTCAAATTAAAATCACAACATTTAACTACACTCTAAGCTCTTTACGACGCACATTCCTTTCAAATTACACCGTAAATCTGGCCATAAGACCCAGTCTCAATCAACGATAAGACCAAAACTGTCTTAAGAAGGCTTACATGTGATTTCATTGCACCTAAACGATTTACGACGACAGGCGACTGTCATAAAAATTCAATCAAAAACGAAAGAAAACACCAACTTCGCGTGAACGGAAAAAAACCCAATTAGTCTTGCTCAACCCCTTAGCCAGAGCACCAATCAGTCACCCACCCATCTGTCAAAAAGCACTTGTAATAGAATCATAAAAATCCATTACAATAACTCACCACAGTCGCTCGCAATCACAAATTACAATTAAATAAATTGTTACTCGCTTATCAGATTGAGAGAGGGGGAGGGAGAGGAGGGGAAAGAGAGAGGAAAATACGGTAAACCGAGAAATTCTACTAATCACCGCAATCAACGGTAATAAATTAATCAAAACCGCTTAACCTATCTCGGTGCGACTCGCCGCATGAGTGGACGGGCAGTTGAGTGGGCACCACACTGGATTTGTGTAGTAGTTTGACATTTGTCGCATTCAGCGGAATTCGAGCTGACTAACAATGACAGCAGCAGTCAATGGCAACAACACACTCTGGCCTAACTAATTTAAAATGCTCATGTTAATAAATTAGCAGAGCTATAAACTTAATAAATAAACGCGTTGTGCTCACTACTGTTTTATACCCCAGAGCGGTTGGGCTATAAAAGCAAATCACACGAAAAGGAATGACTACCCATTGACGCAGACGACCTCTGGTTGACAGACACTCCTCGTCGCTTGACGCGCTGTCAAGATACCCCCCAGTCAACCATCATCGAGTTGTGCGGCCTCTGCATGAGATACAATCTCGAGGAATAACTTATTCATTCTGTTTTAGTTTTAAGTGTCATTGGCAAGAGCGAAAAACAGCCTCAAACTAATAACGCGATTAATTAGCCAAGACGACCGGACAGCCAACATGTAAACGCAGCTTATACGTACGTAGATGGGGAGGACTTACAGAGGCGTGTTCGTTCGTCAGCGTCGCCGATGTCGGTCGGAAGAGTGTGCAATAAAAAGATTTATTGCTACAAAATAGATATAAAATGAGAGACAAAAAAAAGACGAATAATAAATAAATTCAAGACTTATTAAGGCTAAGCGTGTGGCGATTAAGCCCGGGACAAGGTAAGCATGTTAAACTGTCCGGCTTAATTAAGTTAGCTGACTTAATGGGGATGGAAGAGATACTTAAGTATTCAAATGATGTTGTTGCGGTCTTTGCTGGCACGTTGTGGGTTTCGATGCGAAGTTGTTTGAGTTATTTTTCTTCTTTTTTTGCTGAAAACTTGTTGTTGTAACTTTCCGGTTTTCTTTTTTTGCTTGAGATGAGATTTACGAGAATTGCTGAAGATCGGTTAGTTACGAGGGGACAGTAATCTGATCTTTGTCTCTGAAGTAAATTGCGAAATTTTGTTTCCTTTAATCTGACAGTCACTTGACAGATATAAGCAAGCCTAGGCTATGAGTTATGAGTGAGATCCAAATTAAGGAATAAATCGATCGCTGAATATCGAATACCGTAGAGAATTGCGGTTTTTGAATGAGAGATTTCGAGGCTGTTCACTTTTGACAGATCGGTAGTGGCGCGTGGGACGTTTCTTGACAGTCACATTGACAGAACCTTGACAAGTTGAGGCCGTATGAAAAAACAGGCGACTTAAAGTATGTCATGTCCATCAAAAGATGTTCATTTTTGGTAAAAATACAAGACCGCGTTTAGATCTGTCAGTTCACTACAAGGCTGTGTTCAGTACTGTCACTACACAACAAGACCCTGTTCAAATCTGTCAGAATGTAAGTTGCAAACTCCTATTGATGTTAGACTATTCCTGAGTGAAAAATAAAGTTCAGGAAGATGATAAGCCCTGCTATGCTAATCTGTCACTTTGCGGCATAAAGCACGACAACAAAGAAAAAATATTTGAACACAACTGACAGCTATTGGTTTGTGGGACGTTATGTGACAGAACCTTAACAAACTGAGACCATATGAACAAAATAGTCGACTAAAAGAATCATGTCAATCGAATGATGTTAATTTTTGGTGAAAATACAAGACCATGCTTAGACCTGTCAGACTACATTCAGAACTGTCAGAATGGTAGCATTCACTTATTACGAAAACTGAAATTAATGTCAAATGTCAGTCACTTGTTAGTTAAAATCTGAGTGAAACCTTGATGAACAGCATGACGTAATATGTGAACACAACTGACTGCTATTGGTGTGTGGGACGTTATTTGACAGTCACATCGACAGAACCTTGACAAGCTGAGCCCAGACGGAAAAACAGGCGACTTAAAGTATGTCATGACCCTAAATAGATGTTAATTTATCGTGAATATACAAGACCGCGTTCGGAACTGTTACTACACTGCATGGCCATGTTCAGAACTGTCAAAATGGAAGCATTCAGTTATGTCAAATATTGCAATTAATGTCAGGTGTCAATCAGTTGGTTGCCTATTTCTAGGTAAACCTTTATAAAAACACTTTCAGAAAGATCAGTCTCTGCCTTGGAACCCTATTAATCTCATCTGTCAAATTTTGACACAAGGCATGAACTAAGAACACAATTTGTTAACACAACCGGTAAATATAAGCTAACTAAATTTAAGACACAACTAAAAACGGCAAGACAGGATTGAATCTACTTCAAGAAACTACACACAAATATGACAACTTTTGACAGCTGAATGGTACGATTACATCGTGACCAATAAACTCCCAATTGGATTACAGTGTAGCCCCTTTTTCATTTCCAAAACTCCATACAATCGCTATAATCAATTTAATTGAATGAACAAACACACCATTGTAGTGTACAATTTGACAGCTGTCACTTATTAACTTCACTTACGGTCAACCGTACGTAAATTAAATAGATATTCCCAAAACAAACCAACCAACCATGAATAGACAATGAACTGTCATTAAACTGTCACAATTGCAATCATTATAGACGTATTTGTCATGTTATATCTGTCAATTGATATCTTGCGTGAAGGCAATATTATGCACGCAATGCAATTTCATTTCAAGTGATCTGTCTCATATGACGCTCAATAAGTACACACAAGACAACAATCAATCAATTAAAGCGTGACATTTGACATTGTATGTAACTCTTTTTTGTCTGTCGATAGGAGAGCAAGAGCGCGAGAGAGCGAGAGAGAGAGAGAGAGAGAGAGAGAGAGAGAGAGAGGGGAGAGTTTGTGAGTGTTTACTGTATGAGTGTGTTTAAAAAGGGTGGTAATTGCATACAATTCAACGGTAATTAGCTGTCAAGCATTTTGCAACAAACTCTGTTCAGTTTTAATGGATTCCCGTGTAAGTCATTATAGCTCACTTATTTGTCATTAAAAGCGTAGCTAATTGAATGAATAAAAAAAAAGAAAACATAATTAAACTGAAACACAAGCGGAATGTGTTAATCGCCGGGATTAATGTCTGAAAGTGTTTTAATTGTTCGACATGTTGATTATCTACTTTGGGGATTTGTCGTTTAAACTTTTGTTCGTTTTGTTTTTTTTTCCTTGTGAATTAAACGAGTTTTAGAGGAGGATTTTGTGGAAATACTTGTTGAATGAAATTGTGATTCAATTTGTCACTGAATGCATTCAAGTTTTGTGACTGTGCGATGAACGAGTTCACACAAAACGTTTTTTATGTTCACAGAATTCTGGAATATGTATTAGATGTCAATGGATGGTTTGTTTGTTTTGGGAATATGTATTTAATTTACGTACGATTGACCGTAAGTGAAGTTAGTAAGTGACAGCTGTCAATACCTGTCAAAACTGACATAACCAAGGATGAGGTCATCATGTAATTTATATTTCAGACACACTTCGGGGGATTAACTCTCTCTGACTTGTGTTGCGTGATTTTGACAAATCATGTCTAAATGACGTCTGTCAAAATTTCGCTAAACACACGGCCATCGTTGTGCCTGGAACCACAAGCACTTATGACCGAAACGATAACAAAGTCTTCACGACTCGACTCCTTGGCTAGACTTCATCACAACCACACACTGTGACGCAAGAAACCACATTTAATGACATATGTCAGTGAGTCTCACTCCCTCCGTGCATTGTGTTCACCAATAAAATCGATTAGGACCCCAAAATGATTACTATGCTAGTCAATGCACACGGAGCACGTCATTCGAACATAATTAACTTCAAAAACCGGAAACATCAGGGCATTTTTGAATTCCTTAACGAAATTCTGAAACGTGTGTGTGTCCATTGCACTCGCTCGGCATGGGGCGTCCATCTCAAGGCGGCTCCTTTACGAAACAACAAGTCGAGTTAATCCAATTTTAATAACTCCTCGCCTCGGTCTTGATTGCGCTGCTTCCCTGCTGGCTTCTTATTTTCTCCATTTTTTTTCGGTACTTGGTGTGTGTGTGTTGTGTGCCCTTCTTAACAAGCGAAACAACTTTATGAACCACAAAACCGTAGAGGTTGTGCCCGCCTCCTCTCTCGCTCGCTTTTGTTCCCCAGATCATATCGATGTTTCTTTTGCCTCTGCTCGGTTTCTGCCCCCGAAACACGCTCGCACACATGTTGAAAGTTGTAAAATGTTATGCATAATCGACTCGTGCACATGCAATGCACATTTATTAACAACCATCAGCCACCAGCCAGCAGCTAACAGCCACCATCGTAATCATAATCATCATCAACATCGTCGTTGCGGTGGGGGTCCTCTACAAGAGCATGAAGGCCCAAGTGTGAGTTGTTAAGATATGACATGCGATTTTAACATTTCAATTAAAGTGGCTCCCCTTCCCGCATATTATACACGGATACACTCCACCGAGGCGTGTATCAGCCACTGCCACCCTCGTCTTCGCCCATACCCCTTCATGGTGTGCCATTGGCTTTTTGTGTTATTTCTGTAGTTACAGTTTAATGAGGGTAATGTGTTTTCAAGTGATTAACACCGGAGGCGAAATTAGCATTTAACATGCCAGAGAGAGGCGCTCTGCTCCGATGGTGGTGTGGTGTTTGGTGGTGCGCTGGATCCTGTGTTTCTTTCTTCTTTTTGCTTTTTGCATGCTGATCATCCATTAGAAGAGGTTTGTTTGTTTTTGCTTAGCTCTCGACGTCTGCTGGGCTGTCAATTTTGTTTAGCAACTTGAATCACATTTCTTCTGACAAACGACCCGGAGGTGAGTGATGGTCTTGGTAAGCGCTTGTTGCTGTCGTTTTGAAACACTGTGGTAAGGATGGAGGATGGATCTTTAAGCTTGCAGTGAATAAATAATCACGACGTTATGCAAACGATGGATTGGATGGCGTGGCCTGTTGTCCAGTGAGGTTAATGGGAGGGGAAGATGGAAAGCAATTTGTTTGTTGACTTTTTTCGTGTTGAGGGATACATGAGAGCACATTTTTATTGAAATGTGCTAGGGTTACTTAAAGAACTAAAAATCGTTACGAAAATCAAGTGACGAACGTAGATAATGTTGAATCTGAGCTGTAACGAAATTGATTGGCAGTAAAATAAGAACTCTTGTCTCAGAGTCCGAATGAATTCTTTGGAAAGTGTCACGAAAATTGTGTGACGAATATTTACTATATCATAGCGTTAAAATGGATAGAATAAAAGTAATAATGGCTCCATTTACACACTGATGCTAGTTTTCCAGAATGAACGACACATATCCGTGATGTTTGAAGCTCCAGAATACATTTTTTACGAAGCGTCACGAAAATAATGTGACGAATAATACAAATGTTAAGAAATACGTATTCGGAAGCGTCTTTAAATGTAAATGACAGCCGAACGTACGTTACATAGATGCGATGTTTGAAGATTTAGAATACATTTCTTCGAAAGCGTCAGGAAAATAATGTGACGAATAAAACAAAGATAAAGAAATATGTATGTTATTGAAGGCACATTTAAGTGTAAACGACAGTCGAACGTTTAATACATATGTAGATGTTATATTTGAAGCTCTAGAAGACATTTCTTAGGAAGCGTCACGAAAATAATGTGACTAATAATACAAAGATTAAGAAATACACAGTTAAAAGCCTATTTAAGTGTGAACGACAATCGAAAAGTGTGATTTTAAAAGTTTTCAGGCCGCGTCACGAAAAAATTGTGACGCATGCTACGATTTGTTATGTTGTTTCTTAATATCAATTCAAAAGTATTGTATAGATTAATATCATTGGTTCCAATTCTGTAATACTCGGTCATTGATTTAGCGTCGATTGCGTCACGAAAATAGTGTGACGCTCAGTATAACACTATATTTGTCTTTCACTTTTTGTCGGATTCTCATTCAAAATTAATGTTCTACGTCTGAATTCAGCGCTGTTTGTCTCCGGTGATTACCTCTGTGAGTATTGCGTCACGAAAGAGTATGACGCATGGCGTTACACCAGTTTAATTTGTTACTTTCAGTTAACAGTTCATTCAATATGAATAGTATTTCTCCCTACTCTGTGTCTTTTGCACTCAGTTACAAACCTCGTAGTGATTGCGTCACGAAAAGAAGGTGACGCATAAGCTTATACTATATTTATCACTTACTTTCAGTCGAACGTTCACTTAAAACTCTTGTTATTCGACTCGATTGTGCTGTTTTACTCTGGTCATCGCATTTGTGATGATTGCGTCACGAAAAGAATGTGACGCATAGCGTTATACCAACTATCAGTTGACATTTTATTCAATAAGACTACTATTCCTCCTTATTCTGTGCCTTTTATACCCAGTCATAGAACTCGCTCGCGCTGGTTGCGTCACGAAAAGAGTGTGACGTATAAACTTTTACTACATTTATCATTCACTTTCAATCGAACGTGAAGCTAAAACTCTAGCTTTTAGCCTTGATTCTGTACTGTTCGTCCCCAGTACTCGCTTTTGTGATGATAGACGAAAAAAGTGTGACGCAAAACCTGACACATATTGTGAAGTCAATATTCGTTCACATAAATGACGGTTGATGGCAGCAAAGGGTCTTTGGTTCTGTTTGCGTTGATGACATTTGGAGGAAAAAGTTCAACCACGAACTATATGGTTTGTACATCGCCATGAGCCTAGTCAAGCGCCTGTCGATAACACGCTTAAGATGGCTAGGCCATGTAGAGCGTATGGACAACTTAGCTCCGATCCGAAGAGTCTTCGATTCTGAGCCGGTGGGACAACGCAACATAGGACGTCCATGTACAAAGTGGCGCACATAAGTCGAGGGGGACTTCGGTCGCCTCGGTGTGCGGAACTGGAGACAGCTGGCGAAAGATCGTGCTGACTGGAGAGGCATGTTGTGTGAGGCCCAAGTCCACCTCGGACTGTAGCGCCTTAAGAAGAAGAAATGGTCTTATTGTGTGTAGAACGTCAAAACTCGACTTGTAGCGTCACGAAATCAAAGTGTCGCGTGCATGAATAGTGAAACGACCTAAACAGAGTTGAAAAATATTGACAAGAGTTATCACAGGCTGTCAATTTCTTTCAATGTCAAGCAACGTCACATAATTAGTGTGACGGACATGAAAATACAGTCAGAATAGATTATGACGAACTTCAAGGGACTGAATGACAAATTTGGTCGTCGTAAGCGATATGTCGTTGTAAACGATTTATAAAGCTATTGGATTACATATAATGGAGCTCAGACGGGACCTAAGAATTTTGCCGTTATAACCGATGTGGTTATAAGCAATTTTGTGTCGCATAAATATGAAACTATAAACTGTAAGCACGTCAAAAAAGTGGTGGAGTCCATTCTGTTGCATGGAGTCGAGGTAATCAAGTCAAGTTATGCAACTATGACACAGAACATGATTTTTTTTTTGTGCGAGTTCAAGTAAACACATCATTCAATCAACTGGCGTTTTTATTTTAATGAGTTTCTCATAGTTTTCACAGCTCATTCATTTATCCCATTTAAACACACACTTCTCCCTCGCTGAATTTAAATTGATTAAAATGAAATTCTTTATGTTCGGTCGCGCACAATAAAAGCCACAAAAAAAAAACACAACTTCATCGGTCATGAAATTAATTGGATGCAAGGAATTTATGTACCCTTATGGTCACACCGACTGTGAATCTCATTGGACACATATTCGTTTTTTTCAGCACTCCCAACAATGATTATTCAATTAAACAACCAGCGAAATTCGAATCCAAAACCTCACACAACCAGATATCAGCCACATCAATAATTTTTATTACAATGGCTACATAAATTAAGATGAAATCAAAATGAAAAAAAAACGCAAATAAATCATTAAACCGAGAAGAATTTAAATGAGAAAAAATGCACGGGGACCGGGATCCGCAAATAATCAATTATCAATATGTAAATTAATTGCATCTACCTTAAATAATTACAAATTGAATGAAATAAAATATTTGCGCCGTGCATTGTGTATTTTTTTGTTGGTGTTCGCTGTTAAATTCGTTTTGAATGTTATTCCCTTTCTTTTATTTTTAATCTCTGTCGTATATAAGACGCGGAGGTATATTTCATTTTGATTATATGCACACCGTGAGTGTATTCTGGCGAATTTGCATTTTTCCCACTCATAATTGTTTTCCTTTTCATTTATTTATTTATTTTTTTGTTTTTCTGGCGTGTTTATTGCACTATCATGATCAGCAGATTTCATTAATAAATTAAAAGAGCGAACGAAAAAAAAAATTGCTTCGTACACATGCGAAATTAATTTAAAGTCCATGCAAATAGGTGCGACGGCGGGCGGGAGAAAATGCAATGCACACAAAAATGCAGAGCAATTAATAATGGACAGAATGAAGAGGGAAATGAATAAACCAATAATTAAGATTCATCAACATGTAAATGAATCTTCTCTGTGAAAAGCATTTTTTTTTTGCATTTTTGCCCGAGAATGTAAATACAAATTCAACGTGACAGTTGCGAGTGAGTAGCTTTCGAAAGAATGCCTCGGTCGTTGAATTGGTCAACAGTGGGACTTGGGAATTCGCGAGGACTTTTTCCAATGAAATGGTGATGGAAATGCGTTTTTTTTCTCTTTTTGTGGACGTCATGAGATTGAAGACAGACGACGTTGTACGTTCTTCTTTTCAGACAACATTTTGGAATCAAAGGCCCTCATCAAAGCCTTACAAAGGTTATTAACAAGTTCCTCGTTTTGGAGTATTACTTTGACTCCACCGTTGGGTGGGGCTTCTTTTTGAAGGATAGTTCGCATACTAAAAAGCAGAGGAGGCTGCACTCAACCTTGTGGAATTCCATTAATATCCAGGTGAATGCTTTATAATAAAAATGGTGGCCCTATAGTCCGAGGTGGGCCAAGCATTTATAGCAAATACTCGTATTTTGCGTGCTATTATTCGCCCACGAGTGGAGGGGAACTATAGTACTCCCTCAAGAGCAGTCTCTTTATCGACTTAAAGTGGGAAATACAGTCGACTCCCTCTAAGTCGAACTCCCTCTAAGTCGAATTTCCCTCTAACTCGAATTTTTTCGCCATACTTATTTTGGCATTACCCTCATTTTCCATACAAAAACCATCCTCTAAGTCCAACTCCCTCTAACTCGAACTAATTTCGATATCCCGTGAAAATTCGACTTAGAGGGAGTCGACTGTAGTTGGATTTTCGGCATGGTTAGGGTAGGTTGGTGGGCTGCTAGTGAATTCATCAGGACACTCAGCCCATGTTGGTCCATTGTGATACCCACAGTCAAACTACTACCACTAATCCACCGCTCCAGTGACAGTGCCGTTAATTTGATCCCAACGGCAAATGGCGGCTGGGCAGATTTGAAAAAATGGATAAAAGCGTATTAACCTTACTTTCACTGGGATTCGAAATTGGGACCCCTCTAATTTAGGGCAGAAAATACCATGGTTAACACCGTCTGACAACAGTATTCGTCGTTTAGTGTCGAAGTTTGTTGAGCACGGGAGAGTGGGAGATTGTTGACATGTTGTTCATCAACGCCCAAGACCTTACAATGAACTGTTTTTATTTTTTTTTTGGAGGGTTTTTTGAGATACTACTGGAGCACTCAGATCCAAAACTGGTTCATTGTACTGCCATGAAGCAACCTACTCCAGTGCCGTTAATTTTATCCCAACGGCAAATGGTGACTGGACCAGATTTGATTTCACTTGGATTCGAACCTGGGACCCCTCGAACTTGGTGCAGGCATTTAATCAACTGCGCCACCCAGTCGTAATGAACTGGTGGAAGCGATAGTAGAAAGCGCTGCTGAGAACACAAAATTTTTCCTCATTTTATTGCATTTTTAAAAAGAAACTTTTATTTTTCCTACTCTGTACAGCAATCAAGTAGCTAGCTTGAGCCCGGATTAGTTCTCTTTAAGGAATAACCTTATGTCTCCTTAACTACAAACCTACGTCCAAAAACGGACAGACAACGATGACTGATATCCCACTTTATGGCTGTCGACTGCCGACTATCTTACATCATTGCATCCGCTTGGAATTGCCTTACATGGGCTAAATCAAGGTTGTACAGCTTGACCTGTATTGTATTCAGTAGTGGAGGGCACAGAAAGTTCGACAAAAATTCATCAGAATTTCAAGAAGCACATAATTCATTCCATCTAACGATCTGTGTGTAACAAAGTTCCGGGTTCTCAGGCACAATCTAAAGAAGTCACTTCAAATTAATGTTACACCATTAAGCACGCATTCAAGGAAACTAAACAAAATTAACACAAAAAAAACACAAAAATTATGAAAAAGAAAAAAAAAGCCGCTCTTAAAATGTCATTCGTCTGAAAGTGAATTAAATTATTTTGCTCGTTTCCAGTTTCTTTGAAGCCCACTCTGATTTATATTTATCCATAAAAATTCCTAATTTAATAGCCATCCTCCTAATAAACGCCTAATTCAGTCGACCACCTATTTTTCGTCGCTTAAGTATCTCATAAAAGACAAGCGAACCCAATTAAGAAAAATTATTCAAATCCGCCTTTTAAAATTCGCGTTCATTTCATTGTCACTAAAATTAAATCAAAAACAAAAAAAAGATCGCGTAGAAATAAAAATTAAGTATAAATGAATATTCAAAGTTAAAAATATCGTAATATCTATTTATACCCCACACCGAGCCGATGGACGAGAGCAAAAAATAAGAAAAAAGAAGAAAAACAACACAGAAAATAAACATCTTGTTGAATCATAAAGTATCTTCATAATTCCAAGCAATTATCATCATTCTTATCTAATCACAACAGAAGGATTGTATATTTAAATTAACATTTTGTTACCCTCCGCTGCGCACCGAAACAACAACTTACACGCATTAATTTCAGAGACTACGGAAAGAAGCAGCATCAGATTAACAATTCAAATTTCGTCGACGACACATACCTGAAAAGATAAAATCAGACAAAAAGGAATTTATTAGACAAATTAGCATTCAAAAATATACACACGAGAAAATGAACAGTGCGGACAGAGAGCGAGGGAGACAGAAAGGAAAATAAATACACGGGAAAAAAAAAAGATACATATTTTGTTTGCAATGCAAAGTAGCTGAAGAGAGATTTATTCATCAGAAAACAATTTTGTGTATCTTTGTGGCGTTTTGTTTGGATATTAACTGAATTTTTCATTTCACATTTTTGTTTATCCTCCACGAGGGGATATGTCATTCATTTTGTATTTTAGGAACATGAGATGTTGTTTGAGGGATTTAAAATAGCTCCGCGGGTATATGGTGGTTTGTGGATAAGATAAATACGACAACAGATGGCGTTATCTCATGACCGAGGTCTATTGTAAATATTTGCCTTCAAATGAAAACAATTGAAAGCAAACTGATGCGGATGATGCATTAGACAACGTCATTGAGCGAACTTAATCGCACAGGTTGGAGAGAGTGTCTTGACACGTGCGGAATAAGTTGTTTACTCACGGTGATAAGAGGCGCTTTATGAAGACGTCAACGTTTTAGTTGCGTTTGAGTGGAAGTTTTTTGGCGCAAGGGTGGAACATCACCGAGTAAAACTCTGCTGGATACCAGGTCATACGGGGATAGAAGGCAATGAAATGGCTGACTCCCTGGCAAGGAAAGGAGCATCAGAACCCTTCATAGGCCCTGAACCATTCTGCGCTGTAGGAGACCATCTCTTCAGAGAAGAATTCAGGGAATTAGAAAGAAGGAACCGTATTGAAACCTGGAATAACGCTCGAGGAATGAAGCAGGCCAAGAAACTTCTAGGACAATATAGCAATACCCTCAACAATAATAATAATAAGGGTGGAACATTTTGGTCCTCCCATCACAACTGATTACTCGGACCGCATTTGAGGGACACAATCACTTTCCTTGATATACTTGTTCTTCAGTTTCACGTCATGAGCGGAAGACGGCTGTCCAATCATCAGGCCTAGGCTAGAGGATCTCGTGAGGTAGTCGGAGGCTTATGAAGAGGCAAAGAACGGAGTCTGTGTGTGGACACTGAGTCTGGAAGCTTAGCTCGTGTTTTGAAGATCATCATCTGATATCCCAGCCAGACTTTCGAACGGTTTCGACTGTTGAAAGTTGTGGTTGGGGTAGAGCAGTTGATCACGTCACTACATTTTTGTGACGTTGACTGGGAAATATGTACACAAATGACAATCACTATGGTGTTAAATGTGTTTGCGTTGGGGTCAGTTTTCATTTCGTCACGATGTTTTTACAAGCATTTGAACGAACTTTCTATATGCAACACCCGTCACGGATATTTCGTGACGCTATTTGATAGCTTTGAAAGTAACGATTTCCTCTGTGAACAATCGACTAAAACTTAATTATTTTTCTCCAATGGTAACCCCCTTTTGTTGGTCTACTTTTCCGCCACTCTCTTGGTCATCGTGTCAAAATGAATGACATTCACGCTGACATTTCAGCAGTTTAGAGAGATCCCAAGCATTTTTAGGCATCTAAAGTGGTTCCTATTCATTTACCCCAATGATATATGAGTAACAAATTTTAGGCGAACAAAGGAAAGTGCGAACCAACTGAAACTCGACAACAGAGCACAACACCACACTCTCCCACCAATTGTGGAGAACTTAAATTTCAAATTGACTTTTGTCAACTCCATCCACACTAGACACGATTGAAATTGCACCCGTGCACTCAGCGTCCCTGCCGGTGCACGGTGTTGTGTTATGGATGATTTCAAACAAAGCCACTCCTTGTGTCGACAAAAAAACAGAAAAAAAGAAACAGAAATGAAGAAAAACTACACTCCAAGCTTAGAGCTCGTAGTCGTCGTCGTCACAAGCACATTTGTTATTTTCACCCACCCGAAAACAATCAAAGAACTTTTTATTTAGTTTTTCTTCTGCTTCGTGTAGTCTGATGGGGTGTACTCATTGCAATTTAACCAAAGGAACCCATCACGAATCGCATCCATGGACAAAGTTTTTCACTTTATTTCCTGCAACCACCCATCCCGCCGGGTAAACTCTCTCGTCCCTCTCTAACAATCTCTATTCGTCTACAATCCTCGCACGAAATTCCATCATCTAAACTCGCCAACACACAGGCACAGACTATTTTCAGCTTCACTTAATTTTGGGGGAAACGAAAGTATTTTCAAAATTACAGACAAACTTTTCGCTTTTTTTTTGTGTGCTTTTCCTTCAAACTCTGCTCGTGGACGTGGATCCTCCTAGCTGCTTTTCTCTTCGCTTTCCCCCCCGTCATTGTGTTATTATTTCGATCCTGTCTAGTTTGCGAGTGTGTCTGCTGAAATTTATTATGAATTTTCCATGGTTGCATGTTGTATAGTTTAGAATACACACAGGAGAACAATTTTCTTTTTGAGATACGTCGAGTAGGGGTATCACCCTGTTGCCATGTAACCAACAGTTGAAAATATTCAGATTTCCCCCTCGAAAAAAAAACAAGAAAAGTTTTCAATTTCCCACAAAACAAGATAGAACGTTTGGACAAACGTGATTCTGTGCATAGCCAGTCTGGAGAGGTCCCGTTGATGGGTTGTGGTGCTCAATTAATTTTTGATAACCATGTAAACCACAGACTGCTCTTGGGGGGATGTGTGTGTGGGTGGTGTGCATTTGATGGATAAAAAGTTGTATCTACTAGAAATTAACCGAATGAAACTGAATAGAGGAAGGATTACTTTCCCCTGTGGCATAAATGAGTTATCCGTTTGGACCTTGTGAATTTTCTATTCAATTCCCTTCAATTTCAAGTGATGTGCGCTCGTTAGGAGATGATGTTTATGAGCGTGAAAGTTAGAAACTGACAATGGATGTTAATTTGATTTCTGTACTTTAAGAAAGTCCCACCCATCGTGATTTATTGTCTCATGGAATGGCAATGAAACAAAGAAATTGATGTAATTCCTTTTCCGAACTTTGATTGTGGTACTCGAAGCGTCAGTAATATTTCTTAATCAGCAGGAAACTAACTGCTTTGAACTGATGACGCCGAATTCCAAAACTTTCCATTTTCGGGCTTATTTCACTTTGCCAAAGTGAAATTACGCCGAGTTGGCCTTATTTCACTTTTAATTCATAAAGACATTCAGATCGATTCCTAACTGTTTTCAGATTTGCATCCGACATATAGTTTTCACTTTAGCATCAAAAATGTGTGTACCTGGAAAATTAAGTATTATGCGGAAACCTATTCTCAATTAGCGTCACGAAATAACCGTGACGTATGTAACAGATGGAAAGTTTGTCTGAATGCTTGTAACACCGTTGTAACGAGATGACTATTGGTGCGAAGGCAACTACACTAAACTCCATAAAGAGTTTCATTTGTGTACACTTTTGCCGGCCATCGTCACGAAAATTTAGTGATGGTCGCAATGTACTTCAACCTTTGTAAAAATGTGTGTACATGGAAAATTAAGTATAAGCCGATTGTTCATGGTGGAAATTGTGTGACATTGATAACTCTTCTCTCTCAATATAACGTGACGAAATCACCGTGACGGTTGTTACAAATGGAAATCACATCAGAATGCGAGACAAGTTAAACACTAATACGAACGCAAAAAAGAAAAAAAAAATCATTTCAGCCAATTTTTTCCAGTCAACGTCACGAAAATTTAGTGACGGTCACAATGTACTTCTACTTTTATAAAAATTAAGCGTACATAGAAAATTAAGAAAAAGCCGATTGTTCACAGTGGAAATTGTGTGACATTGATAACTCTTTTCTCTCAATATAGCGTGACGAATTCACCGTGACGGGTGTTACAAATAGAAATCAAATCAGAATGCGAGACAAGATAAACACTGATACGAACGCAAAAACGCAATAAAATTCATAGTGAGTAGATATCACCTCCGCAATTTTTTTTCCAGTCCACGTCACGAAATTGTAGTGATGGTCACAATGTACCTTTGGTAAAAAAAATGTGTGTATATAGAAGATGGGCGCCGCCGTGGCCGTGTGGGTTCGTGCGTCGACCCATGCGCATTAGACTTTCACAGTCTAGGTTCGAATCCAAGTTCAGACAAACAATTTTTAAAAAAAAAAATTGTTCGCGGCTCCACCTCTTTCGAGTCACTGACAATGCTCAAAGAGTATAACTGTCTAGAAAAAGCCTCTCAATCTCGCCGTTCGGAGTCGGCATTAAACTGTAGGTCCCCTCCACTCGTGAGAGAACAATAGCACGCACAACACGAGTGGTTGCTGAGAAGCTAGGCCCAGGTCCACCTCGGACTGTAGCGCCGCCATTATTATTATTATTATTATATAGAAGATAAAGTATTAGCCGATTGTTCACAGTGGAAATTGTGACAATGTATTGTATTCTCAGTCAAAATAACGTCACAAAATCACCGTGACGGATGTTGAAGGCGTGAGGCTGACTGAATGTTTGTAACACTGTCGTAACTGGATGAATATTAGTGCGAACACTGACACATTACTCCAGAGTTAATGTCATTTGTGTACATTTTTTTTAGTCGAAATCACGAAAATTTTGTGACGCTAAAAGTGCACATGCTTTAAATTTGTAAAAAATGTGTGTACATTGAAAATTTACTATTAGCCAGTTGTTCACAGTGGAAACAGTGTAACTCGAAGAACTGTTATCAGTGTAATTAAATGAAAATTGGTGACAATGAAAAAAAGACTTAATTTCGTACCGAGCCAAGTAAATTTTGCGCGTCACTATATTTTCGTGACGCTGACCTGGAAAAATTGTCTAAATGATGCTCAACATTCTCGTGACGCTGACCTGGAAAAAATTGCGCAAATGACGCTCAATATTTTCGTGAAACCGACCTGGAAAAAATTGCGCAAATTGAGCGTAGGTCAGCGTCACGAAAATATAGTGACGCTCAAAATTTACTTGGCTCGGTACTTTTTATTGAATTTGGTACATTGGTCAGATACGTTAAATGGAGTTGGGGTTTACTTTTTGAAATCAGATATGTATCGTCACGAAAATAGCGTCATGTAATTGTGACTGCATTCTTTTGCACATTTTTGCTTAGCTTTTGTCGACTGTCACGAGGCGGTTGTGATAAAATTTACTCGCGTTTCTGATAAGACTCTGGCACACTGTGTGCAGAACTCTGAATCATCATGAAAAGCAGATCAGATAAGAGCTCATCTCTCAGCATCATTTTCGTTGAGTTGTGAAATTTCAAGAGATTCAACAAGAGATTCTTTGCATGCAGACTCGTGCAATCCGTATGGAGCCCATCTTTAGATCTTCAAGGAGCAAGGATAAATCTTATTATTCCCCGTCAGCAATAAATAACAAATCATCGACTTTACTTCCCCAACAAAGAATAACTCTCGAAAATGATTCTAAATCACTGCCAAAGTCAGCTGAAAATTAACTTCCTTATGTCCACTCTCTAAGCACTTTCAAATTGGCATTACAAACTAGTTAACGACAGAACTATCCAACTTTCGGACAAACACTGAACTCAACTTTACGACCCTCTGCGAAGAGTTATGTACTCCGACCTCCTGCACAGACAATATGAGAGATACTTAACAATTTTATACCCCAACCAGACTCCCGGACAGAGAGAGGAAGAGAAAGAGGATAACTTTACAATTCATTTTGAAGACTATTCATCCATTCAACGAAATTGCCAAACATCAATTGTCCTTTCCGCATATCCATTTGGGGAATTCCCTCTCTCACCGCACCGCACCACTCTGTGTCATCGTTTTGATTGAATCTCGAACAATGTTATGCAATAAAATCGGTTCTTCTTTCACTGGTTTCCCCCTTTTTGCCCAAAACACATGACACTCATCCTCTCTGTTAGCCCTTCACAAATCCCAGTAAAATGTAATAATATCCGAAGTTTTCAGCACTCCATAAAACTTACATAAGTTGTATCTATTTCAATCAATTGAACACAACCCTTTCATGAATTGTGAGAACGTTCATCGTCATCGGTGCCGGTATGAGTCGTGTGTGTGCCAAGCCACCACACACATGCAGTGGATTTATCGCCCTCATAAAACTACTAAAATGGCATACAGGGTGGGCACCCTTTGGGAATAAGTTTTACAGCAGCAGACACATCATACTAAACCAGTAAAAATCCGATGGCAATATGTAATCTCTCCTCAGAGCGAGAGGAAGCTGTATCAATAAAAAAAAAACGTCGTCCCCCTGACACCCCAACACAAACAGCAACGGCAACGAGAACGGCTTTTGCTCTGTCAATAATAAAATCGGTGCACACTCAACATTCAGAGTCCTTACCGACACACACAGCAGCCGGCAAAGGACGACCCTAATTCAAAGAAATCAAATCGAATGATGACGAGATGACGATGACGACTGTGAAGTGCGAACGAAAGGATATGCTCCGATGATGTTGGAAAGATGGTTTTGTACACACAAGGAAGTGTTGAGAGTGCCGGCAGTAGTATGCGCCATTTAACACCATTGCATCATTATATCGGATTAACTCTGTTCGCCCTAAAAGCATCGTCGTACATCGTCTGCATGGTACACACATAAAATTTGATCCTTACATCCTTTGTGAGTATTTATATACGATTGTGGCACACCCACCTCCCACCCGCTGCCGTATAATAAACAAGCAATAACAACGAGCAACAAAGGGAAGGACGTCTATGCCGACTGCGACGATGGCACGGTAGAACGACGACGAAGGAGCGGGCGCAAGGACACAACCGTAACAGGATACAGATTTGAACACGCGCTCCTCACATAGTGGTATGAAAATCATTGAAATTCATCCAAACCAATTACAGGGTAATTCATTTTGATTGATTGATTAAGTTCCTCAACAGTCCATTTCATTCCACAGACTCTTTGCTGGCGCGCCTCCCCCTCGGGCCGCCTGACGCGTACCGCTTCCACAGGGACATGGATTTAGGAATCAATTCAAAGTTAGTTTGAATGGGATTACCACGATCCCAGAGGCAGAAGTGGAACTTCAAAGTTTTTGCTGTGTGCAAAAGAGTTCTTTGGAAAAGTTTCCAAAGTACCTACCACTCATGGCTTCGTGTGGGCGTGGAGGCAAACTAATGCTCTGTAAAATTAGCGCAAATTTTTGCAAAAAAGAAAAAGTTTTAAAAACTTATTCCATTCGATGAACAGAAGTGCGATGGCAAACTATCGTTTCGTTTGGCAGAAGGACTCGTTTAAATGAATTAAAAAGAGAATATCCTCTCCACTTCCTCACAGACTTTCTGACACATTGCGGGTGAATTATCCTTTTATGGGTTCTTACGTATGTTCCTGTGCAGGGAATATGCATTTGAGACTCATTTAGGGGCTTTAATTGAATCTTGTTACATGAAGTGGGGCTCAGATCTTTTTGCCGAAGGGAATAGGTTCTGAGAATTTCATGGCAGGAGTTTATGCAGGTGCGGGTTGTGACTTCTCATATTTTCTGAACACCAATTCGCTGCATGGTGCAATGTTGTGACGATGAATCTTGATGGTCTACTCGCCTTCTTTCTATGGAAGGGATTATTTTTTTCTTTTTATTTTCTTCCTCTTGTACAACCCTCCCGTAAAGGCAGCGACACTGTGACCTAAAAAGATCTATTCCACCGACGGGTATTGTAGTAGGGACTAAAGTAGGACTACCTCTTCAATCGACCTTATTTGTGTTACAACAGTACTGCTGCATGAGGTTTTAATGCTATGGGAATCAAAAACGTCACGAAAATAAGTGACAATAAATGAAGCTGTTGAAAGAGTTTAATTCATCGAGATACAAGAAAATATCTCCTATTTTCATATATCTCTTTGGATCATACGAAATATTTTTTAATAAAAGAGCGTCACGAAAAAAAAAACGTGACGAAACTTCTGGTAACACTCAAATATATTTCAACGTCAAGTGCTTTCAGAGGCGAAACGAGGTTAAAGTCAAGGTAATCTAGTGGGAAACTTTCGATATAGTTGGATCAAAGCACTTTAGTTGAAAAGCGTCACGAAATTATTGTGACGATTTTTTTCCCATCAATATTGCAAACTCTTAAATGGTGTCCTTCCTCAGCAAAATTAAACATTTTGTATCACACATAAGTCAACGTCAGTTAGAGATCGTCACGAAAAAAAACACGTCACAAATTTGAGAAAAGACAAAAATGTGACGAAATGTCTAACGACACTTAAATGCTTTTAAATGTCAAGTGCTTTCATGGGTGAAAGAAAAATGTAATTAAAGCAATTTTTAGTTAGACTGCGTCACGAGATTATTGTGACGATTTTTTCATCAATATTGCAAACTCTTAAATAGTGTCTTTCTTTAGCAAAATCAAACATTTCATATCACACATATGTTAACGCCAGTTAGAGATTGTCGAAAATCACGTCACAAACGTTACAAAAAAAAATGTGACGAAATGTCTGACGACACTTAAATGCCTTCATGGGTAAAAGAATCATATAATCAAAGCACTTTTTAGACGGCGTCACGAAATTATTGTGACGGATTTTCTTTTATCAATATTACAAACTGAAGTATGATGTTCTCTTGAGTGTAAAAGAGAAATACAGTCGATTTCCTCTAAATCGAATTTTCACGGGATATCAAAATTAGTTCGAGTTAGAGGGAATTCGACTTAGAGAAAATGAGGGGAATGCCAAAATAAATATGGTGAAAAATTCGACTCAGAGGGAGGCGACTGTAGTTTATATTAGATAAATGTAAGCATCAGCAGCAGATTGTAACGAAGAAAAAAACGTCATAAACGTTTCAAAAAAAAATGTGACGAAATGTCTAATGACACCTAAATGTTTTTAAATGTCAAGTGCCTTCATGGGTGAAAGAAACATGCAAACCAATCAATTTTTACTTTGACGGCGTCACGAAATTAATGTGACAGATATTTTTTCACCAACATTACAAACTTTTAAATGATGTCTCCCCTCTGCAAATTCAACATTTTACTCAAGTATACATATGTACATATGTCAATGTCATTTAGAGATCATCACAAAAAAACACATCACAAACGTTACGAAAAAAAATGTGACGAAATGTGTAACGACACTTATGTAAATCTTCTTTATTGTCAAGTGCTTTAACACATTGGCTGCCAGACAATTTTGCAATTTGGGGCCCCGGAGGCCAAGGCATTCCTATCGTCACTCATGATCACTTATTTTTCTGCACTTTGAAGTTATAACGGTTTTTGTGTATCGCATGTGGGACGCATTCGTGAGACGTAACTTCATGGAGAACTAGGTGTCGTACGAAAATGTACGATGTGGCAGTCAATGTGATAATGGTTAAATGGCAAATTTAGTCGAAACACATTTTTTAAGTTTGTAAGCGTCACGAAAACATTGTGACGAATTATTGCACATTTTTAAATCGCGTTTCCACGAGGGCAAATATAAGAGATTTTACATTAAATTTATGACAACATCAGTAATAGATTGTTATGAAAAAAAAAGTCACGAACGTAACGAAAAAAAAAAACGTCACGAAAGTAACGAAAAAATGTGACGAATGAATATGAAAGTTTAACTTAAGTAACAAAGAAGAAAATGAATAAATTCATAACTTCATTTATGAGACGTAAGCCAACAATCGCGTTACGAAGAAAATGTGACGGAATAAAAGTTGAAGTCAAAAATCTTTATAAGGAAAATGCGACAATTGAACTTGCTGTTGGATACTGAATTTCAAGTCTGTGAACAATGTCTTGTCGCATGAAGATAGACATTTGTCAGTCATATGCGTCACGAAAATAATGTGACGATATTTTTTTTTTTTTTCGAAGGAATTTTTAGACACTACTGGAGCACTCAGACTCAAAACTGGTCCATTGTACTGCCAGGTAGCAACCTACCCCTAGTGCCGTTAATTTGATCCCAACGGCCAATGGTTACTGGACCAGACTCAATTTCACTGGGATTCGAACCTGGGACTCCTCGAACCTGGGGCAGACACTTTAACCAACTGCACCATCCAGTCGTGACGATATACTCACACTTACTAGCCGACGTTACAAATGCAACTTATTTCTGTTTTCCCTCATTTTACCGACTTTTCTAAAAGGATGACTGAAAAACAATCATTGCCTTCAATATAACCATCACCTAAGTTAAACAATGTAACAACCCTCCATCGTCAATCGATAAACTAATTGCCTGCTATTAAAATCCCCCGAAAAAAATCAAGGATAACAATAAAAATAAAAGATTATCACCATCAAATGAGATAAATACGTATAAAAAAATATGGCTCCAGCCACCACCCTCAAAACGCTGAGCCAGCAAAAAATATGTGCCACCGCCAATCCCACACAGCGGAAAATTCGCGTGTAAATTTGGACGTTAAATCTCTTCCTCACCCTCACCCAGTCTGTCTGTTTGCTTGTCACGGTTTGTGAATGCCAAATAAAAAAATTATATGTTTATATTTTTCTGTTCCTTATTAGATATAATAACACTCACCACATGCGGAGTCTGCCTCTGCTCGGGTCTAACAGACCCGCCGTCGTAATCATAATATTTCCCACCACACAGGGTGTTTCAACAGACGGTAATAATAAAAACAAAATATAAAATGTGGAATTCAAACAGAAAACGAAGAGAAAAACGAAAGACAAGCAAACACACAACAAAATGACGACAGGAAAATAAATAAAACTAAGCACTGTCAGTGAGAGAGATGATATCCTTGTTCATCTCTCCGCGGCGCGGTGTTTCTCTCGCTCTTTGCTCCTGGCACCGCAAATCTCATTTTATTTGCGCTTCCCTTTTCTCGGTGGGTGGTGGCGTGGCGTGGCGGTGCTGGTGGAGGGAGGCGCATCGGGTGAGGAATCTTTGCTGAAGCATTCTTTATGATCTCGCAAATAAAAATACACACAATTCTGTTCCTTCGCATATTTTTTTCCTTCTCCATTTTTTTGCTGTTGCTGTTGATTTTTTGTTTGTTTTGTTTTTGTTACGATTTCTTTTTATCATCTCTGTGTGCTCTCCTGGCTTTTCTTTTATGGGCTTCAACTCGCGAGGGGCTATCATAAAACCCAAGCCAACGGCAGCACACACAACATGAATATCAAAAGAAAGCAAGTGGAAGCCCGGAGGGAAGATGGAGAGAGAGTGAGAGTGAGAGAGAAAACGATACAAATGTGGGCGGTGATGTGGGGGGCGAGGGGGAGGGTTCGGTTATAAACGACCGTGCTAAGATGGTGGATAATTTGTATCTCATCTCAGTCAACCCAAAGGGGGGATAACAACCAGAAAAAGCTGAGGGATTACGCAGCAAATCTGTTTCATCCACCCGAATAAGGGTGCCATAATCTTTCTGGCAATCCCATCGTGCCATTATCGTCTTTCACCCAACTCCCTCCATCCCTCCACCGTCTCACACACAATACGTCTCCCTGGAATGACGGCATAAAGTTAATGTAGTCCCTACAGCATGCCGGTCACAGGGCGCAGAGGGAGCGCGAGGGAGGGTTGATCCATGCCGGCGGTGAATGGATTTGTATGGGAAGCCACGGGATGGGATCCCTTCATCCCACATTCCACATAAATAAGATCTTTAACTTTCTTTGAAACAATTCAATTACGGGGTATTTTGGTATCCTTCCTCAACCCGACGGAATACGCGACGAGTGCAGATAATGTGACATTCAATCGGAAGGCAGCTCGGTCTCGATGGTGTTTATGGCAGTGTGCGCCCTCGTGACTGGAGAACGGAAAACATTATCTAATCGTCCGTCGAGTATATAAATCGCATTACAAGTGAAGAAGCGCTCATAAAACAACAGATTTTCTTCACTTGAAATCCCCATCATGTGGTAATGGTTGCGATGGTAAATACACCGTATTACCGACCCATAATCATTGCCGGGCTAGAGACCCCCACTCGAAGTGGATTGTTAGCTTGTTATGGCTGTTCAATCAGTTCCAAGTGGAAGTACAAATGCGAGGCTTAACACAAATCTATCGATTACCTTTTAGTCGACTGACAGACCAGCACACACAATCGATGATTGTGCGCCTTGTGTTTTGTTGGGTTGTCTGACAACGACAACGACGACGACGACGAGGATGATGATGATGATGGGAGAGTGCTTCCAATGCCACCCACTTATTCGCTTATTCACTGGTTGGGTAATTACACTTGTCGACATCGTTGGATCGAACAGATTGTGTTGTTTGTCAAGCAAATGAGATTAGTGATTCATTATTTGTGAGTGTTTATGCGTGCGGAAGTGTGGTGAAAGATTGCCAACAAAGACATCTGTTGGATGCTGATTAGGTTCTGTGCCTTCCGTTAAATCCTCTTTGGGATAAACGGGTTTTGGGTGGAACTATGAATGAAATATTACACCCGACAAAATGGATTACATTGGAAGGCGGCAGATGGATCCTCTTGAGTTCCATGGAATGCCAAATTTCATTTCAAAATCTAATCGACTGCATTCTAAGAAACTTTCATTCAGAGACCCTTAAGGCACAAGGAATAAGGTGCTTAAGGGCTTCCTTAAAAGATTGTGAAATTTTATCAAGCAGAAGAGGCGGTATCAACGTCATATTGTGACAACAATTATATCAGACGCAAGAAAGATCAAGCAGGACTTGAAAAAAACCTGCGGACAGCAAAAAAGACAGACTTGCGGCGACCGTTCATTAATTGGCCGTCGCGATCATGGACACCACTCGATTATTTTCTCTGATTCTACGTCAAGTCCTTAGTTTACTCTCATAAGTCAACCATTTTGGACGAGTTTAAGGTAAATAACATCTCACATATTCGACCGGGTCAACAAGAAACCGATAAGAGCTGTGATCTAAAACCCCCTCAACGCAATCTAGATTCACGTTGCATACGACTGCTTCTATCCAAAAGAAAAGTGCTTACAATGGACCCTTGTGGTAATCCAATCAAACTTGTAAAGGCGACGTACGACTCAGTCACTTTTTAGCCAGAATAAGGGTATTTTACTATTTCTTTTAGAAATGTACGCTTTTTGGCGACAGGGTCATTTCACGGCGAGCCGCCGCGATCATGCACTTGGACACCTTTCGATTATTTTCTTGGTCTTATTTGATTTCTTTATTGATTTGCAAATTGATGGTCGATTTGAAGCAAATGAGGGAAGAGCTGAACATCTCAATCCTGGCTGCCGATGAACAGGCCTTGATCCGAATTTGCATACCTACAGGTTGGGCCATCTCCTGTTGTTTTTTTTATATAATAGGTTATTTTGACACTGACAGCTGTTTTCCGCTCGAAATCTTGACAGAAAGTCAGTATCATACCTCCGCGGAACGAAATGAGTCGCTTTGTGCTTGAAAAACGTTGGGAAATATTGAAAACTTGTTTCCAAAGTGAGTGCTTTGTAGCACAAACAGTGCGTTTTTTGAAAAGAAGTTTTGGCCGAAATGAAGCACCCACCGCGACTGCTCCACGCAAGTTTGTGCAAAAAGTTGTGAGACTGGTATGCTAGTGGACAACACTCATGGTCCCCGTCGTCGTACGGTGCGCACAGATGTAAATGTGACTGCTGTGGCCGAGAGTGTGAGACTCAATTCACGAACATCAACTCGCCATCGATCTCAACAGCACGCCATCGATTTCACGCACTAGCCTGAGGAGAATTCTGCACAAAGATCACGGATTATTCGCTTACAAGGTCCAATTGACTCAGCAGGAATTTTCGATATGCGAGGAGGGCGAATGGAGGAGACGATACAACCACAAGCTCTACGAGATGCGGATGTAGTCCAAAAAGCCAAAAAAAAGAACGACGACGCCAAAAAAAAAAAAACACTTTCTCGGCCACATCGAGCGAATGGACAATAACGCTCCAGCAAAGAGGATCTTCGAATCACAGCCCACAGATTCGAGAAGAAAAGGAAGATCGAGCCAAGGACCAAGCTATCGCGGATGACAGAGCGCTTGGTCTGGATAAGTGGAAGCAGCGGGCTCAGGACCGCAGGTCATGGAAGGCTGCCGTGTCTCAGGCAGAGACACTTCACGGGTCGGGAGCCTGCTAAGTTAGTAGTACTTCTACCCAATGGAGGGAACATACACCTCTTGGAATAACTAAATTTTTTGGATCATGATCTGAATATTCTGATCCGCACTTTAAAGCTTGATGCGAACCACTTTTCGGTGACTTCTGCCTTCTCTGGTGCACGACGATGGCGAAATTCCCATGACTGGTTCCCAGCTCCGAGAACATGCTGAGAAGGCAAATCGTCGGAAAGGCATTTTTCACAAAAGGTCATGGCACCAGAAGGGGACATTTCACGTGTAAAAAGTTAGGGGTTTGCCTGGGATTCAATCGAAAACTCACCAAAAAATCAAAGGCAGCCATGAGGTGACGAATGAAGGGGACAATTGTCCACAGCGTGATACCTAGTTGATGACGAATGATCAGATAATCCAATCACCGAGCAGAAACCAACCAAACACTCACTCATTCATTTACGATCGAACGATCTTCTACCGTGTCTTCTCTGCCTCAACCCCAAACTGAAACCGAAACTCGATAAAGGGTTAATGGCCGATGTGTTCTTTTTTTTCGAAATGTCACTCGACATTGTGACAGGAAACACATCAACACGCAACACGCAAAGAATTTCTTTGTAACTCTCTCACAATTACCTTGCCTGCGAACAGCAACATTCCCTTCGATCGTAACTCAGATCTCTCATTCCACGTTGTGTGTAGATAAAGATTCGGTTTTTATATTCTCACCTCATCAGGGCAGAACTTCAGGAATGGCAGGCAAGCTGGCAAGACAGCGTATAAGTACCAGACGCCGTGTGTCAGGCAGTAAATTCATTAAATTATTGTTTTGCTGGTGGTTTGCTTACTTTTGTAACGCATTCACACACTCGGTGATACACTGTATCTCAGTGCCCCTTTCCCCCTCCCCCTTTGTATACACACGCGCGTTATTCAACAAATGCGTGTCGATTACGCACGCATTATTGAATTTTCAATGAGTTCCTCAGTTCCCCCCTTAGGTGTTTGTTACACACCCAAACGCAATAACCGAGGAAAAACAGAGGAAATACTATGAGCGGGAAAAAAAATCACTCTCCCTTCGAGTCTGTGAATAATTTATTGGCCACGGGGATGAAAAAAGCAAAGAATAGGGGACCGAGACGCGACCCCTGCGTGCATAATGCTTAATTTATATAAATAGGGATCTGATTCGTAATACCGATTGGACACACACTCCGTCTGAGTTTGCGGCGCGGACAAAATCTCAATTTAATTCATCCGAGGATTTGGATTTGTCGCTGTCGATGTGTATCTGGCTGATGTTTGGATTGAGTCAACGGCCGCTGGAACTGGAGGGGGAACTTCAATCGGACTGCGTGTGACCAAAAGTGGAAAAACACACCACTCAAGCACTGGGGGTTGGTGTGTGGAAGGAACACGATTGCCAGCGGCAGTTCATAGATTTCAGACTTTATTCGAGCACACATCTCGCTGATTAAATCCCCAGGGGGTTGCCAACACAATGGAATGATGGACTGATGGCAGCAGTAACTTCGTGGATGACTGCACGCCCCTAATGCAATCTGACGTCAGTTCTCGCGCTGTTCTTAATCAACCCTAAGGAGGGAGAGAACCTGCTCCGGATGACTCGTTCCCCTTTCGATTTTCCCATTTTTTTTTTGCCTTTCATCTCGACTCCGTTCCCTTTGTTTGTTTCTGTGCAACCCTGAGATACGTATTTCAAATGAATATCTTATCCTGTTGTGTGCGCACAAAGGAGGGGCTGAGCCGCGCTGGCGGTGGCACTACCTGGGATTGTGTGGATTTACGTTCAATTGTTCAACGGAAACGTGCACACACATTGTTTGACAGAGAAATTAGACATCAATTTGTTGAATGGAATGGCCACTGACGTCGTGTCGGGTGAGTCGCCGGCAACTGTCGGATATAAACACGTGAAATTAGCGAGGGGAACAGTGAAACGATGAAACCGCAGCATCGACATCGACACAAAAACAGTGTTCTTCTCACCTATTGTTGTCGGGATGTCGTCTCGCGTAGTGTTGTCCCCTCTTAGTGGCACACTAGTTTAGACATTCTACCTACACCCGTATCGTTCTATGCACTTGGGAGTGCTTACCGCTGTACTCTGGGCTTTAGGGAAAATGCTGAAGTGGGGTTCCATTGATGCAGCGCAACGGTTAACGAGATGAATAGGCCGGCACAGAGGAATCAGGGTGAAAATTGCATTCAGGCCCTGACTGTGCATGGGAAATCAGGCGAGACGAAGTGGAGAAGAATCGAGAGTGCTTACTGGGTTGCACTTTTTTTTCCTCTCTCTCGTTTATTTGTTGCTGTAATATCCTACAAGAGGTTATGTGCATGGGGTTGAAGGGTTAACGACGAAGGCACGGCGGCGCCCGTTGATGGGATAGGTTTTGGGCATTGTCAGGGAAAACACTTAAAACCACTAGACACGTATATATTGGGAGGGGTTAAGTGCTTTTGGTCGAGTCAAGAACAAGCTTGAGTGGGGAGATTTTTAATATGGGCGACGTTTCGTTTTTCTTTTGAAAAGACGACTGTGAAGTGTTGAGACCTGCTTAAGAGCTTCGTTTCACAAGTTTGAGTATTTTTCTTCAAGTTTTGGGGTCCTGTTGGAAAAAAGAGCAATCAGATATGCAACAGTTCACGCCCTGATCAGCTCCAAGTTGCGCACCTTTGTCTACTTGGTGAATTTGTAACGTTACGAAAGTAACGCAACGATAGTCTATAAAATGTTAAAGGAGATCCCAAAATTTAAAACAACGGCATCCGTCAGGAATGCGAGGACAGTTTTTTTCTGAATCTCAGAATATTTTGGTCAACCAGCGTCACAAAAATACCGTGACGAATGTGAACATTTTCAAACGTCATTGGTGCTGTCTACTGAGCTTACGACAAATTTGAAAAAATAACACTCCCGTTTTTCGGAAGCTGGTTTTTCAAGTCACCGTCACGAAAATATCGTGACAAATGTCAAAATCTCTAGGTGCCATTAGTGTTGACTGCTAAGCTAATTTAACAGAAATTAAAGAAAGCAATCAATCAGATAATTTTTCAAGTCAGCGTCGCGAAAATGGCGTGACGAATGTCAGAGAATTTGACCAACGCTTTATTATTTGCGATAAGAAATTTACTCCAACACGAGGGAAAGTTGCTGCCTGCTAAGCTTACGAGAAATCAGAGAAAACCTCTTTTCTGTTTTTGGCAAGTTGGTATTTCAAGTCAGCGTCACGAAAATACCGTGACGAATGTCAGAAAGTTTGCCCAATGCTTCATAATTTATGATAAAAAATAACTAATTTTATCAGAGGTTGATTTCGTGTAATTAGGAGCAAAATAATGGACATCTCGAAGGGAGAGCAATTCTGTTTTACAGCGTCACGAATTTCGTGTGACGCTGTCAAAAGAAGTAATGAATTATGTTGAATTTTACTCCACAAGACCTAAGCCACTTGCACAAAGTTGAATTCAATATTCTCATTTCATAGAGAGTGACTTAGGTCCGGCATAGCTCAGCACGATCAACTGTCAAGGATATAAGCTTAGCTTATCGTGGTCTTTAAGAGGAATTCGATCTTTAAAGCAATTTAAGCTAATTTCTTCAACAATCTTGTTCTTCGACGTGCTGGAAATTCAATCGACCACATTACACGAATTTAACTCAGCACGTGTCACTGTTACCTTGGACAAAGATTCATTTCTCGTGATCAGTCTATTTGATCAGCGCATGATTTGCTAATTGATCGCGACATTTAATGACCGCCATGAGTGGGTTGAAACCAGTGCCAACAGCAATAAACCTGTGATTTTCTGACCTTAAGACGTGACTAAAATTTGCACAAAATCTGGTCTTGAACGAAGCAATCTTTCATTTCTTGCATTCTGCGGAAGCTCATGGCAACAATCAGTCAAGGAAATCTGATGAATTCACAATAAGACCACCACTAAAGCGATGTAACATTCAACTTACCTTATTAACTGACAGCGGCGACTGTTGTCCACCAGCAGCAGCTGAATTATTTTGCTGCTGTTGCTGCTGTGTTGTTGGTGTAACCAGCTTTTTGGGGCTCTGTGGTCCCGCAGTTTCCTGCGGGTTACCGGAGGGCTCTACACGTACTATGATCGCTATGGTTGTGGATTTGAGATGTGCCCCCTACGATAGGGACACTACTCTCAAAACTCAAAAAAACAAAATATTACGAAGAATTTGAACTAAAAAAAAAGAAGGATGTGTACTCCAAAGAGATCCTTCTTGGGGTTTTCTTTTTTTCTTTTTTAAACTGTATCCTTTCTAATAGCTGTGGCTAACGATGAAGGTGTTGACGATGATTTGTGTAATCCAATGTTGATTTTTTATTCATATTCCTTTTGTTATGACGTAGGTGACACTTTAAAACACTGCGGGGAGGGACATTTTCAAACATTATAGGGATTTATTCAATTTTTTTTTCAGATTTTTGATCGACATTTTGACGCAAGCAAGAAAATGACATTTAAGGCAACAGAGTGAAGGATGGACAGTCTCAAGTACTCAACAGAAAGCTTAGGAAAAATGGGAAAATTTGGTACAGCCTAAATTTGGTTTTTGGATAAGGTTCAGAAATGTTTTACAGGGTGGGCCATCTAGTGCCTTTTTTTTAAATCATAGGTTATTTTGACACTGACAGCTGTTTCCCGCTCGAAATCTTGACAGAAAGTCATACAAAGTTCAGAAATGTTCCATTAAACTTTCAGCAACTTTTGAGGATCGGGAAAAAGGACTAATTAGATTTGTTAGACCTTTAGTCGCTGTTCTGAATCTAGAAAAACAAGAAGCTTAAGGCCTAAATTTGGTTTTTGAACAAAGTTCAGAAATGTTCTGGTGGACTGTCAATGAATTTTCGATGTCTCCCACCTGCCCTTGCATAGGACGAAACTCATTTCGCAGCTGGAAATAGTCGATCTATAACTAATCCAACGGAAGTTCAAAAATGTCCAAATTGGCATTTAGCAATCTTCAGAGTGTCTCCTTTCGTTTGAAAATTGACTCCCCATTTCAGAAATTAGACATTCACCTTGGGAGCATTCCAAAACTCATTCCCCAACGAACGATAAGCAAAAACCGGGACCAGCAACAACAACAAATGAAAAAAAGCATGAAATCTAAATTAAAAAAGTGTTGGTGTGTAGAAAATACTGACTTCTCCCCTGCGCTTCGCTTTGTAATGGAAATTCAATACTCCACTCAGATTAGACTACTCAATTGAGATGAATGGCGCAACGAAATGAGTTTAATCCAACCGGCGTTGGAGATAGAAACGAAACCATTTTCACAGAACTCCGAGATCGATATGAGAGACGATGAGGCGGCAGCAAGGCTACCACTGCCAACCAGCATCACATTGGGTTATCAGATCTTCTCATGCTATTTGAGATTCCCTTGCAGAAAATAAGCGAACAAATTTTGTCCAGATAGGACAGCGATGGGGGGACGAGATGTGAGGAGCAGAAAAAAAGAAAAAAACAAGCAAAACTTGAAACTACTCCCACAATTGAGTCTGAACGATGATGCGCTTACGAAATGGACAAACTGATGCGAAGGCAGATTGTGGGAGGAGAATGGACAAAAAGGAAACGTCCCTCCACACTTGCATCGGGTCCAAATAGAGATGCGCACAGGATGAATGAAACCAAACTGCGTTTCGCCACCACCACCGCGTCCTGCTCCTTACGATTGCTGCGTTATTTTTTTTGCTCTCCCGCAGCCGACGACTGATTCGGGGGACGATAGCTGGAGCGGCTGAAAGAAATGAGAAGGACATGAAGCTATTCTCTGAGTAATTCCTTTTTTTTTTTGCTCGCATTCGCTTCTTTTGTCTCCATATGCTCCTGCTGCTGAAGGTTCGAATGAGAAAAAATCATCTCTCGGCGAAAAAAAAAGAGGAAAGCGGAACAAAATGGACAGACGGACGTGTTCCTATACACAGTCGTATGCCTGTGTATCCTTATCGAGGATGGCAGCAGGGAAAAAAACGGTTGATCACGTTTTTTTACTCTTCGTTTGGCTACGGGGATTCGATTCTTTTTTTAATGAAAAAACAAATACTCGTGGGTGGGTGATGGAGAACGGTTTGTGGTTTGCAGTGGCTTGGCCCGACGTGGAAGAACTTCATCTCCAAACTACTGACAGGAGAATGAAGGAGGAAGAGCGAGAGAAAGAATAAACGAACGAGCGACCGGAAAAAAAATTGGATCACCAAGAGATGGGGCAGTCGACGACGACGACAAGGAAAAACCACTCTGAAATTTGTTCGATGGCGAATTCGCTTTCATTTTGTCTTCTTTTTTTGCTCGATTTTTTGAGAACGAGTCCAGGGATGTGTGTATAATGATTATGGCATGTGGAGAAAATATACGGATACTCAGCACCAGCTCGTGGAGGGTAGTGGTGGTGTAGCCACCACAGCAAGAGGTGTGAGATGAAGATTGTCTGCTGGCAGGAACTCGAGTTCAAAGGCTGTACTGGATCAATACACGGGAGTATTGGGGCTTTTTATTTTTATTATTTCCAGCCGGACTGTACTGATATGTGCTCCTCCATTCAGTTTTTTTTGTTTGGAAATAGACTCGGTGGATGGCGGATGGATTTGATTCGGATTCAGATCGACAGAGGAAGGAAAAAATTAAAATTCCCATGAATTGTCTTTGAAAACCTTGCAAAATGACAAATAACAGTGACTGTAGCTGAAATTGGACAATCTAATGATTCTCAGATTTCGGAGAAGCAAAGGGAATGTTTGAAACTGGGTGAAATTTGACCAGAAGGTGCTGGAAGTTCAGTTTGCTGATGATCTCTGCCCAGAAAAACACTGAATTTGTTGACAAAAATCCGGTTTTCCAACAAAAAAAATTGATGCATACTTTCCAAAATCAGAAGTCTTAGTTTGACAGGATAATAGCCACAATTTTGACCGAGGATCAATGTAGAAAGTGTTAAGAGGGAGCACTGATTAATCATATTCTCTCTGATGACACAATTCAAGAATTCGGAACGACGGATGACGTAGAAAACGTTAAATAGAAGCACTTCACGACTGCATACATTCTAACCGCACAATTCAAGAATTCCTAAACCTTTTGATGGACTATGCCCAGCGATGGATAAAAATTTCGAATGAAATGCGCAGTCGTTGTCAATCAAACGCGACATTTTCAGAAAAATTTGTGTTGATTTGACACTTCCTTTCCAAGACCTTAATTTTCCAATAAGTCTTCCATGCTCAAACTTCTGAAGTCTATCTGAGGCAATTCCGCAGCGCTGCCAAATTAAAAAATTAACCCTTTGACGGATGGGTTACTTTTGACATTTCTTTTTAGTTTGACATTTCTTCAACTTTCTGGTTAAAATCTTTATAAATCCTAATTAAATTTGATGTTTATTTCCGAAACAGTAACGCGTGTTTCCAAACAGTGGCTTGACAGATTCGCAATTTGACATTTATTCAAATTTTGAAGACAATATTTTGTGGATATCCTTCAGATAAATAAACGCATTGACGGCCGAATGGGCTTTTTTCGAAGGTTTGTGAAACTTTACACTGGGGCACTTAGACTCAAAAACTGGTTCATTGTGCTGCCAGGCAGCAATGGAATTTCAGGCGCTTCTGTGATGAGGAGCCTACATCATCAACTCTCACTTCGTCAGCACCGAATAACTGCCACCTGAAAAAGGCGGGACAGTGGCAATGGAAGTGCTCTGAGGTTTCATCGTCTTCTCCACAGGCGTCACAGAGGGTTAATCTGACATTTCTTCGCACTTTGACATTTCTTTAACTTTCTGAACAAAATCATTAGGACTCCTAATTAAATTTGACGTATATTTCTGAAAATATAACGTTTGTGTTGCCAAACAGTGCGTTGACAGATTCGCCAAATTGACATTTCACTTAGTTTTTGAAGACAAATTTCTGTCAGATAAGTAAACACATTGAGGGACATTTTTTATTTGAAATTTCATCGCACTTTGATGTTTATTCAACGCTCTGGACATCTTTAAAAATGGTCATTTATTTTGACGTATATTTCCGAGACTCTAATGCCAAACAATAGATTGACAGATTCGCCAATTTGACATTTCATTTAGATTTTGGCTGTCAGACAAGTAAACGAATTTAGACATTTCTTCCCACTTTGATATATCTTCAACTGTTCGGACATCTTTAAAAATTGTTATTTAATTTGACGTATATTTATGAAACTCTAAAGTCAAACAGACTGACAGATTCACCAATTTGACATTTCACTCAAATTTTAAACTAAATATTTTGTGACTATCTTTCTCCATGCGATTTTTTGTGACAATTTTAGCAATATCAGGAAAACATTGACCGAGAGTGTGTGGATTTGACAGCTGTCATGAAAACTTTAACTTATAACCTGTCACTTACACTTCACTTTAAGAGCAAATTAAACGAAAATTCAACTCGGACGTGGAGAAGACCAAATCAACTTTTTTCATTTCACACATAAATTTGATAACTGAACTGTCAACTGTCAAGAAAATCGTATTACCTGACGCAAATTGGATACAATCCACTCTTTAAATTTGTACATGATCCAAATTTCAAGAAAAACAAAGCAAACTCCTGTCAACGCAGCTGTGGGCATTCAAAACAACACTTCATCTACGAAAAGTGTAAACACACAAATACCGTCGGAAACACAAATTTGTAAGCAACTGTCAATAAAGACCGTCAATGTTGCTGTGTAATCACCAAAAACGACTCCTGAAGCCGTCGGGAACTCAAGTAAGCAATTTTCAGTAGTTTTTCGGTCACATAAAATGTGCAATCTGTTGAACACACCCGCAAGTCACATTTTGACGTTTGAATTTGTGGTGCACAAACGACTCGTCGGTCAAGGTGGCTGTGTAATCATCAAAAACAACTCCTGATGCCGGCAAACAAATGCCGTCGGGAACTCAAATAAGCGACTTTCGATAGTCCTTCGGTCACATCAAATGTACAATCTTTTGAACACATCCGCAAGTCGCATTTTGACGTTTGAATTCGTAGTGCTCAAATGACTTCACGAACATAATTTGTCACTAAGCCACAATTTGGGGACGGAATTCCTCGTATACATGCAGTCACAAGTCGGAAGTTTTACGTTCAAAGAAGCTAAGTGTTTTTTTTTTGTGCACATAGGAGTTTTTGAACATACTCTGTCACCATATCGCAATTTGGCGACGGGATTCTTTCTCACAAGCCAGCAGGTTTTACGTTCAACGGAACTAAAGTGTTTATTTCTGTTTTTCTACGTTGATCCCTCCCGTCTGCCCTCCTGTCTCTGTGGCGTCAATATATTTGAAAGCGGTCATACAATCAGACAGGTCTAAACCTTCTGTCAAACACCAAGAAGTCACATTTTGACGTTTGAATTTATGGTGCACAAACGACTTCTTGAACATAATCTAAGACACAATTTGGCGACGGAATTCCTCGTACACATGCAGTCACGAATCAGAAGTTTTACGTTCAAAGAAGCTAAGTGTTCGCTTTTGTACACATAGGAGTATTCGAACATATTCTGGACAAAATCGCAATTTAGCGACGGAATTCCTCGTCACAAGTTTTACGCTCAAAGACAGTGTTCTTTTCTGTTTTTCTACGTTGAAGCCTGTCGTGGCGTCGATATATTTGAAAGCGGTCATGCAATCAAACAGGTCTAAACCTTCTGTCAAACATTTTTTCACTCGAAAGGCAAAAAGAAAACAGAAAACCCCAATGAAACCCTGCCCATCGTCACTGCGGAGCTCAGACGAAAATTCGCCTACACTCAAAGAACAAAGCTAACAGCGCCCTGCCGGGAAACTAATGTAACGGTCTAGTGAGTTTCTAAAATCTCCACTTCAACCTCACAGCAAAATACAATTGCAACTCGAAGGGATTCGGTTTATTCCAAGCAAGTTGCCACCGTTGCCGCCGCCGCCACCATCGTTGTTGTCTAGCGTGGAGCCATGCGACACGTCGGTGGGGCGACAAGTACGTATTGATTTTCTCAAACCCTCCAGAGAACCAGATGGACCTCATTTAAATACCAAATTTTCTCTGGCTGTGTTGGTTGGTTGGTTGCTGTTCCCTTCAATCCGCGCGTGGTGTGTGTCGTGCATTTTCTTTATTGCGTCAAAATAAGTTGGTTATTATTTTTTCTCTTGTGTGAAAAAATAAAAACCAAGCACAGGCGCTGGGTAATCCTCTTACAATTTTCTTTACACCAAAATAACACGAGCAAAAATTAAATCGCGTCGCGTTTATTTACATGTGTGTTGCGCGCTGGCGGCTCGTGGGCGACAAATCAGAAGAAAAAAAAACACTCATTGAATATCTTTACGACGAAAAACAAAAATAATCCAATTGACAGGGACGCTCTGTCGTTGCCGACGGGCGAATAATATTCCAAGTGTTTTCCGAAGTGTAATCGGGGTGTTAATCCTTATTGACTGAGGGGACTGACTGCTGGGGACCACGGTCAGCAGCGGTAATGCAGCTGTCACCTGCTTCACTACGTACGCATCGAATGCATATTTTCTTCACTCTTTTCTTAGATTTATTTACTTTTTTCTCTCTCACTATTTTGACATTTTTTTCTTCAATTTTTGACACTTTCTCACTCGATTTTTGAATTATTTACAAACTGAATTACACAAGAGGCGGGCGGCGGACAACAGCAGACCAGCGAAGTGAAAGCTTGTCATGAGGCACAAAACGAGTCCGTCGTCTCTGACAGAAGTGCAACCGAGATACACGCCAGCACACCAGCAAATCCGCGATGTGCAGGGGGAACGAGTGAGGGGCGCCACAATAATACGAGTACGATCATCAACCACTTAGTGGTGTTATTTTATTTGAATAGATAAACACACCCGCAGCCGCACATGAGAGTGGCTGACACCAAAATGTAATTAGCACTTAAATCCCTTAATGATTAATTAATCCAAACACCATAAGTGAGGCTTGGGGACGACGTGTGGGGGGGTTCTGGAGTAGAAAAGCCAATTCCTCCCCTCTTTTTTGTTATGCTGCTATGCGATACGCGAGAATCTCATTTCGAATGCAAATTTCACGCGATATCCAGTGAATAGTTGCGACGAATAAATGTCAAGAACGAAAAGAAAAAAACGCGCGATACACGAACACGACACTTATCCAACAATGGCTCTACTCGGTCTGATTCAATGTGTGCGCTTGGATTTCTCTTCGACCCAAACTGGCTGCAGTTCGACGATGGAAATGGTGTGGAATCAGAAAATGAAAACAAAAACAAAACAAACCAACAAAGAGAAGGGAACGACGGAAAGCATTCAATGGCGGCTCTGCTGGCGAATGTTGAAGTGAAACGACGGCATACACACCATCACCACCACCACCATTAGCACCAGCAATCGCACAGAGGTCTCTCTGTCTCTCTTAAGCAGAGGTCTGTTGCTTTTCGTCTCTTGCTCGACGCATGGTGCATACGACTGAGAGCTCTCCGCAAACAGGGATGTTACATTTCTCTCACCGGTAAAAGAGAGCGAGCGGTGGAATTTTCTACGACACGACACGGTATGGGTGAGTGAAATATTACGAATGCGTGAGATGAATTTGTTTAAAATTCAAAACGAAGACGCAAAGGGAAAAACAAATGCCAGAGAGAATGACAGGAATGTCAAAATTCAGTAGACATTATGCGTGTTTTTTGTTTTGTTCCTCGAGAGTGATTATCACTTTTGTTTTATGCGACGATGCCGACGATGATGGGATTATAAATTGATGTTATGTGAGCTACGTCTTCCTCAATTTAATTCAAATGGATTTTACATTTATGTTCATATGCAACCACCCTCCCGCTCGTCTTTTGTTTAAATGAATTATTAATGACGATAAACAAGTCAATTATTTTATGGTGTAAATTCATTTTAGTGTGTCATAAATCCGGGGGAGCGTGATTTGAGTGATGAAATTGAATGACGTTTTCGATTTAAATATTTTATTGACGTCTCACACACAAAGTGAATGTCAATGGGAGATGTGTCAAATTGTGTCGCTGGCCTTATAAAACAGTGTTTGATGTTCGCAGTTAACTTGAGATACCTCACACTTGTGTGTACTAACGATTTAATCGTTCCGAGGAACATTGAACATGAGAACGCGCTCTTGGAATGTACTAGATTGGCTCGTCGATGTAGTGACTCATCGTGCATGTTTGTACATGCGAACGTACTCGCGGTGACTTTCTTAGAATTCAAGTGCTGTTGCCGAGGTTTCAAGTGCCCTTTCGATACGATAATGCCCTTCGAGTGATAGCTAATTACACGCCAATAGGCTTGAGCTTCAAAAGGGTACTCAATCTTTACACGGTCTCTATTTGGGAATGTTCTTAACGAGAGTTGTGAAGGTTAACAGAAAAAAAATGTCTTCTGAACTGAATGACGCAGATATTGACGAACTAATGTGAGAAAATTGATACACATTTAGGACCTTCGGACTGGATGGCGCAGTTGGTTAAGTGCCTGCCTAAGTTAGAGGGGTCCCAGGTTCGAATCCCAGTGAAAGCAAAGTTAATACGTTTTTATCCGGCCGTCACCATTGGGATAAAATGAACGGCACTATCACATAGTGAGCCGCGACACATTCGCAAGGGCATCCTATCTACCTGTCCACCTAACACCGACTTTAGTTTTAAGCTGGTGTCGTAATCTACATGCCATCAGTGGTAGCAGTCGTCTGACTGTGGGTATCACAATGGACCGAGATGGTCTAAGTGGGATGGTGAATTTACTACCAGCCCTCTAACCTAATGTAACCTAAAAGACTTAGAGACAGCTGAAACTAGCTGCCAAATCAACTGCGGAAGTCCTTGTACGGTTTGTTTTCTCCTTCAAAATGTCCTTGCTCCTCTTTCAAACGCGTGGTAAATCGTTCTCGAATAAAATGTAAGCCATTGAATTTCTAGAGCTCCACTTTAGTTTTTATTTTTGTCTACCAAATTCTTTTGTGGCGCTACAGTCCGTGGTGGACAAGGGCCTCAACCAACAAGGCTGTCCTTTCCCTATCAGCCTTCAGCCGCGTAAACCAAGTGAAATGCGGTTCCTCTTCACTTGTATGTGCAACCTTAAAGCTGAATGTTATCTGTTACATTGTTCACAGGTCTACCACGGGAGCGGTCGATAAGTGGTATCAGTCGTCTGATTGTGTGTATCACAATGGACCAACAAGGTCTAAGTGTGCTGGTGAATTCACTAGCAGCCCCCTAACCTAACCTAGGACCTTCGTTTGAAACTTACAAGACAAAGGAGTACAAAAAATGTAACTGGGTTTTAAAGATCGTAGTCTCTGTTAGGGTTCTTCATTTAAGAACTTACAAGACAGATGAGCATACAATTTGGAACTGAAAAATCATCGGATCAACACAGAAGAACTGTCAGAAAAAGAAAGTCGTGACCAAAATTAAAGCCAGCAAAGTTATAGAACATTTACCTTCCCAGAAGTGACACTTAAAAACACCGTTAAGTTCTTTAAAATTACTTAAGTAAAATAAGGAGTATCAAATCTGCAAACTGTGACATTTTGCCATCTCAAGGGGCCTAAATGATGCAGTTCTTATACTTTATCCTGTCACAAGAGTCGTCGCATAAGAACTAGCAGCTCTTGCTTTTTGGACGTCAAGCAGTAAGCACGTGCGCGTAAGATTTCCCATTAGAATATGATATATACATATATATATTAAGAATAAATAAAAAATATGTAAATACAAAATATATGTGAATCAAATTAGAAATAAGGAATATTTTTCGTTTGAATTAATTTAATCTTTTTCTACCTCAGGCTTAACTGATGACAAGAACAATTTTGACGGAGCTGGCTTCTGGTCAATGAGAAACATAAGACGAAAGGTGACTTTAAGAACGAGGGACTTATTTGCAAGTGTTCTTCAAACTGCAGGAATATTTAGCAATATACTAAACGTCGGGTATAAACATTTTGGTTACTCTCTGCTGCTCTTTCATTAGGCCCGTCTCATTTCGCTATTCCCCTTTCAATCTGAAATGTCAGATGCCAGATGCATATTTCTAAGCAGATTAGTCGAGCAACTAAAAGCAAAACCAAAGTCGATGTATCCAAATTGCTTAGCAGAAAGTGTCTGAATTCTTGGAATTTCTTCACTTGCTTTAAGGAGTTACAAGTCCAAGATGGGCGCCGTCGCGTAGTCAGTAGGTGCGTCGACTCCTACGCTCGAGGTCGTCGGTTCGAATCTCGAAAAAAACATCAAACATTTTTTCACGGCTCCACCTCTTTCGAGTCACTGACAATGCTCAAAGAGTATAACTGTCTAGAAATAGCTTCTCAATCTCGCCGTTCGGAGTCGACATTAAACTGTAGGTCCCCTCCACTCGTGAGTGAACAATAGCGCGCACAACACGAGTGGTTGCTGAGAAGCTAGGCCCAGGTCCACCTCGGACTGTAGCGCCGCCGTTATTATCATTATTAATGCTACGGGACTGATCTAGATATCTCTGGGGTGTGAAAGCAAAACAGCACCAAGTCGCTTAAGAGACTTCTCAAACTCTACTGACCAACAGCGGAATTCCGAAATATTCAGTGTGACCTCGTAGAGTTGTTCGTGAAGAAATCTGTCGCTTAAACTACCTTTTCTGACAGTAGTTCAAGTATAATTAACTCTAACATCAACGTATGCTCACAGATTCGAAAAAAAATGCTGTCGAGGATAGACTTAACGTTTGTATTGGTTTTACCTCAAAAATGAATTACATTTCATCATCTTAGGGTTTTTTGTCACAACAATAATTTTTTAGTGGAACTTCAAGAGGCCAGAGTAGCATCTGACTTACTTCCTGCGACCCCTGGAGGCTCTGAGCTATTGCCACCTTCCACCGCTGACAGTCCCGGGCACGCTGCTTTCAGTCATCATGACCAAGCTGTCTTGCATTCTCGATGCCAGTTAGTCGACGGTCTTTATACTGGAGGTTCGGTCTTCCCCTCCTTCTCGAACCAGATGAATCGGATTCGAAGATTCTCTTGGTTGGAGCATTGGTGCTCATTTGCTCGATGTGATCGAGCCAGTTTAGTCAGATTTTTGCCTTTCGGACTGTGTCCCCATCTTGGTACAGCTTACAGAGTTCACGAAGGTGCCTTCTCCTCCGTTCACCCTCCTCGCAGACCAAATAGCCGACGTGTAAGTTTTCTTTCAAAGGCACCAAGAATCAGCTCTTCAGTACTGCTTATCGTCCACCTTTCGTCTCGTCAGCATGAGGGTTTTGTAGAGAAAGATTTTGGTCCTTCGAGTCAGAAGTTTTTTTTGTTTGGACAAACCGAAGTAGCAGCGGTTGTCAAAGGCAATTCTGCGTCGGATCTCCACAAAAATGTCATTTGCGGAGTTCAAACTCCCTAACAACCTCAAAATTTGGTTCTAGGAACTCAAAAATAATTGTATCTCCAACTTCATAAACACAACTAGCAAATGACTTAAAGACCTGCTTCTTGGGCACAACAAATTGGGCACCATACAACCACCAGTGCCGTGTCCATTCCATAAACACACCTGAAGTGGAAGACCGGAGTAAATCTAAAGAAACACGACTGGATGGCGCAGTTGGTTAAGTGCCTGCCCCAAGTTAGAGGGGTCACAGGTTCGAATCCCAGTGAAATCGAATCTGGTCCAGTCACCATTTGCCGTTGGGATCAAATTAATGGCACTGGAGTAGGTTGTACCTGGCAGTACAATGGACCAGTTTTGAGTCCAGTAGTGTTTCAAAAATACTCCGGAAAAAAAATCTAAAGAAGAAAACTTCAAAAAATTTCTTTTAACAAAAATTTAAGATAAACAATCAAAATTCCTTGTTGTTCCACCTCAGATCATCCCTGTTAAGCAAAATGGCACTCTTAAATCTCTCTTCACGTCACGAACTCAGCACACACCAGCCCATCATCTACCACCAGCACAGATTCGCGCACTTGTGTGCAGTAAACCAACTGCTATACACTACAGAGCTAGAGTGCTTATGCTACATCAACTGCACAGTGCCACTACATAAATTCTTTTTACGCTCACTTGAATTCCCCACTACGCCGTCGACGGGTGAGACTGGGGGGACCCGAGAGCCCAGCTATTCAGCGAACAGCAGCGGCGCGGCGGTAGTGAGGCTATTCTAACTAACACACAATGATATCATGGAATTACGGCAATAAACAGTAATTATGCAGCAATTAAACAGTAAGCTGTTAACATAATGAAATTAGCAGGTGTAGTAAAAATTCAATTAATTCCCCGTCGTCGTCCTCGCCGACCGACGGAGGGGCGGGCGCGCATTGTGTGCGCTGCTGGTCGCTCTCTGGTGATGGCTTTGCCTTTGCCTTTGACAGTTTCTTTTCTTTTTTGTTTTTGGAGTTTTTCTCTCTTCACGTCGAACGGTGGTTCTCTCTTTTCTTTGTGTGAACAAGTTTTTCACATGTTTGCTTGTTTTTTTGTTCCCTGTTCACTTTTTTTGGTTGTTGTTTACTTTTATTTTGTTTGTTTGTATCTTTTCATTTGACTAAGTGTCGTTTACCCCGCTGACAAGGCATAAACTTGCACCAGCAGCAGCGGCGGCGGCGGCGGCGGCGCGCACATAGCGAGTGACGTGAGGAGAGAGAGACATAGCCGCCACAGACACGGATGTACGCTGAGGAGAGGATTTCTTCACTTCATTCCTTCGTTCGGTTATCGTTCTCGTTTCGCGTTTAGCGAAAATTGGCCAAAAGCAAATTTATCCGCAAAAAAGAGCATGTGTATCGAGAGCGAGTGGTGGTGTGTGTGTGCGTGGAGGTATGTCATTTGACGGCTTTTTTTATCGGCTGACTGAGTGACTGACTGACTGACTGTGCATTGGCACTAATTTGTGCGATCGAACTGCAGATAGGTGCGCATAGAGAGCAGAGATCCTCGCAGCGAGCGCGTGATTTTCGCGCAACGTTGCCAAATTGTTGCCAATCCCCATCGCAAGAGCGGGGGAGAGTGGGGGCCAGAGCCACATCTTGAGCAGAAGTGCATCCATCGTGCGGCCTTTGGTGTATCTACGTGATATTTTCAAGCATCTAATGGATGTTTTCTGAGTTCTCTGAGTGGATTCGCTAATTCCGTGCTCATGACTCAGGGGGCTAAGTGTCTTCTTGAGAGCAATTTGAATATCAAACAAGCACGAGGATGAGGAGCAGACACGACGCGCAAAAAACAGAAATAGACAACATCGCCGGAGAAGAAAGTCAACAAACTGACCCGCTTCTCTGGAATCCATCTTGGATTGTGCGGATGGTGGGAGTGAGGTGCTTTTTTTTGCTGCTGATGAAACGTAAAAATGCAAAGAGAGTTAGCGCCCCCCAAATAATGCCGTACACACAGTCTCTCTCTCGCTCTCTTAACCCACTAGATCCGGAATTCGATGGATGTCCGAGCCGAAAGCCGAAGCAGACGGTTTTTGCGTAAACTTCAGCGCTTTTTGGTGGAAGTGTATCTTTTCTAAACCATCGCGCTACTATTAGCATTTGCATTTATAAATCGAGAATGTTCGCCTCGGGCAAACCGGATTCAACAATGCGATGGATGTGGACGACGCTGCGGATGGCGGATGGTGGATGGTTTCAATGGTTCGGATGGATGGATGGATGGAATCATGATGATGATGATGGTTCTTGTGTGGAGGATTACCATCTCGTTGGCGAGTGCCTCATGGGAGGCTTACGGCAAAATGGTAGAGTACCTACACGACGCAGCAGCAATGCTGTGCAGATACACGACGACCCTTTTATTTGATATTTTGTGTTTTTTGTTTTTGTATTCATGGCTCGGGACTGGGAGAATCGTGTTATTAAAGGTTTTTACTTACGATACTCATTTTTCTCGTCCTCCCCCGGCCCAAGGGCAACTTCCAGAGGTTGGGTAAATATTTTTGGAAAGCGATGTTTACGTTTAGATGACTGGGGCTCCTCTTGTTGTTCGTGTACCTACTTACGTAGGCAGGTATCTCTACTTATCGGCTACGTGGGATGGGATTGTGCTGTAGCATGTGCCACTTTTCGATGAAACGAACTTGAGGTGGGTAATCAATCAAAATTACTTGTTGTTTTTATTTTTTTTTCGACAACAAAATGAAGTGTCATCAACGGATGTGGCGGAGGAGATGGTGGTATCTTGACTTGAGGAGATTCACACGAGTGGCTGGTAATCGTGTTGAGAGGTTGAAGCCTTGGTTTGTCGAGAGTTCTCTCAATGAAAGGATTGTGAAAGAGACATTCTTGTGATAGACAGTTCCCTAGGAATGCTAATTCGGTTAAGAGGATTTCGGGGGGTCGATGGCGACCTAACTGTGAGTTATGGGTCATTTTTGGGAACATTAACAGACAGAGCGGCATATTCCCTTGACTTTTGTGGTTTTTGCTGGAACAAAGCATTTCAACTGTCCGCGAACGTGTTAAAGGTGAAATTGCCTGTATGAGGTCGCATTTATCAGCCAACTTAGCTTTGAGTAACAATTCTTCGAAAAAGACTTCACAATGTTCACGGAATATTCAGAAATCCTTTGAATTTGTATCAAGTTTGATCACAATCATCCTCAATAAAAGATTTGGTAGAACGAATGGTTTGACCGAGTCCTTCCGTTGGGCGCCAGGAAATCCAGAAGAAGACTTCAGACGGATATCTCGAACACAATCATCGTCATTGAACTGAAGAGCTCTGACAATTAGTTTCCTTGCAGCTTTACAGAAACGCGTTTGATTCAAAACATTTTTGATCCAAAATATACTGTCCGTGGTCCCCTTCTTTTTCTTTAAATGGCACTAAACTCCGGAGTGGACTTGGGGCTCAACCAATATGCCTCTCCAGCTAGCGTGATCTGTGATCAACTGTCCACATTGAGTTGGTTGAGGCCCTCGCAATTTGTCTATGCCGCCTTAAACGCTAGCATCCTCTGTACCAAAGAGTCTTCCGTCTGGAGGTACCTCTTCGCTCTACAGTGATATGTAGCCCAAACAGAGCGTTTTTTTTAAAGAAGTTTTGGTCGAAATGAGGCGAAATGAAACCCACCGCGACGCGACTGCTCTACGCAAGTTTGTGCAAAAAATTCGTGAGCCCGGTATGCTAGTGGATAACACTTATGGTCCTTGTCGTCGTACGGTGCGCATAGATGAGAATGTGGCTGCGGTGGCCGAGAGTGTGAGACTCAATTCACGAACATCAACTCACCATCGATTTCACGCACTAGCCTGAGGAGAATTCTATACAAAGATCTCGGATTATTCGCCTACGAGGTCCAATTGACTCAGCAATTGAAGGCGCGTGACCATCCGCTTCTGTATCGCGCATGGTCGCAGTATGGGCCTTAGAGCAGCTTGAATTTGACAACGATTTCGGGTAAAAAATCATCTTTTCTGACGACGAGGAGCATTTTTATCTCGCTTTCATCGGCTACCATCTGCGCATCTGGGGCTCGGAAAACCCCCTCGTTTTTGTCGAGAAGCCAATGCATCCGCAGAAAATGACAGTTTGGTGCTGATTGTAGAGTGGTGGCATCATTGGACCATTTTTCTTCGAAAATGGGGCTGGGAACAACGTTTCGGTCAACGGTGGGCGTTACAGAGCCATGTTAATCGACTTTTTTTTACTGAAATCAAAGACATGGATTTGGACGGCGAAAACATCAACAAGGTGTTGGAAAATTGAGGTGACAGAATGCCCTACTGCGAAGCCAGCCGAGGCAGCCAATTGACGACGTTGTATTTCATAATTAATGGGAATGGTTGTTCTTACTAATTAAACCATAATACATGGAAAAAAAAATGTTCATTTTTATTGCATTTTTAAAAAGAAACTTGTATTTGGCCCACCCTGAATAAGGATTATGCCAGATTTTGGGAGCAATTAGGTAAGCAGCCGATCACAAAGTGGAGAAGTAGAGAACTTAAATCGCCAAATCATGTATATTTGCAGATCGATTTACTTAGGCTTATCAATTTACGAGGTTTATTCAATAAATAAAGGGAGTTTTTTTTTAAAGAAAATATTTATTTATTCGTCTGCATTACTGCTGTCGCCTACAAAATAGTCCCTACTCAATATTATGCACTTGTGCCAGCGTTTTTACCAATCCTCGAAACACTTTTCAAACTCAATCTTTGAAATACCCTTTAGCTCTTTCAGCGATGCGCTTTTTAATGTCATTTATGTTTGTAAAACGACGGCCCTTTAAGGTTCTGTTAACTTTTGGAAATAGGAAAAAGTCACACGGCGAATATGGGCTCTGAGGCAACTTACAGTATTGTTTTTGGCCAACAATTCACGAACAAGCAATGAAAAGTGAGCTGGTGCTTTGCAATCGTGATGCAAAAGCCAAACACTCGAATCAAATTCATGAGCCAATCGATCCATCAGCGACTTCTCTGATTGTGATTCGTCGATCGTTCATAACCATTTCTTTCACTTTTTCACGTTTTCATCGGTTGTTGATGTGCTGGGGCGTCCTGTGAATTTCGAAAATGTCCGTTATTTTCTGAACACACTCCGTATGTTGATCCAAATTTTGGTTTGGTCACTAACATAAGATATGTTTGTAGGTAACCAAAATTTGGCCTAATAATGCAGTAAAAACTTGAATTTTTCGAAAAATACACTTTCTGGGATATTTTTAAGACTATATTTAGTTCTTCCTTTAATAATAATAATAATGGCAGCGCTACAGCCCGAGGTGGACATGGGCCTAGCTTCTCAGCAACCACTCGTGTTATGTGCGCTATTGTTCACTCACGAGTGGAGGGAACCTACAGTTTAATGCCGACTCCGAACGGCGAGATTGAGAAGCTTTTTCTAGACATTTATACTCTTTGAGCATTGTCAGTGACTCGAAAGAGGTGAAGCCGTGAAAAAATGTTAGGTATTTTTTCGAGATTCGAACCTTAGACCTCGAGCGTAGGAGTCGACGCAACTACCCACTACGCCACAGCGCTTTGCAATCCAAAATTTGGCCTCTTACAAATTTGTACTTTTCCAAAACGTAAAATTCTGACTCAATATATTTTTTAGAAAGTAAAGATACTTCGTTCCTTATTTTCAATCACAAATTTGCACTCAAAAACTCAAAAATCCTTAAAAATTTAAACTTTTCGAAAAAATTCCTAGCTGAGACAATATACTTCCGCTTCTGATTCACAATCAAAAATTTAGGCTCGTAGTCTACTCAAAATTTGTAATTTTCCAAAGAGTATATTTCTAGTACGCATTAGGTTTGAATACGACGCCCCTTATACCTTTTAGTGTCAGAAACAAGCTGCAGAGGGTACATTCAGTGGGTCAGATATGAGTTTTTGGATCAGAAAACAACGTTTCTACCGAAATTTTAAAACTTTTTCAAACTGCATTAAGACATCTAGTCTTACGTCGAACAAAAATATCCCCGTACGCCTTGTGTAGACTCCAATCTCTTGGCTCAATGGCAGTAGCATCTTCAAGGATAGTCATTTTTAAATAATCAAATTTAAATCAAACCAGAAAAATTCTGAACCAAAATTGTTTATTTTCCTCCAAATTTCGCTGCTTTGTGTGAAGTCGACTTCCTAATTTTCCGTGCGCCATCCTGGCACCACTTAAGATTTACTGCACTTCTTAGAAAATTCAATTTGAATTCTACGTTACAAGTGTTGAAAAACTTGCGCACACTTCGGCCGAAAATCCATTTGTATTTCAAAATGTTTCCAATAATTCTCAAATCAACACGAACAAGTCCCGCCCCTCCTCTTCCGGACATCATCATCATCAAAAAACTGCATTAACACTGCAGATATGCCTTCGATTCACAGAATCCCCCCCACCCCCATCTCGGTCGATGAAATTGAAAAAGAAAAAGATTTATGTAGTGTTTTCCTAACACATTTCGACTGCGATTGCTTAACCCAATATAAACACGATCTTTTGATCTGCGCCAATATTTCTTCCTTGGCTCTCCGGGTGAACTGTTTGTTGCTCTTGCGCTTGCCGAGCGGGAAGCAGCCTCTTCTTCATCTCTCGGATCGTCCATCGCGATACATGACGGTGGCGATGATGCACAGCGGTGTGTGGTAGTTAAAACAACACACCGTCCAGTAATTTCATTGGAAAAAGTTTATTTGAAAAGCAATTCAACGTTAAGACAACAAACCGAAAACCGATCATCGTTCCACCAACATCATCAACCCACCCACCGCAGGGGCAGGGGGCGGCGCAGGAGGCAGTTCGCTTCGAAAGAAAGATGTAAGGTACTATAATTCAAGAGATTGCGGCTCGCTGTTTCATTGAGATGCGCACGCACGCAGCGGCAGGCCATTAAGTGTGCTATACACTCGGCAAGCGGCCGAGGGGGACGACAGGGAGAGGGTGACGCGGAGCTCTACTAAAATAGAGAAAAATGGAAGAAGAAACAATAATCATAAAAAATAAGACTTCAGACTGTGCGCGCTCACACATTTACACACGCCGGGGGGTTGGGGCTGAGAGCTGAGGCGGAGGCAATACTCGGGATAATTAAAATGCTGCACAACAAATCATTTGGATGCGGGGCCACGGATGGGTCTATGAGACGTGGCATTCGTTGAGAGAGATTTTCTTCTTTTTTTGTTTGATTTTTTGAATTATTTTGCGGTGAAGTAATTTATCTGCAAACTATGTCTGCATAGAGCGCGAGCGGTGGCAGGCGGCGGGCGGCGGGAGTGGGAATGTTTATTCAGTGATAAATCGTAAATAGGAGAATTTACGATTGTTTTGATTGAGCCCGTTGCGGATTGTTGGCTGCTGATGGTTTGGCGGCTGCACTGCCGCTGCTCCTTCGTCTCGCTTTGGCTCTTTGAAAAATATTATTTGATAAAGTATCTGTTGCTGCTGTGCGCTGGCGAAGCGGTGATATTTATTGGCATTCCCAATGAAATTGATTTACGGATGTGGGGGTAATTTACGGAAAAGGAAACAGCGTCGGCGCTCGAGAGTTGTTTAGAGTTCGTTGGAACGATGTGATTAGTTGATAGTTCGGTGAGATCTCGGTAAAATATGTACTTTCCAGTGAGACTTTGTGAAATGTTGCTGTTTATGACCGACGGATGAGGGGGCGAGCACTTGAAGGAGATGTGGGTGCTAGAAAGACCATGCGGCACGAGAAGAAGTGAGGGAGTACTTCGTTGTCCAGGAAGCCGACTTTCTCGGGGAGTTTTCGTTGAGGAACATTTTGTGGCTCCAGTCGGCACGAGAGACATCTTTTCTAGTCAAAATGCGTTTTAACTGCGTGCCTTGAATGCGATTCCATACGGTGGGCTACCGCTTGGAAAAAAGGGTGCTCGCCAAAATTGAATTTGAGGCGCATTGCAGCAGTTGCGCGACTTAAAAAAGCGACCGCTTGGCAGACCCAAACTCGCCTGGTTGCACTTGGGCATAGCTTCTGATGAGTTAGAGTCGATGGCGGAGGATCGAGTGGCCTGGAGATCTCTCGTGCATGCATTGCCCCCGCGACCCCTTTAGTGGAACATACGGGTCACTGAGGATGAGATGAGATGAGATCCTTAAGACTGGTAAACAATTCATTGGATCACACACCGGCGTTGAGTTTGGTCGATATGGTCGCACATTTTTCGTTTCTGGAGAAAACAGCGTAAAGGGAAATCACGAGGATAGACTGTCTACTGAAATCTCTTAAGCAGCTGAAGTCCATTCGTCAAGCTCATCTGACAGATATGGTCGAAGCAGAGCGCGGCCCGAAGAATGGAATCTCAGTATCCTTTTGCTCGATAGTGGATATCCAGAAGCAATAAAATCCGTTGAATTGGCATCAAGCTTGACCACAGTCGCCCTTTTTTTCGGAGGATTTTTGAAACGCTACTGGAGCACTCAGACTCAAAACTGGTCCATTGTACTGCCAGGTAGAAACCTACTCCAGTGCCGTTAATTTGATCCCAACGGCATATGGTGACTGGACCAGATTCAATTTCACTGGGATTCGAACCTGGAACCCCTCTAACTTGGGGCAGGCGCTTAACCAACTGCGCCACCCAGTCCTTGCAGTCCCCCTTAATAACATACTTGGTAAAATTAAAGGTTCAAGGAAGCTCCGATGTTGGGCGCCAGAAAAAAAAAAGAAAAGAAAAGAAGTGTTCAAACGGATATCCCGAACACAATCGTCGCGGATTTACAGTCACAGAATCGAAGAGATCTGGACATCTTTATATTTTACATCTTCACAAAAACGCGTTTTCGATTGACAACATTTTTGGTGCCAAAATTTACTGCCCATAGTTCTCAGCTATCATAATCTACAAACTGTTTCGTCCTCTCTATTCAAGCCCATTTAAAGAGCTCCTCAAAGTACCCGGCGTCAATCCCCCTTTCATTTCACTGGCAAATACTCGACATCAATTTTTGGATTCTCTCTGAGGGCTAAGAAATTCACGATCCACAAAAACTGAAATCCATTCGACTGAATCTAATATCGAGAGATTGACGATAAGATCTCTGGCGACGCCTGAAATCCTCCTTTAACTCCTCTTAGGTCCTTATCAGTTTGGTTTCAGGTCAAGGAAGTTAGCAATAAACCAGATATTCACAATACTGATCCTGGTCCGTAAAAAAATTCAAGAAATGCCGATCGACACCCACTGCATATTCCTCGATTTCAAGGCCGCATATGACGACTAAGATGGCTAGGCCATGTAGAGCGTATGGACAACTTAGCTCCGGCCCGAAGAGTCTTCGACTCTGAGCCTGTGGGACAACGCAACAAAGGATGTCCACGTACAAAGTGGCGCACACAAATCGAGGAGGACCTTGGCCGGCTTGGTGTGCGAAACTGGAGACAGCTGGCGAAAGATCGTGCTGGCTGGAGAGGCATGTTGAGTGAGGCCCAGGTCCACCTCGGACTGTAGCGCCGTAAGAAGAAGAAGAAGAATATGACGGCTGGATGCCACAGTTGGTTAAGTGCCTACCCTAAGTTAGAGGGGTCCTAGGTTCGAATCCCAGTGAAAGCAAAGTTAATAGGCTTTAATTCGGTTTTTCAAATCTGGTCCAGTCACCATTTGCCGTTGGGATCAAATTAACGACACTGCCACTGGAGCGGTCGATCAGTGGTAGTAGTCTGACTGTGGGTATCATAATGGCACAACATGGTCTAAGTGAGCTGGTAAATTCACTAGCAGCCCCCTAACTTAATCATGGTGCTACAAGAAGACATTTCAAAGAATTCGAAAAAAAAAATGCTTTAAAAAATGCTGGACCTAATTGACAGCCTTGTGATTTGTTCCAATTGATTGATTTTCCACTTCACAACAATTCTCATAACTCTTCAGTACTTCAATCAAGTCAAGGCTCTTGCTTACATACTTCATTTTAAAGGAATTTCTTGTGTTGAAACAATTTGGCCTGCCGCCGTGAACGAAACTATCAACAAGAGGTGCTAATTGAAGCGACTTGTTAGTTGAGGTTTCAAGCGCCACCCAAGAAGAAGAAAGATGAAGTTTTATTGGATCCATTTTTGATCCTTTCAAATTTGTTGGTCAGATTTTATGACCCATAACATGACCCTTTGCCTGAATTACGACTGGATGGCACAGTTGGTTAAGTGCCTGCTCCTTATTCGAGGGGTCCCAGGTTCGAATCCCAGTGAAATCGAGTCTGGTCCAGTCACCATTTGCCGTTGGGATCAAGTTAACGGCACTTCAGTAGGTTGCTACCTGACAGTACAATGTACCAGTTTTGAACCTGAGTGCTCCAGTAGTGTTTCGAAAATCCTCCGAAATTGTGTTCTAAAAAGTCTTCTCGCACATTTTCTGACAGTTCGTCTTGAAAACACGTCTACCACTGGTTGAAGAATCGATCATGAATGGACGGGACGCTGTATAATGTGATCATTGAACTGAAATCGGCAAAGCGGGAGAAAATAACAAGCTGATGTTATGAGGACGACTGCCTATCTTTCATAACTACAAAGTACAGCTCTTGATGTCCAAATATTCGAGTTATTTCCCGGGTACACACATTTTTTGATATTTTTTGAACCCTCTATTTTTTCGGGTACACGCTTGCGAAATCGGTTATCGGTTAGCGTTGCAATTGTTTTTGAGTACCCACTATACGTTACTGTCGGGTACCTGGCATCAGATATTGTCAGTTATTCGTCAACTTGGTGAGTACCTGCATGGCCCGGGTACCCGGATAACCAGGGAATTGAACAGATGGGTGTTACATGCGTAAAATCAAGAGCTCTGCTACAAATCTAAACCTTACTGAAGAACATTAAGTGGCACCTACGCTCAAATGAGACTGACAGAAAAAAGTTCATCTTACAACACCAAGGCCTGAACGGCTACGACATGAGACTCAAAAACAGAATGTTGCTATCTCTGTAGAAATTTGGTCACAGACGCAACCCCATCATCACGCCTTCCGAGGCGTGCTTTGAATGCGATTCCATCAGGTAGGCGACCGCTTGGCAGACCTAGGACGAGATGGTTGGACCAAGTCCAAACACCCGCCTGGTTGCGCTTGGGCATAGCTCCTGATAAGTTAGAGTCGGTGGCGGAGGATCGAGTGGCCTGGAGATCTCTCGTGTGTGCGTTGCCCCCGCGACCCCTTTAGTGGAACATGCGGGTTACTGAAAATGAGATGAGATGAGAGAGATGAGAGACGCAACGAAATAGATTCATCTACCGCTTATCATCTAACGGTTTTGGTCTAACTGATGCCATCCACACACAGTCGGTGTGTCTCCACAGATCAAATAAACCGGAATCTACCAAATCTCAGCGCTTCCTCACAACGCATCTCGAGGTAAACTCCACATCCGCACGGCAACTTAGAATGACTAACTGCTGGTTCTCCACTGACTGACTGCGCGCCTATTAATTCCGAGCTTTCGGATAATGGCCTCAGCAACATGAAACAAAAAAAAAGAAACCGGAATCCAACAGATGTTTTATGTTCTCAGCCAAGATAACGATCTTAATGACCTGGCCTGGCGACCCAAGTCATTTTCGCCGAATTGCACCCCGAACTGGCAGTCGGCAGTCGACAGCCAGCGTCTAGTTGCGCTCCGACTACATTCAGTACAGCTATTGTCCCTAATCATCACATCACCATTTCGACAAATTACCCTGTTGATGTGATAATTACACGCGATTATTTATAAGCCCCTGGCGAAATTTATATCCAATCTGACGTGGCGTGAGTTTGAGTGAAGACGTCCCCCCATCAGCCGCACACACACTCTGGCTCACATTTGTAAGTGGCGAGCAGCAATAAAAATGCACGTTCTCTTTGGTCTGAGGTCTTCCCTCTCGGACACGCTGTCTCACCCCGAAATGCTGTGGTCATCCGGTGACCCACACGAAATACCAAAGCAATTTGCATTTCAATTTGCAACGTTAAGTGGGCTTTTGTGATCACAAGACCTAAGTGCAGCAGTCGCCTTCCACTGCCACCGCCACCGCCACCGTCCTGTCATCCGTGACGGAGTCGCCTCCCCGAACGAACTCCTGTCATATGTTGATAACTTTTCTCCTGGCTTCCCATTGTCGGTGTGATGAGATTGCGAAAGCCCTTCGTTGCCTCTAAGTAGAATGCCCCCCGTAGGGTTGTTTAATGGAGTATAGCGTCAGTGGCGTCATCATCATCATCATCCTCTTTGTTGTCGTCGTCGTCGTCGTTGTTGTCATCTCTCGCATCCAAGCCACCACCAGACTACACTGGCTACACATATAATCATCAACGTTTAATTTAATTTAATGCATTCCCTTGAGGGTCATTACGAAGAGACCGGAGGTTGGGCGGGCCGACGATTGTGCGGACGACGGCGGTGGGAAAGTCGTGGAGAGAGACTCGTCTTGCTCGGCCAGGAGGAGAGCTGAAATCCGGAGGTATAATTAATTCCATGGCTGATTTTGTCATCGCTCATAAAACACACGACTCCGGCGCTGGGGGATGATGTGATGTGTTGTGTCCTTCGTCCACCCACACCCCAGACGGCCGACACATTTGGATATTTTATGAGCCCCACACACACATTCGTGCGTCCTGCGCGCGTGTCGTTGTGTCTGTGGGCGGCAAAGCTCATTGTTTGTCAATTTGTTAGGACAACACAATAATTACGTGTGCGACACTACACACAATCCAGCCCATCACACCTCACAGTCTTGGTGCTTCGCCGTGACTGTGTCTGCTGGTTGCGGACGACGTCTCATGGTGGGGGTGTGCGCACTGGTCGTGTGTTTGCTAATGACAAAACGCTTTCGTCTATTATTAGATGTAATACAATCGGGGGAAGTGATCAATGTCAATGATGTGTGAGTCCTGCTGTTAATGATGGGCTTTGCACTGGACAAGTCGGTGAGCCCGGGGGAGACGTGCACGGCATCGACGGCCGGAAAACAAAGGTGACAATGAAAGTGAAATGGATTTATGCCATCAAGATGACCGAAGGTAACTCGGCATGACCGGGTGTCGATACAAAGGATTTTCACAGATCAACGACACTGAGTGACTCAAGCGCGGGCTAATGGCAGACAATCTGGAGCATTCACTTCACAAATTAGGTGGTGGCAGAAGGGAGGGGAGATCAAAACGAATTATTTTGTCCTTATGAAACCTGTCCATGGAAAAACACCCGTTCTAAGCGATGTAAATTAAGGAGAATTGTGTAGTTTGTAAGCGGAACAATGTTGGTCATATGTGGGTACTGGGGCTCTTGCTTTTACCCGGGTAATACAACACGATTTGGGAATTTGGTGCGCCAAAGATCGATTGTGATATGGGCTGCTTGGCATGGCGCACCATTCTGCATGAACCAGAGGTCGTGCAACTCCATGTCTTCAATTTCAGTCAAACAAAAGTCGGTTAACTCGGCTCTGTAACGACCGCCGTTGATCGAAACACTGTTCCCAGCCTCATTTTCGAAGAAAAATGGTCCAATGATGTCACCAATCCACAATCCGCACCAAACTGTCACTCTCTGTGTATGCATTGGCTTCTCGACAATAATGTGAAAATCGTTGTCCAATTCAAGCTGCTCTAAGGCCCAAACTGCGAAGCGATAACGAAGCGGATGGTCGCGCGCCTTCAATTGCTGAGTCAATTGGCCTTTGTAAGCGAATAACCCTCAGGCTAGTGCGTGAAATCGATGGCGAGCTTTTGAGATCGATGGTGGGTTGATATTCGTGAAATGAGTCTCACACTCTCGGCCACAGCAACCACAGTCCCGACGACGGGGACCATGAGTCCATACCAGTCTCACGAACTTTTTGCACAAACTTCTTTTCAAAAAACCCACTGTTTGGGCTACACAGCACTCACTTTGGAAATAAGTTTTCAATATTTCCCAACGCTGTTCAAGCGCAAAGCGATTTGTTTCGTTCCGCGGAGGTATGATACTGACTTTCTGTCAAGATTTCGAGCGGGAAACTGCTGTCAGTGTCAAAATAACCCATGATTTAAAAAAAAACCACTAGATGGTACACCCTGTATTCTTTTTCGACAAAAATAAATTCTTGTGCGTCCTGGCAACATTTTGATCGGGTTATGAGTCTGCTATTTTCAAGTTCATAAACTTCATTCACAGTAGCAGACGAGTCTGAATCAGAGTGACCAAGACTTGTCCAGGACCATCTGTTGCTTGTGGTAGAAAATCAACTGTCTTAGTCCTAGAAAGCAAACTTTCGTCAAAATGACGAGCACCCACATCCAAATATCTTCTTTTCCCTTCCTAATTGTTTGGCCTACACAATCGGGTCGAATTATTAACCGGTAGACTGTGTTCTCTTGGTGGTCGCGTTTAGATGGTCAGTAACTTTGTTTTTGACGTACCTACCCCATACATCATTTTGACGAATGATTAGCTATTACGTAACCTAACGTTAGCTATCTAGGGTGAAAGTTTCAGAGCGAATGTTTTCAAAGAGAGTCTTCTTGGTCAAGGTCCAGTTCTACCTGGACTATAGTGCTACTTTTGGTTTAGTGCCCGCTCTAAGTTAAGGGGGTTCGAATCCTAGTGAAAGCCATGCCACACAGCCCATGCCACAATCGATCTTTTGCGCTCCAAATTCCCAAATCGTGTCAATTGGTCGCTTCGGAGCTGCGATTTGACCCCGATGTGAACTTTTTTTGTGGGGAACTGTGAAGGAGCGAGGTTATGCCAACAATCCGGAAACGATTCAAGCACTTAAAGTCAAAATCGTCCCAGCACTCTCTGAGCTACAGCCCGAAACCATCGAAACGGTGTTAAAAAATTGGGGGACAGAATGCGCTACTGCGAAGCCAGCCGAGGCAGCCATTTGAACGACGTTCTGTTTCATAATTAATGGGAATGTTTGTTCTTACTAATGAAGCCATAAGTCATGGACAAAAATTTAATTTTGTTCATTTCATTGCATTTTTAAAAAGAAGCTTGTATTTGGCCCACCCTGCACAAAACCTTTACGTACCAAAGACGTAAGGTTGTTTGACAACAATCTTCATAGAGAAATGCTTCCAGTTCTTCATCTTCAAACTTTTTTGGCTGCCCAGGACGTTCATCGTCTTCCAAGCCAAAATCACCGCTTTTAAATCGTGCAAACCACTTTTGGCACGTTCGCTCAGCTAGCGCATGTTCACCATAAACTTCCACCAAAATACGAAGACTTTCGGCAGCAGTTTTCTTCATATTAAAGTAATGAAGAAGAACTCCCTGCAAAAACACTTTTTCAAGCACAAAGTTCGACATATTTGGGTGAAAAAAATTATTGTTGTTTACGCTTCAAATGAATGACATATACTGAAATGACGTACATGACAGTAGCTTTCCAACGCATGTTCCAATGGAATAATACAAGTTACGCCATCTCTTAGTAAACCGCACGAATTAAGTTATAGACCCAATAGAAGACCACGTTAATCTTATAGTGAACCACAAGGTTACCACTTTCATCCCTTTTTTTGTGGAAGACCACAGTATTCTTATAGTCAACCACAAGGTTACTATATTAATCCCCCACTTGTTCGTTGCCTTGAAAGCAGCTCCCAAAACTTCCGCTTTTGTTAACTATTTTCCCATCTCCTGATCTACAGTCCCTGACCATATTATTAGACGTACTATAGGTTTTATGCAAAAAGGCGACTGAAAGAAGTCTGTGCTTGTTTACGCTCTGTTACCATACTTTGACATTATGCATGTATAATGCAACATATCAAATTAAAAACATAAAGCAAATAAAACCACAAAACAAATTTCTCATCTTATCTCATCTTCAGTGACCCGCATGTACTACTAAAGGGGTTGCGGGGGTAATGCACGCACGAGAGATCTTCAGGCCAGTCGATTCTCCGACATCGATTCTTTTTTTTTTCGGAGGCATTTTGAGACACTACTGGAGCACTCAGACTCAAAATTGGTCCATTGTACTGCCAGGTAGCAACATATTCCAGTGCCGTTAATTTGATCCCAACGGCAAATGGTGAGTGGACCAGATTCGATCTCACTGGGATTTGAACCTGGGACTTCTCGAACTTGGGGAAGGCACTTAACCAACTGCGCCATCCATCGATTCTTTCTCATCAGGAGCTACGCCCAAGCACTTCGACTTGGTCCAACCATTTCGTCTTGGATTTGCCAGGCGATCGCCTACCTGATGGAATCGCATTCAAGGCACGTGTCGGAGGTCGTGACGATGGTGACTTTCGTGCCACATCACCAAACCATCCTTTCCGTTCGCAGAAGCAGCTGCCCAACATTGAGTTCCTCGTGCACTGCCGTGTTTCTCACTCTATCCCGGCGAGTAGTTCCCACAACATCACGAAGAAATCTCATCTCGGCAGCGATCTTAACGTTAAAAGTTAAAAATATTGCGTACAATCTAATAATTATAAAAATTCTACAGTGCGTCTAATAATACGGCCAGGGACTGTAGATATACCCACCCGCCTCATCAACAATTATCCTGCTCTGTTATTTGTTGCGAACATTGTAACAAAATCTTAGATCGACCTCATCCAGATATCGATCTACAGTAGCGCACATTATTGATAATAACCGAAATGTGATGGCCTCCAAAAATCACTCAAGCAAATGTTCACATTTGCTCAACCAAATTTTGACGAGTACCTTGTAATTAACGGTAATAAATATCGTTACGCATGACAGGCAATCTCAAGCCTCTTAGTTAATTATCCCACATCGTGTTTGAAAGCAGCAATTAGCTTAATAACTCGTTGTTTGGATACATTTTATGTGAAAAAAGCTCAACAATTAGCCTCGCTGATGGTTCCACAATTTTCATCTCACATGTGCTTGGGGGCCTAATCGCAGTTATCTTAGAAAGTCTGTTGGAACGTACCTGAAATGAAACAAAGAAGAAAAGACAAACATCAGTAAGTGTAAGAAACGCATGTGCTGCCATCTAGGCGGCAAATAAAATCGAAAAATTAGAGAAAAAAAACCCCCAACAACAAATGGCATCATAAATCAAACTCAGGCATATCCACAACCACTTGACGCCGCTGGTGGGTTGATTGCGGCAGGCACTCCCAACCTCAAGTAATCAATTAAACTTTCACCATTTTGCGCCCCCCCTCGCGATAAGGTGGACACAACACACACAAGGAGTCAGCGGAGGGGACAAGAGAAGAGGGAGAAGAGGAAGAAAAAAAATAATTAAATAAAAATAACAAATAAATTGCAGCAAAATTACAGTAATCAAGTTTAGTGGCGATAATCGGTCTGTGGAATCTCAATTAATCGCTTTGATGCCACAAGATTACTACTCTCCACTCGACACTCGGTGTCGGCTTTGGCTCTGCCGCCTCCTTCAGGCCCCGCATGGCTGATCTCCCGACTTCGATAGCGTCTCTTTGCTGTTTTTTTTGTTGTTGGCGAGCCACACACTCTGTCAGGCAGCCCTCACAAGTTTTGCGCCCACAAGGTGGTACGTTACGGAACCCACCTATCAAGACCCGACGACTAGAGGAGCTAGAGAGCCCCGTGGAATACATTATTGCGTTGTGCGGCCTCTCTTATCATTTTCTCGAGATCTCTTCGAGCATTTTTTCGTTTTTCTTGCTTCGACTTCGACGACGACTTCGGTGCGCTCTGTGTGCTGTCGCAGGGCTACACATCTTTCACTCCTTCTTGGTCGTTGTCGCTTTTTTTTTTTTGTGGAACAAGGTAGTTTGGCACATTCAACATGGCTCTTGTCAAGAGAGGCACCGATGCCGGTGCCGCTGCCAGGAGGTGGAGGCGGTTGGAGGAATTGGTCGTCGGTCGAGGATGATGGTCGTTTGTTGGTCGGCAGGTCTGATGATGATAGCATTTGGTAATCGTACAGCCACCTAAGTAATTTGCAGTTCCTTCTTCGCTCTTCGTTTTTGTTGTTGTTGTTGGCTCCTCTCACTGGAACAGACAGACGACGTTGCTTCTGCTGCCGTTGTGTGATCTTGCGCCGTGATATGATGGCAGAGTTCGACTGCACTTCCAAGCCCCATCAGCACCATCGGCAGCAACGGCAGCAGCAGCAGCATCTGTTGTTGAGTGGAACTTCCCTCTCAGCCGAGGAGAGAGATAGTTCAACAAGGCATCTGCGATACGGCAACAAGATAATTTGCACAACGCTCTGCCGAGTCGAGTCCAGAGGTGATGGTGTCGCTGTCGCTATGGAAATCTCACCAGAGAAAGGCGGTCGTTTGTCGCATTCAAGGCGTGTGTGCGAGGAGGTCTTATAATTCGTCAAATTCCAGCAACCGGAGCCAACGAGCGATTCGATGGACAACGATGGAGCGATTCGGAGAAGGAAGCAACTATTTTCAAGCAATTTGCAGAATGTCACCGATGCACGAATTATGGTTATCTCCAGTCTTGCGGATCGCGGTGAGCAAACACTCTTCACCCGTAGATGGATAGTTGCAGCGCATAGACACTCATGGAATGGGAGTGTGGAGCGAAGGAGATACCCACGGGCATGCCAAAGTGAATTCACAATTAGTGTGGACGGCGTTGCCTCGACGAGAGATGAGAGGGAGGCATGTGGAGAGAGGGAGAGATGCCAAGGACTTTGAATAGAAAATTAGCTTAATCCAGTGATGCCCGGAGATGATTCATTCGCTTGCGGAACAGTCTCCCATACCATGAGACGAGCACATCGCCCAGGAGACCCACGGACCAAGCTCATTCCGTCATCGTCTCCCCTGTCCGTCCGGTCCGTCCTCGCATGCAGCGAAGGATCGTGAATATTGTTTTTCCCTTTTTTCTCGTTTTCGTTTTTTGCCACTCTCTCTCTGCTCACGTTGTTTGGTGTTGTTCATGCCCATGTTTAACTTTGCGAAACACGATAGTAAAAGCCGCAGAAATACATATTTTCTTGTAAAACATCGAAGCGAACATATAGCGGACGCGCCGCCGTCTCCACCGCCAGTGATGGCTGGCAGGCAGAGGGGTGTTGGCTGATTTGTAGTCTTCTTCGTGTGTTTCGTTTCGGTTTTGACATGGAAATTGTGGGTGGATTGCGAGTGATTCCAGATGAGTCCACATAAATTGTGCTCCGGGTGAGGTGTGTGGGATGACCTTGAATAGAGACAGGGTGGATGCAGCCTTCGAAAGTGGGCGTAAAGATGGCGGTCTGATGTTGGTTGGTAAAGAGAAAGTGTATCTGTCAGGGTGACAGATGAGTGTGTTCAATGATGTTGTCATCGTGCGTGATTTAACTAGTTTTTGCATAGAAATTGTTTACCACGAGGTGAGCGGTCAACTAACTTATCGTGAGGGGACGATTGGATGGCGCAGTTGGTTAAGTGCCTGCCCAAGTTAGAGGGGTCCCAGGTTCGAATCCCAGTGAAATCGAATCGGTTTCATGGGCGTCCTCTATTGCGTTATTCCACGGCGGTGGAGTCGAACAGGAACGTTGGATATTTCAAAATCACGTAGTTGTGTCAGAGTAGTTGCTCAGAATAATATACTGTCCTTAAAATGTATGCTCAATGCGTGCCAACTCGACCTTGACCATCGAAACTAGTCTGCAACGTCTGCCGGGTTATTCGTCTGTACGTTTGAAAAATACGTTTTTTGGGGGTCTGCAAAGTGGCGACGATGACCTCATTCGTCTCAAATTTTTGTCCGGAGAGTGACATCTTGAAGTTTGGAAACAAAAAGAAGTCGCATGGGGCCAAATCTGGAGAATACGCTGGATCGGGTAGCAATTCGTAGCATAATTCGACCAATTTGATCGTGGCGACGGCGGAAGTGTGAGCCGATGCGTTGTCATGGTGGAAAGCACTTTTTTCTTCGCCAAAAGGGGCCATTTTTTTGCAATTCGACGTCGAATCGGCCCAAATGGTCCTGTGACCGTTTTGCCATACACTGCTCTGAAGTGGTCTCACGGTTCCGCTTGTTGTCCGGAGTGAGCAAACGAACACTCATCGCGCAGACAGCATTCTTATGCTCAATATTTCATGCAGGATATGACCCACGCGGTCTTTTGATGCGTACTGTCTCAACTATCGCGCGCACCTTCAATAGCCGGTGTGCCAATACGAGATCGTGGATTTTTGTCAAGTTATCCTCGGTGGGAACCGTTTTCGGGGCATCTGGCCGTGACTCATCAAAAACCGACGTGCGACCAATTTTTGACGGTCGCCATCGAAGGAGAAGAGTCACTGTACTGCACATCATCCAAGCGTTCTTTGACAACTCATTGACAACTTCGTCGGGTTTTTCGTCGTTTCGTTTTTGTTTCTAAATTTTGCACTTTAAGCAATGCGCTTGAATAATAATAATAATGGCGGTGCTACAGTCCGAGGTGGAACTGGGCCTAGCTTCTCAGCAACCACTCGTGTTGTGCGCGCCATTGTTCACTCACGAGTGGAGGGGACCTACAGTTTAATGCCGACTCCGAACGGCGAGATTGAGAAGCTTTTTCTAGACAGTTATACTCTTTGAGGATTGTCAGTGACACAAAAGAGGTGGAGCCGTGAAAAAATGTTTAGGTGTTTTTTCTGGAATCGAACCGAGAGCATCGAGCGTAGGATTCGACGCACCTACCCACTACGCCATGCGCCCTCTAATGCGCTTGAATATCCAAGTAAAATTTTAAAGAAATTTCTACAAATCTTCACGAAAATCGTCTCTATTCAGTAGCCCACGAAGGATTGTATCCAACGACGCACAAAGAAAAAAACAGAAAACAGAAGTAAACGTTTTTTTCCCCATCACAGCCTGACACAGTCAAAGTTATTTACGATCCTGATCAAACTGAAGACTCAGTCATTCCACATACAGCAAGAATCGAGAACCACTAAGAATGTCGAATGTCCACTCTTTCAGCGGCCAGGTCCGCATTCCGTTTCGCAATTCATGGCGCCCAACACAGAACACGCTCCTCTCCAGCCAAGCCCATGACACACATCACAATTAACGTTCTCAGAGTATCCAAATGACCCCCAAAGTTTCATAAAAAAAAAGAAGAGAAGCAGTCTACGTAAGTGGAACGCCAATCAGACGGATTCAAAAGAAAGGCTAAAGTAACATCGAATAACGTAGCACGACAAATAATTGTCCATTCAATTTGAAGCCTCGTTTTGATTTTGCCTCGTTATTTGTTTCATTTTGTGCGTCTGATTGTTTCTTTTGTGAAGAAACAACACTCCAGCGCATACGAATATAAATCGCCGCGCCGCAGATACAACACACAAACTATTACTTTGCGATTTCCAATGAATGTTTTGCGCAATAAATTCCCATTACCATGCACACGCACGCGAGTCTACATTACAAGTAACGCCAATGGCTGCGAACGCGCTCATTGAATTTTCCATATGCATACGCGATACGCGATAAACGCGCGGACGACGACTGCGACGACGGATACGCGCGTCGAATTGAAATTCAATTCGCGTGCATGTTGTACATCGGCCCTAAGTTTAACGATACCAACCCCCCCCCCCCTCGACCGGCCCCGTCGGCAGCGCTAGCAGCATGACCACAGCGACGACATCTCGACGATGAGGAATTTTCCCTCGACGATATTTGTTAGCTAATTGCACTGCAATGGAACGATGGGCGGGGGTAATTGAGAGACGAACGCCTGGCCTGGCCTGCGCCCGGGACAGCCAACGCAACAGACGGGGCGACGAGACGGTTACGGAGTTCCTTTGCAGCTCTTTTTGGGGCTTTTTTATGGCCAAAGTAAGTGGACAGAAATGAAGACAAGGCAAGACAAGACAGGAATGCTGAGTCCGTGAATGCTTAATGTTTTATGCAGAAAACCAAAACGAGCGACACGAAACATAGAAAAAGTGTTGTAAGACTGAAAATGTCTGTCTGTCTGCTGTGAGTTTTATTTATGTGTCACCTGACGAGAGACACGACATGGATGAGGATCGGCCAGCGGCGACCGGGACAGCAACTGGGGACACCATGCCCAGGGTGGAACAGGAAAGCGTGTTGATTGATTATTGATTTGTCAAATTCCATAGAGCGTGTGCTGTGCGGCGGTGGGTAGACGGACATGAGCGATGCAAATCGAATCCAATTTGTTGGCGACTCACGAGAAGCGGCATGGCTCTCGCGTGTGATTATGAAAACGGAGTTTCATGCGCCAGCAGCAAGCGGCAGCACGGTATTGAACTTTTGCCCTCATGACGGAGAGAGGGTTCTGTTTGTCGTCGTGGCACGACGAGAGAGAAACTATCATTGTTATGGTTTCGAGGAAGGCATTGCTTTAGTTCCGCTTGTGGAGAATGGTGGAGGAGAGATGCCCGTGCCGAAACTGATTTCTCCTCTGCATGAGTGGTACGCTTTTGACACTTTGTTCCACATAAGTGGATGGTCATGCTCGTTGTTCGATCTCTACTCGTTGGTGGAGGATATGGGGAACCCATGTGACGGCATTTCACGAGCATGTGGTCAAGTGATCGTGAAGGCTGTACGATCACTCAATCGAAGATGTGCTCCTTACCGATTTTTTTTGACATTGAAGTCCCTCAACATCCGTAGGCACCGTCCAAGAAGTCATAGAAAGGGTTTGTGCACGTATGAGGCTGACGTTGTAGCATCTGCATTGGATGCGGATCTCAGCCAGGTGATCTCTTAAAGTCTTGAAGTCGTGACTGCTTATCTACCGGATCATCTGCGTTCTTTGAAAGGACACTAGAGATGATCTTTGACAAGATCTCGACAAGAACAAGCTGTTTCAGCGCGGCCAATGATCGAATTTTCTGGAAACGATCACTTGATCTTCGTCATCCAGTGCAAACCACCATTTTTTTTGCTCAGTCAAGGTGCCCAATGATAGTTTCAAGCATACTTCTCCTTCTTCTTCTTAGGGCGCTACAGTCCGAGGTGGACTCCAGCCAGCACGATCTTTCGCCAGCTGTCTCCAGTTTCGCACACCAAGCCGGCCGAGGTCCCGCTCGACTTGTGTGCGCCACCTTGTACGTGGACGTCCTCTGTTGCGGTGCCCCACATGCTCAAAGTCGAAGACTCTTCGGGCCGGAGATAAGTTGTCCATACGCTCTACATGGCCTAGCCATCTTAGGCGTTGGATCCGTAGACGCCTGGCTAGACTCATGTCGCTGTACAGCGCAAACAGTTCGTGGTTGGACCTTCTCCTCCAAATGCCATCAACGCAGGACACAGGACCAAAGATCGCGCGCAGACCTTTTTTCTCGAAAAGACCAAGAGACTGTTCATCCGCTTGGGATATTGTCCATGCCTCTGCGCCGTACAGCAGGACTGGGATGATCAAGGTCTTGTACAGAGTCAGCTTGGTCTTCCGAGAGAGTGCTCTACTACTCAATTGCCTTTTGAGCCTATAAAAACTGCGGTTGGCAAGAGTTATTCTGCGTTTGATCTCGGTACTGATGTTGTTTGTACTGTTAACCGCGGAGCCAAGGTAGACGAAGTCCTTTACTACCTCAAAGTTATAGCTGCCTATGGTGACGTTCTGACCAAGTCGTCGATGTTGTGCGTCATTTCTCGATGACAGCATATACTTGGTTTTGCCCTCGTTTACCGCCGAACCCATTTTAGCCGCTTCCGTTTCAATGCCAGCAAACGCATCATTGACGGCTCGCTGTGTTCGCCCAAACACGTCAATGTCATCCGCGTAAGCTAGCAGTTGAACGGACTTTTGGAAGATCGTGCCTCTTGTGTTGGCCAGTGAGTTTTGCACGATCTTCTCAAGAACGATGTTAAAGAAAACACATGACAGCGCGTCGCCTTGTCTAAAATAGTTTTTGACATTGAATGTGAGTTCGCTACCGACCTTGATGGAGCAGCGAGAGTTCTCCATCGTCATCCCGCTCAGTCTGACGAGTTTGGCAGGAATGTCATGGCACTCTATGCACGCTGTCAAATGCGGCCTTAAAATCGACAAAAGCCTTGAGTGTCGATCTGCATTTCTTGGGTCTTCTCCAGAATCTGCCGCAGTCTGAAGATTTGATCGATGGTGGACTTCCCGGGCCTGAAACCACACTGATAAGGACCTATCAGTTTGTTCACAAATGGTTTCAGGCGTTCACACAAAACGGCAGAGAAGCCCTTATAGGCGATGTTAAGGAGACTTATCCCTCGATAGTTGGGGACAGTCAAAGGGGTCTCCTTTCTTGTGGATCGGGCAAACGATGCTGAGATTCCACTCATCGGGCATGCTTTCCTCCGACCATATCTTACAGATGAGCTGGTGCATGCTCCCAACCAGGTCATCTCCAGCTGCTTTAAACATTTCAGCGGGCAGACTATCTGCACCAGCAGCTTTATTAGACTTCAGTCTCGATATCGCTATCTTGACTTCGTCTAGGTCGGGGGGACGGTACTCTCTTCTATCATCGTCCGTTTCAAAAGATCTATCGATTGATATATCACTCGATTGGTGCGTTAATTTTTCGAAGTGAATTGCAACTTCACCTATACGGGAGCCACCCCCAAATGGCCCCACTTTTTAAATTTAAGGGCATGGGCCGTGACATCTAGGCCTGAAGTACCTAATTCCAAAATTTCATGACGATATCTTTATAAACTGCGGAGATAAAAAAGTGTGACAGACACGACGGACGGACGGAGACACCGAAATTATAAAGGTTCCGTTTTTGTAGACGGAACCTCAAAAAGTATCGTTCTTCTTCTTCTTCTTCTTAGGGCGCTACAGTCCGAGGTGGACCTGGGCCTCACTCAACATGCCTCTCCAGCCAGCACGATCTTTCGCCAGCTGTCTCCAGTTTCGCACACCAAGCCGGCCGAGGTCCCCCTCGACTTGTGTGCGCCACCATGTACGTGGACGTCCTCTGTTGCGTTGTCCCACAGGCTCAGAGTCGAAGATCTGTAGTATCGTTGTATCCTGGGATTTCCAGGTATCGAATCCTATCGCGTTCAGGATAAGACTTACGAAGATACCCACTGTTGGGGGTTCCTAACTGACTTTCTCAAAACAAAATGTTTCCGCGTCAATTCTGACTGAAGTATCTTCTGCCATTAAATCGACTGCAGCTCCCTTCTGGTTAATTTTTACCTCAATCTGCCCGATTCCTCTCCAGTAAATCGATTGTCAATGAATCACAACCCCGTCTAGCGGCCCTCTACATCCCTCTATCTCTCAAGCAAATTAACAAAAGAAAAAGTTAAACTAAAACCAAAACTATACTCCACACCAGCAGCACGCAGATAATCCAAACCAAACCGAACCGAACCATACGGCAACAAATGAAAAAAAAAAGGAAAAAACAGAATGAATAGAAAAATCTAATTTAAATAACCTAATGATGCTAAAAATATCTCACGGCGGAGGGCCGTGCTAACCCGGCGATAATTGAAAGTATTCGTTAGCACCGCGCGTCGAAACAGTCTCAAGCGTTTTATTTACTCATAAATTACACACCGAAGTGTTAAAATTTTATTAGCATTTCGCACTTAGCCTCTAATTGAATGGAGTTCATTTGTTGACATTTTTATTTTCAAAATACCCCCATATCTGTGAGGATCTTTGCGTCGCTGTGGTCACCTCTCTGGCTTCGCCAATGTGTACCCATGGCATTAGCACGAATGGGTTCTTCTAATCAATTATCGAGTATATTGTGGAGCTCATGCAATAATCCGTATATAAACATAAATAATTTACATAATTGTGCAAGTGGTGGACCACCAATTGGACAAGAGGCGGAGAGGGAGAGAGATGGAGAGGGACGTGAAACGCATTTCGCTTGCAATTAGAAATTACTTGGTGTCGTGTTGGATAACAACTCGGCCTCAGTAGACATCTCTGAAGCCATTGGAATCCATTTAACATTTCAATTTACACCATCGCTGAGTGCTGGCAGTGCAGATACTCGTACACGGACAGAGAGTGGTTGTCGGACCGAGCGGCAGCGACATATCACCATTTATAGAGGAGGCTGGCACACCACAATGTACATAAATCCCCCAAGGGGCTTTCGATTTGTTGCCAGATATACCCATACCCATGCCCATGCCCATGCCCACTCCTTTTCTCAAACCGGCGGAGAGGACTTGGCCGCAGAGGAACAGAGTTAGTCAATCCAAGGCACGCTTGTGCAAACTAATTAATTTAATGACCATAGGGGCAGCAGCAGCAGAGTTGTGTCCAACTCCAGCTGGACTGGATTGGACTTAACGAACAAACGAACGCACGAATGAACGACTTCTTGTGGCGCAGTCCTCTGCGCTCGCAGTGCACCATATTTGGAGCAGAGCTCGCGAATAGGTTACCAGTAGATTGTCGACGATCGGATCGATGACCATTTTAATAAGTTCCTCCTTCGATGGGGCACACACATGTGCCGGCGATCGATTCGGTGTGGTGTGGTATTGTGGCGCAATCAAGCGCGCTCCAAGCACCGGTGAACGGGAAAAGTTATGTTTTTCGATTGCCCTCTGGAACCCTAATCGCTCTCAAAGGGAACAACTCTATTAGGCGGCCGCGCGAAGATAGGGGCCAGCCACTACATTTCCTTGAAATATCTTCCTTCACTGCCTCGGCGATTAATCTTCCCTCCCCGGTGGCGGCGATGACCACTGGCTACACAGCATTACCTGTTGGCTAGCTGTTTGTGAAGGTAATTCCATGCATTTTATGTTCTCCTTTGGTTCGCTCCCTCCTTCCCGCCCACAAGCACACTCGTCGCACGCTCGTTACAATGGCCTGCACTCGTATCTATGACTGCTCATCGTGGTCCTCTTCGCTTTGCAACGACGACGTCGTAGCAGTCGTCGTGGCAGTCGTCGCCGCGTCGTCTTACTGGCGATTTTCCAAGTCTTTAGCACTGCGTTAAATCCAGCAATTACCCGATTCTAATTGAATGCCATTACGTTGGGGCGTTTTATGTGCTTCTGGGTGCATGAAAGAGGCTTTAGTGCGAAATTTGTTGGATTTTTTCCTTCGCCCTGTGTTCCCTCCACCGATTGGTGCCTGAGTGTGGAACGAAAGTAAACAGTCTCTTTTGATAGGAAATGAGTGTAACGTGGAACGAATTTGTTCGAATTCGAGATGACATGGAACCCATTTGACTCGGCCGATGAATGGGAGGACGGAGAGAGGGAGGGCGAGCGACATGAAACCCATTTGACTCGGCCGACGGATGAGCGGACAGAGGGAGGGAGGGCGAGCAGTTGACATGGAACCCATTTGATTCGGCCGATGGATGGGAGGAAGGAGGGTGAGAGGACGGAGGGAGGGAGGACGGAGGAAGTGAGGACAGAGAGGGAGGACGGAGGGATTGAGGACAGAGGGAGAGGGGACAGAGGGAGAGACTACGGCGGGAGATAGGACGGAGGGAGAGAAGACGCAGGGAGGGAGAGCGAGCAGACTTCATGGTTGAATTCTTTTCAGTTTTCCCCACGTTTTAGAGTTTTCCATTTTCAAACTGGGACAGAGGCGGCAGAGGGGCGTGGCGAAGACAGATAATTAACTAAATTCCAAGATGACCGAAGAAAATGCAATTAGCGATGGTTTTTTGTTGAGAATTAATTAGGAACTGATGTTCGAGTGGGGGACTACTTGAGTTCGGGGGATTGTGGAGGGAGTTAGGCGGCGCAGCGACACGCGCTCTTAGAGCATCAGCGTGGCCAGAGAGAGGTTGCATTTTAATGAGTTCCCACTAGTGTGCAAACGATTAACAGCTTTGGTGATGCCATAGGGGTTTTGCTGTTGTCTTGACGATACACACCGATCGAGGTTATGGTAGCTGGAGAGGAGCTTACGGCGGTTCGGTGGTGTTATGACATTGGAATCTTGACATCCATTTGATTTGCAACAAGAAAGAATTTACTTGAAGTTGGATGATGTATAAACAGTTCGAACAGAGCAACTCCCCAAATTGACAGGAACTAAGTGACAGTTTTCACAAATAGATGGTGTAGTAATAGATTTTAAGTAGCTTCTGCCAATTATAGATTTAGTTTTTTTTTTACTACGAGAGGGATGAGACCGTTCCAAGCCTGGCGAGTTAAACAGTTCGGGGAGGTCTTAGAATGGATAATGAATGAATTTAAAGATTTAATCGCTGCTTGGACCAGGATCTTCTTGGGTATAGCATTATGCTTAAGCCGAAATAAAGACCATTTTATTGCCTTAGCCTGGAAGACGCTACAATATTCCGGAAGACGGAAAGAAATTCTGGTGTGGAGATCCATAGACACCTTATCCTACTCCCTCGTCCGTCTTGGATCAATCTGTGAAAAAACGCTGAGAAACCTCGAGCGTTACAGACTTCCAGTTAGATCTAGAAGGAATCCTGGTAGAGAAGTTTGCGTAGTAGTATTTTGCGGAGAAGGAATTACAGTCGACTCCCTCTAAGTCGAATTTTCCTCTAACTCGAATTTTTTCGCCATATTCATTTTGACATTACCCTCATTTTCCATACAAAAAACATCCTCTAAGTCGAACTACTCGAACTAATGTTGATATCCCGTGAAAATTCGACTTAGAGGAAGTCGACTGTATTTTACTTATACAAGGTGGCGCAAAATGAATCATCCTATCGGAAGATTATATAATTTTTGCAAATGGCGTCGTACGTCAATCATATTTGACATTTGTGAACTGGACAGCTGCAGTATACAAACAGACAAGCAATGGAGTCCAATACTCCGCAAGAGCGTGGAATAATTGTGTCAATTTTGTTGACCAATAATGGTGGTGTTAGCGCAGCGTGAATTTCGACGTCGATTTCCTAATCGTGTCGCGCCAACAGGGCAAATATGTTCCGGTGCTTAGCTACTCGACTCGAACAGATTGGAACCGCAGGAGATCATGCAGGGCGTGGCCGCCACCCGACTGATCGTTTGGACGCGAATATCGCGGCTGCCGAAGTCGCTGAGAACGAAGAAACATCAACCAGATGACGGGCCAAGCAATTGGGCAACACCAGACGGACCCTGCAGCGAATTTTAGGGAACGACTTACACATGTTCCCATACAAAATTCAAACAGTGCCTCCTGGCCGTCAGTCGCGTGTGAATTACTGAATTACTGTCAAGCCATCCTTAATCTCAACAACGGAGAGGACGATCATCATTCGCCAAGAGGCGCATTTCCACTTAAGCGGTTACGTCAATAAACAAAATCTTCGTTTCTGGGGCACTGAAAATCCGCGTGTGATGCGCGAAGAGCAATTACATCCACTCAAAGCCACTGTGTGGTGCGGCGTGCATGCGGGAAGTCTGATTGGGCCGTATTTTTTTCAGGACGCCATCGGCAATACGGTCACTGTTACTGGTGAACTCTGCAGAACCATGAGAAACGACTTCTTACTGCCGGAATTGGATGAGCGGTGAACATGTAGTTTCAATAAAACGGTGCAAAGGCTCAAGCAACACGAGCCACAATGGATATTGTGAACGAAGCGGTTCCTGGTCATGTAATCTCCCGTTTTAGCGATTTGACATGGCCAGCAAGATCGCCCGATTTAACCATCCCAGAGTTCTTTCTTTGGGTCTACTTAAAGTTGCGGGCTTATGCCAACAAGTCTCAGACAAACGCAGCTGTTAAAGAAAATATTCGACAGGAATGCGGAAAGGAATTGCTCAACAAGAAAACGATCTGCGATCGTTAAAAAATTTGTATTGCCAAATGGCAAACCTTAATCTACACATATACAGCGTCGAATGACAGTTCAGTTTGATATATGATTGAAACCGGGATGTCAAATTCGGACCACAAGGCCTGTTGGACCTTAAGGAAAGGAAGAGGTGATATATTTCCCACGCAATACACAATAAAGCTCCAAATACTGAATGCTAACTTCGAGTTCTTGAGAAAGACGCTTTCTAGAGTCCCACCGTCCAATCCAAAGATGTTTGTAAGACAGATCATGTATTTCTCTTCATCTTGCTTGTGACTTGGATTCTAACGAGAGGCTATAGATTTAGTCCCAGAATCCGCTGTCAGACTTTCTTCTGCTCAGTCAATCTATTGAAAATGGATTTGCAGAAGCCAAAGCTTCCTCTGCAACTCTGTGGTGGCAACTCCCTTATAACCTCAGCCGATATCAATGTGAAAAATCGACAAGGGACAAGAGCGAAGCGTCGATTCACAACAAACACTTGCCATCCTTATCACTAACTCTAGGTTCCAGTGGTTGACTGCAGATTACAGTCTCACATAGGTCAACATAGGTCCCTTGTGTTGATCATTCACCCTAGTCAACTCCGTCTGCATAAAAAAAAGACGTAACTGATCAGTGATCATATGACAACATACTCCACTCTGATCAGAGAAAGAAAAACCAAAAACGACGACGAAAAATTCTCCGACTGTACCATCATCGTCCGGGAGATTCCCATCGTTCAACGGCCAAAACAATTTTTCAACCCACAGTATGACAGAGGCGAGTTGAATACCCAAAGCCACAATGTTGGGAACTCACAGAGGCGATTGCAGTTTAGAGATGTTCATCAACCTTTCATTTATCAAACAAAGAGGCGGACGAGGCAGGCACAGCAGAAGAAAAGAATTCACCGAAACCTTCATCAAATTACTGCTCATACACTCAACAATGGCAGTGTACTTCCTCCCATTTAGTTTTGCCGACACTGATTGAGCTACTGGATACGCCTTTGCCGCAGCGGTAGCGAAAACAACAACAACCAGAGATCCACGACTACACACATCCAAGAGGCCAGGCCAGCACAACCTCATTACACCACACATCAGTGCCGACTGCTGAAGGCTGGATGAGGGCAGCCGCCGCCGCCGCCACCACCGTTGCTGCTGCTGCTGCCGTTCCGACGGATGAAATTTCGGCCAAGCCGAGCGGGGCATGGGGAGACGACCGAAAGGAAGATCTAAACGTAAACTTGATTACCACCGATGGGAATGGATGCTAAAGGCGATAATATTCCCGGACGAGGAGTTTCGTCCGCCGGCCCCCTCAGGTGATGCCCACTCACCGCATCAGCAACAACAGCAGCAGTAGCAGCAGCAGCAGCAGCGGCAACGGCAATGCCAATGGAAGCGGCAGCAGCAGCAGCAGCAGTAAGATCACCATCACCAGATGAAATGGGCCTTCAGGAATTTTATATTAGTCGAAGGCATGGTAATAAATTACAAGGAAGGACCATGCTGCAAACGCAGCCCATTACGTTTAGATATTCGGATGTGGCCACCACGGGCTCAGCGGAGCACAACATCGAGCCAAAGGATGCCGGGGAGGGCTGTGTTTAGGGAGTAATTGTGCGCAATGTAATATCGATTACTGATGTCTGTGCGGAGCCTGTGCTAGGCCCGCTTCCCAGAGTCTCTGGGGGCTGATGAAGGTATGCTCCTCCGGTAAGTCGTGACTTTATCAGGGAAGGTAAATTGAAATCGGCACACATACACACACACACACCCTTGGGCGGAAGACGACGCCAAGGAGGAGGAGGAGGCAAGAAGAAGTTAAACCTCAATTTGTGGATGATACGAATTTCAGCTGTGCAAACGGCCAAGCCGAGCCCACCGCCCAGTGCCTATTCGGTGGTTATGGGAAACCCCGGCTGGGAATGCGGCAATTTGAGGAAGTGGCTATCACCGAAAAGGTAGCAGGAGTCTCACATATCCTTCCATCTCGTCTTGCTCGTGGTGATTCGATTTTGGTCTCGTGTGTGCGTAGGCAAAACCGCTTTGCATTTATCTAGTCAATCTGCTGCTCCGTATTGCCTTGAGGTTTGTGCGGCGTTGCTCTGTTGAAAGATGAGCCCTCTCACAGTCCAAACATTGATTAGCTTCGCTCCATGCTCGCACGAGATGAGTGCTGTGTGTTCCGATGGGGGGAGGGGGGATTTCAAAAATGAAACATCGTGCGGTCTGGAGGCGATGCGAACGATGATAATGCATTTGATGGATTGAACGGTAGATGGGCCTAGAGACGGAGGATTAGGAATATTTAATGTCTTATTCAGGGGCTGGGTGGGCTGTGGAATTGAGCATGAACATGATCTGTGGAGAAATGAAAACATCACATGGAGTGCCACAAGGAGACCACTTGAGGAGTGTGCTTTTTTCTTGAAAACTGAAGATTGAGCAGGATGGAGACGGAATTTTGTGGGAGGAATCAGAGGCGAAGAACGATTGATTTTTGTCCTTAAAATCGTTTGAGCACGAATCCGCTTTTGAGTACCATGAGTTTGTTGGGCGATTCTTGAGGTCAGATGAAGAGAGCACCGTCAGCCTAAGTTTGAGCATGAATCCTCTTTTGGATGCCCTGAACTTTTCTTCCGATTCTTGGCGTCGGATGAGGAGAGTACCGTCAGGTGGGAGAAAATGAAGAAATTTCTGTTGAAGTTAGTCCACATTTCTGACAGCGCCAACAACTGAAGAATGCACCATTGTCGGGCGCCAGACAGAAGTACAAACTGAAGCATGCTCCATTTTCGGGCACCAGACAAAAGGAACTAGCTTTTTTGTTGAAAAACTGAAGATTGAGCAGGGTGAAGACGGAATTTTGTGGGAGGAATCAGATGCGATTTGTCCCTAAAATCGGTCTTAATTTGACCGCTTTTGGGTGCCCTGAGTTTTTCTGCTGATTCTTGGAGCCAGATGAAGAGAGCACCGTCTGGTGAGAGAAAATGAAAAAATGTCTACTGAAGTTAGGTCACATTTCTGACAGCGCCAACAACTGAAGAATGTACCATTGTCGGGCGCCAGACAGAAGTAAAAAACTGAAGCATGCACCATTGTCGGGCGCCAAACAAAACTAATTTCCTTTGCTGTTCGTCAAGAATACATGGGCTGGAGTGCCACAAGGAGACCACTTTTTGTTGAAAACTAAAGATTGAGCAGGGTGTAGACCGAATTTTTTGAGAGAAATTAGACGAACGCTTGGCTTTTGTTGCTGAAATCGGTCTAAGCTTGAGCATGAATCCGCTTGTTGGTGCCCAGAGTCTTTCTGCCGATTCTTGGAGTCAGAGAGAGAGAGAGCACCGTTGGGAGAAAATAAGGAAATTTCTACTGAAGTCCGTCCATACTTCTGACAGCGCCAACAACTGAAGTATGCACCATTGTCGGGCGCCAGACAGAAGTAATTTGCTTCGCGGTTCGTCCAGAATCCATGGGCTGGATCGTTGGGCGCCAGACAGAAGTAAGAACTGAGGCATGCACCACTTTCGGGCGCCAGACAAAAGTAACTTACTTCGCGGTTCGTCCAGAATCCATGGGCTGGATCGTTGGGCGCCAGGCAGAAGTAAGAACTGAAGCATGCACCATTGTCGGGCGCCAGACAGAAGTAAGAACTGGAACATGTACCATTATCGGGCGCTAGGCAGAAGTAAGAACTGAAGCATGTACCATTGTCGGGCGCCAGACAAAAGTAACTTGCTTCGCAGTTCGTCCAGAATCCATGGGCTGTTTGTGGAGCATCCTATACTTCTTATGAATCTGAATCTGGTCCTTCCAAACCACCCGATGTTGCATAAGAGAGTGAGGTTTTCAAGGGTAAGCCCACAACGGATAAACCGTCCAAAATTCATGAAGACCGGTAGCAATTTGTGGTCACTTCAAAACTGAGAAAGATAAATTGACGAGAAAAAAAGGGTGTGAAAAAAAGGCAGCTCCCTCTCAACAACGGGGCGCCTCAAAAACAGAGGTGAAATCTCAAACAAAACGACCACTTGAACGCTCTCACATCATTGATATCCTCACAGCAATCATCCACTTCTATTTTCCATGCAATTTATCGAGTCTTATCATCTGCCACCAGAGCGGCACAATGCGCCTCATGCAAGGCATTTCCCATTTTTTTTTTGTACGTTTTTTGCTCCCTCCCCCGAAAATGGAACAAAAAATGAAAACAAAGTCCACTCTAGAGGTTCATAAAAAATGCGCCAATCCCATCCCGACCGACTTGCGCAGTGACAAGGATGAATTTTCAAAAGGATCACCTCCCTCCTCCCCCCGTCACGTTCGTCAGGCGGCAACAATAACCTCCACACATAGTCCACGACACGACTGGACATTCATCCTGGCTGTTATGCAAAAACCAAATATGCACAAAAAGCAACCAACACGCAACAGGAACAGGACACCGACGAGAAAGGGAACAAAACAAAGGCAAAAAAAAAGTTGCACATTTTTTTGTTACCCCATTTTTTGTGAAATCCGCGAATCAATCATGTATGCACTGCGCTCTAGCATAAAAGGGTACAATCAAAATGTTTTCAGTGCGAGGCGAAAGGACTTGCAGTTCCTTTTTGGCGTATATTCCCTTCCATCGCTCTTCAACTTTTCAATCATCTCTGCGTTGAGTAGTCCAGCGTTCGCTTTTTCGTTTCCTTCATAATTTTTTTTTGAACTCTGATTTTTTTTGCAGCTTGTTCCGGCGTTCTCTGTTGAGCCTTCCCATCATGCACACTCTTGTCCTTCTGTCCTGAAATTCGTCCATCCCTTTTGACGGTGCACAGGAGCACACAGGAGTGCGAGAAGGACTTTCATTTCATGGAGGCGATGTCGACGGCGGCGGTGACGGTTTCATCCCACGGCAATGATATTGCGTACCGGTTCGAGGATTCCCTCTTTTTTTCCAGTTCGTTCCGAAAGCAAATATTAATTTGTATCAGGAACGAGGCAGAGAGAGAGAGGGAGAGGGAGATGGGGCACAGCTACGGCGGTGGTTCCTCGGTTTTTTTCGTCCTTCCTGGGGTCCGGTTTTATTCAAACCTAACGTAGTGGAAAATGGCATTCACGAGATGAATATTGTTTGGGAAAATATCCAAAAAATCCTTTGACAGAAGCGCGACAGAAATTGAACGAAGAGCGCGGAGAATCGCTGCGATGTGATGAGAAAGGAATCACAAACACACACACACACAAATCCCCACGTCCATTCGCGTCGCTTTTGAAATAACAGACATCGTCGCTACGACTGTCACGCGAAAATGTTGAACCTTGTGCACGATGCGATGCAGGATTCATTACCGAAAAAAACATTGAAAATGGAAAACATTCGATGAAATACCCGCAGATTGAATTAAAAATGAAAAAGGAGGACACACACAAGAACACCAGCAACAGCAGCAGCAGCAGAAGGACACTGGATGTCAAAACTCTCCAAATGTACACACAGTCACACGGAGAAAGAGACATCGCACAGCATAAATGAATTTTCTATGAGCAGCGAATTCCACTGGGGGTTGGGAAGGACCAGGATTGAATTGATTGGATTAATTAGTGAACTTATTAATTTGGAGGGAAGCCAGCCAGCTCCAGACAAAATACAGGGAAAAAAAAGCAAAAATCCAAAACGGGAAAAACAGATTGAAATGGCAAATTGGATTAGCCACGGAGTGGGATAGAATGTTAATGCGGATAAATTGAATTCGGTAAACAGAATTGGGGCTAAAAGCCATCCCTGCGGGATATCGCGTGTTTGAATACGGACTACGGGATGTGGGAGGGCGTTCGAAAGGGAGATCAACGGGGAACTGCGGGTGATTGTGATGGACACTGATGATAATGATGACGGGGGGAATGTTTTGGGAAGACGGTAGGGCGCCGTAATAATTCAAATTTGTGAGCAGGCATAGGAGAGTGTTGACGATAAACTGCGGAACACTGGGAAAGTTTTTGATGTTAGTGAATTGAGTCTCAAACTCTCGGCCACAGCAGCCACATTCTCATCTATGCGCATCGTACGACGACGGGGATCATAAGTGTTGTCCACGAGCACACCAGTCTCATGAATTGTTTGCACAAACTTGCGTTCAGCAGTCGCGGTGATTGCTTCATTTCGGGCAAAACTTATTTTCAAAAAACACACTGTTTGGGCTGCACAGCACTCACTTTGGCAGTAAGTTTTCAATATTCAAGCCTAAAGCGAGTCATTTCGTTCCGCGGAGGTATGATACTGACTTTCTGTCAAGATTTCGAGCGGGAAACAGCTGTCAGTGTCAAAATAACCTATGATTTTAAAAAAACCCGCTAGATGGCCCACCGGCTGCAAAGACCGCCGAATTTAGAGGGATGTTAAAATGTCAAAAATTTGCTGACATGAATTCAAGGTTCATCTTCAACTGCTTCAAAAACCAGTAATTGAACAGAAGGTGTTGTCTATGGTCGTTTTCCTTAAGCTCCGTGGTCAGTTGAATTTTGTACGGATGGAGGGGCCAAATGCAAAATTTTACAAGTTTTGGACATCAACAGAAAAGCAGAGTTCGTGTAGGCGAAGCGGAATTGATTGCAGGAACACTTTCTTCGACAGTGGCGACGTTTTTCGTTTCGATGACGTGCATGTGTTGACTAATTCTTAATTGAACCGGTTGTCTCGAATTCTGGTCATAGTTATCTGGGAAGGACGATAGGTTTCCTATCGTAAAATTGGTACAGTGCGCGGTACAAAAGAACTCCTGTTTTGATAAAAAAAAAAGTTGTATAATTTGTACGATTCTGTTCTTTGATTCTGTAACGCCATCTAATAATAATAATAATAATGGCGGCGCTACAGTCCGAGGTGGCCCTGGGCCTAGCTTCTCAGAAACCACTCGTGTTGTGCGTGCTATTCTTCTGTCACGAGCGGAGGGCATCGACAGTTTAATGCCGACTACGAACTGCAAGATTGAGAAGCTTTTTCTAGATAGTAACGCCATCTAGTGTCTGAAAAAGAAAAAAAAACAGGAAAATAAAAAACATGGCCGCCATGCGCTGTCAAAATCCACCCGCGTCTTTCGGAAAACCCTTCATTAAGATCAATAGCCTATCTCACAATATGCTGATCTAATTTTGACACAAATCGTTGTCAAACAAGAAATATGTGTCATTAGGTAGTAGGTCCCATCCAACCAGCAAACGAGTATTCAGTTGGTTACGACATACAACCAGATGTTCCACCTCACAAACATCCTCCACTGAAGAAGTCTACGGTGGTGCACAGGCCCACTTCACACCTCGTTAAACCGTAACCATCCACACTTCTGTCTCAGCCGATCTCGACTGTGTCCCGCCGCACTTCAAACAGACTCGAGATGTTATTCTATCGACGGCACTCAACCAATCATCCGTCGTTACCTTCGTTTCAAAATATTTTGATCGGCTTCTCCTTAGATCACAATTAGGTCAAATCTCCGAGAGTCTCCCCCTTTCGAGCTGACTAATTGCATTTTCTTACGGTCAACTCCGAGAGCCGGGCTCATTTTCCCACACTAATCCCATGGTCGGCCAGATAATCATCAACACCACGCCGCGGCATAAACAAATGAACCGTAATTGAGCACCACTCCACTTGAGACTTTTGACTCTCTGATCCAATCAGGGTCTAACCCATTAGGCCATCGATGACACCTCGTCCAGAGAGAGGGCAAGAGGCGATCAAAACAAAAAACTTGCACTTGTCATCCCCTCAAGCCCTCAAGCTCCACAAGTCGCCACCTCATCGAAAACGAAACCATCTGAACAACTCTTTCTGAGAAATCGAACTTTCATCTGTGGACGTTGTCCTCCTCGTCGTCGTGGTTGTCGTTGTCGCCACGGAGTGTAATATTTATTCAGCTCATATGCTCCGGTCCGGGAACGCCGAAGTATCTAGCACGTAAATCAAATATGCGGGTGGTCCGCTGTATGCTCCACACCATATCGCCCGCACCAGTACGAGCACAATGCCACCACTAGCGAACTATCGAAGAGTGATGGGGTTGCTACATACGGGACGGCTCCCCCATTAGACCCCGAGACACGATATGGACGCATACCAGCGCTGCCGTGCGTTATGGTGGCAATTTGCTGATGTGTTTATGCTCCGTAAGTCGCAAAATGAATTGTTGCGCCCCAGTTTAACCCCCAATCAGTGAAGTGGCGCGAGTGGCAGAGGGCGAGTGCGCGGGGGAGAATAAAACTTTTCCAGAATTTAGTTTCTAATAGGGAATTTTGAATTTTTCGAATTTTCATTGAAAATTAAAATTCCGCACGACCTCTGTGCGGTTGGTTGAGAATGCCTTCTGATTCCCGGTGCTGGCGATGATGCGCGCTGCTTTGTGGGGGTGGGCGCACATCTGGGATGTGTAAGGGACGTTTTGAAAAGGGTTAGTAATTAATTTCTGTCGGTGCTTTGCAGTGGGATGCGAGTTTTATTACAATTCGACGAGTCACACAAGAGGCGGAGGAGGAGGGGGAGTGAGCCTTTTCATGAAAAACCGGCTCACATTGGATGGGATAGTACAGGAATTTTGATTATTAGGTAATTTGTTTGCATGGAAGGATGTCTGTTTTGGAGAGGATTGCAGGAAGAGGAGGTGGGTGCACGACGTGCTCGTTGTTTCATTGTTAATTCCAATTTAACTCTTCAGACAATTGTGTTGTATGAAAGTTGCAAATGAGAGAAACTCAGAGTTTTGACGGAAAGTTTTCATTTTCGAACTTTTTTGATGACTACTAGGTTAGGTTAAGGTGACCGACTGCTGGTAAGCAGCCAACATAGGCCCTCTGTGATACCAGACGGATCGAGTGTCTCCTGTGCATTAAAATATTTGGTGCTTGCACTTGAGTTGACTGTTGCCGAAATTTTTCACTTCATGGAAGTCATCGAAAAAGTAGGGTTTTCCTACGAGTGTAGAGGACACTGGACGTGCAGAGGAGATGAGTAACCGTCTACTCTTCTTCCTGCACTTTCTGCGGAATGGAGGGAGTCCCAATCTTGATTCGGATTCCTCCCACAAAATTATACCTCCACTCTCCCCAATCGTTTGTTTTCAAAATAAAAGCACATACCTAAGGTGGTCTCCCTGTGGCACTCCTTATTTCTCCAAAATCAAATCGATTGAAATGTGTGCCAATAGGAGCGTCCCATAATGACACATCGACGTATTTCCTGCGATTGTTAAGAGTTGGCGATTTTCTAGAATTTGCTGTATGGTTCAAAAGCAAAGTTATTGTCGAAGAGCCCGCTTTTTTAGGGCAAATCTCATGAAATTGAAATTTCTGCATTCTAAGCTGTTGTCCATCTGTGGTCTATTGGTCAATTGTTCTGCTCATGAGAACGCTTTCCACTTTCTTGCCGATCTTACAACAATCGTAGCTAACTATTTCACAAATTTTTAAGTTTTAATGGTTATTCAGCTATTCAGCCGCAGGTCAAACCCGATATCCCTCTTGTACAGGGTGGGCCATTTTGTGTTGACAGCTGTTTCCCGCTCGAAACCCTGACAGAAAGTCAGTATCATACCTCCGCGGAAAGAAATTAGTCGCTTTGTGCTTGAACAACGTTGGGAAATATTGAAAACTTAGTTCCAAAATGCTGTGCTGTGTAGTCCAAACAATGCGTTTTTTTGAAAAGAAGTTTTGGTCGAAATGAAGCACCCACCGCGACTGCTTTTCTCAAGTTCGTGAGACTGGTATGCTAGTGGACAACGCTCATGGTTACCGTCGTCGTACGGTGCGCGCAGATGAGAATGTGGCTGCTGTGGCCGAGAGTGTGAGACTCAATTCACGAACATCAACTCACAATCGATCTCAAAAGCTCTCCATCGATTTCACGCACGAGCTTGAGGAGAATTATGCACAAAGATATCGGATTCGTCGCTTAAAAAGTCCAATTGACTCAGCAATTGAAACCGCGCGACCATCTGCTTCGTTATTACTTCGCAATTTGTGCCTTAGAGCAGCTTAAATTGGACAACGATTTTGGAGGAAAAATCATCTTTTTTGACGTGACGCATTTTCATCTCGCTTTCATCGGCTACAAACAAAATTGCCGCATCTGGCGCTCGGAAAACCCAAACCCGCACGTTATTGTCGAGAAGCCAATGCGTCCACAGAGAGTGACAGTTTGGTGCGGATTGTGGAGTGATGGCATCATTGGACCATATTTCTTCGAAAATGAGGCTGGGAACAACGTTTCGGTCAACGGAGGGCGTTATGGAGTCATGTTAACCGACTTTTCTTTTTACTAAAATTGCAGACATGGATTTAGAAGACCTCTGGTTCATGCAGATTGGGGCACCGTGCCACACAGCCCATGCCACAGTCGATCTTTTGCGCACCAAATTCCCAAATCGAGTTATCAGCCGTCTTGGCGATGTCAATTGGATCGATGCCAACAATCCGGAAACGATTCAAGCACTTAAGGCCAATATCATCCAAGCAATCCGTGAGCTGCACCCGGAAACCATCAAGAAAGTCTTGGAAAATTGTGGTGACGAAAGGCGCTACTGCGAAACCAGCCGAGGCAGCCACTTGAACGACGTTGTATTTCATAATTAATATAATTAATGCGAATGTTTGTTCTTACTAATCAAGCCATAATACATGGAAAAAAATTTAATTTTGTTCTTTTTATTGCATTTTTAAAAATAAACTTGTATTTGAACCACCCTGTACAGCATTGACGATAATTTATGTTTTAGAAGCCAACGAAGGAAGTGAATGTAAGAAAGTAACAGCAGACATCTCTTTTTCTTCTTCTTCTTCTTAGGGCGCAACAGTCTGAGGTGGATCTGGGCCTCACTCAACATGCCTCACCAGCCAGCACGATCATTCGCCAGCTGTCTCCAGTTTCGCACACCAAGCCGGCCGAGGTCCCCCTCGACTTGTGTGCGCCACCTTGTACGTGGACGTCCTCTGTTGAGTTGTCCCACAGGCTCAGAGTCGAAGAAACAGACATCTCTTATTAAACGATATTTCGACCAAAAATTTAAATTCATACGAAAGATCGTTGGAATTCTTTGAACACCAGAGAAGAAATCTACGTCTCAACCATTTGTTGACTCTTTTTGATTACATTTTGTGTTGGATTTTGAATTCATGCGTCCTAATGGTTCTTTGCGAGGCACAGTATAACACTGCAGTCAACTTCGCTTTATTTAATCTCAAAAATTTGTAACCATTTTTCAACAATGACAATTTGGGATGACGTTTGCAAATCACCTACACCGTGGCGACTTTTGCCGCGTTGTCCTACAGATTGAGATTTTTAGCCTCCTTGGGTATGACTTGTAGACTCCATACGATCTACGTGACCTTAGATGCTTCTCTCGGTACACGGCTAGTTTTTCCTGTTTAAAGCTTTGCGTCCACCAGCCTTCAACGCGAAATTGAGCAAAAATGGAACGCAGGCATAGTCTTTCGAAACCGAAAATGGTTTTCGAAATCTTCCATGTCTCTCTGTTGTAAAGCAGGGGTGGGATGGTCAGCAGCTTCTCTGAAGGGAAGGAAGTGTGCTTCCCACTTTCCTCTTAAGGCAAAGGATACACCGATTGACTAGACTGATTCTGGCGTAAAGGGACAGACGCAAACCTCATTAGTTCAAAAATTAAGCCCAGCTGCAGGTATCATCGAATTTCCTCTCCCGTTCTTCTTTTATACCTTCGGCCCGTACTGAGTGTTGACTTCGGACTCTTAAGGGTATTCAAAACCCCGCGCAAATTAAAGAATGAAGTACGTATTATTGTAGCAAAAAAACATCAAAGTATGCATTCCAAACGCCAGACGATACTTCAAAAGTTTAATCACCACCAGATGAGGCATCCAGTGCTTCGAACTACTCCCAAGTAAAAACCAACAACAATTGGCTAAAAAAAGCGACTCCACATTCCCTTCCCCAACTCAAAAACGATCGCCCATCCTTCGTCATCTGTCGTCCTCCCTCCTTAAGCCCAGGTAAAGCCATTCATTCGTTTTCATTTGCTTCGCTCCTTGTTGTCTAGCCTTTCACCCTAAATGCCTTCATTAGCAAGTTTACACGAATTCATTTAACCGAAACAGAGGATTCAGGGTTTTTCTCTTCTCTCCCAATCCCGGTCCCGGAGACCACAATGGCACTTCCGCTCTAATGGTGGGCCACAAAAAAACAGCAAATCAACCCTTCCACCGCAGGAACACATTCAGACAAAGCTCATAAATAAGGGTTAACGAATAAACACGGAACAACAAAAGCAACAAAAAACCAACCCAACAGAATGTTAAACACGTTCCACATCATCCACGTCGATGCATGGGATGCAACAAATGAGGTGTCAAACAGCTAAACACCACCGGAGTCGCTCCTAAAAATCCCTAACTTTGGAATATTCAAAGTGAAAACTTTCAACGGGGGGGAGAACCCCCCGCCGATGTACTCCACCGATCTGCTGAAAAATCAAATATGCTCTCCTCTCTCGGAGCGGGACACGCATAGCCGAATGCATAAACAAACGAAAAGTTTTATTGTTTTTTAAAATTTACTACCAAACTTTCACCTACAAACCGCAGATATTTGAAAAGTTTTATACCCCATTCCCCCATCTCCACCGAGACACAATTTGGGAGCGGAAAAAATCCGAAGAAGGACACACATCCTAGAGGAGAAACCAGCAGCAGCAAAAAAAATGAAAGGAAGAAGAAAAAGTATCTCAAATTACTTGAAGTTCACTTCCGACGGTCGTGAAACTGTCGCAAAGCAAATTTTCTTCCGCACTCAAGGAGCACAGAGACAAGCACAGGACGATGAGGTGATGGTTTTTTCTTCGCTCTTCCTCTGCTTCCAGCTAAGCACCCTCTTGACAGAAAAAAACAAAACTTAGGAGCCAACCCCCCCGCTGCTGTCGTCGAAAAGACACATGTGCGGCGGCGGCGGAAAGCTGAAAAGGATGAAGAGCCAAGGAACAGCAGGAAGAGTAAAAGCAGGAAAAACTTTCAATTGCTTCCAAATACATGACGAGAAAAGTTTTTCAGTTTTCGCCAAGTTAAACGCTTTTTCTTCATCTCCCCATAGTTTGCGTTGTGCGGGGGGTGCTGGTGCGTCGCTCCTCTCTTGTCCCACATACACGGGCGGAGTTTGGCTGAATTCTTTCGTGCCATAAACTAGCGGCAAGTAGCCTTGGATGAAAGGCAAAATGCAGTGATAACACACACAGAGAGAGACCCTCACAAAAAGGAGGAGAAGCTGAACCTGGTTTACGGGTAGCCATGAGCAGAGCGAGCAGACATGTAAAGCAGTTTATGGTCTCTGAAGGACTTGTGACAGTGCCAACATTTCAGCGAACGAGACCAAGATTATCCCAGTCGACCGTTTGTTTTTAGTTTGCCTGTTTATTCATGAATAAAATGCAAACTTAATGCGCGTCAGTGGCGCTGAACATTGTGCGGTGGCAAGAGGCGGGGAGGCGATGAAAGACTGGAGCCTGGCTCATAAGAAGATTTCACGGGATTATGGATGGCGGAGGGAGGGAGAGAAGCGACTTTTTATGCAGAAAATTGGCCAGCAGCTTCGAGTCTAGTGGCAGCGTTCTCCTTTTTGTCGTTCCCTCATTACCTTCGATTTGAATTCCATTATAGTCCTCCACCGTGATGGTGGACTGTCTCGGGGCTGGGGGGCTGGCCTTCGATCGTCCTTAGAGGTTGATGAGTTTAAAGAGCGCCTGTCTGCAAGTTTTCCGCACCGCAGACGGTAATAAATTAGAACACATTACACGGAAGTAGCCTGCGGATGGAACGAGGAGCGAGAGAGCCAAAAACGAAACGAAGAGCTCGAAGGGAGGGGACAAATAAATTGACACACGACATTGTGAGAGGGGAGCAGAATAGATTGTCGCGTGTTCAGACGAAATAAATATCAAAAACGCGCCGCGGGGTGATTATTTCATACTCGGGAGTCAAGGCTGATGGAGCACATGCGGCTGACTTTACGAGGGACGTAGTTCGACATCGACATGCAAAGTGATTATGGGGGACGAGGTCGTGAAGACGGTGTATGGTTGTCTGGGATTTTAGTGCTTAATTTGCGACTTCATTTTGAGTTAAGTTTGTGCCTAAATCGTGTTTGTATATGATTATCCTCGTGATGACAAGTTTATATCATCTCACCCCACCCCCACACACACTGACGGCATGGATGAGGATTTAATTGGTTTTCTAGAGAAATGGTTTGCAGAGATTTGGGGTGTGAAAGATAAGTCCGATGGGAGGGGAGGATAAGGGAAGAAGAAATGTCGTGCCCTTTTGGAATAAAAATAAATGGGGTGTCCGATGGTCTGAAGGACTCTTCAAATGTGAAGGGGTTGTCCCCGTGGATGTTGACCGTTTACTTAAACTAGCCAGCAAATGTGAGTGGGAATGACAATTGTCATGATTTTTGACATCAGTCTCGTTGCCTGGGGAGGCTTAAATTGACCACTTGTCACTTCGTCTTTCTCAAAGACACCCCATTTGTTTTGACACTCCCTTTGGGTCTTGATTCAGATTTTGATGTTTAAGGGCATCATTTACCACGCCCATTGGTTGTTGATCTTCTAACTGCTTAGAGAATAGGTGAAAATCGATTTTAAGTGATAAGATTACAGAAGAAATTACATCTAACATTTGGTCACGCCCACTTAAATGACAACTTTATAGCAAGCAACGGGTAATTTGAAGGGGGTAAAGCAGTTTGATTTCGAGTCACTGGCAATGCTCAAGGAGTATGTATGTCTCCCTAGAAAAAGCTTCTCAATCTCGCCGTTTGGAGTTGGCAAAAAACTGTAGGTCCACTCGTTAGAGAACAAAACTTGAGTGGTTACTGAGAAGCTAGACCCAATTTCACTTCGGACTGTAGCGCCACCATTATAGTGTAGTTTGGTTATACTTAATCCCAAGTTTTATTCGTAAAATCTTCGAACCTGGTTTTAACCCCTCAAACCACGCCCATTTTCTGATAAAAATATGACACGCAGAGTTCTAATTTCACTTGAAGCTTATCAGGATCTTCAAAAACCCAAAACATCTCCAGATATTCTTGGAGTACCTTGAAGCAAAGCGGAAACTGGTGACTTTTCTAACAAATCTCGTTTAACACGCCTACTTTCTGATGAGAACATGACACACAAAGTCTGAATTTCTTTTAAGTTTCCCTTCCGTCATGTTCAGCTAGTTTTGAAGCAAGGCGAACACTGAGGACCTCGTTTAAAATCTAGTTCACCACGCCTACTTTTGAATAGAGTCCTTTAAAATGTTTACCCCCTTCAATTCGAAGAGTTTGACACACACGCCCACCTCAAGCCCCTCCATTCAACTGATGTGACAAACGTATTCACAACCCTTCAGACCCACTGAGGACCCATGTCCAGAGTCAATGTCAAACCAAATAGAACCAAAGATAAATCCAAGAGTCAACAGGTCCACTCTCTGAATTTGCTTCGATCGCTCTCAATCGGTCGTAAATGATCAGAGTAAATTCCTAAAACAACAGCAAATGCCAAATGCCAAAACTTCACTCAATTCGAATTCCTTCCGTCGATTCCCACACTCAGTGCAGTTGGCAAAGTGATTTACACTTCCAGGTTAAGACCCCTTAATCTCCAACAAGACATAAGTTACTGCTCCTCCACTCCCCCCACCTAATGACATCCGAACCTGACACACAGGATTGACCTTACTGAGTGAAGTGCCACAGGTATGTGTACCTGCAGAGCGGACGAACGAACGGGAAAAGAATTCCAAGAATCCACCCAACTTAGACAGAAGATAAATCCTCCTAGTGTCACTCCCCTCTTTTCCCGCGTTCAGTAAATAAAAACGAACAAAATACATTAACTCCACTGTGGTTTCAGTTACAGAATTTATCGTCCCTAGTGCGCGACCCAGTGCTACCGACCGCCACCACCACCACCACCACTGTCAGCTTTAGCCGGCAATTAATTTAACAAATTGCTCACTGCACAGATTCTTAAATAATTCACCAGAAAGAAAGAAGCATCGCACAGCCAGCCAAAGAAGATGAAAGGACACAGGCGAAGGGTGGGCAAAGAAAAATAAAAGCACACCACCGCTCAACTCAACTCAAGTCAACTCAACTCAACCCAGAGCACTACCTACTAGATAATTTATTTTAATGAACGATTAAATAAGAATTTACAGCGTGCATACTTGAGCACACACACACACTGGGGCACAGATGCACAGGAGACTGAGGAACGGGAGAGTGAATGTGGCTGAGGCTAGCACCGCCGCCGCCGCCGACAATCTTGTTCTTAACACCGCGTGTGGTTAATTATATACGATGTAGATGCAATTAACAAATTAATATAATTACATGCGGGTAGGGCGGAATAAAATATGTCAAGCCACCCGAAGTGAGCCGGGGGGGAGCTGTGCGGTTCCGTGTATCTGCGTATTCGCTGTCGGTTAATCGATTTTCTATTTCTGTCAAATTGCGCCAACACACAGGAGGCCCTCCACCCCTTCCACGGTCGAGTTCACATCGCTTCGTGTCTCGTGCATGAGCATCAACAGATTTTTTTTGTTGCCCCCACCAGAAAGACGAGCGCAATCTTAAGGATAAGATCATCCCTTGTGCGGCTGGCGGGAGTGCTGAGGAACTTGACTACTCGTTCGGGAAGAAGTTACGAAGCATGAAAAGCTTAGATAAGACATGTGTATCCTTCCGGAAATAAAGAGAACCAAAAAAGGACAAAAAATGAAAATCCAACAAGGATGTATGTACAAGCGCGAGGAAAAGGAGCAGAGCAAAAAAATAAATCGTCTCAAAAGTCTGAAACGACAAACACACAGCAGCATCGACGGCGGCATCACTACCAACGGCAGCAGCAAAAGTAGCAAATGTTTATGTACCCACGTCCATCCACCTCCTCCGGGCAGACTTTCTCTCCTCCCGGTGTGACACTCTTGGATATCCCGTGGTCGTCGTCGTCGTAGTCATCGTTGTCCCGTCGTCGAAACAAGATTTATGTTCCGGGATAGTAGTACGTTTCTTTTGCACGTACTACGTGCTTCTAGTGGGATCACAGACTACACACACACACACGCACACCACATACAGCGAGGGTAGCTGCCCCACCACGGGACCTAATACAATAAATGTAAAATTAAATCTCTTACTTATGCGAGAGAAGAGGGAAAGCCATTCTCGCTGCTTGCAGCAGTGACTCAAGCAGATAATGGGCGAATGGGTGTTCATAAAGATGTGGACAATATGTGCGGCAACGAGTTACTACTCAGTGAGTCGCAAAATGTCTTTAATTAAGCAGAGAGGATTGCCAGTGGTTGTGGCTGCGGGGGAAAAGTTCAGGCGCCATGTCATGGAAAATTGCATTTGCAGATAACGCCATCTATGGGGGAGAGTCACGATGTGGAAGGAAGTTTGACGCGGTTTTTTATGAGATTGTAAAGGGGATTCGTGAGACTTTGTGTCTGACTCAGAGAGTAGTCAATTTGTTGTGAAAATTCAAGGTTTAAATCGCATTCAAGGCAACGGAGCAATTTCTTTAATTTCCAATAGATGGCGCTGTATCTTCAGCTCCCAATAGATAGAGCTGGAAGTTAAAGAAATTGGTTCGTCGCCAGCGCCACCTTTTGGAAGTTGAAGAAATTTTTCCGTCGCCAGCGCCACCTATTGGAAGTTGAAGAAATTGGTCCTTTGCCAACGCCACCTATTGGAAGTTCAAGATATTGGTCCGTAGCCAGCGTCACATTTTTGAAGTTGAAGAAATTGGTTCGTCGCCAGCGCCACCTTTTGGAAGTTGAAGAAATTGGTCCGTGGCCTTGAATGCGATTCCATCAGGTAGGCGACCGCTTGGCAGACCCAGGACGAGATGGTTGGACCAAGTCCAAACACCCGCCTGGTTGCGCTTGGGCATAGTTCCTGATGAGTTAGAGTCCATGGCGGGGGATCGAGTGGCCTGGAGATCTCTCGTGCGTGCATTGCTCCCGCGATCCCTTTAGTGGAACATGCGGGTCACTGAAGATGATGATTATGATGAACAATAGATGGCGTGAAAGTCACAAAGCACCACACCTCCAGAGTGATCTGGCCTTAGCTAGATTGCAAACAATCCAAAAACTTGATCTCTTGGTAGATTAATAATTTTAGCAGGTGTCATCACAGGCCAGTGAAGATGAATGGATGAGAAATTGGTTCAGTTTTTGGAAGTTTGACTTCGGGAAGGAGTTGGACAAGGGCAAGTTCTCCGTTGAAGCACTCAAATAAACTCCTTAGACTTTGAAAGACCCACGTTCTTAGAGAGACCGACGATGACGTTGAATGTCAACGTGTGGTGTTAGGTTAGGTTAGGGGGCTGCTAGTGAATTCACCAGCATACTTAGGCAATGTTGGTCCATTGTGATACCCACGGTCAGACTACTGCCACTAATTGACCGCTCCAGTGATTTTTTTTTTTTCGGGTATTTTTGAAACACTACTGGAGCACTCAAAACTGCCAGGTAGCAACCTACTCCAGTGCCGTTAATTTGATCCCAACGGCAAATGGGGACTGGATCAGATTTGAAAATCCGGATAAAAGCATATTAACTTTGCTTTCACTGGGATTCGAACCACCTGGGACCTCCCTAAATTATGGCAGGCACTTAACCCACTGCGCCATGCAGTCGTCCGAAGGTCCTAAATGTGTATCAATTTTTTCACACTAGTGCGTCAATATCAGCGTCATTCAGTTCAGAAGACATTTTTTTCTGTTAACCTTCGCAACTCTCGTTCAGAGCATTCCCAAATAGAGACCAGTCTCTGGATTGTCGGCATACTCCAACGTACTCGAACAGACCTATTGACATCAATTTGTGAAAAGTTGCAGAGGACCATGAATTGTCTGAAAGTCAGTCTTTCAGTCCGGATTTTCCGGGAATGATGGTTGAGAAGTTCTCCTCGAAGAAAAGTAGAGAAAGGTGTCAGACACCTTTCTCTCTTTTCCTTTTAAAGTTAAGTTAAAGACTTGGGTTCTGTGTACAGGGTGGGCCATCTAGAGGCTTTTTTTTTAATAAAAGGTTATTTTGACACTGACAGCTGTTTCCCGCTAGAAATCTTGACAGAAAGTCCGCATCATACCTCCACGGAATGAAATGAATCGCTTTATGCTTGAAGAAGGTTGGGAAATATTGCAAACTTATTTTCAAAGTGAGTGCTGTGTAGCCCAAACAGTGCGTTTTCGAAAAGAAGTTTTGGCCGAAATGAAGCAACCACCGCGACTGATGTACGCAAGTTCATGAGACTGGTATGGACTCATGGTCTCCGTCGTCGTACGGTGCTCGCAGATGAGAATGTGACTGTTGTGGCCGAGAGTGTGAGACTCAATTCACGGACATCAACTTGCCATCGATTTTAACAGCTCAACATTAGACGCGAAAAATTATCTTTTCTGACGAGGCGAGGCGCATTTTCATCTCGCTTTCATAGACTACGTTAACAAAATTGCTGCATTTGGGGCTCGGAAAACCCGCACGTTATTTTCGAGAACCCGATGCATGTACAGAGAGTGATGCATCATTGAGAGGTGGCATCATTTTCTTCAAAAATGAGGCTCGGAGCAACGTTGCGGTCATCGGTGGGCGTTACACAGCCACGTTAATCGAATTTTTTCTACTGAAATTCGTCTTCTTCTTTTTCTTCTTCTTAGGGCGCTACAGTCCGAGGTGGACCTGGGCCTCACTCAACATGCCTCTCCAGCCAGCACGATCTTTCTCCAGTTGTCTCCAGTTTCGCACACCAAGCCGGCCGAGGTCCCGCTCGACTTGTGTGCGCCGCCTTGTACGTGGACGTCCTCTGTTGCGTTGTCCCACAGGCTCAGAGTCAAAGGCTCTTCGGGCCGGAGCTAAGTTGTCCATTCGCTCTACATGGCCTAGCCATCTTAGGCGTTGGATTCGTAGACGCCTGGCTAGACTCATGTCGCTGTACCAAATGCCATCAACGCAAACAGGACCAAAGATCACGCACAGAACTTTTCTCTTGAAAAGGCCAAGACACTGTTCATCCGCTTGGGATATTGTCCATGCCTCTGCGCCGTACAGCAGGACTGGGATGATCAAGGTCTTATACAAAGTCAACTTGGTCTTCCGAGAAAGGGCTCCATTTGCCTTTTGAGCCCAAAAAAAACAGCAGTTGGCAAGAGTTATTCTGCGTTTGATCTCGGTACTGATGTTGTTTGTACTGTTTACCGCGGAGCCAAGGTAGACGAAGTCCTTAACTACCTCAAAGTTATACCTGCCTATGGTGACGTTCTGGCCAAGTCATCGATGTTGTGTGTCCTTTCTTGATGACAGCATATGTATATTTGGTTTTGCCCTCGTTTACCGCCAGACTCATTTTAGCTGCTTCCGTTTCAATGCTAGCAAACGCAACATTGACGGCTCGCTGTGTTCGCCCAATCACGTCAATGTCATCCGCGTAAGCGAGCAGTTGAACAGACTTTTGAAGATCGTGCCTCTTGTGTTGGTCAGTGAGTTTTGCGCGATCTTCTCAAGAACGATGTTAAAGAAATCACATGACAGCGCGTCGCCTTGTCTAAAACATTTTTTGACATTGAAGGTCTCGGTGATTTCGTTACCGATCTTGATGGAGCAGCGAGAGTTCTCCGTCGTCATCCTGCTCAGTCTGACGAGTTTGGCAGGAATGTCAAAACTAGACATGGCGCTGTATAGCTCGTCTCTATACACGCTGTCATATGCGGCCTTGAAATCGACAAATAGATGTCGATCTGCATTTCTTGGGTCTTCTTCAGGATCTGCCGCAGTGTGAAGATTTGATCGATGCTGGACTTTCCGGGCCTGAAACCACACTGATAGAGACCTATCAGTTTGTTCACGAATGGTTCCAGGCGGCAGAGAAGATTTTGTAGGCGATGTTAAGGAGACTTATCCCTCGATAGTTAGCGCAGCCAAAGGGGTCGCCCTTCTTGTGGGTGGTGGCATCATTGGACCATTTTTCTTCGAAAATGAGGCTGGCAACAGCGTTTCGCTCTACGGTGGACGTTACAGAGCCGTGATAACCGACTTTTTTCTTTACTAAAATTGAAGACATGGATTTGGACGACCTCTGGTTCATACAAAATGACGCGCAATGCCACACAGCTCATGCTACAATCGATTTTTTGCCCACCAAATTCCCAAATTTTGTTATTAGTCGTCTTGGCGATGTCAATTGGCCGCCTCGGGGCTGCAGTTCAATTCCTTTGGACTCTTTTTTGTGGAGAACCGTGAAGGACCGATGTTATGCCAACAATCTGGAAACGATCCAAGCAATAAGGCCAATATCATCCAAGCAATCCGTGAGCTACAGCCCGAAACCATTAACAAGGTCTTGGAAAATTGTGGTGATAGAAGGCGTTACTGCGAAGCCAGTCGAGGCAGCCACTTGAACGACGTTGTATTTCATAATTAATGGGAACGTTTGTTCTTACTAATAGAGAAGCATAAGACGTATAAAAAAATTAATTTTGTTCATTTTATTGCATTTTTAAAAAGAAACTTCTATTTGGCCCACCCTGTATAAGTCTTACAGTGATATCATGCTCCCCATCGTCCAGTGCATAATGGAAGCAGTTTGTTGGTCCATTGAGAAGCGGCTGTAAGCCGCTAGGGCACTCAGATACCCACCAACATAGGCGGAGACTATGAATTCAAGCCAAAGTTTGTCAGACACTCGACACGTTTAACAGCTCTCGGAAATCAGTCTTACCAAACCACTATGACCCACCATTTCAAACTCGACCAGCGTCGCCCTCAAACCCATAGAACACTTGGACTGCCTATTCGTCACATTGACGCCAAATTCAGAAACTCTCACCAACAAATACGATTCATTTCCCCCCATCCCCGCAATCCATTTGCATTAATATCCTTTCAGACCGTAAACTTTTCACCCCCATTCGAACCACCCGAATGGGACACACAGTCAAAATGATAGATTCCCCTAAAAAGTCGCTTTATTTCAGCTTTAATTCTGAAAGGACACTTTACATATGCACACTCCCCCACTTAACCCTCCCCTTTAATCAATGCAAATTGCTTTCCCCCACAACGACACGACCCCCACCGCACCAATCGCCTCCGCACCGCACCGGGCCACTATAGAAAATTACTTTCATCCAAGTGACTAATGTTCGAATGGCACACAATTGGACACATAACTGTGCATTGCTGTTCCTCGAGGACAGACGGCAAAAAAGGAACTTATGGTGTATTTAAATATGTCCGAAGCTGATGCCTCGACCACCCATTCTTCGATCCGCTGTCCCACATTCACACAATACCTCTCAATACCCACGAAGGAGATTTCTCGGATCGTCCTCTCTGGCATCCCCGGTGCTGCCCAAGTGCCCGTGGCCCGTCCGCTGCCAACGGAAGAAGATATATGATAGCCAAAGAAATTTATCGAGAGTTTGACTCTCTTGGGGGATAACAATGAAAGTAGAGTCCTTTTCAATTCCAAAGGACAAACACAGGAAAGGAGTTCAACTGAATTTCGAAAACACAGCGGGGGACAACCGAAGGAGGCGAGGGAGGCGAAGAGAAAAAAATAAATAAATAAAGGAGAAGGATGCGAAGAAACGGAACTTATCCCAGCGTGTGGTGGGGCGACGAGAAGCATAAAATGTACACCGAACGGTCGGAGGAGTTGGAATGCCAGCCAGCCAGCGGTACCGTTGTCAATTTGTTACAATTTATTTTTATTTTCATATTTCCTCCTGGACGACCCGGCCAACCCCCCTGCCGGGTCCAATAGCTGTCTATCGTGTGCAGCCGAGTCGCCCGCTCAGGTCCTTTGTGTCGAATTAGGAGGATGATAGTCGAGCGAACAGCTTGCAGCGGCAATCGAAGTTTTTTCCTTCTCGATTTTGTGTCGTCTAGCACGGTGATGGTCATTTATTGGACGCCCGCAGGGGGCCAGGGGACACTTTAACGTGCAGCTCCTCGCAATCCTTGTGGGCCGAGGGTTGAGGTCGGGGGAATATCGATAATCACAGTATCGTTTGGCAGAAGTTTCTGCCAGCAACGATATTGGTGTAATAAAATGGTGCTTTGTATCGATATTTGAGGGATACTTTACGTGGGGTTAGAGATAAATAACAGGGATGTTGCCAATTGAAGATTTATGAGTTTTATTGTTTGAGTGTAATAATCACGGGGTGACATCCCACCACTTCGGACCGGACGAGTACATTTGACTGCAATCAGCCGCGAACGCGGGGTGGGGGTGGTGGGAAATCGCCGTCGTTCGGGGTTCGTGCAAACGTATTGCGTGGTGAAGGGGATTGAATTCGGATTTTGTGGGCTGGGGGGATAATTGGCTTATTGCCAAATGTACACAGTCGATAGTTAGTGGTTTCGTTAAGTGTCGGTTAAGAGCACAATAGAGTGGATAAATTACACCCCTGGGAACACCAAGTAAACAGCAATAGTGTTTGGCAATGTTTCACGAGTGGAAACTCGAGGCACTTGAATGGAACTTGGAAGAACAACTTTGAATCGATTTTAAATTTATCGTGTAGTCAGTCTTTGCGAATGGATGCAATTTGTTATGTGACGATAGCCCACTTGAATTTGTTTGCGTAACGAAAATTAAGACACAGACGTAAAAGACCTGAAGTCTGCCATACAAAGGTTTGACGACGTTTTTAAAACCGTTCATTCACCCTTGACCTCGCTGGATCATATTTTTTAGGTAAAGCGTCACGAAAATTATGTGACGGATGAAATTCGACCGATCATGGAACACCATTTTTAACCATAATTTGTATTGGAAATGGATGACACCCAAGATGATAATCTGTATTTTTAACATCCGTCACTGTTGTAGTCACGAAAATCACGTGACAGATCGTAAAGTCAGATGGGATCAAGGGCAAGAATAACCACGTTAAACTCATTCGAAAAGTGAGATCTTCAGATTTGATAAATCAGTTTTCTGATTTCTATGCCAGCGTCACGAAAACTTTGTGACGAATGGTTTGAAATCGAACTTTCAACATTTTTTTCAGCCAAGAAGAAACTAAATGTTTCGAAAATCTGTCGTTATTTTGAAGCTAGCATCACAAAAATATTTGACGGATGAAATACCATCAAATCAAGGGTAAGGTTAGTCACATTTAGTCAAGTTGAAAATGAGATCTTTATATTAAGTTAATCAGTATTCCAAATAACTGTCGTTATTTTTAAGCTTGCGTCACGAAAATACGTGATGAAATAAAATCGAATCAATTTCAGTTAAGCTGAAAAATGAAATAGCCATAGTCACAGAAAATCAGTTTTACGTTCCACTGCCAGCGTCACGAAATCTCCGTGACAAATGATTTGAAATCGAAATTGGAATATCTTTTTTAGACATCATTTGCATAGGGAATGAGGACTTTCAACATGATACTTAGTATCTCAAAAATCTGTCGTTGTTTTCGCGATCACGCGACAGATTACTTCAAATCGAATCAAGCGTAAGAACAAGAAAACTCAGTTAAGTTAAAAAATGTGATCTCCATATTTAGGAAATACATTTGTTTGCTTTTTTTTGCCAGCATCACGAAAACTATGTGACGACCGAATTAAAAATTAAATTTACGGTTAAATTTAATACAGTGACGAGAGTGATTGCTTGGATTTGAACTTTTCATTTTTGTTGCATCACGATATTTAGAAGCTTTAGCTGAGGGTTAGGTTGCATCGTTATTTGGCTGTCTCTAACGAGTAGTTTTATAATACCATCACGAAAATTCAAATCGTTACCCTAGTTACATCGTTGTTTTGCTGTCTTTTACGAGTAGTTTTGTAAGGCCGTCACGAAAATTCAGATCGTTTTTGGAAATAGAGTAATGTGTTGTTGGACTCCTCACAAAAATCTCGTCACAGTTCAAACCAAACAAAGAACACTTAAGAATATGTGAGCAAAAGCGTGCAGAACACAGGCAGGGTTTGTTGTCTTGTACAAGCTACTCCACAAGTAGCGTCACGATGCAAACAAAGCAAATGTAACGAAATTCAAATCTGAGCCGAATTCGAAGTTACAGCTTGAACGTTCATGAGGAGTGACATCACATTACGTCTGTATAAGACCTTCTAGGTTGTATGGCGTAACGAAAATGGAGTGACGGGTTTATGAACCGGAAAAAGATTTTTACGTAACGAAATTGGACGAAAGTTTACAGATTTGAGCAAAAGATTCTTCTGAAGTCGATTGGAGACTATTAGCTGATGGCATGCAGATTATGGCACCAGCTTAAAACTAAAGTCGGTGTTAGGTGGGTAGGTAGATAGGGTGCCCTTGCGACCGTCGCGGCTCACTAAAACCAACAATTGGGTCCATTGCGCCTTGGGTGTGGGGGAGTGTACCCCGTGAGACCTACACTTTCACTGATGATTAGAACCACCCAGATTGTTGAATATACGTCAGGAAGTGCTTCAGCTCTATTTTGTTCAGATCCTCCAGCTCGTCGAAGAAGTTACTGCCTAGTGTTAGCAGTCTCCTTCCCCGTAGGGTTGGGCAATCACATAGCAGATGACGGACGGACTTTATTTCCTCCTCGACCATGCAACTTCTGCAATAGTCGGTGTTGGATGACAATCCTTCGAGTCTGAACATGTGGGCAATGTAACAGACAACATTCAGCATTAAAGTTGCACACACAAGTGAAGAGGGGCCTCCTCTAACTTGGTTTAGCGAAAGAACAGTCTTGTTGGTTAAGGCCATAATCCACCACGGACTGGGGCCCCACAAAAAGAAGTTGGAAGACAAAAATAGAAACTAAAGTGGAGCTCCAGAAATTCAATGGCTTACATTTTATTCGAGAACGATTTACCACGCAAGGGCATTTTGAAGAAGAAAGCAAACCGTCCAAGGTCTTCCCAAGTTGATTTGGCAGCTGGTTTTAGCTGTTTTTAAGTCCTCTTGGTTAGGTTTGGTTAAGCGGCTGCCAGTGAATTCACCAGTCCACTTAGACCATGTTGGTCCATTGTGATACCCACAGTCAGACTACTACCCCTGATCGACTGCTCCAGTGATAGCGCCGCTACTTTGATCCCTACGTCAAGTGGTGACTAGACCAGCTTTGAAAAACCGGATAAAAGCGTATTAACTTTGCTTTCACAGGGGTTCGAATCTGGGACCCCTCTAACTTAGAGCACAAGCACCTAGCCAACTGCGCCATCCAGTCGTCCCCAAACTCCTCTAAGTATTCCCCTGATTTAATGCAAAATTGACTTACCTTATCATCGTCTCCTTCACTATCACACTGCAAAGAGAAAGAGAGAGGAAATCATTAGAATAATTCACAAGCTCATCTGAAACTGAAATAATAATAAAAACAGAGCAACAAAACAAAAATCTATTCCCTCGCGTATGGCTTCTTCTGTGGTCATGCTCAATTCCGGTCGTAAGCATGCACCTAATCCAAGCTCACCCACCCCACAACGCAACGTAATTGTTTCCCTCTCGAAGAGGATCACCCCCCGCCCTGGGCGTTTAACCTTTTTATATGCGAATGTTCTCTCCAAGTGTCTTACAAGTTCAGCCAATAAGTGTTGACACACTCTCTCAATAAAGCGAAATAAGAAAACGAAAACAGCCACGAGGAGAAATGAAACAAAATCAATTGTAATAACCATAATCGTAACCGTAAACCGTAAAAACTAAAAGGATACGCCTCAGAGGCGATGAATGGGAATGCCAACGACCAGGCCAGGAGTCTGAGGGAACGGCAGACAGAGACCGAGCGAGAGGGAGAGATGCGAACAACGAAGACGAAGCGGGGACCATTGCCGTCATCATCAGATAATCTCATTCACAATTCAAACGATTGATTTAAGTACCGAACCGAGGCGAATCGTTATGTCACATTCGCCGTGGCCCCAGCGTGGCCCCCGAGCACAGCATGATGCCCGTGGAGAGTGGGCTCGTAAAACGTCACAAACGACGACCGTACACTCAGAAACTGAAAGTCGACTCCAGGCCAAGCAGCGTATGGTTTTTAGGTTACAAACGAAATGACCGGAGAATAAAAACCGAGACACATTCAATTGGCCATTTATTCAAATGTGAATGAAACTTCTACTTTTCACGAACTGACTGCCATTTTGAAGTTCTTAACAAGCTGTGTTGGGCCAACAAATGTGTTGGATCGAAAAAGAAAGGGGAATTGAGGGATGAAATGTTTGGATACTTACGATATATCCTTTGCCGGAACTGCATCTACTGCTTGCCTGTGGAATGAAAAATGTGCAAAGAGAGTGAGGATTACATGATGGAATGCTTTGAGGGGCTTAAAGGGTTTGTATGGGCTTACATCACTGAGTCGATCCCTGGAGCTGTCCGCATCCCGTGGTGCAACCGATGATGTCGTCAATCTTTCCGACGCCCTTCCACTGTCGTCAGACGTACCAGCATCTTGAGCGAGTGTAATTGAATTCTGAAAGAAAAGAAAGGGAGAAAAGAGAATGAATACCGGGAGTCAAAGTGGAAATGGAGGGTGGGGGCAAAATGTATCACATGAGAGGATGGAGAGCGGATTCGATTGGGAATCAATGATTTTGTACACGATGGGAAATTATTTATCACAGAGGGAGACCAAGTTTGGAAACAATGAAAAGAACAAATGTTGCTGGGCCTGAAGGCAGATGATCACGCTTCTAGGCCAGCGTTTTAGACACTTGGTCGCTTGCTTATTGAATTATATTAGCTACCAACGTCAAACCAAACAGCCGCAGTCAGACCAATCCTACTATACGGAGTCTCAGTATGGTGGACAGCTCTTGGCACAGCCGTCAACCGCAACCTTCTCAGCGCGTGCAAAGAACTGCAAGCATATTCATCAGTGGGGTGCTAAGGACGACACAATCTGAAGCATCAAATATTATACTGCATCTCCCCTCACTCGACTTTTTTTTTATATATATATAATTTGCGCGTGCAAAAGGGGTTACGACTACCCTTAAGTGTCCGGAATCAAGACACAGCACTCGACTTGTTTGCTAGACAGGTAGCAGCTTGCACAGCGGTAAGACTCAGAACACTGCACCTGTCGAATAACCACCATACAGGTCATTCCACCATTCTAGACAAACCTTGAGTTTCTACCGCACGACACCAACCTCATACTGCCTCATCTCGTCTTTGAGAAAAACTTCTCTACCAGCATACCCTCCAGGTCCGACTGGAAGTCTGATACTCAGACGCTGGACGGTGCTCTGCGTATTTTCACAGATGGATCCAAGACGGACGAGGGAGTAGGATTAGGTGTCTACTCCAAGGATCTCAATTTTAGTATATCCCTCCACCTTCCAGGACATTGTAGCGTATTCCAGGCTGAGACGATGGCAATAAAAGAAACTCTGTCTTGGCTCAAGAACAACGTGATATCCAAGAAGGACATCACCATCTGTTCAGACAGCCAGGCAGCAATCAAATCCCCGAGCTCGGTCACTTTCTTCTCTAAGACCTCCCTGAATGACCGCCTATCCCTTAACGAGATAGTGGGTGCCGATGGTCACGCCAGGAGCGGTACGATCTCCACAAACCTTCCTAGTGGAGATTATCCGCCTATGCCAGTCGCTACAGCTAAAATCCTTTTAAAGAATCATACTTTTAAAAACACCAACTCAAGATGGTCAGATGGCACTACGTGTCTCATCACAAAGCAAATTTGGCCTAAACTTGATCTAAAATGTTCACTCTATCTTCTTAGAATGAAGAGGTCATCCCCAAGGACTCTCATTGGCGTTATCACGGGACACTGTGCCATTGCGGCACTCACGCCTCAAGAATGGGACTCCCTCACAATGATTTCTGCAGAAGCTGCAGAGACGAAGAAGAAGAGGAAAGCATAACGCATCTCCCCTCTGCACTTGTAGCGCTCTCTCCTCTCGCAGGAAGAAAGACTTTGGAGCCTACTTCTTCAACGACTTGAGCGAATTGCACAACGTCGGAATTAATCAACTCAAGAGCTTCGTTGAAAGCACCAAATGGTTTTTTGGATAGGTGACATCAGATCCGCGTGGTATCACAATGGGCCTAATTTGGCCTAAGTGTGACAAGCACAATAAGGCGACTTAGTCCAACCATCTCGTCCTGGGTCTGCCAAGCGGTCGCCTAGCTCATCGAATCGCATTCGGAAGTCGTGATGATGGGGACATTCGTGCCACGTGACCAAACCATCAAAGTACAGCATTTTCCGTTCGAAAAAGCAGCAGCCCAACATTGACTTCCTCGCGCACTGCCGTGTTTCTCACGTAACTTCACGCAACAATAGTTTGCTAACATTATTACACAGTGGACTCCCCTTAAGTCGAATCGTCACGGGAATCAAAATTAATGCGAGTTAGAGTGAGTTCGACTTCATAATGTTCATAATTGAGCAGCGCGTTAAGATTGTTGAAGCCTTTTACGAAAATGGGCGTCCAAATCAAAATGCATTTCGTGCACTTCGTGATTTTATTGGTCAGCATAATCGATCAAATGTGTCCACAATCGGCAGAATTGCCGCATTTGGGCAAATGAGAAACCACGAGTGATTGTTGAAAAGCCGAGCGTCCACAAAGATGGTACGGTTCATGGGCTGGCGGCGCGGCGTACTTCTTCGAAAATGAAGTCGGCCAAGCAGTTACCGTGAATGGTGTTCGCTATCGCGAGATGATAACAGACTTCTTGTGGCCAGAAATCGAGGTTATCGACCTGGACGACATGTGCTTCCAACAGGATGGTGCCGCTTGCCACACAGCTAACGAAACAATGGCTCTATTGCGCGAGAAATTCAATGGCCGTCACGATCATGTGATTTGACACCGTGGACTTCTTTCTTTGGGGATATTTAAAAAAAAAATGTACGTCAATAAGCCAAGAACAATTCAAGAGCTAAAGGATGAAATAATTCGGCACATTAACGGCATTGAAGTGGGCGCCGTGGCCGTGTGGGTTCGTGCGTCGACCCATGCGCATCAGACTTTCACAGTCTAGGTTCGAAACCAAGTTCAGACAAACAATTTTTCAAAAAAAAAAAAATTGTTCGCGGCTCCACCTCTTTCGAGTCACTGACAATGCTCAAAGAGTATAACTGTCTAGAAAAAGCTTCTCAATCTCGCCGTTCGGAGTCGGCATTAAACTGTAGGTCCCCTCCACTCGTGAGAGAACAATAGCACGCACAACACGAGTGGTTGCTGAGAAGCTAGGCCCAGGTCCACCTCGGACTGTAGCGCCGCCATTATTATTATTATTAACGGCATTGAACCTCAATTATGTCAACAAAGTCATTGAAAATATGGACCTTCGGATAGAGGTATGCCACCGAGCATTTGACCGATATTTTGTTTCACACATACATAATTGTCGTAGATCCTTCTCTAATAAAAAAAAATATAAGATAATCCTCTGAAAAATGTTTGTTTTATTTATAATTATCATCGCTCGTTTTCGTTGGACCACCTTTTAAAAAAGAAAAAGCCCATGAAATAAAATTTTAGTTGTAATTTATTTCATTAGTTTTTATCTTTTCATTCAAAAGTTGTTCCAGATTTACACAGGGAAGGGACTTTTGGCCCACCCTGTATGAGATTGCACTGACGCAAGAATTGAATCCGGACGACTATAGACAATGCCGTGAGTTCGCCAATTCGGCACAGGAAATGCTGGCCGAAGATCTGGATTTTGGCCAAAAAATCATCGCCCGGGTGAATCCCATTTTTGGCTCACCGGCTATGTCAACGAGCAAAGAGTCCGTTATTTGAGCGAACACAATCCAGAAATGATTGACCATGCATCAATGCATCCACAAAAATTAATTGTTTGGTGTGGTTTATGGCAAGGCTGCATAATCGGACCTTATTTCTATCGAAATGAGGGAGGAGACAATGTTATCGTCAATGGTCTTAGATATAGAGTGATGTTAACTGACTTTCTGTGCACAGAGTTCGACAACGTCGATATATCCGAGCTGTGGTGGCAAGAAGGCCGCGCTACATGCCATACAAGCGACGAAAAGCTTGAAATTGTGAAGGAGAAATTTGGCGGCTGGGTCATTTCATAGCCAGCATTCATCAATTGAACGCCGCGATCATGCGATGTGATACCGTCCGATTATTTTTTCTGGGGTTATGTTAAATCCTAGAAAGCAAACCACATTGGTCTCGGAACCAACATTCGCGACGCTATTGCCGGAATATGTTGGACGCACATGTTGGACCGAATCTTCAAAAGTTGGACCGATCAATTGAACCACTACCAGCGAAGCAGAGGCGGCCATTTGAATGATGCGATGTTTCATACATAATGGAATGAATGTAGCTTCAAAATAAAGACACAATCATTTTTATGTCTCATACCGTTTTAGTTTTGTTTAGATTTATTTTTGTATCGTTCTTATCTGGTCACCCTGTAGATGATTTATAAAGGAACTCACTAACCAAAGAAGACAATCCTTCAAAGTACCGATTCGGTAACAAAAATCGATTTGAACCCTTAGCCATTTGAAGAACTGCATGAGAAGCAGTCGTCATGCACCTGACGCATTGTGACCTTCATTGAAAAGCAGCTTTAGTCAAGCGAACTGACCAGTCGTCCTCTGAATGACCCTGCACCCCCACCATTCAATCCTACTGCTTGACCCACATTTCTTTGTTAATTAAGTCAAAGCCATCAAAGTACACACAGACTTTCAGAGTTCCATACGCCAATTCCAGCAGAGAATAAATACGAGAAAAGTTACACGTCAAGGCTACATCCAGTCAAAGGATCACCCTGCCCCCGAACTAATTGCGACCGCCTGTCGGGAGGCATTGTGGAGGTAATTTGAAAACTTCTAAAAGATCCAGCACAATCCCCCTCCTCTGCTGAGCAACTACAAAGACGCCATTCAAATGTGAAATTTATTTCAATTCCCTCCTTCGAGTGGAAGCCGGTGGTAGTCCTCCCGAAGGACCCAGCCAAGGACTACATAATGGAATTGTAAGCAATAATGCATTTGCCACACAAATTGCCACAAGAGTCTCATTCCGGTATTCAAATAATTTCAAGTACACACACACGAGCTGCAAAGTGTATCCTTATTGCAAGGGAACAACAATCACATTCGACCTCATCGCCTCCCTCCACTCCTTCTCATACTCCGTCTCATGAGCTCAGCTTCTGTTGGTTGTGCTGCCGCTCCTTCGGCTCGTGGTCGTTGTTCACGTCTTCGACCGACATGGGTAATCCGAATTCACAATTGAATCAATCGTGCACATCCTGCTGCACGAACTGAGAAAACCCCTCAAATCCAATCCACATTGCAAATATTAACCCAACAAAGGTTCGCCCCGACGTCGATGCGGAGGAAGACACATCCGCTCGATGGGTAGCAGCCTTTATTCAATAAACATTAACTGGGGGATAAACACACACCCGGATGGATGATACACCCGCCCAGGTGGAAACTTGTTTTGATAGCCATAATCCTTGGAAGTGCTCAACCTAATAGTTTGACATAATGTACTTATCAGAGGCTAAGTGCTTCAAGGGATCCATCTGACGCCGCCGCTCCACCTCCACCCACCTCCGCCCCACCTCCCAACGACCGGACGGCGTCGTATTAATCCATTTGAACTAACTCATAACTTCATCAAGTCATGTGCGGGAGGCCATGCCGGCACACTCACACACAGGCGACTCCCCCGGAGAGCTGGCCTCAATGGGAATGACCTTTAATGCGGTTTAATGTGGCAGGAGCAGCACAAATAAATTACAATCTCTCTCTCCTTCAACCTTTGGTCCTTCCTTGTCAGTTTTTCTTTTGCTCGTGTCTTCGGCGGATACCCTCCTCAACACACCCACACACACACAGACGCGGGCACAGTTGAGCGGAGAGCAAGTCGCAGTTCATGCTCCCAAGGAGCATGTTGAACACCAAATCCAATTGATTAGAGGCAGATCGAAGGCGGCATCAATGGCGGCTGACGCTGGTTCTCCTGACGTTGATGGTAGTGGTGGCGAAGTCATCCCTTCGTGTGCCCGCGTAACCAGATATCATATCTCTCTTCCACCACGGCTGTTGATTCGGGACTCGGCGAAAGAACACCGCTCAGCCTCACAGCTCTCCAGCGACGGCGATGACGTCGACGGCGGCGGTCAGAAGTCGACTGTGCCGAGCACGGGAAACAAAGTGAAAGAACATGCTTCCTGCTCGTCGTGCTACTGCTGCCGTTTCAGCGAAGTCGGCATCACATCCTTTTGTGTGTCACACAGCATGCCGCTGGGATTCGCACACGAGTGTGTGCTCCACGAAGCAACAGTGCGCACGCCTGAACTGCAAATCTTAATGGCCGAAATGACCCATGGCAACATGGGGGATAGATATACCCTCTGCACCAACACACTCGCACCCACAGACGCAGATGTGTGCGAAAGTGCTGCTCAACAGGAGGAGGACAACGGCGAATGTAACACGAGAGAAAACAGATGAGACACACATTCAGTCCCACACCGTCCAACGACGACGCACACTCAGTAGGGTCCGCGACGGAGAGTGCTGGAGGAAACGCGACGTAGAATGCAGTACAGCAACAACGGCAATATGGTGGACAGGGGGAGACACACCACCGACGATGGTGGTTGTTGCTGCTGATACTGCTGCCATCTCTGAATTGTTGCACACAATCTTTGTCGGGAACTTCACTTGAATTTGTGAAGCAAAAGCTTTGCTCACAAAACTTATTCCACACGGCATACGCGATGCGCACGTGTGTGTGTGCGGTCGACTCGTGTGTCCGTGTGTGTGTGTGCTCGGTTGGGGCAACTAAGTTGGGTTAGGTTAAGGTGGCTTCAGTGGAAAAATCGTTAGTTCAACCTGTTCAGTCAAACGTTATCCACGGAAGTGGTTAGTTGTGTGGTGATGTGAGTTTGAAAGTGAAAGAGATTCTTGTGTGTAAAGTTACTTGGTAGCGAGTGTGTGGAAAAGTGGTCAGCAGTCGGAGTGAATTCGACGACGAGAAGATGTGTCAAAATGGACAGGACTGCGGGACATTGTGAATTGACGCGGAGTTTGGTAGACAATAGATGGGAGGACGCTGCGAGGCTACCATAAACAGTGAGAGACATATCGGCTGGAGCAACGAACAACGAAGTGGATTCGAATTGCCAACTTCTTCTGCTTAGGGCGCTACAGTCCGAGGTGGACCTGGGCCTCACTCAACATGCCTCGAATTGCCGACTGATCACCAGAAATACCCGAGGAGTTCAGATTCGGTGGAGTTGATGCGAATGAAAATTCATACAGAAGCACAGATTCTGCAGTAGGAACCTCAAAGACAGTCTCTAGAGACACAAGGATTTTGTCAATTACTTTCGCATCGAAAAATGTTAAGGAGATGAGCTCAATTAAGATGAAATCGCATTCAGGCCGACACGGATTATCACGTTTGATGACTAAGAGGGAAGCAAAATGTTTCTTGATCCTTGGCGTGACTGCTTCTTACGAAAATGCCGAAAAAGGAAAAAAATCTAGTCTTCTGACGCGACTGCTTCTAACATTTAAAACCTTAATCTTCGAAAGCGATTTTCTACGAAGAGCGAAGAAAAACCACCTAACGCCGTATGCAGCAGACAAAAGTGGAAACAATTGATGGAATTCATCCAGAATTAAAGTCAAGACACCAACCATACATTGGCATTGGCTCATTCACGCGACAGTTGGTTACTAAATTCTGCTTTTAAATGCTAGGTCTCCTAGTGATCGGTGTGAAGATGAAGATGAAGATAAAGATGAGGGGATACCATACAAAAACTGACTTGATCTTAGGACTTGTTAGCGTATCAATATCTGGCTAAAATGAAGTAATTAAGGCTGTGAAACTTAAAGAGGAAGAAGTTGACCTGGATTATAGACAACTCGACTTGACAAACGTGGAAGTAGCTTCTTTCCCAGGAATGTTGTGAAAATTCCAGTGGTTTCGAATGCATCTTAGGGGACACATGGTTGTTTATATTTGAATTGCACAAAAGTAGAATTTGAACAACTTGCAGGACTGGTCAGTGAGACAGTGCATTTCATTCGAAGGGTGGCCCTTCGAAGACGGTGCAAAACATTACTTTCAAAAAGAATCGAAATAAATGCAACACAAATGTGGACATCCCGCCGGCGCTTGTGCTTAACTGACAAGTCTTAATCTCGGACTGTTATGATTCCAAGATCTGGATATGGATATTGTCGTTCCTTATACAGGATGGCCCAAATATAAGTTTCTTTTGAAAAATGGAATAAAATGAAAAAAATTTCAATTTTTCCATGTATTATGGCTTTATTAGGAAGAAAAAATATTCCCATTAATTATGAAATACAACGTCATTGAAGGGGCTGCCTCGGCTAGTTTCGTAGTAGCGCATTCCGGCACCCCAATTTCCCAAGACCTTGTTGATGATTTCGGGATGTAGCTAGGGATGCAAACGATACATCGATGTTTGCAAACCATCGATGTTTTAATAACCGATACGATACATCGCCGATACATCGACAGCAAAACTGTCAAACATCGACATCGTTCATTCATTTCGTTAAGTATTGCTGCTCATATTTGTGTAATAATAATAATAATAATAATATAATAATGGCGGCGCTATAGTCCGAGGTGGACCTGGGCCTAGCTTCTCAGCAACCACTCGTGTTGTGCGTGCTATTGTTCTCTCACTACTACACGGCGCCCCATTTGTGTAATAATAATAGGGCGTAAAAGAGCAAGAGATGCGCAATACAATGTAACTTTGTTATATCTCAGCCTCTCCTTGTCTAACATTCTACTCCGCACCTCCAAGTGGTACACCCTTGGCATCGAGCAACCATCAAAGAGACCAGGTATCCAACTCCTATGGAACTCCTATGGGTCGGTGACTAATCGGAGACGGTTCATGTTTCGGCATGTATTGGCTGGATACGTAAGCATAGCAGATCTTATGTCAACAGCCAAACTGGCGCCTGTTTCCCAAGGGAGTACAGCTTGAAACCAGCGACTCGCTTTAAAAACGTACATGAAGGGCCCGCTCGAGAACCTTGATCTCGAACCGTAGGATCCTCCAACGTCACTTTGGGTTTTTCGTTGGCCCGATAAGCCACAAAGTAAAAATCCAATCATCAACGAAACGGAAGACGGTGAAGGTTTTTTGGGTAGAAACTGGCAAGACTAGTATATTTTGTTGTTTATGTACAGTTCGTCGTAAATATAGCCAACAATTTGTGTGCTGGAGAAGATAATTAAACCATCGGAAAACCATCGATGTATCGTTGTTAATACCGATGTTTTTTAGCATCGATTTTTATATTGGAACCATCGATGTTTTCAAACATCGATGTTTTTATAAACGATGTTGCATCCCTAGTTGTAGCTCACGGATTGCTTGGACTATATTGGGCTTAAGTCCTTGAATAGTTTCCGGATTATTGACATAACATCGGTCCTTCACGGTACCCCACAAAAAAAAAGTCCACATCGGGGTCAAATCGCAACTGCAAGGCTGGCCGCCATCGCCAAGACGGCTGATAATACGATTTGGGAATTTGGTGCGCAAAAGATCGATTGTGGCAGGGGCTGACCGAAACGTTGTTCCCAGCCTTATTTTCGTCGAAAAATGCCACCACTCCACAATTCGCACCAAACTGTCACTCTCTGTGGATGCATTGGCTTCTCGACAATAACGTGCGGGTTTTCCGTGCCGAGCATATAGCGGCAATTTTGTTTGTTAACGTAGCCGATGAACGCGAGCGAGATGAAAATTCACCTCTTGAGAAAAGATTATTTTTCGCCCAAAATCGTTGTCCAATTCAAGCTGGTGTAAGGCCCAAACTCTGAAAAGAACTGTATTTGAAGGGAACTCGTAATTGTGCTAAGGTTTTGAAAGAGGGCACAAAAGATCTTAAAGGTCGCGGTCCAATATACCCTCAATAATAATAATAATAAGGCATAAACTGCGAAGCAGATGGTTGCGCGCCTTCAATTGCTGAATCAATTGGACCTTGTAAGCGAATAATCCGAGATCTTTGTGCAGAATTCTCCTCAGACTAGTGCGTGAAATCGATGGCGAGTTGATGTTCGTGAATTGAGTCTCACACTCTCGGCCATAGCAGCCACATTCTCATCCGTGCGCAACGTACGACGACGGGGACCATGAGTGTTGTCCACTAGCAAACCAGTCTCACGAACTGTTTGCACAAACTTGCGTACAGCAGTCGCGGTGGGTGCTTCATTTCGGCCAAAACTTCTTTTCAAAAAACTCACTGTTTGAGCTACACAGCACTCACTTTGGAAATAAGTTTTCAATATTTCCCAAAGTTGTTCAAGCGTAAAGCGAACCTCCTCGTTCCGCGGAGGTATGATATTGACTTTCTGTCAAGATTTCGAGCGGGAAACACCCGTCAGTGTCAAAATAACGTCATTTAAGAAAAAAGCACTAGATGGCCCAACCTGTATATGGATGGAGGTTCGGTCTTCCTCTTCTTCTCGAACCAGGAGGCTCGGACTCGAAGACCCTCTTAGCTGGAGCGTTGTTGTCCATCGCTCGATGTGGCCGAGCCAGTACAGTCGATGGATTTTTGCATGCCGGACTACATTCACATCCTGGTACAGCTCATAAAGTTCGCGGTTGTGTCTTCTCCTCCATTCGACTTCCTCGCAGACGTGACCATATATCCGACGTAGAATTTTTCTTTCGAAGGCACCAAGAATCAGCTCCGCAGCTCTGCTTAGTGTCCAGCTTTCGGCTCCATATAGCAGGACTGGCAGAATAAGAGTGTTGTAGAGCATGATTTTGGTCCTTCGAGTCAGGAGTTTTGAGGCCAGTTGTTTTGACAAATCGAAGTAGCATCGGTTGCCAAGGGTGATTCTGCGTCGAATCTCCACTGGGATGTCGTTCGTGGAGTTTGTTCACGTTTGCCCCGAGGTAGACAAACTCCTTCACTACATCAAAATTTGGGCTGTCGATTGTAATGTTTTGCCCTACATGGTGTGCGGCGGATCGTTTCTTGCTCGACAGCATGTATTTTGTCTTATCCTCATTGACCTTAAGACAAGCTCGTTTCGCCTGTTCTTCAATCGCCGTGAAAGCTTCCACTACGGCGCGATGGGAACACGCAGCGATGTCGATGTCATCTGCGTATCCCAATAGTTGGGCAGATTTGAAGAAGATTGAGCCTTCCGTGTTTACAGCAGCCCGCCACACTATCTTCTCCAGTGCCAAATTGAAGAAATCACACGACAGAGCATCTCCTTGCATCGGTTGCCTAGGGCATCGATATCACCAATTTCAAAATTGTCTTGTTCCATGAAACCCGAAACAGCCAGAAACCTTTTCCTCCTCAAACCCACACTTTTTCAATCACAGGATAAAAGAGCCATCATCTTCGTCATCAAAATGTTACCTAGACGCGAAAACCTGTCTCTGTCGCAGATTCTGTCTAAGCACGAGCGTTCACTTCTAATTAACAATTTCCTGAGAAACACTCAATTACTGCAAAAGAGCAACTCCACCACCGCCAACCGCGCCCCCATCGCCCAGTTTCCTTAATCAATTAGATCCCTTCTGGCTCGTGTCTGCAGAAAAAAGAACAAAAAAGATCTACTTTTTCCATTGTTCCGCCTCATTGCAGACTCAAGTAAATTAAACCGTTTTAATTAATTTATTCCTAATCAAAGGATATCCCTCCTCCAGCCTTCACCAACCCACGCTCCACTTCCCCCTCTCTTCATTTCATTCAGACTCTCTGCAAACTTTTAAAGCTCACGTTATGGCATTTTCCTCCCAAAAAAGGGGTTGTACGAAAAGAAAAAAATGAAACACACGCACAAGCCCCCTTGGGGATTCAAGACACGCTGGTGCTTCGCCTGGGACTCGGTCCCTTATTAAAGGGGTGGATTATGGTTCCCAAATGAGAAGATTATACGATTATAAGTTTGCCCGAAAATTATTATTTACCCACTTACCAGCGCCATTTTGTGTACCTCTGTGCGGTTGGTGGTGTGTGTATCGATGATGTTTTTCGTGCGTGTAGGGATGTTTATACTCATCCCCCCTTCCCCTCACCCGTCGCTCATTTATGAGGAATGAAACGCCGCCTGAAGGTTATCGATACACAAATTATCCGCAATCACAATCAAATTGCACGAACAAGGATTGTGTACACACACATAGACGGAAGAGAGTGGGAGCGTGCAATATGGAAGGCAAATATCAACCCTCCTCGCACCCACTCCCCCTCTGACAAACTTCAATGCGAGTGAGAGACTGACGGCTGCAAAACATCAACAATGCTGCATTGAAATTTCAAGTGATTTTTTGCTCGTATGAGAGGAGGGAGAGACAAATTGAAGTTCATGGGAGAAAGGGGGCGGGGAGAACATTTTTCCACTCCATTTAGCCGCATCTTTGGCATCAATCAATGTTGACAGCTAGGAAAATAACCAGACACACGACGATAGACAGACACACACCACACACTCGTCCATCTCCCTCACCCCCACCCTCCCTCTCTCTCTCTCTATCATCATCTCTTGTGGACACAGACGACCAGAGAGAGAAGTGAGGTAACCCGTAGGTGAAAATCTCCACAGAAAAGCTGGAAAATATCATGAAAAATCATTGCATTTAACGCTTGAAATCCTGGCTATGCCAGTAGGACGACCGTTCACAGCTCATGTGGACGGATCGGGAGGAAAGAGGAAGGGGAAGGGCAAAGGGGGAGGCGAGGTGGACTGAGGTGGAAAATTGCCATTAATATGCTTGTTTCTGCTTGGAACTGAATAATAAACAAACAACCGCAGCAGCGCACCCACAGCACTGATAGATACAAAAACTCTTTCTACACACAAACCCGCACACATCCACCACTCGGCGTATCTGTATCTCACTTGTATTATTTTTTTTTTCAGCGTTTTTTTTCTGGTTTTTGTGGGGAAAATCAAATTAAATGGGATTTTGTGTGCCAGGATATCTCGTGCGGTAGTTTATGGCGGGAAAATATTAGCCAATAACTTGTGTACATTTCTGTGTGCCCCCGTGTGTCGGTGTGTGTGTGTTTGTGTGCTATCTTATGGATTCATTGCAATCGTTGAGGTTTATTTGACTTTCGTTGAGGAAATTTTATTTGTTTAATACATTCTAGTCGACGTGACGCTGGCGGGGGTGGTGGTGGTGGTGGTGGTGATGAAATGACTGAATGAAGAAGAAAATGATTGTTTACCCCCACATCCCCCGACATCAGCCACTTCGTGGGGAGAAGGAAATCGATTTAGGATTTACGAGTCAAAAGTTATTGGGTGCAAGACTCTCTCGGAATGAAGCAGGAATCTTCTTCCGTCTCCCTCCGTTCCGAGCGCCTTTCCTCGGGCACACCTTGAACGTGTGCTGGTTGTTTGGATGGATGCGATGATTGGTTGTTAAATGAGTTGCAAGAGCGAACAGATTGATTTGAAGGACTCTGAAGATTGGAATTGTTGATATGACGAGTTGGGGAAGGCACAATTGATTGACTGGAATATGAGTGTACACGAGATGCGGAATGTGGATGCTCTCTTTCAGGCGCATGGAGCTCGTTGACAGGGGTGATGATCGATGCATTTATTCGTTCGAAGATCGATCTGAGGCTGCTGTTTGAAATGAGTGCAGTTGTTGTTTATTTTTTTCTTTTTAAACGGTGAGGTAGAGGGAACTTTCTTTGAGAGTTGGGCTATCAACGAAGCGAACAATTGGCTAGACCTTCTGCTTAGTCTGTTAGATTAGGCAAAAGTTTAGCAAATGCGTAGTCAATCAAGGCGTCCAGTCACTGTTTATCCAACAAAAAGATTTAACTGCTTCTTTAGGCATCGAAGACAAGAAACCAAAGGTTCATATGTGGTACCTTTGGTTTCTTGCCTTCGATGCCGTTAAATCTTTTTTTTGGATAAACACTGACTGGACCCTTTAAGTGAGCACACATTCCAGTGCTGACAAGTCCTATATGTCTCGGAGTTTCTTAAAATTGGGCTACCACGCGATCTTGACCTTCATTTCATCTCATCTTCAGTGACCCGCATGTTCCACTAAAGATCACCGGGGCAATGCACGCACGGGAGATCTCCAGGCCAATCAATCCCACGCCATTGACTCTAACCCATCAGGAGCTATGCCCAAGCGCAACCAGGCGAATGTTTGGACATGGTCCAGACATCTCGTCCTGGGTTTGCTTAGGACCTTCATTAGGACTTAAATCATCAGTCTAATTGAAGAGATTCTTTCGGCATCAATGTCATTTCAGCTTAAAAACTGAAAAGAGTTGAAAATAAAGGAAAATGGCAGCCGTGGAAAAGGTGTCGACTCTTACGTTATAAGCCCATAAGTTGGATCCCGGACACAAAAAACGTTCATCTTTACGACGCCTCCTCTCTCGAATCATTGTCGATTTCCATTGTGAACAACTGTTAAAAAAAGCCGTCTCTTGCCAGGACGTCTACAGGTTGCTGAGCCGTCGAAAGTGGATGAAGCAAGAAGAGTCGCTTCACTGCTACATCCAAACCATGCAAGCGATTGGAAATCGCTCAGATATTAGCGAACTGGAGGTCATTGACTTCATCGTCGGCAGAATGGGATATGTGCCGAACGTTAACCTGTTGCTGGGAACTCGCAGTTTCGAGGAGTTGAAGCAACTGGTCAATCAGCACAGGTACTTTTGCGACAATGCCGACCGCTAAGAACGACCAATGTGCTTTAACTGTTCGAAACTGGGGCATGTCAAGCCTAACTCCCCGTACCCGTTGCGCCCGGATGGATCCTGCTTCCGATGCTGGAGAATGGGGCATGACCACCCGATCGTGTCCTAACCTCAAGAGCATTTTGACGAGGAAACTTTATATAAATGCTGACAAACAAGTTGCTGCCGTTGCCGTTGTCGCTGACTATACTGCCGACTCGGATGAAGACGAATGTGATGTGGTTGGTGCTGTAATCGGGGACATCGAAAACTGCCAGTTGACTCAATTACCTTGTCGAGGCTAATAGGCGGTGAGAATGTAGCGGTCTAAACCTAAGGAAGAGGCTGTATGTATGGGGAGCCAGATCAACACTGCGACCCTATGCGCCGAATAGCTTCAGTTGATTTTTTTTGTCGTTGTTCATGGTCGACCAATTGTCAGGTAGGCCTGGCTGTAAGCTTTTGGTAATTGGCTGAACGCACCCGAGTGAGCGTCCTCTGTGTCTCATTCAATTAAATGAACTGGACGATCGAGGATCACAGCCAACTTTGGGCAAATCCTCAATCGTCCAGTAGGTTTTCCTGTGATTCATTCTTTCTTCTCTCACGAACGCTGAAGCTGGTTGGACGAAACAAGGAAACTCTATGCATATTCTATGAAACTCTGAATCTCTGAATAAGAATAAACTGTAGACACCCAGATCTGTGTCCAAAGCCCTTAGGAATGAAGACAAGCCTTAGGTTAGGGGGCTGCTGGTGAATTCAACAGCACATCTTGGTCCATTGTGATACCCACAGTCAGACGAATGCTACCACTGATCGACCGCTCCAGTGATAGCGTCGTTAATTTGATCCCAACGGCAAATGGTGACTGTACCAGACTTGAAAAACCGGATAAAAGCGTATTAACTTTGCTTTCACTGGGATTCGAACCTGGGACCCCTCTAAAGACAAGCCTTAAACCGACATTTTATAGCATGATATGGACTCGTTTGAGTCACTCAGTGCTAAATGTGCTCAATTTGTTTTCAAAACCTCATCACAATCGGCACTAAATCACGCAAGACCATGACTACGAAAGACAAAACCTACGCAATGACCTTAAATTACTGGCCTTCGGCTGGATACATACGAGTATATCTCTTGAACGTGCTACGCCACTCAGGGTCACCTACAGTCGTCCTTAAATCAAATCCACGCCGCTCCACGCGGAGAATTATTCAAATGAATTCAAGCTCTTTGATTCAGCTCGCCAATGTCACCCCGTCAAAGCTCACTTAAGCTTTGCAAACAGATTTCAAAACACTCGAGATATAACTTTTATTCCTCTCACTCTGTGAATGAACGTATACCCCACGTTCGGCCCAACCTACTTTGTTCCCAGAAAAACCCATCAACTTTAGAGGCTCATAAAATCTAACAGCACAAAGCTGTCAAAACGATAAAAGTCGCGTTTCGTTCCATCGCCCCATCACATCCGCCCCAAAAAACCATTTCTTCTCAGTCTCTCTCGGCGGTGCACGAACTCGCATATAAAATATCTTCAAATACCTCAATTTAACGTCATTAGCCAGCCAGCCAGCCAGCAAACCAGCAGAGAGCAAGTTGTCAAGTTTGCGTCTTGCGTTCAGCATTTGCAACATCAGATTGTTTGTGCGCTTGTCTAGGGAATCAAATGAAATTCAGACGAGTGCGAGTATCTGCTCTGAAACACAAAAAACTTTGTGTATCTATGTCAAGTTCATTAAATTGCGACTCGTAAATGTTCAAATTACTGATGACAGGCAACGATCAAGTAGCCGCGTTAAAATGACAATTAGTATGCCATGCGAGACAATGACACATGAGTGACATACAACGGCACACTCATACACAAGCACACCATCGCTGAGGAAGAGAGAGAGAGAGAGGGAGAGGGGGAGAGACTGATGATGACAGGGAGAGGAAGAAGACGACGACATATTGTGAATTGTGATAAGGCTATTGAAGGAATTTACGTCACGTTAATGTCATCATTACGTCAGAAGTGTTTCCTTTACAAAAACAAGAACTTTTGAGAGCTTGTGAACATGGCCTTGTAAGGGAGTTTGAACCTGCGTGAGCTCTGTGACGGCGGAGAATTTGAATTTTGTGCGAAATTGACAAATTTTAACTGCGTCTTGGTTGATGATCTTTTGATTCGAGAGGGGCACTGGAAGCGTGGTAATTTTGATGAGGTGTCTAGCCGTGCGGGGGTGTCTTGAGAGGACTTTTAAGACGGTTTTAAACAATTTATACGCGTTTGGAGTTGTTTTGCGCGTTTTGAGACGGAAAGACTTAACCCCTGTTTCCAAAATCTTGGACAAGGGAAGGTCTTACACGCACGCCTTCTACAGAGTAGGCCATCTGGTGGTTGTTTTTTGAATCATAGGTTATTTTGACACTGACAGCTGTTTCCCGCTTGAAATCTTGACAGAAAGTCAGTATAATACCTCCGCGGAACGAAATGAGTCGCTTTACGCTTGAACAATGTTGGGAAATATTGAAAACTTTGATATTTCCAAAGAGAGTGCTGTGTAGCCCAAACGTTTCTTGAAAAGAAGTTTTGGCCGAAATGAAGCAACCAACGCGACTGCTTTACGCAAGTTTGTGCAAAAAGTTCGCGAGACTGGTATGGACTTATGGTCCCCGTCGTCTTACGGTGCACACAGATGAGAATGTGGTTGTTGTGGCCGAGAGTGTGAGACTCAATTTACGAATATCAACTCGCCATCGATCTCAACAGCTCGCCATCGATTTCACGCACTAGCCTGAGGAGAATTCTGCACAAAGATCTCGGATCATTAGCTTAGTTCCAATTGACTCAGTAATTGAAAGCGCTCGACCATCCGCTTCGTTATAGCTTCGCAGTTTTGGGTTAGGCCTTAGAGCAGCTTGAATTGGACAACGGTTTTGGGCGAAAAATCATCTTCTCCATCTGACGAGCCGCATTTTCATCTCGGCAGCTGCGTTAACAAACAAAATTGCCGCATCTGGGGCTCGGAAAACCCGCACGTTATTGTCAAGAAGCCAATGCATCCACAGAGAGTGACAGTTTGGTGCGGATTGTGGAGTGGTGGCATCACTGGACCGTTTTTCTTCGAAAATGAGGCTGGGAACAACGTTTCGGTCAACGGAGGGCGTTACAGAGCCATTTTCACCCACTTTTTTTTTTAAATTGAAGACATGGATTTGGACGACCTCTAGTTCATGCAGCATGGCGCGCCATGCCACACAGCCCATGCCACAATCGATATTTTGCGCATCAAATTCCCAAATCATGTTATCAGTCGTTTTGGCGATGTCAACTGGCCGCCTCGGAGCTGCGATTTGACCCCTTTCGACGATTTTTTGTGGGCAACCGTGAAGGACCGATGTTATGCCAAGAATCCGGAAACGATTCAAGCACTTAAGGCCAATATCATCCAAGCAATCCGTGAGCTGCTGTCCGAAACCATCAACAAGGTCTTGAAAAATTGGGGCGACAGAATGCGCCACTGCAAAGCCAGCCGAGGCAGCCACTTTAACGACGTTGTATTTCATAGTTAATGAGAATGTTTGTTTTTACTAATGAAGCCATAATACATGGAAAAAAGTTAATTTTGTCCATTTTATTGCATTTTCAAAAAAAAAACATATATTTGGCCCAAATTTAACTTCGTCCATTTTATTACATTTTTAAAAAGAAACTTATATTTGGCCCACCCTGTACAATGCTCGAAGACTCACTTGCAGAGGACTGAAGACACTCTGAAGATGTGAAACTTGCTGCATAATCCTTGACGGATCTGGGTAAGTTTACGGGCCGGAGAGTCTCCTTCTCTGAATCGGTGGGACAAGATAGGGGACGTTTAAGGTCCCACACCCAAGAAGAGGACCAATTGGCGATAGCTGGCACCTCCCTGGAATGTAGCGCAACAAGAAGGAGAAGAAGGGGGAGAAGAAAAAGAAGAAAGAGAAAGAAAAGAAGAAGGAGAAGGAAAAGAAAAAGGAGAAGAAAAAGAAGAAGGAGAAGAAAAAGAAGAAGGAGAAGGAAAAGAAGGAGAAGAAAAAGAAGGAGAAAAAGAAAAAAAAAAGAACGAGAAGAAAAAGGAGAAGAAAAAGAAAGAAGAAGAAAAAGAATGAGAAGGAGAAGAAGAAGGAGAAGAACGATGAAACTGAAACGTCGGTAAATTTCTACGATCCACAACCATTCCCCAGTTCCTCCACTCAGATGACGATTCAGTATTCATTTCATGTCCCTTGACCGTAATATTTTTGCGCAACAAAAAGTTGATCCCTTTAAAGATCCCCCTCGCAGCCGTTAATCAAAGTGAAGCCATTCCGACCTTAAACTGTCATTTTCTGACGGCTAGCCTGTTCCCACCATCGATATGGGGACACTAATTGATTTGACAGCCATCACACCACGCCGAGGCGTTGTTCAAGTTGCATGCTCCGACTTCGAAGGATCCCACCACCGCCAGAGAGCGAGCGGTCGGTATGAAAAGATCAATTGCAGCCATTTACTCCGGACATCGTAATAAATTAATGTGTTCGCATTTACAAACGAATTTAGGGACGTAAACTCGTTTACCCACCACTCAACCCAGCACGTCCGCGTTGCGCCGCAGACACGACCGACGACGACCCGAATCGAGAGATACGCGTCAAATAAATGATTACACTTCAACCTCTCGTATTTAAATTTTCATCAGTCATTCCCCCGCGCTCGACCCCGCAGAGAGGAACAAGAGACTGAGAGAAAGAGTCACCGCCACCGCCACTGATGCCGATGCTGACGCTGCGACTCATCCTCTGGATGATGTAATTCGAATGCAACAAAAGACAGATGCATCATGCACCACGGCCGGATGGATGGCTGGCTACAAACATCCAGATTTAACCCCTTGCTCCTTGTGCGGCGAGGCGACGGTGTTTCGTTGCAGGGAATCGAGTATTTTTCGTGCAACCCATTTCGGTCGATAACACGATGATGTGTGGCACACAGTCGTATCCTTGACGAGTCCCAAAACCCAAGCGCACACAGAGAGATGGAGGGCACATTGTTAAACGTATTAGCCATGCAGGAATAATATGCTAAAATGTGCATCTGAGAGATGGATGATGGATGGAATGAGATATGCGAGGCGTGGAGCGAACCCGGGATGGATGCCGGTGTGTGTGCCCGTTGAATGGATTTCCCACATTCGCAGGCGGACGTGCCTCGCGCTCAAGCACGTTCTACGTGTGAACTAATGCCTGACAGCTTCGGTGGCTGCAGAGCAGTGAAGCAACTCTTGCTCGCGAAATGATGAAAAATGTGAATACATGCTCGTGTGTACATACATCCGGGGGAGAAGATACTACTTAAAGGGGAGGAGGAGAGCGATGAAATATGTGTCAACAAATGCCTCTGAAATGGCAAGAGATGTTTGGTTTCTTCTCTCTGAGCCCTGTTTGAAAGGTGAACGCTGTGACGACGGATGAAAGGGTTTCAATGTGATTTGGGTGTAACGGGTTGGGATTAACGCCTCGAGGCATTCATGTTCTTTGTCATGAATGATGCTGAGTGGATTTTAAATTGACGCCATCATCATATTGTCACTGCGGGCTTCACGTTGCAGCGACGCTCGTTGAGCAGAAAATTGCGATTGAAGCCATAAGAAAATTTTGGGATACTTTTAGTTTCATTATCGCGATCGCGTGTTGAGTGATGGAGACGAAGAGGGGATTTTCTTCGTTTGTGCTTCGATTTGTCTTTTTCGAAGACTTTTGAAGTTTTTGACCGAAAATTTAAGTTGAACTGATAATAGACTCTTGGAGTCCTTAACACGTTGAGTGCCACATGAGACCACTTTGGTCTCACACGAATTTGGACTTGCTGTGCCGCATGATACCAGAGTGGTCTCAAGTGTCAAAAAAGTCAATAAAAAAAAAGGCTGTGGTCTGTGGGGACAGTTTTTCGGGTTGTATGGTGGCACTCAACGTGTTAAGGATGCCCTAAAATCAAGAACAATGGAGTTTACTTTAGAGGCTCCGTCAGTACCTAATGAGTCCGTCTAAGATTCAGAAGCGCTCGTGAAATATGGTACAGGATGATGGCTGATACACCAAATCCTTGGTTTGCGTCGTTCCGATTTGCGGTTTCGAATCTGCGTCGCTTTTATTTAATTTTGCGTCGTTCAAAATTGTCTGCTCCTAATTAATGACACAAAGCGAGGTTTTTGTACTTAGATGAGGACGAGAAAGTGGACTTCCTCCACGTCCTGCGTATTTGTCCGGCTTTGGCGTCGCTAAGACGATTGCACTTGGGCCCTACTTTTTTCACAACCACGGTGACATCGGACGGGAGCCTATCATCAGTTTCCTTTGCTTCATAGAAAGATCTGGTTGGTTACCCTAACTCGCACAAGAGCGACTGCCCAATGGACCTGACGACTGGATGGCGGAGTTGGTTAAGTGCCTGCCCTAAGTTAGAGGGGTTCGAATCCCACTCAAAGCAAAGCTGATACGCTTTTATCCGGCTTTTTAAATCTGGTCCAGACACCATTTGCCGTTTAGATCACTGGACACTATCATGGGAGCGGCCGATTAGTGGCAGTAGTTTGACTATGGGTATCACAATAGACCAACATGAGCTAAGGGCCCAGGTGAATTAACTAGCCGCCCCCTAACATAACAATAAGCCTGCGGCCTACGTAAATAATGACCATGTTGATGGATACAGATAACTTCTAGAAGATAACACCCCATACATGAGTTCACTAACGTCCAAGACCCATTATTTGACTTAAAACTATCTTCCAGCAGTTCCAGGGCCTTCAGGACATCGACATCCTTAAAATCAGTTTCCCTCTAGATTCCACAGTTCACTGACTTCTAGGCACTCAGCAAACTTTTCCTATAATCTGACCACAAAAGTGGGTAACACAAGAAACTTAATAATCAAACGCATGTTTGAGGATGACTTAATGTTTTCCGGACCAACAACTGACCCTTGTGGTGACCCAAAGAAAGAAAGCGTCTGAAAGGGGAAAAAAAACTCTAAGCATTTTCCGTCACTGCAGACTTACGTTTGAAGAGCAATATCCTCTATACAAGTTCTAAAGAGCAGACAAGTCTGTGTTGTGAAACATTTTCAGAAAACTGAAGAAGAAGACAATCCGGTAGGCTCACCAGATAGCAATGATAGTTTTTCCAATTGTTATGTTTCAGCTGCTGTCAAATTTGCCAATGACATCCAGCTGTTAAAATATTCAGTAAGGTTTGCCATTTAATCATACATCACTTCACGTTCGCCGAAGATGTGGAAATTATTCAAAAATATTATCAAAATTTCGGCTCAGTTGGGAATATGCAACGTGAATTCCGTCGTGAGGTCGGTCGATCGATCACGGCTTCAGTGTGCAAGGAATTCGACGCATCGTGGGAAAGTTTGGGCGTGAGTATACTCGAAGATGACTGGATGGCGCAGCTGGTTAAGTGCCTGCCCCAAGTTAGAGGGGTCCCATGTTCGAATCCCAGTGAAATCGAATCTGGTCTAGTCAAAATTTCGGACGAGGCCAATTTTTGACTCAGCGGCTTTTTTTCCCCCTCATTGGAGTGTGTACGACCACTGTTTGGCTGTTTGGTGGGGTTTATGGCATGGCGGCATAATTGGACCTTATTTCTTTCGAAATGAAGAAGGAGACACCGTTGACGTCAATGGTCGCAGATAGTCATGTTAACTGACTTTCTGTTGCCCAGAGCTCGACAACATTGATATATCCGAGCCGTGATTCCAACAAGACGGCGCTGCAGGCCGTACAAGCGACGCAACGCTCGAAGATGTGAAGGAGAAATATGGCGCCCGGCGAGGGTTCATCAATTGGCCGCAGGGATCACGGGACTTGAAATCACCCGATAATTTTTTCTGGGGCTACATTGAGTCCTTGGTCTACGCTAATAAGCCGAACATTGTGGACGAGCGCGAGGCCCAAATTCGAGACGCCCGTGATATTGGAGCGAGTCATCAAAAATTGGACCGACCGCTTGAATCACTGCCATCGAAGTCGAGGCAGCCATTTGAATGATGTATTATTCCATACAAAATGGCATGAATGTAGCTTCAAAATAAAGCCAAATTCAATTTTATATCTCTCACTGATGCTGTTTTATTTAAATTTCTTTTCCTATCACTCTTATCTGGTCACCCTGCACATCTACCACAAACTAACTTTCTATTCTCAACCTCATCAAAATCACGGCCTTATTCACTGCACCGACAATCGATCGATATCCAATAGAATTCAGTCACGACAGTAAAACCCTTCGAGGTGCTTTCCAATTATTTTGATTTACATTCCAACTGTCAAACGCGCGTTCAACCATTACCGTGAACCGCAGCAGCATCTCAGCCGTCTTCCCGTGTCCTCATCATTCCTGACGACAGCCACTTACTTGATGTTTAGAGCATTTCATCCGCACAACGAATTTCTAGAGCAGATAATTGTGTTTGAAGCAGCAGTTATTTCCTAGTCAATTAACCACTGCTCCCTCTCTTTCTAAGTCAGCCTTCAAATTCACTCTCTCTCTCTCACTCGTCTAAAGTCCGTCAAATTGCACTACACACTTGTACTTCCATCCAATCCACTTCTTCACTCTTGCGCCCACTTATCGAATAAAGCAACCGTAAAAAAAGGACCTCGCCAAGCGCTCTCAACGCACATACCCGTAGGAATAGGACCGCGGCATCCAAGGGAAAATGCGCGAAAAAAATGAAAAAAATTAAAAGAAAAGCTCGAAGCAAAAGAGACGAAGTGAATTCTGCAGTAATTGCGGGATATTTTCTGCTAATGGGCTCTCTAATAAACTCAGTGTAGATTTCGCGCCATTCCTGTCATTTCAGGCACCGCCAACACAGCCACCAGCAGCGGCAGTTGCCAGAGCGCGGCTTAAGGCAACAGCACTCCATTCCACTTCAATCCACCCCGCGCGTGTTTACGCCTGTGTGTGTGTGCGGTGTCGACAGGGTAAGCTGGAGCTCACAATAAAGCACTCGTAAAATTGCTCGTATCTCACTCTGTGAACACACGCGCCTGAGTGCAAGTGTGTGTGTGTGTCAAAGGCGTAAAAACCAAGCTTTGAAACGCGTCTCCTTCGGTTATGTGTGTGCGACGACAGCCGTAATAAGTAGTTGCCAACGAAAACACCATCCGGAGACCATCTAAGCCCGGTGGGTGGTGCCAAGCGGGGGAGGGGGCCAGGGGGTGGGGATGAATAAAAGACCCAAGGAATGAGCAAACTACTATGCTTACTCAATGCCACGTTTCGTGTCACATTATGATGTCTAAAATGTCGTAGGGAAAGAAAGAAAAACACGCTCTCTCTCTCTCTCTTGCTTGCTCCTTCTCGTCTCGTCCTGAGGAGGTGGGTGGATGGGTTAAAATGCGAAGCTGTGTTGTTGGGTACTAAGGAGATTTGTAAGATTCACACCTTAAAATTGGTTAAATGGAGTAAATTTACAAATCCTTTGGTAGTTACTTACTTTTCCCGGAATGAGATGAACACCAAGGGATGGAAGTTCTACAAGAGCGTGACGACGAGGGATGGGATGGATCTGGGATGTTGGCGCAAAGAGGCAGTGAACAGAGAGAACCATTTTTTTTCTTCTTTTTTTTGTGTTTTTGTGAAGGTTTAACGAAAGGACGAGTGCTTGAGTTGTTGGAACTCTCTATCTCTCTCTCTCCTTCTTTGTGACTGTGTGTGTTTTTGGGTGGTGATGGAATTATGAGAGCTGACAGATGTTTTGCAAAGTATTATTGAAAAACTTAATCAGAGGGGATGATGATGACGATGAGGGAAAACTTTCCGTTGGGACATTCCACTTGGATTGTGGAGAAATTTTCCACTTTCACTTCGTCATATTTTGTGGGTTTTTGGGTTTTTTTTTCGTTTGTTCCTTAACGACATTTCGGGATTTCAAAATTTGAAATACATAGTTTGTGGCTTTTTGAGGGATAACTGAATGAGAAGGGATGAGGAAACGGGAATGACTGGAATGTGAAATTGGATATTCTAATTTCAACTCTTTTAAATTGAGTTTGACTTCTTTGTAGAATTGGCTAAATGTCTAATTTGTTGGAGCATGAATGAATGATGTTTCGAGTTGGTGAAGGGTTTTTCGACATTCTTATATGGTTACAGTCTGGGGTTGACGCGGGCCTCAACAAACAAGCTTCTGATACGAAGTTGGTTGGGCACACGACTGGATGGCTCAGTTGGTTAAGTGCCTGCCCCAAGTTAAAGGGGTCACAGGTTCGAATCCCAGTGAAATTGAATCTGGTCCAGTCACCATTTGCCGTTGGGATCAAATTTACGGCACTGGGGTAGGATGCTACCTGGCAGTACATACAAAGGACCAGTTTTGAGTCTGAGTGCTCCAGCAGTGCTTTAAAAATTCTCCGAAAAAAAAAAATTGGTTGAGATCCTTTTCTCCACTTGTGTGCACCACAAAATAATGACTAAGACACCAAGTCAGTGTGTCAGTCAACATTAGGAACGCCAAGGGACCCCTTTCAAGGCGATGCTGCTGATGAGCCAGTCAAAAAAACGGACATTTTTACTGAGTTTGAAAATTAGTTACACCGAATGTAAGTTGTCCATAATGGACCAACAGTTAGCTGATAGGGCTGCAACCACCGATGGATGGATGAATCTACCGAACCGGAGATCAACTGGACTAACTCTTGCGACATCGCCTTCATAGAGGAGTCGCCTATCTACTGTCCTTCGTAGATCAATGGACTTCCCTCCACATCCTGGATTAAGCCAATCCGGTCATGGCATGTGCAACGTGTCTTCAAATCAGCTTAATAATAAAACTATCCATCCTGTTCACGTTTGCTTCGTTATAAAAGAACTCGTAGGAATAGAATTTCTTGTGCTCAGATTCTGGTGTTCTGTACCTATTGAGACAAGCTCGGAGACACTGCCTCTCGAACAGCCTCATCTTTTCCATCGGGGAAGGACTCGAGTTGAACCAAGCTGGATAACCGTACGCCATGACTGGCCGGATGAGGGTTATGTAGTAGATTACCTTCACCCTGGTATCAAGTTGGGTGCCGTGAAACCACCCTCTTGCCACAGCAAAGGCCTTCCAGACTTGAAACGACAGTATCATTCTCTCTTAAACGACTGGATGGCGCAGTTGGTTAAGTGCATGCCCCAAGTTCGAGGGGTCCCAGGTACGAATCCCAGTGAAATCGAATCTTGTCCAGTCATCATTTGCCGTTGGAATCAAATTTACGGCACTGGGCTAGGATGTTACCTAAGAGGCCAACAGCCACTGATATCGATTCCAACCGACTGTTTCGCCTTCTCCGAAAAAAAAAATGGCACAATGACAGATGGCTTGCCATTAGAGCTCTTCAAGGCTGGCGGCGATGTTCTGGTAGCAAGCATGCATCAGATCATTTGCAAAATTTGGGAGGACAAAAGCATGCTTGACGACCGGAATATCAGATCCATAAGCCCCATCTACAAAACGGGCGGTTCTTCCTCTTGCAACAACTATCGCGGTATATCCCTGCTTAATGTCGCTTACAAGATTCTGTCCAGCGTATTGTGTGAGCGCCTAAAGCCGGACTAATCGGCACTTACAGGTGCGACTTCCGGCCCGAGAAATCGACTATAGACAAGATCTACACACTAAGGACATCCTGGAAAAGACCAGCGAGTTTCAGATCAATACGCGCCACCTGTTCATCGATTTCAAAGCAGCATGCGACAGCATTCATCGCAAAGAATTATACGATGCGATGGCCGAATTCGGGATTCCCGGGAAAACTGATCCGGTTGTGTCGCACCACACTAAAGGATAAGCGATGAACCGTGCAGTTCGGTTCAAAAAACTCTCTTAAATTTAACCATGCACCGTATTTCGCTGTCGTGTGATTTCTTCAATCTGGTGCTGGAGAAAATAGTGCGGCGGGCGGGTGTAATCACGGAAGGCTCAATCTTCTACAAATCTGCCCAACTGCTGGTATACGCTGATGACACCGACATCGTCACGCGTTCCCAGCGTGCCTTTGTTGAAGTTTTACGGCGATTGAAGAAAATGCGAAACGACCAGCTCGGGTAAATGAGTAAAAAAATACAGTCGACTCCCTCTAAGTCGAATTTTCACGGGATATACAAATTAATTCGACTTAGAGGATGGTTTTTATATGGAATATGAGGGGAATGCCAAAATAAATATGGCGACAAAATTCGAGTTAGACGGAAACTCGACTTAGAGGGAGTCGACTGTATATGCTGACGAGTACAAATCGGTCCGTCGCACACCACCTGGGACAAAACATCACGATCGACAGCTACAATGTTGACGTAGTGAAGGAGTTTGTCTACCTCGGGGCAAATGTTAACTCCACAAACGACATCCTAGTGGAGATCCGGCGTAGAATCGCCCGTGGCAACCGTTGTTATTTCGGTTTGTCTAAACAGTTAGGGTCGAAACTTTTAACTCGATGCACCAAAATTATGCTCTACAGTCTTGCTTTACGGAGCCGAATGAATTAGGTACCTTTATCTTTGCTGCCAAATCTCTCATCGGAAGTAATTAGTTTGCATTTTATGGTTTTCGGCGAAACTACCTGAGGTTGTAAACGATTTCTATATTTTCCTCTCATTTCTTTATATTTTTGCTTAAAAGTTGCTTAATACACTTGGCCAAGGCTGTATGCATGGTCCCATCTGCTAGAAAGGTGAACGGAGAAGGCACGCGAACTCTAGGCTGTACCAAGATGTGGATGTAGTCCGGAAGGCAACAATCTGTGGACTACATTGGCTCGGCCACATCGAGCGTATGGACAACAATGTTCCAGCCAAGAGGGTCTTCGAATCCGAGCCTTCTGGTTCGAGAAGGAGGGAGACCGAACCTCCGGTATAAAGACCAAGTTATCGAAGACACAAGACAGCTTGGTCTTGATGACGGGAAGCTGCGTGCCAAGGACCGTCAATGATTGAAGGCAGGTATTGCTCAGGCCCAGTCCCCCCATGGGAGGCAGGGCTGAGAAGTAAGTAAACTGCAGTGGATTTTTGAATTAAAGAATATACGTGGGATATCAAAAAGGACAAATGTGAGGTCAACATTAAAACGAATGACCCTGTACATTTTTAAAAATTTCCTTTGAATACGAAGAGTTTTCTAGAATCATAGCGAGTTGGCAGTCACTTTTAAAGTTGACTGATTAATTTAATCCATCGTTTTCGTTTGCTCCTTAAAAAAATACCCAAACATCCTAGAATTCTTTTATTGGGTTGGTCTTATCGAACATATCCCCCCAGCTAGAACGATTTCTGCCTAGCTACCTTCAGTTTCGAACTCAATATTCGAAAATATTCAAATTCGCTTACTTTTTTCGAAGCATGTCATTTTCTGTGTTACTCCAATGGCGGCTGTCATTTTGGTGACAAGGAAGAATAGCGGTGATTGTCACTGTTGATGTTGCAAGAAACTTCTATGCGATGACAAAAGTCAAAACGAACATTTTAAACTCAAAAAAATCAAATAAAGACGCTCCATAATCACTCAAGTGACAGTTCCCCCAAACAAATGTCAAAAAAGACACACGAATGATATCAAAACAAAAACAAAGCGAATACTGTCAATACTTACATGAGTTGAATGATTGGTTATCAGTTCAAGATTTGTGTTACCACTTTCAGCGTGACTTATGTTGCTTGCAACTGTTACCACACCGCCAACAGAGGGTACAGTGACATTTGTACAATTCACCGTTACACCACTACTACTGCTACTATTGCTTAAACTATCCCCAGCAAGTGCTGTTACATTTGTATTATTAACACTGCTGCCACCATTGGTGACCGCGTTGTTGACAACATTGTTGATGTTGCTGTTGACGCCGACATTGCCGACATTACCGCTGCTGCTGTTGTTGATGTTGATGTTTGTATTGCTTCCAGCTAAGTCACCGGTAAGAGGGCAATTGCTGTTGCTATTCAACGATGACGGTGGGATTGTCATCGTCGTCGGTGACGTAGTATCGGCAATGCTGCCATTTGTTGTTGTTTGCGTCGTGTTGCTGTTGTTGTTGACGTTGACGTTGTTGCTGGTGATGATGGTGGTGGTTGGTGTGTTGGAATTGTTGATGTTGTTGCTATTGTTGATGTTGATGTTATTGTTGTTGTTATTATTATTGTTGTTGTTGTTTGTGTTGTTGTTGTTGTTTAAACTTATACTGTTTACAGTTAGAATTAGATTATTACTTGCACTATTGTTGTTCTCGCTACTATTACTATTGTTATTATTTAGATTTTGATTTTTGTTATTATTATGTACTAGATTACTATTTTGATAGTTGTTGTTCCACTGTTCGCGACTATTCGCCACCAGATCCTTGTCAATGCCTGGCAGATTGAGTCCAACAGCACCCACTATACCGCCGATGCCCCGCACAGGATGTGGCTGTCCGGTATCAATGATTTTCGGTAGTTTAACATCCTCTATGCAATACGTGCTGGTTAGCTCCTCCAAGGCGGAGAGACGTTTCTCCTTTCGCTTTTGGCCCAATTTGATGGCAAACTGAAAGAAGAACAATTCGAAAGAGGTTAATGAAAAGCAATTCAATTGAAAATCGAAGGAGATAGAGAGATCAAACAAACAAACGGATGAACAAATGTGTCAAGTACTTAGATACAATCAATTGTCTTGTCGAATTCAATGCTCAATGACAGTTCCGGACCTAACCTCACTTCACATCCACACCAGATCGGAGTTGCCCCCCTTGAGCGTGTTGCGCGCCCGCCTCTACTCCGTCTTCGAGAGTCAACTCAAACAATTACAATGTGGTATTATGTTTGACAGGTAATCCAACAGCGATTAATTTTATCTCGGGGGGCGGTGTGGCGGAGTGGGTGATCGGGTTGGAACGGATTGGATTATACGTGTATGACTGCGCATGGTTCATGGCATGTCTGTGCTCTGGGAGTGTGGCAAAAAGCCAGGTAGGCACACATTATGCTCTTGCCCCGTCGTTAAGTTGTCGATCCGAAGTGAGTGGGGGGGGGGGATGAAAAGCGAGAGAGCAGAAGGTGAAGTTGGCTTGTTTGCTGGTGTTACTTTTTGATATCAAGTGGTTACGGTATGCTGCTCTGCATGCTTGGCTGGGGGTACCCCCCCCTCCCACCGGTCGTGTGGAATTCCACTCTTCCAGACACAATCGAGGTGCACCCAGACACTCGCACTGTGGAATGGAAACCCGAGAAGTTTTTGAGGAATTTTTACACATCCACCGCACAGCGCGCAGGGCTTTCGTGTCGCATTCGAGTTTCGATTGAGACTGCCGTCGAACGGTTTTCATGTGGTTTGTCTGCATTTTGTCTAAGGAGGTGTGTATGACAGAGTTGATTCAGTAATAGACGAATAAATTGTTTTTCTCTTGAATGGATTTGCCTGTTTTTTTGTTTTGGTTTTGTGCTCATGCAATTAGCGGTGAATTGGCTTATCTGTCAGCTGTCAAACAGTTTGAGGAGAGAATACGATTTGAGAAGAGAGTGAGATCTTGTTTATCGGGTCGCTAATCAAATTGACAAGCAGAACATGTGTAGTTGGTTGGGTTGGAATTTCGGTTGTCAGGAATTAATTGATTGACTGATAGCGAAAGATATCTACGGTAAGTGATTGATAGCAACTCAACACCCTCGTAACTACAATCTGTGCGAAATGTACTTTGCTCTGCAGGACGTGACGTTGCTTTTCGACGAACATGTCTACTGGACAAGATAAGAGAAGAATGCAGAAATGAGGGGGAAATGGAAAGGCTTTATGATTTACAAGCACCTTGGGGATTGTAAAGGTTTGAGGACAACTTTGCAACTTGAAAATGTTTGCGTCACAATTCATTCGTGACGGTTTCTTCATCTTCCGCCTCTTAGCTGTTGCACATTGATCGAGAGGCCTAACATGAAAGATTACACAATTTGCATTAAATTTCGAACGATTTTCACAAGAAATTTGTGATTTGAGTAACAATTATTTCATCACACATCAACGTCACAATTTTTTCGTGACGAAGTCCGAATATCTTTCGAGAAGTTTTACTTCAACATATGCAGCTGAAAGTACACAAGTATCACTATTTGCTCAAGTTTTAAAAATTTGTCACGTTACAGGTGTGACGCATTCCGGTAAAATTGACTGTAGGCGGCGATTTTCAACTACAAAACGAGAAAAGATCTTTCAAGTAGAATAAAAAACACGCAAAAAATCTCTGCAATGTCAAAATTTTGTGACAAAATTACCGTCACATTCGTGACGCTTCTAAAGAGAGATAATGATGAATAGTTCTGCTATAGTTATTCAGCCCAACAATGAAAAATTTTCTTAGCACATCAGAGACGCTAGCATTAAAGAAAGAAAAAAACAATCACGTCACATGCGTGCCGCTATCAGAGTAAACAGATTTTATGACGAAAAGAGATTTCAAATTCGTCTATTTGATGATAATCGATTGACGGTTGGTTGAACAAGAATCAGAGTAAAAAAATCGTCACATTTTTTTGTGACGTTTGCTTATTAACCATCAGATTTGCTATTAATTCTTTGTGTGAATAAGTACAGATTCAGAAGCAATGTTACAAAAATAAGACCTTCGTTACATTCGTGACTTTACTAACGTGGCGATTGCGTACAAGATACATTTTTAGAAAAATCATGTCATTTTTGTTATATTGCGGACATTAAAGAGATTGCTTTTAATTTGAGATTCCACTCGTCGCGGTATTTTCGTGACGTTTGCGTTTTAATCATCAGATTTGCGTAATGACCTGGGGGCTATTTTTCATAGGTTAGCACAAATTCGGAGACAATGGTTTTATGTTGAGAATTTCACAACATTCGTGACGTTCCTATCGTGACGGCTGCCTTATGAGATAGATTTTAAGAAAAAAATCATGTGAATTATCTTATAATTGCGGACATTTAAGGAATTGTTTTTAGTTTGAGATTTCATTCGTCACGTTTTTCCGTGACGCAGATTTGCGTAATTATTCTAAGGAACTATTCACCCTTTTTTATAAATAAGCACAGATTCGGAAGCAATGTTATCAACTTGAGACTTTCGTTACGTTCGTGACGTTACTATCGTAACGGTTTTCTAGAAAACAGATTTTAAGAACAAATCATGCGAACTCTGATTTAATCTGGGACATTCAAGGGTACGGTTTTAATTCTATATTAAATCCGTCACGGTATTTTCGTGACGTTGCCAGCAAGAAGATCAAAGTAACAAGTTTGAGTTCAGAGATTAGTTCGTTCAATTTGAGATAAAATAAAATTCTTATCGTTCTTGGAAAACTTTCAAGAGGTTCTCCTTTCCGTGAAAGATTTACCCCTATCGCGTGATGTTCACACTTCGCGTACCCCAGCTGCTGTCTGTGACCTTTTCAAAGGGTTGTAAAGTCTCTTCGAAACTATCAACGCGTCATAACATCACGAGTCTCCTCTTCACATCTCACAAGACATGCGCCATTTCACCCTAACCCCCTCCGAAACAATAGAAATGCAAATCCAAGTCATTCAAAAGTTGTTATCCGAAAAGAGGTCCATAACCATAAATCCAAAAAAAGAAAAGCAAAAATAAAATAAATCCAAAACAGAGGACAACACTGACAAGCAGCATAAAACTCCTTCCCGTACGTCTTCGTCGTCGTCGTCGTCGCTCGCGTGCTTCTCGTCCCTCCAATTTGCCAGAGTCTGTCAGTTGAGCCACCTCTTCCCCGTTGACATTTATGCAAATTCGCAAACAAGACGAGCTGAGATACACACGCGCCCATAATCGCGCCCCAGAGAGATGACAAGAGAAAGACAAGACCTTCTGCTGCCAGCAGAATTATCGGTCAATAAAGTTAGGCGACCAGATGAGACTCCTCGGAGGGAGAAAGTGTCAGTCAGTCGGCGGGCCTGGCCTGCCTTTGTGGGGTGAGTCAGCGTAACAAGTTCGCTTCCAGCACGGCCTGCTGGTGTGTGCGAGTGTGTACACGTCCAAAAATTCATGACAAAGCCAGCGCACAGCCGAGGCAAGATGAAGCTGTGACGGTGTCGATGGCTTCTGCGGTTGCCCCACAGACTTACACTTCACTTGCGCTACCCACAGCTACCGACTCCTCGGGTGAACTTGGATGGCATTTCAGTTTCAGTAATCGAATTAAACTCAGCTTTTTGCATTTCACTTTGGACGTCCTCCTCGTTTTTGTGGGTCTACTGCCATGCTCTGCTCCTCCTCCGCACTCACCGTCGTGCCGCCATCTCCACCGGAGGAGCCATGCTTACGCGTCGTGTGTGAGAACAACTTAATAACCATGTTACGTGCTCACCCATTCATACGCCTGTTTAACCATTTAAGTGCACCCGAGAGGAGGAGGCGGCACAACATGAAGAGATGGCGGAGAGAAAAAGAAATATAAACTACATACCCACTCGGTGTGGATTGTAGACCGGCATTCTCTTTTGTGTTATGTTAATTGTGTTTTCAGTTGTGCCCCCCTCCTGTGCGCCCCCTGTCGCCGTCGTCGTGCTGTTGACCGCTGCTGCCGTAAGCAGACAAGGGAAATCCATCCTCGCAGGCCGGCCCAATGATGACCACTCAGGGATCAGTTGTTTGAGTTTGCTCTTTGACAGCGGTCGAGACAAAAGGTGAACTGAAAATGTGTGCTTTTTTCCCTCACTCCCTCCCTTCCTTCCTTCCATCCTCTGTCTCTACCCGTTTCCTTTTTGTCTTTCTGACATTTCCTGTATCAGTTTCCGAACCGGTCTTACGTGATTGTTGCCGATTTTCCTCGTTTTTCTTTCGATTGACTTCCTTTCTGCTCGAGTCTCCCCTCGTGAGCCACTGCAGTGGTGCGCGCGGTCGGTGGTGGTTCCATATTATCCTTTCGTCCTCAGAAGATACCCCCTGTTGTTTCTTGTCGAACACACATCCATCGCGCCGTGTCAGGCTGTGTTCCCCTAATCCATCGTTCGCACAGCTGGCACAGTGGCAGTGGTTTAGCCATGAATGGGGTGCAAAGGAAAGGACTCTTCGAACGGGCGAGAACGAGACGAAAGAACAACTCGTTGCGCCTGTCACAGATTTTCGCATCGTCGATGTTGGCTGCACTGCACGAGGAATAAGGGAAAAATCAGAAAACCTTCCCTTTCCTTCGCAGGTAGCCGTGTCGTCGTTTCCCTCTCGCATGCTCCTTCGTGGATACTCTCGGGGCACAGGGGAATCGCCGGAGATAGCACATCTTATCTGAACTTTTGTCTTCAGTTATGTCAATGTTGTCAAGTGTGTGATGTCACAGTGGAGGGGGACATTTGACGAACAGAAGGGCACCATCGAAAGGTGGACTCATGTCGTCCCCTTTATCTGTGCTGGCTACCACTTGAGTGTAGTTTGTGTGTTTATTGACTTTTAATAAATTACAAATTAATCATATCGAGATAAGGTGCGAGAGCGACTCTGTCCAGAGAGCTCGGTGGACACAGGGCTTATGGGGCTTATGATGGGCCAATGACAGGTTGAAGGGTGTTGGGTACTTGTGGAGAACGACTGTATTGTATCATCGATGTGGCTAAAAATAGCTCTAATTGGCTTTGTTTTGATTGAACACATGGAAGAATGGGGGATATTTTTAGACATGAGTGGGAGGTTCGTAATTTTTGTGGAAAGCTTGATGGTGGATACTATTTGGTAGTACTTCGTTAGACACCGAGGATTCCATGATTTCGAATGCATGGTACTTCGTTCTGCGTTCAATCTTTGGTCTTTGGAAGAAGATTCAACCATGCTGTACAGCGACATGAATCTAGCTAGGCATCGTAGGATTCAACGCCTAAGATGGCTAGGCCATGATAAAGGACGCCCACGGAACTGATGTCGCGCATAAGTGGAGAAGATCCTCAGCCAACTTGGCGATAGCTAGCAAAAAATCGTGTCAGCTGGACTGTAGCGCCATCAAAAGATGTACAGCATAGGCCAAATACAAGTTTCTTTTTAAAAATGCAATAAAATTAACAAACTGAAATTTTTTCTATGTATTATGGCTTCATTAGTAAGAACAAACATTCCCATTAATTATGAATTACAACGTCGTTCAAGTGGCTACCACGGCTGACTTCGCAGTGGCGCATTCTGTCATCTCAATTTTCAAAGACCTTGTTGATGGTTTCAGGTTGTAGCTCACGGATTGCTTGGATTATATTGGCCTTAAGTGCTTGAATCGTTTCCGGATTGTTGGCATAACATCGGTCCCCACAAAAAAAGTCCAAAGCGGTCAAGTCGCAGCTGCGTGACGGACAATTGACATTGTCAAGATGGCTGATAACACGATTTGGGAATTTGGTTCGCAAAAGATCGATTGAGGCATGAGCTGTGTGGAATTGCACGCCATCCTGCATGAACCAGAAGTGGGCCAAATCCATGTCGTCAATTTCAGTAAAGAAATCTCGGCTAACAGGTCTCTGTAACGCCCACCGTTGAGCGAAACACTGTTCCCAGCCACATTTTCGAAGAAAAATGGTCCAATGATGCCACAACTCCACAATTCGCATCAAACTGTCACTCTCTGTGGATGCATTGGCTTCTCGACAGTAACGTGCGGGTTTTCCGAGCCCCAAACGCGGAAATTTTGTTTGTTAGCGTAGCCGATGAAAGCGAGATGAAAATGCGCCTCGTCAGAAAAGATGATTTTTCGCTCAAAATCGTTGTCCAATTCAAACTGCTCTAAGGCCCAAACTGCGAGGTAATAACGAAGCAGATGGTCACGCGGTTTCAACTGCTGAGTCAATGGGACCTTGTAAGCGAATAATTCGAGATCTTTGTGCAGAATTCTCCTGAGGCTGGTGCGTGAAATGTTGAGCGGTTGAGATCGTTGGCAAGTTGGTGCTCGTGAATTGAGTCTCACAATCTCGGCCACAGCAGCCACATTCTCATCGACGACGGGGAACATGAGTGTTGTCCACTAGTCCACATACCAGTCTCACGAACTTTGTGCACAAACTTGCGTACAGCAGTCGCGGTACGGTGGGTACTTCATTTCGGCCAAAACTTATTTTCAAAAAACGCCCTGTTTGGGCTACACAGCACTCACTTTGGGAATACGTTTTCAATGTTTCCCAACGTTGTTCAAGCGTAAAGCGATTCATTTCGTTTCGCGGAAGTATCATACTGACTTTCTATTAAGATTTCGTCAAAATAACCTATGATTTAAAAAAAAACACTAGATGGCCTACCCTATACTTGGCTGGACCATGAAGAGCGTATGGATAACTTGGCTCCGGCCCGGAGAATCTCCGAATCTTAACCAGTCGGACAACGCAGGGGGCGTTTAATGTCCCGTAGCGAAATGGAGAGCGTGCACAATTGGAGACTGCTGGCATCACCCCGGACTGTAGCGCTACAAGCAGAAGAACAGGAGGAAGAGAAGAAAAGAAGAACGAGAAGAAGAAGAAAAAGAAGAAGAAAAAGAAGAAGGAGACCGAGAAGAAGAAACAAAAGGAGAAGGAGGAGAAGAAGATGGAGAAGAAGGAGAAGGAGAAGGAGAAGAACAATGAAACTGAAACGTCGGTCCATTGCTACGATCCACAACCGTTCCCCAGTTCCCATCTCTTCAGATGACAATTCAGAATTCACTTCATGTCCCTTGATCGTAATTTTTTTCCGCAACAAAAAGTTGATACCTTCAAAGATAAACTGTCATTTTCTGACGGCTAGCCTTTTCCCACCATCGATATGGGGACACTAATTGATTTGACAGCCATCACACCACGCCGAGGCCTTGTTCAAGTTGCATGCTCCGACTTCGAAGGATCCCACCACCACCAGACAGCGAGCGGTCGGTATGAAAAGATCAATTGCAGCCATTTACTCCGGACATCGTAATAAATTAATGTGTTCCCATTTACAAACGAATTTAGGGACTGACAGCTGTTCAGTGTCAACATAACTAATGATTTAAAAAAAACAACCACTAGATGGCGCACCCTGTAGATATGCAGTAAATTCCCTCACACAAATTCGGCTCAAGGCCAGTTCATCTGCAGCCAGGATTGAGATGTTCATCGCTTCCCTCATTTGCTTCAAATCAACCGCCAATTGGCAAATCAATAAAAAAAATCAAATAAAACCAACTTTTCCCTGGGAATCTCTGAGGAGATGCGTCGCGTCGTCTTTGTAGTTCAGTGACAAGGGCCTCGATGAAAGGGTGGATATTCAAGGAAGGGATTGCTCTGCAATGACTGACAGCATGAAGTTATATTCCAACGAGGTCATGATTTTTTTTTAGCTCCAAACAACAGTCTTTATTCATCATTCGTTCAAACTCTCAAATTAACCAAATCAAAGCGGTCCCGCCGCCGCCGGTCTAGCCTAGATTTGAAACATTAAAACCCTTAACAGCCACAAAAAACCCGAGAGTTTAAAGTCTCAAAATGTAAATGTTACGACCAAAAGTTTGTCCTCGGCTTCACCGAAAACTCGCCCATTCCACCAGACAAGAAGCTCCCTAATGAAACTAAACAGTCAACTGTGATCTCAATAAAGATACGAACTTCTGTCGCCATAATCCGTTCCGTTCCTTCCCCATCTCAACCACCAGCTACCAACTTTCGGCGCGCAAGGATACGTGTGTAAACAGTTCCAACCAAAAACTATTTCTCGCTTTCATATCGCAATCAGAATATCTTTCCTTCGCCCGTCACCCGACCACCCCTCATAATTTATCCACAATTAGGCAAATAGTTCGCGGCGCGTCGGTGACGTTACACACAAGACAAGTGCTGTCGGCTGTCGGTTGCCGGTTGTCGCTTGTCGTTTGCCATCGAAGTAAAGTGCTAATATCCACTCGGATTATATTGAGATTAGGAACTAATGTGCCTCCCCCTCGGGGCACTGTGCTCCCTGTGTGTCATGTCAAAACATAATTCTGTACTTTCACAGTTAGTGTTCACTCCCCCTCGGAGTCCCACTCCTTTTCGGTGCTCATGCCTCGTCTTCCTCTTCATCTGTTTCCTCTGCGATTATGATTATTATTATTTCTTCGCTGACACCTTCTGGTGGCGCAAAGAAGACGAATGTTGTGGCTTATGTTCGACTGTGGCGAAGGGAGGCAAGCAGAAGGCACAGCGACGGAACGGATGCCGACAAAGGGAACGCAGAAATGAGATTTTATCGCACGACAAATGCCACGTCGCTGATTGTTGAGTTTTGGGAGTCGAGTCATGTATTCCCGCACCGCGTAGGGTTACAAGTGAGAGCCGCTTCCCTGCTGGTTGTGCGTTGGATCGTCTCAAATTCAATTTGGGCCAATGGCTCTAGGGCCACAATGAGTGCTGAGTTTGGCGGATGGGTGGCCTTGGTGATGGATGACGATGGGGACATGTGATTTACATCGTGACAAAGGGGTTTCGGAAATGACTTACATTTCTTAGGGCCCACGAGGGAGGAGGGCGTTGGGAGTGAGATGGAGGATTAAGGGAGAATTGTCTGTCCTCCCACCGAAATCGACCCCCACTTGGGAATGACTGATTAAGACGATCACCGATCGTGACAAAACTTCTCATCAAATCTATTGTCTCCCAAAAAGTCATTGCCACCACGACCGTTCGCGTAGGAATTTCAATCTTTCGCACGCGATCGATACTTTTGCGATCAATGGAAACTCGAAAAACTGTCCATCCAGCCAGCACCTGTGGGATGAGATAATAAATCTTAGCTCATGTCGTTACACTTTGCATACAAATTCCGGAATCCATCGGCTTGATCGAATGATTGATCGATGCACGATCACTCGATCAAGTTGATCGATTGTTTGGTCTTTGTGTCTCTGTGGCGATTGTGTGCGAGCGTACTGAGTTCATTCAGTGCTTTCAATCAAGATCAGCAGAGTCAGTCGATAAATCAGTTCGATTAGCGTAATCAATGACAAGACAATCGTACGTACCAAGTGGTCGACGAATGCCTAAGTGAACTTGGAACCTTTTGTCGTTCGATGTGTGCAAGCGAGTGTGTATCTATTCTGCTCGAGGCGAGTGCTTGCTGTATGGACGTCAGAGATAAAAACATATTTGCTGGCGCGGAATTGCGATCATGATAGAATTCTGTTGAAATTTAAAATTAGATTTACAGTTCTGCGAATGGAAGATGTTACAATGTGCTTGTCAGTTCGAGATATTTGGAGGAAAGGAGGAGGGTTCGATCTGCTTTCTAGAAATGCGACTGATCCCAGGTTTCTGTTCGACTTTACAAAGGGTGACCAGATAACAATCGAACTGTTATGTTTCAGCAGCTGTCAAAGTTACCAACGACATCTGGCTGTCAAAATATTCAGTAAGGTTTGCCATTTGATCATGCATCCTTTCACGCTTGTCGAACATGTGGAAGTTATTAAAAACATTTTTTCGAAATTCGAGATCAGTTGTAAATACGCAACGTGAATTTAGTTGTGAGTTCGTTCCTCATCATGGCTTCAGTGTGTAGGCAACTCGTCGCACTGCGGAAAAGTTTGACGGTGAGTACACTCTTCCGGACCTTAAGCCACCAAGCTGACGGAGTTTGGTGAGAAATCGAGAAAACACAGCCGCCGTAGCGTCCTGTATCTAAGTAGACCCAGAAATGTCGATTCGACAACGATCAGCTGTATTCAGCATCACCAGAGAGTCAACCCGGCTTATTTTGTGGATGGATTTGGATCTACATCCGTATAAAATTGTGCTGACATAAGAATTCAAGCCGGACGACCAGAGACAACGCCGTGAGTTGCTAATGTTAACCGGAGATCTAGATTTTGGCCAAAAAATCATCTCGGACGAGGCTCATTTCATGTGAAAAAACAAAATTACCGTTATTAGAGCGAAGACAATCCACAAGTGGCCGACCAAGCATTAATGCATTCACAAAGATTGACTGTTTGGTGCGGTTTATGGCATGGCGGCATCATTGGACCTTGTTTCTTTCGAAATGAAGAAGGAGAAACCGTTACCCTCAATGGCTTCAGGTATTAAGCGATGTTAACTGACTTTCTGTGCTCAGAGCACGATAACATAGATATATCCGAGCCGAGCTGTGGTTCCAACAAGACGGCGCTACAGGTCGTACAAGCGACGCAACGCTCGAAGTTGTGAAGGAGAAATTTGGCGCCCGGCGAGGGTTCAGCAATTGACTCCCGCAATGATCCGACTTGACACCCCTCGATTATTTTGTCTGGAACTATGTCAAGTCTTTAATTCACTCTAACAAGGCAACCACTTTGGATAAGCTCGAGGCCAATATTCGAGACACTTTTGAAACTTTTGTCGGAATAACGCCGCACATATAGAACCGAGGCATCAAAAATTGGACTGACCATTTGAAGCAGTGTCAACGAAGACGAGCTATTCCATGCATGATGGCATGAATGCAGCTTCAAAATAAAGCACACCGTGGTCGTTTTATTTAAATTTCTTTTTCTATCTTTCTTATCTGGTCACTCTGTACCAGAAGACTGCCATTTCCTTCTGCTTCTCCTTTTTGAGTGGAATCAGTCTCAGAGCCAAGCATGGACCTTAATCAACCCTTGCTGTCTTCTTGCTTTGGTTTAGGACCTTCATCAACCTTTGCTGTCTTTCGGTCTTAGTTTAGGTCCCTACAACAACTGACACGATCGTGGTAGTCCTCTGTTGCATGGAGGCTCGAAGTCGAAATTTTGGCTTTTCCGGTCTACATGATCTACTCAATTACGTTTTGGATCTTTAAATGGCAAACGAGATCCATCCTTCTTTCTGGCATTATCAAGGCAAACGATCGAAGATCGCACGCAAAACTTTTTGCTCAAATTAACGAATGACTTGTTCATCCAATTTCGATGTTGTCCACATCTCCAAAGGAAGCAAAAAATGGATTAAATGGAAAATGACACCAGTCAGAAGTCGACCACACGATCACAATCGATCACTAGGCATTTTGTTGATAGTGTCTCATTAAAACTCAAAAAAAAAAACTCGGAAACTGCGAAGATATATGAGCTGACAACTAAAAACATTTTGTCAACAAACCATTTATGTAATTAACGGGGCTGTACATCGACATCAGTCTAGCTAAGAATCTAGAATCCAACGCATAACGACATTACCGCTTCAGCGCGAAAAGTCTTCAACTCCGCGTCCGTGGAACAGCACAATAGAGAATGCCCACGAAGCCGATAGGGCACATAAGTGAAGAAATACCATAGCCAGTTTGGCGTGCCCAATTGGAGACAGCTGGCAAAAGATCGTGCCAGGAGTCTGAGACCTAGGTCCACCCCGAAATGTAGCGCCATCAGAAAAAGAAGGACTATTTGACAACATTCCGGTGTTATGCGTGTCAATTTTTTGGTACTGCTGGAAGTATGTGGCAACTTCAATCAAAATTTCATGTTATCTGAGAACAAAAAGAACCACCATTTTCCTTTAAAAAATCGATCAACCCTTTGACACAGAAACCATCAAATCTTTCTCACCACCCCTCCAGTGATGTTGGGTGAACCATAAGTTAATCCTCCAACGCAGCAATAATCTCCGCTCCTTTAACCATACAACACATGAGACAAGTACCACAACTAATCCGCCACCTTGTGGTACACCATTTCCCATCTCCTTCACTATAATTTCCATTCCCATTCATTCATTGTACTCTCATTGACGCCCACCGCCACTGACTACAGCAACGACAACGACGACGACGACACTTAAAAGTGAACGTCGTCATCGCTCGTGTGTCCTGAAAGGAAAATCAAATTCTCTTCACACTCATCCTGTCGTCGGATACCATCAAGCACTTTACATTCTACACTACATATCCATGTTACCCTCTTCTTTTCTTCTTATTTACTTTTAACCCATATTGCAACAAAATCCAACACATCACCCATCCCTCCGCCATCGCCATTGCCACCCACTGACAGCAATAACATTGCAAACATGAAATATCAATAAATGGCTGCTGCTGCTGCTACTGCTGGAGCTGCTGTAGGATAACGGGCCAAAATTAATTCAGGTTACCACCCCCTCGGGCGCCTCTCTCTATTCAGTTCGCCAGGACTAAGATGAATTTCTTTAGTTGTAGTTCAGTGAACCCTCAATCATCCACCGCCATCTCATGGCAGTGGCAGGCATACTCGGGCGCTTCCCGTTCCCCTGCTCAATCTCATCTTCAATGCACGTCGCTGGCGAGAGGGGTGGGGAGGTGCACTATCAATAGTTGACAAAACTGCTCTATGAAAATCAAGAACACCTCCCTTTGTTCTCCCGCCTGCCATTGGCTTGGTGTAGCCACTTTTTTTCAGTTTTTTTTTTTTTTGATTCCCTCATCTCATCTCGTCCTCTCTTGCACCGCATCCATCCTCGCGTGCTGCTTTTCCAATAGAAATCCGCTACAACACTCGTGTGTATAACTATGAATATGTGTCAGGAAGAGGAGGGCACAAGCACGAGGCTTTGCAAAAAAAAAAAAAAGAAGCAACACCAAGGGAAAGTCCTTCATAAACTGAACTCAAATCTGGCACTAGAACGGCTTACCTAAGCGGAAAACAGGAGAAAAAAAAACACACGATTGGATGAAATGGACGGGGGAGAGCGAAAAGAGGGAAAGGGGTGAGGGGGAAGGAAAAAAGATGTACTCCACGCTTGGGGGGCATCGTGCAGCCTTTTGCTTGGATGCTGCTTCTGTTTCTGATTCCCTGGATAACCTTTTCTCGGTTGTTCCCTGACGCTCCCCAGCTCGTGGGACATATGCTTGTGAGATACACGACTCCTTAAGGATACAACCCCCCCCCCCAACGAACCTATCACCCACCGACACACAACTATTCATCCTCGCCGCCCTCATATTCATCTCTCACCAAATGACAATGATTTCATTATTATTTTGGATTGTCCTCGTTCTCATTTTGCCCTCCTCGTTCCCTCTGTGTCCTCCCACCTCCTCGCTCTCCTCCATCATCGTAATCATCATCGTCATCTTCTTCGTCTGCTTCGTAGTTTCGCCGCCCCTCTCGGCCCCTTTGCGCCGTCCTTTCGTTCGCTCGCGTTCGTTTGTCTGCTTTGCCTGCTGTATGTCGGTCGTTCGGTTTTATTCGCTTTTTATTTATGATTATGGCTTTCGTTTGGTATTTTTATGATTTCTTTTCTTTCGCTTCCCTTCATTCATTTGTTGCCTCTGCAAACCTCCGTCCCTTACGAGGCACACAGCAGGCAAGACAGCTCACAAAGCCACTGTATCTCTCGCTCTCTCTCTCTCTCTCTGTCTCTCCTTCTCACGCTCTTGTATCGGTCTTCAGTGTTTAGCTGAAGCTATTCATGCGGGGTATTTAGAGAATGTGTTGTTTAGGTCGGTTATTTGCGGGCTTTTTGTTAACCACTTTTTCTCTTCTTCATTTTTTCGGGGGGGCTTCGAGGCTAATTTGACAAGGTCCCTCTTTTCCGTGTCTCTCTCTCTTCAAAATGTGTAATGGCACAACAATCTGTTGTGTTTGTGTGTGGAAAGGGTTGCCTTTTTCCGGTTAAAATGTGTTAAATGTGTTCGACAACACAACGATGCTGTCGTTGTTGGTTCCTGTCGGTGTTGGCCCTTGTGTTGTTGTTTGACTTTTCGGTTTTTCAATTTAGTCCTTGCTTATGTTGCGCCTCGAGGAGGATATCATTTCGGTGGTAGAGAATTAAATTATCCCCTCCACCCCCCCATCTCCCTCTCTCTTGATCACTGCCTAGGAGAGCCTTCTCTACAACGACGACGCCCACACCGTTAATTGTTTATTGTTTACGGGATTTCCATGCACAATCTGTGCCAGTGGCGGCACTCAAAATGGCTTATCCTTAGAGCGAGTGGCCCTGCTGTTTGATGGTGATTGGGTTGCTGGCAAAAGGGACGGGCACCGGCACGGGTACGGGCACGGGTGGAGGTGAATAATAATTATAATTGGCCATTGATATGGGTGCAGCAGTTGTGGTATGGCAAGCAATCTGTTTTCAAATTTTGAAAGTCGACCTACTCAGAGGATACGAGCGTGTACCCACAGGCACAACAAGGGTGTTCCCCTGTTAGTCGATATAACGAGAGGCGGGTGAGTCGATTTAGCTGGAAGCGATAGTAAATTTGCTTAACGACTTCACAGAGTTGTTCTACACTCAAATGAAGTTGGCTAATGGATGCTGTTTAGGGTTTTTTTTTGCTTGCTTTTGGGTGGAGGCGGGTCTTTGGATATCGAACTCTTTGAAGCTCACAGGAGTTGTGTTCTTCGTCTTTCGGTTGCCCTCTAAAGTACAAAAAACAGAAGCCTTCAGATTGTGACGACTGCTTTCTCATGGTTTCGTAAATTTCGAGACCTTAAGACAATTAATTCCACGGAGGTTAGTTGAAATTGGCACAAGGCCATACCCACCACAGCAAGAGGCTTTGAAATGTACTCAATGCCATTCACTTTCTCTTGCGGTTTCTAATTAGTTTTTTTACGGATTGACGGTCAGTGGAGGGAAAGAAGAATGCACTTGAAGTTGGAGGACTGCGGTACAGTCAAAATCGGTTATAACGACATTCAATGGACTGACCAATTTGGTCGTTGTTAGCGATATGTCGTTATAAACGATTACTTATTATTTATTTTTTGTCGTAGGTTTTTGTCACACTACACTGGAGCACTCAGACTCAAAACTGGTCCATTGTCCTACCAGGCAGCAACCTACTTTTACTGAAATTTCCTGGTCTTCCGAACGATTTCTTATACTATTGGATTACATATCATGGAGCTCAGGCGGGATCTAAGAATTTTGTCGATATAACCGATGTCGTTATAAGCGATTTTGACTGTATTTCTCTTCTGGAAAAACTTCGTTTTTTAAATTAACCAAAATCTCTGAACTTCGTATCTAATTGGAAATAACGACAAAATTGTCAAAAGAATTCAAGCGGCCTGCAGAAATTGACGACAACTTTTACATGCGCTTTCTTCCTAAGAGTGATTTTTTTTTAAATTTGGGACAATCGCAGGAGTGGAAGTTTTAGTATACATTTTTGAACTTTTCACCAAATTCTGATGAGCTCAGGTTTCGAAAATGCTAAGTTTTGAAAAATAAAGTCGAAGAATTGTCGGAAGTTTCTGCCTTTCAATCGAACTAATTTTACTGAAGAATTGGCAGAAATTTCTGCCTTTCAATCGAACAAATTTAACCAAGATTTAGAGCGCAGGGGTGTCCATAAATTCGTTTCGTCTATGAAATATTTAATTTAGTACACGTGTCCACTATTTCATGTATCTTAAGCAGCAAAGTTAGAGATAGAGAGGGTGGATGAACATCTCGTCAAAATTTGGAGCAATATATTGGCATTTTATATTTTATATAAAAATTTAGACGAAATTTGGAACATAAAGGTGTCCATGAGTCCATCCCGCCTATGAACTATTTAGTACAAAGATCCACTACAAAAATTAATGACGGAGAGGATTGGCCAAATTTAGAACTATATCCAAAAAGAAGAAAAAAATATTTCCAAAATTTTATATTGAAATTCTAACGAAATTTGGAGCATTTTCGTTCCATCTCTGAACTTCGTATCTAAGGAAATAACGACCAAATCGACAAAGGAATTCAAGCGGCCTGCAGAAATTGACGACTACTTTCGCTTCCTAAGAGCGATTTCCTTGAAATCTAGGACGGAAGTTTTAAGTACAAATTTTTGAACATATCACCAAATTCTGATGAGATCATGTTTTGAATGTGTTACTGTTGGAAAAGTAATGTGGATGAATCGGCAGAAATGTCTGATTTTGAGTTGAAAATGTTTGACCAAAATTTAGGGCGTAGGTCTATGAATTCGTTTCCTCGAGGAGGGCGAATGGAGGCGAAAATACAACCGCGAAGTCTACGAGCTGTACCAAGATGTGGATGTAGTCCAAAAAGCCGAAAAACGACGACTACACTGGCTTGGTCACGTCGAGCGAATGGACAATAACGACTGTCGACACAGCCCACAGTGTCGAGAAGAAAAGGGAGACCGAGCCTCCGTCTCAAAGAAAAAGCGATCGCGGATACCAGTGCGCTTGGTCTGGATAACCAGAAGCAGCGTGTCCGGGACCGCAGGGCATGGAAGGCTGCAGGCAGAGACCCTCCACGGTTCAGGAGTCTGCTAAGTAAGTAAATTTGGAACAAAATATTGGTACAAAGATCCAAAAACTTATACTGATCGCTTAGAGAAAATACAAATCTGCTAGCAAGCAGTTCAAGGAACACACCAAATCTCTTGTAAATTGAATTTCCCTGACGGAAACCGAAATTGGATGGTTAAGTGCCCCAAGTTAGAGGGGTCCCAGGTTCGAATCCCAGTGTTAATCCCAGTGTTAAAGTTAATACGCTTTTATCCCGCTTTTCAAGTCTGATCCAGTCACCATTTGCCGTTGGGATCAAATTAACGGCACTGTCACTGGAGCGATCGATCAGTGGTAGTGGTCTGACTGTTGGTATCACAATGGACCAATATGGTCTAAGTGTGCTGGTGAATTCACTAGCAGCACCCTAACCTAACCTAGTTTCGGTATTTCGAAGTCTTTCGGAACGGATCAATAAATTTGCTGACCCTGCTTCTACATCACCTCCACCAAATACTGCCCACCATCTTTAAGTCAGTCATCCTTAAAGAAGATCACGTTGTTCCCCATAATTCCCACCTCATCTCCGACTCTCTTCCGCATTGATTTAAATGATCTCCCGTCGGCCACTAATTCGATTCATTTTTCATTTTTGTTGTTGACAAGGTACCGCCAGCTTCGTATTATTTTTCCATGACTCACGACCTCGCTCATCGGCCGTCTCGCAGTGAATCTGCGGTGTGTATTGTGCGCGACCACACATTAATTTCGGATCAGAACAGCTCTATTCTCTTGGGTGCTATAAATAGAGTGAAGCAAATTCATTCTTCTAAAATGCAGTTCTGACATTTGTGCACTCTGCACTTGGAACGATGAAATCGAAAAACTTTCCTTTCTCAGAATTTGCATCAAAAATATCCCTGATTCAAGTGAAAACACACTTGAAATTGCGAAAAGATTGAATGGAATGGTTGAGATTCTGCGAAATGTGCAGTCACAGCATTTCATCGGCTTCGACGGGGCACATTTGTCTTCTGTACTTGGCCAAGATCTACAGAGATCAGCATTGAAACTTCCGGGGGGAGATGGCGTCGTTTGAGACCATATTTTTTTTAGCTTCTGTATTCAAAATGAATCCGCATCTGGAACTTCATTCATTCATCAATTCGTCATCTCGTTAGAAATGCGTTTCAGTTTTCACTCTCAACTCCGATGGTCTTGGGTTCGACTCCGGATCAATGCACCAAGTTTCACTTTCACGGCGCCACCTCTCTGAGAAGAATTGTAGCGCTCAGAGTAGTAAAAACGGTATGGAAGAGGGATGAAAAGGCACTGGATGAGGCGATCTAGTTCGAAATGCTCGAAAATCTTGACTCAAGCTCACTTGTCATATCGTCTGGGGTTCAATTTTGCTCAGTAAGTGCAAGTTTGCATGTTAAGTGAACCAAAGTCCCAACAAACTTGACGTTGACTTTTTTTCGCATCAGGGAGGTCCCGCTCTTGATAAGCTGATTTCACCCTCATCTGGTCCACTATTCTCGGACGCATTGAGTTTTGAACAAGTAACACCAAGGACCCATACTTTTTTCTTTTTTTTTGAGGTTTTTTGAAGCACTACTGGAGCACTCAGACTCAAAACTGGTCCATTGTACTGCCAGGTAGCAACCTACTCCAGTGCCGTTAATTCGATCCCAACGGCAAATGGTGACTGGACCAGATTCGATTTCATTGGGATTCGAACCTGGGACCCCTAGAACTTGGGGCAGGCACTTAACCAACTGCGCCATCCTATCGTGTTGCTTGGATCTTATTTCGTCTTAGGGCCTCTACTACGCCTACACGCCAGCGTGTACGGTTTCTCGCAATGGGCTTCAACTCTTTCCAACTCTTACCCAGCCGTAGGGACTCCTCCTCTACTGTTCTGCGCCATGTACTTCTCGGTCGACCCACTTCTATACCGTCTTGGGTAAGCGGGTTCCACTAGATCGCATGTTTTGCTTGGAACTGGCGAAGGCTATGACCAATTCTTTCGACAAAGGGACCACGGTATCGAAAATCGATCAGGTGGACCATAATTGTGTTCGTCTGATGGCGCTCATCTTCCCACCCACTTCGCCATTCAAATACGCTTGAATCTCCTTCACCAACGTCCAGAATGCGATGGCCAACAGTATTTCGTCTCCGGTTGCTTCCTTGCTCCGCATTTTATGGTCGTTGCAATTTAATTTTCAAAATTCATCCAATGTACGATTATTTGATGTGACAACTTGTCAAATTTGACAAGTATCTTGAAGTTTTATTGAAAAACGTGTCGAAAACTATTTTCCTCCTGTGTAAAGTCTCGTTCAGCCGGATGATCCCGAACTCTTAAGTCGTCCGCAGTTCAAGTTCAAAAATGTGTCCCTCCTGGTGCTCCAAAGCACACGACTATCCTATCAGACTTCTGCATCCATGCACAACCGTCTGTGTTGACTGCAAGTGCATGTGTGATGTGAGTAATACTTTCGCCACCCTCGCATGTACGTGAGCGCACCGAGGACGAGAACGACTGCAAAGACCACCTTTATCCTCTCATAATCCAGTTTCCCTTAAGTTATCGCTACTGGCACCAGTACCAGGACCGTCGCCATTGCCATAGCTTACGCCACGCCACCGCCATTCTGCAAACAAGAAGCGCCAGGAAAACATTATTTCATACACCACTACCACGGGCAACGTCGGGCGAATTCCTTGGGAGCCCGACTGAAGGAGGACCCGGCTCCGGTCATGCAAGGAGCAACGCAGAATCTGCAGCCCCTCGGGGGTGCGCGGTGAGAGACGATGAAGTGAAGTGAAGTGAAGTCAGTGGATGTCGTCGTCGTCGACAAAATGTGATTTGATATCTATCTCAGCTTGTGTTCTGTTCGTTCGTTTGTTCGCTGGCGATGAGAGGCATTCGATCGCTCTATGGGGGCGGGTGCGTGCGTACATGTGTTTCTGTGTGTGAATGTGTGTGTGTCATGGTTGAGGGTAAACTTTTCTCATTTCTTGATTTTCCGTTTGTTCCGTGTGTCCTTCCTTCCGGTTTCCTTCCGTTTTATATCCTTTTTTGTCGTCTCTTTTTCCTTTTTGTTTCCTCAGCGAGAATGAGTTTTGTTTCGGAATTTCATTTAAAATTATCGACGCTTTAGTGTGTGCGTGTGTGCGTGTGCGTGGTGGTTGTCATACAAATCTAACTCGGGTTCTTTGAGTCTTGGAAATTATTTTGACACAGAATTAAAGCGATTTCCTTTATTTTTTTGAAGAAGTTTCGGAAGTTCTTCGTCCCATTCCTTGAATCGAGGAAGCAGCTCATGTGTAAACGTGGGGGGGGGGATGATTATGTCACCAAGGAAGTGGACAGGTACTTTTGGGTGATTTTCGCATTCCTGAGGCATGGTTGTATGGACATTGAGTAGGGCAGTTAATTGATCCGATTTTTCGGGGTCAGAAATTTAGGAGAGTTTTGAGAGATGGAGGCGATACTCTTGTTGCTTTTTTGTTCTTTGGCATGGTATGAAATGTAAAGGGTGGGCCATCTAGTGGTTTGTTTTTAAATCAAAGGTTATTTTGACCACGACAGCTGTTTCCTGCTCGAAATCTTGACAGAAAGTCAGTATCATACCTCCGCAGAACGAAATGAGTCAATTCACGAACATCAACTCACCATCGATTTCAACAGCTTGCCATCGATTTCCCGCACTAGCCTGACGAGAATTCTGCACAAACATCTCGTTTTATTCGCTTAAAAGGTCCAATTGACTCAGCAATTGAAGGCGCGCGACCATCCGCTTCGTTATCGCTTCGCAGTTTGGGCCTTAAAGCAGCCAGAATTGGACAACGGTTTTGGGCGAAAAATCATCTTTTCTGACGAGGCGAGGCGTATTTTCATCTCGCGTTCATCGGCTACGTTAACTCGGAAGACCCGCACGTTATTGCGTTTTCCACGCAGAATTGGTAGCAATAAATGATGCGGCACTTACGCTTAAAGAGCTTATTTTGACTGAAAAAACGATAACCATATACTCCGACAGCCAAGCGGCTATAAGAGCCATAGCGCCGGATATATTAAAGCCGAAACTAGTCAAGTTAATCACACAGAACGTCAACGAAATCTCCAGTGTAAACACGGTGACTCTCTGCTTTGCCGTGTTGTCAAAGGAGGGCTGAGAGCTAGATAAATCTCTAGCATTACCTTATATCAACATGCCGTTAAGTTTTCTAAGAAAAGAAATAGAGGACGAAGCCTTAGAAAGAGCAAATGAGCGATGGCTGAATCTGGGCATTGGATCAACGACGAGAGCCCTATGAACGATGGTGAAGAGTAGGAAATCATTATCAATGATTAGCCTAAATTGCAAGGATAAATGGACGGTGGGGGAGTTCTCACCGGACATTGTCCGAGAGGCACCCATGGCAGACGGTTAGGTATCCCCCCTAGGATAGAGGAGGAAGGAGAGTCCGTCCGCCACCTGCTATGCGATTGTCCAACCCTACGGAGGAGACTGCTAACACTAGGCAGTAACTTCTTCGAAGAGCTGGAGGATCTGAAAAAAAAATAGAGCTGAACCACCTCCTAAAATATATACAACAATCCGAGTGGTTCCAATAAGCAGCAAAAATGTAGGTCTGACGGGGTACACATCCCAAACCCAGGGCACAATGGACCCAACTGTTGGTCTCAGTGAGCCGCGACCCAGTCGCAGGAACACCCTATCACCTACCTACCTACCTACCTATTGTCGAGAAGACAATGCGTCCACAGAGAGTGACAGTTTGGTGCGGATTGCGGAGTGGTGGCATCATTGGACAATTTTTCTTCGAAAATGAGGCTGGGAACAACGTTTTGGTCAACCGTGGGCGTTACAGAGCCACGTTAACCGACTTGTTTTTTCACTGAAATTTAAGACATGGATTTGGACGACATGTGGTTCAGGCAGGATGGCGCGCCATGCCACACAGCCCATGTCACAATAGATATTTTGCGCAGCAGATCCCCAAATCGTGTTATCAGCCGTCTTGGCGATGTCAATTGGACGCCTCGGAGCTGCGATTTGACCCCTTTGGACTTTTTTTTTGTGGGAAGCCTTGAAGGACCGATGTTATGCCAACAATCCGGAAACGATTCAAGCACTTAAGGCCAATATCATCCAAGCAATCCGTTAGCTACACCCCGAAACCATCAACAAGGTCTTGGAAAATTGAGGTGACAGAAGGCGCTACTGCGAAGCCAGCCGGGGCAGCCACTTGAACGACGTTGAATTTTATAATTAATGGGAATGTTTGCTCTTACTAATGAATCCACAATCCATGGAAAAAATTTAAATGTTGTTCATTTTATTGCATTTTTAAAAAGAAACTTGTATTTCGCTCACCCTGTGGTTGTGCCTTGTTGACTTCAGTTCCCCTACGGACTCTTGTGCGACTTAAGACCCACCATCACAGCAAGACGACGCTTGAATAAACCTACACAAACTGCAAAAAGTGCACAACAAAGACAACAAGTTCCCAACTCTCGCTGGAAGACAATGCGTGTCAAAAGAAGTGCGTGCGGTTTCATAGAACAAAGGCCAGACGCACATAATCTCTCAAAGAGACACGGTAATCCAAACATCACTCTGCATTTATTTGTCAGCCAATTAGCACCTCTTGGAGTCACAATTACGTCAAAACAAAACGAATTTCCACCCAACCCATGAACATCTTCCCCTCCACGGTCCTCTCTCGGGCGAGATTATTATCTCGCTTGCAACTTCAAATCTACTCATCAATCCGAGCAAAAACACGCTACATCGCCTTAATTGGCTGCAAACATGAAATCCTCGCCAGCAAACGAACAAAAGGAATTCAAATTGCCAATCATCCAGTGACGTATGGTCTGAGGGGAAGAACCTTCACGGTGTTGTTCCCCTTCTTTTCCTGTTCTCAGATTTTTTCCCTTCTCACAGAAGACGGCAGCAACAACGACTCCATTACTTAATCAAAATCCGACTTCGAAGCCGAACACACTTTGGATTGTTCCAATTTTTGACAGATTGCACGCACACACAGCCACGGCCACAGTCACGAGGAGGGCTGGACGTTTTTGTTTTTCAATCTGTTTTCCATTTTGTCCATCGGTTTGTGCATCTTCTCCGGGCAGGCAGTAGGCATTCTGCCGGCCGTCCTGCTCACTCCGCGCGTAGCTCTTTCACCGAATTCTCACCGGAATGACATCCAATGGCAGGTGGTACTGACAGTGATGCATGTAATGCAACCATCAAGTCGCATGTTTTATTCATCTTTCGGACGAGAAGAAGTAGAAGCTGTTCGGGGCACACAACGTCCATTGCATGTGGACGGGCCTCTGCTTTGGAACACTGAATGTGAGCCACACGTGATTGCACTGCCATATAGCCTCTGGGTGTGTGCTGTGAATGCGATGCGATGCCATACCTCGTCGGCCACAAAGCAGCTTGCTGATGACCGCTGCCCCGAGTGGATGCAGTTGAATGAGTTCTGGCTTGGATTTGAGGTTAAGGCTGATGACGAGAAAATTGAAATATCTTTAACAGAGCAGGAGACTCCCTTCCCCTCTCCCTCTCAGAGTTTCATATTTCGGTTTGAAGTCAGGAATGAATCTTTGATTTGCAGAAGATTTCCCCCGAATTGATGACAAAATCGTTTTTGAGGTTAGAAATTGTGTTTTTCAAGTGACTTCTGCACTCAGGGGGTTTTTGTGGACGTCGTTTTCAGTTCTGTGGGTCATGAGTGCTGTGCGCTGCGAATGGGAATGCAATTTGGGTCAAGTGAGTGAATTTTAATGAAACGTCATGTGGGAGTTTGATCCGCTGTCAGTTGGGGACTTCTTTGAAGTCTTGTTTCGAAGGGATTCGAAGAAAGGGTGAAAGGCATGAAATTGTGACTGACAGGACGTTAGGCGGGAATCAGAAATACAGGAAATGCTCACATTGGGGATTTGAGTATTCGCATTTTCTGATAAACGTCAAAAATTCTTGTCAAAAGGGAACTTTAGTCGCTTTGGCGTACGGGTGTGAGTGTGAGTTGTTTTACACATTTCTGGTCACATTCTTGTGTGGAAAATTGTGAAATTTAGACACTCGTCTCTGACCCAGTGGAGGCAACACAACAGAGGACATCCACGTCTAAGGTGGCGCACCCAAGTGGAGAGGGACCTCAACCAACTTGGCGTGCGCAATTGGCGACAGCAAAAGATAGTGGTAGCTGCCGAGGTTTGCTGGTTGAGGTCCTGGACCACCACAGATTATAGCGCCACAAGAAGAAGAAGAAGAAGAAGAAGAAGAAGAAGAAAAGAGAAATTAGAAACGTCGGAATTTTTAAGTCAACTGTTTTGACAAATAAAGGGTGACTAGATAACAATGATAGTTTTTCCAATTGCTATGTTTGAGCAGCTGTCAAAGTTACCAACGACATCCAGCTGTCAAAATATTCAGTGATGTTTGTCATTTCATCGTGCATAGTTTCGCGTTTGCCGAACGTGCGGAAATCATTAAAAAATATTATTCAAATTCCGGCTTAGTTGCAAATATCCAACGAGAACTCTGTCTTGAGGTCAGTCGTCATTATGACTTCAGTGTGCACGCAATTCGCCGCACAGTGGAAAACTTTGAGCGTGAGTACACTCTTTTGGCCCTAAAGCCATCAACCAGATAGAGATTGGTGTGAAATTAAGATATCATAGCTGCCGTAGCGGCCAGTATCAAAGAAGACCGAGAAGTGTCGATCCGGCGCCGATCAACTGAATTGGGCATCGCCAGAGGGTCTACCCGGCTTATTTTGCGGTTGGATTTGGGGCTACATCCGTATAAGATTGTGTTGGCGGTCGAATTGAAATCGGACGACCATAGACAACGCCGTGGGTTCGCTAATTAGGCGCTGGAAACGGAAATGTTGGCCGGAGATGCGGATTTGGGCCAAAAAAATATATTCTCAGACGAGGCCAATTTTTAGCTCAGCGGCTATGTCAACAAGCAAATTTGCCGTTATTCGAGCGAATATAATGCCGTGGCGTAGTGGGTAAGTGCGTCGACTCCTACGCACGATGTTGTCGGTTCGATTCCCGAAAAAACATCACCTCCACCTCTTTCGCGTCACTGACAATGCTCAAAGAGTATAACTGTCTTCTCAATCCTCGCCATTCGGAGTCGGCATTAAACTGTAGGTCCCCTCCACTCCACTGAGAAGTTTGGCCCAGGTCTACCTCGGACTGTAGCGCCGCCATTATTATTACTATTACAATCCACAAGTAGTCGACCAAGCATCAATGCATCCACAAAGATTGACTATTTGGGGCGGTTTATGGCATGGGCGGCATTATCGGACCTCTTTTTTTTCGAAATGGGGAAAGAGACACCGTTACCGGCAATGGTCTCTGGTATACAGCGATGTTAACCGACTTTTTGTGGCCAGAGTTTGACAACATTGATATATCCGAGGTGTGCTTCCATCAAGATGGCGCTACATGCCATACAAACGACGGAACGCTCTAAGGTGCGAAGGAGAAATTTGGCGCCCGGCGAGGGATCATCAATTGGCCTCCACGCTCATGCAACTTGACATCACTCGATCATTTTCTCTGGGACTACGTCAATTCCTTACTCTACGTTAACAAGCCAAACACTTTGGAAGAGCGCGAGGCCAACATTCGAAACGTTATTGCCTGAATAACGCCGCAGATATTGGACCGAGTCATCAAAAATTGCACCGACCACTTTAAGCACTGCCGCCGAAGTTGAGGCGGCCATTTGAATGTTGTGCTATTCCATACAAAATGACATGAATGTGGCGTCAAAAAAGAGGTGGAATCGATTTTATATGTCACACCGTTGTTGTTTTATTTAAATTTATTTTCCTATCGTTCTTATCTGATCATCGGTTTTGGCCTTGAAATCCTCCCCGTCATTTGGAAAACCTTCTTTTGGGAGTTCGCACCAACGCTTCATGATGTTATGACCGTGGTCAACGTTCGATACCTGCGTTACATAAGGTGGAGGATGTCCTCTACCATGCAGCTGTCGAGTAGCATCTTTGTGATGACATACGGCTCACGGTGCCGGGATTCCCGCACATCTAGTTCGTTTTTGGTGAGCACGGGGCCCTGACTTGTACGACACTGACCGTTGACGCATTAAATCAAATCTGGACTCTCTGATGTTGGCTAAAGCATCACTTCGACGCCCTCCATGTCCGTCGGTCTCTTTAACACTTGTCTGCTCTCTCAACTGCATCAGCAGTTTTTCTCCCAAAATGCTCTTCAATGTGTAAGCAATATTTGATGTATCTCCTTGTGCAGCCCCTCATATTCGGAAACCAAAAGAAAGGTAAGAGTTTTGGGCCCAAAAAGGCGGTGGAAAACTTCGTAAAGTTTATCTGAAGATGAGGAGATGGTCAAACCCTGGAAACTTGACCAGGGACAGGAATGGCAGGAATTTAAAAGGCAAGACTTCCGGTGTTGGACTAAAAGATAACACAAGTGGTTGCTGGAGACACTAGGTCCAAGTCTATCTATCGGGCTGTAGCACCGACCGGACAGCTGTACATGGATGGTCTTCTTTGTGAAGCCACATTCATTGAGGTTTCTGATTCCTATCCATTTGCTACCGGGCGTTAACCATTTCAGTTGTGAATACCTTTACTCTCACTGGACTTTGAGTCATGAGAAAGTTTCAAATGAAAGCCAGGTGTTTCAATTCGAGTGGTTTACCAACGCCCAGCAATTCACAAACAAGAACGAAGAGTCTATCGGCGAAATACTAGAAGTGGTGACGTGAACTAACGTAAAATTCTGAAATGCGGCGTTATTGTGCACGACGATTTCACGGCACCGGCAGAAGCTGGTACACAAAATTTCTAGACCCAGCCGCCTTTTAAGATGAGATGTTTCTGAGTTCCTAAGAATAAAAGTACCCCATTCCATAACAGCAAACAGCACGGGACTAATCTCCTGCCTGGCTACCAAAGTGACAGATTGTCTTCATAGGAGAACTTTGTCTCCATAGAAAAACTCTGTCCCCATCTCCAAACCGGTCTTAATTGACAATAAGTTGCAAGCGAACATCTCCAACCGGCAATATTGCCCCCTCCTTCACGAAAGCCTATTACGTCATCGCCTTGCTCGGCCACCAAACCAACCAACCCGCCATCAATTTAAACAAAAATCCAAAGTAATTTATCTAAGGTTGGGCAGTTGCTCGGTGTGATACGAAAAGTCATCGCCTGATAATGGAACAAACGTGCTTGCATCCAAAACGAGTTTGACTATTAAAACCGAAGCAGATACAAAAAAAATCCGCGAACGAATAGCCCCCGAAAGTAGTTTCCATCTTTCTCTTCTTTTTTATGACCTCAAAGCTGGCAAAAAGGCAAGCTCCATGAATCAAGCTCCCACTCGTCGGACGAACATTAACATTCCGCACAAAGCTGCGAAGGTATCTGTGAGTAGGACTGCCGTGCCGACGCTACTTGACTCTTGACATTTCGCTAACAATAGACGAATCCATCTTAGAAGTGTGTATCTGTCTGTGGGGTTCTGATGCTCGAAATGTGCTTGTCAGCGCCAAGGAGCAAATTCGTTTGAAATGTATCTATCGAAGGGTGATTGGGTAATCGGAATGAAATTCCAAATTCAATATAAAATATTCATGTTTGAAAAGTTCTCCAGTTCTACGGCTGTTTGAATGGTGTCGGAGAAGTCCTATGGGTTTATTTTTTTTTGCGTGGAAATCCGGAGATACGTGCGCCACGACAGTAATGAAGACGAACGTGATGAAGTGGTATATGACATGACTTTGAGAATATCCCCACCCCGCACTCAAGATTTTGAGGATGGATTAGGGTTTTTGGTGGAAAAATGAAGGAGGTGCACTCGTCTGATGGATACGAAGTTTGAATTTCTGCGAAGACTATCAAATTTTCACAATACAAGGTGGAGTAGTGGGACTTTTGCTTTTTTGATGGTAGAAAGTTGGAAGATTACTTCGCATGATCATGGAAATTTTTTTATGCGTTGCAGACAATTCGCAATAGGCAGCTATATCCTCGAAATAAAGAGGGACTTCTGGGCTGTGCAGCGAGATGAGTCTACCCAGACGTCTACGGATTCAACGCCTGGGCCATCTACAGCTCATGGACAACACTGCTCTAGCCCGAAGAGTCTCGACTCCGCGACCGTGGGACAACGCGATCCCGTCTTGTGATAGCGTGATCGAGGACGCCAACGAAAGCGATGGCGCACACAAGTGGAGAAGGACGTCAGCCAAATTGGCGGGCGCAAATATGAGACAGCTGGCTAAGCCCGTGGCAGCGGGAAAGACTTGTTAGTTGAGGCCCATACCCACACCGGACTGTAGCGCCATAAAAAAAAGAATTGAAAAATATGGGGAAAAAGGAGAAGTAGAAGAGGAAGAAGAAGAAAAAGAAGAAGTAGAAGAAGGGGAAGAGGAAAAGGAAGAAGAGGAAAAGGAAGAAGAGGAAGAGGAAGAAGAGGAAGAAGAGGAAGAAGAGGAAGAAGAGGAAGAAGAGGAAGAAGAAGAAGAAGAAGAAGAAGAAGAAGAAGAAGAAGAAGAAGAAGAAGAAGAAGAATAAAATGAAGATGAAGATGAAGAATCAGGGACTTCGTCTACGGCGGCTCAACAACAGAACTGAAATCAAACGCAGAATCGCTGTTCTTTTGAGGCTCAAGAGACAATTGAGTTATAACGCCCTCGCGCAGAAGACCACGCTGATTCTGTACGTGACCCTGATCATCCCAGTCCTGCCAGTGGGATGAATAAGATCCAAATCAAATGAAAAAGTGCCTGGTCTCTTGACTGCATTGAAAGCGAATGGAGTGAACCACAAACTGTACAGCGACATGGACCTAACCAGACATCAACGGATTCAGCTTTCAAAGTGGTTAGGCCAAGTAGACTCCGGGCCTATAGGACAGGGCAACAGAGAACGTCCACTGTTGAGGTGACGCAGTGGAGGTAGACCTCAATTAACTTGGTGTATCCACCTAGAGACAGCTATTGAATGTTCGTGTCACCTGGAAGGGGTTTTTGCTTGAGCTCCAGGCCCACTCCGGCCTGTAGTGCTACGCGAAGAAGATAGGTAGGTAAGTGATGCCCTTGCGACTCACTAAGACCAACAGATGAGACCATTGTGCCCTGTAGACGAAGAAAAAGAAGAAAAAGAATTGCGGAGACGGACGTCACTGAGAGTCCCTTTGAGTACGACACAAGTATGTTTCGAGTTTTATCTCATGGCTTCGGTCGAAAGTCTAGTCTACGCTTTGCGGCCAAGAAGAATTGTGTGATAGAGCGTTGCAAATCAGTTGAATGTGATCCCTTGTGTGGACGTCTCCTCCATCCTTTTGTGGAAATTGGACGAAGGGATTGTCAGCACATCGTGACTAAACTTAAAGCAGCCTCAGATCTCAGACAAGCCTATGACCCTCTTTCCTTTGACACTGGACTTAAGGTATATTTTGTTAAAACTTAGAAACTCGTTGTGGGACACTCGGGTTGGGTTGTGTTTAAGCATGGATCTGGCTTTAGACCATGGAAGGTCTGGCTCTGAAAGGAAGCCTTATATGGACGAGTCCAAGCAGAGCTGATTGTAGTCAGTTTTTGCTTCAAAGATTTAAATCCTCGAAGTGACTTTAAAATACACTTCTGAACGGAGTTAGATCCCAAAGGAAACTACGACTCCAAATCCGCTAATGTTCATGGACACTTAAAACCGGAAGCACTTTACAAATGCAAAGCAAACAAAATGTGCTTCAACTTTTAATAATCAGATTGGCAACTTTATTAAACTCTAAACGTTATCGGGTATCCTCCTTTTGCGGCTGTTTCGAACACCGTCGATAAAAATAAAATCGTGTTGGCGCGAAAGTCCGAGGTGGACTGGGGCCTAGTCTCTCAGCAACACCATTGATAGTCGCCTTAAATAAACACTGTCTCCGGCGTGTCTGACACAGATTTTTCACACATAAATCAAACTATTACACAAGGCAATCACTGAGCGGTGGTATTTCAAGCCAAAAAAGGCATCTTTCCCTGAAAAGCCCCCGGTTTTTAAATGCCGCTACGTAAATGCAAACAAATGTGTCAACTACAGCTCATACAAAGCATTTGCTTACCCCCATCAGCAACTACTTGCGATGTGCGTGCTGATGTTTTCACAGGAACTCATGCCTCTACTAATTGGCCAAAATGAGCATGTTTTTATGGGGGAAACCTAGCTCTAATTGATTGTGAAAATCGATTCTCGCTGAGAATGGTGTGAATGGATCATTAATGAGAACGCTAATAGACGGACCATGTGACAGCTGTCAGAGCACAATAAAATTGTCGGTTTTACGCGTCAACACTACACCCTTGTTGCTCGTTCGTTGAAGCTCTTCTTTTTGTTTTGGTGACGCTACAGTCTGGGGTGTACTTGGACCTAGCCGCCAGTAATCACTGTTGCGCGTGATGTTGTTTTCTCAGACGTGGAGGCGACCTTCAGTTTTTTTCCGACTGCCAACGACGAAGTTTGAGACAGAATATTCTTTGAGCATTGTCAGTGATCGAGAGAGGTGGTGCCGTTAATGCGAAAGTTGGTGTATCCGGAGTCGAAGTACTTCAGGGTAGAAGTCGACACACTACGCCACGGCTTCCGTGGAAACCCTTACGACGCTTAATCTTCCGCCCAGAAGACACTGATTGGTGCAGAGAATCAGTTGTCTAATTTGGGCGAAGAAGGAACCGGAATCGAACCTAGACCTTCAGCGTAGGAGTCCACGCACTACTCTGAAATCTCTGGTGGCGCTTAATCTTCTGGCCAAAAGACACTGATTGGTGCACAGTGCCAGTTGTTTAATTTGGACGAAGAAGGAACTGATTTGCGAGTAGGTTAGGTTAGAGGGCTGCTAATGAATTCACCAGCACACTTAGACCATGTTGGTCCATTGGGATACCCACGGTCAGACTACTACCGGGGTTCGACTGCTCCAGTGACAGTGCCGTTAATTTAATCTCAACGGCAAGTGGTGACTGAACCAGATTTGCAAAATCGGATAAAAGCGTATTAAGTTTGCTTTCACTGGGATTCAAACCTTGGACCATTCTAACTTAGAGCAGGCACTTAACCAAATGCGTCATCTAGCCGTTTGCTTATACACTGTTGCAACTGTGTTCGAATTACCGGTAGTAAATCAACACCTTTTACGGTGAGCGGTGAACTTTGCCAAGGGTGCGTCTTGATAGCTCTCCTATTCATTTTATTTATGGACTGGATGTTGCAGCACAGTCGAGGCGAGGAATGTTTCACCTTGGGTAAGTCATCTTCTTTTTGCAGATGACAGATAACTGAACTTTTTTGAAAGTTCAAAAGTCTCCCAACGAGGAATGTTTTCTAAGAGAAAAACCATCATCTCCCATTAGCCTTCGATCCCATAAACATTTACTTTCTCGAACACATGAGCATGAAAAGACGCGTCAAAAAACATGATAGCGATGTGCTGAGACAACAACTATTATCACGAAAAAGCCTTGATTCTCTAACCCCACTGATAAGGGTCGATCACTCAACTGCCAGAGGAGATCGTCTTTGTCACAAACTGCAACTCAAGACTGTCACTTCAGTCCAAGCTGACAGTGGACTAAGTCAAAAGTTGACACTTACCAACCCTTCAACTGTCAATCACATGAAACTCCTGCTATTTGTCATCACATCACAGCGAACAAGACCAGATCACCGTGTCATCTGTCAGCGTCCCGATCGCATCTGTCAACCGCAAAACTATGCCTAAGCTGCAAAAATATTTACAAAAAAAGAAAATTTCAAAACCCACTCAAATGTTTACCCTCTCGATCCGCAGAGATTAAGCGCTCGTATTCGCGCAACAAAACACTGGTAATCCCCTGCCACGGAGCATAGATAAGGCAGCGAAATCAACTCGCTCCACTCAAGCAGCGATCTGTGATTGCAACAAGCGCCGAGATTTACAAACACTCAGCGCCGGAGTGTGTGTGTGTGCGACGTTCTGTTTGAACTGCTGTTCGCTGGCTTGGATTAGCGCGATAAGGCAACGCCACGATGACTAACCCGGAGGCAAGGTGATAGCGATGGTCTTTGCTGATCCGAACCACTGCCTCGAACTGACAGGTACAGGGTACACAAGCCCTGTTCATCCGTGCTCTTGTGTGTGTGCGTGTGCTAATTGCGCTAATGCGCTGACCAACGCGAAAGTTAGCACCTCTTCAACATGAAGGAGGGTATACACGACCTTCTTAGGTTCTAATTGCTAAATTAGCCATCGTTGAATGCCCGCGGGGAGTGCACGGCGCGATGGTTTGGTTTATGAGTCCGTCACGAGCGCCCACAGCCGCCGCGTCGTTGTGATGAGGAGAAACGCAAAACTCACGACACCCAATAAATCACACGGGAAAACGTTTATTACACTTGAAATCTGCGCGCTAAAACGAATGCTAATGGAGGGTGATTCCATTGGGGTTTGTTTGGCTTTTCACTGAGGCGGGTAGTGCTGCCAAATCTATAAATTAATCAACTGACAGGTGGAATATGTTTTGGGTTTTTACTGTCAGCTGTTGATTTTGCAAGTCAAATAAAAATAAATACATGAGCCAGTGTCGAGTGGGGGCGGTTGAGGTGCGTTAGTTTTGCGCGGACGACGACGTTTGTGATTGCAGCGATGTTGCTCGGTTTGATTGTGCGAAGTCTATTCTCGCTGACATGTTCTTTTTCTGACTGCTTGAGAAGGCGATCGTTTTTTTTTTTCGGGCCACAGTGGGTGGTGGCTTTTTGGCGCGAGATTTATGAATGAAGGAACGTCGAGGATAGCCTTGGTGGTGGGGTTTGTTTTCAATTGTTGGCAAATAACTGACGCGTGTGACAGATCGGGAAGACTGGTCCAACTGACTGACATTTGGAAGACAATAGATGAATTGAAGGCAATGGTCTGTCCCATTGAGTTCAACAGGCTCACAAATTGTTTGAGTAATTCTCCAAGTGCCTGGGGTCGCCCGAAAAGACGGTTCAGACGTCAATCTGACAGAAAACTCTTCTTCTTCTTTAAGCTACTGTCTAGGGTGGACTTGGGTCCCAGTTTAAGTGGCTTGTGTTTAGGCGGTTCCGATCGCGCTCGTCTAGCGGAATAAGATTCTTTCCCTGAAGAACGTTTTCAGAGGCGAGGTCTGCCTTCACAGCTTTGTCTCTCGAGGGTCCATTGACTGTCAACAAATAACTAAGAAGCAGGACCGATCTGGGAACTCAATTCTGCAGGAAAAGTTATTCATTTGCGTTTCGGCAGAAACATTTTGTGTTACTTCCCCAAAAATTCTGCTCTGGAACTACTTCCGTTGCATACCTCAGAAAGACTCGTTAAGTTTCGTCAAGTCAATCGAGGCAGAAAGAGCAGTGGGATAACCTTGAATACTTTGTCTTACTTTCTCACAAATTAAAGATCCGTGCTATGAAACTGCTGCCGCCACGTATCCTTTTTTTAACAGAGACTCGTTAAGTTTCGTCAAGTCTGTCAAGGCAGAAAGAGCGTTGGGATTACCTTGAACATTTTATCTTATTTCCTCAAAAATTAAAGATATTTGCTCTGGAACTGCTTCGCCACGAATCCTTTGTCTGAGAAAGACTCGTTAAGTTTCGTCAAGTGTTAACGCAGAAAGAGCAGTAGGATAACGTTGAATATTTTGTTTTATTTCCTCAAAAATGAAAGATACCTGCTCTGGAACTGCTTCCGCTACATATTTGTTGTCTGAAAAAGATTCGTTAAGTTTCGTCAAGTCTGCCAACGCAGAAAGAGCGGTGGAATAATCTTGAAAATTTTGTTTTACTGCCTCAAAAATGAAAGATACCTAATCTGGAACGGGTTCCGCTACATTCCCTTTGTCTGAAAAAAACTTGTTAAGTTTCGTCAAGTCTGTCAGCGTAGAAAGAGGAGTGGAATAATCCTGAAACCTAGACATTTCTAGGTTTGAGATAACCTTGAAACCTAGACATCGTCCGAACAAATAACCGAACGTTCATAATTTTCACGTCTGGCGCTTACGCTTAAATGAATAAGAATGAGCTCCAAATGTCAACCTTCAGGTGGTCAATGTTTACCAGTGGCATTGACAGCCCAACGCTACAGTCGTGACTTACAAATTAGAGGAACATCCGTCGGATGTTTGAAAATATGCATACAATTTTTGAAAAGTCATGTACTCACCTCTAGATCCTCGTATGTCTTGAATTCAAGAATCGCAAATCCATCAATTATTTCCTCCTCCAGCACCGGTGACTTTGGTAGTTTTCTTCGCACCGGTGGTGGCGGTCGAGGCGGTGGCTTATCGCGTGGCAATAGAAGCGTCGACGACGACGACGTCGACAGGAGATCCTCATCTAAGCTCTCGCCCTCTGAATCACTGGGTGCCGCCATTAGGCCGGTATGACCCTCTGGCGAATTTGGTGGATTCAACAACAACGATGCGATACTATCCGTTGGAGGTATTAGATTGCTACCACTGCTGCCATTACTGTTGCTTGTGGTAAGATTTCCACTGGAATTGTTGCTATCATCTCCCACACTGCCGGCACCGCCGCTACAGACGCGACTGTCGCGTTCCGCTTGCATACGCTGGGCACGCTCTCGGCGACGCTTCTGCTGGCGTTGCTGTTTCGCATTCAAGCCGTTGCCATTCGTTGTTGCATGATGTGATGGGATGCTGCCGTCGGCGGTGCTGCTTGTGAATTCTGGATCCGAATCGACGAAGTCATTGCCAACGTTGCTGCTGTTCAAATTGTTTGAGATCGTACTGTTGTTGCTGTTGGTGGTGTTGCTGTTGTTGTTTGTTGCGTTAATGCTGCCAGCGTTGTTCGATGTCGGCGGAGGCGGTGGCAACTGCAAGAGGTATGGGAATGTTGTGGTTGTAGTCGTCACTGCGCCAGACGATGAATTATGCGGCGGTGGTGGTGGCAAACTTAATTGATCGTGTGATGATTGTTGTTGCTGTTGTTGTTGTTGTTGCTGCTGATGCATCTGCAGCGTTTGCGTATGATTCGGTGACGGTTTCATTTCTGAGGGATGATTCTTTGAAAAAGTTTATCACCGTCGAAGCTCATGGCTGTTGTGCAACAAATTCTACCACGATATGATGAGAGTCGAGATAAACAGCTGACGAGTTGACTACATGACACCACTGTCAGAATCTGAAAGAGACAAAAGAGAAAACAGAACAAAGTTATTCAAAAACTGTCAGAGTTGAGGAAATGACGGGCGATTGGGTGTGTGTGCTGGGGCGTTTGCGGGATCTGGCGCTGCTTGAGGATGGCCATTTGACATTAAATATTGTCTTGCATAATTGACAGGCAATGATGATGGGACAAGGGTCGGCAACGTGTTGCAGTGGGCAGACGTTGCAGAGGTAAAGGCCAAGTTGCTGACAGATTTGCATACGATCCCGGCGGACGTGTCACTCTGGCGGTCGGAGAACGTGCTGCCCGATGAGAGGTGACGTGTCTTTATGGGGATTGTATAGATTTGGGGGATGTCGTAAAGAAATTTGGCACAAATTATTATTTCTTTTTTATGACCCTATACTGCAATGGCAGTTAAGCTCCGTTATCTGGTTTGCTTGACACAAGGCCTAAATTGCATCAATTTTGGTGATTGGCAAGCGGAGGAGATTAGATAAGGAGGCACATGTGATTCACGAAAGAGAGCAAAGTGGAGGGAGTCAGGAGTTGGAAGTTTGCATAAATCTGGCGCATATCGGGGGTGGTGTGCGAATGTGGTCGGTGGATGGTGGGTTTGGGAGATAATCGGAGCGAGGGAGTACACTGTAATCCAATTCTCCGACTGGCGGGGGAATTTTATTGATTTTCCGCGCGTCTGTTGACAATGAGGAACAGAAGGGAGCGATCCATTCGGAAAAGGCCTAAAATTGTCATTTTCGGCGACCGTTCTGATCATCTGCAGCTTTGATTATAAGAATTTGTCATAATTGACATTCGACGTCGCCATGTTGGCAGTTCAGAGAAGCACAGTCGTTTGTGTGCCATTTTCTTGGTGAATTTCGAGTCAGAAGGCATAATTTGGGGCAAAATATACATACCGCTACTGTTTTGCCCTTAAAAATAAATTAAATGTCGCGCAATTGTTGCAGCATTTCACACTTTAAATGTAGATGTCTCAGGAATACAATGAGCCAAAGAAGTCCGTGTTAACCAAAACCATCTTTGATTTATTTAGAATTGAAATTGTAACCTCCAATTGAATCACACTTTTAAGACTTCATCATCTGTCACATGAATGTCTACGAATCAAGATGGCAGCCAACACGTTTTCGAACTCTGTCCACTTGTCAATGACAAGACCTCCTGCTTTTCCAAAGCACAGGGTGACAAGTCATACGGAGATACCAAACGTCACCCGGAAGGAGACTGCTTCGGGGGGCTGTTCAACAAGTGACTCTACATTGGTTCTCAACATGACTTGTTAGTCCAAATGATTTGTCACCCTGTGTTTTGGAAAACTAGGCGGTCTTGTCTAAAAAGAGCTCTAAAATGTATTGGCTGCCATCTTGATTCGTAGACATTCATGCGAACAGATGATGAAGCCTTAAAAGTGTGAGCTGAGAGAAGAGAATAACAAAATGAGAGAAAAACTAGCTGACATACAACAAAAGGAACGACTCAGTGACATTATAGTTCTTGAAAAAGCTGTGACTTCTGGAAATATGTTGCTCTCTGATCAATTTATAGCTCCTATTCTCGTTGTAAACGCTAGAGGTCTTGCACAACCCTCTGTGTCTCTGTCGTTGACAACCAAGTTATCTCCAGTTCGTCGACACTGTGTCTTGTAGAGGCAACATTTTGTAATGGGAAACTGGACCTAAAAACCCACAAATCTGACTCCAATTAAACTTCCGCTCATCGCACAATATTTCTTCCTGTCATAAGTTATGAACAAGCCTTCAAGTCTCCACCGACAAATACTCAAATATTGACACACACATTTCGTACCCATTGTCAGGCGTTTGTCATTAAAATGCAACAAACATTGTCACCAAACAACTTAAAATTCATCAACAAAGCCAACACACATATTTGCCGTGTCATATAGACACACTGTTCAACGTCATTCCTCTGACAACTGGTTCGAGATAAGGCGCCTCATTCGAGTGGCCCGGCCGATCTATGTCGGAGATGTTAACTATCAAGCCAAACATACTTCTGTGTTATTTTATCAATCAGCGACACAATAAAAATTCATGATTAGATATCAAACGTCAGCCGGGAGAAGTGAGCGAAAACCCGAGAAAAAAAAACCTGAAACGTCAAATTCACCGAAATACTTCGTTGTTATCGCGAACGGGTGATAATTTTTGAATATGTTTTTCTGTTGAATTTTGTTGTCTTGTGTGGGGAATTCTGTTGTTTTTTTGGTGATCAGAAGGAAGTGTTTTGAGAGCAAGATCTGACGTACAGATGTCAAGTTTGAGGAGCTGTCCCAAGTCAGTGACTCGAGAATTCTGAGCAATCGACATGGTCTGTGTATGCAGTTAATGCAGTTAAATACTTCTCCTTGAGCCTTATTAGGACTGGATCATTCAGATTTGCTCGAAGTTTGGGTAAAAGAGCGAAGCGTTCTGTCAAACGTCAATCGAAAGTATGCGGAGAATCAATGTAGAGCCACTTGTTGAACAGCCCCTCGAAGCAGTCTCCTTCCGGGTGACGTTTGGTATCTCCGTATGACTTGTCACCCTGTGCTTTGGAAAAGCAGGAGGTCTTGTCATTGACAAGTGGACAGAGTTCGAAAACGTGTTGGCTGCCATCTTGATTCGTAGACATTCATGTGACAGATGATGAAGTCTTAAATGTGTGATTCAATTGGAGGTTACAATTTCAATTCTAAACAAATCTAAGATGGTTTTGGTTAACACGGACTTCTTTGGCTCTTTGTATTCCTGAGACATCCACATTTAAAGTGTGAAATGTTGCACCAAATGGAGACTGGAATATTTTCCAATGGTGCTTGACATAATTCACGCTTCGCTGGACTCTATAGGCCAAATTTCGAACAAATCTAAACGATGCAGCCCTAATAAGACTCAAGGAGAAGCATTTAACTGCATTTCAAACACAAAACATGTCGATTTCTGTGAACTTTCCAGTCACTGACTTGTCACAGCTCTTCAAACTTGACATCTTTACATTATATCTTATGCCTCCGACCTGAATTACAGCCAATAATACCTTCCCCGTTGTGAACTTCAACGGGAGTCGACGACTGACATCTTTTTGACTTCAGAAGTGATGCCATACCTATTGGACATAGCCCCCCGTCAGCAAATCATTTCAGTAAAAAAATGTGGGAACAATTTTCCAAAGCCTTGATAATTGTGAACGGAGCCGTAACATGTCATGTCATGTGGATTTGTCTGAAAATGGGTACAGCCTATTGGAACTTAGATCGCTGTCAAAACGAGCAAGATGGCCGAATTGAAGAACACGGTTATGTGCGTTTGTTTGACGGTGGATACAACGTATGCATGTGACTGTTGCATGTCGAGAAGGTAAGGGAAACTGTCAAACTGATCCCAAATAAGTGACACATTCCTCCACAAGTATGTGATATCAAATGAACACAGCCCTACACCTTAGCTCACGCTTTAGTGGAACGAGGCTGCAAGCTAGGTTCACAGCTTATCCGTTTTTAATTTTCTGAAACTTGGTGTGGGACGCTGTCAAAATTTGCTAATTGTTCGACCAATGGCCTACGGGGAAATCTTGAAAATAGACCCTATTTCCAAAGACCTGCCGGAAAGCTTTAAAATGGAAGCTATTTGCCACAGATTAAGTCAAGAATAACAGCTGATTCTCCAAGAATTGCTGTCATTTACATTGGAACGCTAGGGAACGGTTCAGGGAATCTCATCATTTGTTCCTAGTTGGCACAACTGCTCTGGAAATTTGGACTTCCCCAAGAAGAAATACGAGACATACTCAGTCATTGTTGAGAAAAAAGGATGAATTCGGTCGAGTAAGAAGCAACATTTGACCGTGCAGCTGGGACTCTATTCTAGAAGTGATTCAGAATTGGAAAAAGTATTCGACTTGTTCTTGAGTAGTTCGTGTACCAGCACCACACTGTTGCATGCCGAGAAGGTAAAGAAAAACGAACCCCAAATAAGTGAGACATTCCCCCAAAAGTATGTGGCACCAAATGAACACAGCCCTCCACCTTGGCCCACGCTTCACTGGAATGCGTTTTGCAAACATTTGAAAGCAGATTCAACTGAACATAATCCACACCAGCCAATGTAATCCAAAAAGGATCCCTTAAGGTTATCCCCTGTCTGTTGTCTTTATTGACTGCGCCATCATAACTTTGCAGCTTTCTGTAAAATCATGGAAAATCCGTCGCCCACGCTTGACATTTAAGCATCACTTGACAGGAAAAACAGTGAGAAGCTTTTCCACTTAGATACCCTACACGCGACGATTACTGGTTCAACTTCAACGGAATTGGAAAAAGAATCCTAGAGGATAATTTTGCGAGTGAATTGAATTGATGTTCAACTTCAAAAAGTCGTCCCACTTTCTTATCACAAATCAGCTGTGCGTAGGGTTAGCAGCGACCTCTGACAGCGGATGGGGTGTGATTGGAAAAACATGGCGCTCCACGTCTATTTTAAGAGGCAAGTCCTGCTGAATTGTGAATTTTCTTCTTCTTCTTTTTTGCGCTGGCATGGCATGGCATAGATTCAGTGCCTAAGGCTGCCATTACTCAAGGACGACTGCCCACAATCACCCACCCACCGGGGGTGGCAAAACGTCATCGAAAACAAATCACAGTGAAGGGCAGGCAGACTGAGGGGGAAGACCGAGAGAGAGACAGATGAGGGAAGATGGCCACCCACCGTGGATTTCGGAGGGAAAACAAAAGGTTCCGCTTTTATGTTGTTGTTGGTATTTTTAAGTTTCGATGTGGGAATTAGTTTTCGACAAAACACGAACCATTTTTATCCACTTTTAAGCGCTAGAATGCCATTCTTCTGGATTCCACACTCAAGCACTCACACACTCGCACAAATCACAAATCAGAGCGCATGTGCCACAATATTTATACACACACCTTCGGATGAATTTTTTCTTTCGTTTTTCTTTCTTCTAGTCCTCGGAGGAAAAAAAAATTCACTTTTCTGTGTTTTTCTAAATTGAAATTACCGTCATCCGCGGAATTGATTTGTATTCTTTTTTATTTCATTCCTTAAAGCCGATGCTCACACGCTCACGGTGAGAATTTCTGGGCGAAGGAGATCGTGAGAAGGACGACGTATTGGGAAAATAGACGAAAATCCTATCGACAAACGCAACAACGATGAGGATGACACCGACAACGAAGACGAACCGACATTTTTGTATTTTTTTTCTGTTTTTTCTCTTTTTTCGTTTTTGGATTTCAAATTTCTGTCCGTCTCTTTCACTCGCTGTTGTCTTTCTTCTTCTTTTTTTTTGTGAAGCGATCAGCGACGGGGACACGAAAACGGCACACGGACTCTATTCTCTACGACAAAATCGACGACGACACATTCCGAGGATACCACACAGGGGAGAATCGGGAGAGAAATTTCCACCGGAATGATGGCGGGGGGAGGTTGGTGAAAAGAAAATTTCAAAATTATTGAAGAAGAGGCAAATAGTGCTCACTGGTGGTTGGGAATTTCTCAGCACTCCAAGACGAAAGGCAAGGGAATTATTTTTTTTTCCTTTGGGATGTTTTTGGTTTCAGCAAGGATTTTGAGATTTTTTTTTGTTTTGTATCCTTTGGAGATTTTTCAGTCAGCAAAAAACTTTTCAATTTTTTTTTTATTGTAATCTGACTGGAAGGGTGAGAGACAAGATGTGTGTTACACTGGAGAGATGGCTGTCTGTCTCGCTCTCGCTCTGTTTGATTATCGACGGTGCTCTCTAAACAAACACGCACCCAAAATGCACGTTCAACAAAAAAAAAAGAAAATAATAATTTCTATCAAATCGGCTGACGATGATTTGAGGGAAATTTCACTTCATTCCACAGGATATTTGTTTTCCCTCACTGGGTTTTCGAAATTTATTCAATAATTCAGCTATGAACTATATATCCTCTATTTTCTGCACACAAAATTCTGTGTTTTCGGCTGTTTCATACTTTTTTTTTTTTGCCAACTCTTTCGCGCACGTTACCACTTTTTTTTTGTCTTTCTTTTCCAACACACAGGCGAAGCGCAGAATGTGTGTAGTTACACTGTTTTGCGGGAAAGAGAAACACACACAAAAACGAAAATGTGTGCGGCTGTGTGTGAGGATTGTATTGGGATCCAACGACGACGACGACGACGATGTTGAGTTTATTAACCGCGAATTAACCAACACACACTCCCGATAAATAAGAAATACAACAAAAAAAAAAACATAAAACTTACGGAAATATGTTTTTTCGTTCTCCTCTCCGCTGATTCTTCTTCCTTTTCGTTGCGGTTCTGTTTCGTTTTTTTCTTTTTGTTTATTTATATGTTACACTGATGTTTTCTTCTCTACAATTATCCTTGTGGAGGGCGCTGGGAATTTTTTTTTTGTTTTTCTACGGTCAAGCAAACACTACACTCGCTTGCATCCCACTTAGATTCTAATTGAAGACGACGACGGCACCGCCATTCTCATCTCTCATCCCGGACAAAATTCACACGCACAATTTGCCTTTATCGCCTGCAAACAAATTTTTGAAAACTCAAAACTCCACCATTGAACACTGAAACCGAACTTACGATCCACTCAAAACAATGACAAGCGGAATTCCACAAAACACAGGAAAAAACACACACGAACTTCTTGGGATTTGTTCACAAATTCACTCTACCGACATGGGGGAAAACTTTTTCCGATTTCCTTTCGTTTTGTCGTTTTGATGTCCTCGACATCAGATTTTTTTTCCTTCACAAATTTTGATTTTGATTTTGTTTTCTCGGCACCGAAATCCTCTAATGAAACATGTGCGGATGTATGGTTGCCGTAGTATTTTGCAATATCTCGTGTTGAGTACACATTAGAGATCCCACCGACGACGGACGATGCAGGAGAAGAAAAACCGAAGAACGGAATGGGGAGGACGAAAGGGAGGAAGAATGAGAAACAGTGAAAGAAAGGCAGAGAGAAAAAAAAAACTTTAATTCACTTGGGAGTGCGCTGCTACTGCTTCTGCTGCTGCTGCTGTTACATATGCAAACCGAGGGGGGAGACGAGAGTGAGGTTGAGGTGCGGATTTTTGAACGAAAACACACCACAGAAGCGATCCCTTATATCCTATCCTTTGCAAAATGTCAACCCCTTGCGACCGCGAAGAGATTCTTGTTTTCTTTTACTTTCAATTCAACGCACAATGCACACACGTGAAAATTCGTTAAGAAAAACCACACGACGATGAAAATAAATCACAAACTTCATCAATTTTTTGAAAAAAAAATTTTTGGAAATATTTTTGTTAGATGTGGTTATTCTCATCTCTTCTAAATATATCTCTCCCATTCATTTGAGATCAAAACTCTCGCACACACACGCACGCACTCACACCATCACCACACAACCACTCGACTACACAAAGCTGCAAGAGTGAGAGAGAGAGAGAGAGATGAACACGACACGGCACGACCGGGACAAGTGATGAACGAACGAACGAAGTGACTATACACCGACGATAGTAGCGACAACAGCGGCGGACAAGGAAAAAATCATCATCGCACACATTCAGCGCGACAACGATAAACGGCTAGCGACGAACGACGAACGAACGATTCACAGCGACGAGCGGAGAGCGATGAGCGATGAGAAGAACGAGCACAAAAGAAGAACAGAAAACAAAAAGAGAATCGAAAAACGAAGGAGAATGAATGGTTTTTCGTTTTTTTTTTCTTCTGCTTCTTCTTTCCTTGGAACTGTTTCGAGATTTTTTTTTTTGTGTTTTTTGTAATCACTTTTTTGCGGTAAATTTCCAATGGAATTCGATAATTTTTAACGCACACGTACGCGGAATTGATTAAATTTCACACTTTATTCTGTTTGGGGCGAGTTTGTCAGTGTTTTACCGATGAAAACATTAAAAATCTCACGAGCGAATTTAACGAACACACATCACACTCCAGTGGTAAGTTCTCTCCTCTTCAGGGAGATTTTTTTCCTGTCATTCCTACTCTGCTCCTCAGTCCTCGTTGGTGTGCTTCTTTCTCTCGGCTGCGGCCACTCTATGCCTCTCTGTCGCTCCCGTTGCGGGCTGCAAAGTCGATTGATGCTGTAGCCATCTCGCTCGGCCAATGGCGTGCACTCTGTCGCACAAAGTCTATGCGGTGTGTGTGAATGTTGGCAAGCGGCAGCTGCCAAGCTCTGCTGACGTCCCGCTCGCACTCGTGCGTGAGGCTGTGTCGAGTGCAAGCGTACCATACACACACGATTTGTTGCAGCATGTCTGCCAACTGTTGTGGATGAAACGGTTATGCCCTCATCCGTGGTCGAGTCTGTTTTGCTGGGTGCAAGGGCTGGCAACGTCTAGAAAATGAACCCCCTATCACTGTGGATGGATGTCAGTGTGTAATTGAGGAAATTTTCGCTTCGGACGATGACGGGCGTCACCACATTGAAGACGACGGTGTGTGCAGCTGAGTGGTGGTGAGTGCACTTCTCGCCTGAGTTCATCATTCTTTTGGATTTCATTCGCTCGTTTGTTTTGTGATTGTTATTCGTTTGTTGTGTTTGGGTGGATGGTTGGATGTGTGTGCATGAGTGTGCTGATTGCATGTGTGTTTTGTGGTTATTATTTTGATCCGAATTCAAGGTAAAGGACTGCAACATTTCACATGTGTGACATGAATTATTTGTGATATCATCCGTGCACTATTTTCATTTCACATTCTCCCTCCTGTGTGCCGCATTTCTTTCATTTTTCTGCTTCCTTCTCCTGCTGTCCCTGCCCCCACTGCCTGTGGCTCCCTATCCGTGCTGTGATAAGATTGCTTTATGTGAGGTAATTTTAGATGTAATTTATCAGTAGATTGCTGGTCAAGTTTATTGGGGAGGGTTCATGGGTGGTGACGTTGACGGTGATTGCTGGGTCGTGGTGTGGACTTTTAACGGTCGCTCGGTTCAACCCCCAATATTTTTTCATGTGTGTTACGGTGTTTTTTAGATAATCGCTTGCATCGCCATCTAGTGTAATTAACTTCACTGGCGGCGTACACAGAGCCGGCCGTAAAGTAATTTTGGTCGCTTTTCCAAGGCCATTTGGGTTTGTCGTTGGCCCTGGATTTTTTTTTGTTTCATAATCTAATCACGTATGTTTGCTGAACGATATACTAGACGTGATTACGTTCGGAGTATTGCAAAATTTTTCGAGACTGTGCATGGAATTGCTCTGGCCAGTGGTCACTTTTTTGCCTGGTTTTGTGACACTAGGTCAATGGTGGAGTCTTTTGGTTTGTTTTAAACTTGTTCACTCAAACCCCTTTAATCCTTCCTTTTTCTTCTTGCATTTTCGAACAATTTTCTATCAGGTTGTATTTACTATAGTCCTTCCTTGGCTTAATGCACGTTTCTTCTAAAAAAAAGAGCTCTGCTTTGCGTCAAGGTTGAACTTGGTGCATCAGAAGACGTAATTTCTTTTTTTTTTTTTTCATTTATTTCACGACGTGTCTTCATATCCAGTAGAGACGATCCTGGAAATTTAAGTCACAATTTGAAGAAATTTTAAGGGAAGTCGATCAGAAATCATTTACAATACAATCGCTTTTTGATGCCACTTGTCAAGATTAAGGAATATCTGTATTGCTTCTTTGATTGTTGAATTACAGTCGACTCCCTCCAAGTCGAATTTTCACGGGATATCAAAATTAGTTCGAGTTAGAGAGAGTTCGACTTAGAGGGAAGCGACTGTATATACAGTGTCTGACAAAACAATAGCACCAAATAGTCCGTATAGACATTTTGGTCAATATCTTTCTTTGTATTACATCACTGTATACAAAGCGACCTACTATGTCGTATATGTTGTATATTGGAACGATTCCATGGCAAGAAAAGCAGTACCAGACCACCACGCTTCTTCCTTGGGATTTTATTTTCCTCGGGCTTACCGTAGATTCATTCTACTGTACTTTGGGCTTCCTACACGTCTTAACCCCCTTCCTATCTGACGGTACTAATTAGCACCGCCTACTTTTCCGCCAAATATTTCAAATACCCGACCGCGTAAGGGACAATAATCATTGTCGATCCTTAAATGTACCGTTTGGTAAGCCACTGACAGCACGTTATTTGAATTCTGACGAAAAATAAACAATCTGTGAAGCTTGCAAGTTGAGACTTGAATAAAACGCGAATCAAATGAAGTGCGAAAATTTCAAAATCATTAAAAATAGAAAAATTTATTGAGTACTGTTTTTTAGAATACCACGTCGTCGATTAGTTAGCAGATAAGTGTTCATAAAAAATCCAAAAAGTTCCTTATTTTGTAAAATACAGACTTTTTGGTACAAAAATTACCTGGCGGTGCTAAAAAGTCTAGGTTTTTTGGAAAGTGTACTTAGAACTCCAGTAAAAATCTAAAAAAAATATTTGCTGTTCCTTTTATATTATTTTCAAAGATTTTAATGCAAAAAGTTATATTTTCTCAGTAGTTAGGAAAGGGTTAAGCCGTCTAAGCTAGTCATATTAAGCTTCAATTGATCTGAAAAATTTCAAAAGTCTGACTTAAAAGTCTAAAGTTCTCCATTTGACAACAGTCAACCGTTATAAGATTTCCAAATTTAGGTTAGCATGGAGGAGGAAGCGTGGTGGTCTGGTGCTGCTGGGTTACTTCTTCCAAATCAAGATATTGAGACCATTCGGTGCTATTGCTTTGTCCGAAACTGTAAGTACAGTATAATTTCGAAAACATGAACGGTCCTGTAACATGAAGAAGAAAGATGAACAATTTTTTTTCCATCTTTCTTCCGGATAGCAGTCTACTATAGAGCAGATTTTTAAGAAAAACGTCTGAATAAATTTGCTTTTAAATATTTCTTGTTTTTTGAAAATAAAATGCAATATTATTTTGATATTGTATATATCGATTTAGTGAACTAATAAAAATCGGGCCTGTTCACTGAAGTGAGATTGTTCACTGTAACGAGCGTGGGCTGCTTGGAGCAAAATTCATCAAAATGCGGATGTTTTGAAGTACAATTAATCAAAAATAGAATATAATTACAATTTTTCTTTGCAATAACTAAAAAACAAGGCAATATTTATAAAAAAGAATATTTTGTTTTTAACAACCCGTAAAATAAAACGCAAAACGCAACAAAAATAATACATAATAATAATACAAGCAACACCCACTTTGAATTTGCTTCAAACAACCCCAAACAAGGCGGATGAAATTGACGTGATTGGGCGAACACAGCTAGCCGTCAATAATGCGTTTGCTGGCATTGAAACGGAAGCGGCTAAAATGGGTCTGGGGGTAAACGAGGGCAAAACCAAGTATATGCTGTCATTGAGAAAGGACGCACAACATCGACGACTTGGCCAGAACGTCACCATAGGCAGCTATACCTTGGAGGTAGCAAAGGACTTCGTCTACCTCGGCTTCGCGGTAAACAGTACAAACAACATCAGTACCGAGATCAAACGCAGAATAACTCTTGCCAACCGCTGTCTTTATGGGCTCAAAAGGCAATTGAGTAGTAGAGCCCTCTCTCGGAAGACCAAGCTGAGTTTATACAAGACCTTGATCATCACAGTCCTGCTGTACGGCGCAGAGGCTTGGCCTTTTCGACAGAAATGTTCTGCGCTCGATCTTTGGTCTTGTTTGAGTTGATGGCATTTGGAGGAGAAGGTTCAACCACGAATTGTGTGGGCTGTACAGCGACATGAGTCTGGACAGGCGTCTACGGATCCAACGCCTAAGATGGCTAGGCCATGTAGAGCGTATGGACTTACTTAGCTCCGGCCCGAAGAGTCTTCGACTCTGAGCCTGTGGGACAACGCAACAGAGGACGTCCACGTACAATGTGGCGCACACAAGTCGAGGGGGACCTCGGCCGGCTTGGTGTGCGAAACTGGAGACAGCTGGCGAAAGATCGTGCTGGTTGGAGAGGCATGTTGAGTGAGGCCCAGGTCCACCTCGGACTGTAGCGCCCTAAGAAGAAGAAGATAATTTCAAATCTTGCGTCTTCTGCTGATGACGCTGTAGACCGGGATGAACCTGGGCCTTAAAATCTTCATCCTGCATGGTTTTGTGCTATATGCTTCCAGTTATGCCCATTCAGTTGACTGAGGTCTCTTTCCCACAGCGTGCACTGCCGCGTTGTCCCTTGGTGTTGGAGTCGAAGCCTTTTCAGCTGCCTCCTTTTAGGTCCTTCTAAACTTGTGTGCGCCATCGGTATCGTAGCTGTCTTTTATTGCGTTGTCCGACGGTCGCGGAGTCTTCTCCCGCTTCATTGGTATCCTCCCCGCAATAAAATTCAAATACTTTCAACGATGACCACCGATTATTACGATACCATCAACTCAAAAGAACTGTTGATTGAAATTCACGAGAAAAATGAACATAACCCTCGATAAAGTCATATCTGGCCACAAACATCTCTCGTCACTTCTGAGGTAGTTATGGCCACACATTCTTCCCGCTTAACTAATTACCTCTCCTGGGCATTCATACGCTCGGCAATAACCACTGGGTTACGTCTTCCCTTCCCAGAAATCCTTTGTCTTCGTCTAAGGTTCTGAAGGACACAGCCGATGTAATGAAGGGACAATGTGTTCTTCGGTTATTTCTACCTGGAAAGAGGTTACGCGCTCAAAAGGGTGATAATTATTTGTGGCGGTTGTTAAGTTAAATTGGATTGCCTTTGCAGAATTTTATTGCATCTTTCAACGATCTTTTGATCTTCAAATTTGTCTGGGCTTAATTTTGTCCCTTTTTTTTTTTTTTTTTCGTTAGACGCCTTTCACTTAAAAGTTTTTGTTAGATTCGTCTAGCTGCTGGATTTATTAGAGGTCTATGGCGTTGTTACACGAGTCCAAGCGTATTTTTGGTAAATACCTTATGGCTATTGGGAAGGAAAATTCACGCAGGGGCATACGTTCTCTTAGCCAACTCAGCTGCTTCATATCAAACTCGTAGTGCCTCTCGGCCATCTGATGTTCGTTTTTGGAGTTGCGTCTGATAGTAGCGACAAGCAGGGATCCTTTTACCCGACTAGATATTACAGATGAGTTGGTGTATGCATCTTATCATGTCATCGCAGGCTACTTTGAAAATTGTGACATGCAGTATATCGACATCAATAGACTTAGTTTGCCGATTGTTTTCGACGGTATACTTGTTTTTCTTTGGCTAATTAATTTTGTCTCCTACTCCGAATGAGAGTGGCTTTGTAGCCCAGTCTCATGGATGGAGGAGAAGGAATGTCTGGTAATCATAGATGATCGCGATGACTAAAAGTAGCAAAACAGTGTCATCTGTCATGTTAACTTGTTAGGATAGGTTAGGTTAGGGGGCTGCTAGTGAATTCACCAGCACACTTAGACCATGTTGGTCCATTGTCCAGTCAGACAGACTACTACCACTGATCAACCAGTGATAGTGCCGTTAATTTGATCCCAACGGCAAATGGTGACTGGGCCAAATTTGAAAAACCGGATAAAAGCGTATTAACTTTGCTTTCAACCTGGGACCCCTCTAACTTAGTGCAGTCACTTAACCAATTCTATCATCCAGTCATACGATGTCAACTTGTTACTGAAACCGTTAAATCCTTCACTATCACCCTCCACAACTTTTTTGATTGGCTCGTCATTAAAATCTTTGAAGTCTGAAAAACTTTCTTGAAATCAACATCAAGGCCCGTACGGGAAGCTGAGAGAACTGAAGCAACCGACCGGAAACACAAAAATTATATGCTGTGACTATAATAAACGCTTCGTACAGTTCCGGTAAGCACTTTCAGTTCCGGTAAGTTCGTTCAGTTTCGGTAAGTTCGTTTACTTTAGCCTCTTAATGCGAGAGTAGAATGAATCCCTCTCTACGTGCGCAAATGTCAGTTGACAGCTAAATTCTTCTAAGGAAATATGAACACTCTAAAATTTGACAATTTCATCGGTAACTTTTAGTTCAGTTTTGACATAAGTCCAAGCTTTCGTTCGGCTATTATAGCTGGCCCTTAAGAGAGCGTGGCTATCTGTCAAGATTTTGAAATCATTCAAAAAGGCTCTTAATTGCAATGTCAGCATTCAGTGCAATTCTGTCACATCAAAAAGAATAAAAAAAAGCACTGAATTCTGGACTCAGTCAATGTCTGTCTGTTCTTTCACCCGATCTGATCTAATTCAAAACGAGCTACCTCTGAAAACTGTATTCAAATGTCAAAATATCTCAGAGTCAAAATTCAGCTTCAGCTTCTTCTTAAGAAGCTTGACAACAAAATTTATTCCAACAACCGGACAGTTACGGTATTGGCGCGTATTCACTCAACAAATTTCAGTCGTCTAATTTTCCGTAATTTAATCGTATTCAGCTAACGTCCGGGTAAAAAAGTGAAAAATTTAACAGACAGACGTCAGACTGATCTAAATCAAGAGCATTCTTGTCGATCTAAATTCACCGTAATGCCCGAACAGTTAACCGCCTGGGAGATCTACACCATTGGCACCCTTTTCTACGTCAACGTGCTGAACTACTTGGACCGCTATACAGTGGCCGGAGTGCTGAACGGGCTGAAGAAAGACTTCAACATCGGCGATGACTTGTGCGGCCTGCTACAGACGGCCTTTACCATCTCGTACTTGGTGTACGCCCCCATTTTCGGATATCTCGGTGATCGCTATTCCCGCCGTCGCATTATGATTTTCGCCTTGGTCATGTGGTCCAGTACAGTTGTGCTGTCATCGTTCGCGCTGACCTACACGCAGTTCTTTGTGACGCGCATGATCGTTGGAATCGGAGAAGCCTCGTTCAGCGCGATCGCCCCAACAGTCGTCTGCGATGTCACTCCTAGGAAAATTCGAAAGAGAAGCCTCGCCCTCTTCTACGTTGCCATACCGATTGGCTCGGGGATGGGCTACACACTGGGCTCAAAGGTGGCCAGGATCACCGGGCACTGGTCGTGGGGCATTCGAGTCACGTTTGTTCTGGATGTCATTGGTGTTGTTTTGCTGGTCTTCCTCAAGGATCCGATCAGAGGCGAACGGGAACGAATGGAACAGGGAACTGACGTGATGGATGTGAAGACGAACTACAGGGACGACATCAAGCACCTGACCTCGAACAAGTCCTACATGCTGTCGACCCTCGGCTTCACCTCAGTGACGTTTGCTATAGGCGCCCTCTCCTGGTGGGGGCCGAGGTTTCTGCATGTGGGCTTCATTCAGATACCCGGACTCGAAGACAAGCAGTTGGACGAAGTCGCCTTCGAGTGCGGTGCGATAGCAATTATCGCCGGTCTCATCGGGGTCCCACTGGGGGGCTTGGTTTCGAATTGGCTGATCAAGACCCATCCCGCTATCGATCCTATTCTCTGTGGACTATCGCTGATCATAAGTGACCCACTTCTCGCTCTGGCCATCCTCCTCTCGAACGTATCTCAGCCGGGCACGTACTTAACGATCTTCATTGCGGAGACGTTCATGAACTGCACGTGGACCATCACGGCGGACATCCTGCTGACGTGCGTCGTACCCGAGGCTCGTGCTACCGCTGAGGCGTTTCAAATTACCTTCGTGCACATGTTCGGTGATGCCGGAAGTCCGTACCTTGTGGGCTTGCTGACCGAGATCCTCAAGGAGCAGTGGAAGGGCGACTCAACCGATGTGACGGAGTACAAGGCCATGCGCTGCTCGTTCTTCTCAATGATCGTGATGATCCTTGTGGGCGGAATGTTCTTCTTGGCCAACTCTTGGTACATCGTCGAGGACAAGAGGATTGTTTACGAAGCTCTCGTGAGCGTTAGTCAGAGAAGAGTTGCCGTCCTGCGAGAACTTTCAAGCGAAAGTCCTTAGTTGGGCTTGGAGGAGGAAAAGGCACGGAAAATCGTGGGCAATTCGTTGCCTTTATGGGGCCCAAGATCTGTCGTCGTCAAGTGAAATGTTACCCCGCCCCAGTCTGTTGGGAAATCCAGAAAATTCGAAACAATAAAATAAAAAAAATATAAAGTGCTCAGACCTTCTGTTTGCTCCTCGTTTGGGTTTCCCCGTCCGCCTCCCAGGACTGCCAATCTGGCCCTGGAATGGCGGAGTAATGACGTGAATCTGGTTCGAGTGTATGTAGATGCTCAAATCGATACCAACCCAGCGATGTCTCTCATTGGTATGCAAATTTAATGGAATTTTCAATGAGTACTGCCGACGGATATTGTTATACTGGTGCGGCACTAGAGTCATACAGCTTGTGTCTGTGATGTGCTGCTGCAAATAGGGGCGGAAGATATTTAATGCGTAGATGGAATTCACGCCGTAATGACCAAGATGTGTTCCCGGACTCAAAAGGTGGTTGTTTTTCTTTTTTTTTGCATGAGGGAATTGGATTTTGAACCGGGGAATGGCTTCATTTTGGTTTTATTGGTCATGAGCTGAATACAAATGCCTTCAATCTGTGTCCGAGGTCTCTTGGGGGTTTGGTCTACTATGGTTCCTCTATTCGAGGGAATTACATCACACTCACTTTGAGAGGCAGTTTCGTTTGAATATTGAACAGGAACAGTGGTCCGTTGTGTGGCATCTAAGGCATAGTAGCTCTGGTACTTCAGCGACACCTGCGAGTGTGCTCGAAATATGAAGGCTTGACTTGGGGAACTCTGAAAACAAGTAGTTGCTTGGCCTCTCGCTCCATTTCGAGGCAACATGACGCAGTTTTTGTCTGAATTGGACAACGCCTTGAAGCATGCTATGCATCGTTATATCAAAGACATTATTGTCTAAACAGTTTCAAATCATGTGTCTGCGTCGTGATTGCGGTGGAACTAACAACACGAATAGACTGGTCCGAAATAGCCCTCCACAAAACAATAAACCAGCCGGCATACATACTCGTACATACCTTCTTTTATTATCTTCTTCAAGCGAATAGTAGCAGGGGTGAACGAGAAGAGCAGAGAGAGAGGTGACTGGGCGAAGATTTATGGTCGCTACAGTATAATAGGTTCTACAAAAGATTACATTTTCTCTTCAGAAGTTTCTTGTCCTGAAGTCAATTCCATCAGTCAATGGGCAGCTCCAATTGACTGAAGCGAATGTCAAAACAAAAACTAAAGCAGTTAGGTTTGAACTAGCAACTCAAATAAAAATAAACTGGGCAAGTGCGAGTTGTACTCACACGGGGAAGGTTCCGTCGCATAAATATTTGTTGATGGAAGCATTTTTGAATATCGGGCGACGAATTCAAGTTATTTCAGTCAAATTTTCTTCTAACCTCAACCCAAATCAACCATTCACTACTACATTCATGCGTACAAACAAACAAACGTCCATCCTATATTTCTAAAAAAATGTATCTTAAACAAAAATTCCTCCCACCATATCCAATCACTGCTCATGCCTGCGGTGTGTACATTGCTGTTGGGCATTTAGGGGTTGAAATGAATGGAATGTGAGAGATAACGCTCATCATCGTTTTGAGTCGTCGATCTTCTTCTTCTTCTTAGGGCACTACAGTCCGAGGTGGACCTGGGTCTCACTCAACATGCCTCTCCAGCCAGCACGATATTTCGCCAGCTGTCTCCAGTTTTGCACACCAAGCCGGCCTAGGTCCCCCTCGACTTGTGTGTGCCACCTTGTTCGTGGACGTCCTCTGTTGCGTTGTCCCACAGGCTCAGAGTCGAAGACTCTTTATGCCGGAGCTAAGTTGTCCATACGCTCTACATGGCCTAGCCATCTTAGGCGTTGGATCCGTAGACGCCTGGCTAGACTCATGTCGCTGTACAGCCCATTTGGTTCCTGGTTGAACCTTCTCCTCCAATCGCCATCAACGCAAACAGGACCAAAGATCGCGCGCAGAACTTTTCTGTCGAAAAGACCAAGAAGCTGGTGGGATGCGAGCAATGATTCCTGGAAAAGCTTAGATCAGGTTGACATACAGCCATTCCGCGGAGCCTTCTGGATAGGATTTACAACCGGACCTTTCAGAAAAAACCAACACTCTGGCAAAAGGTTTCAAGAAAGGCACCCAAACTTTTCGAAATTATGAGCGTAATCTCGTTGCCGACACGCAGAGTATTTAAGAGCTACTTACTGAGCACTACCAGGAGGTGGATGGGGAATGAACACATCACACCTCCAGTCAATGAAGTGATTGAAGAGAATGCACTGGTATCACAAAGCTGCAGAACAATAGAGCCGCAGGCTCAGCTGGTTTGCCATCAGAGTTCTTCAAGGCTATGTTCTGGAAGGGAGCATGCACCATAATAATAATAATAATGGCGGCGCTACAGTCCGAGGTGGACCTGGGCCTAGCTTCTCTGCAACCACTCGTGTTGTGCGTGCTATTGTTCTATCACGAGTGGAGGGGACCTACAGTTTTAATGCCGACTCCGAACGGCGAGATTGAGAAACTTTTTCTAGACAGTTATACTCTTTGAGCATTGTCAGTAACTTGAAAGAGGTGGAGCCGCGAACAATTTTTTTTTTGAAAAATTGTCTGAACTTGGATTCGAACCTAGACTGTGAAAGTCTAATGCGCATGGGTCGACGCACGAACCCACACGGCCACGGCGCCCCGGAGCATGCACCATATCATTTGTAAAATTTGGGAAAACTAAAGCGTACCCGACGATTGAAATATATATACATACATACATACATATATTGAAAGTAGCAATTTTTTTGTCGCGCACCAATTAGAGGTTACATTTACAAATCTACGCAAAGTACATAATTTTTTATACGATTTCAAAAATCATTTATTTTTTGTAAACTAGAAATACAGACTTTTTAGAATATATATAGGATGTTATGCCTTTGAAAAGAAACTTTAATGAATTTGAAGAAATTGCTTGATTTTACATCTAGTTCCAAAGAAAATTAAGAACAAATAATTCGTGACGAATTTTGATATGGAGGGTTTCTTCGAAATTTTCGTGTATGCATATATCATGCTTAACTCCACCCTACGTGATATAACGTGGCGTCGAAAGACGTGAGATGGCATAGAATGACGTGACGTGATGCGACATGAAATGAGATGACGTGATGCGAAGTTACGTGACATCACCTCACGCCACCTCACGTCACCCTCACGTCACCTCACGTCACCCTCACGTCACCTCACGTCAACCTCACGTCAGCTCACGTCACCCTCACGTCAGCTTACGTCACCCTCACGTCAGCTTACGTCACCCTCACGTCACCCTCACGTCACCTCACATCGCCCTCACGTCACCTCACGTCACCTCACGTCACCCTCACGTCACCCTCACGTCGCCCTCACGTCACCTCACGTCACCCTCACGCCACCTCACGTCGCCCTCACGTCAGCTCACGTCAGCTCACGTCACCCTCACGTCAGCTCACGTCATCCTCACGTCCCCTCACGTCACCTCACATCGCCCTTACGTCAACCTCACGTCAGCTCACGTCACCTCACGTCAACCTCACGTCAGCTCACGTCACCCTCACGTCAGCTTACGTCACCCTCACGTCAGCTTACGTCACCCTCACGTCACCTCACGTCACGTCACGTCACCATCACGTCACCCTCACGTCACACTTACGTCACACTTACGTCACGTCACGTCACGTCACGTCACGTCACGTCACGACATATCACGTCATATCACGTCATATAACATCACATATTACTTATCATCACGTCATGTCACATAACTCCTCGCCACGTCACATCACGTACGGTGGTCTTAGGCGTGAAATATGCATACACGAAAATTTCGAAGAGACACTCCATATCATAATTCGTAAATGAATTATTTGTTCTTAGTTTTCTTTGGAACCTGAAGTGAAACCAACTAATTTCTTCAAATTCATTAAGGTTTCTTTTCCAAGGCATAACATCCCATATAAATTCTGAAAAGTCTATATTTCTAGTTTACAAAAAATAAATAATTTTTGAAATCGTATAAAAAATTGTGTATTTTGCGTGGAATTGTAAATGTAACCTCTTATTGGCGCACGACAAAACAATTGCACGTTTCAATATAATTACATACAAGAAAACTACAAAAAATTTATAGTGGCAAATAATTGTCTTCAATGACTGTGTAAAACAGTTGGCATCAGTTCAATTTAATTTAGTATAAAATTTAATGAATTAATTGTACGTATGAAGCTGATATTTCAATCGTCGGGTACGCTTTAGTTTTCCCAAATTTTACAAATCTTTGACGTTAGGCAAAAAGTTCTTAAATCGGAAAATGCAGTTTTTCGTAAAACCAAATTGAAAATACTCGTAGATTAATTATTTGCAAATCGGGATTAAATGTATTCGAAAATAATCTGGGCAAGTGCGAGTTGTACTCGCACGGGTAAGGTTCCGTCGCATAATATTGATGGATGATTTCTGAATATCAAACGACGTTTAAAAACTATTTCAGTTGAATTTTCTTCTAACTTCAACCTAAGTCAACTATTCATTCATACATTTATACATTTGAAATTTATCATTTCTTAATGCTTACATTGATGTCTTCAAAACTGCGTTTTCAGATCTTCAAAATTCGCATGTCGATGATTGACCGTTTTTGGCCAATATCTTTGTTTGGTTTTAAATGAAAGTACTCAATGAAGCCAAGTTTTTGTGATTTTTTCAGATTTTTAAACACTTTGGTTTAGAAATGGCAGGGGGGGACACATTTAAAAAAAACTTTGGAGCTCCATATTTTCCAAACGGTATTTTGGATAAAAAAGTGTTGAAAGAAACCTCCACCTCATTTCGAAAGATCTGTCGATTGATATATATTTCGATGGGATGCGACAATTTTTCAAAATGAATGTCAAATGGCCCCACTTTTTAAAATCGCTGCATAGGCAATGACATCTAGGTCTGAAGTACCTAATTCCAAAATTTCATGCCGATATCTTCATAAACTTCGGAGGAAAAAAAGTGTGACAGACACGACGGACGGACGGACAGTTTTTGTAGACGGAACCTTAAAAAGGACTTTAAGGATGCACACAGTTCGCGGAGAATATCTTGGCGAAGCAACAGCCTTTGACGAACCTGGCCCTCAGTCAACTTGCTACAGTGAAACCTCTCATTACGGACAGATCCCTTAAACGGACAAATTTTCCCGACTTCTGTTTCAGCTTTCATACATTTTTTCATCTCTTTCCGTAATAACTGCGTAAAATAATAATTGTGGCGCTACAGTCCGAGGTGGACTTCTCAGCAACCACTCGTGTATTTATACAGGGTGAACCATCTAATGTTTTTTTAAATCATTGGTTATTATAACACCAACAGCTGTTTTTCGCTCGAAATCTTGACAGAAAGTCAGTATTATACCCCCGCGGAACGAAATGAGTAGATTTACGCTTGAACAACGTTAGGTAATATTGAAAACTTATTTCCAAAGTGAGTACTGTGCTGTAGGGCCCAAACAGTGCGTTTTGGCCGAAATGAACCACCCACCGTACCGCGACTGCTGTACGCAAGTTTGTGCAAAAAGTTCGTGGGACTGGTATGATAGTGGACAACACTCATGGTCCCCGTCGTCGTACGGTGCGCACAGATGAGAATGTGGCTGCTATGCCTGTGGCCGAGAGTGTGAGACTCAATTCACGAACATCAACTCGCCATCGATCTCAACAGCTTAACACTTCACGCACTAGCCTGAAGAGAATTCTGCACAAAGATCTCGGATTATTCGTCTACAAGGTCCAATTGACTCAACAACTGAAGGCGCGCGACCATCCGCTTCGTTACCGCCTAGCAGTTTGGGCCTTAGAGCAGTTTGAATTGGACAACGATTTTGGGCGAACAATCATTTTTCTGACGATGCGAGGCGCATTTCCATCTCGGCAGCTACGTTAACAAACAGCCAATGCATCCACAGAGAGTGAGAGTTTGGTGCGGATTGTGGAGTGGTTTCTTCATTGGACCATTTTTCTTCGAAAACGAGGGTGAGAACAACGTTTCAATCAATGATGGGCGTTACAGAGCCATGTTAACCGACTTGTTTTTTTACTGAAATTGAAGACATGGATTTGGAAGACCTCGGGTTCATGCAGGATGACGCGCCATGCTACACAGCCCATGCCACGATCGATCTTTTGCGCACCAAATTCCCAAATCGTGTTATCAGCCGTCTTAGTGTCAATTGGCCGCCTCGGAGCTGCGATTTGACCCGTTTGGACTTGTTTTTGTGGGGAACCGTGAAGGACCGATGTTATGGCAACAATCCGGAAACGATTCAAGCACTTAAGGCCAATATCATCCAAGCAATCCGCTTCTGGCGGACCATCAACAAGGTCTTAAAAAAATTGGGGTGTCAGAATGCGGTACTGCAAAGCTAGCCGAGGCAGCCACTTGAACGACGTTGTATTTGGTAATTAATGGGAATGTGGCTGAGTTCGTAAACGTCAACAAAATGCGCATCACGTAAACTTCACTGTCTATGTGATTCGACGCAACCATTGCGATGTATCACGATGCTTTAATTTTGTTGGCGTTTTGGAATGGCTTATTGTTTTGTGTTTTAATTGTTTCCTTTCTTTTTGCAAAAATTTCAAAGAAATTAGGGACGTTTTTTTAAATAATTCGGTCAATAATGTTGGCAACTACAATGCCAGCATAGTTCAATATATTTTCGACAAAAAAAAAAAAACAATTGAGTCGGAAAGTAACAAAAAAAAAAGTCATCGCATCACAATAATCTATGATGCGCTGGTTGCTTTTGTTTGCGCATCGTTGTTTTCATGTTGCATTTTAGAACGTGATGCAAAGCATCATTGCCAAATGTTTGCAATGAAAAACGCTTGACGTTGCAATACTGCGCTAATGTGCGATTACGAACTCACCCTGTTTGTTCTTACTAAAAAAGCCATAACACATGGAAACAATTTAATTTTGTTCATTTTATTGCATTTTCCAAAAGAATCTTGTATTTGGCCCATCCTGTACATTTTGAGCATTATCAGTGACCCGAAAGTTGTGGAGCCGTACTAATATCAGAGGTGTTTTTTCGGGAATCGAAGCCAGACTTCGAGCGTAGGGGTCGACGCACTTACCCACTATGCTACGGCGGCCACGTCTCCCTTAGGCGGATAAAAAAGTTGTCACCATCGCTATCCGCCTAAGGGAACTACTAGTTAGCATAAGCCACTGCAAATCTTTGGGAGCTTTTTTTAGAAATGCACTCAAAATAGGTCGCGAATTTCTTCTCCTTACGTGTACAATTCACATGAAGTCATCTCTTCTGGCGTTGTCCTACCTCAGAAAACAGAATTCTTTAATTTGGTGAGATGGAGCTGGCGAATTTTCTTTCGATGCGTTTATTATCTGAGCTCTTGAGTTCGGACGTAAAGCACGTACACTTCGCGATTGAGTTATCTCTTCAACTCAACATTAACACAAAGTTAACCAAGAACACTTGGTTACAAAACTTCGATCAAAGGCATTCGTCTGTGAGGAGGCTCATGCGTCTGCTTCGTAGACCCGGATCAGGTTGATCAGTGTTAGCGTTTTGAGCAAATCGAAGCCACGTTGCTTTCCAAAAAGAAGAATTGAGAAGTATCACCAAGTTCTGATATGTTTGTTTGACGGTTTCAGTGATTAAAGGTTCCTATTTCTTTTTGAATTAGCTACAGTAGAATCTCGAAAACATGAACGTTGCTATAAAGATGAAAGATGAACAATTTGTTTACCATCTTTCTTCAAGTCGACAGTCTATTATTGAGCAGTTTTTTTAAGGTTCAGGCTACATAAACGGAACCTTTATAATTTCGGTGTGTCCGTCCGTCCGTCCATCTGTCTTGTCTGTCACACTCTTTTATCTCCTATGTACATTTATAAAGATATCGACAAGAAATTTTGGAATTAGCTTGGATACCATTGCCCATGCACTCAAATCTAAAAAGTGGGGCGATTTGGGGGTGGCTCCCTTATAGATGAAGTTGCCATGGATTTTGAAACATTGACGCACCCTCTCGAGATCTTCTTTTTCTTCTTCTTAGGGCGCTACAGTCCGAGGTGGACCTGGACCTCACTCAACATGCTTCTCCAGCCAGCCCGATCTTTCGTCAGCTGTCTCCATTTTCGCACACGAAGCCGGCCTAGGCCCCCCTTGACTTGTGTGCGCCACCTTATACGTGGACATCTTCTGTTGCGTTGTCCCACAGGCTCAGAGTCGAAGACTCTTCGGGCCGGAGCTAAATTGTCCATACGCTCTACATGGATCCGTAGACGCCTGTCTAGACTCATGTCGCTGCACAGCCCATACAGATCGTGGTTGAACCTTCTCCTCCAAATGCCATCAACTCAAACAGGACCAAAGATCGCGCGCAGAACTTTTCTCTCGAAAAGGCCAAGAGACTGTTTATCCGCTTGGGATATTGTCCATGCCTCTGCGCCGTACAGCAGGACTGGGATGATCAAGGTCTTAGACAAAGTCAACTTGGTCTTCCCAGAGAGGGCTCTATTACTCAATTAGCGTTTGAGCCCAAAAAACAGCGGTTGGCAAGAGTTATTCAGCGTTTGATCTCGGCACTGATGTTGTTTGTACTGTTTACTGCGTGGCCAAGGTAGACGAAGTCGTTAACTACCTCAATGTCATAGCTGCCTCTGCTGACGTTCTGGCCAAGTCGTCGATGTTGTGTGTCCTTTCTCGATGACAGCATATGTATATTTGGTTTTGCCCTCGTTTACCGCCAGACTCATTTTAGCTGCTTCCGTTTCAATGCCAGCAAACGCATCATTCACGGCTCGCTGTGTTCGCCCAATCACGTCAATGACATCCGCGTAAGCTAGCAGCTGAACGGACTTTTGGAAGATCGTGCCTCTTGTGTTGGCCAGTGGGGAGTTTTGTACGATCTTCTCAAGAACGATGTTAAAGAAATCACATGACAGCGCGTCGCCTTGTCTAAAACCTTTTTTGACATTGAAGGTCTCGGTGAGTTCGTTACCGACCTTGATGGAGTAGAGAGATATCACTCGATTTTCAATCGATCAATCGATTTTTGAAATAAGGTTGAGGTTTGCTTCGACACATTTTTATCTAAAGTACCGTTTGAAAAATATGTAGCAGCAATGTTTTTTTAACGCGTCCCCCATCCCATTTTTAAGCCAAAGTGTTTAAAAATCTGAAAAAGTCATAGAAACTTGGCTTCAATAAGCACTTTCATCTCGAGCATCCTGGCCCAAATAGTTTTGGAGATATTGGACAAAAACGGCAAATCATCGACATGCATAATTTGAAGATCTGAAAACGCTGTTTTGAAGACCTCGGCGTAAACATAAAGAAATTATTGATATCAAAATATCCATTTATGTGAAAATTTTGTGATATCAAAGCTTTAAAATTTAAAATGTATTCATTTTCACACATAAATTCCATGCTGTGATCGACAATTCGAAACGATGGTGTGTGTTATCTCTCAGACTCATTTCAACTCCTTAATGCCCAACAACAATGTGCGCATGAATGGAATGAGCAGTGATAGTGGGTATTATAGACGCTTTTAAGTGTACACCAGTAACGCCAGAAAAAGTTTTGGTGGAAATTTCGAAAAAAAGCTTATCTAAATGGCTGACATTTACTGGATCTTCCATCACTTTCACTGAATAAAACAAATTTTTGTCCCTAATTCGATCTCTTGTTTGTTTGTTCGTAAGAGAAACTGTTGAGAAATCGTTCAAAATTTGATGAAAAATTTGGATTTTTGGTCTAAAGCAGCACATATTTCAGTTGCGTAGAGGAAAAAAACTCATTTATTGTGCTCTGCACGCTCTGTCACATTTTTGACGGTTGCCTGTTCAAATATGCTAACATCAATCAAATACTTGCTTTACCCTCCTTCCGTCACTCTTCAGAGAGAGTCAGAGTCCGTTGATCCCAAAACAAGTACGTTAGAAAGCAGGTTGACATTTGAAGGCTTCCTCTGTGGTGACTGAGGGTGTCATCTGAAAAGACTACCCTTCAGAACGGCAGTGAACAAAAACAAAAACAACAACGAAAAAAAAATCAATTCAGCGATGACCTGAGACACGAAATCACTTTCCAGCACGTGTCAGACATGTGCCTCCTCGTGTGCGCCTATTACCCCCCTGGCTGGCCCTAAAGAGATCCTCTTCCATCTGCTCGCATAACCCCTCAAGGATTACTTTTCAGTTTCGGCGTTGCATGAACTTTTTCTTGTTTTTTGTTTTTTTTTGTAATCCCCTATGCAAAATTTATGATAATTTATTCACTCACCGGGAACTCTGTTTTTTTTTACCTTTTGTCCTTATTTTCTTGTTTTCACTCCTCGCAGGTCGACCTCCGTCCTCGGGTTGCGCGACTTGCGATGTCGTTGCTGTCGTCGGCGTCGTCAGCGAGGACGGTCATCTCTAATGAAAGGTGCAATGAAAGAAAAATTGCGCAATGAATTATTAATGAAACACCAGGCAAACAGAGGGGACTTTCGAGTGCCAGCACGCTATCTCAGTCGCTGTCTGTTTTTCTCTCTCGCTCCCGTGAATGCCCTGAGGATGTGTGGTCGGCGAGCAAAGCCGAACAAGCGGGAAGCGGTTCAGCTCGGCTGTGATTGATTTATGTCCTTTTGATGATACGCCTCTAGTCGAGAGCTCATGCACAATTGAAAACAGTAGTACTCGCATTTGCCATGCCGCGCCGAACGGGGGGAGTCGTGGCAGTTTGAAAATCAAATCTCATCGATTTTGTCGTCCTTCGTGGCGGCTCGCTAATGAGTGGATGAGTGATTACCGACGGTGACGGCTGTGGGACTGTGGGGTGTGTTCGTATGGCGGCGCGTACTCTCTGTCGGCATTCAGCTCGGTCAGATGGGAGTTTCGCACGAACTGATTTATCTTTTGACGGAAAATTAACTATTTCATGGATGTTTTGATAGCAAAGATTGAGCGAATTAATAATTTATTAATGAGGAGCTTGTGGCGGCTGCGGCCTGCTCGTGGGAATGCGGTGAGGGCGCATGTTAAGCGAGTTAACGATTCGTTTTAACGATAATGATGGAAGTTTTTCTCTTTTTTTCGCTGCTGCTGTGGGTAATAAAGTGAAGATTGAAAGCGATGAAGTGAATATTAAAAGGACTGGTCCTTAATTAAGGGAATAGGCTGGCTTTCATGTTGCGAGGGGAGCGATTTGAATGGACTCACGGTGGCTGTTAGCGAGTTCGCGCACCGGCATTTAGCTGCTGTGAATGTGGGTAATGTGGTCATAGGCGTGGCTTCTAAATTAGAACCGTTCACCTGCTAGCGAACGGCACTTGAGGCGTTAATTGGATCATGCCGTACAACCAGTTGTGCAGGAAGTGTGCAAATAACCATTTTTGCAGAAAGAGAAAATGAACTTCGATTAACCTACGTGCGTGTGGAAGAACTAGTGCGTTAGGAATGCTGTTTTTGTAATGGTCTTTGGAACGATTTTATCAACACGCCTCTTTGCGTGCGATTTTGTGTGACTTCAGGTTTCCAATCGCATGCGCTTGATTTAAATGCATTCAATTCCTTTAGTCTTCTTAGAGGGGTTTTCAAATATTCTACGAACAGATTGCTCTTGTGTTTAGGTGAGTTCGTAATCGCAGTATTAGCAAGGCGTCAAGTGTTCTGAATTGCAAACATTTGGAATTGATGCTTTGAATCGCGTTCTGTAACGTGAAAGCAACCGATGCGCAAACAAAGCAACGTCCTTCGTGGCTGCTCTCTAATGAGTGGATGAGTAATTACCGACGGCTGTGGGACTGTGGGGTGAGTTCGTATGGCGGCGTATTCTCTGTCGGCATCATTGATTTTTGTGATGCGATGAAAATGTTTTTAATTTTTTAAATTTAGAGAAAACGTCGCCAAATTGTTTCACATTTTTACAAAAAAAAAAAAAGCAATTGGCAAACAAACCAATAAACCGTTAAAAAAAGCCAACAGAATTAAGGCACCGTGATGCATCGCAACATCAAAAAATCGTTGCGTCACATTACATAGGCAGTGACGCTTACGCGATGCGCATTTTGTTGACGTTTACAAACTCTCCGAGTGGCGCGACATTCATGGGTGGGCTTAAGGTAGCCCTAAACGACGATCATGCTCGCCAAACTTGCTCGTTTGCGTTATTCCCTACACGGCGAACATTCATTTCGTGTTGTTTCTTCAAAACCTTCAACATGTGTGATAGGGAAGCGCAAGTGGTGAATTCCTCGATAAAATCGTGTTGACATTGTGCAAAATCCGCGATATGCACTCGGCGACGTTCACAGCAAAAATTAGGTTTGCTCGCGAAAGCCAACGAACACGATAAAATGGAAATTTTTCGCCAACAGCGAGCGGCTCGCGAACCAGCCCATACACGACGAAAATGCGGCGAGTACGAGCAAGTTCGGCGAGCATGTTCGTCGTTTAGGGCTACCTTTAGTCTTAGCTCTTGCTTGCTCGTCGTGTTGTTCCCTTAGGAGCTAAGGGGACAGTTTTATACCGACATTGGACGTCAAAGTTTTAGCTGACTCTCTGAGCATTATTAGGGCTCTCGAGAGAGGTGATACCGTGAATGTGAAAGTTGGTGTGTCCGGAATCGAACCTTCAGTGTGCCTTCGACTACTCAGTGTGCCACGGCGGCTACAGGTCTCTGTTGGTTGCGAATTGTGGTTGGAAGCATATATGTGCCGATTCATTGATTGTTATTCAACACTCGCTCCAGTTGGCTCTTACCCAGCTTCATTACAACTTTTTAGCTTGACATTAACGTATGAGTCTAGATTCATTCCTCCTGATTTTCAACCGTACCTTAGAGTAAACATTTTAGAGCACTCTGTTGTCTTGGCTATGGCTTAACACCTTGAGTGCCACATGAGACCACTTTGGTCTCATACGAATTCAGGCTTGCTGTGCCGCATGATACCAGAGTGGTCTCACAGTAGGTTCGCACATATTTGTGTATGTACCATTGTATTGGACTCACAATATGTATTGAATCTAATGCCATTCTAAACCATAAACCCAAGAGACTGTTAGGGTTGGCTTGGTGTTCGGAACAAGATCATACGGAGCTTCGAACTTGCTATACTTGCGCGTATCAGTGCTGTCATCATTCTCAATATCACTGTAGACGACTTTCCGACTACTTCGTTTATTATTGCATCTACCTTATTGAGAAGTCGCATCGGGTTTTCAGAATCCGGTGATACTGGTTCTTGCAGCTGCTCTGCTGGTACGGCTGCTTGAAAAGTTGAGGCCACTGAATCAGATAGCTGTTCTCTAACTTTTCTCGCGATTTCCTGGCGATTGGCAGACGGGTGATTGTCACTCTTTTCAAAAAGGGGGACAAGAAAGAGTGCTCCAACTACAGGGGCATATCTCTTTTAGGTCTCCCAGGTAAAGTCTACGCTAAGATGTTGGAGGCGCGTTCTAGAGCTATGGTCGAATCCAGGATGGGAGATGAGCGGTGCGGTTTTCGTCCCGGCAGAAGTACAACCGACCAGCTTTTCACTCTAAGAATGGTACTTGAGAAGGCTTGGGAGTACGCCAAACCGATCTACACTTGTTTTGTAGATTTGGAAAAGGCATACGACCGAGTTACTCGAGGTAAACTCTGGAGTGTTCTGCAGAAGTATGGGACTGGATGTTACAGCGCAGTCGAGGCGAGGAATGTTTCACATTGGGAGAGTTGAGGTTAAGTCATCTTCTTTTTGCAGATGACTTAGTCATCCTCACATCCTCCCAGACAAATCCGAGGTTATGTTTTTTTTCCAGTACGCCTGTTCAATGCACTCTACATGTTAGTGGAGTCCCATTGAAACAGGTGGAGAAGTTCAAGTATCTCGGGGTCTTCTTCTCGAGTGATGGGAGGAATAATGCTGAGCTTTCCTGTAGGATTGGTCAAGCTGGGTCAATTTTGAAACAGCTTGGTCGATCTGTAATCAGGAAGGCCGAGCTTGGTGGCAAAGCCAAGTTAGCGGTTTTTAACGCAGTATTTGTTCCAACTCTCACCTATGGTCATGAAATTTGGGTAATGACCGAAACTGACTGCCGAGATGAGATCTCTTCGTGCTGTTGTGGGAATTACTCGCCGGGATAGGGTGAGAAACACGACAGTGCGCGATTAACTCAATGTTGGGCAGCTGCTTCTTCGAACGGGAAAGGCTGTACTTCGTTGGTTTGGTCACGTGGCACGAATGTCCCCATCATCACGACTTCCGAGGCGTGCCTTGACTGCGATTCCATCAGGTAGGCGACCGCTTGGCAGTCCTAGGATGAGATGGCTGGACCAAGTCCAAACACTCACCTGGTTGCGCTTGGGCATAGCTCCTGATAAGTTAGAGTCGATGGCGGTGGATCGAGTGGCCTGGAGATCTCTCGTGTGTGCGTTGCCCCCGCGACCCCTTTAGTGGAACATGCGGTTATTGAAAATGAAATGAGATGAGATGGTGGCACTCAACGTGTTAATAACTGTTTTTATTGAAAGTTCGATCACTGGATTGTAACGAAATAAAACAATTCACTGTAACTGTTTAAATTAGCACCGATTTATTCTCCATTAGGTTACATTAGGTTAAAGTCAGTATCATACCTTCACGGAACGAAATGAGTCGCTTTGCGTTTGAACAACGTTGGGAATTATTGACAACTTATTTCCAAAGTGAGTGCTGTGTAGCCTAAACAGTACGTTTTTTGAAAAGAAGTTTTGGCCGAAATAAAGCACCCACCGCCACCGCGACTGCTGTACGTAAGTTTGTGCAAAAAATGTCGTGAGACTGGTATGCTAGTGGACAACACTCATGGTCCCCGTCGTCGTACGGTGCGGTGCTCACGGATGACAATGTGGTTGCTGTCGCCGACAGTGTGAGACTCAATTCATCAACATCAACTCGCCATCGATCTCAACAGCTCGCCATCAATTTCACGCACTAGCCTGAGGAGAATTCTGCACAAAGATCATGGATTATTTGCCTACAAGGTCCAACTGACTCGGCGCGCTACCAACCGCTTCGTTATCGCTTCGAAGTTTGGGCCTTAGAGCAGTTTGAATTGGACAACGATTTTGGGCGGAAAATCATCTTTTCAGACGAGGCACATTTTCATCTCGGCGGCTACGTTAACCTTTAACAAACAAAACTGCGGCATCGGAAAACGGAAAACGCGCACGTTATTGTAAAGAAGCCAATTCATCCACAGAGAGTGACAGTTTGGTGCGGATTGTGGAGTAGTGGCATAATTGGACTATTTTTCTGAGAGTGGGAACAACGTTTCGGTCAACAGTGGGCGTTACCAAGCCATGTTAACCGATTTTTTTCACTGAAATTGAAGACATGGATTTGGACGACCTCTGGTTCATGTAGGATGACGCGCCATGCCCACAGCCCATGCCACAATTGATCTTTTGCGCACCAAAATACCAAATCGTGTCGTTTCATCAGCCGTCTTGGCGATGTCGATTGGCCGTCTCGGAGGTGCGATTTGACCCCTTTGGACATTTTTTTTGTGGGAAACCGTGAAGGATCGATGTTATGCGAACAATCCGGAAACGACTGAAGCACTTAAGGCCAATATCATCCAAGCAATACGTGAGCTACAGCCTGAAATCATCAACAAGGGCTTGGAAAATTAGGGTGACAGAATGCGCTACTGCGAAGCCAGCCAAGGCGGCCACTTGAACGACGTTATGTTTCGAAATTAATGGGAATATTTGTTCTTACTAATAAAGCCAGAATACATGGAAAACATTTAATTTTGTTCATTTTATTGCATTTTCATAGTTGCTTGTCGCCACTTCCAATGTTGATCTACACTACCCTTCACTCACCGTACATATCTACATTTCGTTTTCATTTTTCCTCCTTCTTCGAACTTCAAGCCCAATTTCAGCTTTCAACTTCCACCGAAATGCATTTTTTTTCTCCAATTCAGCTAAATAAAGGCAAGCATCGCCTTCATCTTTCACTCACTCCTGCATACTTTTAGGGGGCGCATGCCAACTAGTTGCTCTACAATTTATTTATTGCATACTAATTGGCGCTATAAAAAAAATCAATTAATTTTTTACTCACTGCTCTCCGACGTAAAGGAAAGCGTAGTAATTCATGTCAGCACCTCCTTCACCCTGAGGCCATGACTGCCAACAGACACCGCAGGGAACAACAAGGACAACACGGCAAAACAACCACTTAACAATCATAATCTAAATTCGCATTACCTTCGTGCCAATGACGTGAAATGTCAAAGCAATTTCACTCGATTGCCCCGAGCCTCAGTCAGATTTCATAACAATAACCCTGCCATTTCGATACAGACACACATTTATTTCCATCCTCGCGTGTGGGTGCCAAACGTCTGCGAAACGCCTCGGCTGGCTCCTTCGGCGACCCGTGCGGCGACAAGCACCGCAACAGTGTATCACTTGTTTACCCGTCCGTGTATCTACCTATCCGTTCGCCCACCTTCACGACCGTGGATCGATAAAACTGCCGACACCACGGCATATTCCGCCCTCCTTTTCCTCCTCCCACCCTAGTCCACCCCAGCCTCCTTCACAGTCTGTGTGTGTGGGTGTGTGTCCTCGAACAGCAGAGATTGTCATTCCATTGCATGTTTCAGTTATCTTTCACTCCTTGCAGGATTCACACAAAATTGGGAATCCTTCACATATCCATAAACAAGCGCTGAAGCCTGATTGTATCCGTCGCTGTCGTCGTCGTAGCCGTCGTCGCACATCGTTCCGGTGAATACATCACTTTGTATCTCTGCCGCTGCAGAGTGCCTTGCGTACACTCCTCATACGGCAGCATCCCTCAATATCCGTCCATAATCCCAACCGTTGGTCATTCGTATCCGGGATAAGCCCCAGCGCAGCGCAGAGAACCTGCGAAGCAAGACGGGAGACGGCACCGGCACCGGCACAGAGGCACTGACTACAGACATCAAAAGCCATGACACCCAGTGACGGTGGTAATGTCAATCGACATGTGTCATCCGCCCCAACAACAACAACGACTCCGGCCACCTCCGGCAGCATCAATACCCGTGCAATCAGCTCGACGAGCACCGTCGGAATGATATTAACCTGCTTAATTGGATTAGCCCTGTCAGGATATGCGACGTATGTGGAGATCCAAGTGGAAAAGGATGATGGCTATCGGGCGATGTGTGATATCAGTGAAAAAATTAGCTGCACAAAGGTCTTCGCATCCAGGTGAGTGTTTGCCGAGTCGACGTGTGCTGTGTGTCCTTTGAAAGGATTTTTGTGTTGATTTTGTGCGTTTGTTTTTCGTTTTTTTTTATTCCCTTTGACCCTCCTTTGTGCTACTATGTCCTCGCTTATTTAATCCTGTGAAAGCGAATCGCTGTGAATGCGAATGACATTAGCCCGACACTCGTGTGTTTGACAAAGGCACAGACAGTCCTCGAGGGTTGGTTGCCTTTGCCAGCCCAGCCCTCAGTTAATTGATATTTATTGAGAAGTGTTGTTGCCGGTAATGTCCTTGTGTGTGATCTGTGCGTGTCGTGTCATTACCAACGAATGTGTGCCTCAGTGTTTATTGTTTGCCTTCGTTTATTTGCAGATACGGCAAAGGATTCGGAATTATCGGTTGGATTTTCGGTGAGGAGTCGCTGCTTAACACGCCTAATGGGGAACTGGGAATTGTGTTCTATATCTTGATTGGCGTTTTGAGTGAGTATTTAACGAGCTATCTGTAGCTGGTTGGTTTTATTTGTTGTTTGCTGAGTTTGTTGCCGGATTGATGGATGGGATAATGGCAGGTTGCTTTGTTTCCGGGAAGTCGCCTTTGATACACACTTCTTTGGGATGTGTCGATGGTCTTGTGGGGGGGATTGGGGAGAGTTATCACAGTTACACAGATTGCCGGAGGGCTAATCGGCGAATGCGGAAATAAGGTTTCATTAACAATTAACAAGAGCTTTGTGGAGGCAAAGGAGGAAGGCGGAAGGCGGAAGGCGGAAGGCGGAAGGCGGAAGGCGGAAGGCGGAAGGCGGAAGGCTGAAGGCTGAAGGCTGAAGGCGGAAGGCGGAAGGCGGAAGGCGGAAGGCGTGATGATTACAGGGAAGATTCTGTGGCTGGCTCAGAACTTGTTGAATCTTAGTTTAAGCAATGGTTAACCCTGACTGAAGTCAGACAGATTTTGTAAGTCTCCCGCTCAGGCAGGAGGTCATGTAGACTCTTGAAACGCTCTTTTCAGTACCGTGTTATCTTCGTCTCACAATAGATGGAGGCACTTACGTTTTTATACAGACTCCGTTCGTCGAAGTTTCTACGACGTTTACCCTCTGCAGATACGCTGGGTGCGTCATCTTTTATGTCGGTATGTGAATATTGAATAATTAAAAAAAAAAAACAACCAATTCCCATATACAGCCTTGGCTAAATGTATTAGACACCCTTTAAGATTCGTTATATCTTCAAAAAGCAAAACAATGTAATGAAATGATAGGAAGTACAGTAGACGCTCGATATAGTGAACATCGATATAGTGAACAATCCAATATAGTGAACGCACAAAATTTTATACAGGCTATTCTAAATAGTGAACGAAAAAAATTGCGTTATAGTGAACCTATGCTTTTTTTTTTTCTTTGAACCTTTCAGCATGCACAAACACGTCTAAAACTCACTAGCGCTGTGGAGTGGGCAGTATCCATACAATCGTTCTAATTTACCGTTTGTATATGGTACACAGTTTGGGGTTGTTTGAAGCAAATACAAAGTGCGAGTTGCTTGTACTTGCAATGTATTATTTTGTTGCGTTTAACATTTTCCTACGGATGAGTTGTTTTTGGTAAAAATAAAATATTCTTTTTTATAAATATTGGTTTGTTTTTTAGTAATTGCAAAGAAAAATTTTATTTATATTCAATTTTTGATAAATTGTACTTCAAAACATACACATTTTGATGAAATTTGGTCCAAGCAGTCCACGCTCGTTACAATGAACAATCTCGATGCAGTGAACAGGCCCGGTTTTTATTAGTTGACTATATCGAGCGTCTACTGTAATTAGTAAGAACAAACATTCCCTTAAATTAAGATATACAACGTCGTTCAAGTGGCTGCCTCGGCTGACTTCGCAGTAGCGCATTCTGTCACCCCAATTTTCCAAGACCTTGTTGACGGTTTCATGCTGTAGGTCACGGATTGCTTGAATGATACTGGCCTTAAGTGCTTAAATCGTTTCCAGATTGTCGGCACAACATTGGTCCTTCACGGCTGTTCGTGAATTGAGTCTCACACTCTCGCCCACAGCAGCCACATTCTCATCTGTGTGCACCGTACGACGACGAGAACCATGACTCCATACCAGTCTCACGGACTTTTAGCACAAACTACATACAGCATTCGCAAGCAGGCGGGTGCTTCATTTCAGCGAAAACTTCTTTTCGAAAAACGCACTGTTTGGCCTACACTGCATTCACTTTGGAAATAAGTTTTCAATATTTCCCAACGTTGTTCAAGCGTAAAGCGACTCATATCGTTCCGCGGAGGTATGACACTGACTTTCAGTCAAGATTTCGATCGGGAAACAGCTGTTGGTGTCAAAATAACTTATGATTTAAAAAAAAAAACAATAGATGGCCCACCCTGTATGTTGTCATTGGTCAGACCCATTTTCATGGCATGGTTCTTAAGACGATTATGATCATTGACAGCTCCAACTACCATCGTCAGCAATTATTTGTCGCAATAGAGGAGTTTGTAGGTTTTAGCTCGATCAGATCCAGGTCCGAGTGGTCTCACAGGCTGTTAGGGTTAGTTATTTAGGGATCCTGTTGTCCACCTTTTTCGTTAACTCGGAGAAGGGCGGTTTGATCCATTGAGTTGCTTGTGAAAAATCAGAGTCTCAGGGTCTCAGGGTCTCAGGGTCTCAGGGTCGCAGGGTCTCAGGGTCTCAGGGTCTCAGAGTCTAAGGGTCTCAAGTCTGTCACGAACCCTTGTCTGGCAAGCTCATCAGCCACATTGTTGCCGGCTATGTCCCATTGCCCATAGTTTAATCTCTCAAAGGCCTTCCATCAAATCCTCTCTCTAGCTTTATGCTGTTGCCAGCAATTACACTCAGAGGCCGTGGAGGTCCATTGTGTATGCCCTTTAAAGATTACATGTTTTCCGAGAATTAACGCAGGGTCAGTATGCAATTACCAAAACCACCCCTTTCTAATTAGAAATTTCCTTAGGTCAGGGATCTGTACCTTCGCGACCTCTCTGCGCTCATAAAATAACCTTGCTTTTAAGTGAGTGAGCCGTCGCTCTTGTAGAGCAGCGCAGTGGCAAAGGAGATGCTCCACTGATTCAATTTCTTCTTCATCCCTACAGCTCCTACAGAAATCGTTCGCCGGGAGGGTAAGCCATTGCAAATATCGTGCAGTGGGCAGTGAGAACCCCTGTTAGGATGCGTATGATTTTCTTATTGTTGGATATGAGGGATTCGGTCTGTGGGATATGATGCAGACTGGGTGGCTTTGCCACTGTTCGTTTGCTAATGACACAGATACTTGCTCAATGAGTCTTTTGGCTGAGCTGATAGGAGGATGGATAGTATTGTCAGTCGATTCTGTGCCTGAACTTGAACCTGTCCGTGCCAGTTCATCTGCCTTTCTTTTCCTTCAATGCTGGAGTGTCCAGGAACCCAGCACAGAAGGATTTTGTGGCTGCTCAGGCTTTTAAGCACTTTAATGCAGTCTTTGACAGATTTGGAGTTTACGAGATGGGAATTCAATGTCAGGAAGGTCCATTTGCTGTACAATCTGCGCAGCTTTCTTAATGGCAAAGATTTCTTATTGAAATACACTAGAATAGTCAGTAAACCGATAGGCATTGTTTATTCTTATTGTCTCACAGAAGATTCCCGCTCCCGTACCGTCTTCTGTTTTCGATCCATCAGTGAAAATGGGTGTGCCTTTGATAAAGTCAGGCTTTTCCCAAAAATCCTCTCTCTAACTAAAATCTGTTGACTATTCAGTTTCATTCCATTCATATTTCCCGTCAGGATGACTCCGTTAAATGTCGTTCTTTTGAAACAAATTTGAAGCTCATTGAATAAACAACAAAGATAATCGCCGCCCATTTGTCAACATTTTCACAACGAACCACCTTTGCGTGGCTGCAATCATTGAAATGACCCGAAAATACCTTGACACGAAAACCACTATATCCATCGAAAGGACACCACCCGTCACATGTTGCTGACGACAGCACAAATAAACTAAGAATGCACTGAGACAACAAAGTGTTTCCAGACAGTGAACATTCTAGTTTAGGAGACCCGGCCCACCCACAGACATGTGCTCTATCGATAAAGACGACTAAATTATCCTGTCGAAGGATGTGTGTCTGTGTGTGGTGTGGCGGCGTTTCATTTCTCCATTATCCGCACGTCACAGAGCAGAAGAATTTTCTTATTCTTTGTTTTCTCTTGGGTGCTCCTCTTGTCGGCCTCCGCAAGACAAGGACTGTGCTTAGTGCTCGCCACCTCACCTCGTTCCTTCGGCGTCTCTGTAACGGCACAGAGAGAGACGTGTGGAATTGTGGAATTGCCAAGTCCTTGGTTAAATGAATACGAGAGTTGGGAGTGCTTTAGTTTGGGGCTGTTTTGCCTCTGGGGAGTGCTGGCAGAGGGCGAGAGGACTTTCAAGGAATACAAGAGCATTGTTTGTCTTAACCTGGGGTGGGAGACATCAAATGACATCTGTCATTAGCTGTGTCGGGTGACAGTTGAAACTAATCGGTTGAAGTACGTTCCTGGCACTTCAGGGATTTGCTGAGGAGATGAACCGATTGGCGGGGGGCGACTTTGATTGCAATGGTTGGCAGAGTTGGCCTCTGTCCAATGATGGAGGAGGACAACGATGGTGGAGATGTCTTGCCAAGATGGGAGCAATTTTTGACAAAAGCCATTGGCAACGATTTTCGATCACTTGCCATATTTTGCCGAGGGAAGTGACTTAATTTACTATTTTATGGCGACAAGATTAGTTGCTTCTATATGAGCTGTGTTCAAGGAGTAGTTGAGAAAAATCTTGCACAAGTGCCCTTTATTCAGCATTCTACGTTGACTTCCTGTAGAAACGAGAGCTGGATATGAGGAAACTTCTTGAAACACTAGTGTGTTATTTTTGATCAAGAAACTCTGTATGAAGCCTGAAGAATTTGGAGGTGATCTTAGCCTTTCTCGAAATACTAGACTGACTTTGTACAAGACATTGAACATCCCAGTCTTTCTCTACGACGTAGATGTCTGGACAATGTTTGAAGCAGATCATTTTGTTTTTTTCGAGGAAAACAGATCTGCATACGATCTTTAGTTCTGCTTGCCTTGAAGATGATTGGAAAAGAAGATTCAACCACGAACTGTACGGGCTGTACAGTGACATAATTCTATTCAGGCGTCTATGGATCCAACGCCAAAGATGACTAGGCCGTATAGAGCATATGAACAGCTTGGGTCCCGCCCGCAAAATCTTTGACTCACAGTCTGTTCGAATAACAGAACAAACGAAGTCCACGATTGAGGTGACGCATACAAATTGAGAAGGACCTCAACTAACTTATTGTGCAGCTATCAGAAGATCGTGCAAGATCAGAGGCTTGTTGGTTAAGGCTAAGGTCTACCCTGGACCGTAGCACAAAGAAGAAAAATAAGCACAGGGTGGTCCATCTAGTGTTTTTTTAAATCATAGGTTATTTTGACACTGACAGCTGTTTCCCGCTCGAAATCTAGACAGAAAGTCAGTATCATACCTCCGCGGAATGAAGCGAATCGCTTTGCGCTTGAACAATGTTGGGAATTATTGAAAACTTGTTTCCAAAGTGAGTGCTGTGTAGCCCAAACAGTGCGCTTTTTGAAAATAAGTTTTCGACGAAATGAAGCACCCCCAGCACTGCTGTACGCAAGTTTGCTGTTCACAAAAAGTTCGTGAGACTGGTATGCTAGTGGACAACACTCATGGTCCCCGTCGTCGTACGGTACGGTGCGGACAGATGAGAATGTGGCTGCTATGCCTGTGGCCGAGAGTGTGAGACTCAATTCACGAACATCAACTCGCTATCTATCTCTACAGCTCAACATTTCACGCAATAGGCTGAAGTACAAGGTCCAATTGACTCAGCAATTGAAGGCGCGCGACCATCCGCTTCGTTATCGCTTCGCTACGCAGTTTGGGCCTTAGAGCAGATTGAATTGGACAACGATTTTGGGCGAAAAATCATCTTTTCTGACGAGGCGCGGCGCATTTTCATCTCGCTTTCATCGGCTACGTTAACAAACAAAATTGCGCCATCTGGGGCTCGGAAAACCTGCATGTTATTGTCGAGAAGTCAATGCATCCACAGAGAGTGACAGTTTGGTGCGGAATGTGAATTGGTGGCATCATTGGATCATTTTTCTTCGAAAAAGAGGCTGGGAACAACGTTTCGGTCAACGGTGGGCGTTACAGAGCCATGTTAACCGACATTTTTGATCCGACTAAAATTGAAGACATGGATTTGGACGACTTCTGATTCATATAGGATGGCGCGCCATGTCACACAGCCCATGCCACAATCGATCTTTTGCGCACCAAATTCCCAAATCGTGTCATCAGTCGTGCTAGTGATGTCAGTTAGCCGCCTCGGAGCCGTGATTTGAGCCCCTTGGACTATTTTTTTGTTGGGAAGCGTGAAGGATCGATTTGATGCCAAAAATCCGGAAACGATTCAAGCACTTAAGGCCAATATCATCTAAGCAATCCGTGAGCTAGAGCCCGAAACCATCAACAAAGTGTTGGAAAATTAGGGTGACAGAATGCGCTACTGTGAAGTCAGCCGAGGAAGCCACTTGCACGACGTTGTATTTCATAATTAATGGGAATGGTTGTTCTTTCTAATTAAGCTAATAATATATGGACAAATTTAAATTTTGTTCATTTTAATGCATTTTTGAAAAGAAACTTGTATTTGGTCCACCCTGTAGACACATCCTTAAAGTGTCAAATGATATGTACTACCTAATCTGTTTGAGGAAATAGCATTATGCTGCCAGTGAAGCACTACAACCTGCTTTTTGGATAACGATTGGGGAAAATGATGATCTGCAGGTTGATTGTTTCTAGATACCTCCTTAGGTTAGGTTAGGTTAGGGGGCTACTAGTAAATTCACAGTCAGACTACTGCCGCTGATCGACCGCTCCAGTAACAATGCCGTTCATTTGATCCCAACGGCAAATGGTGACTGGACCAGATTTGAAAAACCGGATAAATGCGTATTAACTTTGCTTTCACTGGGATTCGAACCTGGGACCCCTTTAATTTAGGGCAGGCACTTAACCAACTGTGGGGGCTTCAATCACTGTAACTAAACTAACCCAACCTAACCTAACATATTTCCTTATGCGGATCTTTAAAACTGAACCAGCTGCCTTAAATTGTACAGGAATTGACAAACTTTTAAGAATGAAAGTCTTATACAGCTGATATTTTCTGTCATTTGACGTTTACCTAAGTGACCCAGGTTTGAAACTCAGACTATCTCGGAAGCAATTATAACTACAGAGTAACCAGATAAAAACGATAAGAAAAGAAATTTAAATAAAACAACAACGGTATTATGATGTATTAATATAATTCAGGCTTTATTTTGAAGCTACATTCATGCCATTATATATGGAATAGCACAACATTCCAATGGCCACCTCGGCTTCGCTGGCAGTGCTGCAAACAGTCAGTCCAATTTTTGATGATTGGGTCCAATATGTGCGGGATTATTCCCGCAAGTCCTTACTCGAGACGTCTCGAATGTTGATCTCGAGCTCGTCCAAAGCGGTTGGCTCGCTAGCGTAGACTAAGGATTTGACGTAACCCCGGAAAAAATAATCGAGTGGTATCGCCTGATCGCGGCGGCAGATTGATGAACGCTCATCGCCATGAGATGCCAAATTTCTCCTTCACAACTTCGAGCATTGCGTCTCTTGTATAACATGTAGCGCCGTCTTCTTAGAACCACAGCTTGGATATATTGAAGTTGTCGAGCTTTGGCCAGTGAAAATCGGTTAACATCGCTCTATACCTGAGACCACTGACGATAACGGTGTCTCTTTACTCATTTCAAAAGAAATAAGGTCCGATGATGCGGCCATGTAATAAATCGCACCAAAAAGTCAATCTTGATGCTTAGTCGAACACTTGTGGATCGCTCCAATAACGGGAACTTTCCTTGTTGACATAACTGCTGAGCCAAAAATGTGCCTAAACCGAGAATATTTTTTTCCAAAATCCGGATCTCCGGCCAACATTTCCACCGCTCAATTAGTGAACTCACGGCGTTGTCTATGGTCCAGTCAGCACAATCTTACACGGATGTATGCCCATATTCAACCACGAAATAAGAGGGGTTGATTCTCTGACGATGCCCAATTCAGCTGATAGCCTCTGAATCGACTTTTTTGTGCCTTCGTTGATACTGGCCCCTACGGCGACTATGCTTTCTTCATTTTCCACGGTGGCTTAAGGTCCAAAAGAGTGTACTCACGCCCAAACTTTTCTACTGTGCGATGAAGTGTCTCTACACTGAAAGTCGGTCGTAATCCGACCTCACGACAAAATTCACGTTGCGTATTAACAACTGAACCGGAATTTCGATGAAATTTTTTAATAATTTCCCTGAATTCGGCAAGCGTGAAACAATTTGTGATAAAATGGCAAACCTTACTGAATATTTTAACAGCTAAATGTCATTGGTAACTTTGACAGCTGCTGAAATACAACAATTGGAAACACGATTATCGCTATCACGCTTTAGAAGCAACAGTACTCATGTGAAGAACAGAAAGACCCTTGCATAGGGACTGATTCTTCAAAATTCGTTTGATAAATCGACTCTTGAGCTTGAAGTCGCATAGCCTTTTAAATGCTTCATCGTCAAAAAATCATGGTTATGTTACTTCACTCTTATATAAGAAAACCAGCCAACCCCGTCTTCCAGTTGACACATTTAGCTTCATTAAACAAAAACGTGTGCGATATGGTGGCGTCTTGGGGATTTTGCAAACGTCTTAGCATCTATTCGAAGTTTCTTCTCGTCCTCGACTCTCCCAAAATTAACTGCTAATTTACCCTCAATTCACACATATTAACACTGAAATTAACACCACACCCTTCTTTTTTCAATTTTTCTCGTTTAGGTTTCTTCGAGAACGTCTGGTTGATAAAGGTCCAGCTATTCATCGCTGCACTGTCAAACGTGATGTCCGTTTACCTGGCCTACCTCCTCTACTTCGTCCTCGACGACCTGTGCGTGGTCTGTGTGGGAACCTACGCGGTGAACTTCATTCTGCTGCTCCTCACCTGGCATCGCCTGCAGTCGGCATTAAGCACCGCCGCAACGAAAGAAGACTAGAAACCCCCCATTCACCGCTGTGTCTATCTAAACAAATAAACAAACCGCTTTAACAAGACTAATTGATGTTTGAATTCCACGAATCTCCCACATGGTCGGACTGACATCTTGCAACAAGCATCCTCGCGGGCTTTGAGGTTCGTTGCCTGACGACGACGCGAATGCGGTTCGCCTTGACGCAACGCATGACATAATCAGATGCTGTGCAGCTGTCTCATGGAACCGCTCAGAGCAGAGTGTCGCGCTCGAGTCACCACTTTGGGGGGCAATCGAACAACGATCAATGCGACCTGAACCGTGCGTGGATGCCGCGAGAAATTCGATTTAATCACTCGCACACGTGATGTCACCGGATTTCATGTTGCCATCCACTGGATTGTCAAGAAACTGGCGGGGAATTGGTGGATGTGACCGCGAGATTGGAATCTCTTGGTGCGCGTCGGCTAATTTGGAAACTTGACTCTTTTGGGTGGGACGAGATTGGGCTCAGAAATGTGCTAATTACACGATGGCCTTGGTCACAGCTCTCACTCTGTGTTGGTTGTGCTGTTGGATGGTTTTTTAGACGGTTTCTTGTGGCGTCGTAAGCCCTGCGGCGATCCGTGGCTGTGGAATTTTGGTGGGTGGAGGCTACCTCAGATGCGCCAGATCGAACAAACTCACGCCGTTTGAAGAACAGATGTTTTCCTGCTTAATACCCCGTCTGCTCAAGTCCCACGACAGGTTTTGTTTCCACCAAACTCCAAATTGGTTGGTCTGTTGTCGCGGCGTGTATCGATTGAGTCAGAAGTCTGAAGTCCACATTAAATCCGCTTCAGCGTATTCCACTTAAACCGAGAAAACAAATTCATTGTCGTTCATCATATCCCGTCACACATGACGACTTAACAATGCGACTTCAAGCTTAAAATTCCACCGGAAATCTAGAAGCCAACTTGTTCGCTGAAACGATAGCTTCCCTGCCGTGACTCAGCGCCAGCCAGAGCGTGTTGTCGTCCACTCACAGAATTCCCAGATAGTTGCACGCATGTGAGGTGCTCGCCGCCCAACGTGACTCCACTTGTGACTTATCCCCCAGCCCTGCGAACTTTCGCTGCGGAATTATCGATCCCCCCTGAGGTCGCCCGAATGAGGCGCAGCGAAACCGTTGAGTGTGTGCGATAACTATCCGCCGACAAATTTCCACCTAACCAATCAGCTAATCCACGCGGAGGCAATTGACAGGTCGCTGGATTGGGGCTCAGTTGGCTGAGCGAAACTCATGCTCCTGCATTGTGATTCGGTCTTATGACGCGCAGCCGATATGGTCCCGGGAGTGAGCTCAATTAAGCAGCGGAGGAGTCACAAGCGTGTGTGCATAGGGCCGACAGTCGCGGATTATTTATTGAGGTTAAGAATTTTTCTAATTTATTTGCCGCGAGTGGAGGAGATCAGGTTGCGGTTCCCAGTCGCAGCACGTATTTGCTCTGGCGATTCGAGAACAGATTGCTTCTTGGAAGTTTCGATGGCGAGTCATTAATTATCGCAAAGCGATCAAGATTAAGCTATCCAATTTAGTGTGGGATTCCTGAAGGACGGGGGATTGTAGACTCGCATGCACCTACACAATGTAATAGGAAGCTGAGATTCTGAGAAATGGACATCGAAGTGGAGCGGACTGTTTGAAATCCCCGGAGATGTGAGGGATTCGGGAAGTCAAAGTGGCGTGGACTGTACAGTCAACTAAAGACCACGTCGGAGGCAATTGAAGCAAATCCCCGGACGTTTGTGTGACGTGACTCGCGGAGGATTATCGTCTGCTTCAGAAAATTGAATGGATTGGATTGGAGAGCCCTTGGTCTGCGTATTTATTTCTTGTGCAGCCTTAAATTGACCAATGATAGGACTGTAATGATTTCGGAACGAGGTTTCTGCTTAAAAAACAATTTGAAAGAGTTTTTGAAAAGCAATCAGGTGGTTCATGTCAGAATATCATTTCAAAAAGTGGGGTTTTCGAGCTTGAAAAACTCTAGAAAACATTGATGATTGTCATGGAGGTTGTTATGTTTGAGAAAGTGAATTTGCAAAGGATTTGCTGGTGGAAGTGAACGACTTTCCTTGGCATGGAGTTTATAAATCGGACGGTTTTATGGCCTGCCCGGGTGCTCATTCAGACACAAGAATTGCATTTTTAAGCCTATTAATCACTAAGTTTTCTAATTGAAAACGAATTAGGGTCCGCTTTTAACTGGTTAAGAGTTCAAGTTGAACGTAGTGAGACACAGCACTGACTTGAGATTGACTCAAAAAAGGAAACCGAGTTTCAGAACTCTCAAATATTCGCCGTTTTCTCTGAATGTCGGAGAGTGACCGTGTCGTGTGGATTTCAATCGGCTATTAATAGTTTTTATTGGTTCCTTATATTGACAGGAAATTGCTTCTTACTGCTACTGTTGGTGAGTTTGGGAAGAGCTGTCAGTGAATGGCGGCGAAGAGATCTCCCTATACACTGATGGCTCGAAAACAGGTGCAGAAACGGGAAAACGGGTCTTCTGCGAGCTTTTCGAAAGATCCCTGAACCTAAGCGACAAATGTAGCGTTTTCCAAGTAGAAATGGTAGCAATAAATGAGGCGAAACTAACGGTAAAAGAGCTTGGTTTGACAGAAAAAAACAATAACTATATACTCCGACATTTAAGCGGTACTAACACCTATAGCGGTGTGGCGTAGTGGGTAGGTGCGTCGACTCTTACGCTCGAGGTCGTCGGTTCGAATCTCGAAAAAAACATCGAACATTTTTTCACGGCTCCACCTCTTTCGAGTCACTGACAATGCTCAAAGAGTATAACTGTCTAGAAAAAGCTTCTCAATCTCGCCGTTCGGAGTCGGCATTAAACTGTAGGTCCCCTCCACTCGTGAGAGAACAATAGCACGCACAACACGAGTGGTTGCTGAGAAGCTAGGCCCAGGTCCACCTCAGACTGTAGCGCCGCCATTATTACTATTATTATTATTATTATAAGACCTATAGCGTCGGATATTGTAAAGTCGAAACTAGTCAACTTATGTTGACTTATTAACTAGCACTACCTTATGTCAACATACCGTTAAGTTTCCTAGGGAAAGAAATAGAGGACGAAGCCTTAGAAAGAGCAAATCAGCGATGACTGAATTTGGACATTGGGTCAACGACGAGAGCCCTATGGCCGGTGCCGAACAAGAAAAAATCATTATCAATGATTTGCATAGGTCGCAAGGATATTCGGATGGTGGTGGGAGTTCTCACCGGACATTGTCCGATAGGTATCCATGGCAGAAGGCTAGGAATCCCTCAAAGCGACTATTGAAAAAAAGAGTCCGTCCGCCACCTGCTGTGCGATTGTCCAGCCCTACGGGGAAGTAGACTTCTAACACTGGACAGTAACTTCTTCGACGAGCTGGAGGAAATGAAAAAAATAGAGCTGAAGCACCTCCTGAGATATGTACAAAAATCTGGGTAGTTCTAATCAGCGGTAAAAATGTAGGTCTCACGGGGTACCCGCATACCCAGGGCACAATGGACCCCACTGTCGGTTTAAGTGAGCCGCGGCATCCAATCACCTACCTACATACATTCTGGGGTAGACTTGTGCCTCAACCAACAACAGTCTCAGCTACCACGATCCTTTTTTAGCTGCTACCGAAAGTAAATAAACCACCGGAAGAACCCTTCATCTTACCGATCACTCTGTATGCTCGATACTATGGGCAAAATACTAGAGAGAATAATATGTAATAGACTACAGCCCATCATCGAAGCCAATGATGGATTCGCGGATTACCAGTATGGCTTTAGAAAGGGCCGTTCCACAATCGACGCGATCAAATTTGTAACGGACAAAGCCCGGACAACCATAAAAGGTAGACGATGGAGAGGAGGCAGTAAAAATTACTGCGCCGTGGTAACACTTGACATGAAGTACATATTAAGATTAATTAGGAGCTATTTTACCGATAGGTTGCTAATCTATGATTCTGACGACGGAACGAAGTTGCACAAAATTACAGGGGCGTGCCCCAAGGTTCAGTGCTAGGTCCTTTATTATGGATGTGATGTATGACGACATTCTACGACTCCCGGTTTCCAGAGAAGCTTCTATCATAGGTTTCGCGGACAATATTGCGGTGGTTGTAGCAGCAAAACTGATAGAAGAAATAGAGTTATATTCCAACGAAGCAATAGCTTTGATAGAGAACTGGTCTTGTCACATGAGTTAAGACCTCGCATATTATAAAACGAAATCCGTGTTAATTACGAGTAGAAAGGTATGGGAGACGATAACGATAAAAGTCGAGGAGCACAACATTACTTTCAGCCCCAGTATCCAGCAGCGTTTGAGAATATATGTTGCTCTGAACGAACGCACCACTCGGTGTTGGTTTGGTAAGTTCCGTACGTGTGATCTTAGCCTCGAAAACGAACAGCGTAGAAAACCGGAAGCGGTAATGGCGCCATTTTACGAGAAACGGTGGATGCAGACCCAACAAAAACGGTGCGGGACATTGCACACAACATGCGAGTATTCCTCATGACAATAAGTCGACACCTATCCCAAAGAGGAAAAGTCGAGGAGCACAACATTACTTCCAGCACCGCCATTAAATACCCGGGAGTGATGATTGACGCTCGAATTAAATATAAGCATCACCTCGCGTACGCTTGTGAGAAATCGTCAAAAGCGATAAGGGCTCTTTCGAGATTCATGTCAAATGTCGGCGGACAGAGGCAAGGTAAACGGTTAATTCTGGCGAGAGTTGTAGCATCCATACAGCTGTACGGGACACAAATATGAATAAAAAGTCGCATATGAAAGACGCGAAATCTGTGTACAGATTATGTGCACTGATAGTTAGCTATGCATTTCGAACGGTATCCCACGACGCGATATTGGTACTATCCTCCATGGTACTCATCGATATCCTAGCTTCAGAAGCTAGGAGGCTTTATGACACGGGCCGACTGTGAACCACGCGAAGAGAATGGAAAGAACTCGTAGTATAGAAATGTGGCAACAACCATTATGATAAGGAAAGAGATATTTTACATGAACTATTTGGTGAACAGCCAACACCAGATAACATAGTTCAGTATATGTTAAAATACGAAGGGCTGCAGTGAACGATGCAGCAGTACGGATAATGTGCGATCTTATGAACGTAGAACAACAGCGAATTCGGTAAACATCTTGTGACGAAGCAAATAGTTCGAACCCTTCCCTCGTAAAGTACTACGCAAACGGAAAGATCGATTGGGATGTGGTTTTAGCCGGCAAAAATCCGGCACTACCAAAGGACGTCGGACCATTGTTGCCTTTGCAAGGTTTCCACGTCCCCTCGCACAAAAAAAAAAGGTATTTGTTCACGAAAGTATAGATGACCAACCCCATTCGTTACCAGCTACAGTCAGTGGCTAACTAGCTGAAAACTGAAACGGGATGTTTCTCAGAAAGTGTAATCGTGAGTCATCCCTAGACCAGTGCATGGACCCTATTTTCTTAAACTAAGCAGGGGTTCAATACGACTGGATGGCGCAGTTGGTTAAGTGCCTGCTCCAAGATAGAGGGGTCCCAGGTTCGAATCCCAGTGAAATCGAATCTGGACCAGTCACCATTTGCCGTTGGCATCAAATTAACGGCACTGGAGTAGGCTGCTACCTGGCAGTACAATGGACCAGTTTTGAGTCTGAGTGCTCCAGTAGTGTTTCAAAACCCCTCCGAAAAAAAAGCAGGGGTTCAGCTTCGACAATATACGGGTGCTGTTTGACAAAATGCCAACTAAACAAAGCAAAAAGTGTTGTGGGTGAGGGTCCTGAGACAATCAGCTCATCATCTTGCCAAGAGTGACTTAACTTGACAAGTGAAATAGGAAGAAGAAACCCAGTCCTACTTTGATTAAATAGCACGTGAGTCTTACGTCAGAATTCACTTAGTTCCCTGCACTCATTCTCTGTTGAAAGACGTTACATCCGCACGCCTCGACGTGACTCCGGAAAACAGCGCAAGACCTTGGTATCGTTGTAAAGCTTTTCAAATCTACGTGACTCAAATCTATTTATTGCAACACTTTTCAATGGCATCGCTCATTCACTCATTCGAGCGCAAATCCATAAATGGATCGGTGTTAATCGCAAGGAATTTCGAAAACAATGCTCGGAGCACTAATTCTGCCCGTCACTCGTTCATGCATATGCACGCGGCACTTCCCTGATCCAAATCCCAAGCACTCAGTTTCCCTGTAATCTGATGAATATGTGCATCTCATTAAGCTATTACTCATCGGCAGCAGGGGTGTCAGCAATCCAAACACAACCTTGTTTGGTTTTACCAAGAATCATCTGCTATCGATTACAAAACACCATCCGTCAACCGCATCGCTGCCTTAACACGGCGGAAATAGATTAACTCCTCGGGTTAACTTTGAAAAAACATCTTCGGATCAAACTTAAAACCACACAAAACGCCAAACGACGGCGTCTATCGTCTTCTTGACTCAAGAACTGAAACTTCTAGACGACCGACGGCGCTTGTGGCGGCGGTGACAGCTAGTGGGTTTGTTTACAAAAGTTTAATTGCAAAAAAAAAGTGTGTCTCTGGGAGAGATTAATCTCTCAGGTGTGGATGGTGAGAGAGATAGAGAATCAGAGCGGTGGTTGATGGGAGAGCATAAGCAGAAGGAGCTTGTGTAGCGTTGCCGTTGTGCAGCTGGTGTCGTGAATGCATCTGAAAAATTGCTTTTTGAGGGAATTTAAAGATTTAACTTCTCATTTATTGGCAGTTACGCTTTTACGTTAAAATGTCTGAATTTATCAGCTGTTTTCATTTCTTAAATTTTCCAATGAAATGTCAAACCACACAAAAATCTGGCAATTTTTATGGGAAGTGTCAAAACGTACGCAAAAGTTTCAACGTGTTGAAAAATTTGAAATGAGAGAGTGGTTTGTTACTTGGGATTACGTTGTTCTTGTTGCTCTCACTTTTTAACAAACGTTAGATCGCTAGTACAACGCAATATTTTGTGCTGTGTTGCTTGTGTTGGAAGTTAAACGTCATTTGACGGTAGTGCCAACGCAGTGTTGTGTTTCAAGCATTACGGCATTGAGAAAGCAGATGATCGTATACGTCTTCAAAAAGCCTCCCATAGCGATATGTAGTAATGTTTGTAAAGCGGAGAGTACGAGTTTGTAGCAGTTCCATTCTTCAAGTACAGGGTGGGCCAAATACAAGTTTCTTTTCGAAAATGCAATAAAATTAACAAAGTTCATTTTCTTCCATGTATCATGGCTTTATTAGTAAGAACAAATATTCCCACTAATTATGAAATACAGCGTCGTTCAAGTAGCGGCCTCGGCTGGCTTCGCAGTAGCTCATTCTGTCATCCCAATTTTCCAAGACCTTGTTGATGGTTTCGGGAATCGTTTCCGGATTATTGGCATAGCATCGGTCCTTCACGGTTACCCACAAAAAAAAAATGTCCAAAGGGGGCAAATCGCAGCTTCGAGGCGGCCAGTTGATATCGCGGCTAAAACGGCTGATAACACGATTTCGGAATTTGGTGCGCAAAAGATCGATTGTGGCATGGGCAGTGTGCGCGCCATGCCGCATGAACCAGAGGTCGTCCAAATCCATGTCATCAATTTCAGTAAAAAAGAGTCGGTTAACAAGTGCTCTGTAACGCCCACCGTTGACCGAAACAGTGTTCCCAGCCTCATTTTCGAAGAAAATTGGTCAAATCATGCCACCACTCCACAATCCGCACCAAACTGTCACTGCGGATACATTGGCAATAACGAGCGGGATTCCCGTGCCCCAGATGCGGGAATTTTGTTTGTTAATGTAGCCGATGAACGCGTGATGAAAATGCGCTTCGCCTGGTCAGAAAAGAAGATTTTTCGCCCAAATCTTTGTCCAATTCCAGCTGCTCTAAGCCCCAAACTGCGAAGCGATAACGAAGCGGATGGTCGCGCGCCTTCAATTACTGAGTCAAATAGACCTTGTAAGCGAACAATCCGAGATCTTTATCCAGAATTTTCCTAGTGCTAGTGCGTGAAATGGCGAGCTGTTGATATCGATGGCGAGTTGATGTTCGTGAATTGAGTCTCACACTCTCGGCTACAGGAGCCACATTCTCATCTGTGAGCAGCGTACGACGACGGAGACCATGAGTGTTGTCCATCAGCACACCATTCTCACGAACTTTTTGCACAAACTTGCGTACAGCAGTCGCGGTGGGTGTTTCATTTCGGCCAAAACTTCTTTTCAAAAAACGCACTGTTTGGGCTACACAGCACTCAGCACTCACTTTGGAAATAAGTTTTCAATATTTCCCAACATTTTTCAAGTGTAAAGTGACTCATTTCGTTCCGCGGAGGTACGATACTGACTTTCAGTCAAGATTTTGAGCGGGAAACAGCTGTCAATGTCGAAATAACCTGTGATTAAAAAAAAAAACACTAAATGACCCACCCTTTATAGCGAAGAGTACGAGTTTGTAGCAGTTCCATTCTTCAAGTATCTTGAATGCAGCTGCAGCTGTCAGAAAATCTTTAAAAAGATACGAGTGACTCATTGCCGACTAAAGTCACATTTATTGATAAGAAAGACTTGGCAACACAAATATCAAAATATTCCATGAGTTCATTGCCTGTCAAAGTGACACTTGACATTTGAGCCAAATACACTTGGCCGCATAAGTCAATTGTCTTCCCCTAGAATTAAAAGAACTGTTGGTCAATTGACAAAAGTGGACGGTTGACTGCTCTGCTAGAAAAGCTGTCACATCTGTCTTCCGAATTAAACGTCAAACATGAAAGCATAACATGGATAGAGAAGCTTGAGACGCCCGAAATTTGGAACACGCCGTCGTTTTCAACTGTCAGTTGAGTCAAGCAGAGTCGTCAGAAATTTTTAACACGCCGACGTTTTCAAAGTTTTGTCAGAATCAAGAGAAGCTTCAGAATGGTTCCAACTGTCAATAGAGTCAAGTAGAGGCTTTAGATCCGTTCCAACTGTCAATAAAGTCAAGCAGAGACGTCAGAAATTTGGAAAACGCTACCGTTTCCAACTGTCAGTAGAGTCAAGCAGAGGCATCAGAAATTTCGAAAACGCTATCGTTTCCAACTGTCGGTAGGGTCAAGCAGAGACGTGAGAAATTTGGAAAACGCTACCGTTTCCAACTGTCAGTAGAGTCAGAGACGTCAGAAATTTTGAACACTCCGACGTTTTCAAAGTGTTGTCAGAATCAAGAGAAGCTTCAGATTAGTTCGAACTGTCAATAGAGGCAAGTAGAGACTTGAGATCCGGCCCAACTGTCAATAAAGTCAAGCAGAGACGTCAGAAATTTGGACTATGTCGTTTTCAACTGTCAGTAGAGACGTCAAAAATTAATAAAACGCCATCTCCTTCATTTGTTTTCATTTCACAAATAATCCGCTGTCAAATTCACACTCGGTCTCAGGCTGTTATTGTCAGCATTGAAAAAAAAGTACCTCACACTAAAACTTTTAGTATCAAAATGGTATCAGAATCAGTTAAAAATACAAAAAAAAGTCTCATCAAAGCAACACTTTTAGCTCGACACACCTGACAGAGAGAAGAGTCTCGTCAAACCAGCAAAACAGCGAGAAACAACTCTCACAACACACCGTCACATGAATCGCTTTATTTGGCAAATTCAATCTTCAGACACTCCGACAACAACCGGTGGAGAGAAAGAAGCAGACCTAAACTTGGCTTTGTTCTGCCGATCGGAGGAGAGCTTACTGCCCGCTCCCAGCCAACTTGGTCGTGTGTGTCTGTGAGATGGGATTTCGATTCGATTAGGCGATTTTCTGATGTTTTTTTCTTCTCTTCTCTTCATTTCTGTTTGTTTTGCTTATTTCTGTGGTCTGTGGGGAGATGGTGTTGTCGCGGTTTTTTCTGCTGCCTTCTGAAGTCACAATTCGCGCGCGCGCTCTGGTATGATCGATGTTTTTGTCTTTACAACGAGATACGAGATATTCACAGCCAGACTCAGACCAAAAAGTGAAAAAAATAAACTCGCACTCAGTCCGTATCTGTATCTCTGTCTGATCATTTAGTTCGCACTTGACCGGATCGCGCGCTGTTTGAGAGTGTTGTGGACCATATTTTGTGTTTGTATCGGCACAGGTAGATCAGTCGTGACGCGATTTTTGCACGATCCACACGATACGAAACAAACGTCGTCTCGCCTCAACCTGTGAGGGTGTGACATAAAAAGACTGCAGTTTTTTTTTTTCAATAATTTTTATCCGATCTATTGTTCTGATCGTTCGACGATCATTTGACATATCGGCAGCAAACAGTGCGCGAAGAGTGACCAGTGAATTCCGAGTCAATTAGAACCCCAGACAGCACTTGAGGCCACCCCCCGGTAAGGCGTGAAGGTCTCACCTTAAATTCAGCACCTGCCCGATCGGAAATACCTCAAAATCGACCAGCTGTTTCGCAATCATCATTCTCCCCGTAATCGCTACAAATTGCTCGTAGATACGCCTGGTACTCTCCTCTGCTCCAGTGTGTGCTACTGGGTTGTGTCAGTTTTTGTTTGTTGTCGTTTTGCGTGTTACGCGCTGGTGCCTTATGCGTCAGCACTTGCATTACTCACAGCAGAGTGCAGTGCAGTGCTACGACATACCTTGTGCATGTGAATAGAGTGGATCTATCCTAATCGGGCTGAATAATGATGTCAAATTGATTCAGTGTATGACGTGTGCGCCAGAGGGTAATCCTACGCGTCAATATTTGTGCCACCAAGGAAACGCAAAAAAGTGAAAATTAAGCGTCAAGCGTTGGGCGCCCGTCGAATTTGTGTGCATTCGCGTGTGCTCGTGTGTTTTGTTGAAAGCGTTAAGCGCAACTTGCTAATGCGTTGTTAATTGTGCATAACTCAAGAGATTTAAGCCTGCGCAGCTCTGCTCGAGATTATTCTTTGCGCCCGCGTACGTTCTTTACGATCCGATCATTTATTTTGGGATTACGTACGTCAAACGCATGCTTCCAGCTCGACAATTGAAGAACGGGTTTTCGTACACTTCAATTGTTGTTTACTTTTTTGTTTCTTTCGGTGAGTTGATGAAATTGTTGTATGTTTTTGTACGTCGTTATATTCTGGAGATTCACACAAATATTTTGCGAGATGTGAAGTGATAATACGCGGTGTATCCGGGTTTGATCGGTGGGGGCCATTAGTGACTGTGTGCTCTTTTTTTGACAGAAAAAGGTTTGCTGGAAGATTGAGTGGGGTCACTTCATTCGGACACAGTCTGGAGTGGGTTTTAAGTTGGCTCAGACAAAGGCTTTTGGTGTGGCTTAAAATTTATTGCATTCGTGGTAGCGACCAATCTACCGAGGCGCTGATTCATGAACACAGCCCCGAGATCCTTGTAGGAAATTTGTCATCGGTATATATTGAGAACAAGTGCATCAATCACTTAGTTGTTTGGGTGAACCCTTTCTATGCAAATGAACTGATTAAGACGTTTCGGACTAGATTTATCCATTAGCTGGGTATTTGTGGACCACACAAGTTTCAGTCTTTTGTCGATCTGTCATATGTGACTAATTCAGGAAAATTACCCATAAGTTGAGGTGCAAAACAAGCGAATTCTGAAGGACGTGTCACCTTCTGAATCGCAATAGTTCCAAAGGCTGAAATGAGGACAATATGTGAACATAAAAAGCAAATATCTCAGACAAATGTTGATTGTTCCTTTCACTCCATCTTTCAACAGTCACCCTTATAAGGCAAACGAAGTGCTGAACGAGAATGCTTTCGCTTCGTCTAATACATTAAACCTAACTTTCTCTAAATTGGAGATGAAAGAAGTCTGTTGACTGAGAGACCACTGGGTCAAGAAGAAAACCAAAGACTGACCATTCTGACGTAAACCTCAGCCTAGTTCAATAATATCTGGACCAAGATAGGAATTCCTTGCAACGATTACCAACAGGAATCCTTAAATGGACATTTGCAAACAGATTTCATGCGTTGAATGATAGCTTTGGCAGCATACAAGACAAGGACTGAATGGAGATACTAAAGTAACTGAACGTTGTATTACAAATTGTGATAGTGGTTAATTAAAACATGCGATTGTATGATGAGTGAGTCCAGGTTCAGGCCAAAGGGATTGCCGAAAATCCCAAACCTAGCCTTACATCAGGTCCTAAATCCACGAAGCAAAGACAGTGATGATTTGACGGAGGACGTAAAAAAATGAGGACAAATGACGACTGAAACAAAGTATAAAAATAGACCCAGCTAACTACAGAATTTCCTTTTTTAACGCGTCATACAAGGTATTTACTACCTTGCTTCAAAAACGATTGAAGATATTGATAGACGATAAGAACTTACTGAAGGAATTCCAGGCAGGGTTTAGGGCAGGATATTCTAGTGTGGACCATATTTTTGTTCTGAGAAGTGTTGCGGAGTCCTTTCTACAACTTCTTCATCGATTTTAAGGCAGCATTTGACACCGTGGACCGAAATACTCTGTTTTATAAACTCTACAGAATGCGGATGTCTCTGAAATTCGGACGAGGAGTCTTTACTCCTCAACTAGAGCAGCAGTTTGGAGTGGGGAGCAGCTCTCTGAGTGGTTTATGACGCAAATGGGTGTAAGACAAGGATGTACTTTAAGTCCTGATTTATTTGCTCTCTTTGTCGATGATTTTGTGGATTATTTGCCTGGTTGAGTAAATTTTTCAGGGACTCTCATAAAGGCCCTGCTATTTGCCGATGACATCGTCACGTTCGCTAACTCCCCAGATTCTCTACAGCTTATGATCAACAAACTATAAGAGTATTGCTATCTTTGGAAACTCGTGGTTAATCTGGATAAATCTAAAATCTTGATTTTTAAGAATGGGGGCGGAAAAAACGCAACTAACGAAAAGTGGAGATTCAATGGTGAAAACATAGAAGTAGTCAAAGAATACAAGTATCTTGGAGTATACTTTACAAAAAATCAAAGTATGGAGAAGCATCTAAAGGAACAACTTTTAAAAGCAAAGACTGCTCTAAACTGCACCTGAAAGAGATGCTTCTCCAACAAAAATATAGCACATAGCTGCATATTTAAAGTTTTTGAGACTACAGTTGAAACTATTCTTCTTTATGCGGCACCAGTGTGGGGCCATGCTAAATATGAAACGGTGGAAAAACTGCACAGGTTTTATGTTAAAAGAGTTTTTCGCTTACCGCAGTCTACGCCTAATTTTATAATTATGCTAGAGACAGGATTGTCTCTACTTTATATTAAAACTTTAAAAATGTAGGTAGATTATATACTTTTTTTTTGCATTTTTTTTTTGTTTTTATTGTTATTTATGATATCTTAAATACTAGGGACAAAAATGCTTAAACTAGTTTTTAATGTAAACAGATATTTGAATTATAACCTACTGGCCCTTCACAGGCACTCTAAGCTAATCTAAGACTAAACTTAATGTTTTTCGACCTAAACTAACCGAATTACTTATTTTAACTAAAACAATATTAATTTATTATATAACTATTCATTACTAAGAAAATATTCTGAAAAAAACTTAGTGGCTGTACGTTTTTCTTAAATGATTATATTCTTAAGGTGTTAAACACGCCTGATACGCATCTTCCTAAAAAAGCTGCCTTGAAGATCATACACAATAGGGCCTGCTGGTTTAGCAAATGGATAGAACTGTCTCAAGAATGTAATTTTGAGCTCGATGTTAGACAGTTGGAAGAAGACTCTCTACGAGATGATCGCCAAAGTAGATGTGAAATGTAGAGGATTCATTATCAGTGCCTCTGGATCTTTACGCAGGTCAGTCTATAACAGACTAAGCTACAATCTAGCAGAAAATAACTATTTTCGAGATGAAAACCGTGTTGATCAAATTTCGCTGATGATAAGAGCTAGGAGTGAACTACTTAAGCTGAACTACATACCTAACAGAGACGATCGACTACTTTATTGTGATATATGCAATTTAAGAGTAAGAGAAGATGTGCCTCATTTTATTGGCCTTTGTCCTACCTTTCGAGAAATAAGAAGACTTGTTTTCGACCGCAACTTTCTGAATGACGCGCAGACTATTTCACTCCAAAATGAAGCTAATGTTGCAAAAATTTCACAGTATTGTAAACTTGGATTAGCATACCGTGAAAAAATAAGAAATGGAGGTCTTTAAAATCTGTTAATTACCCAATATCAATTGCTTCTTGAATAAATATAATTTGAAATGAAATTGCAAATAGTAACAGTGCCAACCGGCAGACGGCTTAGGCCATGCATTAATGTTGTTTTTTTACTTACATACTTACTTACTTACTGCTATAAAAATATTCCTACAGAATGTGAACTAGAGAAAAAAAATCCTTTATCCAGAATGCTTGGCACCTACAGCCTTCCGGATTATAGATTTTTTCGTTTATTAGGGGCTTATTTGTTTTAAACAAACAACACATTTTTGTGATATCTGAATAATTGTGCATAGTTTCTGATATACGAGATTCTCCGTAAAATAGAGTGACCTCAGCTTTTTGGTAGCTGTGCCGACTTCTTCAATACACTTTTTCCTTTTTGCGCCTATAGCCATTCCATTTAAAGACTGTAATCCATGACAATCCTTGAGGAACTCAAGAAAGTTCAACGTTATTCTAAGTTTAACCGTGTAACCTGTCACTCCACGTGTCTACAATTCAGAAATAAATCCCCTCCTGAATCAGAAATCAAGACGTTTGACAAAAACAAACGACTTCGCTATATTTCAGACGATTAAGTGACAAACAATAAATGTGTTCATCTTCTCGTAAAGCTGTGCATTTCAAACTTGAAATGGTGACGCCATTTGGCTCATAAAAATTCTAATAATTAAATTGTTCGAAGACACTGTTCAGTAACGTAACAGATTTGCAGTGAATATTCGATTTAATAAGACAATTTGGGGAAATCTTAGACTTGGATACGGACTAGGACCTTTATTATACCCAAACGCGTTAATGTTCGCTTATTGATCTTACCCCCACGCAATTTTCTCATTAGATATTCATTTGTTTTGTGATGATTAGCTTCATTGGATGCAGTGTCCAGCTGAGAAACAGTCAACTTTTTGCAATAAACGATCAATTTACTGCCACTTCCGCCGTTGAACGTTGGTGCCCATTAATCTCTGACCAGTTCTCTATGGTAAATGTGCTCATGGGAAACATGATTGGAGAGGAATTACGTCGGTATCTGTTGACGAAAGTTGCCGTTTTTTCATGATTCAGTACTGCAGACTTGATTAGACGCAGAAGCCAATAAAGCATGGAAGCTAACTCGATTACTTCTCACTATTTAGCATAACATTCCGGGCACAAACTTCTACAAATTGGGTGTGCGCATCTTGCGAAAGATCGCGATTTCTGGAGAGGCTTACTGGTTGAGGCCCAGATCCACGCCATAGCGCTACAAGAAGAAGAAGGAAGCCGGTTTGTTTGTAGACATATCCGTTCCCACCCATCGAACTCTTTAGAATTTCCTCATGAACTTTTCGAATGTCTTATTGAATGTCATCAAATGATCGACATTCTTGAAGAACATTCCTTTACTGGTTGCGTTTCATTTGTGATCCTCTGTGCCTGTCTTGATGTTTGGGTCGCTGACTCATTCTGTCCCAATCGCTGTTCAAACTCAGAAACAGCCCGCAGATTGTCTCAAATTCACTAATCACCCAAACTTATCCACATAAATATTGAACCTCTTGAACAAGTTCACCCGCGAGAAACTAGCCGCACGCAGAACATCTTTGATCCCATCCTCTCCCAGTCATAATTTCTTTAAAATTTGTCATTAAAAAAAATAAAGCAAAACCACAACAAGACAGACGGGGTCCCACAACACAACTCATAAATAATCTCCGAACACTTGAGAGCCTGAAAAATGTACTGAAATCCATTAGGTTGGTTATCCCGAAAAAAGAATATCAGAGCTGAACACGCAAATCCGTTCACAGCAAGCAAATCAGTTCGCGGGCAATATATGTAACACCAACGTGAAATTTATGACCGACTCTGTGGGAGATCCGAACCGCTGGGTTGTTAAGAGATTCAAAAGAATTCACAACACCATCCCGTGGCGGCAGACGATTTTAACATATTCAAATGAAAATTCTAACCTCACTTGCGCCGCCAATCAATGTGTGCAATCCTGGCGCGGATGTCTCACATGGGAAATAATCTTTACAATCATGCCCACCATGTCCACCATAAAAAAAGATGAATTTAGCGGTGAGATCGTAATTGACTGACGGGTAGTCACAGATTGTCGGCGAATAAAACGTTGTTCATAAACGAAATTACGGGGAACGTTCGTAAATGCCAATCATAAATCATAATTGCCCAAGCTATAGACTCTTCATTAATAAATTCGACTTCTCGATCCGCAAGAACTTTTGTTGTTCGGGGCAAACGACATACAAAACCGTTAGTTTTTAGTACTCACCACAAAAAAGGGGGAAGGTAATGGATATTTTTTTATTGGCGCTCGAAGATTTGAGGAATTCAAAGGCGGCGAGGGTTTTTGGAAGGCACCGATCAGTTTTAAGATAAATTCAAACAGGACAACTGGAATACTTTAACAATAAATACGAGAGCTGTAGTGACTTGAAATGAAATACAGTCAAAATCGGTTATAACGACCTTCAAGGGACTGACGAATTTGGTCGTTATAAGCGATGGGTCGCTGTAACCGATAACTCGAAAATAACAGGTAAAGAACGGAGACTCTTTTAACTGAGCCAACAACAGAGGGATTAGTCTCCTAAATATCGCGTACCAGATCTTCTCTGTCGGCTTATGTAAGAGCCTGAAAACGACTGAATGGCGCAGTTGGTGAAGTGCCTGCCCCAAGTGAGAGGGGTCCCAGGTTTGAATCCGAAAGAAATCAAATCTGGTCCAGTCACCATTTTGCGTTGGGATCAAATTAACGGCACTGGAGTAGGTTGCTACCTGGCAGTACAATGTACCAGTTTTGAGTCTGAGTACTTTAGTAGCGTTGCAAAAAAAAAAAACGCCTGAAGCCCTACGTGAACCGTTAGATTGGTCAATATCAGCACAGGTTCGGGCCAACGAAGTCTACCATCGGCCAGATATTCACATTGCGACCGATCTTAGAAAAGACACATGAGCTTCAATATCCACCATCTGTTTACCGATTTTAAGGCCGCGTATGACAGTATTTAGTGAGACAAGTTGTACAGCGCATTGTCTAATCTTAGCATCCCTGCAAAATTCGTTCATCTTTGTAGAATGGCGGTGGAGAATAGACGTTGCTTCATCGGTTTTGCTCGTATTAGGTAGCAGTTATTCGGTGCTGATGAGGTGAGAGCTGATGATTCGGGCTCCTCATCACAAAAGCATCTGCTATTTCATAAAATTCCAGCTAAAGTAGGCTGCTGCCTGGCAGGACTAGTATTTGAGTCTGAGTGCTCCAGTGTAGTGTTTTAAAAACGTCCGACAACAAAAAAAGCAAGTAAATAAGCTGTCATTAGGCATCCAGTTCCCCACACCAATTTAGTAGAGGTCCCTCTGTACTCTCTTGCGTAGTTCCACAGGCTCAGAATCGACAATTCACTAAAACATACTTGTTGTTCAATAAATCAATGAGCTCTTTGTGGTGGGAAAAAGAGTAACTTAACATCGCACGCACTAGCACTTCCTGTGTCCTGAATAATTGTCACTTCATGCAGCATTCACCGTCTATTGCGACCATTCGTGAGTCTTTAACAGTTGGTGATCTAAAAAGTCGTCTATCGGCTATACCTGGGCCCTCTAGTGTTATTTTTAATTATAAGTTATTTTGACACTGACAGCTGTTTCCCGCTCGAAATCTTGACAGAAAGTTAGTGTCATACCTCCGCGGAACGAAATGAGTCGCTTTACGCTTGAACAACATTGGGAAACATTGAAAACTCATTGCCAAAGTGAGTGCTGTGTAGCCCAAACAGTGCGTTTTTTGAAAAGAAGTTTTGGCCGAAATCAAGCACCCACCGCGACTGCTGTACACAAGTTTGTGCAAAAAGTTCGTGAGACTGGTATGCTAGTGGACAACACTCATGGTCCCAGATGAGAATGTGGCTGCTGTGGCCGAGAGTGTGAGACTCAATTCACGAACATCAACTTGCCATCGACCTCAACAGTGCTTCACGCACTAGCCTGAGGAGAATTCTGCACAATGATCTCGGATTATTCGCCTACAAAGTCCAATTGACTCAGCAATTGAAGGCGCGCGACCATCCGCGCATCGCCATCGCTTCGCAGTTTAGATTGGGCCTTAGAGCAGCTTGAATTGGACAACGATTTTGGGCGGAAAATCGTCTGTTCTGGCGAGACGCATTTTCAACTTAGCGGCTACGTTAACAAATTAAATTGCCGCATCTGGGGCTCGGAAAACCCGCACCGCACTTTATCGTCGAGAAGCCAATGCATCCGCAGAGAGTAACAGTTTGGTGCGAATTGTGGAGTGGTGACATCATTGGAACATTTTTCTTCGAAAATGAGGCTCAGAACAACGCTTCGGTCAACGGTGGGCATTACAGAGCCATGTTAACCAATTTTTTTTTTACTGAAATTGAAAATATGGATTTGGATGACCTCTGGTTCATGCAGGATAGCGAGCCAGGCTACACAGCCCATGCCACAATCGATCTTTTGCGCACCAAATTCCCGAATCGTGTCGGCCGCCTTGGAGCCGCGATTTGACCTCTTTGGACTATTTTTTTTTGTGGGGACCGTGGAGGACCGATGTTATGCCAACAATCCGAAAACGATTCAAGCACTTAAGGCTAATATCATCCAAGCAATCCGTGAGCTACAGTCCGAAACCATCAACAGGGTTTTGGAAAATTGGGGTGACAGAATGCGATACTGCGAAACCAGTCGAGGCAGCCACTTGAACGACTTTGTATTTCCTAATTATGGGATATTTGTATTTCCTAATCATTAATGGGAATGTTTGTTCTTACTAATAAAGCCATAATACATAGAAACAGCTTAAATTTGTTAATTTTATTGCATTTTTAAAAAGAATCTTGTATTTGACCCACCCTGTACATGCATTGACCGCAGATATGCCCTCGAGTGGAAATATGTTCTCTATCCCGAAAGTTGATGTTTGAAACTCCCCGCCATGACTTCTGATGTGAATTCGAATTCATACACTTTTCCCAACCGCACAATTAAATGCCCAACAGCACACTGTCATTTGACTCCTAAATAAAAGGAGGTCATCAATCTCCAAGTCCTCCGCGCTCCCTACATCACATAAGCCTACGTGGTGTCATGAGTCCATGTGAAATTATGTTAAGGATGATTCCCCTAAGCTACCCACGAAAACATTTCGCCGAAATTTATGATTCCCCTCTTAAAATTAGCGATGATCACTTAAGATTTAGGACTGACATGATACCAAGTCTCGTTTGCTGGAGAGTTATAAGAGGTTTCACACATGTCTGCCCTTTCCCTTTCCCTTTCCCCCAGACTCACTAAAACTGTCGTAAATCGAATTACGACGCACGAGTGTAAATGCCCTTAAAGGAATCCCTGTCGCAGTGAGGGAAATCTGCTTAATAGGCCTAACACACAATGAACGTGTTTTACGATTGTTTACGTGACAAGCAAGCATGATTCAGTTCGCAAATCTCGTCGCACACATTCACACGCACACACGTATGCGCGTGTCAAATTATCGTTGCGCCCACCCAAACCAGTTGGACAGGGACAACGACCTGGAGCCGAACACATCCTCTGATGAATCAGCCATCACCCCCGCAGTTTTTTTTTTCGGGGATCAAGCCCGGTCCAGCTGGCGGGCATTCTCCGTTCTCCCTCACTGGTCACTGTAACGAGGCGTGTCCTTGAGATGTCAAACGTCAGTTTCATAAGAACTCATTTGGAGTCAAGTCAAGATAGCCTCCGTTTCGCTTCATACTCGAATGGATTGCCCCCTCGAGCGCTGGTGGAACTCGGAACGAGAATAGCTCTCGGGCACGGGCCTGCGGCAGACTGAGCCGTCGCTTGGGTTGGGATATTGTTTTGCTCGCTGCCTTCGTTTCAATTCTCAACCTAAATGCGGACATAATTTCAATCCAATCGAAATCACGCGACCCACTCGCGTTTGGAGATTTTTTTTATATTTTTTTTGTTCCGACAGCAGCCCACCGATGGACAGCCGATGGCGGACGACATGTAGGGGAAGCACTTGTTGAATTGTTGTCCCCGTACTTCCATTTAAGGCTGCCGAACGAGCGAGGAGCACACTGCGTCTGCTATAGTTGGAATGTTGGCTTTGATTGTTCCTCGCCTTGAAATGGCCGCCCTGTTTTCGGCGAGTGTTCGACTTCTGCACCACCTCCGCCCTCCATCTAGGGAGTTATGTGCACGGCATTGTTTTGTTTTCGACTTTAATGTATTCATTTAAAATATTTATTGTGTGCGGACTGTTTGGGTGGAGAACGGGTCTGCGACGAGGGAGCAGTTTGCTTGCCATATCGGGCGGGGGAAAGCGGAAGATTTGTTGTGTGTTAATGGGGCGAGAGCTGTACACGTTTGGGTGGTTGCTTACGTGGCAGGTGATGGAGAGGGTATTGGAGAGCTCTTGCTTGATGTTATCCCACAGAGAATGCAGCGCATTGTTTTAGTGGGGGGATTCTTAAAGTTCTGCTGAAGCTCATATTTTTCTTTTTTCGTTCGACCTTGTGTCAGCGAAGCACTTTAAAGTCAGTTCATCGTGATGTACGATATTTTTGCGGTCGTGTGGAACTTTAAAGCTCATGAATGCCGCCATTTGCGTGCTGTAGAGCAGTTCCTGTGTCCCTGCCGCTGTCGCTGGAAGGTCACTTTTGAGATGACGTTCACGATGAACTGAACTGAAATCTGGTTAGCCTCTGTGATTCTCTGATTCGGGAGATTCTGGTCACATTGCGGTTGAGAGAAAGTTTGACTCAGGCCAGTGAGTGGTTTGGATTTATACAGGGTGAGCCAAATACAAGTTTCTTTTTAAAAATGCAATAAAATGAACAAAATTTAATTGTTTGCATACATTATGGCTTTATTAGTAAGAGCAAATATTCCCATTAATGAAATGGGAATGAAATGCAACGTCCTTCAAGTGGCTGTCTCGGCTGGCTTCGCAGTAGCGCATTCTGTCACCACAATTTTCCAAGACCTTGTTGATGGATTCGGGCTATAGCCCACGGATTGTTTGGATGATACTAGCCTTAAGTGCTTGAATCGTTTCCGGACTGTTGGTATGACATCAGTCCTTCACGATTTCCCACAAAAAAAGTTCAAAGGAGTCAAATTGCAGCTCTAAGGCGGCCAATTGACATCGCCGAAACAGCTGATCGCGCAAAAGATCGATTGTGGCACGGACTGTGTGGCATGGTTCGCCATCCTGCATGAACCAGAGGTCGTCCAAAACCACGTCTTCAATTACAGCAAAAAAAAGTCGGTTAACGTGGTTCTGTAACGCCCATCGTTGACTAAAAACATTATTCTCAGCCTCATTTTCGAAGAAAAATGGTCCAATGATGCCACCACTCCACAATCCGCATCAAACTGTCACTCTCTGTGGATGCATTGGCTTCTCGACAATAACATGCGGGTTTTCCGAGCCCCAGATGGCGTAATTTTGTTTGTTAACGTAGCCGATGAAAGCGGGAGTAAAATGCGCCTCGCCTCGTCAGAAAAGACGATTTTTCACCCAAAATCGTTGTCCAATTCAAGCTGCTCTAAGGCCCAAACTGCAAAGCGATGACGATGCGCGGATGGTCTCGCGCCTTCAATTGCTGAGTCAATTGGACCTTGTAGGCGAATAATCCGAGGTCTTTGTGCAGAATTCGAATTCTCCTCAGGCTGAGCGTGAAATGTTGAGCCGATGCTGAGAGATCGATGGCGAGTTGATGTTCGTGAATTGAGTCTCACACTCTCGGCCACAGCAGCCACATTCTCATCTGTGCGCATTCTCATCTGGCGGAACCCACAAGTGTTGTCAACTAGCATTCCAGTCTCATGAACTTTTTCCACAAACCTGCGTACAGTAATCGTGGTACGGTGGGTGCTTCATTTCGGGCAAAACTTCTTTTAAAAAACGCACTGTTTGGGCTACATAGCATTGACTTTGGAAATAAGTTTTCAATATTTGCCAACGTTGTTCAAGCGTAAAGCGACTCATTCCGTTCCGCGGAAGTATAATACTGACTTCCTGTCAAGATTTCGAGGGGGAAACAGCTGTCAGTGTCAAAATAACTTAATATTTAAAAAAAAAACAACTAGGTGGCCAACCCTGTACACTATCTATCTTTCAAGGACAAGCTCTATTCAGAAATTAATAGCAAATCCTCCCTGTTTCTGTGGGGGCCACGGTGTATGGAGTGATTGATAGTCTATTGTTCGATCCCAGACAGACTAACCTTCATTTTCGCGGCACCACCTCTCTCGAGCTCTGAGCGTGCAGTAAGGCTTCTCAAATAATGAAGGTCCATGTTTCGTTCCCGGACACAGTAACTTTCATTTTCGCGCTCCGATGGTGCAACTGTCTCCGAGGGTGCAACTGTCTTTTTTTTTCGTAGGATTTTTGAAACTCTACTGGAGCACTCAGACTCAAAACTGATCCATTATACTGTCAGGTAGCAACCTACTCCAGTGCCGTTGATTTGATCCCAACGCCAAATGGTGACTGAACTAGATTCGACTTCAATAGGATTCGAACCTGGGACCCCTCTCACTTGGGGCAGGCACTTAACCAACTGCGCCATCCAGTCGTTGAACCAACGATGGTTGCAATTTCTTTGAAATCTCACTCTTTGTTGACTGCCCTATGCCCGGCTAACTCAGTCGGTGAGCATAAGACTCTGAAACAGGGTCGAGGGATGGGGGCCCACGTTGAGAGCCATTTTGTTGCAGAAAGGCTTGGCTGGGCAACGGTGGAACGCTTGCGGTTGCATGGCTTGTCGGACGGGGCGGTTCTTGTCCCCCCACTCGTACACCACCCGGTTGCAAACAAAAAAATATCGTGCCTATAGCTAGCTAGGCTAGCTCCAAACCTACCCTAATGGAAGGGGAGTGTGATGGTTAAAGCATCACTTCCACTCTGGGGCCATGGGGCCCATTGTGAATCCCTTCACAATCTATTAACCTATCCTGTCACGTGGTGGCTGAATCTACCCCGTGCTCTTTGTGCATTTTAGAAGATCCGATATATCTGCATTCGCTAAGTTCACAGTCTCTGTAAAGAATCTTTGGCTCAGCGAAACTAAGTCCCGATTTTGTAGAGCTGGGCAGTAGCAAAGCAGATGTTGTATCGTTTCGGTCTCTTCCTCATCTCCGCTGCTCCGGCAGAGGTAGGTAGGTAGGTAAGTGGATAGAAGGGCACAAGCCACGTCTCACTTAGGTCCTTAGGGACCCATTGTGATGCCCAATCGGGGAATAGTGTCCCCTTTTAACCCTTGTCGCACTCATGGTCCTACGTTGTGCCGGAGCCATCCCGATTTCCTTATGAACCTGCAAAGAGATCTAAGAGGTATATTTGAAATTTCTTGTAAGTCTTGAAAGAAAAATTCTCCCAATGTTCTATGACGCAACTGACAAGGACTAGGGCAGTCCCATTTTCATTGCATGGTTTCTAAGATGATTATGGCCAGTGAGAGCTCCAACCACCATGGTTAGCAACTCTTTGTGGCACTAAAGAATCTTGTCGGTTTTTGCTCGATCGTATCTGGGCCATAATGCTTTAGTAGTCACACATGTAGACAGACCGCGCGATCTACTACTGTTTGCCACCTTGTATCCACCTTATTCCTCAGCTCTGAGAGTGGCGGTTTAATACCATGAATTGCCTGAGACACGTCGGTCATTGACCCTGTTCTGGCAAGTTCATCAGCTATCTCATTGCCGGCTATGTCCCAATGTACTGGGACCCAGCACAGATTGATCGAGTGCTGTGAGCCAAGAGCTTTTAGACTTTCGCGACAGCTTGCGGCTAGCTTGGACTTGACTACTATACTATATACGGATATAGCTTTCATGGCCCCCTGACTGTCAATGAAAATGGTAATATCAGCTGGTGGTATCGCCATCATTGATATCGTTTTGGCAGCTTCTTTGACCGCCAGGACCTCCACTTGAAACACACTGCCATAATCAGGGAGTCTGATTGAGCAGTGCAAGTTTAGCTCGTTGGAGAAAATGCTCGCGCCTGTGCCTGCTTCCATCTTTGACCCATCGGTATATACCTTTATTGTCGAGTTGTTGATGGGTTCATTGGACGCCCACTCCTCTCTGGTGGGGTATTGGCATTTGAAGGGTCTCTCGAAGTCGAGGTATAGGAGCCTATAGTCGCTCTCGACTTCTGATACTGCAAGTCTGTTAAGAATACTTGCATGTCCAGTGATACCTGAGCGCTCCGGCAGAGATCGCTGGATTCTGCATTCCATTTCCGGAGCGTTGTTCCGATAGGGTAGTGTCCGGATCGAGTTTCGGTCCAGTAGTTAAGCTTTGCTCACGTTGATCAGATATCTAGCTAAGAGAGGATAGAAAGAGGTGAACAAATAGAAAGAGAAGAAAGCCTAATACCCTATCAGACCACGGACGGAGGCTTAGGCCCAACACGAAAAAACACCCTTCAAGTGTCGTTTGGCGAGGCAGGTTCGTCAAGAACCCGAGGGTGCCTGTTGTTGTTGGCCTGTCCACCTCTCATGTCATTCAAAATGACCTTTCCTATCTCTCTAGACGCAGTATTGTGGGTAATAGCCCCTTAGCGGATACCGTAGCCACAGCCTATCGTTCCACTCTGCTAACTGTTAACCGAAAGCATTTAACTAAACCCCACTAAGACCCGGTTGTTTTTTCTAGCGAATTGACCGCTGCTATTTCAACACATTCCAATCCCATCGATGGGCCTTGTCATGGGATACTCCCAACTCTAATGTTTGTTCCCATGTGTCATTAAGATGAGCACACAAGGCCATGTCTCTACCTTTTTTCAAATGTGTGTGTTTTCTTTTTCCAAAGAAACCGAGAGGGGATCGTCAAACAACTCGAACCATTCAAACATATCGATGACTCAGACCTCCATTCTGCTTAAGCAAACTTAGATATTCATTCCGTTGACCTTAAGGCAGCTCATTGACAAGCAAACACAAACATTTACCCGATATGACAAGTCGAACGTCTTGCGACACACACACACACACCGCACACCCGATGGATGCCGAATTCGAAAACCGCACAGACCGCTCGTTAGTGCATCAACCTATTAATAGCCTCCGCAAGTGGATAACGTCAGTGTCACTCTGACTAATTGCGAAGCCATTTGCGAATCCGAGAAACGCCATTTAAATGTCATCACGTCGGCACATTCCTCAGATCCCTCCGGTGGCACCTTCGTTTGCCCAAGGCACTGGGCCAGAGTGTCGCAGTGTTTGTCTGTGCCTGTGAATGACACCGTTTGTGGGTGATCCAATCGAGTCCAACAAAAACAACACACTTGACAGGTGAAGGTTAAGCGCCAAGCGGTTACCTCGAACTGATCCAATTTCTGCTCTCGACAAAGCAAAACATTCTGCCGAACTGTCACTGTCACCGCGCGCCCTAAGTCACAAGGTCGCACAAGGTCCACTCAGAACCTGAAAGTGACAGCTGTCAAAGAGAGGTGGGGTCGCCTTCGCCGAATCTGGACTGAGAACAAATTTCACTTTCAGCGCAATTCTCCAGAGCCGTGCATAATTGCCGAATGGCGTGTGCAGTCGCCCCCTAATGGCTTCGCTTTTATTGACGCTAAGTGAGTCGTGTCGCATGGCGGTGGGGGACAGATGTCAGGGCTGAAGTTCTCCACTCAAGATTCGTACCCAGCGGCGGGAGTGGTTCACCGAATCATGGAAAGAGTCTTGCCGTTCTGAACTCGAATCAATTGGTCGTTGTCACTGTGGACGCGCACGAGCGCGTGGGATGGCCATTAGCCATTTGTGTAACGGTGGAGCTGTCAATTCGACTCGTGGAAGAGAAATTACCAAACCACCACACACCGGGGCACACAAGTTGACCCACGCTCAGGGACGGACGCGCCAGTCGAGTGTGTTCCAATAAATAGAACCGCTACCGCCTCCTCGCGAGTCGCGATCCCATTGAGTAGGCCTAAGACTGCGGGAATTAATTGACTGATTATTGGAGACTCGCGAAATGTAGAGACCCCAGCGACGACATGCAGTCCTACACGCGGCCACGACGGTAGCGACAAAAACGACCGGACCGTAATGGTCGAGTCCCCCCGGCATGTGCCTCTAGAAGGCAAAGACAAGAAGTTTAACTTCACAAATGAACGTCGACAAGTCTGTACTGTTTTGCGGTCGAGCGCTCTTCCCACACTCTCCCCGTCTCGCTCGCTCCGCCGTCCACAGCCGTCCACAGCAGTCGCACAGTCGTCCGCGCCAGGGCAGCGACATGGCCGAGGTTGGCTTTTCTTTGTTTGGCTCTAATGCGTTGGATTTTATTTGATTTGTGTTCTTTTCGTATTTGTCTTTGGCAGTCGGTCGGCGACAGTGACGGTGAGTGAGCGAGAGGGGAGGGACGAGGCAAATATGTGTTTAAGATGACTTCTAATGGCCGAGTGATTGGAAATCCTTTTTGGCACAGTGAGTGGTATGCAAAGACACCGATAGAGAGAGAGGGGAGAGTGGGGCTCACCGCGCTCAATTGGGCATTGGAATTGAGACTGGCGAACTGTCCTGTGTTTATGGTCATGTTTGCGGCCTTGTTAGATTGGCATGATTTCCGGGCGTGAGAGCACGCTGAGTGTCGTAAAAATGCCCATTACGGCACATGGATGGGTCTTATTTCTGTGGCTTGCTTGAAGATTGAATTTTAATGGCGACTAGGCCATAAAGCGTTTGAGAGCACAAACGGAGATGTTTTGATAGGGGTATCTCGAGGTATGATCGGCTGGGTAATGTGGGCCAGATTTTGCGGGTGTGTTGCAGACACCAAGTCTCGTGGTGATGTAATAGATGGATGGATGTCAGAAATAGCGGGGGTTTCTCAATAGTTGCGTGTACAGTTTCCGAGGGCAAGAGTCGTGTGGTGTGTCGAAAAGTGAGTGTTAGAGGGGATTGACCGCTTGTAGGACATTTTATGGATCCGATAGAAACGCCTCTCTCGGGGGTTGATTTAGTCTTAACACTTTCTTTGGATTGCTGAACATTTATTACGCATCGTCTGTTGGCTGGAGTCGATAGATTGTAAGATTGGATGGCTCGGGTGGAGTAATAAGTCATTAGTCGAGATTGAGAGAGGGGGCATTGGCTTCATTTTTGAAGATAGCGGTGTTGCAGGCTACATAACCAGTGTCTGAGATCTTTGTCTGAATGTAGTAAGATTCTCTGAAATGTGATTTGAAGAGTTTTGATCGGAGGGGGGGGGGGGATCGGAATTGGTATCGATGACCGATTCGGTTTCAAGGTGGGTCACGATAACCGGGTTTCAAAACCAGTCTACGTGTGTAGGCGCTTATGCATGTTTGGTTTGCTTGTTGAATAACTTACGACCTGCTTACAATTGTGGCTTCTGTGACTGTTGTCAAATAAATGTCGGATCGCTTCGTACCTCGAACTGCGTCCACCATTCTGGTGATGAAATCCGATACATTTTTAACTGAAGAAGCTTGTTGGCGGAGAAGATCCATCACAAGATGAAGCGAACAGGATCGACTGAGTTTTTGAAAAGTATTGTCATAACTAATCCTAACTCTCCCTTTCTGGTTGCCTTGTCGTGGCGAGAGGGCTTAAGAGTCAAAGAACCTCGGTTCCAAAGATCCCAGGTGAGACATCGAACCAAAAGCCAGAAATGTTTGACTTTGACGATAAACAAGTTAAAAAAAAACAGTATGACGGACAAACAAAGATTGGAAAATACTCCAGGTGGTACTCGCGACACCGAAAATCTACCCGTAGTCTTATCGACTGCGGCTGGGGCAAGGATTCTGGAGGCCCCAAAATGCAACCTACCCCTCCCTCAGCCCCCCGTGGCGCTGACCAAGGAATCACTGGAACCCAGTCCGAAGATTCCTGCCACTCACTCTACGACACGTTCGATTGGCTGAGTTGCAAAGTTGAAGAATGTAGCGGAGAGTCTCTGCCTGATCTCCAATCTCCAACCACATAGTCTAGAGGCTGATCAGAGTGTTACTTCTGATGTTACGACCCGGAATGCCGAAAAGGTCGAACGGGCTCCAAACGAGGCAGCCTCTGAGGGGCCCCTGACTATGAATCAAAAGAAAAGGAGAAAAAGGCTAGCGACAATCGCACGGCGCAAAGAAACTCCGAATGATGTTGAAGGCGTAAGTGCTGAGAGTTGCACCCCTTTGGTGGCGAAGGCAAAAAGAAACTGGTCGGAGAGGTAACTCCAACCGAATGTAAGTTGGCCGTAATGGACCAACAGTTAGCTGATAGGGCTGCAACCACCGATGGATGGATGGATCTACTGAACCGAAGATCAACCGGACTAACTCTTGCGACATCGACTTCGTACAGGATTCGTCTATCCACTGTCCTACGCACCACGTGTTAAGTCAATGGACTTCCCTCTGCATTCTGGATTAAGCCAATCCAGTCAAGGTACAAGAACGCTTCCGGTGGAATGAGTTTACTACGGCGAACACTCTCTGTGATATGCTTCATTGGTGTAGTAAACTCCAAATATCGGCTCATTGTCCGAGGTCATGGCCTGTGCAACGTGTCTTCAAATCAGCTTAATAATAAAACTGTCCACCCTATTCACGTTTGCTTCGTTATACAAGAACTCGTAGGAATAGCATTTCTGGTGCTCAGATTCTGGTGTTCTGCACTTCTTGAGACAAGCTCGGAGACACTGCCTCTCGAACAGCCTCATCTTTTCCATCTGGGAAGGACTCACGTTGAAATAAGCTGGACAACCGCACGCCATGACTGGTCGAATGAGGGCAATGTAATGTAATGGCGCCGCTACAGCCCGAGTGGACCTGGGCCTAGCCTCTCAGCAACCACTCATGTTGTGCGTGCTATTGTTCTCTCACGAGTGGAGGGGACCTACAGTTTAATGCCGACTCCGAACGGCGAGATTGAGAAGCTTTTTCTAGACAGTTATACTCTTTGAGCATTGTCAGTGACTCGAAAGAGGTGGAGCCGTGAAAAAATGTTTTGTGTTTTTTTTTTCGAGATTCGAACCGACGACCTCGAGCGCAGGAGTCGACGCACCTACCCACTACGCCACGGCGCCCAGGTAGCGATCGTTTACCCCCCAACAAATGTGTGTTTCAATGTCTAATGGTCTGAGATGTCAAACATCATCTTTTAACCTGTGATTGAACCCAAGATGTATGAACTGTAGCCTTCAATTGAGTCGCCTGTTACAAGAGGTCATAGGAATTTAATTGCTTACAACAGAAAGTTCGCCTAAGTGGTCAATTGATACTTTTGAAACTAATCCGTCCCATTGCCTCCAACTCGTTGAGTGACAATGCCTATTGATAAATGACTGGATGGCGCAGTTGGTTAAGTGCCTACCCCACGTTCGAGGGGTCCCAGGTTCGAATCCCAGTGAAATCGAATCTGGCCCAGTCACCATTTGCCATTGGGATCAAATTAACGGCACTGGAGTAGGATGCTATCTGGCAGTATAATGTACCAGTTTTGAGTCTGAGTGCTCCAGTAGTGTCAAAATCAAAAAAAATCCTTCTCTAACCTTTTTCAGTAAATCAAGAGACGTGATGTCGCAAAAATGAAAGTTGATGTGCCAGGGATTGAACCAGGGATCTTAGACATAGGACCCGACGGACTTATCCGATACGCTACAGTGTCCACAATTTGTTTACCTCAGTGACTTAAAAAGTTGTGATGTCTTTTACCTATTCCGTTTCTCCAACAAGCACAATGGCTCAGCAACTATTTTGTCAGAGTTGAGTTTTAATTCTCGTAACGTTCCCTTAAAAATGAATCTCCACTTCTACGTTGCATTCCGTGTCTGCGGACTCTTTTTTTTTTTTTTTTTTTCTTTGGAGGATTTTAGAAACACTACTGGAGCACTCAGACTCAAAATTGGTCCATTGTACTGCCAGGTAGCAACCTACTCCAGTGCCGTTAATTTGATCCCAACGGCAAATGGTGACTGGACCGATTTCGGAATCGAACCTGGGACCCCTCGAACGTGGGGCAGGCACTTAACCAACTGTGCCATCCAGTCTGCGGACTCTTAGTTGAAGTGGCTATGTCCTAGCCTCGTCTAAGGCGTTGATCACGCTTGGGGAGACAAAAATAGCTGGTCTACTCGAGTAGTTTGTGAACCCTTATCCTAAAGTCACCACCATTTCAAATGAGATCAATAACACTCATGGATTTAATTTCTCTTAAAACGACAAAGGACCTCTTCACCCAACTCTGATATCGGCCATAATATGTCTATGGCGTCCATAAGCACTGTTGAGAAGGTGACTGGTTATCAACTCAAAAACACTGTCGAGTCTTGAGCTTACAGAAAAAAAAATTCCAACAACAGTAACTCTATGTTCTGCTCGCTGCTGATGACGACAAAATTGATTCAGAATATTTTAAAATTTACATGATCTGAGTTAACACAAATTACATCATCGGGTGTTACATCAGTGCAAACGAGTATGTGGAGAACTGTGAGGAATATCAACGAGGTCAGAATACGCGATGTACGCAATGATTTTAAGAACAATCATCATTTAATGCTTAAACGATTTATTGCAAGCACTAAGGTGTTTCAAGTAGAACCTATGATTTTGAACGTGCACTTAGTAAACGCGTGTACACAGAATCCGTGTATTTGGTTCGTTTAAATCAAATCTTCACACTGCGGAAGATCCTGGAGAAGACCCAAGAAAAGCAGATCAACACACACCACCTATTTGTCAATTTCAAGGCCGCATATGACAGCGTGGATAGAGACGAGCTATACAGCGCCATGTCTAGTTTTGACATTCCTGCCAAACTTGTCCGACTGAGCAGGATGACGATGGAGAACCCTCGCTGTTCCATCAAGGTCGGTAACGAACTCACCGAGACCTTCAATGTTAAAAAAGGTTTTAGACAAGGCGACGCGCTGTCATGTGATTTCTTTAACATCGTTCTTGAGAAGATCGTGCAAAACTCCTCACTGGCCAACACAAGAGGCACGATCTTCCAAAAGTCTGTTCAACTGCTAGCTTACGCGGATGACATTGACGTGATTGGACGAACACAGCGAGCCGTCAATGATGCGTTTGCTGGCATTGAAACGGAAGCGGAAACGGCTAAAATGGGTCTGGCGGTAAACGAGGGCAAAATCAAGTATATGCTGTCATCGAGAAAGCACGCACAACATCGACAACTTGGCTAGAACGTCAGCATAGGCAGCTATAACTTTGAGGCAGTTAAGGACTTCGTCTACCTCGGCCACGCAGTAAACAGTACAAACAACATCAGTACCGAGATCAAACGCAGAATAACTCTTGCCAACCGCTGTTTTTTTAGGCTCAAAAGGCAATTGAGTAGTAGAGCCCTCTCTCGGAAGACCAAGCTGATTCTATACAAGACCTTAATCATCCCAGTCCTGCTGTACGGCACAGAGGCATGAACAATATCCCAAGGGAATGAACAGTCTCTTGGCCTTTTCGAGAGAAAAGTTCTGCGCGCGATCTTTGGTCCTGTTTGCGTTGATGGCATTTGGAGGAGAAGGTTCAACCACGAACTGGGTTGGGCTGTACAGCGACATAAATCTAGCCAGGCATCTACGGATCCAAGGCCTAAGATGCCTAGGCCATGTAGAGCGTATGGACAACTTAGCTCCGGTCCGAAGAGTCTTCGACTCTGAGCCTGTGGGACAACGCAACAGAGGACGTCCACGAACAAGGTGGCGCACACAAATCGAGGGGGACCTCGGCCGGCTTGGTGTGCGAAACTGGAGACAGCTGGCGAAAGATAGTGCCGGAGAGGCATGTTGAGTGAGGCCCAGGTCCACCTCGGACTGTAGCGCCCTAAGAAGAAGAAGAAGAAGCTAAACATCGTCAAACAATTAGCTTAATTTTTTTACCGTTTAAACACAAACGTACATGTGCGCGCTTGCCGGCAAGCTTTATTGTTTTTGGTATGCGAATAATTGAATGATTGAGGCAATGATGTTTAATATAGTGCGTATGCAATATCTATATAAATAAAATCGTAGTGTATGTATATCTCATTGTTCGGGCTAATCTCCGAAACGGCTGGACCGATTTTAATAAAACTTTCCAGGCATGAAGAGGACATTGTCAAGAGTGACTTGGAGTTTTTTATGCGTTTTTGGTTTAAAAGACTTCGAGTGATGCAACCTACACATGACATTATTCAGAGTTTCATATTCATCATGCCTAAGTGAAGTAGACGACACACAGTCACCTGAAGTCACGAATGTGCAAGTTCTAAGAGACAACGTGAGCCAACCTCAATTTTTAATTATTATTTTACCATTTGTATCTAAAAATATGACATTAAAGGTTCGTTTGTATGAATGAGATAAATTTCCAAACAATTGCACCGATTCATTCTTATGCAATTTTTTGACACTATTGGCACCGATCTATCAGGAATCGGTCATAGACTGTAGGAAAAACAGAAATTCGCATCTCTCAGCAAATATTATATTATGTAAAATGTTAAGAATACTGGGAAAAATTAGATCCTCTGGAAAAAGAAGGGGACACGCGCCCCAGAGAGCTTAGGGAAGCACGCTAGATACTCTAGCTTCTCCTAAAATTTAATCAGAACAAGTTGAAAGGATTATTTTTATGGTAGCGTATACTTTACTTATACCTTATCCAGTTTCTCCACTGGATTTATATGGTAGACAAGTAGCAGCAGACTCAAAATACTTAATTTGTTGTCTAGCCACCAGATCGGCCACACCACTATTCTCGACAAATTCTAGTTTCTTTCCCAAAACACCGGCCTTCTATTTCCTTAATCTCACTTTCAAGAACTGTGGTGGATGGACGGTGGATGATCCTCGACGAATTTTCGTATTTAATTATTTCTGAAATAAAAATATATTTTTTTAATTATAATTACATTTAATCCGGATTCTCTAATTTCACGGATATTCGGGTGATTGATTGTATAATACAGAGCTCTGGTGTTAAGAGAAGGAGATACCCAAACATAGTGGTACCACAAAAGGCCTACGTTTAACTTATGTAAAACTGCTCAAAACCCACTTGAATCTAACAGAATCTTAAGTGCATAAACTTCATCACCCATCTATTCCTCCAATCACGTCAATCATCGTGCATTAAGGGAAAGTTACGAACTGGGAAAACAGACTGCAATCCCTTTTTTTAATTTAATTGCTTACAGCAGAAAGTTCGGCTGAGTGATCAATTGACACTTTTGAAACTAATCCGTCCCATTGCCTCCAATTCGTTGAGTAACAATGCCTCTTCACAGCTCACCAGTCATCATTTCGTCCGACTTAAAGCAGCTTGAAAAATTAAAATGACAAAAACTTACAAATGTAATCTCATTTCGATTGTTTCACCACAAAAAATGGCAAAGCATTCATAAGCCAGCAACGTCCTTGTCCCATTTCTGAACACAACCAAGCTCGGAGCCCCTTAAATACTTCCACCACCCACCTTTAAAACGCTGCACCGCCCCCCTTGGGGCAATTCGAAATGATTACATTCCATTTGATTCTGATCCTATGAAGTGTAACTCTTTTTAATCACCCGACGTTTGTGGGTTAAATTGAAGCAAACGGAAAAAGGAACGAACAAAAAACGTACCGACCACTCCCCGGCACATCCTTAAAGCAAACAACTCAACTTGTTTTATCAAGCAACACCCACCGCCTGCCACCCATTCCGGCTGCGGCCACCGCCGCCGCTGCCACTCTTCGTCTCCCTTATCGGGAGCCATGAAAGCCCAACCGCACATTCATTGAATTTCATTCTCCTCGACAGAGTGCAAGCGGCAAGCGAGGGGCGGGGATGGCAAAACAAAAACGGAATTAAAAAATTATAATGACCCGGTGGCTGCTTCAGAGTAAGTTCCAACGCGCTACCACGACCACGACGATGGCGGCCACAACGACGAGGTGACTTGTATGCAGAGTGCGAAGTGCGGGGAGTGGAGGGGATTTTAATCGACTTATGGAAGTCATTTTATCAACCGCCACTCATTCGCCATTCATAAGCAAAACCTCAATCAAACCACTACACCGCCGGGACGCCGTCAGCCTCCGCAGGTCCACTTGCCAGCCAGTCGGCCAGCCACCACCTACCAACCCACTACCCTCAACAAGTGCGAGAACATTGCACAACGCTGCAGCTCCAAAAATGAACCCCGCAGAACTGCACACATGCACACGGAGTGCACGGTGTCCCGGCCAGCGGTTCGCCTAGGCGGTCGGTCGATTGGTGGGTTGATCGCTTGGTCGGCTGGTCGGCGGGGCAATAAATAAAAACAAATAAATAAGCGATTAAAGTCGCCATGGAAATCGCGTCACGTCCACGTCCTTGTGTAAGCTCGCGCCCCAGACCATTTATGGTCACAGTGACGCATCTGCGACTGTGTAGCTCCGACGAGCTGTGCTGATGCTCGTCGGTTGTCGGTGCTGCGCGGTGGCAGAGCCCGAGGGTACACACTCGTACGTGTAGGTGATTTGTAAATTATGCGCGCTGAGAGGAAGACGGATGGATGGCTGGAGCCGCGGACGGACGTTCGACTGAATGATTGCATTTATGGATTATTCTGACGTCTGGGCTCAGTGCTGTCGGTGCTGATTCTGCGAGGGGAGTGGTGACGACGACGCCAACTGCGGCCGATTCTTGGAAGCTTGGGCGACGCATGACGAGGAAGGCGGAGGTGGAGGCGAGGCAATTACCGTGGCACGAGGCATTCGTCGCGCTTCTTTAACTATGACTGACTGACAGATGACTTTGGGGGAGACAAGCGGACGCTGACAGCTACGCGATGACATTCAATGCAACTGCGCTCGGACGTCGAGTGCCCGGGGACACCTAGGCGTGCGGCTGAACGAAATGTGATTAGGTTGGGTGGGAAGTTGAGGAATGATCGTGATCGGTCTTAAACGATATCCAGAGGCGTCTGCGAGGAAGATGTTGTCACGATAGGAGGCGATGTGTCAATTGGAAGTGGATCATTGGGTGTTGTATGCAAGGGGAGGGCGTGATTTAATTGGATTTTTTTTCATTTAAGGGACGTTTTAGGGCGTGATTTTGGAGACACCTAGTTAATGGGCGCCGTGGCGTAGTGGGTAGGTGCGTCGACTCCTACGCTCGAGGTCGTCAGTTCGAATCTCGAAAAAAAACATCAAACATTTTTTCACGGCTCCACCTCTTTCGAGTCACTGACAATGCTCAAAGAGTATAACTGTCTAGAAAAAAGCTTCTCAATCTCGCCGTTCGGAGTCGGCATTAAACTGTAGGTCCCCTCCACTCGTGAGAGAACAATAGCACGCACAACACGAGTGGTTACTGAGAAGCTAGGCCCAGGTCCACCTCGGACTGTAGCGCCGCCATTATTATTATTATTATTATTATTATTATAGTTAATGTCTTCCGTGAATTAACTGAAATATAGTGGAGAGTGGATATAATTCCATGTCCTGTGACCATAATGGGTCTTCTGTGCTCGTCTCATGTCTTCCATGAGAGCTGTCTAGTGGATTTCAATGCGCGACAATATTCATAACCGTTAAGTCTTTTTTTGCGGAAGCAATTAGTAGTTAAGAAAAATTCGAGCTTCAGTTGACACAACTAGACAGAGCTCCAATCCAGGGGTTTTTTTTCGGAGGATTTTTGAAACTCTACTGGAGCACTCAGACCCAAACCTGGTCCATTGTGTTGCCAGGTAGCAATCTACTCCAGTGCCGTTAATTTGATCCCAACGGCAAATGGTGACGATTTCACTGGGATTCGAAACTGGGAACCCTCGAATTTGGGGCAGGCACTTAACCAACTGCGCCATCCAGTCGTGTGAATGCAGGGTTAGCAACGAAATAGGTGATGTCATCAAGAGGAGCATTTTTGTCGAGAATTTGCAACAAAAACTAGAACAAAATGCGCAGAGCCGGATGAAAAATCGGATCCAATCGGTGACAAGATGAACTTCACTCTTTAAACGCAAACTACTGGTCACACAGTGGGGAAACGTGTACGAATACGACTGAAAAATATATTCATCATAACCTTGAGTAGAACGTTAATGTTTACTGCTTCAAGCCGCCCATGTTTTGAGAGTCTGCCAGAGACTTTGTGGAAGCCGACATGTCTTAAATGAATATGGTAATTACAGCCTACATAGAGGCTATTCTAAGATTCCTCAGCAACCACTCGTGCTGTGTGTACTGCTCTTCTCACACGAATAGGCGGATCGTATGATCGGACCTTACAGTGCTGACGCCGACAATGGCAGTTTAAGCAGACAATTCTTCTCTCGGAGCATGACTCGGGAGAATTGGTCCAGTGAAATAAAAGTGTTTAGTGTCTGTTTTGTCGAACAATACAGGGTGTGCCATCGAGTGGTTGTTTTTTAAATCATAGGTTATTTTGACACTGACAGCTGTTTCCCGCTCGAAATTTTGAAAGAAAGTCAGTGTCATACCTCTGCGGAACGAAATGGGCCGCTTACGCTTGAACAACTTTGGGAAATATTTCCAAAGTAAGTGCTGTGTAGCCCCAACAGTGCGTCTTTTGAAAAGAAGTTTTGGCCGAAATGAAGCATCCACCGCGACTGCGACGCAAATTTGTGCAAAAAGCTCGTGAGGCTGGTATGGACTCATTGCCCCGTCGTCGTACTGTGCGCAAAGATGAGAACGTTGCTACTGTGGCCCTGAGTGTTAGATTTAATTCACGAACATCAATTCGCCATCGATCTCAACAGCCCAACATTTCTCGCACTAGCCTGAGGAGAAATCCGCACAAAGATCTCGGATTATTCGCTTAAAAGGTCCAATTAACTCAGCAATTGAAGACGCGCGACCATCCGCTTCGTTATCGCTTCGCAGTTTGGGTTGGGCCTTAGAGCAGCCTGAATTGGACAACGATTTTGGGTGAAAAATCATTTTTTCTGACGAGGTGAGGCGCATTTTCACCTCGCTTTCATCGGCTGCGTTAACAAACAAAATTTCTGCATCTGGGGCTCGAAAAATGGATAACCCGCACGTTATTGTCGGAAAACCAATGCATCCACAGAGAGTGACAATTTGGTGCGGATTGTGGAGTGGTGGCATCATTGCACCATTTTTCTTCCAAAATGAGGCTGGGAACAACGTTTCGGTCAACGGTGTGCGTTATAGAGCCACGTTAGCCGACTTTTTTTTTTACTGAAATTGAAGACATGGATTTGGACTACATCTGGTGCATAAAAAATGGCGCGCCATGCCACACAGCCCATGCCACAATCGATCTTTTGCGCACCAAATTCGCGAATCGTGTTATTAGCCGTCTTGACGATGTCAATTGGCCGCCTCGGCCTTTTGAACTTTTTTTTGTGGGAAATCGTGAAGGACTGATGTTATACCAACAGGCCGGAAACAATTCAAGCACTTAAGGCCAATATCATCCAAGCAATCCGTGAGCTACAGCCCGAAACCATCAACAAGGTCTTTGAAAACTGGGGTGACAGAAGGCGCTTCTGCGAGACAGCCGAGGCAGCCACTTGAACGACGTTGTATATCCTAATTAATGGGAATATTCGTTCTTACTAATAAAGCCATAATACATGGAAAAAAATTGATTTTTTTCTTTTTGATGCATTTTTAAAAAGAAACTTATATTTGGCTAAACTACTTTTCAAAAACGTACTGTTTGGGCTACACAGCACTCACTTTGGAAAAAAAGTTTTCAATATTTCCCAACGTTGTTTAAGCGTTAAGCGACTCATTTCATTCCGCGAAGGTATGATACTGATGAAGGTATGATACAAGATTTCGAGCGGGAAACTGTTGTCAGTGTCAAAATAACCAATGATTAAAAAAAAGATTAGATGGCACACCCTGTATATGTTGTTCAGCGACTTTATTCTGGTCAGGCGTCAACAGATCCAACGCCTAGGATGGTTAGGCCAAGCAGAGCGTATGGACAACTTTGCTGCGGGGCAAAGAATATTCAACTCTGAGCAGTGAAGGACGGCCACTAAACCGACGGCCCGCACAAAAGCGTTCTCAACATCAGCCAACTTGGGGTACGTGATTGCAGGCAGCTGGCTAAAAATCGTGCCAACTGTAGAGGCGTGTTGCTTGGGGTCAGGACAAGATTTCAACGTGATTCATTACGTTTCCGCATAAGAAGACAAAAGTGAACGAACTTAACGAAACTGACCGAAGCGAAAACTATGTACTTGGTGCACCATTTTCTATATTCGCTCAGTTGCTACAGTTCTCTTGAGTGCCCGTATGGCCGTTACAGTTGGCCCTTTAATCTTTTAAAAACAATTAAATTCTAACTAGCTGCCTGCATGTCCCTTCACTCGTGAGAGAACAATAGCACGCACGACACGAGTGGATCTTGTAGTGTCTAGGCTTAAGAGCCGTAATGGCCACAATTATCATTATTTTATGCGAACGAGGCCTTTGACTAACGTAACTTTACAGCCATTCGTGACTATTGGAGGCTTACGTCAACTTCGTGACGCCTCCAATTCTCACGATCTGAGCCTCATTGACAATTTACAAGATGTTTTGCAGGGAAATGAAAATATTTTTTGTCTCAATTCCTTTTCCAGGAACTGTTCGTCGCCAAAAGTCGATCACTAACAATTTGGGCCGTCACACTATTTGTTGTTTATTCAATTATTTTCAGAGCGATAAACGTTGATTTGGAATATTCAACAGCTATCCGCGTCCGGTTCAAGCCGACGAAGTTGCAAAAATCCCGTCATCGTGTTTGTCTTCTTTTCCTTCGGTTTTTAAATATTTTATAGCCAAACGCATCCGAAATGCCACTTAAAGCACATTTTTGGAGCAGTCACACGGCATTGCCAAGGCCGACCTCAGGCAACAGCTTTAATGTCACCACTGCCAGGTGACAGCCTCTTCAAACAGCGCACCGATTATTCGCAATTTAATTTAAATAACATAACATTACGAGCATTTGAAGCCAATTCGATATTCTGCTCCCATAACGTCTAATCCAAGCTGTCATCTCCAAACAACGACACCATAACCAGTGGCTCCAGGCAGAACTCAGTCGCACAGCGGACAGGTCGACTGGTGGTTATGTTGTAAGACGCAATATCTGTTGCCCCGAAGACAGCGCTCCCCAGTCAACAATAATACAACTTCTGAACCGAGTGGTTTCCATTTGTGTTAATATTCATTGAATTTACGACAGTTCGTGCCCCGAACCCACACAACAGGCCGGTATGCGCAGGCAGCGAGCACCAGGTCGCCACCGACACGCCGTGCGATGCACCATTGCCACGAGGTAGACCACCGACAGAACGAAACGATCACGGACGACACTCGCCAAACCGTAGCTGTCGTTAGTGCGGTCCGGCGGCAGCCAGTCCAGTTGTGTGTGTGGGACAGCAGGTTACGTCTAACGACGACGACGTCGTAATTCGATTGCCTGGGGAGCGTGTAAATTTCTAGTGCGGTCGCTGTCAATTCTCTCAAGGAAGCGAACTGATTTAGCATGTGGCAGTGGCAGCTGCGGCTTTGTTCCCCATTGAGTCGAATCGCAGGCCCGTTTCGGTGGTTCGTCTTTGAATTGATTAGCGGCCCAGTCGGGTGACACATTCATTTGAATTTTTGTCAATGGAGGGCATCGACACAAATTCGCGTTTGAATTTGAATTAGACTCATGCTAATCAAGGCCTGTCCGGCGGTTTTCGCTTTCAAGATCTTCTGCTTGGAATTTCACTGCCAGTGGTCGTGGTGACATTGAAATACTTCGACGAGCAACAACAACGACCAGTCGTTCTATGAGAGATTTGTCACGTGATTTGACAGCTCACTTGTCAAATAATGAATTGGCGAAGAGCTGGGCGGGAATTCCATCAGTGGACCGTAATTGCTCATGATCAGTCAAAATGCAATGGGAGTTGGTTTCTGAAACGCCATCTTTGCTTTTGGGGCACCTTTCAGTGTCAAGGTGGGCCGTTAAACGTCAAAAAATTTGCAATGGTGAAATATGATTTTTGAGTGGCAACGGCGATTGCTTGGTAGGCATTTGGAAAGTCCACCACATGTTTGGTGAATGGTTGCGGTTACAGCATCTGAGACGGACCTCGAGGTGTTCGTGGCGTTACAACGGCTGAGGGAAATTGTTGGGACATGACCTCCATGAGAAGGCAAACATTGACGGGCTGTCTTCGGCGGTGACTTAACGAGTTTCTCACGCGAGAAATTGATCCAAGAGGTGGTGTTGAATTGAAACCTGTTTACGGCTCGTCAGTGGAAGTGCTTTTTTCGGAAGGGGAAAACTCATATCTGATGGACAGCTTGATGTAATGGGCGCCTTAATGTTAGGTGGTCCCTTGACTAGCCGCAAGAGTTTCTTCGAATCGCAAGATGAGATGAACCGATTAAATCGAGAGTCGGGTACTTGCCTAATTCATGGTTGTAGCTGCCAATTGCGACATTCTCCTTTAAATTCCGTTTTATTGATAACTTGTTCCTAGATTCTGCTCACTCATCAAAAGATTCCACTGACAGCCGTTTGAAGTGTTCTGTTGTCAATTGTCATCTCATCTCATCTTCAGTGACCCGCATGTTCCACTAAAGCAGTCGCGGAGCAGTCTATGCACGAGAGATCTGCAGGCCACTCGATCCTCCGCCATCGACTCTAACTCATCAGGAGCTATGCCCAAGCGTAACTTTGGATTTGGTTCAAAGTTGACATTTCAAGGCCGCACGATTTTTACGAGTATTGTCTTGATGAATTACCAGATGATGGCTAAATCCATTCTCAGTGAGGGCCGACTTCGACGTCGCCACAGTCTAGATCGCTAGAGTCGCTCGACACCAAAGATACCGTTATATGCGACTTTAAATCAAGAAAATGGTGTCTATCGTTTTAAAACTGACACTAAATTTGAGGACTAGCGAGTACAATCTTCGATTAGACTTCGTCTTTAATCAACTGCTTAACCCTTAAGTGGTCGCGCGGTCGTTGACGTGTTCCAAAAACCGCTCGCCCACTGGAGGGTTAACGAGAGGTCACTTTGAATACGAATCTTCACGAAATATTTGAGTAGATGTCAACAAACTGGATGACATAGTCTCAAAAAATACGTCCCAGATGTGATAAACTCGAATCCGATTTTGATCATTTTTGGAAAACCTTGTGACCACAAAATCTTAATTCATCTCATCTGCGTCATCCTAATTCATGACACAGTGCAATTATTCAAAACACTTAAGCTACACTTTTTGCTCATCAAATCATCCATTTCCCACAGTTGGCAGTTGGCAGACACTTAGAAGTCACACGGAAGATATACAAATACCCCTGCGATGCAGCATAACCTTCGGAGATAATCACTCTTTCGTCTATAATCTCCAATGAATGCCAGCTGAAGTGCTTCATCACGATGACCTTAAGTGAATTTATAACGTGCTGTCAATTCTAAGCAGTTTTCGTTGAAAGCATGATTCCATCTAAAGCAGCGGCTAATGGACATTTAATAGTGCTAATTTGTTGGATGTCAGATTGCTCTCATTTCGGTTAATTAACAGCTGAACGGCATTCAATCATCGCCACAAGATAAATTTACGTTATATTGCACTTTGAATTAATTGTTACCGCGTCGGTAAATCTAGCTAATTAAGTGCTGCCCCTAAAAGTAGATACGTTTTAATGACGAAATTGGTAATCGGCTGTGATTGCGGTGGAAAGTGAGGCATAGTTTTGAGCATTGTGTTGTTTTGTGACGATCGGGAGTGTGTAGGGTATGGTGTGGTATGTTTGGCTAGGTGACAAAAAATGTAGGACAAAAATGATGCACAATTTGTTTGTGCATAATTTAAAAATGGAAAATGGACATTTTGGAACCAATGCTTAGATTGGGATCATATACTGTTCAGAGGTGATTTCATTCGTTTGTGACTCCCGTGAGCCTCTTTTTTCAGTCGGCGCGAACTTTCGCCGCCGTTTTTCTGTGCTGGATCACAGGTTTAATGAAATTTTATAGTAGCTCTGTGCGCTTACTTCAATTTAGTTGGCATCTGCTACATGACGTTTAATACCTTTTCAAACTGTATTCTATGTTTCCATTAAATCAGTCTAACCTTCTTAAGCCTTGGATCTGTAGATATCTGATAAGTCCTACGTCGATTCGTCGTTGAGGAATCTACCTCATTACAAGCATATTTATGGCCTAACACCAAGGACTTCTTTATGCATTCGGTTCAGTAAGGTTAATTTCTTTTTAAATTAATTTTTATGAATATAGGGTGGCGCTAAGGTTTATTTAATGAATACAATTTTTCTTTATGATTTTATTTAACCTTAGCATTTATTAAAATTTAGATTATCGTTTGGAAATATGTTCTCATTATGATTTTAAGCTAATATCTCTCAAATGGTGCCAATTATTTGCGTCGACCTGACAAAGCATTTTCCATTACTTTCCATCCACTTCTTCTTCTTCTTCTTAGGACGCTACAGTCCGAGGTGGACCTGGGCCTCACTCAACATGCCTCTCCAGCCAGCACAATCTTTAACCAGCTGTCTCCAGTTTCGCACACGAAGCCGGCCAAGGTCCCCATCGACTTGTGTGCGCCACTTTCCATTACTTATCTAAAACACCTTAGAACAATGCAAGCTCGACAAGGCAAAAGAAAAAAGTATGTCGGTCATATTGGATCTACCTCGGATCGAAAGGGATATTCGAAGGAGTTCCCTCTTTCAATCGCCAGCACTTCTGATGTTGTCTGCTCATATATTTAATATCTCGGCTGGATACCGATCTACTAAAGCGGAGAAGTTCATCAGTGCTCTGCGCAACGTTTCAGCCGTAAGTTAAGTCCCTCATCCATAGTTGTCCGGGCAATGTGCAGAATACACGGCACCGGTAATTTGTCCTGGATCAGACGTGCCTGGTCGAGATGGATGAATGCCTGTGGGAGAACGAAGCCATTAAGGCCTATCCTCTCATGGTACCCGTAGTTTTATTTTGTTTTTATAATTTGCGCGCGCAAAACTGGTTACGAATACCCTTAAGTGTCCGGAATCAAGACACATCACAGGCCGAAGGTATAGAGGGAGAAAATGAGAGGAGGTACCTGTGCACATTGGTCTTAAATGTCTGCGGATTGTAGTGAGTTGGAAATATTGGGTTGGGAAGAGCATTCCATATTCGTGTGGTGCGGCTAGGGGGGTAGTATGCTCCTGAAATCAGGTTATTCATCGAGGTCATAGCTCTTTCAATGTTTTTACGAGAAGTCCTAATTAGACAGTTGTCCACCTTTCCGCTCTGTTTTCAGCAACAAGGAGCTGTCTGCCATCTTCCGTATTCGACTGGATGGCGCAGTTGGTTAAGTGCCTGCCAAAAGTTCGAGGGGTCCCAGGTTCGAATTCCAGTGAAATCGAATATGGACCAGTCACCATTTCCCGTTAGGATTAAATTAACGGTAATGGAGTAGGTTGCTACCTGGCAGTACAATGGACCAGTTTTGAGTCTGAGTGCTCCAGTAGTGTCTCAAAAAATACTTCAAAAAGAAAAAGACATATCACATGAATTCTTAGCTGAAACCTTCCACGAGGAAACAGATAGCAATGATAGTTTTTCAAACTGTTATGTATGAGCAGCGTCAAAGTTGCCAATGACATTCGGCATAGGAAATCCGGATTTGGCCGCAAACTCATCTTTTCGGACAATTCCGATTTTTGGCGCAGTGGCTATGTCAACAAACAAAATTACCGTTGCTGGAGCGAACACAATCCACAAGCATTCGACCAAACATCAATGCATCCACTGTTGAGTGCGGTTTATGGCATCGGACCTTATTTCTTTCGAAATGAGGATATTACAATGGTCTCAGGTATAGAGCGATGATAACCGACTTTCTGTGACCAGAGCTAAAAAAATTCGGTCTATCCGAGCTGCGGGTCTAACAAGACAGGGCTACATGCCACACAATCTATGCAACGCTCGAATTGTGAAGGAGAAACTAGGGTCATCCTTTGACGAGCGTTCATCAATTGGTAACCGCGATTATGGGACTTGACACCAGTCGTTCATTTTGTTTTTCAAGTGTTTAGTCTCCGCTAATGAAAAAAACACTTTGAGGGAGCTTAAGGCCAACAGTCGAGACGCTATTGCCGGAATAATGCCACACATATTGGGCCGAGTCATCAAAGTGGACCGGGCGCTTGATGCAATGGCAGGGAAGCAAAAGCGACCATTGAAATAATATGCTATTTCATACATAATGGTGGACGCCGTGGCGTAGTGGGTAGATGCGTCGACTCCTACGCTCGATGTTCTCGGTTCGATTGCCGAAGGAACACCTAACATTTTTTCACGGCTCCACCTCTTTCGCGTCACTGACAATGCTCAAAGAGTATAACTGTGGAAAAGCTTCTCAATTTCGCCGTTCGGAGTCGGCGTTAGGCAGTAGATCCCCTCCACTCATGAGAGAACAATAGCACGCACAAAACGAGTGGTTGCTGAGAAGCTAGGCCCATAGCGTCGCCATTGTTATTATTATATTCATACATGAATGTAGCTTAAAAATAAAGCCAGAATCAATTTTATGTCTCACACTGTTGTTGTTTTATTTAAATTTCCTTTCCCATCGTTCTTATCTGGTCACCCTGGTGAAGCCTTCACTCATCGTTTTCTCCGATGCCTGGAGAAAAAGTAAAACCGTTCCCGATATAGATGTTCTCCTTCTCCCAGCACTTTACGTAAACAACTCTTCCCTCAATTATTGTGTGACTCTATCTTTCGAAATCAAAAAACAACACCTCGTCCACAGCAAACCCCGCACATCCTTACATTCGAACCCGCAAAACCCAGTCACTCTCGCTAGAATCCCGACCTTAACTACCCTCATTTCAATTAATTTCCACCCCACCCTTAGTTGCATTTAATTTGTTATTCTAATGAAAACCTCTTTCGTGGCTCTTTTCAGAGATTAACCAAAGCCCTTTGGATGATGATAGCGTACTGAATATTTATGCAGATAAATATGACTGAAACCGTGCCACCTCTTTCCACAAAGAACCACATAAAACGTGCCATAACGCCCAGTAGCCCACTGGCGGTGCAGAAGTTCGAAGGACTTCCCCTGGAGCCACCCACCAAGGATTTGGTAAGTACGCAAATATCTCTTTCACCCCTCCAACCGGGCCCCCAGCCTGTCCAACTAACACTCAACTTTAGCTGAACTGTCGATGGGGAGCCGCGCGGGGAAATCGAACGAATTCGCTTTCAACTGGAGCCACAACCGAATCGAGACGCTCGAAAGGAAAACCCATCCATCTGCAGCTTATCCCAAGTGTGATCACACGTAGGAACGTAGACAGCCAAATAAGGCACGAACACGGCGCCTGGACAACCATTTTCCGTGATCCATCGGATAGTCGCGGTGGAGCCATGCAGGGCCTAAGCTGGACAGTATCACCTTGAGAGGATCTCGTTCACAGCGCACGCATAGGAGGCAAGAGAGACTGGAGAAAAGCGAAGAAAATGAGGAGGAGAAAAACCAACAGACGTCGCTTTCGCCGGACAGAGATGCAGACCGACCTGTGAGCCCGGCTTTGGGTTATGGGTTCCCACGAGTCTTTCAATCTTGCGTGCCAGCTAATTTCGTTTCAACGGCACATTACACGGATCAAGTGAACCATTTATGAAAGAAGTCTATTTGCAATAGATGCCCCGCTCCCACCGGCGCCCCGGTGACCGGAGTTGTTAATAGACCGTGGCGCGGAGATGATGATGGAAAATGTGTAACAACATCCACTGCCGGGGCCCACAATTTATGTGCGAGTGATGAAATGCTGCGATAAAAATCACTGCTGGTGCACAAGGTCGGAAATGAATCATTTCGCCGCGGCTTGGGAGTATTTCATCAGGAGGAGATGGCTCGCAGATTTTGGGGGAGTGTGTCTGCTTAGGGAATATAAGGTGCAACAGATGAGTGGATGGCGAAGGTGTATGATTTATTTTGATTGTTTAACGCCGTCTAAGTGGAGACGATTCAGAGGAACCTGCAATCTGCTGTGGGAACTTTTCTCATCAATTTGTTGGAGAAGTTTTCAGAAATTCACAAAACTGGCGGTGGGAAGTATTGCGGGTTCATCGTCTGGGATATCTTTCTTTTGAAAGTCGCAAAAGTTACGAATTTTGCCAGGGAATGATGTGTGAACGTGTTTAACTTTTTCTTTCGTATTCGCTAGGCCAACGACTCGTGGTTTCCTCGTGGTCCCCAAACCTTGCTACAGAGACGAGGATTTGATCCCTATGCCAGCTGTTCGGTCTTCTGGAGGTTAGGATACGAAGAATTTCTTGGTGGGTGCGTTCATAAGCTCAACGCCACCGAAAAGTTTTGAGATTTTTGGTTCTTGTCCTTAATTTGCGTCTTTCTACAGCAGCTGAACGCGAAGCCATTTAAAGATCGTAACCTCTTTCCCTTAATCCTGGGATATGAATACGCTTTTGGTGGATGTGTTCATCAGATGAATGCACGTGGTTAAATCTTTCTTTCGTCTTTGCTACGCCAGTGACTCTTGGTTCCCTCGTGGTTCTGAAATCTTGCTACAGAGACGAGGATTTGATCACTATTCGGGCTGTCCAGTCTTCTGTAGGTTTGGATATGAAGAAGAAATTCTTCGGGTGTGTTCACAAAACCAACGCGACTGACGAATTTTAAATTTTAAGCTCTTGCCTTTAACCCGCGCTTTTCTACAGCAGCTCAACGCGACCGGACCAGTGTATTTTTTTTTTTTTTTTTTTTTGCATTTTATTTTTTTATTTTTATTTTTTTTTTTTTTTTGCATTTTATTTTTTTATTTTTTTATTTTTTTTCCCATTACTCTTACTTGCTAGACAAAAAACGCTTAAAACTAGCTTAACTAAATTAATTATTTTATCCTAACTTACTGGCCCTATACGGGCGCTCTAAGTTACACATATTTTCCCTTAAAATTTGTCTTTCGACGTGTTAATGTAGTTATTTCCAATAAAAATTAAAGAAAGATAGTTACGACTAAGAAAAATTGTAGAAAAACTTAGTCAGCTTAATAATTTTTTTTTGTCTTAAATCTACATTACTAAAACTACTACTAATATACTAAAATAAAACTATATGTATTTTTGGACCAGTGTATGGTTGTAACCTCTTGTGCTTAACCCTGGGATGCGAAGAATTTCTTAGAAACTTAAACAGAACTCTGCTGTTAACTGCAATTTGCGTACGTAGAGAGAGCTCCTGCGAAAGTAGGCAAATGTGAGCGAACTTAACGAAACTGAACGAACTTAACAAAAGTAAACGAATTTAAGGAAACTGAACAAATTTAACGAAACTGAGCGAAGCGGTCACTACGGTCACAGTGTATTGTTTTTGTGTGTTCACTTGGTTGCTTTAGTACTCTTAAGTTCCCATACGCCCATTATGGTTGACCGTTTAAGCTTATCTCAAAACAAAGCGAAAGTAACCAGAAGCTTCGTCAAGTTTTAAAGTGTCCAGCATTTCTTATAGAAACTTAAGGAGAATTCTGCTGTCAACTGACATTTACGTACGTAGAGTGCGCTCCTGCGAAAGTAGGCGAAAGTGAACGAACTTAACTAAACTGAACGAACCAAGAACTCTGGTCACAGTGTTGTTTTTCTGCGTTCACTCGGTTGCTTCAGTTCTCTTAAGCTTCTTTATGGTCATTATTGATGGCCCTTAAGTTTTCTGCGGGCATTCACCTTTAAGCGAAAGATCATCTTTCTGATCTGATCACCCCTGCTACAACACGTGATGAGGTCATCCAGAACCTGTCAAAAGAAAACAAAGACAAAAAGTATTTAAATTTAGACTGATTTACGACGCATTTGACACCGAAATTACCCAACCATTTGCATGTTCACAAGAATGGAATGCTCTGCCCTTGCTTATTGAATATCTTATCACAGCGAAACATCACGACCCAGCAGAGCAGTCTTAGATCTCTGGTCAACTTCAACACAACGGTTTTGTATTCAATTTAAGGTCATAACCACTCACCCGCATTCCCAGTCACAAACGGCGCATATTCCAGTCGGTCTCATTCAAGACAAAACGTCAAAACGAAAGCGAAACTATTTCCCATTCTCCGAAAAAGGCGCCCAGCTGACCTTCCAAACATAGGCATTCCCTCATAGAGCACAGCACAACACACAGAAGAACACAAGCGGTCCGCCTTATTAGCTCTCGAAAAAGACTCCGAATGACATTTTTGTCATTCGTTATGATTTGACGTTCGGCAGTTGGCGCGCAGTGACGCCTGCTACGCTCGTTTTATCCGTTCCTGAGATTAATTGGAGAATAGCTAAGTGAATTGATTTTATTGACCAAATCGAGACGAAATGATGGCGACATTGGGGCGGCACACAAGATTTCAATCGAGACTGCAGAATGTCGGTCGCGTCGTCGGTGCTGCCAGGCCTTGCGTCCCACATGTCGGTCGAAGTAGGAGTTTTCCCCCATGGATATATGACAGACACCCACAAATAGACACAAATGATGACAGTCAAGTCAGTTTGACAATTAAACACTCGAACGGACGCATTTCACTCCAGCTGACGACGAAGGGGCCATTATATGGAACTGACCTTTGGTAACTGAGACAACGCCATTGTTTTGCGGTTTTCCCTTTTCCTTTTCTTTCCCCTTCGCTGTCGCATTGTTGTAATCGCTCCGAATGGGCATATTTAGTGGCTCAGATGTTAATTGGGTCAACATAGGGGGCCAGCATGGGGTTCATCGTGAGGTTCGTTGCTTGGTTTCTGCTTTTACGACCCATTGTTGCCGGAGGTGGATAGACAACTCGGTAGACTTGTGGAGTCGGTGCTAATGTGCATTAAGTGGGCCTTAAGGTAGTTTTTATGAGTTCGTTGAATATCTCGTGTCTACTTGTGCTTTGTTACTCGCAAGATACGAGCATGAGTGCGAGCACGAGTGTACAACGAGTCCAATGGGTACTTTTCCTTTCAACACCGACCATCGAGTCCTGAAATGGAGTTCCTTATGAAATTTAATATCATGGGGGTTCGATGTTAATGAGGATGGTCGTTAATTTTTCGGTTATAGTCGAGAGGAGAGTCAAAGTTTGTGCAGATGCCATCGCTGGGACGTATTCAATTTGCTACACAATATTTTCTCGGAGGTTAGAGCAAAGTTCACTTGTCAAAGGGGGGATGGTGGCGGTGTCTGCCACGAGGTTGGTCGTGTTTGATTGTACGGATTTGGATGTTTGTGGAGGTGGCTCCCTGAAGTGCTTGCAGAATCGTAATGATTTGGGAATGGCCTAAATAAATCGGGATGTGTTCAAGAGTGTGTTTAGAATTGCTTCTGAGGATGAAGTGACATCGGACACTCTCACAGTGGCGACGTGACTTAGAAGTGTTTCGCTTGGAAGACTCCCTCGTTCGATGAATTTATGGTTGTCCAGCAAATTAAATGTTAACGGTTGCTGTTGGGTATTGACCTCGTAAAACTGAAATTGTCATTCTCTGTCAATCGAATTCGCGAATAAACATTTCGGCGGAACCTTCAGAAAAGCCGCCTTGACGAGTTTTTTGAGTTTTTTTTTCCACTGACTCCATATGCTATTCACTCGTCTTTCTTTTTTGTGAACGTGCCCGACCCACGTTCGCAAAATTAATTGGATTTAATTACCTTCGCCCAGTTCCCGATTATGCAGTCTTCTCCACTCTCGCATCTACTCATTCTATTTGTTGTCGATTTTTATGAAGATTACGCGGTATCAATTTTGACTTGAGGCTTGGTGTGGAAATGCCAGAGACAATTCGTAAACGACGATGAACACTTGCTTAGGATTCTAAGTCAGTTGAACTCTTTAAATCCACGTTATCATCTGACAAAGGCCAAGCTATTGAAAAGAGGCCGAAGCAGAAGTTTTTCTGATCGATTTTTAATTCATCCCTGCCCTGCACTGAACGATATACTCGATAACGCACAGATATGAAGTCCTCGGGGACTTATCTATATTTTTTCTATTTTGGAAAGGACAGAACAGGACAATCACTTAACTGAGTTTACCATCAATTTCTCGCAGAGCATGAAAAATACGACGGCAGAAGGTTTAATGTTGGATTTGATTTGCAAAAGAAAACAATTTCGCGATAATTTGTCAAATACCACTCAAAACAGCTGTCAAATGTTTAGATCATTACAATTCACGGGGTCCTTCTCGGTTAGATCGTCTCTAAGCAACAGCGTTCTCTTCTTCACATACATCACTTTCTTACTGATGGCTGCTCAGACAAGGAGGAAGTGGAGAAAGTTCTACTCCTCCTCTGTAAAAACCACAAATCAGTCACAATCGTGTCGGTGAAAATGTAATAATATTAAAAAACGCTGTCAGATGAAATTAAGGGCAAGAGAAGTAGCAGTTGGATATCTATATGTGATTGATTTGTGGTAAAAACTAGGCACTAGGTCACTTGTGAGCCTACTTCTCTGACAACATTTGTCACCTAAGCGGGGTATCAATTAGTAGTTTCAAGGCTTCATTAAAGCAACAAATAATTTTGCCAGAAGGGAACAGACGTATTTGCCCATGGTTGACTTAAGTTACAGCGCAATGGACTAATTCGTGTCTAAGTGCACTACTAAGCCACTATCTGCCTATCTTCATCAATTACTGTAACTTCATGTATTTTACTGAGTTCAATTCACTTTTTTTTCAACATTAGTTGGATTCGAGCTCATTCTTTTGTCTTCGTTTTCTCTATATCAATTACATTTGCACATATTCTATGATCGTTCGGTGTTAGAAACAAACGTCCACAAGCTTAATTTGAACTCCAGTAAAATCCTCAACGCGACTGGATGGCGAAGTTGGTTAAGTGCCTGCCCCAAGTTCTAGGGGTTCTAGGTTCGAATCCCAGTGAAATCGAATCTGGTTCAGTCACCATTTGCCGTTGGGATCAAATTAACGGCACTGGTGTAGGTTGCTACCTGGCAGTACAATGGACCAGTTTTGAGTCTGAGTGCTCCAGTAGTGTTTCAAAAATCCTCCGAAAAAAAAAAAACAAATCCTCAACGGAAGGACCTACAGAAATATACAGAAAGCAAGAAAATATTTTAAATTTTTTTTGTTTCGAAAAAATAACACATTTAAAAAAAAAACAAATAATAAAAGCAGTAAAATATTAAACGAAACAGACTACTTTTTAGCATAAAGAAGAAGAAGAAGGCACAAAATTGAGCATACACTGAAAAAAACTAAAAGTTGATCCAAGCTATCGATTAAACGCTAAATAAGAAACGACAAAAATTTAATTTCATTATCGGGTAGCACCTTCTCCAGCATCTATTACAGCTTTTAATCACCAGGGTATGGGTTTTATAATTTTTCCATACAAGATGGCAATATGCTTTCCCAAGCTTAGAGAAGAGACTTTCTTCAAGCAGCAGTTTTATCTCACGCCATGGGTATTCAATCGGGTCTAGATCAATCGATTTGGGAGGTGTTTTAAGTTGCACTTGGGGCAATATAAGGCAACTATTCGCGTACTTGGTAAGAGGTGTGCTTCGGATCATTGTCTTTTTAAAAGCAATAGTCCTAATGCATGCTTAATTTTTCTGAAACTCCGTAGAATTCACTTCCCAATTTCAAATACCCAATTTTGTCCACAGAAACTTGAAGCCATACAATCCCACAACATCACACAATCTCCTCCGTGTTTGTAGGGAGATTGTGTTTAGTCCTTTCCAAACTCTATTCTCTACAATTCTTTGTTCTGAAAGGTGTATGCTCAATTTTGTAAGGTACTGTAAGCATTAATTGTCGGTAAACTCTTTCCTTAGTGATACTCAGTTAAATTTATCAAGAAATCTACTACGACACTGAGTAGGCGCTGGAGATTATTTTTGGAGAATAAGAAATCTTCGGCTGAGCTTTATTTTGAACGTAATGTTTATTCCAATTGACATCGCCAAGACGGCTGATATGTAACACGATTTGGGAATTTCGTGCGAAAAGATCGATTGCGGCATGGACTGTGTGGCATGGCGTACCATCCTGCATGAACCAGAGGTCGTCCAAATTCATGTCTTCAATTTCAGTAAAAAAAAGCCTGTTAACAAGCGCTCTGTAACGCCCACCGTTGACCGAAACGATGTACCCAGCCTCTTTTTCGAAGAAAAATGGTCCAATGATGCCATCACTCCACAATCCGCACCACATTGTCACTCACTGTGGATGCATTGGCTTCTCGCCTTTAATGTGCGGGTTTTCCGAGCCCCGGTTACAGAAATTTTGTTTGCTAACGTAGCCGATGAAAGCGAGATTAAAATGCGCCTCGTTGGAAAAGATGATTTTTCGCCCAAAATCGTTGTCCAACTCAAGCTGCTCTAAGGCCCAAACTACGAAGCGAATGGTATCCGAGATGAATAATCCGAGATCTTTTTGCAGAATTCTTCTCAGGTTAGTGCGTGAAATGTTGAGCTGTTGAGATCGATGGCGAGTTGATGTTCGTGAATTGAGTCTCACACTTTCGGTCACAGCAGCCACATTCTCATCTGTGCGCACCGTATGACGACGGGTACCACGATTGTTGTCCACTAGTGCATATACCAGTCTCACGAACTTTTTGCACAAACTTGCGTACAGCGGTCGCGGTGGGTGCTTTATTTCGGCCAAAACTTCTTTTCAAAAAACGCACTGTTTGGGCTACACAGCACTCACTTTGGAAATAAGTTTTCAATATTTAACGTTGTTCAAGCGTCGCTTTAGACTCATTTCGTTCTGGGGAGTTATGATATGATGGGTGTATGATGATCAGTGTCAAAATAACCTATGAGTTAAAAAAAGGCACTAGATGGCCCACCCTGTATATGGTAGTTCAAAAGAGTGAATAAATACAGTCTCGCAATCAAGAACGGAACCAAAAAAAAATCAACTTTATATCACTTGTTGTTATTTGTTATTATTTTAACAACCCTGAAATGTTGGTTGTCAAGGCTTTTTTGTCAAACTCAAATCTGGTGGGCAGTTTGAGACACCCTTAATAACAGAGAATCGTCGCCCCTATTCTTCTCAAAACAGAAGGCTGCGATTCGAATATAATCTTGTCCGGAGTATAACCTTTCATACCTTCAATGGGGTTGAAGTCGACAGATTTTTGTCTTCGGAACATCATTCACGTCTTCGTAGGGATCGTAGAGTTCTGCTGGTTCGACGAAATATTTCACGATGATTTTGTTTCTGCCCTGTTGCCTTACTTATCGTCCAATTTTCGGGACCATAAAGTAGAAATGACAAGATCAGTGTGTTGTATGGCATATCCTTTGTTCTGAAAGTTAAGAGTGTTGCCCCAAGTTTCTTTAGAAAATTGCTGTACCCACGTAAATTCTCCGTTGGATCTCCACAGGGGTGCATGTTGTAGAGTGTATGTTTATTCCGAGTTAGATCAAATCCCTAACCAATAATTTAATGGTAATCGATGAATCTATTTATCTCATTTTATTTCTTTTTCGTGTTATTGACTTCAAGAATAGTTCGTTGGGCCTGTTCTTAACGTTCTATCCCCAAAGATGTGTTAATTTTACTGAAAGAAAGAAATTGCTTTAATTTGCAACTTGTGAGCCCCATCCACAGGACATATTGTTGGCCTTAGAGCTAACTTCCTCATCGGCGTCGGTGTGATTTTAAAGGCATTTGTACAAGCTGACGAGCTTATGTCCTCCGCCGGCTTCTGTGTTAGCCTACAAAATGTACGTCTTTAGTCTGGCCTGGTCTCCGTTGATATTCGTATTGAAAAAAAAGTATTTCCAGTGATTTATATGACTTCTCACTCGGACACACAAATGTTGCATACTTTCAGTGCTTCCGCGAATAAGCGTCTGACAATTGGCCCATTCATCGCTTGGCATCACTCCACATGCTCACCGCTTTTTAGTGTTGTGCTTGGCTTCTCGACTGACATTTGACTGACATTTGCCAATGTGAAGGTATACGACTTCAAGACAGATCAAAGGATACTCCGCCGCTCGCAAGAAAGACACAAATATTCCATTAGAGAGCCACATGTCATCTTCTCGAAATGAACACCGTCCCCGCATGTCAGTTACACAATTCCAAAATGTGACAGAAATGACAATTACTCCCCAACGTGTCCACAAAGGAATACGTTGCCGCGAACCCACATGCACCCCCCCTTCTCACACCAACGCGTCGCATTCAATTAAGCGATGCCCCAAAGTCGTACATCACTTTCACTTCACTACTTCACATCGCCTTCGACACAATGTGGGTGCCCTTTGTATTCTGACCCAACTCTCATACCTTCGCACAATGACAGGCAGCCGAACAAAGAGCCGCCGAAAGCCGACGTCTCTGCCCGTGAAACCTGACACCTCTATACAATTGTCAAACAGACGCTGTCACTTATGAAACTCGACGAATGCAGCAACTCTTCTGACACGACGCGGACAATTTCATTCGATTTCGGCTGACCCCATCGCCGCCATCGGGTGCAACTCGCGACCCCCTGGCGGGCCGCATTTAGATGTTAATAAGGTGCGATAAATTCAGTGCTTAAATCATACTCATAACCGCTACCACAGAGACATTTATTGCGGCCGCCACCCATTTACCATATTGATCTGTTCGCGCGCCAGAACTTCCCCGCCGCTGTCAGGCGATTCGGCACGGATTTGGTCATGCCCCACACCATACGAGTACGCCGGCGACTGACGTAACGAGCATAGACAAACCGAAGCGAGGCGACGACGTCAGGGCGTGATCGGAGTCAACAAGATCGATGGCGGCGAGGAGAGAATACCTTCACCGGGGGCTCAGCCGGCCACACGGAATGGAAGGAGCCAACGAGTCGCAAGCGAACCATTTTAGGTGGTGGCTTACTGGGCACTGATTTATGCATTCGGTCGGACAATGACGACGTTCCGATCGCTTTAACCCGTAGAACGACGAACGACGACAGGCCCAGAGTGAAGTAATCTCCGCTGTTGATGGATCGTCAAACGATCGATCAGCGCGACCAGGAACCGGAGAGTGCGATCGGTTGCGAATGCCCGACCTGAGCCATTGACGTTTTCTCACTGCGGCCGCACTTTGGGACCTGTCATTTAGGCAGCCATAATCTCTGGGATGTGCATACACCCAGCACATGTAATGAACATGGGCTTGGCACGACACATTTCTACAAGTGATCTCCGCGGCGATAAAGTGACGGCGGGACGGGGCGATTCAATATTTCAACGCAAATGGTTATTGCTTCCTTTTTGTGTTTTTGCATCGCGGGCGGGAGAGGTTCTCTTCGGCGAGGTCCGGCAAATCGAACGAGGAACGCATCCAGCGGGCATTTGCGGACCAATTCAGTGCCAGTGGGTATCGGGGCATTGCGCTCTTGTGCGCGAACAACCGAGTGCACGCCGCAAAAGTCGAGGTTATGGGAAAATTATAATTCTCCACTTTACGGTGTCGATCGTGCAAATGAGGGATTTTTCGATCGAAGTGAGGCATGCGAAGCGCGTGGGGCGCGCTACACCTTTGTGTGCACACCATCAAAGGTCAGTGGGGCGGGGCACGTCATTTGGAGCGGCAATGGTGGCGGCATTGTTCAGGCACTTGCATTGTCTTGAGTTTAAAGTTGAGTTCATTTTCAGAGGCTGACAGCGTGCGTCAATCAGAGTCTTCGATTTAAGTTCAAGCATCCCTGAGCCTGGTCTGGGATTTTTTTTGTTGGATACGAGTTTTATTGTGGTCAGTTGTGTGGTGCACTTTTGAGAGCAGAAAGGGGCTTGAAATAGATTAAGTTGACTGGGGTTTTAAGAAACCTCTGTCCGATTGGAGAGAAGTGGGTATTTCTTCAAACTGCTGCTTTATAGAACTTCGCAATGAGTTGAGTGGATACTCGTACGGTTTGTCCCAGGACTTGTTTTATGATAGCCACAAAGACGTAACGCCTGTGAACGCACCCTTAAACCAATGATCAAACTGTCAATATGAAAGCATTCAGTAAAAGCAAGGTTTTCATCTCACGAACGAAAATCTTTTACAAATAATGTATTACTAACATTTTGAGTCGGTGACGGAAACTTCAAGAGCATTATCACCACTAATAATAATAAAAATGGCGGCGCTACAGTCCGGGTAGGACCTGGGCCTGGCTTCTCAGCAACCACTCGTGTTGTGCGTGCTATTGTTCTGTCACGAGTGGAGGGGACCTACAGTTTAATGCCGACTCTGAACGGCGAATTTGAGAAGCTTTTTCTAGACAGTTATACTCTTTGAACATTGTCAATGACTCGAAAGAGGTGGAGCCGTAAACAAGACTGTGAAAGTCTAATGCGCATGGGTCGACGCACGAACCCACACGGTCACGGCGCCCACCGCATTATCACCAATTTTTGGTCTTAATTCTCGTCCCAGAAGACAAGCAATTCATAGTCTAGTGAAAAAATTTAAGTTTAAATTTTCGCTGCTGGATGTTCCGTGCCAGAATTGGTCGATGTGCCGAGAATATTGCTACCATTCAAGCGAGATGGTTCTAGTGATTGCATTTCATCTTCTGATGGTAGGTACTTGCCCAGACATATTTTTCTTTTGTGTGCTAGTGCCTCACAAAATCCCAGTATATGTTCTTGAATTTCATTAAATTCTCCACAAAAACAGCAGAGACCTTCTTCTGATACCCCTAGTTTCCTTAGATGCTCCCTGAGTCTACAGTGTCCTGTCAGCAAGCTTGTTAGGATACGAAGATTATTCCTGCTCCTTCTGACGCATACTTCATTTCTTTCGGTTGTGCTGCCCTAGGAGTTTCTTCGCCTACTTTATGCCATGAGCTTTGTTCAAGTTTTCTGTTCGATTCCTTCTTTCTCGTTCGCTGAATTCTTCTCTGAGGACGTTTTCTTGTCAGAGACAAAAGAGACATGTTGCAACGTTATTCCTTTTGTCAATTGAGTGGACGAGACATAAATAATATGTGGTATCAACTAGAGGTGTGGGCGCGGTGCACAGTGGTTTCTCCCATAGGTCAAAAGTCAAAATTTTAAGGTTAAACAAACTAAATTTTTTTAATTCACTTTTTATCTATGATAACAGGAGAACAAAGTGGCACTAAGGTTTCTTCTCTAAAATTAGTAGTGGGCAATCAGTCGTGTCACGAAGTTGAGTGTTTTTCGCAGTTTTATAAAAAAAACGTTAATCTGAAAATACGCATTGCGGTTTAATCAATTTTGGTATATTTTTCAAAGTTTATTTTGGAAAAAATGTGATGATGAATAATAAGATAATGTTTAACGACATCTTTTAAATAATTTTCTTAAAAAAAACATTCTTTTATTATTTTCACCTCTATTGAAAGTGATGCATAATTCGTGTTTTTCTGAGGAGTCGAAACATCAAATTCCCATAAAATCCCACGATATTTTATATACAATAATTTAAAGCTATTTTTCCTTTTTAAAAAATATATACTCGTACAACCTTCTTTGTTCAAATCGTAAAATTTTGATCCGAAGTAAATTTTGATTCTAGCAACATGATCAAGCGCATTAGTATTTTTAATATTTGGCATAAGGCGAATAAAGGTCGCAGTATTGCCAAAATTAATGAAACATTGGCGATTTTTAATTAAACTTACCAAATTAAAAGTTTAGACCCAAAGAAAAAGCTAAATACGCTTTGTAAGTGCTTTCATAGAATGTAGGGGGCTTCTTTGCAAAAAAAAAAAAGAAACCAATTTTTATTTGCAAATAGTGTATGGCTTGATTGAATCGAAGACTTCAAGTCTTCACAGGACCAAATAGAAGAAAAAAAGTCGCCAAACTATTAAGGTAGACCCAAAAAGCTATTTTTAGAAAGTTTGTCCCGAACTAAGAGGAGTAATTCGTCTCCTCTAAGATCGTTGAAATAAATGAAGATATTGCTTGTGTTTTGAAGCATTGTCAGTCAACAGACAATCTCCACGCAAACTATTTAATTCAAATGATGCTTCGAAACTTTTGTTTGAGATCAAATTGTCAAAACATCAGTAACAAGTTATCAGAAACTTGGTAAACCAAAAGACTGAAGTTGATATTTTTCCAAGCCATGCTAAGGTTCTTCAAGCGAAAGAAGATTGTTCCCCATAGCTTGAAATAATAGAAATTTCCGATTCATCGGCCGTAGTTACGCTTTAAGGACTTCTGTATCATACTGCCGCCCGTATTGTAGAATCCCAACCCAGGTTTTATATTTTAGACCCTTTGCTTTCTAACGAAAGAAATTGAAAAAAAAACACAAAAGTCGACATTGCATCAGAATATTTTGAATTTATTACCCTAACCTTTAAATAAATCAAATAATATATACAATTACTCACTTTTTTAACTATTTATTATTTTCTATCATTCTATAATTTAAAATGAAATTTTGAGTTTTGACCGCCCTTTCCATACAAATTAAACCACTGTGCGGTGGCGTAGTGGTTAGGTGCGTCGACCTCTATGATTGAGTTCTAAGGTTCGAATCTCGAAAAAACACCTAACAATTTTTCACGGCTCCACCTCTTTCGATTCACTGACAATGCTACGTTAATATCACCCGCCTATGCTAAAAGTTGTACGGACTTTTGAAAGATCGTGTCTCTAGAATTGGCCATTGAGCTTTGCACAATCTTTTCAAAAATAATGTTGAAGAAGTCACATGACAGTCTACATTAAATGTCCTTGTGAGATCGTTACCGACCGTGACAAAGCAGCAAGAGTTCTCAATTGTCTTCCGTGCAGGAACCTGTCAAGTTTGGCAAGGATTTCAACACCAAACACGGCGCTGATAGACAGTCTTTATGCACACTGTGATATGCGGCTTTGAAATCGATGAATAGGTGATGGGCATCGATCTGGATTTCTTGTTCTATTATGGATGCCCCTGGCCTAAAATGACAATAATAGGGTCCTTTCAGACTTTTGATTTGATAACCGGAGCTTCCTTTTTCAATCACCGTGACTGCTGGAGTTGCTTGCTCACATTCTTAACATCTCGCCTGGACTTTGAGCTACTGCACCTATCCACAATTTTCTCAGCAATATGGAAGATTAAGAGCATCGCTAATTTGTGCTGGATCAAGGCTGCCTGATCACATAGAAAAATTCTTCTGGAGGAACGAAGCCCAGTAGGCGCATCATCTCATGATACCCATAGTTGGGATAGTGAACCCTGGACACTAGAGTATTCGTCGAGGTGATTGCTATTGCTTGGTCTTGATGGCTGGAAGCAGCAGGTCTAGGGCCATCAGCGATGGAAGGCCGCAATTGCTCAAGTTCAGATCCTCTAGGGGTAGCTAGCCTGAAATAAGAAAGGATTGCTCTAAAATCGTACCCACGACTCATCTTTATAAGGAAGTTGTCCACTCTTATCAGGTTCGCTCTGCTGTACTGAACGTCATTCTTCTTGAGGCTCTATAGTCCAGAGTGAACCTGGGCTTTAACCAACAGCTGTCACGATCTTCTTCTAGTTGTTTCTAGTTGCGCACGCCGAATTGGTTGGACGTCCTCTGTTGCGTTGTCCCTTTGATTAAGAGTCGAATGAACTCATTAATAATAATAATAATAATGGCGGCGCTACAGTCCGAGGTGGACCTGGGACTGGCTTCTCAGCAACGAATGAACTCATTAGGACAGTATTTTTTAAGCGGCGACGCTGGATTCCCGAAAAGACGAAGTAAGCTCTACGGCAAAACTTCTGAAAGACCTTAATTTTTTCCATCAAGCTCCTACGTTGAAACACACAGGACAGCCATAAACAACCATACTCCGAATAAAGGCCACGTAGCAGATACCCTTCACTCCTTCATCGAGTTGGCTGTAACGAAACAGTAAGCAAAGTGAATAAGTAAGAAACAAACAAGCGCTGAATGGTGGAAACTATAACCAGTGTAACAAACGTCCTAAGTCTTTACTCTCACCATTCTCACGCGTAGTTCTCGTCATTTATCCATTTTCTCAAATCCGCCCCAAACGAACAAAAAAAAAAACCAAAAAACTCCATAAAAACCCTTGCGGCCGACAACTCCAGCCCCTCATATGTGCCACATCAATCATATCAGAGCGATTTACATTTCCAAACAATCTAGCCAGAGGCCAGCGACCAAACTAGCACCTGTCAGGCATATCTCTTGCGACTCATAAATACAGTCCACCTCACCGCGGGTCCACTAAATCGTGCATTCACACAAGACCACAGACTAGAGTAGAATTTCAGCAATTTCCATCAAGCCCCAACCAGGCACCAGGTGCTCCGGTAATGGCCGCTCTGCACTTGTTACTCTCTCGCCAAATGCACAAGGCCTCCGAGCAACATTGTTGTGTGTATCGTATCGTATCTACTAATCTGCTCAGAGACTAACCACACGTTCATTGAGCAAAGCTTCGCACCACTAATCGAGCGAGTAAAAGCTCCATCGCGGTCTAATGCGATAGACGCTTGACTTAGCACAAAGCTTCGCGCGAAAGTGGCACCGCTGGAGTGTGTCATGTCAAGTCGCTTGACACAAACGTACAGCCGAGTGGGTCACCGGGTGTATCTTACACCTGCGCTACAATGCATGCATCCAGCTACTCCTCGTCCCATTGACGAGCAAAAACAATCTATGGACACAGATACTCGTACGGGGGGCAGCAAAAAAGACAGAACAAACCTAACAGAGCTCTTCTCAACGACAACAATCGTGGATCGTCATTACGGTGCTCCTATTGTGCACGGTGAGTGGATTTTCCGTCCCCCTCCAGCTCCGCCAGCTTGGAAGTGTTTTGCCTGCTCCGCCCTCCTCGCCAAGCGGGTTAACTGTTCAAGAAAATCCCTCGAAAGTCACACTCCTAAACGAAGAAAAACATCAACAAAACCTTTTGAAAAGAAACCCCATCCACTCGGGCAGTCAGTCAGTCGGCAAGTCAGCAAGTCATGCCGTCAGCCGGTCAGTCGAGGCAGCCAGTGTATGGCTCGCAGCAGTCACCAGTCAGACTTGATGACTGTGTTTGTTTGCTCGTATCTCAGTCTCTGCCAGTGTAAGTATCTAACGTATCTTAAACAGCTCTAAGCAAAGTTTTGCCATTTTTTTGTATTCTCTCTCTCTTCTAATGCCGCTGCTGGTGTTGCTGTTGTTGTTGTTGTTGCTGGTGTTGTTTAGGTTGCGGTGTGTGAATTGTGTGTTCTTTCACTTCGAGGCTTTCGAGAGCCGAGCACCGCTGCCTAGAGACACTCGCACTCTCATAGCGAAACTTTTGTGCATCGTGTGGTGTTCGTGTGTACCTCAATCGAAAAACTTTGGCTTCGCCTAGCTCGCTGAGATAGTTAGAGACCACTGAGAGTGAATTATAGATGAGATAGGTGATCACTTGGCGAGTCAAAGAAGACTGAGTTGTATGGATTTTGGCCTGCAATACGCCTGGGCCGAGGGGTGGTGTGCGTTGTACTATTTTCACAAACTGAACGATTTTGCTGGTGTATTTTGCGTTTTTTCGTTTTTTTTCCGCCGCAGCAGCAGCAACAGCGAGTCTTTCAGTTTGGCTAACGCTTGTGTAGGAATTCCAAAGCGCTCTGCGACCACGACCAGACCAAAAAGCACACGATATTTCCTTCGTTTTGTTGTGGGGATTTTGTCGTGTTTTTTTTTCACTCCCCTTCTTGGCTTCTTGAATAGTCAGTTCAGGTGTAACTGCTCTAAAGAGCTAACGTGCGCATCGCTTTGTGTCATTTGTCGTTGTTGTTACCGTTGTCGCGTCTCTTTGCTTCGTCGTCGATTGCTGTTCATTCCTTTCGTCGTGTCTCGTCAGAAATTTTCTACAAGTCCTTGTCAAATTTGAGTTGAAATATTTAGTTTTTTGACAGATGAACGTGTGTCGTGAGTGAGGAAGGGAAGTGTCAGAATTTGGTGTACAATTTTGAGCCACAGTTTAAAAAAAAGTTCAAAACATAGATCGGATTTTGGTCAAAAATTGGGATTCGGTCAGAAATTGGATTTTGGAAAAAAGTTGAATTTTGGTCAAAAATTAAATTTTGGTCAAAAAATTGTTTTCTGGCCAAAAATTGAGTCTCAAATCGTTGTCGGTTGACCAAAATTTACAAAAATTTGTTGCGATTATTTGTGAATTGGAGCTGGTCAAGTGGAGCATGAGTTTGAAGATTTAGACTGAATTGTGTATCGGATTTGATCGTAAATTTGATTCAAATTAATCGAAACGTTGGTCAGAAATTGTGTTGTGCGTAATCGGTCAAAACTTTGCTGGAAATTGTGCTCAAGGATATCCGCCTAAAATTCGGAAACTAAGCTCCGCCAGTGGAGGATGACTTCGAAAAATTAGACTGAATTTCGTACCGGATTTTGTCGTAAATTTGATTGAAATTAATCGAAACGTTGGTCAGAAATTCGTGCATTTGTGCGTTATCGGTCAAAACTTTGTTGCAAATTGTGCTCAAGAATATCCGCCTAAAATTCGGAAACGAAGCTCCGCCAGTATATGAGCCCATTGGGTGTGTTAAGACCATCAGATTGGTCAAAATTTTAGAGACATTTTTGAAACTCGTTCGAAATTTCACCAACACCTTTCGGAAATGGTACCGAAAAAAATATTGAGTGTGCCAGTCTAAGCTGATTACTTTACGAGTGTTTTCCGAAAATTCAGTTCAAACTTAGTTGTGTCAAAATTTGTACCAAAGCGGGTCAAAATTGTTGGTTCGATTGAATTTAAGGCCTTAATCAGTTCCAAATTTCAATCAAAACTTAAGGCTTCGGTGAATGGAAAATTGTGTTCGTCTGTCAAACAGGAAAAGTGTGGGATGAAAAAAATTGTGTGTTCAAAAATCCCATCAGTGTTCAAAATTTCGTATCAAATCTCTAATTAGGGGGATTTTTCATCAACTGAACTCACACTAAAATGCAATCGGAATAAAGAGGAGGAGAACAATAAAGTCAAAGTATCTGCAACAAAAGCAAACTAGGAGTTATGTAAGTTGTTTAGCGATGTGCATTACTCTTATTCATCGAGCTGATGACTGCCGGAACACACACACACACTGATACACACCGCCCGAGGTGGGGAGATGGAGATATAATAGACTCGGCGTGAGCATTAAAGATCATGAAATGAAACAAATCGCTGAGGTCTGACAGTTTTTTTTGTTTTTTGTTTGATTTTGCTTTATTTGTCCAGAGCAGTGCCTCGAGTTCAGAGTGAATAGTCAAACCATGATGTCAACAAAGTTGTTTTTTTTGCTCCGCTCAAATGCATTGTTGTTTGTTGTGGATTGGACTTAGAGTTGGCTGATTGATTTTTTGTAGTCACAAAAGTTGTATTGTCACGATCCGACATTGAGTTCATGTTCATGTTTGTTCCCTGCATTGAACCGTAGCCGTAATTGTTTTCGGGGTGGGCTTAGGCCGTGTTTCTTTTTCCAAATCTCTTTCTCAAGGATTACACACGAGTGTTTGGCAATGTCTTGTGTGGGGATTCCGTACGACGGGGCCCAAGTCCTTGTGATTGACGAATCACCCCCACCAACCCATCAGACGTCGTCTCGTTTTTGCGTTGCTTTGCGTTTTAATGGTCATCACGTATTATGAGTCTATTCGGCGACAACAGCAGGCAAAACAATAAATCGCTGCTGCGTCCGCAGTCGGAAATTCTGTTTATGGATTGTTTTATTTTGCGACTGCTAATTGACGAATTTTCGTGAGGTGATGGGTCTTCCTGTGTAGGGTGCTATAAGGTTGTTTGGTTCTCGTTTTGGAGCCGCATGCTGAGATTGAGCTGGTGATTGCGGAGAAGACTTGTTTTATTGCGCGACCAATTCGGACGTGCACTTGAATTTTATTGGACTGCTGAATGTCAGAGTTTGCCGATTTGTTGCTTTTGGTATGTATTTATGTCAAGAGTCGTGCTCGTGTGCATTTTATGAGAGGAGACGTTGTGATTGTGGCGGAATTTATTTGAGTTTTGTGCTAATCCTAAGTTTAGCATAACAACATTCTTTGGTTTGGAGTTTTCCTATCATTTCCGGAATCGGATACAGCTTTTGTGAGAAGAAGGTTGTGCGGTGTACTTTGACATTGGTAGCAATCAATTCATGTATTCAGTCAAGAAGTTTATTAATAATTTCAGGCTGATGTCAATATTTATTTTAGATAGGACAGAAGTTCAGGGAGACAAAAGTTTTCATTCTGCGATTTCCAAAGGTTTTAGCAAAGTTTTTTGACACTATTATGAATATTAACTTCAAGCTAATTTGAAGGGAAAAAATAGTTTTAACTAAGATGATGCTACAGCCCTTGCCTGACACACGCTGAGAGGCTCAAACATTGCCTTCACTTTACTGAAGCATCAGCAAGTTGATATAGGTCCCTTTTTAGAAATCAGTACCATTCTGGTATCAACGGAACCCTTATTGACTTTATTTCACTTTTGTCGTCACCAGTTTTTTTAAGGTTCTGGATCATATACAGTTGGTACTTCAAGGCTAGCCTTTTTTCCCTTTAAATAGGATCCACTAAAAACCGGAAATGGTGGGCGCCGTGGCGTAGTGGGTAGGTGCGTCGTCTCCTACGCTCGATATTGTCGGTTCGATTCCAGAAAAATCACCTAACAATTTTTTCACGGCTCCACCTTGCAGCAGCAATCCACTAGTTTTGACGTTGTGGTTATGGATGTTAGAGCCTTGATAGCAGCTTGACTATCTGAAAAGATTGCTATCCGCTGTGCTGGTTCTGTTCTGTTTTTAATTTCAAGATACGCATAATATATTGCTAGCACTTCTGCATGGAAAATGCTTGCAAAGTTTTTTAGTTTGAGTGACTTTGATATCTTGGCTTCGGAGAAGATTCCAGCGCCCACACCAGAGTCCATCTTCGAACCGTCTGTGAAGATGGCTATGTCATGGGTTTGGATGACTCTATCGCTGTTCCACTCAGTTCTAGTTGGAAAGTATGCCCTATAGTTTTTATTGAAATTTAGCTTTGGGATAAGGTAGTCAGTATGTCAGTATCGCCTGTTGTGGTAGTGAGTTAAGGATGTTACCATGTCCATAATTTCTGCTGTTCCAGCAGTTTGACTCACTGAGTCTAAGTGCACTGCATGTGGCCATGAATGTTGCGTGTAGATCTGGAGGCAAAATAACTGTAAGCGCATCTGTCGCAGTCGTTCTTAGGGCGCCAGTGACTCCTACTCATGTAGTTCTGTGTACCTTGTTTAGTTTTGTGATATTGGCTACCAAACCGTTCAGATAATTTTTTTTTTTGGATGGGCTCTAACCATGATATTCATCAAATAAGTGCTGGTGTTCCCCAAGGTTCTGTTTTTTCTCCGATTCTTTTTCCTATTTTTATAAATGTTCTTCTGTCTGGTACTTCTAAAACACTAGGTATGGTAGGTATGAAGTGGGTAAGATTAGACCAGAGTTGATCCATTGTGTAGCCACATGGTTTGACTGAGGTCAATCCAATATCCACAGATCGGATTTGGGGTAGGTGCAAAGTTGGATATATGTTATTTTTTCAAATCCATTCTAAATATGAAAATGAGGAAACATTGGACATCACCAACCTAGCACCTATCCCAAATCTTATCTGCGGCCAAGCTGGGGGTTTCAGGGGGCAGCACGAACCCTCATACTTCCCTGTTTACCCGTTCCCTAATACTAACTCCACTGTTCAATTTCATTTTAATTACACATATACATGTTATTAAAAATTGTGGAATTATGACCCACTTGATTTTTATTGATATTATTATTTGGTGTTATGTCTCAAAAAAAATTGGCGTTATGTCGCCTTGTCGAGCGACATAAGACCAAATTCTTAAATTTGGCTTTATGTCACTTTGAGAAAGAGACATAAGACCAAATGCTAAAATTTGGCCTTATGTCGCTTGGCGTTATGTCCGGGCCCCTATAATGAAGCGTAGTAGATTATTAATGGGAACCGCACTAAGTTCACATAAGTTATCGAAAAATAGGCCCTTAGATGTAGGCGTCGAATAGACGCCAGGGCCGGACAGGGGCAGAGAACACTTTCCACTTCTTCCTCGTCTAGGCAGTTTCTACATAAATCATTAGCCGGGACACCTAGTCTACTGGCATGGTTTCCTATGAGGCAGTATTCGATCTATCAAGAGATATTAAATCCTTAGATCTTCTGAGATCTAGCTTTGGCCAGATCATTCTGGAGGTGTGACACGTAGTGCCACTCGCCCATCTGCTATTTATTTCATGAGTTGCCTCTAATGAGAGCAACAATTTACCGGTTGTGAGGGGCATACCCAATTTACTGTGTTTAGGAAGTAATGGCTGTGAAGTTGCGTGAAGTTACTTGGCAAGATCATCCGCTTTGCAGTTACCTGGAATATCTCTCTCCATAAAAGGAGTTTGGCTCGAACCGAAACACTTTCCATTCTTCGTAAATGTCACAATATAACATTTAGTTGGAATAATCGAGGTCGCGAAAAACTATATCGACGCAAGAAATATTTTACCAATCTGTGCTTCAGCTTTAATTCATAAGGCAAGCGTCTGCCACTAACATGAGTACAGCGCTCATATCGGATCTGACGCTCTCAAGACCTTCCTGCACCCACTAGATAAAATTATCAGCGAGCGATTAAACTTCCAGAGGGGAGAAATATCGCGCCTATTCAATACACTCTACATGTTAGTGGAGTCCAATGGAAACAGGTGGAGAAGTTTAAGTATCTCGGGGTCTTCTTCACGAGTGATGGGAGGAATAATGCTGATTGGGATTGGTCAAGCTAGGTCAATTTTGAAACAGCTTTGTAGATCTGTAAATCGATCTTGTAAGGTAAGGCAATGCTGAGCTTGGTGTCAAAGCCAAGTTAGCTGTTTTTAACTCTCACCTAAGGTCATGAAATTTGGGTAATGATTGAAAGAATAAGATCGCGAATACAAGCTAATAATAATAATAATAATGACGGCGCTACAGTCCGAGGTGGATCTGGGCCTAGTTTCTCAGCAACCACTCGTGTTGTGCGTTCTCTTACGAGTTGAGGGGATCTACAGTTTAATGCCGACTCCTATCGGCGAGATTGAGAAGTTTTTTCCAAACAGTTATACTCTTTGAGCATTGTCAGTGACTCGAAAGAGTTGGAGCCGCGAACAATTTTTTTTTTTGAAAAATTGTTTGTCTGGCTTAGATTTGAACCTAGACTGTGAAAGTCTAATGCGCATGGGTCGACGCATGAACCCACATGGCCACGGCGCCCACCGCAAATACAAGCTACCGAGATGATATTTCTCCGTGCTGTTGTGGGAATCACTCGCCGGGATAGGGTGAGAAACACGGCAGTGCGCGAGGAACTCAATGTTGGGCGGCTGCTTCTTCGAACGGAAAGGGCTGTACTTCGATGGTTTGGTCACGTGGCATGAATGCGCCCATCATCACAACTTCCGAGGCGTGCCTTGAATGCGATTCCATCAGGTAGACGACCGCTTGGCAGACCCAGGACGAGTTGGTTGGACCAAGTCCAAGTACTCGCCTGGTTATGCTTGGGCATAGCTCTTGATTATTTAGAGTCGATGGCGGAGGATCGAGTGGCTTGGAGATCTCTCGTGCATCCATTGTCCCCGCGACCCCTTTAGTGGGACATGCGGGTCACTGAAAATGAGATAAGAGATGAGGGGAGCAATTTTCCGGAGTGAATAGACTCAAGAACCAATTTAAAAGCAAAAAATTGCAGCAGATTCGATTGGAATAAGTTGGGGAAGTTACTACGATGTGGAGGACTTTTCAAGTAGAAATTCACCTCAGTGTTACAAGTCAGATTCTGCACTATGACTAGGTTAGGTTAGGGGGCTGCAAGTGAATTCACCAGCACACTTAGACTACGTTGGTCCATTGTGATACCCACAGTCAGACTACTACCACTGATCGACCGCTTCAGTGATAGTGCCGTTAATTTGATCCCAACCGACCGAAGGCCAGTTTTTTGGCCGAAGCCGAAGCTTTTTGATCAGCCGAAGCCGAATATGATGTTATTATGAAATACTAAGGAATTTACAAAATTATTGTTTGTTTTCTGGTAGCAAACTACCAAGTGACAACGATTTGGAACATATTTTGCAAGTTGCTTGCGCATCCTTTTACTGAAATAGCCCTAAATTAGATTTTTAGCTGATTTTCTTTATGTTCTTTCTACCTGAAACCAGTACAAATAATTGTATGCTTTTATACAGACCACTTAATAGTTTACCAACTTGTTGAAGCAAAATCTGTTGATTTTCAAGGAGTTAATACGGAAAATACCGTAATTCTATTTTTACAGAAAACAGAAAATTCAACATTCGGCTTCGGCCAAATCTTCAGTTTCATTTGGCTGAAGCCGAATGTTTTGCCGAAGGTAATATTTTTAGCCGAAGGTGGCCGAAGCCGAATGTTCGGTCGGACTCTAATGGTGACTGAATCAGATTTGAAAAACCTGATAAAAGCGTATTAACTTTGCTTTCGCTGGGATTCGAACCTGGGACCCCTCTAACTTAGGGCAGGCTCTCAACCAACTGCGCCATCCAGTCGTTTTGGGCCTACCTCTTAGAGGCCCACTGTTGTTGAGCATAATCCTATCATCTCACGAGAGAAGCCCTACAATTTTAAGCCGACTCTGAAAACCAAATTTTGAGAATCTTTTTGTGACAGTTATACTCTCTAAGAACTGTCAGTGACTCGAGAGAGGTGTTCAGAGTCGGAATCGACACACTAACCCACAACGACACTGCGACCACAAACCCAACTCATTTAATTTCTCATGAAGCGCGTTAAAGATCGAACATTGCTTCTGCTAGCAAGCGACTAGCCAATTAAGCGGGTGCGAATGTACTTCATACCGTGACCACAAAAGTTTTTCGCTCCGTTTCAGTAAGTTTCTTCTACTTTCTCGTATATTTTAAAGGGAAGCGCATTATACATGTGCATAAATTTGACAGCTTTTGGCTGTCTTCCTGAAACAACAACAAAAAATGCAAGAGTTCACAGAAGCAAAGTGCCTTCACTATTGCATTGCTTTTCTGATGACTAAAGTTATGGTTACAATGGACCAACATGGTCTAAGTGTGTTGGTGAATTCACTAGCAGCCCCCTAACCTAACTTAACCTAGGCCCAAGTCTGTTTGTAGTGCTACCCAAAAAAAAAGAATCATTGAGACTAAGCCTAACAAGACTTCGAACTCTTTCCCTTCTTGGATAGACTGCTGTTAGGTTAGGTTAGGGGGCTGCTAGTGAATTCACATTTAGACCATGTTGATCCATTATGATCACTGATCGACCGCTCCAGTGATACACTGCTGTGATCGATAAGAATTTAAATGTGACTCCTAACTTCACACTAGTTAGCCAGTCTTCGACATTTCTGAGGCTACATCCATTTGGAGCTCAAATCGAACAGTCTCAAGTAGAAAATCCACTGTTGCCAGTGGTCTTTATGCTTCAAAGAGAGCAATCACAATTTTGACCTTACGATCGGCCATGATTGATGCAATTCTCTAAAACGATCGTATGCAGCCATCCAAAACCAATTAAATGATTGGGAACCCCCTCTAGCTGATCTAATGGCTTGGTCTTGCCAAATGCTTCAACGAGCTCAAAATCTTGTGCGGCACCTCACATCTCCACGGCTTTTCAAATGACAGACAACCCTTTCCTCTGATCCACTTGAAGGCATCACCTCAACTGGAACCGCCGTGATGTGGAAGTTACTAAATATTCAAACGAAAAATTGCAACCGACGTGGTATGCCATTCGAGTCCCAAAGACGCTTAGTCCGCAAACACAGACCTGATTACGCATAAAACCCATGAGATGCAGTCGGGGCCGACATGAATTATTGGCAAATGGCTCCGAAGATTGCCGTACGTGCTGTCTCGTCCCGTGAAACACTTCACGTCGTCGTCCCATCGACCGGGCACGATGGTGTGTGCACAACGTGTACGGGAATGTATCCCAGCAGAGAGTTGATGGAGATATAAAATCCATTTAAAGTTGGTCATCCAAATGACCAGCGAGAGCCGTCTAGCGTCGTAGTCGTCGTCGTCGTCGTCGTCGCCACTGCTTCGGACAGATGAAGCAAACGAACATCAAATGAACATCGCCATTGCAAAATCGCGAATTATTGTGAGGAGCGGAGCGAGAGGGCGGCGCAGTGGTTGGAGAACAATGCACACAGTTGCATAATCACGCAATGGCCTCCGACATATAAACCGACTAACATCGGATGAATGGATGGGTGCTTCTCTGTTCCCATTCCCATCTGCCCACCGCCACCCCTGGTGTATCTGGTCACTAGGCCGCAAATTTATTCCATTCCATTCCACAGGCCTGATGAGCAACAAGCGCTGGCCGCCAGCACAGCACCCATGATATATGGGCGGTGTTCCGCAAATGCATTTAGCGCTTCCGTTTTGTGCAAGCGCACCACATTACAACACCAGCGCGGCTTCGCTCCCCCAGCTCCCGGAGATTCCAGGTGCCTGCGACTCGGATATCTGTATCTTTTCGTCGTGCCCGTTTTTTTTTGTGAACCTATATTTAATCACTGCCCGCATTGGATAACAACGCTCACTGCCTTTGGGGCAGGAGACAGCAGCAGCAGCAACAGCAGCGCCAGCCAGGTGCTAATTGCCCGTCTAATTCATTCATAATCGTGAGTGCTGGCGCGGTGGATCCGTGTGTGCATGCAAACACACGGCAGACACTGTGGGAACAGCAAGAACAAACCCCCTTCTCCCCATCCTCCTGGGCCGTGTTTGCTAATTGAACTTTTCCAAATCACCCAGCTGGAGAGCGGGCAGCCAGGCAGTGTTTGTATCTGGGCTTGCGAAAGGGGCACACTGCGACGACAGCGGCAGTGGCTATGTGGGTTCGCTCTCGATTTCGTTCGCGCCGCGGCAAGGAGGGCGAACCGAAGGAAGGAGAAGAAAAACAAAAACCGCAAATGGCCTAGATCTCACGGTGCTCATCAGGGCTTAAATTTAATATTTACGGTCAGACTTTGAAGAGTGCTTACGGCTTACGGCGTGTGTGTGGTGGGGCTGTCTACGCCCGGTCGAGGGGGCTCTACCGATTTTCGTTTCCCCCTTCTTTCTCTGGTTTGCCGTCGCATTTGCCCGGAGCGTACCTTGATCTGGTTTCCGATGACTTGGAAGGGGTTGTTCGCTTCGGAACAACGTCTGCCTCTGAATCTAGCCAGGAAGAGTGAGTTTTCTTGTATCTAATTACCTGGGACTGATTATCGATATCGGGTTGCTGGGTGAGCCGACGAGTTCCACTGACAAACTGAATGGCTCTTAATTATGTCGTTACGCTGTTAAATTGCCGGAGACTTGGCTGTAGTTAGTTTTAATTGTTCCGTCGGGCTTGGAGAGAGGGAAACAAAAACTCATTTCCCTTGATTCCTGTGACTGCTAACGGTGCACGGTGATCAGATCATGCTTGAAAGATTGAAGTACGTAAGGTTGTGCACGTTTCAAGGGAGAGTGTGTTGTTGCGAGCCCATTTCCCTGTCATCTATGCCCGGCCGTGTCAATTGCGGTGGTTAGCACCACTTTTCTGCAATTAAGCGCGACCAGCATTTAATTGCTTTGCTAAGCAAAGTTCGCATCAACAGATTCAATTCTACTTCCTATTGTTAAGGTGGACTGGACCCTAGCCACCGACTGCATTGATTGTGTGCACACTTGCCTGGGGTCAACTCCTCAGTGGTCGTGGCTGGTTGTTGTTGGTTGTCTGAGAAACCAATTAACTGATTTATTAGTGCGTGGTTCTACTGCAGAGGCGTGCTCTTAAGTGATCATTGCTTGGGTGGAAGTTGATTACGGGGTCCCCCGCTCAATTCTGACACGTAGCGTCAAATGGAAATGTGAAAGTAAGGTGTTGCTTTATTTAACGAAAGACGGGTGTGTTTTTGAGTTCAGGTGTGGATTTGTTGAAAGGAGTTTCATGACAATTCTGCTCTCAATACTCTTATTCTTAGTGACTCAAGACTCAAAACTTAAGACTCAAGACTCAAGACTCAAAACTCAAGACTCAAGACTCAAGACTCAAGACTCAAGATACAAGACTCAAGACTCAACACTCAAGACTCAAGACTCAAGACTCAAGACTCAAGACTCAAGACTCAAGATTCAAGACTCAAGACTCAAGACTCAAGACTCAAGACTCACGACTCAAGACTCAAGACTCAAGACTCAAGACTCAAGACTCAAGACTCAAGACTCAAGACTCAAGACTCAAGACTGAAGACTCAAGACTCAAGACTCAAGACTCAAGATTCAAGACTCAAGACTCAAGACTCAAGACTCAAGACTCAAGACTCAAGACTCACGACTCAAGACTCAAGACTCAAGACTCAAGACTCAAGACTCAAGACTCAAGACTCAAGACTGAAGACTCAAGACTGAAGACTCAAGACTCAAGACTCAAGACTCAAGACTCAAGACTCAAGACTCAAGACTCAAGACTCAAGACTCAAGACTCAAGACTCAAGACTCAAGACTCAAGACTCAAGACTCAAGACTCAAGACTGAAGACTCAAGACTCAAGACTCAAGACTCAAGACTCAAGACTCAAGACTCAAGACTCAAGACTCAAGACTCAAGACTCAAGACTCAAGACTTAAGACTCCCTCAGCTCGTTATCGAGCAAGTCTCTTAAGCAACTGAAAGTCTAGACCGTATGTTGGAGTTCGGTTCAGGTTTGAATATTTTACATGTTGTCGAAACAATCGTTGGTCATGTTCGCGTTGATGGTAGTAGAAGAAGAAAATTCAACCATGAACTGTATGAGCTGTATAGCGACATGAGACATGATATATAGCCAGCGGCTATATATTCAACGTCTTAAATGGCCAGGCCATGTAAAGCGCACGGTCAACATTGCTCCAGCGCTAAGTCTTACACTCAATAGAGGATAACAACCCGTTAGAGGAAGGAATATGGTGCATATAAGAGGAGAAAGACCTCAGCCAAATTGACGTGCATCATTGGAGGCAGCTGCTTTAGCTAGCTGGGGAGGCTTTTTTTGTAGAAACTTCAGTCGAGGGGACTGTTGTATGTCGTCTCCGAACTAAACAAAGTTAGAGAAGTTTCTCTTCACAATTATTCTCTTTAAACATAGTCCGTAACCCAAGAGAATCGAACCCAACCCTTCAGGCGACGCACTTACCCGCTGTTACCAGATTCAAATTCAAAGTAATGAACAGAAAGGATAAAACATTGCCAGCTATCGGCAGAAATTTACTTAAAATTGGTAAATATCATTTCCACCGCTTTTCGTGATATGTTCAATTCTGCAATCTGTGTTAAATCCAAAGGATCTTTAGTCTGCGGTATCCATTCCTATTCCAAATCGTCAGTATTTCGTGTGATAACTAACAGCCACTGCCTGATTGGGGTAACTCAGATCCCCTTTTCCAATCGTCAAACGCAACCATAAGTCTGATACGTAGAATCTTTCTGCTTCCTCTTTGTTGACCCTCCACTGGGCGAGCGGTATTTTTTAACACGGTCAGGAGCGATCGTAGATCAGCCAAGTTTTTGATCTTTTAACACCGATGTCTGCCTTCACCAACTGCTGTGTGCACATTAATCAGTTAAAACAGTGAATTTTAGGAAGCCATTGAAAAGTAAAAGAGTATAACTGTCTAGAAAAAAGCTTCTCTCTCTCGCCGCTCGGAGTCGGCATTAAACTGTAAGTCCCCTCCGTTCGTGAGAGAACAATAGCGCGCACAACACGCGAGTGGTTGCTGAGAAGCTAGGTCCAGGTCCATCTCGGTCTGTAGCGCCGCCATTATTATTATTGAAAAGTAGGGGCCAAAAAAGGTTGGCAGTGAGATAATTTTAAAATGTGTGGTCTACGATCGCCGACCGGGCGCTCTCTGGAAGTGTTGACGAACATCTCTCTGCTTTGTAATCAACGTGTGTAAACTTCAGAGTCTTGTGTGAAGTCAACTTGGTTATGCGATAGACGACTCTGCTTGCAATTAGACCTACGGTTTAAAGCAACGTTAAGTGCTTCTCCTTTAAGTGGCGCTACTATCCAGGGCTTATCTTTTACAACAGCCCTTTGTAGGAGTCATAAAAAGAGAAGAAAATAAACATGTATATTCGCTGCATTTGTTGTCATACCACTGTAACGCTTTAACTTTACTGTAATGCACATACACGCATATGTTATACAGGGTAGGTCAAATACAAGTTTCTTTTCAAAAATGCAGTGAAATGAACAAAATTTAAATTTTTTTCATGTATTATCCCATTAATTATGAAATACAACGTCGTTCAAGTGACTGTCTCGGTTGGCTTCGCAGTAGCGGATACCCTCACCTCAATTTTCGAAGACCTTGTTGATGGTTTCCGGCTGTAGCTTACGGATTGCTTGAATGATATTGGCCTTAAGTTCTTAAATCGTCTCCGGATTGTGCCATAACATCGATCCTTCACGGTTCTCCACAAAAAATGCCCAAAGAGGTCAAATAACAGCTCAGAGGCGGCCAATTGACATCGCCAAGACGGCTGATAACACTATTTGGGAATTTGGTGCGCACAAGATCGATTCTGGCGTGGGCTGTGTGACATGGCGCACCATCTCGCATGAACCAGACGCCGTACAAATCCATGTCTTCAATTTCAGTAAAAAAGAGTCGGTTAACGCGCTTCTGTAACACTCACCGTTGACCGAAACGTTGTTTCCAGCCTCATTTTCGAAGAAAAATGGTCTAATGATGGCACCACTTCACAATCCGCACCAAACTGTCACTCTCTGCGGATGCATTGGCTTCTCGACAATATTGTGCGGGTTTTCCGAGCCCCAGGTGCGGCAATTTTGTTTGTTAACGTAGCCGATGAAAGTGAGATGAAAATGCGCCTCGCCTCGTCAAAAAAGATGATTTTTCGCCCAAAATCGTTGCTCTAAGGCCCGAACTGCGTAGCGATTCGATGAAGGTCGCGCGTCTTCAATTGCTGAGTCAATTGTTGGACCTAGTAAGTGAATAATCCGAGATCTTTGTGCAGGATTCTTATCAGACTAGTGCCTGAAATGTTGAGCTGTTGAGATCGCTGGGGAGTTGATGTTCGTGAATTGAGTCTTACACTCTTGAACACAGCAGCCACATTCTCATCTGTGCGCACCATACGACGACGGGGACCATGAGTCCATACCAGTCTCACGAACTTTTTGCACAAACTTGCGTACAGCAGTCGCGGTGGGTGCTCCATTTCGGCCAAAACTTATTTTCAAAAAACCCATGGTTTGGGCTATACAGCACTCACTTTGGAAATATTTCCCAACGTTGTTCAAGCTTAAGCGGCCCATTTCGTTCCGCGGAGGTATGACACTGAATTTCTGTCAATATGTCGAGCGGCAAACAGCTGTAAAAATAGCCTCTGATTAAAAAAAGAACCACTAGATGGCCCACCCTTTGTAGTCTTTGATCAAGTCCAGGTTGAAACTGGACAGAAGAACAAGTCGTTCTTTCTTTCTGAAATGGAAAGGTTTACGAAAATATGACGACCAGGCAAAGCTGGGCGTATTCTATGTTTTAGCTTGATCGTGAACTATTCCAGAAAGAAACTTGTTCTTCTGTCCGGTCACACCAAGGGGTTGATCAAACAAGTCTCGCAACTTGCACGATGTCTTGTTATCGTTAAGCAACTGGAGTTGCAAACAGACTGACTGTCGTCGTCTGTGTTAAAAGAACCGATTCGAATTTACTTATAGGACCGTTAAATTCTACTTTCGGTATTAACCTAGGCCCAATGTTGCATCACTTCGTTTCCCAATCAAGGGAAGTACGTTTGCTCAATGATGGTCATTTGTTGCTTTAGTTCCCGCTGCAAAATCATAAAAGAAAGTTTCCCACATGCGGTAATACTCTGCCCAACATAAATGAAAGATCGAAAACGCCCAACAAACAACGGTAAACCAACTTAATTTCAACATATTTCTCAGCATACGTGATCGCTCACGTTCATAAACTCTGCATTGCGTTGCCCAAATGCAAACACAATCTTTCTGACTGAAACATCTTACAGTTTGGTGACAAAAGCCCTGTCACCGAGAGCGTACTTGACCCTTCCCTTCAACGTCGAAACCCCCCCCAGGTGCCATCCCAAGACCCCTCGACCCGGGCGCATTCCGAAATCACGCTTCACAACCTTTCCTCCGTACGACAAAAAGAAGAGAAAACCTCAATTCACACGTTATTCTCACGGCCATCTCAGTGTGTCTCGAATAGAATTTGTAATTTAACCTACAGCCAGCAAGCAACTGCCGTCTTAATTGGACGTCGGCCGTTTGTGTGCTGTTTGCGCAACAAAACAGCATAACTTATCACCTTTGCGCTATAAATTACCCCTGAACATGCCAAAGTCCGCACCAGAATGATCTCTTGGCGCAGTTGTTGCGTTCGTCGAACATGGAAGCTAGCGGGCCTTCACAATTCGGCAGCGCTCTCCGGGTGCACGCTCAAATTGATCGTGTAAACGCTTCAAACTGAATTCGATTCAATTGCGCCAAGTGCCAGGTGTAAACCTGATCCGCAGACGGAAAATCAAAAGCAGCAGTGCCCTTGAGATCTGTTTCGCGTCTTGGTAGGCTTTGTATCCACACATGGGTACCGATAGTCATCTGCAAGATAAATCTTTCCACGACGACAACAGCGACAAAATGCCAATTGTGGCGAATCTAACGGTCTCCGCTGGCATTGTTCATCTTCCGCGGAGTGTTTCGTCTGACGTGTAGCACCGCCACGCCACGGAACCCTTTCACATGAGGGAGCCCGGCTCTTTGGCGAGGGCTAGATGACTGTTTTGCGTTACATCTGCATTAATTGTATCTCGCACTAAGTGGTCCCGGCAGAAAGGCAGCGACGAACAGTGAGCACCAGCGCCATAAGGCAAATACACGCTGCGTGGTCGGCGCACAATGCCAGAAAGATAATTTATGGTGAAGTGATTATATTCATACTCAAGGAAACTAACTGCATGCAACACGAACACACAACAAAAGATGGATTATAACAACAATCGGAGTACGTTGCAAATGAATTGCTCTGCTTTGCATGTTTTGCATAATTCCCGCCGATACGGGCGGCAGCGGCAGCGGCAGATGTTACAGCGAGGTGTTGCTGTTGCAAAATCTAACGAAAATATTTGACACACGGTGGTGTGGGGAGGTTTTGTAATTGATTGGGAACTGCATGCTTTTGCAAGAGATTTTGAAGGCTGCCTGATTGCCCTGAGTGAGGTGAGGGGGCTCTGTTTGTGATTCCAGCATCTGGGGGTTGAATGGCGCACTTGCTCCTTGGGTGTTTTTGAAATTACACTTTTTTTGCGGTGGATTTGAGATAGAAATCGAAAGAAGTGCGGCCATGTTTTCAACTCTTTTGTTTTCGAAGAGTTTTGTGAGATCCCTCTTTTCAAATTCAAAGGAATTTCTCGGTTGACTCACTGTTTAGAGACTGATACCTTTTTGTACTGAGTGCGCCATCTTTTATATCGGTATGTAAACATTAAATAACCTTGACTTTCATCAACCGATTGCCTTGAGTGGGTGTGTTTTTGAAACGTCAATTCAGTACAATTTTAACCATCAATCGCTTCAGATTTTTTTTTTTTGCAAATTATCTGCCATGAGCCAGAGAATAAAGCGCTCGGCAGGACTCGTTACCCCTATTTTTGTGAAAAATTTGAATTTGATTTTTGAAACTCTACTGGAGCACTCAGACTCAAAACTGGTCCATTATACTGCCAGGTTGCAACCTACTCCAGTGCCGTTATTTTGATCCCAACGGCAAATGGTGACTGGACCAGATTCGATTTCACTGGGACTCGAACCTGGGACCCCTCGAACTTGGGGAAAGGCAAGTCTAGTCTAGGATGGCAGGCTGAATAAAAGAAGTCAAACTTAGGCTAGGTAGGTTGACTTAATAGTGCACTTAGATCTGTGTTGGTCCATTATGTTGCCACGGGTAACCCGCGTGGTGCTTTCTATGAAGCGCAGTAGACTACTGATAGATACATCACTAAGGTCGGAGGTGTTGTAAAAAAAGAAAGCTCTTGAGCTTGTGCGTCTAAGTAACTTTAGAGACGGGCAATACAAAGAACGTGTTCCACGTCCCCCTTGTCCAAAAATCTTCTACAGAAGTCATTAAACAAAACTCCAATCATGCTAACCTAGTAGAGAGTGTCCTGCCTGCCTGGCCATTTGAGTCTACAAAGGATATACAATTGCCTTGTGGGATGTAGTCATTGTTGTTAGACAGGAAGTATATCTCCTGTTATATTTTGAGTGTGCGAAGGGTATGCTGTACTCTTGAGAAGAGGCAGGTTGCGAAAAGTTGTCTTACACCCATTATCACTTGGTCTTTGTGGCTGAGTTGTGGTCATTATCTGCTTCTCGAACCAGGTGGCTTAAATTCATTCTCTTGGCTGGAGCATTACTGTTCGCTTGCTGGATGTGGTCGAGTCAGTTTAATCTACGGATTTTTGGTTGCCGGACTATTACCACATCCTTGTACAGCTCTTACAGTCCGCGGTTGTGTCTTCTCCTTTATTTGCCCTCTTCGCAGACAGCACGAAAACGCAGAATTTTTCTTTCGAAGTTTCCAAGAATCAGCTCAGCAGTCCTGTTTACTGTCCAGCTTTCAGCTCCATAAAGTAAGACTGGCAGGATAGTGGCTACAGTCGCCTCCCTCTAAGTCGAATTTTCACGGGATATCAAAATTAGTTCGAGTAAGAGGGAGTTCGACTTAAAGGATGTTTTTTTGTATAGAAAATTGAGGTCAATGCCAAAATAAATATGGCGAAAAAATTTGAGTTAGAGGGAAATTCGACTTAGCGGAAGTTCGACTTAGAGGGAGGCGACTGTATATACAGGGCGGGCCAAATACAAGTTTCTTTTTAAAAATGCAATAGAATGAACAAAGTTAATTTTTTTGCATGTATTATGGCTTTATTAGTAAGAGCAAACATTCCCATTAAAAATATGGAATACAACATCGCTCAAGTGGCTGCCTCGGCTGCCTTCGGAGTACCGCATTCTATCACCCCAATTTTCCAAGACCTTGTGGTTTCGGGCTGTAGCTCACGGTTTGCTTGGATGATATTGGTCTTAAGTGCTTGAATCATTTCCAGATTATTGACATAATATCGCTCCTTCATGCTTTTCCACATAAAAAAAAGTGCAAAAGGGGTCAAATCGCAGCTCCGAGGCGGCAATGGCCAATTGACATCGCCAAGACGGCTGATAACACGATTTGGGAATTTGGTGCGCAAAAGATCGATTGTGGCATGGCGCGCCATCCTGCATGAACCAGAGGTCGTCCAAATTCATGTCTTAAATTTCAGCAAAAAAAAAGTCGGTTAACATGGCTCTGTAACGCCCACGGTTGACCGAAACGTTGTTCCCAGCCTCATTTACGAAAAAAACGGTCCAATGATGCCGCCACTCCACAATCCGCACCAAACTGTCACTCTCTGTGGATGCATTGGCTTCTCGACAATAAGGTGCGGGTTTTCCGTTTTCCGAGCCCCTGTTGCGGCACTTTTGTTCGTAGCCACCAAGATGAAAATGCACCTCGTCAAAAAAAAATGATTTTTCGCCCAAATCGTTGTCTAATTCAAGCTGCTCTAAGGCCCAAATTGCGAAGCAATAACGGAGCGGATGGTCGCGCGCCGTCAATTACTGAGTCAATTGGACCTTGTTAGCGAATAATCCGAAATCTTTGTGCAGAATTCTCCTCAGGCTAGTCCGTGAAATGTTGAGCTGTTAAGATCGATGGCGAGTTGATGTTCGTGAGCTGAGTCTCACACTCTCGGCCAGAGCAGCCACATTCTCATCCGTGCGCACCGTACGACGACGAGGACCATGAGTGTTTTCCGCTAGCATATAAGTCCCACGAACTTTTTGCACAAGCTTACGTGCAGGGCCAGCATGCCCCCCCATACCTATTTCACAGTTTATTAGTTTGTTGCAAATTTAGACGATCTTGTGCCATTTGGCATAATGTCAGTTCTACAAAGTGTCATAGGGCCAAATTTGGCATAATGTCGCCCTATGACGCTTTTGAAAGCGACATTGTGGCAAATGTTAATATTCGGCCCAATGACACTTTCAAAAGCGTCATTATGCCAATTTGAAATTGTGTCTTTCGAGAGGGAGCTTTAAAACTTGATTGTCTCCGAAGTAGAAACAGAGGGTTTCTCCCTTTCACTTGCTCTGCCCGCTGTTTAAGCTCATTCGGTTTAAAATTAAGTTCTAAAAGTAGCTCTCGATAACTTATGCGACATCTCACGTAGGAGTCTATATTTTTTTGTTGTTTCTTTAAACCACCGCATCTGAAACTCCACGCTCATGAAGCCAAATCACTTCCACAAGCTCTGTTTCATCGTGTCCACTATCAACCAGCAGACATTACACTTAGACAGATAACTACTAAACAAATCTGGTAACATTCCGCTCGGTAGCTTAACAGTTTGAGAATCCACTTCACACCTCACGCCAAGCACAAAAATCCATTCTAAATCGACTGGATTGAAGTTTCGTATCCATTATCGACTTGGCGTGAATTCCTACAATTAACTCCATCATCCGACTCACCGGCAACCTTGAAGCAAACAGCTCGGTTTCAGTGCCTCTATTCAATTCGTCGTATCTCTGTCACCCTATCTCCGGTGCGTTGCACACGCGATTCCAAGTGAATTCATGTAGAAAAAAAATAAAAAAAAAAACAATCAAAAGAATCTAGAATTTCCATGTTTGTTGTTCTCTATCTCCTGACAGATGCCATGTTCAAGAGCATTAAACGAATCGCTACACTCACACGGTGGCGAACGACTAATGGAACAGCAAGACCACTTTGAAAGAGGGCGTAGTGTGCAAGGGCCTGTGTAGGAAGGCACTTTTGCATCTCAAAGCAACCGAGACCGACAGAAGAAAGAAATTCAAATTCCATTTCAAATGATCGAATGGTGGTGATTTTACTATTGACACAATCGACAACAAATGGCTGTGATGGAGGATCTAACGACAGTACATCGACGACATCCACCGGCGCTACCGCGATTCCCACTGCCGCCTACAGGGCATACCAGCAACAGCAGGACTACTATCAACAAAACCACCAACACCAACACCAACACCACCACCACCAACAACAGCAACCATCGTCACTCTCTAGTCATCAGTATAAGTCGTCCCATCGAGGAGATGCGGATTCGGTTTCAGGAGACTTCCACGAGCCTCCACCGGCAGCACCGTCTCACCACCGAAAACCCTACAAAGTCACCTTCGACTTTGACAGATCCCCTCGATCCGAGGACGAAGCAGACCCTCCTCACACTCCTCACCATCAGTCTCAGCCTCATCCTTCATCACATCTGCTATTTTCATCATCCCCATCGCTTCCACCACTGCCAAAAAGTCTACCACCAAATGTTCAGCCCTGCGGCTTTCCAGCAGCAATCAATGCCGTGCCAAAGCCACCTCGTCGAAGGCAGCACCGTCCGGCAGAGAGAGAGACGGCGCTGCCGGCGGCTTTACCATCGACATCCCTGCTGGGGTATCCCCTGCACAACGCGACCACCACTACTAACACAAAAGACTATGTCCGTCACGTGACCCGTGTTAACTTTTACGATTACGATTGTTCGCAGGTGGAGTACGGGAACGAAGATGACGAATGCTGCGATACCGAAGCAATTACCAAAGAAGGTGAGTCCAAATTTGATTCTTTCTCATTTTCCATGTTGAATTCTAGCAGATTGAGCCGCCCGTTGTCGGTCGCGCCAATTAATCAGCGACCTCCGTCGATGTGAACGCGCCGCGGACCCGCAGCGATGCACTTTATCTCTCACGGATCGCGGGGTGATTACGAAAATGAGCTGACGGGCCTCGGAGCAGCGCGCAGCGGGGCGGCGCTGCCAGAGTTCAATCCTCAATTACGGCTCATAATTACAATAATGTTTGCCATTTTGTGATGTAAGAAGTTAATTGCTGTGAACCGGCACAGCACCAGGCAGCAGCTCCAGCACAACCGCCGCGACAGACAACGGTTTCCGGGTACACTTGGCAGCAGTTATCCGGTGCTTGGCGTTGGCTCCGATATGGAATTGGGCGTTTTCGTTTTAGGGAGTGAGTGCCGGCTTAAATGGCAGAAGAGAATAATTAGTTCAACGGTGGGTTGCTGCTTTTGGGCTGTGCCATGGCCGCAGAAGGCACAGTTTTCATCGCTTGTCTTCGATCGAACTGCGAGTTGGCTTGCATACGAATCACGAGACCGTGGATGGGTTGAAGATGTTTTTTTTCTGTTTTGTCCCGATTGGGGGCTTATTAGTTGCGACCGCCACCGTGATGTGCCTGACATATTGGATGTTGTGGGAGAAGTCATGGTCTTGAGTGGTTTTTGTTTCGATTGCAGTCATTTGACGTGCTCATGGCTTTATCATCTTGCGGCCGCATGTGTGCTGGGATTGAGTCTTCGCATGGTGCACTCCGTGGGACAGAAAAGTCTATGACACCTTGGAGTAAATTGTATGCTTGATCAATCGCAGCGTGTTTGATATTTCTTCTGGTATGCACGAGGTTTAGATTCAAAATCGATTGTCTGAGTGTCAATTATTTAATTCACGAGTAAAACTCTTGTCAGTAAATGTTAAAACTCTTAAGGGGTGAAGAAACTATGTCAGTCAGCTCAAATGACAGTGGAACAACCTGGACAACCAAGACTTCATGCGAAAGATGGACATGATTTCAGTCTAATTCCAGCTTCCGAGTGCAAACAGCGCACGTCTTTTGCCACTTTTGCAACTCCTGTATGTGCGTTTTCGTATATTTTCAGACATCCTAGACACAATCAATGACTTAGTTTATGCAAAGTCAGAAAGTCCCAATCTACCGGGTGACCAGATAAGAATAATAGAAAAAGAAATATAAATAAAACAACAGCGATGAGAGATTTAAAATTTATTTTGACTTCATTTTGCAGCTACCTTCATGTCATTGAATAGCACATCATTCAAATGGCCACCTCAACTTCGCTGCCAGCGCTTCAAGCGGTCGGTCCAATTTTTGTTGTTCCGGTCCAATATGTGCAGCGTTATTCCGGCAATAGCGTCTCGACTATGGGCCTCGAGCTCGTTAAAAGTGGCTGACTTGTTAGAGTTGCCTAAGTTGCCTACTTAACATGGCTGCCCCAAGTTCGAGGGGTCTCAGGTTCGAATCCCAGTGAAATCGAATCTGGTCCAGTCACCATTTCCCGTTAGGATCAAATTAACGGCAATGGAGTAGGTTGCTATCTGGCAGTACAATGGACCAGTTTTGAGTCTGAGTGCTCCAGTAGTGTTCCAAAAATGCTCCAAAAAAAAGAAAGGACTTGAGGAAATAATCGAGAGTTAGGTCGCATGATCGCGGCGGGCAATTGATGAACGCTCACCGAGAGATGACCCAGTCGCCAAATTTTTCCTTCACCACTTCAAGCGTTGGGTCGCTTGTATGGGATGTAGCGCCATCTTGTTGTAAGCACAGCTCAGATATATCGATGTTGTCGAGCTCTGGCCACAGAAAGTCGGTTAACATCGCTCTGTACCTGAGACCATTGACGGTAACGGTGTCTGCTTCCTGGTCCAATGATGCAACCATGCTTTAAATCGCCCCAAATAATCAGTCTTTGTGCCTGCATGATGCTTGGTCGAATACTCGTGGATTGTTTTCGCTTCAGCAACGTCAAATTTGCCTATTCACATAGTCGCTGAGCCAAAAATGGGCCGAGAAGATGAGTTTTTTGTTCTAAATCCACATTTCCGGACAGCATTTCCAGCGATCAATTAACGAACTCATGGCGTTGTCTATGGTCGTACGACTTCAAATTATGCATCAGTACAATCTTATACGGATGTAGGTCCAAATCCACTCTCTGGCTATTCCCTATTCAGATGATCGGCGCCAATCAAAATTTCTGGATCTTCTTCAATACTGGCCGCATTCATTTCGCATCAATCTCTGTGTGGTTGGTGGCTTCGATCCAAGAGAGTGTACTCACACTCAACCACGGTGCAACGAATTGCCTGCACACTCAAGCCATGTTGTCGACCGACCTCGTGACCAAATTCATGTTGCGTATGTACAACTGATCCGGAATTTCCATAATAATAATAATAATAATAAAATTGCGGCGCTACAGTCCTACACTTGTACTTGACCTGTACTTGAGAGCGTAGACAAATTCGCTTTCGCACTCGTACAGTTGCAAGAGAACTTAAAGATCTCAACGTGCACAAATCCGCTGGCCCGGATGGTATTCCCGCAATTTGTTCTGAAGAGGTGTTCTTCTTCCCTGGCAAAACCGCTGTGTAAACTTGTCCATCTATTCTACTCTTCTGGTCTCCTTCCGAGCAGACGGAAAACTGCATTTGTCCAGCCCGTGCCAAAAAAACCTTTGTCATCCACCTCGTACCGACCCATAGCACTTACGTCCCTTCTTTCTAAAGTCATGGAAACGCTGACCGTCAACTTATGAAATATCTTGAATCGCGGAAGCTTCTTAATGACCGGCGCAGTACAGCTTCCGCAACAACAGGTCCACTGATGATCTGATGGCATATCTCACCGAAAAGTGAAACCAATCTTTGCACAATGCAGGAGAAAGCAAGATTGTTGTGCTTGATATTTCAAAGGCATTTGACAGAGTCTGGCGTCAGGCCCTGTTGTCGAAAATGCGTGCTTATGACATCAATGAATCTCTTCTTCTATGGATTAGAAATTACCTTTCGAACCATTCAATTCAAGTTGTTTTGGATGGGATCAAGTCTGATTCTCACAAATTTAATGCTGGTGTTCCCCAAGGCTTAATTTTGTCTCCTACACTCTTTCTCATTTTTATAAATGATCTCTTGTCTGCTACTTCTAATCCAATCCACTCCTTCGCTGATGACAATACCCTCAGCTTTTCATATTCGTTCCAAACCTCACGTTCCTGCTCTTCTGCCGTAGATTTGGAGCGGCAGCGTGTTTTAAGCACATTAAATTCCGACCTTGACAGCATATTTAATTGGGGTAAAAACAATAGAGTGGAGTTTAATGTTTTCAAAACTCAATGCTGTCTACTGTCACTTAAACGATCCCAAAATAATCAGCCATTATCCCTGAATGGTACTTGCATCGAAGAAACCGAAAAACTTTCCATCCTCGGTACGTGCATCAACGCAACGCTTAATTGGAACGATCACATATTCGAGATCGCCAAAAATGTTGCGAAATGTCTAGGTTTCCTAAAACGGTGCAAGAAATACTTCAAACCCTCTGATTTGGCTTCAATTTTTAAGGCCTTCATTCACCCCAAGCTTGAGTATAACGCACATATCTGGTCTGGTGCTCCAAAGACCTTTCTGCACCGACTTGATAGAATACAACAGGGGGCGCTAAAACTCATAGGAGACAACAATATTTCGAAGTCGATCAACTCGCTCGAACACTGACGTAATGTCTCCTCATTATCACTGTTTTATCGATATTTCAACCAACAATGCTCAAGCGAGTTAGCCAATTGTATTCCTCCCCTTCAAGAATTCACCCTCAATACTCGTCTCGCCAGGAATTCTCATCAGTTCACCCTTCAGCCTGTTTTCGGACGTGCAGTTGAGTTTAGACAATCATTTTTTTAGCCGCACCACACGAATGCGGAATGATCTTCCCAGCCCAATATTTTCCACTCACTACAATCCACAGACATTTTAGACCAATTTGCCCAGGTACCTCTTCTCCCTTTCTTCCTCTATACCTTCGGCCCGTGCTGTCTCTTGATTCCAGACACTTAAAGGCATTCGTAACCCCTTTTGCATGCGCAAATCATAAAAAAGGGAGCTTTAACTAAAGTTGCCTCGACAAACCGAAGTAGCAGCGGTTGCCAAGGGCGATTCTATGTCGGACTTCCACCAAGATGTCATTTATGGAGTACACGTTTCCCCAGAGGTAGACAAAGTCATCAACTACCTTAAAATGGTGGCTGTTGATTGTGACGTTTTGATAGGCATCTAGACAGAACCAACAATTGACATAACCAGTCACTCATTTACACGAATTCAACAGATAATAAAGAAAACCAGTCCTAGTCCGACTGAATGTCTGAGAACGGCCATCGGCAAGGAAAATACTTTCTGCTCCCGTGGCCGCCATGGCGTAGTGGGTAAGTGCGTCGACTCTAAGGATGACGGTCCATGGTTCGATCCCTGGCACTCTAACTTTAATTTTCGCCGCACCACCTCTCTCGAGTCACTAGCAATGCGCAGAGAGTATAACATCCAAGAGCAGATTCTCAAACTCCCCGTTCAAAGTCGGTACAAAATTGTAGGCACCTTCCACTTGTGAAAGCACAATAACACGCACAACACAAGTGGTTGCTGTAGAAGCTATACATTGTGCAGTGTCCCACTGTTACCTAACCTAACCTAGGTGCAAGTCGATACCCGACTGGGGCGCCACCCAAAAAAGAATTCGCTTGAACTTTATTTTACACTCGAGTAGACCAGAAAACGCTGAAAAAGAACTGAAAATGTCTAAGAACGAATTAAAGGTGGAATTCTCTGACCACTTGTGGTTGATGACCGAGGTTCTCAGCAACAATTACAAAGCACGAACCAAGTATTTTACCAAACGAAAGAAAATCAATAAGCGCTTCAACTTCTCAGCCGATTTTACTGGGAAAAAGTAGCTTAAGAATTTCTGTGAATTCGCCAGAGCCTGTGCCACGCAAAGAATCAACCACCAGCAAGCAATTAGCTCCATGACGAGCAGTTTCTGTCGACACCAAATAATTCCAGCCTCACGAAGTCGGGAGGGTTTTCGGTAAAATGGAGTAAAAGAAGCAGAAATGTAGGTCAACTCCCATCTGGTGATGAGGATGAGACAATGCATAATTTCAGGTTCATAACTCTCCCATAGTGTCTTCCTCAAAACCATCACAATCATGAGTTCCTTGTTCCCCTACAGCGGAGTTCATCTGATCCTCTCAACTCGTTCCAAACTCCAGAAACTGAAGGAACAGCCGGTGTCAAAACTTAATGAACTGAGTCCCATTTACGTCTGCATTGAGGCCAACTGCTAATCTAATCTGCTGGCAATATCTACAAGCGTCTGTGTCATAATTAGAAACTCAAGCGAATCATAAGACAGAACAGAACTCGTCAAAAGTTTATAGCCTCGGATTCGTTAAATATGCGCATAAATGTTAAACGCCCTTTTTACTTTCTCTCTCTCTCCCTCCGCACACACACACACAGACACAAAAGCCAATAAACTCCTCGCAGCCAACTTAAACGATGAAGCGAGAGGAAAAAAATGAAAACAATTACTAAGCTCGCGCCCCAAACCACCGCCCTGGGCACATAAACCAGCGACGGCAGGCGATAAACAGAGTTGTTAAACGAAACGTAATTTGGCATCAAACTTATTAATAACTCCCCTTGAACTTGAACGCCAGCAGGCCAAGAGCACAGTAACGGAGTGGCGCAGCTCGGCGCACCGCATAGCATCATCCACTCGGCTCCAGCCGCCCCTCGCGACTGAAACTATTAACCCGAATCAACTTTCCCCGCTCTCGGGGTACACGTATAAACGGCGCCGGTTAACACGTTTGTGGATTATGGAAATAAGCCACCCACCGGCGCGCAAAAACTATTTTATTTACCGCATCAACGTCCTCCCCTCGGCGCGCCGGCACGTGCCGTCGAGGCGGAATAACACGAGCGTTTAATGTCACTCGCACACGACGAGCCAAGGTGTAGTTGGGTGCGAAAATGTGTTTCCGCTCGACCTAGAAATCCGATTTCTTGCATCGATTATTCCAATTAATTCGCAAACCCATCATCAGTCGGCTGTCTCAATCGGACACCTCGAATCTGTGCGCCAGTCACGACAGAGTGACAGAGAGAGAGATTATCTCGCAGCATCGTTGGCTGGGTTTTGGTGTCATTGCTACTATCGCACGCCGTGCTGTGTGCAACTTGAGACGCTAGAAGCCTATAATTGACCGGTTTTGAAGCACACTGACTCACACTGTGTCGTGCCACACACAGAGAGAGAGAGAGAGAGAGAGTCTCCCTTAATGGCTTCAGAGCATCTGGAACCTTTTGCATTTCAATTGCGGCACAGATACGGCGTCGGCGGGTGCACGAAAAATACCTGCAAATCTGTAGCGAGCATTCCCACCGCCATTACGACGTCAGGTCCGCTTACATGTTGCGTAACACACGATTACCGCAACCAAGAGTCAGCGGCAGTGTGCTATACCGTGGAGTATCGTTCCCTGTATCAACGGGCTTGCGTACACACCCCCGACATAAACGAGTACCCACGACCAAGCGACACCAACGACATCAACGACGACGACGACGACGACGTTGTGCCGAGAACGTTATGTGAATCAAACTCATGCCGAGTTCAATAACTGGTTTAATTGCGCGCCCGTCCGCCTGCCAGCTCACGCTCCAAGAGTCAAGCCCAACCTCGATGGCTTGCTGGCTCAGGTGCACTTGCTGAGTAATCGCACCTCAGTTTCGGCGCAGTAAACTGAATCGAGACTCACACACGTGAGCTTAAAGAGACCGTCAATGGTCTGGGCGACCTTTGGCAGAGTTAAGCCCGATCGTGCTGCAAACAAGATCAAGCTTTGGCTTCACAGAGCTTTTGAGTGGAACCTCGACGCCATGACTTACTCGAATGACAGCTCTGCCACTCAAAAGCTTGTGCTTTTCTCTGACTCCCGCCTAAAAGTATGCTCACCTAATTCATTTTACTTGAAGTTACCTTTAAATTGAAGCTTTTGAGCTTTGAATTTTATGTTTGAAGAGTTATTTGACATTGTTTTCCTTTGCAGAAGAATGGATTACGAAAAAGAAAACCGAATTAACAACAACACGACAAATAGAAACTAGAATTAAACGACAAGTGGTGCTTGAAGATGGCAAAGTTATTGAGGATTCAGGCCCAATTGTGTCCACCAACACAACCGAGGATACTGACAAACAGGAAACTGAAACAACTGAGGTAAGTCTACAAACTCGACTAATCTCTGCATCCCTATGAACACGTTTGCCATTCATTTCAGCGGCGTGACTTAGGAAGTCCAAAGGCAATTGCTGGTGCCGAATCGATCGAAGCTGGCAAGGATGAGGTTGATTTTGCCCTGGACAAGCAGGTGTCTGCAGCGACACCGAGTGGGGAAATCGATAAGTTTGGCGGTACGATGATACAAAAGTTCGTAGCGCGTCCTGCAGACGGTTTGGTGAGGGAAATCAATGAGAAAAAGGTTGTGTCACGAGAGGAGATCAAGGATCGCCTGGAGACTGAGGATGTCCGTCATTTGGGAGATTTTTCTGATGAAGTAAGTACTTTTGTATTTTTTTTTTTCATATTTCTCTTTCAATTTGAAGATATTTAAGCCAAACGATTATCAAGAGTTGCGGCTGAATAAGGTATCCTTTGTAATAATTGAGACTCTTGGGTCTCATATGTTAAGTTCACAATGGCGCTTACAGTCTTCAGGCCTAGATTTTAACTGGAATGTTTAAATCAAAAACCAATGACATTAGGGAATTTTATTGAAGACAACAAGTCATTAAATTTTAAGCAAACATTTTCGTGTTGTTTTGTATCTTTCAATATTCCTGTAATCTTAAACGACAAGTTTTAGGTAGGTAGGTGAAAGGATGCCCTTGTGACTCTGTCGCGGATCACTTACAGCAACAGTTAGATCCATTGTGCCCTGGGTATGGGGGGTGTACCCCGTGAGACCCACATTTCCACCGCTGATTAAAACCATCCAGATTGTTGTATATACCTCAGGAGGTGCTTCAGCTCTATTTTATTCAGATCCCCCAGTTCATCGAAGAAGTTATTGCCTTGTGTTAGCAGTCTTCTTCCCCGTGGGGCTAAGCAATCGCAGAGCAGGTGGCAGACGGACTCTTTTAGTAAGACAGACTCTGAATAGTTAGAAGCATTTGTTGCGAGGCCATAACTTCTTCATTGATGGCAAGTTACCGTAAGATTATCCGTTCATGATCAGAAAAGTATTTTTAAACAAGAAAGTATTGAGCTGCATTCGATCCGTTCCAACAAGTCCGTTTCTTGTTCAAAATGAGACTAAGCCTTTTTGTGAGACACAGGTATTGGCAGTTTTAAGGAGTCTTCCAACATATGCTTCAAGACAGTCTTTCTCTTCTTCCTATGGCGCTACAGTCTCGGGTGGATCTGGGTCTTAACCAACAGCAACAAGTCAGCACTGGATCCTGTGCTAGATCTACTCAGTTTCCCCTGTCAGGTAGATTGAGTTCCCTCTCCACTTGTGTGCGTTATCTAATGTGTGGACGTCCTCTGTTGCGTTTTTCTACAGGCTGAGAGTGTCAAAGATTCTTCGGGACAGAGCTAGAAATGCTGTCCATTCACTGTACATGGCCAAGCCATCTTAGGCGTTGGTTTCGCAGACTCATGTTGCTTTGCAGCCCATACAGTTCAAACCAAAGATCGGACCAAAGAACCAAAGATCTCTCGAGAAGACCAAGGGTTTTTTCATCCGCTCTGGATAGTGTCCACGCCCCTGCACCGTAGAGGACGACTGGCAGGACGCCTTATACAAAAGTGAGCTGAGACAAATAATACTGCGTCTGATCTCCGTACTGATGTTAATTATAATAATAATGGCGGCTCTACAGTCCGAGGTGGACTTGGGCCTAGCTTCTTACCAACGTGCAATTGTTCTCTCACGAGTGGAGGGGACCTACAGTTTAATGCCGACTCCGAACGACGAGATTGAGAAGCTTTTTCCAGACAGTTATACTCTTTGAGCATTGTCACTGACTCGAAAGAGGTAGAGCCGTGAATAATTTTTTTTTTGAGAAATTGTTTGTCTGAACTTGGATTCGAACCCAGACTGTGAAAGTCTAATGCGCATGGGTCGAGGCACGAACCCACACGGCCACGGCATGTCCACGTACTGTCCGTACTGATGTTATTCATGCTATTTTCCGCAGAACTGAGCTGCCTCGAAGTTCGAGGTGCGTTTTGCGATCTTAAAAGCCGTCGATATTTTGTGTCCTCTCTCGAAAACAGCATATACTTCGATTTAACCTCTTTACCAAAGTAAAGCTTCCATTTAAATGCCAGCAAACGTTTAATTGACAGAAAGCGGCAGAATTCGCAAAAAATTCATCCGAGTATGTCAGTAGTTGTACGAACTATTAGAAGTTCAAGTTAATAGTATTAACCAGTGAGTTTTGCACGATCTTCCTTTCTTAAGAACGATGTTAAAGAAATAATATAGCTATTTTTTCACATTGAATGTCTCGATGTTCGTACCCGGCCTTCATTGAGCAGCTAGAGTCCATCGTCATCCTGTACATCAACACATGGAGTGATTCAGCGCATCTCTGGTCTATTGAGGATTTTCCTGTCCTGAAATCACGCTGATAAAGATCCATCAGATTTTTGATAATTGGTTGTAGGCATTCGCATAAAACGGCAGAGAAGATCTTATGGCTGAAACACAACAGTACGGAAAATGAATGCTAAGAAAGGATTTTAAATTAGTTTTGTCGTTAAAATAATATTAGTCAGCCGTTTTCATGTCTCAAAAAAACTCTCAATTTGGGAAACATTTCTCAATTTCGCTCTCACAGCGCATCGTTCTGTCCAAACAAATTTCCAACATGTTGAATAATGACGTGCGTTGGGATTACGTTTTACATTTTATTATGATCCTCTCATCTCTCTCATTTTTCACTTACGTCGACGCAGTATTTCGTGCATGTCCAATTGTGTGCGTTAAAAGACAACGCTGACGCTGACGCACTGTTGTGTTTCAGCCATTATACGCGCTGTTAATGAGACTGATTCCACAGTAATTGGCACAGTCAAGGAGGTAGCTTTTCTTTTGTATCGGGGAAATGATACTGAAATTCCAATTATCAGACATGCTTTCCTCCGACTACATCGTACAGATGAACCAGTGCTTGCATTTGTTAGCACAAAGAGCTTTGGCTGACTTCAGTAACGATAGTGTTTGACCTTGTCTAGATCGGTGGAACAGAAGAAATGTGCTAATAAAGATAAAAAAGTATGTAGAGGTGATGTCCCAATACACTTTTTCTTCGCCGAAAATAAAAATATTCCTTCATGCAAGGTATGTCATCCGTTCAATTCTTAAGTCGAGATTTGTTGAGTGTCTCCGTGCCTAGTGTTCAGCGATTCGAAAGAGGTTTTCTGCTGAGAAATGACCTTTACTGAAATTCTAGCTCACTACTCTCTAAGGTGGACTTATTGGTCCAGCTTCTCCACCAAACTCTACTATTGTGTGTGCTATTGTCCTTTCACGATCGGAATGGATCAACAGCTTTATGGCGACTCTGAACAGCAAAGCTTGAAAAGCTTTTCTGGACTTTTATATTCACTGAGCATTTTCGGTGACTGGACAGAGCTATTGTTGTGAGAATAAAAGTTTGTGTCTTCGGGTTTGAACCTCGTACTTACCTATCTAGTACGCCATCAGTAATTGTTACCAAAATCTCAGGAATTCTTGATATTCACTCGTTTGATCAAATCAGTCGCTTTCTCCAAAAAGAGATTGTTTTCAAACACGGCAAAATATACTCGTATTAAACGGTGCACTATAAGTCATTCTCTCGTCGGAAGCTTGACCAATTTCTTAACGTTTTCAAAGACAGTTCTATTGATGTTGTCAAGCAAGTCATAATTACCTTATCAAGAAACCTCGTTCCCAAGCGCAGGCGTACGTCTAGCCTCAAGTTTTAGACTAGCATTGTAGTTGAGTTGATTGTCTAACGTCCTCATCTAAGGACGACGATGGGAAGGCTGCGGTTTGCGTTAATGTGCTGTGCTAAGTGGTGAAACTAAAATTTTTCTATTTTTATTTAGCCGAAAAATATCTAAGCCTTTGCCAATAAACTATCAATAAACCCAACAAACCCTTAAAACAATAAATTTTGTTGAAGCTTTCCTAAAACTAAACAAAAACTTGTTGAGCTATAACTTTTAGAGGGGTGACGAATATCCGGCAAGTATTCGGTATCCGGCCTATCAGGCTTCTTTTATTCTATCCGAGCCGAATAGTCTTTTGATATCCGGCCGAATACCGGATAGTTTTGGAAACTAAACTAAAGCCAAATTATGATGAATGAAAATTAGTTTTTCTGCATTCAGGGGTAATAATTTAATACGTTTGGTTTCGTATACGATGCATGCTTCAGAAAAGGGTCTCTTACTGTATACACTGCTACATGGAGATGAAAAATAAGTTTCTGCAAATTTGGACAAAATTGGGTACTGTCTTGCATTTACTGACCGCCAAGCCCAAGGGTCACTATTACGTTCAAAATAAACTGTTTTGAGATATAAGTCAAGCTCGTTGGCGGTATTTTTTTGGCAGAAAATTCAATCTAACTTGCTTTCCTCAACCTCTTCAAAAATGTCTCAAAAACTTTGCTGTGTAGAAAGTAAGAATATCTTGTGGAGGAGAAGGAAAAAAAACATGTTTAAGTTGGTTTGACTTGTACCGGTCTGATTTGAGTATCAGAGCACCAAACTATTATACTTTTAATTTCGGCAGATATCCGGCCGCCGAATAATCGGCTATCCAGCCTAGTTGCAGGCCAAATATTCGGTATCCGGTATCCGGCCAAATCACTATTCGGTACAACTCTAATAACTTTACAAATGTCTACTAAAGAAAATTTGTTTTATCAGTTTGTGAGTTCTATCAGTTTACATGTTTGTCGATCAAAATTTACTCCAACTGACAACCTTACACTCGATACCGAATATCTGGTCACTCTCTGGCTGGGAAAGGCAAATTACCACACCTAACTTTATTAGTTCGCCAATCATTCCAAGTCTAGCCCTCACTGCGAGTGATTGCCTCATTAGCACTGATCCGTGCAAAGTCTTTGCATGTCTCACAATAATTTGGTTAGATGTTGGAAGATCAAAAAGGCGAGACGAGTAATCATCATCTGTGCTTCTATTTCTGACCCACTTTTGAAGAAACCTGAAACTTCGCTCGTGAAAGAGGCTATAAATTCGTGGTGAAAATTAAGGAATGACACAGAGCCTGGGGGAGTTTAATAAGTACCTTTGATCAACAGATCGCAGCGTTGAATAGCCTTGAGAACGACTTCGAGTAATTTTCAACTGAACGCTTTTTTTATTTTTCATCTTGACACCCCATCTGTCATTATTAAAACTTTACCGTAATCGCTCGAAATAACCGCTGCAAAATGTCGAAGATTAGATATCACTCTCATTCATCGGGCCCATGCAGCGCCCCTGAAGACAACTCAGGAATTAGGAATTGCGTAAAATTCAAATTACAATGCTACCAGTTTTTATTGATCCAAGTCCACAAAGTTCTTGACAGACTTACCTGACAAGTCGTTAGCAAAGACAGCCTTTCACTTTCAAGAGACAGGAAAGAAAGTAATGAAGATGTTGAAGCGACTGGATGGCGCAGTTAGTTAAGTGCCTGTCCCAAGTTAGGGAGTCCCAGGTTCGAATACCAGTGAAATCGAATCTGATCCAGTCGCCATTTGCCGTTGGGATCAAATTAACGGCACTAGAGTAGGTTGCTACCTGGCATTACAATGGACCAGTTTTGAGTGTGGACGAGTCTGAGTGCTCCAGTAGTCTTTCAAAAATCCTCCAAAAAAAATGAAAATGTTGACTCGAACTTAGCTAAAAGTCAGACATCTATTCAACTCCGTCAAATCTCAAAAAAAAATATTTATTTTTTATACTTAAAAAAAAAATAAATATTTTTATTTTTATTATATTTTTCATACTTAAAAAAAAAATATTTTATGTATAAAATAACAAGAAATAAAAAAAATATTTCGGTATTGACCATGTTCTTGTTTGCAAATTTAAATTCCTCACAAAAATCTAACAGATCAACACTCGTGAAGGTTACCCTTGACTATCGCCAAGTCGAACACCCTCGAGATTCCGCACCCAAGCGCAGCGACTTATGAGGAACAACCAACCAGTTGCCTACTGCAAAATGTTCAATCACTGATTGACTTGGTCAAGGGCCTTGACAAAACAGAAAAAAAACCTAGAGAAGCAGCAGATTTATAGGAAACCACAAACGATGTTCCAACACACCGAAGCATCAAATGACCCACCAGTCACTCAACAAAGCAACCGACATTTTCCGGCAACCGACAAACGAAAGATAAGACGCATCACCGACCAACAGACGCATGCAACCAGAAACCCATTCACCGCCAACAGACACCCAGCACCTCGCCCAGAATGGATCGAATCAAAATCACATCAACGCGCCACACGTCTGAGTCAGCGCAGTCGGCAGCAGCACTCATCTCTCTCCCGTGGAAAACCGCAGAATCACCTGCCCTTACAAAATCCCACACACTTCCTTCGGCGCAGTTAAATGGAATCCCTGCTTCCATTAACAGATCTACAATTATTGTAACAATGGCAAGTTGGGTCGCCCGAAACACCCGGACCCCAAGGCTGAGACCCCAGTCACACCGCAGTCAGCCGTTGCCGCCGCCACCGCCACCGCCACCGTCAACTGCGGATGAAAAATCGATGAGAGCTTCTCGCTCGCCACTCTAATTATGCCCTAGGCTAGGCGAATGCCATCATTAGAACGACGACTCGGCTCTGGGGCCAAACCGAGACCTCTCCGGTTCTTTGATCCAAACAAGATCCACAGCGGTATACCTCCGCGGAACGACAGCAAGCCGATGACCAAAGCCGGTCATCGAACACAGTCATCATCGCCACCACATCGGCGTGGCGCGTTCAATGCTAAAATCTTGCAAAAGTTTTCTTTTCGACCAAAACAGACGCAGAAACAAAAACAAAAAATATGAATAACAGCAACAATGGATGAACCGTTTATATTGGTTTTATCCAGCAGCGGTTGAAGTGGCAGATTTCATGGCTCAACCCGTGAGTCTATGGCCCCCAGTTGGCCAAATGGATGCAATCGTGGCACGGAGCGCTGGAGTGCCGGTGCCAATTATTTTGAATCATAGCCCATCGGATGGGCTTTGGCTCTTTTATAGAAATCCATTTGAAACGATTATTAGAACCATAAACGGGCGCGAGAGATACAAATCGATTGGACTCCTGAGTGGTTGCTAAGAGATCGCGCAGAACTAGAATCCGCCCAGCGACGGGAGAGTGTGTGTCTGGGCGAGTAGCGTGAAAATTGGAAATTTCCGGTTTGCTGGTAGCGTTGCAATTTGAATTTTACGCAATTCCTGAGTTGTCTTCGGGGGCACTGCATGGGCCCGATGAATGAGAGTGACCTAAACACGGAAGCCACGGGCATATTTAATCTCTGACATTTTGCAGCGGTTATTGCCAACGATTACGGTAAAGTTTGAATAATGACAGATGGGGTGTCAAGATGGTAGACGGAATGTTTGCTTTGTGGTGGTGAAACTCGATCTGGACTGAGGATTAATTTATGTCAGTGTTCGAGGCAGCCAAAAACTATCGAAGAAGAATGCTTACTAAACAGTGACCGAATCTCAGGCGTATTCTCTCATTCCACAAACTGATAGGAGTTCTTCTTAATCCCCTCTACAAACCGAAGATTTTGATGTTCTCAACATTGTTTAGAATGTGATGGTGCGTCTTCTTCTGCTTTACGTGGCAGTTCTTTTTATAGACGAGACAGACCACAAACATGTTTCATAGTCGATTACTAAAAATTTCGATAATTCTCATGTAAATCTTTTGAATACTCCAGTTGATGGTTATGTGTGGATGCAGAAAATCAAGGCTATTTAACTGTAACAGGTAACTACCAAAATGTTACCATTTATTTCCTTTAGCGAAGCTTTGACTAAGTGTGATGGCACTCGCGTTTCATACCAATCCAACCACTGGTACAAGTGCCATCGACTGTCGAGTAATGGTTTACTTCTGTTACACAAAACGTGTACGCATCGCATCGTATCGGTGATTGTTCGCAAAATTATTCAGCACATGGTATAGCCATTTGTTTGATTTTTATGGTTTCGTTTTAGGCTTTCAAACTAATTTCGCAAAACTTTCGTATTGCAATCCAAGAGAAAACAAAAACTAATGACGCGTCACTAACAAATCGTTACAAAACAACTTAAATCCGTTTGAAATTGAGTTTAAACGCTACGAGTACTTTACTTACTTATCAGGCCAACGACCATGGAGGGTATTAGTTTAAAAATCACTTACTTATTAGGCCATGAAGGGTCTGAGCCTGTGTAATTTCCACCTTTTATCGCTTTCATCGGGTACTTTTAGTCATCAAGACCAAGTTGTCTTGCATCCGCGATCACTTAGTATTTATACCGAATGTTCGGTCTTCCTCCACTTCTCAAACCTGGAGACTCGAAGACTTTCATGGGTGGAGCAATGGTGTTTTGCTCAGGAGTCAGGAGTTTTTACTCAAACCGAAGTAGCAGCGGTTGTTAACGGCGATTCTGCGTCGGATCTCCACAAGGATGTCGTTTGTAGAGTTCACATGTGCCCCGATGTAGACAATTTCCTGCACTGCCTCAAAATTGAAGCAGTCGATTGTGACGATTTGTCCTAAATGATTTTTGCTTCACAGCATACATTTTGTCTTCTCCTTATTAACCCTAAGAGCAGCTTGCTTCGCCTGTTCTTCATTCGTCGTGAAGGCTTCTACTACGGCTCACTGAGAACGCGCAACAATTTCGATATAACCTGCAGCAGCTGGACCGATTTGTGCCTTTCGTGTTTACACCTCCAGTCACACGACGGCGAATCTTTTTCCCGAAATCGGGTGCAGGTTTCAAATGGTTGCGAAATACTTAAACCGTACTGCACGATGCGTCACGCATTTTTTAGCGCAGCGCGACCCAACTGGATGAATTTTCCAGGTATTCCGAATTCGACCATCACATCAAATAGTTCCTTGCGATGAATGCCGTCGTATGTGGCTTTGAAATCGATGGCTTCGCAGTAGTGCATGCTGTCACCCCAATTTTCCAAGACCTTGTTGATGGTTTCGAGCTGTAGCTCACGGATTACTTTGATGAAATTGGCCTTAAGTGCTTGAATCGTTTCCGGATTATTGGCATAACATCGGTCCTTCACGGTTCCTCACAAAAACAAGCCCAAAGGGGTCACATCACAGCTCCGTGGTGGCTAATTGACATCGCCAAGACGGCTGATAAAACGATTTGGGAATTTGGTGCTCATAGGCTTTGTGGCATGACGCGTCATCATGCATGAACCAGAGGTCGTCCAAATCCATATCCTCAATTTCAGTGAAAAAAAAAGTCGGACATGGCTCTGTAACGCCCACCGTTGACCGAAACGTTGTTCCCAGCCTCTTTTTCGAAGAAAAATGATCCAATGATGCCACCAATTCACATTCCGCACCAAACTGTCACTCTCTGTGGATGCATTGACTTCTCGACAATAACATGCGGGTTTTCCGAGCCCCAGATGCAGCAATTTTGTTTGTTGACGCATCGTAGCCACCGAGCTAAAAATGCGCCTCGTCAGAAAAGATGATTTTTCGCCCAAAATCGTTCTCGAATTCAAGCTGCTCTAAGGCTCAAACTGCGGCGAAGCGATAACGAAGTGGATGGTGACAGCCCTTCAATTGTTGAGCCAATTGGACCATGTATGCGAATAATCCAAGATCTTTGTGTAGAATTCTCCTCAGGCTAGTGCGTTAAGTGTTGAGCTGTTAAGATCGATGGCGACTTGATGTTCGTGAATTGAGTCTCACACTCGCGGCCACATTCTCATCTGTGCGCACCGTACGACGACGGGGACCATGAGTGTTGTCCACTAGTCCACATACCAGTCTCAAGAACTTTTTGCACAAACCTGCGTACGGCAGTTGCGGTGCTTCATTTCGGTCAAAACTTCTTTTCAAAAAACGCACTGTTTGGGCTATACAGCACTCACTTTGGAAACAAGTTTTCAATATGTCACACCTCTCTTCAAGCGTAAGGCGACTCATTTCGGTTCGCGGAGGTATGATACTAACTTTCTGTCAAAATTTCGAACGGGAAAGAGCTGTCAGTGTCAAAATAACCTTCTTCTTCTTCTTAGGGCGCTACAGTCCGAGGTGGACCTCGGCCTCACACAACATGCCTCTCCAGCCAGCACTATCTTTCGCCAGCTGTCTCCAGTTTCGCACACCAAGCCAGCCAAGGCCCCCCTCGACTTGTGTACGCCACCTTGTACGTGGACGTCTTCTGTTGCGTTATCCCACAGGCTTAGAGTCGAAATCAGTATCAAAATAACCTATGCTTTGAAAAAAAAACACTAGGTGGCCCACCCTGTACTTCGACTCGTTCCTTGTACGGAATACCATTGTCTTTGTCCAGTGTTTTGCCAACCTTGAGATTTGATTGATGAATCACATCGCTGATAGCGTCCACAATGAGAGTGGATATTACCCCTAACCGAATTCTAAAGTGTGTACAATGTGATCCACTGCAGAACACTGAACTTCACTAGCTTCTCCCATTGTGCTGTCCATGCACTCTACATCATTGTATGTACCTGGTCATCATTGGCATTGGATTCGTAGAAGCCTGACTAGATCCTTGACATTATGATGCTCGTTCTGTTCCTTGTTGCCTCTTCTCTTTAAATTACCATCAATGGAAAGTTTTCCTTCAAAAACATCTGTCAACTAGTGACAGCAGAATCTGTCAAATATCCCCCGTTGTCCATTATGTCAAAACACACCCTATTGCAATAAAAAAACTCTTGCCCAAAACAAAAATTGAAAAAAAATCCCATTTTGCCCCAAGCAATGTGTACGTGCCTTCAGAAGAGTATCTTTCGAGAACGACAGTGTATCTGGAGATGTGTTCTCATGTCATGATTTATTCTTCGTTCTCACCCCTTTCGCTGGTTGTTAGCGAAGCCCTTTTTGCCTTTTCCCGACCATTTTCGAAGCTAACTTGTTTTCTACCGAAAATAATTTCGTTTTTTTTTCGGTAATTGGATACAACAGGTTTACTGCCGTCTTTGTTTTTTTTTTGTCTGCATTTCTTGGACAATTTTGGTGGACTGTTTTTTTGTTATGGTTGCTTCCTTTTCGGCTTTCGCTTTCAAACGTGAAGCGAAAGACTGAAACCGATGTGAAGCGCTGAAGAATTCCAAGCACATGAAGAGAAGGTGCACAAAAACTGCCTAATGGTATAGTCACCCACAGTGTTACGAGCGAAATTACTTATACATTCGGTCTTCGGTGGTGAATTCGCAATCGCACTTACTCGTACTGTGTGGTGAGGGGTTAAAGATTGAAGTTGTTTTTTTGTTTTGGTTTTATGGGGAACTGTGAATCGTGTGAATAATCTCGAAGTAAGTCTGTAACTCACTTGTACAGCGGCTTGGCAGCACAGCACATGGCATGAGGTCCGCATTACGCATGTGTGTGGCTTTGACCCTGCGTTCGAAGGTCTTTCAACTGATGATGCGAGGAGATATCCATGAGTCTGTTTGTGTGTACTGAAATGTGTGGTCAGATGCGGTGATGGGGAATGATGGCGCCTCTTCTTTAATTTTTTTGCCGAATCATGTTAACAATTTGAAAAAAAAATAAATGATCACGTCTTGAATTTAAAGGCATTGAAATATGCATTTACTTTACGAATCACATTAAATGCACTACTTTGAGTCGTTTAAAAGAAATAGCTTCCTTGCAGATATTTTAAGACATTTTTCGCCTGAATTTGTTGCAGAATCCTTTTGGTTGTTCTGCGTAAATTTCTAAAGTCAATTTGCTTTTCCAGTAGATTTGTGTACTTCGCTACATCCAGATGAAGTAAGGGGGCTTGGAGGCAATACTTAAGATCTACTCATCGTCTCCACGACTGAAACACAATACTACGTTGATGCTACCGTCGGTTAACGTTTAACTCCAAACACCCGCAATACAATGGGACAGCCAGAAACACTGCGTTGTGCTAGCGATCTTACATTTGTTCAAAAATGAGACCAATGAGTGCAATGTAATCTACCGTAAAAACGCTCTCTCTCACGCAAATCTTTCAAGATATTGAAACATTTGCGTGCGTTTTGTCACTTCCAATAAAAACTGAATGTTTTTTGTGTGTTTTGATACTTCATCGAAACACTTGAGAAATTAAATGGGTCTAGCGGTAAACGGGGACAAAACCAAGTCATCAAGAAAGGACGCACAACATCGACGACTTGGCTAGAACGTCACCATAGGCGGCTATAATTTTAAGGTAGTTAAGGACTTCGTCTACCTTGGCTCCGCGGTAAACAGTACAAACAACATCAGTACCGAGATTTTTTTGGGCTCAAAAGCCCTTTGGCGGAAGACCAAGCTGACTCTATACAAGACCTTGATCATCCCAGTCCTGCTGTACGGTGCAGAGGCATGGACAATATCCCAAGCGGATGAAGAGTCTCTTGGTCTTTTTAAAAGAAAAGTTCTACGCCCGATCTATGGTCCTGTTTGCGTTGATGGGACTTGAAGGAGAAGGTTCAACCACGAACTGTATGGGCTGTACAGCGACTTGAGTCTAGCCAGGCGTCTACGGATCCAACGCCTAAGATGACTATCTGGAGGACATGTAGAGCGTATGAACAACTTAGCTCCGGGCCGAAGAGTTTTCGACTTTGAGCCTGTGGGACAACGTAACAGTGGACGTTCACGTACAAGGTGGCGCACATAAGTCGAGGGGGACCTCGGCCGGCTTGGTGTGCGAAACTAGAGACAGCTGCCGAAAGATCGTGCTGGCTGGAGAGGCATGTTGAGTGAGGCCTAGGTCCACCGCTGACTGTAGCGCTCTAAGAAGGGCGCACAGCGAAATAATGGAACAGTCTCTGTCGGTTGTCGACAACTCGTCGACTTTTCAGGCAATTGTAAAGCAAATTTAATTGTCAAGCATGCCACAAAAATGCCTCCATCAAGAAAGTACGACAGCCTGAGAATGCACTTAGTTGCGTACGAACTATTGCTTCGAAGAGTCGTAATTCAAAGGATATGACACACCTCTAGAATAATCTGACTAAAACTAAACGATCAGAAAGTCTGATCACACTCAAGAGATCAGAAATTGATACAACTGTTTGATCACAGGACATTGCCTCATATGTATATAGACCAGACGATTTGGTTTCTTCTCAAATGACTTCTGCACAAACTGTGTGGACAAAATGGGGAAGAAGAACGTTCCATCCATCTGCTCTGTACCTATCTGGTTTTGACGTCTCTCAAGCGCCTTGCTTGGGAGCCTGTGCATGACAGCCACTGTAACATCCTTACCTGCCTAAGGAGACTGAATAAGCAAATTGATCTGCAATCTCTTGTGATGTAAATCGTCGAATGTCGCTGTCTTAGGTTAGGGGCTGCTAGTGAATTCACCACTGATCGGCCGCTTTAGTGATAGTACCGTTAATTTGATCCCAACGGCAAAAGGTGACTGGACCAGGTTCGATTTCACTGGGATTTCACTTAACCAACTGCGCCATCCAGTCGTTTTTGTCCGTTGCCCTTGCTCGTTTAGGAACATAAACGCATTTGATACTGTCATTCGGCAATTTTGTCTTAATTCCGAAAGTTCAGAAATGTTTACTTAAATTTGACTCAAAGAACAAATCCGTATGCTCTTTGTTGAGCCTTAAGTACGTTCATCTGACTCCATCTCTACCTTAAAATAAATAAATCAAATTTAAACTTCTACGTGAGAGTCACTAACAGGACTTGTACATCCTACATCTACGGATGCGATGGCACATGCCATACGATGAGGTGGGGGAATTATTCTTGCATTCGCTCACGTTTTCAGTCTCCAACTATCAACTTCCCACGAGACATACACGACTCTAAGCACGCGGTTTTATGATGACGAATGCATCATCGTCTGATGCTAACCAGAGGCGACCATGGACTACTTGGCTTGAATGAAGAAAACGCTTGGTATCAGAAAACGTCATCTCACAAGTGGAGCAGTGTCTAGCTCGTAGGTATCGTATCTACGAGACTAGGCTCTACGTCGGTTTGACCTGTCATTCAGTTGAGCACTGGCTTCATTTTTGGTGCGTGGTAACAAAATTTGAGATGCAACAGAGTGGCTATTTGGGGCACTCTTACAAAATTAGTCCAAGCTCAAAACTCTCATCACAAGACAACAATTATGTCCGAATCTTCCATGAAGCATTGCGATATGCAAAGGTCTGTGTTGGGTTTGTCACAAGGCCGTAATTTCTCATCTCTCACCGGCCTTTCTCGCTTCTCAATTATGAATCCGAACCCGTACCGAAAACGTAATTAATTTCTCAGGTGTGCCTCGGCAACAAGTTGTACATCGCGTTCACCAAAAAGATGCAATTTTTCCACTCCAATACCCACAGATTGCAGCTGAAACAAAACCTCAATCGCGCAACCCCCACCACCTCACGACCAGGTTTCGTTCGTTCTTGCTGCTCGTTTTTGCGAATAATTACCAACGAGCACATCTCTTTGCAAAGAGTATCTCTCATCTCAGCAAGATCTCCAGCAAAAGCCGGTTCTCCGCCAGACCAATCTCTTGAAGAGAGCCTCGAAGAGTACACGACGACGACGAGCGGCGACGACGGTGTGGGCCTTGGTGCACTTTACGACCGCATCAAGCATAAAAATATTGACAAAGCCTCTCATTTCTTGTTTAAGGCCTATCAAACCAGAAATTTACAATCGAAAATAAAAGCAACAAAAGCATCAGCGCTGCGCACACAGCCACACTTGGCGGCTGTCGCAAAGAAGTGCGGTTTCAAACAACAGCCCACAGTGACCAGAGGTACCACCATCACCACCATCACCGCACAGCCATCAACAACAACACCACCAACAAGACAAACGTTCGTGTGGAAGAATTCAAAGTAAAAGGCAATGCTGCAGTGGGCCCAAGCCACTGCCTAGGCTCTGCTGGAGTATCCACAACTTCAATCCGAATCGAAACCAGGCTGGGTGGTGGTGGTGGTAGTCACGGTGGTGGGCCGGAGGTCCTCGCATAGAAGTCAATTATAAGTGCACCACCGACCGCCGCGCAAAGAGATTGTGGTTGCTTAAGATTTTCAGATTCTCCAACTTCAGTTGGCTCATAGCGTGCCACCTGACTGGATGGCCTGTGCCGAGTTCTGTGCTTGATGGGCTCGATGTGATTCCGTCGATCGAACGTCCAGACTTAGAAGACCCAAAACACTTGTGTGCTCTTTTGTTTCAACGTGTCTCCGTCTTTTGTTTGTTTTGGCCATAAAATCTCATTTATTTATGCAGTTTTTGTGATTTTTGTTTTTTTTTGTGTGTGACTTGTCGTCTTTGCTTTTATTTTTTCACATTTTTTTTTTGCGGAGTCAACTTTTCTTCTTGTCGCCTTGGCGATAGGTGCCCGTTGACGGTGCGGCTGTGTGCGATGATAACTTGTTCGGCGCGGTGTTAACTTTCGGTGCCGTCTTCTTCTATAAATCGTGTACATTTCTGCAAAAGCAAAATAATTAAAAAAAAAACAAGCAGAGGAAAATTCAGAAACTTTCAATTACGCCAAACGAGTGAAATTTTGTTTTGTTTACTGGCTTAAGTGATCGTGCGAGTGGACTGCAGGAGGGTGTTCACCTAGAAAATCGATTCGGAGATACACTTTTGAAGTCATGCGAATCATCTGAGAGTGGTTCACCTTTCGAAGAGAGTCTGTGGTGCAAAAGTTTTCAAATTTCAATCAAATTCGACTTTCAGTTGTTGAGCTATCGCCTGTGGATCGTATGTGGAACGTGTTTGATGAAAATTACAATCCACTCACAGTTTATCCGGGAAAGAAAATCCTTCGTGAAAGGTCATTCGGCACGGAGTGGTATTCGTAAATAACGGTCTCTTTTTGCATTGTGTGATGTTACGAAACCCAATGACATAGGCGTTCTAGTATCTGTATCTTTGAGTGCTCGGAAAAAAAGTAATCGAATCGAAGAATTGTGCATTTTGCGGTTTCGGTTTTGGTTTTTGTTTTTGCTTCAATTCAACAAGTGTGCACCGAAATAAGTATCTAGTTACACGAGACACGAACACTTGGGTGTTCTCTACCAGAAGTGAATAGCTGAACTCAAAATGGATATCAATGCGATTGTGTTCCACTGAAGGTAAACTTGTGACATAGAACCGTGTATCTTTTCACATCTGTTGGACACTTTAGTGAGATTTTCAACAGGAAATCTTTCGTCATTAGGGGGGGAGGGGTAGAAGGCCAGAGATGAGTTGAGGAAAACAATTAAGGCTTCTTCTTTTGCTTCTGTTCACTCTCCGACGTCGTGCGAGATGCGACGACGAGATGAGTGGCTGTAAAAAAGAGTGTGTAATTAATTTTCTTCCTCTTGTCCGATTCATGCGGTGGCTGCTAATGTTGCCGGTGCCTAGAGTTCGCCACAGGTCGAGAGACAAAGCGAAAGAGGACCTAAATTTACTCAGATTTGCTTGGTTTTATGATGGCTCGTTCTAACTGTGCCGTGAGCATGTTTTCATCACCGTCAACATTATTGTCGTCGTATTTGTCTCGAAAGGGTCTGAACCGAGGGGCAATTCTGGCGAGTTTGGGGGCAGACTGTGATGGCAAAGTTTCATCATCATCATCATCATCATCAGCGTCATCTGAGATGACCATCTCCAGATACCGGGTCTTTCCTTGTCCATCCGTTCGTCTTTGTATCCATTGGATTTCTTTTGCTTCTCCCTCTTCTTCTCTCATTTTTTTCGTGTGTTTGCAGTAAGTAAGTATGATTTCATTTGAATTGGGGTTGAGAAAGTTAGGCAACGAGTTTCATCTGAAATATGAAAGTTGGGGCAGTGTTAGGAGACTTCAGTGCCGGCATGGAAGGCACTTATTCTATTTCGTGTGGAAATTGGTTGAATGTTATAAAATCTTCTTCTTCTCCTCCTCCTTTTTTTGTGTTGTTTCCAAGTTTAATGACTTTTGAAATGATAAAGTGAAAAAAAGTGTCTCTGGGCATGGAGTGCTTGTGGGTCTGTTAATTTGTATCTATTAGTCTTGAGGTAGGGTAGTTCCTACTTGCGGCACTTGATTTCTCAGGCGATGGGAACGGGTTTTTTGGGTTTTCTTTCACTCTCCGGAGTAGGTTGGTCTTTTGAAAGGAAAATCTGACGGGGAATGTGACAAGCAGTTGATGGTTTTTGAATTTGAAAGTATCTGCAACAGGTGGCTGCATGTGGGATGTCTTTTCACGGTCACATCATGTATTGTAAGTTCGAGTGGTGGGAAGTTATGGAAATTATTGTTTCTGCATAAGACGGTACGTGATGTTTGTTTTGATGAAAAAATCTGCAGATGCTGCTGTCTGTTGTTGCAGCGGCAGTGCTTGAAAGTGAAATCGATTTGTGTCATTGCAGAAAAATGTGATGAATTCAACGGGGGTGGAAAGTAAGGTGTGTTTCAGGAGGCATCAATTTGAAGACACTTTTGGTTTGAAAATTACCGTTCATGCGGTTGGAGTAACCGACTTTGTATCTTCGACAGATATTTGGCTCCTTAAGACTATTTAATTCTTGTACAGCTCGTAGAGATTTGTCCCCTCTTCTACGTACCTCAACCGCTGGCAGGAGTAAAATCGGATAAAGAGTCTTTGTTTTAAAGATCAGCTAAATTCTCCTGGTCATTGTCCAGATTTCAGCCGGATTGGCTAACAGAAGCATTATCTTTTTTGCATGGGTTTTGCGTTTTGATCCCAATTACAGTCAGCGTAAAAAGAAGGCAGTCATCTGCTGAAAGTTTATCCACTAAATTAAAATTCATCGAAATGAGCTAAGATATACCTGGATACAGCAAATTAAAGCTCCAAAACCGGACTCTAAAATATAAAAAAAGCAAATAAATAACTTTATGCAATTTAAAAGGGAAAAGTCCTAAAAATGTCTGTCAAAGTAGGTGTTCATATGATTGTGTCAATGATTGTAAGACATAGCGGCTCGTTAAATTCAACTTTTGAAGGAAGATTTACAGAGCGGGCCAAATACAATTTTATTTTAAAAATTCAATGAAATGAAGAAAATTAATTTTTTTCCATGTATTATGGCTGAACGACGTTGTATTCCATAATTAATGGGAATGTTTGTTCTTACTAATAAATATTCCCATTAATTATGAAATACAACGTCGTTCAAGTGGCTGCCTCGGCTGACTTCGCATTAGCGCATTCTGTCATCCCAATTTTCCAAGACCTTGTTGATGGTTTCGGTCTTTAGCTCACGGATTGGTTGGATGATATTGACCTTAAGTGCTTGAATCGCTTCCGGATTATTGGCATAACATTGGTCCTTCACGGTTGCCCACAAAAAGAGGTTCAAAGGGGTTAAATCGCAGCTCCGAAGAGGCCAATTGACACCGTCAAGACGGCTGATTTGTGAATTTGGTGCGCAAAACATCGATTGTGGCATGGGCTGTGGAGCATGGCGCGCCAAAATGCATGAACCAGAGGTCGTCCAAATCCATGTCTTCAATTTCCGTAAAGCAAATAGACGGTTAACATGGTTCTGTAACACCCACCGATGACCGAAACGTTGTTCCCAGCTTCCTTTTCGAAGAAAAAAGGTCCAGTGATTCCATCACTCCACAATCCGCACCAAACTGTCACTCTCTGTGGATGTATTGGCTTCTCGACAATAAAGTGCGGGTTTTCCAAGCCCCAGATGCGGCAATTTTGTTTGTTAACGTAGCCGATGAAAGCGAGACGAAAATACGCCGCGCCTCGTCAGAAAAGATGATTTTTCGAACAAAATCGTTGTCCAACTCAAGCTGCTCTAAGGCCCAAACTGCGAAGCGGATGGTCTCGCGCCATCAACGGCTGAATCAATTGAATCTTGTAAGCGAATAATCCGAGATTTTTGTGCAGAATTCTCTTCAGGCTTGTACGTAAAATGTTGAGCTGTTGAGATCGAGTTGATGTTCGTTAATTGAGTCTCACATTCTCGGTCACAGCAGCCACATTCTCATCTGTGCGCACCGTACGACAACGGAGACCAAGAGTGTTGTCTACTAGCATACCAGTCTGACGAACTTTTTGCACAAACTTGCGTACAACAGTCGCGGTGGGTGCTTCACTTCGGCTAAGACTTCTTTTCAAAAACACACTGGGCTATACAGCACACACTTCGGAAATAAGTTTTCAATATTTCCCAACGTTGTTCAAGCGTGAAGCGACTCATTTCGTTCCGCGGAGGTATGATACTGACTTTCTGTCAAGATTTCGAGCGGGAAACAGCTGTCAGTGTCAAAATAAAATTTGATTAAAAAAAACACCAGCCAATCCTTTATATGACTGTGTCAATGATTGTAAGACAAGGCGGCTCAGTTTCTACATTTGTAGGAACATTTAGACCGGCAGATTAGAAAACTGGAAACAGTGGTAAAGGCATACAAAGTACTTTTTTTAACGTTGCGTCTACAAAAAAGGAACCTTCATAATTTCGGTGTGACTGTCCGTCCGTCGTGTCTGTCACAGTTTTATATCTCCGACGTTTATAAAGATATCAGCATGAAATTTTGAAATTGGATACTCCAGGTCTAGATATAATTTCCCATGCAACCAAATTTAAAAAGTGGGGCCATTTGGGGATGGCTCCCGTATAGTAGACGTTGCTATTTATTTTGAAACATTGACGCAACATCTCGAGTGATGTATCATTCGACAGATCTTTTGAAATGAGGTGCAGGTTTAGTTCAACACTTTTTGATCGAAAGTTACATTTGAAAAATATGGAGCTCCAAAGTTTTTTTTTAAAGCGTGCCCCCAGCCATTTCTAAACCAAAGTGTTTACAAATTTGAGAAAATTACAAAAACATGGTTTCATTGAGTGCTTTCATTTAAAATAATTTCAAGGAGTCTGCCTCAAATTTTGGTGATATTGGCCAAAACGACAAAGCATTGATATTTTGAAGATTTGAAAACGCAGTTTTGTAGACCTCAATGTAAGCGTTAAGAAATTATAAATATCAAAATATCGGTTTATGTGCAAATTTTGAGATATCAATGATTTAAAATTTTAAAATATTTAATTTTCACACATAAAGTTCATGCTGTGATCGACAACTCCATACGATGATGAGTGTGATTAATTTAGAAGACAAACTTTCAGCTTATGACTGTTCACTCATTTTTGACCCAGACTGTATTTGGATAAATGGAATTTGAGGCTGTTTCCAAGGTTCATTCCACAGCGAGGTGTCACTTATGAATTTAAGGCAGTAACTTTTGCGGATTCAAGCCACTATATTACTTTCGCTTTGACATCTTATTACCTTGAGCCTGTGTCTAGGTACTTAGGTGGTGGAGGAGTAGTTGGTAATAAACTGAATTGATTTATTGGACAACCGGGGTTCTGCAAGCAGTCATAAAGTTCAAAGCTACAAAGTTCTAGACGATTTTTCTATACACGTTTAGGAATGGGACTTGCGGAGTCAATATTATGAAAATTCCACTGAAAATTATGGTGTGTTTGGAGACAAACATTATTACACCATGGCAGTTGTAATGTGGTGAGTAAGAGCGCGATTCACATAACGACAATTTTCAAATTTCATATTACCACCTCTATTAAATAACCGACAATGCTCACAGAGTAACTGTCAAGACTAGCTTTGTCGTTCGAAGTCGACATATCTAAAGCTGTGGGTCGCCTTTTCACTCGTGAGAGAACAATATCACGCGTGGTTATGCTAGGTACCAGGCATGCGTCCTTAACGACTAGTTAATTCTCGCGCAACTGAGATGGACAATAACAATAATAACTGTGGCGCTTCAGTCCTAGGTGGACTTGGGCCTAGCTTCTCAGCAACCACTCGTGTTGCACGTGCTATTATTTTCTCACGAGTGGAGGGGACCTACAGTTTACTGCCGACTCCGAACGGCGAGATTGAGAAGCTTCTACTAGACAGTTATACTCTTTGAGCCCTGTCAGTGTTTAGTGACTCGAAAAATGTGCGAGTCGTGGAAGTCGATGCACATACCCAATACTCCACAGAAGCCTGGATAATTTTCGAATTTTGTGGAACAATATTATAACTTACTAATCGTCTTCTCCTTTGAGTGGTGCTACAGCCCATGGTGGACTTAGGCCTCCGCCTCACCAGTCCGTGCAATATTTTGTCAGCTGTCTTCAGCGCTGCACTCCAAATTAATCGTGGTCCCCTTTCAAGTTTTGCATGCCAGCATGCACAGTGATCATCTCCCACTGCGTTGTGCCTCCTGGTCAGATTCGAGGACCCTCCAAGCTGGAGCTGTGGTGTTTATTCTTTCTGCACGACATAGCCACCTTAGACGTTGGATCCTCAGACGCCTGGCTAGACTCATGTCGCCGTACAGTTCTCGGTTGAATTTTCTCTTCCAGCCACCGTCAAAAGGAGCCAAAGACCAAACGCAGTACCAATTCATGCTACTGCAACGGAAAGCAAGACCGGGATGATTGGGATGTTATATAAATACAGCTTCGACAGATGGATCTGGTAAACAGTTTTCTCTTCAACCCAGAGAAAGACCAACTCTGCACTTGATTCCCACGCTGATGTCGTTTCTCGTTCTTTCTCTGAAGCTGAAGTAGAAAAAGTTTATGACTTCTTTGACATTCTAAGGTTTGTCCTATTTGACGACAGAATGTACTTTGTCTTGGCCTTTATTACAGACTCGACGTCCTGGGCCATCGCTATAATGCCGCGGAGCACGTTGCATTCTCGCCAACTGTGTCAATCATGGCCTCATGGTGGCGACTAAAGACGCGCACCCCGAGGTAGCCCACCACGATGCGACGCCGCCATGAAAACGACCAGCTCCTGCCCAGTGTCCGGCTGAGTTGTGAAGAATTATACGGAGCAAAATAGACAGCCAACATCTCCTGACTCATTTTCCCTGTCCCTGTAGCAACGCGTCTTCTTTTAAATCAATCAAAGGCGGATTTCTTGCTTCAGTGAGACTAAGAACGATTGAGATGCACTGTTTTTCAGAGGGAAGTAGCTTTGTCATGCAAATGAGAACTTCTTCTTCTTCTTTTTAGTGCGCTACAGTCCGAGGTGGACCTGGGTCTCACCGAACATGTTAGCTGTCTCCGAGGCAGGTTGTTGTTTCTGAACTCGTAAGTTTTTACGTGGTGAGGAAGTTAACCCATCTGGGAGGACAGTTTAATTTGTTTAGCATCCGGACAAAGAGGTCTGGAAGGTTTCGGTGTCGAAGAGAAGGGCTCATCCGCAGCCGTCTCTATTCCAGGGTCCCGACCTAACCATGGAAACCAAAAACTCCTGCTTACTGAAGTTGTGGACGCCGCCGTTGGCTAATCAGTTGATCAGCCTCTCCACCGCCATCCTAAAAAGAGCAATGAGCCACTCCCCTTCTCTCGTTTGCAGCCTCCCAGACGTCCCACGTTGTTTGGTTACCCTGTCCGGTACTCGGCTCTCGGATTTCATTTTTCCTTCACTTTGGGTGGCGTTACCAATAATCTTCTTCAGTTTTCTTTTTTTTCGGAGGATTTTTGAAGCACTACACTGTGGCTTAAAACGTAATTTCGGTCAAAATTACCTTCAACCTTGACTAGACTTTATGGAAGCAAGTTTTGAAGAAACAGTGCACTTCATTGGTTGCTCTTTAATCACTCGTTTCTTACCCAACACCACCTTATCGACATCCACATCAAATTATAAATGCACAACTAACTGCCGTGGGAATCAATTGCCTCAAAATCAAATCGATTTCGCTGACGAAAGAATTCAAGATCAAGGCCTTAGATTGAAGACTCATTAAATTGGGATCCGCAAGACAATTTCATGATTTACTTTAATAATTCAATGAGACTACGGTTCCGGGTCTAGCGTTTTCGAAATTCACGTCATGTACCAATACGATAAGCCATACGTCTTTAGGTTGCCAACAACAAATGAGTGTCACTCAACTCTTTACTTTATAAGCAGATCTTAACAAAGCGAAGTGCGCCCTTTTATGAATTCACAAGCGCCACCAGCAGTGAGTCTATTCAGGCCCGCATACTAATTTGTCGAACTGAGGGGCAGGAATTCCTGAAAGTGACTAGTAATCTATTAGCCATCAGGAGGTGTGGCATTGATTAAAAAACGAACATGGTGGAACGATTAGCGAGGTAATATTTGATTTCTGAGTTGAATTCGAATGCAGTGATGCCAATAGCGGTGATGATGACAGTTCTGCTGAGATCAGTGAGATATTGTGATTTTGATTTGCTTTTTTCAAAACATGAAGAGACAGATTTGTGTACAGAAACTAAGGCGACACAATAAAAAAAGGAGTAATCGCTATGAACTTGATTGATTTATGAGTAGAAATCGATCGAAATTTTGTGATTGATAACTGAACACACTCATCTGTCACTTGTCACTCAAATCTGATCTGATGAGCACGTGGCAACGCTGATTGTTGGGGTTAATTACTTAGTGATGACACGCTGAATCCAGATCCATCACGCAAGTGCCCAGGGCTGTTCTAGCAAGATTCCAATTACAATGAAATCCATTTCTACATGAAATTAATCACCAAACTCCCGAGAGGTGAACAAACTTCTGTTTAATTTTTTTTGGTGAGAAAATATTACGTTTCAGCCTGACGAAGGCTATTAATCACCGGAATGATGTTAAGCAGCCATTTACCTTGACTTAAGACCTTCTTAATTTACAGGCACCACTCGAAGACGTTTCGAGTTTCAATTCGTTTTTGTTGAATTCAACGAGAGGAGGAGGAGAGGAATCATATTTCCATATTTTTGTGGCGATGACCAGGTACTCGATGGTTATGCAAAATATCTACGAGTGTTTTTCGAAATGTCAAAAGTGCTTCGGTTTGGAGACCACTCGACGGAGGATATTACCCGTCATTGAATATCAATTAAACAGGTGATTTGTAGCACATTGTGTTGTAATATTCCACGGGTGGTTAGCGACTGGTCACGACCGGTCATCGAAATGCGGGTGAGATGGGAGTGTATGGTGCAACAATCATTTGGGGTTGAATTCGCTTTTCAATTGAATATGCATGAGATGAGGGTAACGAAAAGTAGCAAATGGGATAGTGGACCTCATTGACTGCGCCAATTATTCTTAAAATCGCCTTAAAACTCGTTTTCCCGTTTTGTTTGCAAATTTGAAGATGTTCGTCAGCAACCGGATAGGTCAATGGAACGAGTTCTCATTTGCAATTCAATTCTAGATAATTTCTGGGAGATCTAAATCAAGATGTGTCTCCTCATGATTGAGCAACCAAATTAGTTATGGCAGAGATGAACTTTGTAGAGCCATAATTTGATTTGAAATTCTTGCTAAGCTCGAGAATTTGTGGAGGAAATCAAGGAAGAGTTTACGCTGATTCTTCAAAGTTCAAAGTACCCACCGGACGAGATGGCGAACTGCTGTTACCTGACAAAAAATTTCTTAGAAAAGATAAAGAAGCAGCAACAGTGATTGCTGATGAAAAGGGTTATACATTTTCTATTTTAATAAAGAAAGGACTTCATCTATCTCTGGAGGCCATTTAAGAAGGCAACAAAATCAGGAACATGACCAAAGTTTGAATTGCCCGTGATTACCGCTAATCATGTCAGTCCCCTACGAAAGCAGAAACTATGGTCGCAAGAAGTGCCGCGAAATAGAGCCAAGCGTGAAAGTGAAATAAGGCCACATTTGAACATTTGGCCTTATTTCGCTTGACCTTATTTCACAGCATTTCAGAGTTTGTGAAGCTCTAGCCCGATGTGTCTTTTAATCCGATAGAGAGAATGCACAAAAGTTGCAAATGACCTCAAAAAATGTTATGTGCCAAAGAAAATCCAGGGAAAGGTTTTACTAACTGAAGAAGATAAACGACTGGATAGCGTAGTTGGTTAAGTGTCTGCCCCAAGTTAGAGGGGTCCCAATTTCGAATCCCAGTGAAATCGAATCTGGTACAGTCACCATTTGCCGTTGGGATCACTGGAGTAGGTTGCTACCTGACAGTACAATGGACCAGTTTTGAGTCTGAGTGGTCCAGTGCAGCGTTTCAAAAACCTCCGAAAAAAAAATCAACGCAAACGGAACCAAAGATCGAGTCTGGTCCGTCTTTAATCATTCTTCTTGATTATTTGTGCAAGTGGCTTTGGGTTTCATTGTCGCTTCTTTACCTGCTTCTAAATTGCCTTTTTTTCAGTCAAATGATGCTCTGTTCTCTTGAAATTAACGTCTGGCTACAAGGAGAAACTTACCTCAATCACTGTTGAAAACTGAGACCTTTCTTAACGAATAATCCTGAAGAAAGGTGATGGCAAAGTTGTTAATGGGAGTTAACTACTAGAAGGTGAAATATTCCGTGCCTCTACACAAGAGTTGATTTTTTTTAGAATTTGTTTGTTTAAATATTTACAAAAACGTCCGCCTTTCCTTTTGATGTTGAATTGTTAAAAGTGTATATTTTGAAGCATTTCCTTCATTGACCTCGAAGTCCCAGTTTCGAGGTCATAGTTTTTCCATCAAGGAAATCCTGAAAATTGACGTTGTTCATGAGTGATCAATGTGTTCTGTAAGTCTCCAAATTGATTGCTAGCATTAATTTTTTTTTTGAAGAAGTGGGTGATTTCTTTAACTCCGCCTCTGTACATCAACGCAACAGAGGACGCCGTTTCAATCATCTTCGAGTGGGAAACTGGACACAGTTGGGAAGGGATCGTGCTGTCTAGAGTCTAGCCCAGACTATAGCGCTACAAGAAGAAGAAGATGGTGAAGTCTTAGTCTTAGAGCGTGCAGGAAAACGCAACAAGAGAAGCCTGCATTTAAGATGGCTCAGAAGAGTGGAGTAGAACCTCAACCAACTTGGAGTGCGAAACTGGTGACAGCTATCAAGAGATCGTGCTGGCTACACATGTCTTTTGGTTGAGGCCCAGATTCACCCCGAACACAAAGACAAAGTGTGAAATAGTTTCTTCTCCTTTTTTCCTTTATAAACTTGAGCTACGTCAAGGAACATAATTTTCACCAACATTTTGTACGTCCTACTCTGTTGCACGTGAGCTTAAGTACCTGATTGAATCACATACAAACCCAAAAATTCAAGTACAATTTAAGGCGTTGTGTCCTTATTCGAAGTTTGGCGGTGTTTCTTAGCTGAGGTTGTCTTCAAGATTGAAGAGCAAAGTCGATTTCTTTTTTCGAATCAGACTTTATTTGCTTTTCCGACGCGCGCCCTGTGATCTTTGTTCGTGATTTATAAGGCATTTCATGTGCCGTACTGGAGTAGCATCTTGCTTTTCGAGGACGTCTTGAATGTCGGAGAGCAGACTTTGCATCAGAAACCCCTGAGTGATTTCTTGCCTTTCTACTAGAATCGGTCAATCACGAGCTTCGGAGAGAAATGAAACCTCCTCGCCCTTGTTTTCAAGATTCAAAACGAAGCCTCTAAGTCTCTCAGAGTGATGTCTTTCTTCCCTCAGAACGAATGCTCATGACATGGTAATTTAATTTCAAACCCTCCTCGTGGGTAAATTTCATCCAAGTGTTTCCTGTTGTCTGCCCCAGTCATGAAATCACGGAACCGACGGAATTGAGTTCACGACAACTGCATCAGCATCCCTTCAACTGTCAACTCGCAAGCAACAGTCTCTCACTAATCGTTATGACGAAATTCATTGAATCAGTCCCCTTCAACCCCCTTTCAGTGTTCTCTAAATTGCTGCTGACTGCACTGCTCCTCTTGCCACAGACCATGAGCATTTGCAACACTTTCCACGACTTTTACCACACCGATGATGTAATTGTGTTTGCCATTTGCACACCCCCAACATGTTTTCCTAGGAAAACAAATCCCAACTAGATTTGTCACACTTTACTGCTCCACATTTTCATTTCACATTTCGTTCGTCTTCTTCCTTCTCCTTGCCTACCAGAGATTGGCTGTCTGGTATCAAAACCCCCAACCCCCATCCCCCATCACCCCTCATCAATCATAATTTCGCAATCGAATGCGTCTGGCATCTGGCGAAAGAGAGTCTTGCCCGTTCGTCATTACGACATTCCAAGACACACAAGACTCCACGTCTGAATGACTTCGAGGGACCCTATGGAGCAGTGGAGCACCTCCATGTCATAATTCCATTCCATCCCTAATAAACCGTCGCATGCAGTCGTATGTATCCGATTTCATCGAAATGAAAGCGATATCTCCGTAAACAAATAATCCAAGTACGAGTATCGTTTCTTAGTGAGATACTCGTACCGGGGTTATGCAATCCGAGGTGAATAGGAGAAGAAACTGTGCCGAGGAAATGAATCACAGGGAGTTGCCTCTCCACTTCAGACTGACTGACTGAAGGATGGATTTTCTCCATCTTCCTCCCATCGACTGGGGCTGAATGCCGGGACAAGACCTGGGTTCCCTTTCCTCCTTTTCTTTTCCCTGCAACTTGACTTGACTTGACTTTCATCATCATCATCGTCATCATTAGCATCGCCGTCCAACGGCATGGCTTAGGCGGAGGGATTATAGCATAGATTGATCGCTGAACTGTGAAATGCATGGCAAATGTGCTCTCCAGTTGTATCTTTGCACTCGGCATCTGTGTCCGCAGCCATTTCCCACCCGAATCTCGGCAAATTCGGTGGCGTTGCGACGCGGCTGTGATGCAAATGCAATTGCGATACTTGTACTTAAGAGCTGTTGACCAGCTTTACGTAAATTTAAAGATTGCAATTCGGTCTTGCATCGCACCGATGGTGATAGAATTGGACAACAATCTCATAAGTATGCCTGCATTTTGCAACACCCCCCATCCACGCGGTGCCTAGTTAACGACTTGTATGCGAACAAGTCAAACTGCTTTATCACACGGCTGGACAGCGGCGCGGCGGCGGCGACGGCGGTCGGTGGTGTGTATCTTTTCGGTTGTCATGTGTATCTCACATTTATTTGAGTTTAATTTTTTCGAATTTTACTTAATTTTCATTTGGAAATGCCACAGGGAATGTGTGTGTTTCTGGCTGAGGTGAGTTTAGTTTAAGAAATCAGGACCGGCTTGGGGCTCAGCCGCCGTGTCTGGAACTAGTTTAGCGGACGGGTGGGCTTAGGATCGAGTAGAGCGGGTTAGTATTTCGGATTGCAGCTGGCGGTAATGCGCATAGGGTGGACATGCAATCTACTGAAAGGTAGTATACTTCACTTCACTGACAGGAAGTTTTTCGTTTCTTTTTTTGTTCGCGTTTTGTTCGCCTTTTTTGTAAGTTTTCGGTAGCCTGGTCGCGTAATGATATCCCAAGGACTTTTGATTTTGGTTTCGGGAGGTTTATTATGCTAATGACCAGGTGGACTTGTGGTGGACTTACTGGAAACCGTAACAGACGACTGTTATCAGTGATTGGACTTGTGGTTAAATATTCCAGAGCCGGGGGAACCTTAAGGCGAGCTCTGCGTTGAGTCATGGTTTCGGTCGATGCACATGGGGTAAAAGTCGTAATTGAAGGCAATTAGGGCTGGATCGATATTTGCTAAATTATGGGTAAATGACAATTTACAAATTATCTGCTGTCGATAGAGTTCGACCGAACATTCGGCTTCGGCTTCGGCCGAAAAACTGGACTTCGGTCGGAGTCTAGCTGTCGATCGTAGATCACTTATGCCGGAGTGCTTTCTGATCGGGTTCCGGTCGGAAGCACCACTTTAAGGAACTGTTTTGACTTGAACAGCTGCTCTGACGAGTTTTTCGCACACCAGGCCGGCCGAGGTCCCACTCGACTTGTGTGCACCACCTTGTACGTGGACGTCCTCTGTTGTGTTGTCCCACAGGATCAGAGTCGAAGACTCTTCGGGCTGGAGCTAAGTTGTCCATATGGCCAAGCCATCTTATGCGTTTTGCACGATCTTCTCAAGAATGATGTTAAAGAAATCACATGACAGCGCGTCGCCTTGTCTAAAACCTTTTTTGACATTGAAGGTCAGTTCGTCAGTTCGTTACCGACCTTGATGAAGCAGCGAGAGTTCTTCATCGTCATCCTGCTCAGTCTGACGAGTTTGGCAGGAATGTCAAAACTAGACATGGCGGTGTATAGATCGCTGTCATATGCGGCCTTGAAATCGACAAATAGGTGGTATGTGTCGATCTGCATTTCTTGGGTCTTCTCCAGGATCTGCTGCAGTGTGAAGATTTGATCGATGGTGGTCTTTCCGGGCCTGAAATCACACTGATAGGGACCTATCAGTTTGGTGACGAAGGGTTTCAGGCGTTCATACAGAATGGCAAAGAAGATCTTGTAGGCGATGTTAAGGAGACTTATCCCTCGATAGTTGGCGCAGTCAAAGGGGTCTCCTTTCTTGTGGATCGGGCAAACGATACTGAGACTCCACTCAACGGGCATGCTTTCGTCCGACCGAGCTGTTGCATGCGCCCAACCAGATCATCTCCAGCTACTTTAAACATTTGCACCAGCAGCTTTATTAGAATATTGAATAATTTAAAAAAAAAAACAACCGATTTCCATACATGGGGTATTTTTATTGACTTGGTCCTTTATCACTAATTTGGACTAGTTTGTGAATACAACATCAACCAAGTGGCCACTCTATTGACCAAGGCAAAATATTCCCTGACTAAAATCTAATGATGGGGGTGGCCGGTTAATTTCGCATTTTTGATTGATTTTGGCCCTAACGCCGGCACTAACAGTCACTTTGGATCTTTGGAATTTTACTTGTAAACGGCGCCAGAAAGTGTGAGATGGGCCTCGTGAATAATCAAAATTTGGTCCCAAAAATCAGGTTCAGTGTCAACCATTCGAGTGATTATTTGGCCGTGTTCCAAGCGACTTGAACGTTTTTGATTCAATTGCACATTTTTTGCGGAAACAAATGCAGATCATTCTTCAAAATGTGCCGCTGACACCAAAATGCTCATCGTGGTGACGATACGACACATATGGACTCTCGGCAACACACTCTCTTACCGTGTCAGCCAGGTCATTAGAATATCTTGGGCGTTGTCGACGATCTCCAAATGACCTGCGGTCAACAAAATTTGGTTCCAAGGTTAGGTTAGGTTAGGGGTAAATTCGCCAGCACACTTAGACCATGTTGGTCCATTACGATACCCACAGTCAGACTACTACCACTGATCGACCGCTCCACTAATTGTGCCGTTAATTTGATCCCTACGGCAAATGGTGACTGGACCAGATTTGAAAAACCGAATAAAAGCTTATTAACTTTGCTTTTCACTGGGATTCGAACCTGGGGCCTTTCTAACTTAGTGCAGGCACTTAACCAACTGCGCCATCCAGTCGTAACGGTGTAAAGATAGATGAATGTAGATGAATCAGAGATGGCGTTGCAATTGGCACTCAATTTAAAGCGGTCAGACCGGAAGCATTGATACGTAACATTAATTTCTGCATGAATGAAAAAGAAATTGAATTTATTAACCTTCACGAAAAACGAATGATAACTCACGCAAACTACACCTGCACGGAATTGAATAACTTATGCATTCAAATTGATGGTAAAAGCCTTGTAAAAAATGGTCTCTGCATCATCTCTTCCATCTTAGACTCCTTTAAAGATGCTCACTAAAACTCAGCCTTGGCTTTTGTCGCAAAGCAGACTAATCCAGTCCAATTTTTAATTGACGTGCCAAAAATTTCGTTTTTCTTCAGAGCCACGCCATTGACATGGCATAAACTGTGCGAAGCAACACCTGCTCTCGGTTGTGCGAAAGTGGATTCAAATGACCGAGAATAGCTTCACACATGAGTTCTGCGAAACTAAATCAGACTAATGTTCCGTAAATTAAGATCGGCCTATTAATGGAGGCCCAAATCTGGCTAACCATGATATTCCGGATTTCCTCTTGAAGCCCCACAGAAATCTCCATTTGCCTAGGCTGCCGTCACACTCTTTAAACTTCCAAACTCCCTGCCAGTCACACGTTCCGCGGTCACTCACATGAAACCAAACGCTCGGCTTTATGATTGTTATGAGCGTATGCTCACTTCCATGTTTTCTCGTCGAGGTTAAACGACTTAAGCTTTCTACAAACCCCTCCGACCAGAGTCTAAACCCATGCAGAGTTTAAAGGTCTAAAAATAGACCTCGAAGCAGTCAGACGTGTATGTACTTCGATGAGTCATTTGAATATCGTACCTCCTAATCGCCCCATCAACACATTAGCCACACATTCGTATCGCCAAGCCAACCCAAAGTGCAATCAGATCCGCGTCTACTCATCTGGTTTTCACCGTAAGCCAAGTCTGGTTTCAATGCTGAACTCGTTGGCCCTCCCTGGCTAGAGCTCTTACCTAATCACACCAAGAGATTTATGTTTCTCTAATTTAATTATTTAATTCCGGTTTTTTCGCCTCACCGCTAATTATGGGCGATTACAGTTAGCACGCGAATGAACAGTCATCATTCATCGGCGCACATCAGCATTGACCGTAGAGCAGCAAACGTCAGCTCGAAGTGTCGCCATGTTTGGCATCTGGACGACGATTAAATTTCCTTTTACACGCAAAATCCAGCTCAGCGAGCCGACTTCATTCCAAAAATGAACAAAATTTATTTGCAAGTGTGTACGTGTGCACGGAGGTTGGCTTGTAAAAGAAACTTTAACGCTCGATAAATTTACACACGTCAAGGTCGTCTGAGCTGTCACTCGTACGCCACTTTCGATTTCGACACACCGAAGCAGAGCGAGCACTCATATTCGGGCACGAAAACGTTTCGCTAATCGCTTTCTGAATATGAAACTTGTTTGCCTCTTTGTGCTTATCTGTCATCTGGTGAGTAACGACGAACCCGAGCTGTCAATTCGTTGACGTTTAGTTGCTGTCTGATGCGTGTTTTGACATTAATTGCTGGCTTCCGGTTCGAGGTGTCAAGCGGGATTCGCCTCGCGCGCCGAAGGTGATGATTATTGCATTTTCAAAATCAAATCATCTCGGGCTACAGCTGCTGCCACATGCTGTCAGTCGTGATGACAGTGGATTGATAGATGGATCGCATGATTTGGCTCGCTTCAACAAGTCGTTTACATTTAATGCAATCGTTGCGCGGCTGTCAATCGGTCTCTGGCTGCCAAAGAATGTGGGCAGTGGGTTGAAAGAACCCAAAAAGCCCACATCCACCGTATTGCTCTCCATGGGCACATGACAGCAGCGTACAGTTATGCAAAAATGTCCACCGCAAAGCGTCGACGGGGCAAGGGAGGCAGGCAATGATATTGCAAAGCCCACGCTCACGGCCTAGAACAAGTCGCACATGCACATGTCATCGAATGGAATCGAAAAATAAGAAAGGGTCTGCTCTGGTCGTGCGTCCGACGTCGTCGTCGTCGTTGCCGCCGCTCAGCATTGGCGAGAAGGGGAGAGGGAGAGAGATATCCATCAAAGAACCCACGAGGAATTTTCTCGTTCCAAATTGTGGATTATTTAGTGCATTCGCGTGTCGAGTGATGTTGAAATGGCGTAGAGATTGGTGGTCGTGTCATTGACTACTTTTGGATATGTGCGCTCGTGGGTGCTGTGGTGGATGCTTTCCGGTGGTCGAGGTGGCTGAGCAGTAACGTGTGATGCAGGTCATGACGTGAATGATAGACGGTTCGGAATAAATTGAGACACAGATGGGCAGGTAATAAAGAACGAAATACCGGAAGGTGAAGTGAAATTAACCTAAAAATATGTGCACACGCATGCGATGAGGTGGGCATTGCTTTGTCCACAATTTCACGGTTCAGAGAGAAAAGTCATTTTTGAGACGTCGGAAAATATTTCACTCGAAGGTGAGAAAAAGAATTAAAGGTCTCGGAAGTGAGGCTGACTCATAATATTTCAATTGTTGAAGGCTTTTGGTTTGTTTTGGGGGTCTGGAAATCATAATTGACCCAACGAAGCGTTTACGGTTTGTGGGATGGAATCGACAGAAGTGAGTGATGCTTTTAAATGCCTGCACTTAGGCGCATAGGTGCACAGAAGTTAGAGTTAATTTTTGAACAAAATCTGGGACTGACGCAAGTAACAGTGAATTCAAGACTATTCTAGAAAACCTAAAGAAGAAGAAGAAGGAGAGGGATTTCTGGACCATTCGATGCTTCAATTTTGGGGTTGTACATATTTGTCAGTCTCAGATTTAGATTTTGTCAGATTGTCAGATTTTTTAACAAATTTTGGTTAAGGTTAAGGAATCTACTTGACGTCTGTAAGGCTCACTTTTTTATAAAATACAGGGAGCGCCAAATACAAGTTTCTTTTTAAAAATGCAATAAAATTAACGAAATTATTTTTTTTTTCCATTTCTTATGACTTTATCAGTAAGAACAAACATTCCCATTAATTATGAAATACAACGTCGTTCTTGACGAGGCAGCCAGCTTCGCAGCAGCGCATTCTGTCACCCCAAAAAAGTACAAATCGCAGCTCCGAAGCGAAGGAATTTGGTGCGCAAAAGATCGATTGTGGCATGGGCTGTGTGGCATGGCGCCTCATCCTGTATGAACCGCAGGTCGTCCAAATCTTGTCTTCAATTTCAGTAAAAAAAAAAAGTAGGTTTACATGGCTCTGTAATGCCCACCGTTGACCGAAACGTTGTTCCCAGCCTCATTTTCGAAGAAAAATGGTCCAATGATGCCACCACTCCACAATCCGCAACAAACTGTCACTCTCTGTGGATGCATTGGCTCCTCGACAATAACGTGCGACTCCCCGAGCCCCAGATGCGGCAATTTTGTTTGTTAACGTAGCCACTGAAAGCGAGATGAAAATGCGTTTCGTCAGAAAAGATGATTTTTCGACCAAAATCGTTGTCCAATTCAAAATGCTCTAAAGAACAAACTGCGAAGCGAATGGTAGCGCGCCTTCAATTACTGAGTCAATTGGACCTTGTAAGCGAATAATCCGAGATCTTTGTACAGAATTCTCCTCAGGCTAGTTCGTGAAATGTTGAGCTGTTGAGATGGATGGTATATGTTGATGTTCGCGACATATTCTCAGTCAAGCGGTTCTTAAAGCACTAAAGGGCTACACATTCAACTCAAAGGCTGTCTGGTAATGTCACAAAATACTAAACAAAGTGGCAGGTAACAACAGGTTAAAGTTGATCTGGGTGCCAGGCCATGAAAACCATGAAGGAAATGAAAAGGCTGACATACAAGCCAAGAAAGATGCTCAGGTACCTTTTACGGGGCCTTCACCCCTTTATGGATTCAATAACACGGACACAAACTTACATCTACACAAATGGGTTATAAAACAAAGGAATCAGTTCTGGAACAACCAAGAGGGTATTAAACACTCAAGTACGTTCATGGAACAAAATCACAATCCCAAACGATCCAAAGAAGCTCTAGAACTTAATAAAGCAGACCTTAAAGTGCTATGTGAAGCACTAACAGGACAACTACCACTTTCACAAACTGGGTCTTAGCAGCACAGAAATCTGTAGGCGATGTGGACAGGCCAAAAAAACTATGGAACACACACTGACCGTCTGTCCAAGTCTTGCCCGAGAAAGATTTAAAATGTCACACCAAACAAACGTAACAGGGAAAGACTTTCAAGAAATCCCATCTAGAGAAGCTGTAAAATTCTTAAAGGCAGCACTAAAATCCTAGATCAAAAGAAGGGGGTACAATAGATCTTTATGGTCGCAGTACTAGTGTTACATACATGACACACCCCGTGTTCTTCAATTCAATTCAATTCAATGTTCGTGAATTGAGTCTCACACTCTCGGCCACAACAGCCACATTCTAATCTGTGTGCACCGTACGACGACGGGGACCATGAGTGTTGTTCACTAGTCCACATACCAGTCTCACGAACTTTTTGCCCAAACTTGAGTACAGTAGTCGCGGTGAGTGTCTTATTTCGGCCAAAACTTCTTTTAAAAAAACGCACTGTTTGGGCTATACAGCACTCACTTTGAAAATAAGTTTTCAATATTTCCCAACGTTGTTCGAGCGTAAAGCGCCTCATACAGACTTTTTGTCAAGATTTCCAGCGGGAAACAGTTGTCAGTGTCAAAATAACCCAAGATTTAAAAAAAAACACTTGATGGTCCACCCTGTACAATTTCATGCCATCGAACTCACTAATTACGCTCGAAAAACGACTGCAATTTTCGTTAACAAATCAAAAATGTAAGGATCGTCAATTTAAGAAATTAAAGTAAACAGTGGAAATGATTGTCGTTTCGAAACAGCTTGTATCCTTCCCCGCCTGAAGGACGTCTACACAATCCATTTGGAATTATCCCCATCCCCATCAATGGAGAGCTCTGCCGCTTTGCTTCACTTTAGATTCATTAAATCTCCACATCCGTGTCCACACCTCTCTCACTGGACCGTCCCAGTTTGCATAAGCATCTCCATCATTAGCCCCGTTCCCAAGGAGTCTTGAGGAATTCTTCAAATAACTTTCTTTCCCCCATTATATCAAAATTACTCGTAATACCGCTCCAAAAAGTGACAGCTTCATCGCACCCAGGCATGTTTATCGTGAAATCTCCACGCCACAGAGCGGAGTGCGGCACGTGGGGAGGCAGATCTCTCGCCTGTCACTTGTCATTTTGGCACAAAAAACGACGAACACCGGAATGCACGGGTGTTCGCAAAGACGGTGTGGTCTTTATGACTCTCCGCCAGCTGGCGGTGGAGATGATGGTGCCGCTGCTGATGATGATGATGGAGACATTGAAAACGACGTTGACGACGTTGACAATCCACAATCTCTCGAGAAAGTCAATTGTCAGAGCGGGACATTTTTAATTTTGCGGTTTTTTTTTCCTCCCTATTCATTCTGAAGAATATCATGTCATTGTGCAATGTGAGCAGCACCGCGCCGGGCGGGAGGGTTCGGGCGCTTAGCCGTGTTAGCGAGACAATAGAGTTCCACACTGCACCACGCCGGCACCGGGCGGCAATCGAAAGTGTACACCTCACTCGGTGTAAGTCACACCGTGACAAGTGGTACAGAGAAGGCTTCGAAAAGTGCCTACATGTGTGGGGAAAAATGCGCTTGATCCATGACCTGGACACAACGGTGATGATGACGGAGTTGCGCGTGCGCGAGCGCGCTATGCAATCACGGTGATTTGTGACTGCGCCACACTTTCACTTCACTCGATCTCGTTGGGTGTCAATTAAGTGATGCTGCACGTTGCATGCAATTCATCCCGGGGTCTGCGGGCACAATCAGCGATTTGTTTGGCATGTGAACGCAGCGATACTCGTACACAACACCCGTGAGGCATAATGACTCAAAGACACCGAGCAGCAGGAGGAGGAGGATGGAGAGTCGGGCGAAGATGTTAATGACATTGGCAGCCCCTGTTGTCTTGTGGGTAGCTCGAAAGGTCTGCCGCATTGTCTTCGATTGAATTCAAGTTTCAGGGGCAGCCCACCAGCCATAGAGTCACTGGCACTCGATCAAGAGTGCCCCTAAATGATTTTCGCTTTTTCTCGGCTCCCCGCTCCACCTCCCGAGTCATGATTTTAGGTTATGCAACTAATTGAAGAGAAATTAAGAGCTCTTGCTGCTCTCGTGTGCGTGTGTGGCAGCAGAGCGGGTCTGAAAGTTTGCTGCTTAACTGAGGGTCAAACCAATGAATTGAATCGTTTTTCTCTTTTTTACGAGATTATTTGCCCAGTGCTTCTTTTCGGTCCGTAATTGCCGCGGAGACAGGGAAAAAATTGTCTCATTAGCGATGGTAATTGTTTTGAACAAATCACTTATTTCCAAAGCGATGAATTAATTTGTACGACTTTGACCGAGTCCGTGCGATGGGCAGACAGTCGGGCAGCCAGACAGGTGTCGGCCGATTCAGAAGCGAAGACTTTCTACTTCACGGTGTTTTACTGGCACTGATGGGATTAGGGTGTTACGAAATCGGTTCTTTTCTTGTTATACCATTTGACAACGTGATTATGGGGAAACTGACGGGTTTTACTCTTTGGGAAAATACTGATGTAACAGCTTTCGGCTAATGGGCCACTGATTTGTTTGCGGTGATTGAAGGGCGTGTAAGCTTCACTTTTTGTTGATAATTTTTGGTTCCTAATTGATTGATGCTATTCGACGTGGTGAGAGAGTGACATGTGGTATCTGTTTGAATGAGGATGCTTGTGGTATTGACGACATAATGTTTGAAGGCGCACCTTTGGCAAGAATGTCACGAGCTACATGATGTTGTTTTTTCTTCTCAGTAACCGCTACAGTCCGGGGTTCACTTAAGCATCCACTGAGAAACATCTTTAGGCAGCACGTTGCCTGAATAGCAGACTGCAGTGCCGTAAGCCAACATGGTTTTGTGTGTCCGCTTTGTGTGTGTCAATCGAAACGTGATCATCCTTTTGACTGAAAACATCTTGAAGTACATCTCGCTTTATTGCGTCACAGTACATTCCGTATTATTTTGAATTAACTAAGAAAATCTCTCCTAATTGCATCATCGAATCAGTTCACAAATGTCCACTTTGTTGTTATGATGTGCCTTTTTGAGGATAATTCATGCGAGAGTGACTGGGTTTTGCTGGTACGAATGTAACGATGTGGGGAGTTTTCTGTGGTTGAGGTGTTGTTTTTTGAATTGCAAAGATACAGTTACAGAATTATTGAGAAAAGAGTAGTTTGCACAAAGTGCTAGGAGATGGAGGACATCTACAGGGTGGGCCATCTGGTAGTTTTTTTAAAATCATAAGTTATTTTGACACTGACAGCTGTTTCCCGCTCAAAATCTTGACAGAAAGTCAGTATCATATCTCCGCGGAATGAAATGAGCCGCTTTACGCATGAAGATAGTTGCCAAATATTGAAAACTTATTTCCAAAGTGAGTGCTGTGTAGCCCAAACAGTGCGTTTCTTGAAAAGGAGTTGTGGCTGAAATGAAGCACCCACCGCGACTGTTGTACACAAGTTTGTGCAAAGAGTTCGTGAGATTGGTATGCTTGTGTGTTAGCGGACAAAACTCATGGTCCCCGTCGTCGTACGGTGTGCACAGATGAGAATGTGGCTTCTGTGGCCGAGAGTGAGAGACTTAATTCACGAACATCGACATCGACATCTACACCGACATCGACGAACACGAACTCGGCATCGATCTCAACAACTCGCCATCGATTTCACGCACTAGCCTGAGGAGAATTCTGCACAAAGATCTCAGATTATTCGCTAACAAAGTCCAATTGACTCAGCAATTGAAGGCACGCGACCATCCGCTCCGTTAACGCTTCGCAGTTTGGGCCTTAGAGTAGCTTGAATTTAACAACGATTTTGGGCGAAAACTCACCTTTTCTGACGAGGCGAGGCGCATTTTGGATGGCTAGGTCATTCATATAGAGCGAATGGAAACCAATGCTGCGGCCCGGAAAGTCTTCGAATCCACCCACGAGGGACGGCGCAGTAGAGGAAGACCGCGACTCAGGTGGCACACACAAGTGGAAAGGGACCTTAACCAACTGTGCATGCGAAACTGGAGGCAGCTAGCTAAAGATCAAGCTGGCTGGAGACGCTTGTTGGTTGAGGCCCAGGTCCACCCCGGACTGTAGCGCTACCTTAAGTAAGAGGCGCATTTTCTTCTCGCTTTAATCAGTTACGTTAACAAACAAAATAGCCGCATCTGGGGCTCGGAAAACCCGCATGTTATAGTCCAGACGCCAATGCATCCACAGAGAGTGACAGTTTGGTGCGGAATGTGGTGTGGCGGCATAATTGGACCTCTTTTCTTTGAAAAGGAAGCTGGGAACAACGTTTCGGTCAACGGTGGGCGTTACAGAGCCATGTTAACCGACTTTATTGTTGACTGAAATTGAAGACATGGACTTGGACGACCTCTGGTTCATGCAGAATAGCGCGCCATGCCACAATCGATCTTTTGTGCACCAAATTCCCAAATTGTGTTATCAATCGTCATGGAGATGTCAGTTGGCAGCCTCGGAGCTGCGATTTGAACGATTTGGACTTTTTTTTGTAGGGAACCGTGAATGACCGATGTTATTCCAACAATCCGGAAACGATTCAAGCACTTATCAGCCAAGTAATCCGTGAGCTACAGTCTGAAACCATCAAATCAACAAGGTCTTGAAAAATTGGGGTGACAGAATGAGCTACTGTGAAGCCAACCGAGGCAGCTACTTGAACGACGTTATATTTCATAATTAATGTGAATGTTTGTTCTTAGTAATAAAGCCATAATAGACGGACAAAATTTAGTTTTGTTAATTTTATTGCATTTTTAAAAAGAAACTAGTATTTGGCCCACCATGTACATCAGCACGTGCGACTGGAAAAAAAATGCATACACAGAAATAAGGCTCATAACTCCATCTTTTCTTATACAACGAAACATAGTTGAAAAAACGAGATTCAGGAGTTTTTCACAATAACTGTCCTTATTCTAGGTTAGGTTAAGTTAGGTTAGGTTAGGTTAGGGGGCTGCTAGTGAATTCACCAGGACACTTAGCCCATGTTGGTTAATAGTGATACCCACACTCAGACTACTACCACTGATCGACTGCTCCAGTGATAGTGCCGTTAATTTGATCCCAACGGCAAATGGTGACTGGACCAGATTTGAAAAACCGGATAAAACCGTATTAACTTTGCTTTCACTGGGATTCGAACCTGGGACCCGTCTAACTTAGGGCAGGCACTAAACCAACTGCGCCATGCAATCGCTGTCCTTATTCTCAGTTTCAATTCAAGCAGTGTATCATTTAGGTTCCATCGTCTTCGTTATTCAAAAATTTGAACTTTAAATCTCCACAAAACCTGTCCCAAAGCATGTAATCGTCCAAATCACTCATCTCCCATCAGGTGACCAAAAGATTTATAAGTCACTCCCTAAATGCCTCAATCTTAGACCCTTTCTGATGGATTTTCGAAAACGTAACAGCAGCCATCAAACATCGCAACATCACAACATCACAGGCTCCAGGCAAATTGTGCTTTCACTGTTAAGTCCCGCAATTGCCTGGCCTCACATCAATGCCGCGTTGGCTCATCATTGCCATTCATCAAGTGTCGCCACGAGGTATGGCCACATCCACGTCCATCAGAGAATTTTCAAAAGATTAGCTGAATACAAGATCTTAATTTTGATTTATGCCTCGGCATGTCAATGGCCAATGATAACCACCTCCATCGCGTAGTCGCGTCTCCCGCTAGTCTCCGCGGCTCGATCAGATTGATATTCTTCATTTTTCATTTCTCTCACCTCCACCTTTCTGGCTAATCACTCAATTCGCTGTCCGTCCTCCTTCGCTGCTCGTCCCCGTAGCCCATTAGCATAATTAATTCATTTTTAAGGCTTCATTAGGCACTTCTGTGAAATACCAAGAAGCTCACCAAACCATCGCCTTCGCCACCGCCACCGCCACCGCAACCAGAATTGAGTAACGAATTTTGGAATTTCTTCGGTGAATGCATGCGTTGAATACGTAACGCTTTTTGAATTCACCGATTCCAGCGAGCGCTCCAAGCTCCTCGGCACGACAGGCCCGAGTGCACACACACCGGAGCAAGGAATCTAAGCGTCGTCATCGTCGCAGACGTATTCTTTATGTGCATCGCATCCTTTACGTGGAATAAAAAGCGGTTGCGATAATATGGCAATAAAATTCCATAAATTTGCGACGTGAGAATCTTTGGTGGCACGTCCTTTCCACAGTCGACAACGACGACGACGACAGCGGCAACCAAGACCACGACGACGACGACGACGAAGAAGACGTTGTCTCGCTGTCGGCTGCGTCACTCGCCTCGATATATCGGTGTCGGAGTTCTGTATTCAAATTTTCACCATCCTCCGTGGATATTCCTCATCGGTTTTATGTTAACGCGAACGCACACCACTCGGATAAATGACAGGGAATTTATGCTTTAAATAGTTGATATAAAAATTGTTCCCCCCGCCGGGGCAATTAGGTGCCCTTTCCCGTGGCGAGCTGCCCGCTGCATACGCCTTGGAATGCTCCCTTTATGCCGGCGCTTTGGAAATATCTTTTTAATTTTTATGAACGCCTTGACGCGATCGCGAAGGTTTAATTGAGGAAATCGACCAGGTTACGACAATAAATGCATGATTTCACAACCCTCCCAAGGTGGCAGGTGGATGCGGTCTCGGGTGGCCAAGCTGTGTGTGGAGGGATTTTATGAGAAGCCCAGTCGGTCGTCGATCGGATATCGTAAATCTTTGAGGAAAGATAATCAATCTGGTCGATGAGTTGGTAATTAAAGCCTTCGTTGGTATTCCTTTTCTTCTGGCGGATCGGTTGCGCCCACCGGGAGAAGGTAATTTAAATTTAACAAATTGCGCGCGCAGGTGTGCCCGGTTTGAAGGGATTAATCGACACCGTGTTTGGGAAGTCACGTGTGGGGAATTTTAATTGGAGCTGTCTGGGATGTGATCTGATTTGAGGCATGGTCCAAAGTGTGAAGCTTCAAGAGGGCGTCTGTTCGATTTTCATAGAGGGATACATTCTTTTTTTTTTGTCGGACATTTGTGTTGTGTAACCAACAGTTTTTCCATTCAGAAAAGTCGCTCCTTCGGGTTACTTTTACAACCTACTCTTATCAACAGACGACCACTTAAGTTTAACCACGGTTTTAATCCGCGTGAGTATTGCTCCCAGTGAGTGAGAGATGGCAGTTGATTGAGGATTACGGGACATGGAATAAGGTGATGAGTTGAAGTCTGACAACTTTCTTAGACAGATTCTAGAACGAGTTCCGCATGAGTTGGAGTGTACTAGCGGAAATTCAAGTGGCTTGGCGGCTAAGTGTATCCACTTTTCTCCAGGACTCACAAATAAATGAATGAAAGCAAAAATGATGGTGGACTTATAGTCATTGACCTTTAAAGCCAACTGATCACTTTGGACCACCTCTTAAAGCCTCATTGTGACTCACAATACTGCGTGAGTGCTACCGTTTTTGGGTTACGTATTTTATCAGCTGTTTTCATTTCTCAAATTTTAGAATTAAATGTCAAAACACAAAAATAATATCAATTTGTATGAGAAGTGTCAAAAAGCACGCAAATGTTTCGACATGTTAATGGCTGAAACACAACAGCGTGTTGCACTAGCTGACTTCATGTTACGGAGGATGTGCGTTGACGCACTGCGTTAATCAGATGTTCCCTCTCTCTCACAAATACCAAATAAAAAATATTCCGTCAGCTGTTTTCATTTCTGAAATGTCAAATCAAAAAATATTCTGGTCAAACAATTGAACGTAAAGGAAATTAATTGCGAAAAATGAATGCTAAGAAAGTTAAAAAAATTTAAAAAGTGCTTCTTGTTGCTAATTTGACGTATTCGTGCTTCCAAGCACACACGGATTCCAAATCAGTTTTGTCATTGAAATAATTTTAGTCAGCTGTCTTCATTTCTCAAATGTTAGTTGCCACAAAATGTTCTCAATTTGGGAAACAACTCTCAATTTGGGAAGCATTTCTCAATTTCGCTCTCACAGCACATCCCTCTGTCAAAAATATATCCAACATGTTGAATAATGACGTGTGTTGGGATTACGTTTTACGTTTTATTACGATCCTCTCATCTCTCTCGTTTTTCACTTACGTAGGTCGACGCAGTATTTCGTGCATATCCATTGAAATGTGTGTGTTGAAAGACAACACTGATCCTGACGCACTGTTGTGTTTCAGCCATAAGAGATTTGCTTGAAACAGCCCGTTATTACGAGAATTTTTGAAATTCTACTGGAGCATTCAGACTCAAAACTGATCCATTGTACTGCCAGGTAGCACCTACTCCAGTGCCGTTAATTTGATCCCAACAGCAAATGGTGACTAGACCAGATTCGATTTCATTGGGATTCGAACCTGCGACCCCACTAACTTGGGGCAGGCACTTAACCAACTGCGCCATCCAGGGACTACGTTGCTCTCAGTTGTAAATATAAGATCGCTAGTGTGGGCGCTGTGGCGTAGTGGGAAAGTGCGTCGACTCCTATGCTCGAAGTCTGGGTTCGACTCCCGAAAGTAAAACTTTTGATATTTTCACGGCTCCATCCCTTTGCTTAATGCTTAAAGAGTACAAGTGTCTGGAAAAAGCTTTTCAACCTAGCCGTTGGAGTCGGCATAAAACCCAACCATGAGAGAACAAGAGCACGCACAAAAACGAGTGGTTGCTGAGAAGCTAGGCCCAAATCCACCTCGGACTGTAGCGCCGTCAATATTATTTTTATTAAGATCGCTAGCACAACGCAGTATTTCGGGCTATTCCATTGTATTGCTCGAGTTTGAAGTTAAACGTCACTCGACGTTAGCAGGCAATATTCACTCCTATTGCGATAGTTGTTTTTATTAAACGACAATTGTCACTTATGTAAATCGGTATTGCGATAGTCACTATGATGTCGCTTTGCTTGTAGTTTAGTGGAACGTATTTTTTTTATCGGCAAATGTCACCCGTCGGTACTGTAACTCTCATTTAAGTTTAAATAAACGACAAGTACTACGATAGTTTTTGGCGATGACATTTTTTCAAACGACAAGCTGTGTACTTTCAAGTAAAATGTAAGTTTTTATTTCTTTTTTCTGATAAAAATAAAGCCTTCGCTTTTTTTTCCTCATCTGAAAAGGATGCATTCATCCAACGAGGACAAACAAATGCTTCCATAAGCTCGAGCATCTCTTTTAAAATGATACTCATTGTTGCTTAAGCATTACCCAAATTAAAATCATTGCCTACACACTTCTGATAGCTAGTACAATGTGCCATTGGCACACAGGCCTTAAGAATGGGATTCCCTCATAACGACTTCTGCAGAAGCTGCAGAGACAAGGAAGAAGAGGAAAGCATAACGCATCTCCTCTGCACTTGTGAGGCTCTATCCTCCCGCAGGAAGAAGCACCTTGGAGCCTGAATCTTTAACGACTTGAGCGAATTGCTCAACGTAGGCATCCATCAAATAAGAAGCTTCGTCGCAAGTAACAAATGATTTTTTTAATAAGTGACTGCTATCTGGAGTGAGCCACCTAAACCTAACCTAACCTACTTCGAATCTGGCAAATGCAAGGGATTGGACTTCGATCTTAATCTTCTCCTTTCTCTTATTAACTTATTTTTTTCCTCTTCTTCCCTCTCATCTTCATTAATAATATTATTTACCATAAAAAGTGCAACTCTGTTCATTATTCTATATTTAAAATTCAAAAATTTGACTTTTCTTTCAAGTGCCTAACTGTATTTGAACGTTATTTATGTGAAATGCATGTGGATCGAAAACGACTGGCGTTTAAGTATTGTAATACCGACACTTGAACGCCTAAAAAGTGACTCGACAAAAAAAGTGAGAAGTGTCGTTTAATAAAAACGACCATCGCAATAGGAGTGATTATGTTTCAGGCATTTGTTCTGACACATAGCTCTAGTCTTTTGAAATAGAGTTTGACTTTAGACGGAGCCGAATAATCTTTTGATATCAGACCAAATACCGGATAGTAGTTTTTTCAGTAAAAAACAACAAAATAAAAAATAATAATTTAATATTGGAAGCTTACTAAAGCCAAATTGTGGTGAATGTAAATTAGTTTTTCTGCATTCAGGGGTAATAATTTATTACGTTTGTTTTCGTATACGATGCATGCTTTAGAAAAGAGGGTCTCACTGTATACACTGCTACATGGAGATGAAAAATAAATTTTGGCAAATTTGAGCATGGATCACTACTCCGTTCGAAATAAACTGTTTTGAGATATAAGTCAAGTTCGTTGGCGGTATTTTTTATGGCAGAGAACCCAATCTGACTTGCCTTCCGCAACCTCTTCAAAAATGTCCCAAAAACCTTGCTGTGTAAAAAATAAGAATATCTCGTGGAGGAGTAGGAAAAAAAAAACATGTTTAAGTTGGTTTGACTTGTACCAGTCAGATTTGAGTATCAAAGCACCAAAATATTATACTTTTAATTTGGGTAGATATCCGGCCACGGAATATTCGGCTATCCGGTCTAACTGCAGGCCGAATATTCGGTATCCGGTATCTGGCCAAATCACTATTCGGTACAACTCTAGTAAACATATTTACCAACCTAATGAAGGTCCATCTACTCGGGTGAGTGCCGCCAAACTCCCGCCTTAATTTCTTTTGGACGGAAATGAAGGACTACAAAACATGGTACTGCAGCACTATCCAAATCATCTTTTGGGTATCCTAAGCATTCATTTTAATAAATCTAAATAGTAACCTGCGAAAAAAATATAAGCCCATTACTCAAACAGAAAAAAAGTTATTACGCTTTGTTTTTATAGCACGATTCGTGCACCACCCTGTATGTTCATAATTGACAAAGTGTGGTCGCCGTAGCGTGGAGGGTATATGCGGCGAATTCTATCCCAAATTTCTAGAGGCATAACGAAAACATGGACAAAACTAAACTAAACGTAATTAAAGCAATCGGGCAAATACACAGAAATTAACCACTGCGGCCAAAATCACAACTTCACTCAGTTTCGTTAAGTTCGTTCACTTTGGCTTACTGAAGTGGCAACGAACTCAGTCGATCTCTACGTGGAGTTCACACATGCCCCGAGGTAGACAAACTCCTTAATTATGTACCTCAAAAGTTGAAGCTACCGATTGTAAAGTTCGCGGTGAGCGACGGACTGATTTTTAATCGGAAGCATGTACTGTGAATCCTCCAACAGCTTACTTAGTCGAACAGATTACTTGACCGGACAAACAGGTTGAGACTTATCTGATGAGGAATACAGTTCTAGCCGAAATAAAGGTTTTTTCGGGTAATGACTGACTAGCCACAAGCCACTCTTCCTGTCCTGTTCAACCTAACGTTGGCTTCAATTTAGCTCGAAGGACAATATTTTCGACGACGAAGTGGCAATAATCACTTTTCTCATCGTTTATTGAAGGAAGCACGACATGTAACAATCACGTGTGGACACGCTAACCTAAGCAGCTGATTCAATTAACAACCTTCCTCTCGTCTTTGAAAACCACCGAAAAGCCATTTTGTTCTTCAATATCACAAAACATTTAATTAGATCCGGTGTGTTTGCTTGTCCCAACATCCGAAACACCTGTCTCGGAGTAGCACAGCATCTGGTCCGGACCCGACTATATTTACGACTCACACTAATTACCACGAGGTTTACAACTGCAGCCTCCTCGCAGTTATCACTCCTAATGAAGAACAGCTACGAGTCCAATCGGAGGGGAAAAACCACCTCAGCGTTACATCCGCCCAGTCACCTGTTCCAGAGCACGATTTAAGGAGTGGAAATCATTTCTTTCCACCAACTCTCCTAAGCCCACCACTGCAGCTCGTGGCACTTGATTTTCATACACAGATGCACCCAAGAACCTTCTTCCAGTCATCCCTCTCCGGCATGAGACTACACACCTCATATTCGATTTTTTTTCTTCCATTTCTTGTTTATTTCCAACCACCGACCACATCTCAGCCCCACCAGCATCGTCTTATCACCTCGATCTTCCACCGCAGAATGCATTTCGAGAATCAGGTTAACCTTCACCATTAGAGCTGTGCTCCTGAGAGAACCCATCCAGAGGGCAAAATTGTATCTGACAATAAAAACATGTTTCTACGACTACAAGTCGGCGGTGCGCATAAGATAAAGTTTCCTAGAGTGGCCTCCAGGAAGAACCACAATCGCGCGCTCTCTCTCTCTCTCTCGCACTCTTCTGATTGGGATTCCTCTTGCTGGCACTCCGACGCTGCGATGCAACAGCCTCTCGTGCACTGGACTTGAACTATATACAAAGTTGTTAACCGGTCCATGGACGAGCACATGCAATTAAAAACCGCACCCGTGCTGCAAAAACGAACTGCAAAAAGAATGGGTTCAACTGGGCAACCGGCGGCGGCGGCGAGTTGTCCTGGCCTGGTGCATAGGCGCACAGAGATTCACTATCGACCGAGAGCTCCTTTGCGGCAATCAATTACTCAATGAGGAAGTCATGATGATAATATTAATAGAAGGCGCGTGATCAGAGGCTAACGGTTAAGTTGGATTTGCAACCCTGCCGTTCTTTGCTGATGGTCCATTTCTTGTTCCCCGTTGCTGCACTGGGCTCGAAGACCCGTATTGAGATCGGTGAAAGGAGTGGACTCAGTTTGAGAGGCAGTGGATGAAGTTGTCAATGATGATGGTGTCAGCCATCATGCATGAACTGACAGCTGTGTCCGGGACGTAGCAGATGATAATTTAATTGGAATGTCCTAGAGACACATCCATCTTTCCAGAGTGACTGTCAAATTTACTTGGAATTAACAGAGACGTCAGGTTTATGGCTCTCATTACGTTGACGTATGGGGAACGTGATTCTCATTGCAAATCGACTCTGACACTCTGTCTGCATAGCAATACATTCGCGGGCACATATTCCATCACAAGTAGCAACCTGTGACAGGCGGCTCAAGAGTTAATGACATCCAGTTTGAGTTAACCCACGATGACGTGAGTTGACGGTCGTGTTCAGTGAGACACTTCATAACGAGATGGACGGCGCAAGATCACAAGATCACTCTCATGACCTCAGAGGCTGTGTGTGTGTGTGTGTGTGTATGTGTATGGCGGCCTTCAATTATAAGACAAAGTAGACGAGCGATGCGAATTTACCTCGAGCACCCATCGAGTGCTTGCTTGTTGCGAAGTGTTCGTTGCTCGTTGCTCGTTGATCGCCCCTTTGTGGCTGCCATCAGTTCGAATCTACGCGCCCCTGCATCGTACATTGCTAATTAAGATTGCTAGGAGGTGTTTCTTTGGGTTTCTCTTTTCCCATTCGAGTGTGTACATGCGTCTTGTGCTCATGACCCGTGTGTGCTTTTCGTGTGCGGAGACTGATCAATGTCATACGCGCCCGGAAGTGACAAAGCCCCTACAGCATCCAAATATGGATAGTTCACTTGTGTATCCCTCCGCCATCTGACAGCTATGACCTCTAGCGTCTCGCCCATCGCTCATTCCAAAATGACAACAATACTCGTTGTGCGCAAAAATCAACGAAGAAGATTAAACCAAAAATGGCTGAAATCCGAAACTGAAATTCGATATTTGTTAGTCGGTCGCTGTGTGTGTGTGTGTGGCGACATGGTCTCCCCTTTCAGGTGATTTTTCGACAGCCAGACATTACTCTCGTGCTCAACAAATTCCAATCCATTCACAGATTAGTGGCTGGCAACGAAAACACGAGTACGGAGGGCTTTAGGTAACCACAAGTGGTTGTTGCCATGGTTATTGGTTGTTGTTGTTGTTACTGTTGCGGCGGTTTGAGTTGGTGGTGATTGCGGCGAAAGTGTGATGCAAAGTCGCCCGAATGATGTACGAGTAAACAGCGTGCCCTCAAGTGCTGGAATGTGTTTCAGGTTTGTTGCTGTGGTTTTTGTTTTTTTTTCTTTTCTTCTCTCGTTTTGTCTGCCCCTTTTTCTGTGCTGTGCCGGTGGATGGAACACCTAATGTTGGTAGTTATAGCCTAAGGACTTGAGATTTAACCGTTAGTTTGTGGGGAGACACGTAGGTAGTGCGAGAAATGTCATTACAGATGTGAAGTGAAGTGCTGTACATGAAAGGTGGCATTTTCGATAAAATTACCAATTGATAGTTGTCGCTGGAGGACTATGAATTTTGCTCACTTGGAGACTTGTTGACACCTTTTTCTTTGATGGAGCGAGTAAAGGGCATCCAGACCAGCAAATTGGTTGAAAATTACATAAACCATTACTTTTCCTAGGGAGTAAGCGATAAATAATTGAAAGATTGATTACATTTCATTCACGGATTCGTTTCTGCGGTTAGGTTTTTGTTAGCGGAAAATATAGACATTTCGGAAGAATAGGTTTGGAGAGATTTGGAGATCATCAAACAGCAAGCTTCTTCCGCAAAACCTCACACTGACTGCTAAGCGTGGTGGAGATTCCGTGGTGGTATGGGGTTGCATGTCGGCTTTGGAAGCATCGAATCTTGATTATTTAGTTTACAATAAGCAGCAAGGATTACCAAACTATTTTAAAAGATAATCCAAGTCCCCAGTGGGCGCCGTGGTGTAGTGGGTAGGTGCGTCGACTCCTACGCTCGAGGTCGTCGGTTCGAATCTCGAAAAAAACATCAAACATTTTTTCACGGCTCCACCTCTTTCGAGTCACTGACAATGCTCAAAGAGTATAACTGTCTAGAAAAAGCTTCTCAATCTCGCCGTTCGGAGTCGGCATTAAACTGTAGGTCCCCTCCACTCGTGAGAGAACAATAGCACGCACAAGACGAGTGGTTGCAGAGAAGCTAGGCCCAGGTCCACCTCTGACTGTAGCGCCGCTATTATTATTATTATAAGTCTCCAGTGTACAAATTGCGTCTAAGAACGCCTTGGGTTTTCCAACAAGACAGTGACCCAAAGCACAGAGCAAAGACTGTCAAGAAATGGTTGCTGTACCATACATCAAAGCAACCAAACTTTTCTCCACGATCTCCAGACCTCAGATTTGGAACAGTTTTGGACTGGAATGATGACTGATTGGCGCAGTAAGTTAATTGCCTGCCCTAGGTTTGAGGGGTCCCAGGTTCGAATCTCAGTCAAAACAAAGTTAATACGCTTTTATCCGGTTTTTCAAATCTGGTCAAGTCACGATTTGCCGTTGGGATTAAATTAACGGCACTATCACTGGAGCGTGGGCGCTGTGGCGTAGTGGGTAAATGCGTCGACTCATGCGCTCGATGTTGTCGGTTCGATTCCTGAAAAAACACCTAAAATTTGTTCACGGCTCCACCTCTTTCGAGTCACTGACAATGCTCAAAAAGAAAAGATTCTAGAAAAAACTTCTCAATCTCGACGTTCGGAGTCGGCATTAAACTGCAGGTCCCCTCCGCTCGTGACAGAACAATAGCACGCATAACACGAGTGGTTGCTGAGAAGCTAGGCCCAGGTCCACCTCGGACTGTAGCGTCGCCATTATTATTATTACCATTGGAGCGGTCGATCAGTGGTAGTAGTCTGACTGGTATCACACTGGACTAACATGGTCTAAGTGTGCTGATGAATTCACTAGCAGTCCCCTAACCTAACCTAACCTAACCTAACCTGAAATTTAATATCAAAAAAGTGTCCATAACGTCTAGCAGTGAAGCTAGGCCCATGTCCACCTCGGACTGTAACGCCGTCATTACGTAATCGAGAGCTGTAACGTCTAATCGAGGGCTTCAGGCGGGTTGAACCGAGAACGGGCAAAAAATCTCCCCTTAGGTTACGAAAAAAGTTGTAAAGTCGGTGGCGAGAAAATTGGTCGCAGTTAAAGAAGGTCCAACAAAGGACTAACTTTTAACGTTTTCAAGACAATTGTTTACTTCTGTTTTGAGTTATTTTTGCTTCTATTGTGAATAACTCCTGAATCTCATTTTTTCAACTATTTTACGTTGAATAAAAAAAGAAGGAGTTGTGAGCCTTATTTCTGTGTAGTTTCTAGTCGCACGTGGTGATGTACATGGTGGGCCAAATACTAGTTTCTTTTTAAAAATACAATAAAATGTACAAAATTAATTTTTTTTACATGACTTATGGCTTTATTAGTAAGAACAAATATTCCCATTAATTATGGAATACAACGTCGTTCAAGTGGCTGCCTCGGCTGGCTTCGCAGTAGAGCATTCTGTCACCCCAATTTTCCAAGACCTTGTTGATGGTTTCGGGGTGTAGCTTATGGATTGCGTAGATGATATTGGCCTTAAGTGCATGAACTTTTTCCGGATTGTTGACATAACATCGGTAATTCACGGTTCCCCACAAAAGAAAGGCGAAGGGGTTCAAATCACAACTCCTCGGCCTCAGCCAAAACGGCTTATAACACGATTTGCGAATTTGGTACGCAAAATATCGATTGTGGCATGGGCTATGTGGCATCGCGCGCCATCCTGCATGAACCAGAGGTCGTCCAAGTCCCTGTCTTCTAATTCAGTAAAAAAAAGTCGGTTAACATGGCTCTGCAACCCCCACCGTTGACCGAAACGTTGTTCCCAGCCTCATTTTCCGGGTTTTCCGAATTCCAGATGCTGCTATTTTGTTTGTGCACGTAACCGATGAAAGCGAGATTAATGCGCTTCGTCAGAAAAAATGATTTTTCGCCCAAAATCGTTGTTCAACTCAAGCTGCTCCTTATAGCAGCCCAAGCTGCGAAGCGATAACGAAGTGGATGTCCGCGCGTCTTCAATTGCTGAGTCAATTAGACCTTGTAAGCGAATAATCCGAAATCTTTGTGCGGAATGCTCCTCAGGCTTACGCCTGAAATGTTGAACTGTTGAGATCGATGACGAGTTGATGTTCGTGATTTGAGTCTCACACTCTCGGCCACAGCAGCCACATTCTCATCTGTGCGCACCGTACGACAACGGGGACCATGAGTGTTGTCCACTAGCATACCAGTCTCAAGAAATTTTTGCACAAACTTGGGTACAACAGTCGCGGTGGGTGCTTCATTTCGGCCAAAACTCCTTTTCAAAAAACGCACTGTTTGGGCTGCACAGCACTCACTTTGGAAATAAGTTTTCAATGTTTCCCAACGTTGTACAAGCGTAAAGCGACTCATTTAGTTCCGCGGAGTTATGACTTCCTGATAAGATTTCGAGCGGAAAACAACTGTCAGTGTCAAAATTACCTATTATTGAAAAAAGACCGCTAGATGGCCCACCCTGTAGAAACTTAAGGTGAACTCAGCTGTCAACTGACATTTGGATACGTAGAGAGCGATTTATTTAATTTCCGCGTAAGTATGCAAATGTGAACGTGGGCGCCGTGGCCGTGTGGGTTCGTGCATCGACCCATGCGCATTAGACTTTCACAGTCTAGGTTCAAGTCCAAGTTCAGACAAACAATTTTTCAAAAAAAAATTGTTCGGAGCCGCGAACCTCTTTCGAGTCACTGACAATGCTCAAAAAGTACAGCTGTCTAGAAAAGGCTTCTCAGAAATCGTCGTTCGGAGTCGGCATAAGGCTGAGAAGCTCGGCCCAGGTCCACCTCGGACTGTAGCGCCGCCATAATTATTATTATTATTATACAAATGTGAACGAACTTAACGAATCTGAACGAGGCGGTAACTATAGTCACTGTGTATCATTTTTGTGTATTCGCTCGGTTGTTGCACATCTCTTAAGTTCCTACATGACAATTATTGTTGGAGAACTGCGTTTGTTGTTCCTTAAGTGCGTTTGTGACATTATGTTGTCATTCGAATGTAAATTTGACAACTCTGCGTAATTTTTGTTTATTACATTATTTATTTTATCGGAACTTCTGATGACGTTTCATTCGGTTTTGTTATTGTCTTAACTGTATTGATCTCTGAATCTTAGGCAATTTTTCTTTGGCGACCTTAGCTGACAGATAGTAATTTCAGCCCATATAACAGCTTGATGACAGAAAGATGACAAGTCTTTGAATTTCTTAAAGCGTCTCTACTAAATTTCGATTCCAGCTAGCCCGTGCAGAAGTCTTTAGAATGGTCAGCTGTTCAACCCGGATATCCTATAAGATTTGTCATTCTTTTACCGCAGACACAAATCGAATTCCCACATTTAGCACTGACCCCGCTATTCAGACATTTCAGCAGTGTTTCTCTTCCCCTCCCCCATCTGAACACGACTGAACCTTCAATGCCCTTGAAAGCTCAGCCCATGAATCACTTGCAGACAAATAACACAAAATGTGAACGAGTATATCTGAATCAGTTCCGGTGCGCCGACTTACAATAAGTCTCTCTCAACAAGCACAACACTTCAGTCGCTTTGATTGCGTTGACCCTTAATCTCCGAGAGATCAAATATTGAACTCGATTATGAAATCAATCAGCTGCCAGACTAATTGAAATCTTTGATACCCCCCAAGCAAATGATACCCACTCACTCTTGACGGTAAGATCTTAAATCTCAAGCATTGTCCAGACCAGACCGTGTGACCATGCACAGCAAACCCGACATTGTCCGGTTGCAGGTCGGGAGAAACAAAACCTTCACGGTGTTGCCGGAATCTTTACCGGATGATGGTTTGCTTTCACCTTGACCAACCGTGGGATTTTAACGAGTTAGAAGACTTTGATTAAGATTCACTTCATCACAGCTAACCCCCCTCTCATTTTTTTGTGTCTTTGTAGGCTTACGTCAACGCAGTGAATAGTGGCGCTGAAAACATCGAAGAGATTCTGTACTCGCCCGAGAGTCAAAAGCAATTAGTTCCCACTGGACCACGGATCATCCATCAGTCGACAAAGGGTCACAAGACAATCGACACAGAGGACATAGAACAGCGGTGCCTAGCTCAAGCAGACGGTACTTTAGTCACGGAAAAGAAGAACACAACCGAACACGAGGAGATTTTCGACGAGGAACTGCCGGAGAAGGACAACAACTCCACTGGGAGCAAGGAGAAGATCTTCACCACTGTAAGTAGGACAAAAGTCAACTGTAGCGATCTTTGAACTTATGATGTTTTTGAAGGAGTCATCCCAACGGTTCTACAAGCAACGCGATGAGCAAGACGTTGAGTTCGTAGCCGATGGTAAGGTAATCGGTAAAGAGATGCGTTACGCAGCGGAGACAGAACAAATGGAACGTGATGGCGCCCCGGAGCGGCCTGGCGATTGGGACAGTCTGTCGGCGAGGATCCGGAAGGCCCGAAGAGCCCCGAAGACGCTGCTCCAACAGCAGAAAGGTAAGTCTTTCTCAAAACCCTTCCACTTTGCCCATCTAATCGATTTCACTCTGCACTAACTTCCCTCACAGAGGCGGCACTGCTATCTGATCGGAAGGATGCACTAACTAAACGTCCCTTAGACTTCGATCGTGAAGAGGAGACCCGCAAGGGCGAGACGATGAAGTGGCTTGAGTCGCATTTCGGCAGCGAGTCCACGGCCTCGAATGACTCCCGAGATGAGTACCAGGAAATCGAGCCGACGAAGAAGACATACTTCAACGTGACCATCAAATCGAATCCGACCACACCGCCCAATGTGATGGCCAGCAACGCCCCAGTTTCTCGGCAGCCAAGCAACGGCCTGGCCAACGGCAAGCCGGCCAATGTGATTGTGTCCGATCTCGAGCCCGACAAGGGGAAGTCCTACTTCCAAGGGATCTCGAACTGGGCCGACCGCAAGGAGTCCACCCCGAAGCACTTCGCAACCAAGGCTTTTCGCGACGAACTGCAAGGCACCCTCGACAGCCGCAATCGCATTCGGCAGAACGCCTCCAGGGAGGACTTGGCCTACTACCCCAGGGACAGCGCACCGAGGAACGACCCGTATGTGACGCGAGAGGACATCCTGCAGCAGAAAAGGCAGTACAACTCGCGGAGTGATCTTCGATTCAGGAGCAGCTCCCGAGAGGATCTGGTGGACCTCAAGAACATTCGGTCCCAAAAGGAGGACTTGGGGTATCTCAGTGGCTCTCGGACTGACGTACGGTACCACAGGCCTGACTCAAACGACGACAACATTCGCAACTTGAAAAACGCAAAGAACGCCGGCTACTTGAAGCGAGAGGATTCAGGCTATGTCAAGGACTCCAGTGAGGACGTGACGTCCTCCCACCTCCGATGCGACGGCGAAGAGGACGGAAAGCTGGGAGCCGACAAGTACCGCACGGAGATGCTGATGCAAGATGACTCCGCGTACGTCTCATCGCCGACGTACTTCAACGAGAATCGCCTGCCAAAAACCCCAGAGTACGCGCTTAGATCACCATCTCCTGAGCTGGTGACCCACGAAACGTCAACTTTGTCCCGTCCGGCTGTCCCACAGCGCCGTCGTGGAATGGAGAAGAAAGCCCGACAGCCGCAAGCACCCATCGTAGGACCCTCATTCCATCACCATGTCCACGAACGTGACGAACCACCTCCGGACTATTCGCCACCACCACAGAGTCGCTCTGCGTCACCGGTACAAACCCGTTACATACCACCACCAGCGCCAGCTTTCTCGCCCTACACAACCAGCGGTCCAGCAAATGCGTCAACTGCCAACGGAATCCCACCACGGAAACCGAACCAACGCACACGCTTCGCATCTGAGTCATCGTCGGCAAGTCAGCAAATGCGCCCCTCAATGTCAACGCAAACAACGCAAACCTCACCGCCCTCTGCTGGCAACGGTGGCAAGCAGTCATCGACAAAAGTCGGCCAAGCCATCGGCAACTCCTTCCGCAAGCTCGTGGGCAAAATCCGCTCCGCCAGCGCCGAGCGAAAGTTCCGAATGAAGTCGAAAAGCAAGAGCCGCGATAAGTCCCCAACGAACGTCGGAAGCCCCCCCAACGGCGGAGAAATGCCAACATACCAGCAATACAATGTCATCGACAGTCACATCGGCGGCGGCAATGGTGGTGTTGGTGGGCATGCAGGTAGTAGTACAGCAACGACAGCTTCCTCCACACAACAGCAGCAGCAGCAGCAGCGCGTCACACAGGCATCCAACACACATCACAGTAACCTCCAGCAGCGCAACTCGGCGCCCATCAATCGAGAGTCGAGCGTCGTTAGTAGTTCGACAACAGTTGGCCGAGACAGGCCAGTCCAAGCGGTTAATGGGAATCTCTACGCGAACGCAGGCGATCAAAGGCGAGGTTCATCAGATCTGGACGTGATGGGAAATCCCAAGCAGCGCTATTACCTGGGCGAGGATCCCTACGGCGGATCGCTCTTCGGCAAGGAGAACAAATACGACGGCGGGGCTTCGAGGAGGCTTCGCGAATCCCGCGACACCCTGGACTCCAGCTTACATCGGGAGAACAGCGTTGGCGGTGGCGTCACCGTCGCTGGAGCTGGACCCATCACAGTTGGCGTCCCGCCCTCATCCACCCAATACCATCGGTCCCGGCGCGGCGGCTCATCGGATGAGAACAGAGAAATCTATGTCCAAAGGTGAGCTTCCTCTCAATGGAATTCTTTTGTGCCTGCCCGTGCACACCCGTACTAACCGATTTCTAATCCAAACGCTTGACAAACGACCCGATTGAGTTATGTGCTCGCAAGCCAGCAGTCCCACTGCTGAGAAAGAACACTGAAGGTCAGTCAGTATGCTAATAGATTGTTTTGCTAGTTACGAACATAGATACACATTCCCCCGGTCGTCGTCGGTGTGTTTGTGCGTGCACTCCTCGGATTGTTTTGCTTTCGGTTCAAAAGCGCGCTCGACAGCTCGGTCGTTCTCGGGGCTCCGGTCGCTGGTCGCTGGTCCCCCTGTGTGCCTATGCCTACCTTTTGTGGCTTGGTGACATTGTTGACAGTTTAATTGAACGCAATCGACTCGAAAATAGTTTCGAAATGAGTTTTATTTATTTTGCGTTGCCTACAGCAACAACAACACACGAGATCAGGTGCAAAAGTGAACGGAGCGCGCGTTTTGATGCGCAGTAGATTGAGTGACTACTGATGGGATCTTTGTGACTGTAAAAACGACGTTCGCGGTGATCGACCTAGTGAATACGAAATGAGGTGTGCCCGATGCTCTGGTGACTCTGTGTGTTGTTTGCGATCGGTAGCGGCTGGTGTAGATGAACGATGTTTACAAGCGAACGCGGTCAACATCGATCCCGTCGTGAGATACTTACATCGATCTGTTGCAACAAAGTCGGTACATTGCGGTGGAGCTTGAGGCTTGCGAGTCGAATTATGGAATTTTTCGTTTACGCAAAGCGGACCGATAAGAGTGCAATTGGACGGTGGCTTGACTGAGAGTGACTGAAAGTCTATAACATATCTGGGGAAATACGTCCATTAAAGTTGGAGTAGTCATTCAAATGAAGAGTGGATGGGGTTTAAAGGAAAGATGTTTGTGCAAGGTTGTCTGCCACTTTCCTGCAGCCTCATTGGTGGTTGGCAGGTGCTGGACTTAGAAAAGTTCGAATTTATGTCAAGACGCAAGTCACCTTCACAAGGTCATGCATCGAACAGATGAATAATTTTGTCATCTTCTTCGCCTTGGTCAAGTTTTTGAAGTTAACTGAGCTCATCAAATTCACCAGAGACCGATCAGAAGCTTCAATTGCAATTGATTCTGGCTCGCTCTGGATTTTTTTAGAGACTGATGAAGCTAGACGACTATGAAGCCTAAACGTTTATAATCTCGTTCAAGAGAAGTCCTCATTCGCCCCTGTTTTGTATGTTCTTCCTACGGTCATTGCTTTTCCGAATCCGAAGCCAATCAGTCACTGGTTTCTTCTTAAATCTTTGCACTTGAGTTTTTCAACGCTTCTTCTTCTTCTTAGGGCTCTACAGTCCGAGGTGGACCTGGGCCTCACTCAAGATGCCTCTCCACCCAGCACGATCTTTCGCCAGCTGTCTCCAGTTTCGCACACCAAGCCGGCTGAGGTCCCTCTTGACTTGTGTGCGCCACCTTGTACGTGGACGTCCTCTGTTGCGTTGTCCCACAGGCTCAGAGTCGAAGACTCTTCGGGCCGGAGATAAGTTGTCCATACGCTCTTCATGGCCTCAAAGCTTGCTTCAGGTTATTTTACTTGACGTGAGCATTTTCTTGACAGACTGACCAATATTTTGACGGATGTTGACCATCAGAGATCAGTAACTGTAACTATACATATTTCATTTAAGGTGTATTATTTTGGGGCACAATGGACCCAACTGTTCGTCTAGGTGAGCCGCGACACAATCGCAAGGATACCCTATCACCTACCTACTATTTTGGAGCATGGGCTCTGTTCAGTATCTTGTTTAACACGTCCGTTGTACAGTTCTCATAGCAAAAGGCAGAAATTGTTTCTGAAGTTTTCCTTTCATTCGCTCCTTTCTTTGCTGGTACGGAAGATTGTGTGCATTGAGCTTTTTTCGATCAAGGGGATTCCTTAGAGACAATTCACACTACTGCGCCGTAAGTAGGATTCAGTCAGCATTAATGTCTCAACTAGTTCTAACAGAGGAATACTATTCTTCCTTCTAATCGATGATCTTGCTTCTTCCTATTAATTGAACGTCTAGAAAGGGCATAGGCACTCAGCTTCCACCATTTTTTGCTAGCTACAGTTTTACACAGCAATCTTTGTTGATTATGAACTTAGCAAGCATCACTTTACTCATTGATTATTCTTCTGATCCCTTGTTTCACTGTATCAGAATCGAAGCTTTTTTTCGGGAGATTTTTGTAACACTACTGGAGCACTCAGACTCAAAACTGGTCCATTGTACTGCCAGGTAGCAACCTACTTCAGTGCCACTAATTTGATCCCAACGGCAAATGGTGACTGGACCAGATTCGATTTCACTGGGATTCGAACCTGGGACCCCTCTAACTTGGGGCAGGCACTTAAACAACTGCGCCATTCAGTCGTTTGTCATTGATTATACTCTGGTACCTTGTTTCACTGAATCGGAGTCGATGCTTAATTGAGCTGCAGTTGCATTCGTTGAAGCTCGCCAAAGCTCACCATATTGCTGTCATCTACACAATTTCTTGTTCAATTTTGACCTTCAATATTCGTCAAATTAACTGATCAAAATCTGCAGGCAACAGTTTTGTTTCAAACCCACAGATGTAGTGAACCGAAATGGATTATTAGGGTCTAACACATTTGAGTTGAATCCGTAGATCCTGGCTAGACTCATGTCGCTGTACAGCCCATACAGTTCGTGGTTGAATCTTCTCCTCCAAATGCCATCAACGCAAACAGGACCAAAGATCGCGCGCAGAACTTTTCTCTCGAAAAGACTAAGACACTGTTCATCCGCTTGGTATATTGTCCATGCCTCTGGACCGTAAAGCAGGACTGGGATGATCAAGGTCTTATACAAAGTCAACTTGGTCTTCCGAGAGAGGGCTCTACTACTGAGCCCATAAAAACAGCCAACTAATACGAAAAACATTTCCATGCTCGACCTCTGCGCTTGTGCAGTTAGTCAAGGACAAAGAAGAACGGAAGCGATTGCTAAACTTCTCGAAGCTATTGAAGTCCATCATCTAGACCACATTCTGAGCAAACCGTCAATTCTGACGTCCTTTTCAACCATTAACTTGTCGGGATTTGTATAAATCCGCTAATATATTCAAAAAATATAGCATCATCATAAGAATGCATCATCTTGTGCAATATCCTGTTTAGTACAGACTATTGAATTTGCTCCTGGAGATGTTTATGGCAACTTTACGATAGGTTTGACTTCTTCTACTTTTTCTTCTTTATATGGATCGCGCTACAGTCCGTCGTTAGCTTGGGCTTCTCCAGCAACCAATCGTTTTAAGCCTGTTAGAGTTAGCTAATGAGCGACGGAGAATTACAGTTTTATGGCGATTACTCTCCGATTATTGTCAGCAGTTTGAGAGTCTCGTAAAAACAGAAATGATTCGGATTAGAACCACGGACCTTCAGTGTAGACACTTGTCCACTACTTTAAACGAACTCATTTCTTTAAATTGAATTTATCTCAAAATTATAAGACCAAAAAAGAACCCAAGCCGTAATGAAACTTAAATCGACTAAAGCATTCGGGCGAATACACATAAATAATACCCTGTAACCGTTTAACTTAGTTTCGTTAAGTTCGTTCACTTTTGCTTACCTAAGTGAGAGCGAAAGCAATCGATTTCTACGTACGTAAATGACAGTTGGTGTTGAACTAAATTAAAAATATTTATTTTCCTTTCAAAATATTCCACTTTTTTTAATGCACCCCATGGTTCAGTAATAATAATAATATAATAATGGCGGCGCTACAGTCCGAGGTGGACCTGGGCCTAGCTTCTCAGCAACCACTCTTGTTGTGCGTGCTATTGTTCTCTCACGAGTGGAGGGGACCTACAGTTTAATGCCGACTCCGAACGGTGAGATTGAGAAGCTTTTTTTAGACAGCTATACTCTTTGAGCATTGTCAGTGACTCGAAAGATTTTGAGCCGTGAACTGAGCTTGGATTCGAACCTAGACTGTGAAAGTCTAATGCGCATGGGTCGACGCACGAACCCACACGGCCACGGCGCCCATGTTTCAGTAATACCACTATTTATTTTCATGTTCGAGTGCTCTTCTGCACTTTAATTTTGTTTTCACGATTGGGGTTGACAGAAAACACAAATGAGAACTGAATTTTGCTTAAATTCCCAGAGACAGTTATGGTCGTCTTTTAACATTTATTTTGTTGCACTGCATTACCTGCTATACAGTTTAAGCCATTTGGCAGTACTGACAGATATTTTAAAATACGTCAAGTCAACATTGGAGAGCATGGTTAAAAAGACAAACGGAACTAGCAGTCTCTTATTGTCACTGATCCGAAGCACTGAATGTTATAGTACGTTTACACCGCACCCAAATTTAACATTTCAGGAAAAAAAATTCGAAATGCAATTCCCACTACAATTTCAGCATTTCAAATGACAGCTAGTTTAAGAATTGATTATTGATATTTTTTCCTGATTGGAAATCAGAAGTGGTTGAACCATTTAGCTTGTTATATTAATTTAAAGATGAATTTAAATGCTAATTCAGACATACATATATATTCCATTTTTATTGCAATGATCACTTGAAATGATTTATTGTTATGTTGACAGCTGTTTTTTTTTGTTTATGTCAGCGGGCTGAAATGTCATTGTATGACGAGCTGAATTTGTAAAGAGGATTGTTCGATTTGACGAACTTACAAATGTAGCGATAAAATTCTGCATTTCGTTGGAATGCAAAATTCCAGAATGCAGGAAATGTTTGACGAAATGCAATGTATTTGGGCTGAAATGCAGAAACTAGCCGAAATGTTGAATTTGGGTGCGGTGTAAACATACTATTATACTACATCTCCCTCCACACAACTTGTTTACCGGACAACTAGCAGCTTGCACAGCGGTACTCGTAAGACTCACTTGCACTGCACTTGTGGAATAACCACCATACAGGTCATTCTAGATAACCTCGAGTTTCTACCGCACGGCACTGACCTCCTACTACCTCATCTCCTCTTTGAGAAAAACTTCTCTTCCACGATACCCACCAGGTCCGACTTGAAGTCTGTCAGTCAGACGCTGGACGGTCCTCTGCGTATTTTCACAGATGGATCCAAGACGGACGAGGGAGTAGGATTAGGTGTCTACTCCAAGGATCTCAATGCCAGAACAGTGTAGCGTAATCCAGGCTAAGATGATGGCAATTAAAAAAGCTCTGTCTGGGCTCAAAAACAACGTGATATCCAAGAAGGACAACCATCTGTTCAGACAGCCAGGCAGCAATCGCCGAGCTTGGTCACTTTCTTCTCTAAGACCTCCCTGAATTGCCGCCTATCTCTTAACGAGATGGCTGGGCATTTTAATATTCACCTCATGTGGGTGCTGAGGATGCCGTGAAATAACGCTGAATTCAAAAATTTGCTTTCATAAAGTGAAACAACGCCGAATTCTAAAATTCGGCGTTATTTCACGGCACCGGTGTCGGGACACAGTGACATTCCAGGGAATTGTGAAGCAGATGATTTCGTCAGGCCTGGAATGATCTCCACAAACCTTCCTAGTGGAGAACCTCCGCCTATGCCAACTCATCTGCATCTGTAGCGCTGTATCCTCCCCCAGAAAGAAACACCTTGGAGCCTACTTCTTTAACGACTTGAGCGAATTGCACAACGTCGGCATGCATCAAATAAGAACCTTCGTGACAAGCACCAAATGGTTTTCTAGATAGGAGACATCCGATCCGCGTGATATCACGATGGGCCTAAATGTTACTGCAGTCAGCCACTTTAACCTAACCTAGCCTATTCTGTCACTGAAATAGAGTTCTCCCTTGTAAAATGGCGTCCATTAAGGTCGATCTTTGAGTAGATAGCGCAGAAGCCACGTCTCAGTTTGGTCTTTGTTTGGACCTCTGTAACACCCTATCGCTGCGTGTTCTTAAGCCATCACGCTGTTACTATAGACCTGCAAAGATTTGCAATAAGTTTATTTGATATTTCCTGAAGGCCTTGGAAGAAGCGATCTTCCAGTTCCCTGTTTCTCAAATGACGTAAACTAGGGCAGTGTCAAAGATACTGAAGAGTATCCACTTCTTCTAGATGCGTTGTAAATGTTCAGTCGCAATTTTATGGCGTGGTTCTTCAGGCGATCGGTAATGGGTAATGAATGGGTTGATTGGTTTTAGCACTATCCGAGTAGTTGCGCAGGTGGTTAAGAAGCACCACTTTCTGTTTGCTGACTCTATAATTTTGTCGTTCAACATTTCCTTAAGATATGGGCTTGAGACGGTTTTTGTCACTTTTCTTGCAAGTTAATCAGCTACCCCAAAGCAAGTTATGTTCCTGTTGGTAGGGACCAAACGAGCATAGATTTATCAAGTGCTGCAAGCCAAGAGCCTTCAGTTCTTCGCAACAGCATGGCATTAGCATAGACTGTCAATTAGAATGCTGGTGGTATTGCCAACATTGACCCCATTGTGGCTGCTTCTTTGACTGCCAAGATCTTCACTTGAAAATGGGGCAGTTCAAGTTCAAATCTTCGGAGAATATGCCCGCACCTTGTCGAAACTCCGTCGATTCATTGAAAACGTTTCATTCGTTGCTTCTCTTCTGAAATCCTCCACTGTTCCGCCCACAATCTATTCTCCAAAAAGGTAAAGGGTAACGTATACTCCCACTAACCAGCTTGCATTACCTTCATAAGTCACCTCTGGCCATTACTTCAAGTCTGCTTAAACCAAACTCCTTTTGCGTCCAAAATAAACTTAACATTTATTTTTTTTTCATTTCAGGAGTATCACATCGAACACTCTTGGTCGATATCAAAAGAACAATCATCGCATCGGTTCAACCCCCGACTTGAACTACGACTACCGCAGCGCTCACACTCTACCCAGGAAACTGGACTCACACAGGCCCACGCCACAGCAACCGCAGCATCATTCGTCAAAAATAAACGTGTCCATTGTTAACCAATTGAAACCTCCACAGAATACCGGTCCTGCCAAGCCAGCCCGTACCTACAAGGCCCTCAATCGAAGCAAAAGTTTCAACGTACACGGCATGAATGGCACCAACGATCCTAGTCCCATTTACATAGAGAAACTGACTAAAAACAACTACACGTCCACCAACACGACCCACGGCAACATATACAAGTCAAATCCCCATCTGTACGTGCCAGAGAACGCCCCTCTGCAGAGTGGCCTCAAGAGTCCGTCCATAGTCAACCTGATCAGTCGAAGCCAGAAGGATCTGACCCGGATCGATGAGTCCGACCGCCGCTACACGAGCAATCTGGGAGATCGGCGATACTCGTCTCAGCAACAAACAACAGGCAACTACACAAATGGCAGCGACAACAAGCGAAGCGTGTTTCTAGAAGGACTGCGCGATCAAGCCCCAGATCTCTACAAGACCCTGCATGGCGACGAACCTGACCTCGGCTCACCGTCCCGAAACGTCTACAAGTATTCCCAACTGGTGGGCAGAGATGCGAGTGGATCTCCCTTGGGCGGGGGCTCCAGGTCGCCGGCTGTAGAGATCATTCGACGTGGCAGCTCCAGCACCGAAGACTACTCCGAAACGTACAAGTATACAACCCGTTCGGATGATCCCAATCGACCATCGATCACCGACACCGTACAAACCTTCTCCAAGAAGACCATCCCATCGAAGGACGGTCGCGGCCTCGAGACCATTCAGTCCTCAGAACGGCAGAGTGTCACCAAAAGCCACCACTACCGCGGAGAGTCAATGTCAAATCTGAAGTACATTGACGACCAGAAGCGTCGTAGCACCGCTGGCGGCGGATCAACAATCATTGAAGTTCGCCGAAAATAGATCATTCGGCCCTCAAACACCAAGCTTCACAGAAGACAGGAGTTAAAATTTTGAAGATTCAAGGAAGCATGCAAAAATCAAAAAGAAAAACACAAAAAATCAGAAGAATTCAAAATTTCCTGGCTTTAGTTTCATTTGACGTCGCTAGCAAATAAAAATCAAAAGCCATTTTCAAAAGCGGCCCAACCTGCAACTCGCTCGGGCCCCAAAATCTTTTTCTACGTGTATTGTTGTTGTTTTACGGTTATTTTTTTTATTTTTTTCTCTTTCGGAATTTGGAAATTGGTCAAAAACTCTTGCGTCATTATTTGTTCTTGCTTGGGTCTGTCAGAATTTTGCTGTTCTTCTTCAACTTCTTCTTCTTGAGATCGTTGGTGACGCCGCGCCGGCCACGTCCAATTTTGTACTTAAATATTTGCCATTTGTTTTTTTTTTGTTTCCTTTAATTCTAATATGACCCATCGATCGCCATACATTGAATTCACACACAATACATATTCTGCCCTCGATCCCCCCTAACACGCCCAAATTCGGGATCGGAATTAGAGAAACAACTCACTTTGCAAACAATCAAGCACCAGCCTAAACAATTATGTAGTTACGTAACGTACCCCATAACCAACCAGTCGTAATCTAAAGTATATTTGACGATCATAACTCGTGTAATCCATTTTATTTGTCTAGTACGTAAACAAAACAAAAATAAATAATTAACAAGTAACAAGTAGAGTAGATCCTTATATCAGTTTTTTTTTGTTTAAATCTTAATCTTAGACTCATACGATTACTTTAGGATTAATTTTGAACGTAACTTAACCAACTGCTCGTCCCCCAGGGGATGCATGTTTTGTTTCTTTTGTTTAAACAAATGAAAGGAAGTTTCACAGACAAACGGTTGAATACATATTTAATGAAAACAAAAACTTGTAGAAGGACTTAATAATATTAATTGATGAGACAATAAAAAATATTGAAATATTAAAGTGCCAAAAGTGTTTGAGTTTTATTTTGAATTTGTGCCAAAATTGTGGTAAATTTTGGTGGACGTTGGAAGCATTTGAAACGAATTGAAGAGCATTCAAATTGATCAGCTATGTTCATTTCTCAAACCCAGAAAAACTCTTTAATTCTAAGAGAAGTGTCAAAATGGCCGCAAATACTTCAACTTGTTGAAAGATTGGACCCACCATCGATTGAGTTAAGTGTTATTCACATGAGCCGTGAACAGCGAACTGCGCACTGCGAAATTCGCGAATTTTGACACTTCATTCACATGGAATTCATCCGTGGCCGCAAATTGTCAGAGGAAAATTTAAAATTTAAAATGTTCGCGCCCAGAGTTTTCGCGAATTTTTTATTCGCGGTTTTGTGGATCGTGAATTCTGTTCGACAATTCGCAGAAAAAATGCGAAATCGATTATTTCGATAAATTTCAACATTTTAGGAAAAAAATTTCGAAATCCAATTTTGCGTTCCCACTGCAACTTCAGCATTTCAAATGACAGCTAGTGTTAGAATTGATTATTGATATTTTTTCCTGATTGGAAATCAGAAGTGGTTGAACCATTTAGCTTGTTATATTAATTTAAAGATGAATTTAAGTGCTAATTCGGACATATTAAATATATTGCTCATCGAGGTATGGAGATCGCGTTGAGAAATCATTTCTCAACGAGAAATCATATAGTAAATTTCTCTCAACTAATAAGAAAACAGCTGTTTTTTGTTTAGTCATTGTATGACGTGCTGAATTTGTAAAGAGGATTGTTCGATTTGATGAACTTACAAATGCAGCGACGAAATTCTGCATTTCGCTGGAATGACACATTCCAGAATGCACGAAATGTATGGCGAAATGCAATGTATTTGGGCTAAAATGCTGAAACTAACCTAAATGTTGAATTTGGGTGCGGTGTAAACGTACTATTAAGTGAAGTATCAAAATGGAAGCAAATATGGATTGGAGCTGTCATCGAGTTAGTTAAGGTGAACTGTGTTAAAATGTTATCCTCTGACTAATTTTTGACACTTATATGGTGAATATAGGGGTAACTCTGCTAGGGAGCTGCATAAAGCGTATCCTCTGGGTTAAATTTTAGTAAATGTACCTAGTTGCGGAGAGTGATAAATATGCATTGCTTACAATTTGATTTACAATGGAACAGCTCCAAATTAACTCCTAATTTTTTGTAGTGATAATTTGTTCAACTTCCAAAAACCAATAAAAGCTTTGATTTTTTTCTTTTTGGAAAAACTCTTAACCTAGAGTAAATTTAGTTTATTTATTGTCAATCCTGCGTGTGGCGAAAGCCAAATGAAGAGTTGAAAATATTAAAAGCCACTGTATAACATGGTGGTGCCCGAGTTCTTTATTGATCCACTGTATTTCAAATTGACAGACAAATAAAAAAAGGTATTCGCCCTTGTGAAAATGTCAAAAATTAACCACAGAATAATATTTTTACGCACTGTAAACATGGCCTAATGCTTGAAATAGAGGTGCGTGCATTGAAACTACAGAACATGACTCTGTATGTAAGTGGTCACATGTGTTAACTGCACGCCCACGCATCGATGCAAGTTGTCTCTATTTCTAATCTTGATGGAATAGATATGTAGCAGTAGCACGATAGTACAATTTGGTACAATTTTGGGATTTGACGTTTCATGTAAAAAATCAATTGTAAATTTTCACAATGACATCAAACTAATGCGACGAGATGTCAAAATTTACTCCACATCTGTTAAGTTGTGCATTTCTGCACGCATAAATGCATGCTGTATTACCGCACATCTATTCGAGGCTCAAAAGTCCGAAATCGAAAAAAAAAAAAAAAAAAAAAAGAGCTTTAGGGGACACCATCATTTACTTCATAGTTATCAGATGGGTTCAAGACCCATCTAAACTAACTTGAACTAAACGGTACGAAATCCTTCCTCCGGTTCTTATCCATAGAGGAATAGATTCATCGATATGATACGTGCTGTTAATAGAATTGGAGGATTCTAGGCCGAACTTTACAGAAATACATAAATCAAATCGGAAAGATGTCAATGGTGCCCGGTACAGAACAATGATACAAAATGTCGACGAATCAATTGAATTTTGATCTAAATGTTTACAATCGAAGATTAGAGCTCCATCGTGCAGTCCCTAACATTGGTCTTCAATCAATTTTTGGTAACAATGTCATATTGCAAATAAATAAATTTTATTCATTTCCCAAACTTGTGTGTTCCATATCCTACAGCTAAAAATATGACGGACGACCAGTGTTTAACAAATGGCGGCTAATATGAATATTCAAAAATGGCGCACACCAACGACTAGAACATCACAATGGGCAACTATAGTTCGGCAGAGACCTGCGCCATCTTTATCAACCGCCTAGAACAAGGAATGTTTTTGTGAATCTCGATCAATTCACATACAATTTGATGAGTCATCCATCTAAAAACTCGTTAGACATGACGATATCTAGTTCACAGCATCAACACTGGCCTAAGAGGCGCTGAAATCGACAAGGAGATAACTTTTATTGTTGCGAATTGTTTTTTGCTCAAGGCTTGCTGATACGTGGAGATTTGGTTGATGGGGATTGGTTGGCCTCATGTTTTAGACGTTAATGCAAAAGCCTGAGAATATTTTCTAGACGGTGTTCGAGAAAACTTGCAATTAATCATGTGCACAGCAAATACTTTTGTGCTTGACTGTAATTTGTAATTTTTAATTATTTATGATTTAGATGTGTTAGCCCTTTAGATTTGCTTGTTCTAAATCAAAAAAAAAACTCTAGATTTTTAAGTGGAAACATTAGTTTTTTCGAGCAATGACGAATTTGTCACTCCTATCATAACAGCGTCTTGACAAACGCCCGCTGTTGAAATGTTATGACATACACAAGTAACTGTAGTTAGTTAAAAAATGTTTGAATCCTATGAAAATGTATACATACACGAGTAGGTATTCTCTATTAAGGTCTACAGGGCGGCGCATAAGAAACGTTTTTGTTTACTTATTATTTTTTTTCAGAATTAGCTTTGAAAAACTTGAGAAATTTATAATAGAAAGATTCAGCAAAGAACCAAGAACCATAGTGGTTAAATTTTATTTTGAAAGTCGACATTCAATTATTCAGACACAAAGATAATATCGTAGCTGATGAACTTGGCAGAATGGGGTTAGTGACCAACGTGTCACAAGCAATTTATGGAATAAAACCGCACCTCTCAGAGCTGAGGGAGAAGGGTGATGTACAGATTCTTGAAATGGCAAACAGTAGATGGCGTGCTCTGTCTACATGTGTGAATACCAAAGAATTATGGCCCTGATATGATCGGGCAAAAACCGACAAAATCCTTCAGTGCGACAAAGAGTTGCCAACGATGGTGTTTGGAGCTCTCACTGGCCATTATCTGCGGTGATGAAAAGGAATGAGAGGATACTCCTCACTACCTCTGTCACTGTCCTAGTCTTTATCAGTTGCGTCATAGAACACTGTGAGAATATTTCTTCCAAGATCTCCATGAAATCTCAAAAAAAACTTTTCTTTACAGGTTCATAAGAAAATCGAGATGGCTACGGTACAACGAGGGACCATGTGTACGCCAAGGGATATAAGGGGATACCAATTCTTAATTGGGCATTACAATGGGTCCTCAAGGACCTAAGTGAGGCGTGGTTTCCGCCCATCTACCCACTTACCTACCTACCTAAGATTATATCGAAATTTCTTTGATGTTCGAAATGCGCCCAGTGCTCCAACAATTTATCGATTGTTTTCAGCAGTAATGGGCTGTCTGTGATCTTCCGCGTGCTGGAAGACCTCGTACAATTCGAAATAATGTGAACATTGCTCGTGTGCAAGCAAGTATTGAGGAAAACTCCGAAACTTCCACCACTCGACTTTCTCAGCAATTGGTGATGTCTAGACGGTCTTTGCAAAGAATTTTAAGGCAGTTACACGTTTTTCCATATATGATTCAATTGGTTCATGAGTTGAAAGCAAATTATCCACAAATACGCATTCGGCGTTTTCAAGACTTGTTCCAAGAGAACAACGAGTTTATTTGCAAACTCATAATGAGCGATGAGCCCATTTTCACCTCAACGGTAACGTGAATAAATAAAATTGCAGAACATCGAAAACCCAAAAAGAATTACTGACATCAAATGCACCCACTTAGATGCACAGTATGGTGTGGAATAACCTCAAAAAGAATCATTGGACCATATTTTTTCGAAAACGATGAACAAGTTGCGGTTAATGTGGATGGCTTTCAATACCGGGCAATGATTGAACATTTTTTAAGGCCAGAGAAAGAGAACGTTTCAGAATTGTAGTTCCAACAAGATGGAGCCATAGCTCACACGGCTCGTCGAACTATGGCTCTCCTGAGGGGAATTTTTGGTGATCGGATAGTATCGCGTTTTTCTGATTTTAACTGGCCTCCGCGTTCCTCATATTTAACGGCTCCGGATTTTTTTCTTTGGGGCTACCTAAAAAGTAAGGTGTATCCCAATAAGTCAAGAACCATACAACAGCTTAAGGTCAAAATCCGAGAAGAGGTGTGAACGCTGGGACCTGAAATTCTAAGAAAAGTAATGGAAAATGCTTTGGAAAGAGCACGTTAGATCGAAGCCAAAAATGGACATCTTTTTTGAGATAATATCTTTGAAACATAATGTGAACCTATTTCCAAGCCATAATCTAAATTTTAGTAAATGTTAAGGTTAAATAAAGTCGGAAAGAAAAATGCTATCCATCAAAAAAATCTTAACGTTTCTTATGCACCACCCTGTATTTCTATCCTGCCAGGAGTTGTTTCAAAATCAAGCCTTTTTCCATGGCTCTGTTCCATGAGTATCCCAGTAGCAAAACCCTTTCATAATCGATTCATCGAATAACCACGAATTCAATCACACCATTTTTTCAGAATTTTGGTTAAATTCCTGCTTCGAATACTACCTGACTGTTAATTACTTAAAAATAAAAACAACTTCCATACATTTTGCCATCAACCACTAGATGCCCTCAGAGAGAGTTAAAAGCAAGCATTTTGTAATAGAAAAAGACAGCCATACATAATACCCGCCATTTTTCTGACGCCATGTTCTTTGACAGCTGCTGTGTTCAAACTAAAAGCCGTGGAGTGCGAATTTAACTTTCTTTCATTAAGTCCTAGTATTTGAAAATAGAAAAACCTAACATAAAAAAACTCATCTCTCAATTCAACTTCAAAATTCCGTTTATATTTTGTAAACTACGGATATACTTTCAACCATAGAAGTTTAGTAAAATCAAATTAAACAGAAAATGTCAGGCATTGCAGTTGCTCGACTTGGTGAAGAAAGGAAAGCGTGGCGCAAGGATCATCCATTTGTGGGTTTTCATTCTTAATTAACCCATTCAATCAGCTAATAATCAATTTTCATCATATGCATGTATTAATGTGATTGTTACTTTTTGTTATTCAATTTTTAGGGTTTCGTAGCAAGACCCACAAAAAATCCTGATGGAACTCTAAATCTTATGATTTGGGAATGTGCAATTCCCGGCAAAAAGGGGGTGAGTTATACATTTTTTTTTCTTTTAGATATTTTTTTTCTTTTCGTTATTTTTTTTTTTTTTTTGCAACATTTCTTATGTTTTGTCAAATGATTTGACGGTGCAGTGTTTTTCTTCAGTTTTTTTTCCTTTTTTTATTTATTTGATAGGGGATTTTGGTAGATTTTGTTTTTCTTCATTGAAATGCGCAATGTATCGATGGAATGCGAAAAATGAGAAAAATGGTACAAGGTCAGCAGTAATTGACGAGTTTTCCTTTTGTACCAGTGATTGCATTTTGATTGTTAATTATTCAGAATCAAAGAGTTCCGCTTTAATCGCAAGCAGCGAGTGACCAGATGCAAACATTTTTGACGCCTGAATACATTAGTTTAGTAATGTCTTGTCAACTAATTGTATCAATCACTTAATGATTACGATTTATGTGAAATTAAATCACTTCTGCAGACAAGAACTCTTTGATTCGCGTCGTTTAGGGATTTCCAAGGTTATGTCAAATCGATGTTTTTAATAAATCCACGGTACGTGATTTGAATACATTTAGATCGAACTGCAACGTAAGAAATCTCAGTTTCCGGGTGGCGAGAAAATCAGAATTAAAGTTATCCGCTGTCGGGGTAATTAAATTCGGGAAATGATTGTCACGCAACAACCTGTGCGATTTTTCAAGAATTTTTTTGGGTGACGACAAAAGTCATAGCTGCCGTTGAGATCGATTTAAGGTTAAGAACATAACCTTGACATATAAGCGATTGACTAAAACATGCGGTGAATATAAAATGAACATCCCATAGAGCCTGTGGAAAGTTAAATGTTGAAAAATCCATAGCTAGTCTTATCGATCAATGTCCACTTTTTTTTTTTATCGGAGTTGATACTTTTTTATATTTTTTTTGTCGGAGGTTTTTGGAGCACTACACTGGAGCAGTCAGACTAAAAAACTGGTCCATTGTACTGCCAGGTAGCAATCCACTTTTACTGAAATTTCAGCTGGCGCTTCTGAGATGAGGAGCCTACATCATCAGCTCTCACCTCATCAGCACCGAATAACTGCCACCTGATTCGAGCGAAGGCGGGACAGAGGCAGAGAAAGTGCTTTGCAGTGTCATTGCCTTCTCCACAGGCGTCGCAGAGGGTTTCATCGCTTAGGCCAAGCACACTTAGATGTTTGGTGAAGGTGTAGTTTCCCGTTAGTGCGCCGGTCAGTTGTCTGCAGTCTTTTCTGTTAAGAGATAACAGGCAAGCCTCGGATTTCTTACAGACGTTGGGGAGCATGCGCTTGGACTGTCTACTTCCTGGAGAGTCATGCCACCTGCGGTTGTGCTCTGAGAGGTCCAACCATCGATGGAAGCTCTAAACAGGCGCAGTTGGTTAAGTGCCTGCCCCAAGTAAGCGGGATTCCAGTGAAATCGAATTTGGTCCAGTCACCATTTGACGTTGGGATCAAATTAACGGCACTGGAATAGGTTGCTACCTGGCAATACAATGGACCAGTTTTGCGTTTGAGTGCTCCAGTAGAGTTTCAAAAATCCTGTGAAAAAAAGGTCTTAAGCACAGCTTTGCTGTCGCTACAGACGCAGATACTTCTCCCCTTCCATCTGTTCTTCACAAAATAGTTCATAGCCATTAGGATCGCATAGTTTTCCGATTAGATGGAAAACCGACGCAAATTTACCTAACGAGCTGTGCAGTCTAAAGTTGTCGCTCCCCACGAAGGCACCAGCACCAAATCCTTCATTGGTCTTGGAGCCGTCCGTGAAGATTCGACTACATTCTTTTCCTGAGTACAGGTGTCCGTGCGAGTTGATACTTAATGTGTCAGAGTTTCGAAACTGAATTAAACCAAGCTGCAAGCTCTACATCATCGTAGAATAGAATTGAAACCGATCCGTCGGCTTGGGCGAATAAAATGTTTGCACTAGTGTACCTTATCTTCTCAAGCACTGGAATTACTAAAAAAACGCATGTAAAAGCTTTGCGTTTAGTTTTAAAGTTTCCCTGCGTGGAATATGAGGTTTCCCAGAATGCGCTTGCATTCTGTACTTTCAAAGTTGTGGAGAGTCAACATTTGTTGTCAACAAACTTTCAAGACTAGGTTAGGTTAGGTTATGTTTTGGATGAATCATTATGAATCACTTCAGATATATCGATTTTGTTGAACTCTGGCCACAGAAAGTCGGTAAACATCGCTCTATACCTCTAAGACCACTGATGATAACGGTGTCTCCTTCCTCATTTCGAAAGAAATAAGGTCCGGTGACGTCGCCGTGCCATACATCGCACAAAACAGTCAATTTTTGTGGATGCATTGGTTCTTGGTCGAACACTTGTGGATTGTGTTCGTTCCAATAACGAAAATTTTGTGAAATGACATAGTCGCTGACTGACTTGGTCGACCTGTAATTAGGAAGGCCGATCTTGTAGTCAAAACCAAGTTAGCGGTTTTTAACGCAGTATTTGTTCCAACTATGGTCATGAAATTTGGGTAATGACCGAAAGAATAAGATCGCGAATGCAAGCTGCCGAGATGAGATTTCTTCGTGCTGTTGTGGGAATTACTCACCGGGATAGGGTGAGAAACACGACAGTGCGCAATGAACTCAATGTTGGGCAGCTGCTTCTTCGAACAGAAATGGCTGTACTTCGTTGGTTTGGTCACGTGGCACGAATGTCCGCACCATCACGACCTCAAAGGCGTGCCATGAATGCGATTCCAGCAGGTAGGCGACCGCTTGGCAGGCCCATGACGAAATGGTTGGACCATGTCCAAACACTCGCCTGGTTGCGCTTGGGCATAGCTCCTGATGAATTAGAGTCGATGGCGGAGGATCGAGTGGCCTGGAGATCTCTCGTACATGCATTGCCCCCGCGACTCCTTTAATGGAACATGTGGTCCACTGAAGATGAATAAAATGAAATGAATGAAAAGAAAGAAAATATCACCGTTCCAATTTGTTCACAAGTATTTATATTTTTTTTTCTTTTCAGACTCCATGGGAGGGTGGTCTATATAAACTGCGTATGATTTTCAAGGATGATTATCCAACAAGCCCACCAAAGTGTAAATTCGAGCCTCCACTATTCCATCCTAATGTTTATCCTTCAGGAACAGTATGTCTTTCACTACTCGATGAAGAGAAAGATTGGCGTCCCGCCATAACCATAAAACAGATTCTCCTTGGTATTCAAGACCTACTCAACGAGCCCAATATTAAAGATCCCGCGCAGGCAGAAGCATATACAATTTATTGGTAAGTCCTCTACAAACATCCACGTCTCACACACATCCATTCATCACTCATCTATTTGCAGTCAAAATCGTTTGGAGTACGAGAAACGTGTCCGGGCACAGGCCAGAGCTATGGCTGCAACAGAATAAATATTTTTAACAAAATGATACATATAATTTTCAGGAGTATTCCTTTAACGTTGAAGTACTACTCTTAACGCAAAATATATAACTTTACGAAAATAAAAAAAATTATAATAAATAAAAGAGACAACATAGAAAAAGTATGAACACACACTTATTTCTTGATGTTTTGAAGTCAAAACCGACGAAACGATCGTTTCTGTTTTCATTTTTATTTGAACAAATCTGTAAATTATTATGCAATGTACTGTTGTGTATCTCAGAAAAGAAAGAAAACACGATTATTTATGTTTCCGTACGATTGATTTGGAGGAAATGTCACATCCGAATGGAATATTGATTTTGTTACGTATGCGATGACTGTAAGCTATTTTTTACTTTCAAATAAAATCTTAAGATATTTTATCTCACTCGAAATGGGTTGTATCTTTGTGAAGAACGGTAGTCTCTATTCCAGAACCTAGCTGATTAAGTCAAACCCAGAGTGTTTCTTTTGTCTCAGGATTTTGCCAACCACCTTCTACCATTAAACCGACTCCATTTGCAAAAATAAAAACATGAACGTGTAGGTCTTAGACCAAGTAGCTAGTTAGCTCTTACAGCAATAGTCCTATCCGAATGGAGATTTTGGAACCTTTATAATTTTTGTATGTCCGACCATCTGTTTGTCTGCAGCTCCTACATTTATGAAGATAACAAAAATAATAATTGCAGCGCTACAGCCCGAGCTGGCCCTGAGCCTAGCTTCTCAGCAACCGCTTGTGTTGTGCATGCTACTAGTCTCTCACGAGTGGAGCGGACCTACAGTTTAATGCCGACTCCGAACGGCGAGATCGAGAAGCTTTTTTTAGGCAGTTATACTCTGGGCATTGTCAGTGACTCGAAGGAGGTGGAGCCGTGAATAACTCTTGCTAATCGCTGCTTCTTTGGGCTAAGAAAGCAATTGATAAACAAAGCCCTCTCTCGAACAACCAAAGTAACCCTGTACAAGACCCTAATCGTCCCAGTCCTGCTATATGGCGCAGAAGCATGGACTTTGTCAAAAGCGGATGAGGTTGCTCTTCGCTGCTTTGAGAGGAAAATTCTTCGGGTGATTTTTGGTCCCGTCTGCATAAAGGGTGAGTGGAGGAGAAGATATAACAACGAACTGTACGAGCTGTTCAGCGACATTGACTTAGCCAGAAGGGTGAAGACCCAACGATTGAGATGGCTAGGTCATATAGAGCGAATGGAAACCAATGCTCCGGCCCGGAAAGTCTTCGAATCCACCCCCGAGGGACGGCGCAGTAGAGGAAGACCGCGACTCAGGTGGCGCACGCAAGTGGAAAGGGACCTCAACCAACTGTGTGTGCGAAACTGGAGGCAGCTAGCTAAAGATCGAGCTGGCTGGAGACGCTTGTTGGTTGAGGCCCAGGTCCACCCCGGACTGTAGCGCCACCTTAAGTAAGTAAGTCTGAATTGGGATTTGAATCTAGTGTTGAAAGTCTAGTGCGCATGGGTCGACACATGAACCCACACGGCCACGGCGTCCACTTTTATGAAATTTAGAATTACAGTCAAAATCGGTTATAGTGACCTTCAGGGGACTGTAATGGATGTAAATTACATACGAAAGACAAAGAAACTACGTATGTAAAGTTGGGGTGGATATTGAAATGTTGCAGCATCCTAACGAGTGATATATCAATGAGTACCGTTTAGGGAATATAAAGCTCCGAAGCCGTAAATGTATGATCTTTTAAAAGAAGTTTAGATGTAGCGAATGGCGTGGGCGGAAGCTCTCCACGATGTAGTTTTAAAGACCGTTCCACGGAATGTCACTGCACCCACATAAGGTGAATGTTAAAATTCATCTCGTCAAGAGATAGGCGGCAATTCAGGAAAGTTTTAAAGTAAAAAGTGACCGAGTTCAGGGACTTGATTGCTGCTTGGTGGTCCGAACAGATAGTGATGTCCTTCCTGGATATCATGTTGTTCTTGAGTCGAGATAGGGCATCTTTTATAGCCATCGTCCCACCCTGGAATACGCTACAATGTTCTGGAAGGTGGAGGGATATACATACTAAAGCTGAGATCCTTTAAGACAGCTAATCCTACCCCAGGTTAGGTTAAGTAAGTGTGTAAACAGGGAAATACTCTGTCTCACTTAGGCCCATGTTTACCCATTGTAGTAAGTAAGTATGTAAGTAAGTAAGCATTATTATTCTATTAATTTTTTCTTAGAAAGTTAACAAAATTAGTGTTAACATTGGCATTTGTCGTCAGCCAGAAAAGCGATTTGATTTCTTCAATCGTATTTATTCCTATATTAATTAATACCATTTAAACTAAACATATCATTAAAAAGCTTCATCTAAAATGTGTTGCCTATACTTTAACGCTTATCTCAGATAGAGATGTAATGCCCTCTAGTTGTTTCCATTAAGTGCAGCAAGGACTTCAGTATACGACAGCGTTTTCTTTCCCCAAATTGCTCTCCGTAATTCTTTTAGAATGGGACATACACCCAAGGAGTGGTGAATGTCTTCTCTTGTCCTAAGATTACACAAAGCACACTCATCATCCTTTTTACTCTGTGGCCTGGCATTTAAGCATAGCATTGTGATGCCTGGGGGTAATAGAACCAGTTCTTCTACTTCACAACGTGAGCCTGTTACTAGATGGTGCCCAGCCATCCGGTGAGTCGTTTAAACCTGCTCCAACCATCATGCTTCGCAACTTCGTGTTGTACTGAAGAAGCTTGACGGTTTTTGTCCTATCATATTTAGGCCATAGCGTCTTGATGATTACACAGGTTGCTAAAGATTGCCCTGAGTTCTTAGCGACAGCTTGCGACCAGCTTGAACTTGATTTACGTTGCGTATATTAACTTCATGATCGGATCGGTATCATTTTGGCTGCTTCTTTGACTGTACGGACCTCCGCTTGGAAAACACTGCTATAATCAGGTAACCTTATCGAGCAGCGCAAGTTAAGTGCGGCTGAGTTTGTAATTGCAGTATTAGCGCAGTACTGCACCGTCAAGCGTTCTTAATCCGTCTTGGATCCATCTGTGGAGATACGGTATATTTCCCAACTTGCGGATGATTTTATTTTATTTTTTCTAGATTTTATCTCGCTACCCCAAATATTCCACATCCGTACATGTATTTGGTGTAAAAATCAATTGCAAACACAAGTATTTGTTACGTATATATATATATATATTTAAAATGCTCATTACACACATGACTAATTTTCTGTTTCTGTTTATTATCTGAATATATGTATATAAATATACACATATATATAAATATAAAAAAATGACACAACATGATGTTTTCAGTTATCCTCCGTTAACTTAACATTACACAAAATCAACTAAACAGAATCTGACGTCTTTTAGCGCTTTGCTCCTAAGCGAAAATTGTAAAATTAATCCTTTACGAAAACTTACACAAAACGCAAAACAAATATAGTACATAATACGAAAATAATAAAATTTACATTCTATATTCTGTATATTCCTGCTTCCTCTATCGGAAAGTATATACACTGTGTTCTAGGACATACGACCTATCTTATACTTTGTTTGCCAATTTTAAAAGCAATATAATGTACAGTTGCAAACAAACTTATAATCTCGTGATTTGTATTAGAAATATAAAAAAAAACAAACACTCTTTAAATTCATACAGAAGGTAGTCTGGACACCGTCTGGGAACGGCCTCCAGGTGTTGTAATGTTTTGTTTTCTTATGAATTACATTATTTAGTAGTTCGCATGTAAAATTTTTAGGTTTTTCTTTCAAAAATTTTGCTAATTAAGGCCGAAATTTTAGCTAAACTTGATGAAAGCTTCAATGAAAGTGCAAATGAAAGGAAAAAGAACTGAAAATTGAATAACCCTATATGATAAAAATGCTGAGATCTTGAGTATTCTCGAATATGTGTATGTACGTTTGAAGAAAATGAAATGAACGCATGTGACAACGAATCGCACCATTCAAACGTGTTCAGTTGAATGAATGGCGCTATGATGATGGATGATTGGTGGACACCTTAGGTGTTATTGTGACAATCGGGAACAGCGTGTGTCTTGGATCAGTTGCGACATCTTTTGCGAAAATGTTGGAATGTCCTGTGAACAAGAAAACCGATTTAGCTTCAGCTTCATGCAAAGGAACCGTTTTATTTTACCGTTGCCAAACAAATTTCTTCGATGATCTTTGAATTTGACGCTGTAAATCCAACCGACATGAAACTCTCATGTAATTTCAATTTATCAGCTTGTCCCATTGAGAAGAGGACACCAGTCAGAAGATCATAGTGTAGGGCACCTTCAGCAGAGAGCAGTGCATTTATCAATGCACACTGGAATGATGAAAGTAGATTTGTTTTGAAGAAGGCCCGATGAAAGAGCTTCCATCGCTCGTTAAGATTCTGCAATGACACCAAGACAGTGCGACTGATGTTTGGATCATTGCCAATGACTAGGGCCTGACCATAGGAATTCAAAATCGCCATGAATTGCTCCGGATGCTGGACATTATCACCGCTAGTGTTGGTATTTTGTGAACCGTTCAGTGTGATCGAATGAACATGTGTTTTGTAGAAATATTGCCAGCGATAATTTAAAATACTGGAAACAGGACAGAATCATCAATCACCTTTTGTATCTTCTCAAAATCGAATGACCTACCTGTCAAAGAGGCCGTACATGAGGTGTGCCCCATCTGAATGATTCAGTAGATTGTTGTCGTAACTAAACAGTGGAAGTATATGGTCCAGGGTGAGGTTTAAAATCGATGGAATCAGTGACATAGTTTCGCCTCCAGGCTGTTGTACAATTAATTGAAACATTTGTAATATTTTATCCATGGACTTAAGTCTTCTAACAGTCATTTGGCCTCTGAAAAGAAACTCCATTCAAGTAACTCTATTGGAAAAGACCGTGTAGACTAGCCAACCTTGTGCTGGTATTGATAAACAGGGTTATCATCTCTTTGACAAACGCTATGCCCAGTTGATTTTGTAACGTCCTTAAAACACTGAGCGCATAATCGGAAATCGTTACTGCGATTTCATTGCTATCGATGCCAACCGCATTGAATATGTTCAGTGACTTTGTAATCGTTGGCTGTTGATACAAGAAATATGATGAATCCACGTGTAAATTCTCATCTCAAATGCTCACCTTGAATGCATTTACAAGCATTTCCTTGACGGTACTGTTGGCATCATTAAAGAAATTGATAACCTCTGTGAATATGGGCAAAATACCTGCGGTTATTGTATTCACTTTGACTAGATCCATAGCCATGAACTCTTGACTTAGACACGCTACGTAATCCTGCAACACAAGACATCGTCGGCCAAAGTCTTGCTCTTGCTGACTGACATTTTTCCAGGGGAATACTAAGGAACTTATAAGGGCTTCGTACACTACGGGTAGTACTTGTTTTGGTAGATGTGGCAGGACTGCGCCAGCACGAACTAATTGCACAACCGAATCGACTTCTAACATTAGTTTTGGTCTTATCACAGAAGCGATGCTCAGAAGTAATTGACCTGCGGATGAGTATTCAACACGTTATTCCACTGAAAGTTGCAAAAGTATGTGAAAAATAAACCTCACCTGCTGCCATTTGAACCAATGCAGACTCATTGTACGCATTTGGTAGCAGTATTTGTGCAACAGTATGTGTCAGACCCCGTAGCTGGTCATCATTTATCACAGCGGGTGATATGGCTAAAAGGCTTCTCAGCGCCAACAAAGATTGAGCATATCTAAAATAAAAAAATAAATCAGCAAATCAACAGAGTCACGCCGGTTCAAGCATACAGATCAACGAAATTCGACATCAGTAAGGAATTATTCACGTGTAGACTTTGAAACTTTTTGCTGCTGAAGAAATTCACAGCAGTGATGAGAGTCTTGACCAGTGTGCATAGATTAAGCGAAATTTCCTCAGTTCCATTCAAATTGAAATCCAAACACGGAGCTATGCGAACCAGTGTCTGACAGAGCATCGATACCTCTCGTAGACTGTGCTCAAAATTTCGACACTCAGCCTTGTTTGTGGGATCAAAAGTCTTATTGTCGATGGCCTTCTCCATTGACATTATAAGGACCAGAAATGGCCGAGTACACAGTCGATAAACCTGACAGAACGTTGGATTTGGACGCATCTCTGCAATGAGGGCGACAATTTCAATACAAGGCGCAATGTATTGTTGCCACTCTGTTTGCATCTGGTGAAGAAAAGAGAACAACTGATTAGGTGTAGTTTGACTGAAGAACGATGGTGTTTACTTACATTTTCATCCACAGTTTCATTATCAAAGTCTTTGTTCATTAAGTCGGCGCGAATTTGTCGCAGAATATTTCCAACAAGTAACTGCGTTACCTCCGCATAACGCTCACACTTACTAGAGGTCGCAAATATTTTCAGTAAAGGAGTCCACGCCTCCAGTTTTTCAGATAATGGCATCGTTGATTCATTCCCTGCAATGACGCACACTTGTCAATAAGATCTTAATCAAAACAAATAAATATTCGAATGCTTACAGCTAAACGTATATGACTCCAGTGCTGGTAGAAAAGTATGCAAAACAGCTTGATCATTGATAAGTTTTGTACAAAATTTCGTCGTGTACAGTCGCAGAAGTTCCGTAAATTTATCTTCATACATTTCATTGGCTTTAGAGTAATTGTCCTTATCTAACAGTCCATTGATTGCAGTCATTATGGTGTTGGGAAATGGTATGGCCTTCTGTAGATACAGTAATTCATTAACTGTTGTCAGTGCGGCTACAGATATTTCAGATTGTTGTTTACGCCATCGGGCCAAATCAAAAAGGCCAAATAGGAAGTATTCTGTGAGTAAACTATCTACGGGTATCCATGAGAAAATATGTTGAACACACTGGAGTAGCTCAAGGATCGATGAACTAAAACGGAAATCAAAAAAAAAAGTTTGTTTTTTGGTTGATTTTCAATCAGTTTATCAAATAAGAAAATAGAGAACACATAAAACTATATAGGGAATTGCTGAACACGCAACAATCGCACAGATGTAAAGAATTCACGCACTGAAACTGCATACATATACATTTTTCGATTAGTCATAGGTACACTTTGGGACAATTAATCATGATAAGCTTGAGAGTGCGACAGATGGGGTTATGTTGCCCAAATAAATCACAAATGAAGTTGCAACACGCTGTGGAAAATACACTGATTAGTCACCATCAATCTACAATGTCTCTCAGTGTCACAATCAAGGCATGTGTCTATTCACCATTTGAACGTTGATAGTTCAGCAACAGATCACCGTTCGCAGGAACTTAAAACTCGCATTTTTCCAACTTAGAGTGGTTTCTTATTTGACTTGTTATTTACGCTTTATTCATAATGTTCAACGATATATAGCGCCGGTTGACGAAACTAGTTGAATATGATTTAAATAAGTTTTTGAGGTTAGTTTTACTTCCCGATTGCTTTTCCTTTTAGGCTATAAACTGTCGGAGCTGTGAATAGTAATGTTCTTGGCTGTAAATGCAAACAACAAAATAATGAACTGCCTGAAAGCACGGTAATTAATTCGGGTAATTCCATCCAGGGAGTAAAAGTAAGTGGGCAAAGCAAAGGGAATTGGGATGACAAGAACTTTCTTCTTGACGTCGATGTTGATGACTGGCAAAGTAAAGACTAAAGTAATGTGCCCGTCATGAGTTCGAGATCGAGTTCTACACGACCAACGGCGATACGGCCAAAAAATAAGGGTCAGGTTAGGTTAGGGGGCTGCTAGTGAATTCAGCAGCACACTTAGACTATGATGGCATTTTCCAGGCAGAAGTGCTAGCAATATATGATGTGTGTCTTGAAATTAAGAAGAGAATAGAGAAAATAGTCAAGCTGCTATCAAGGCTCTAACATGGCAACAACGTCAAAACTAGTAGACATTTGTTGCAAGGAACTATTCATTATAGGTGGACGGAGCTCGATCTCCTTTATCTAGGTTCCCTGGCAAACGGACATAAGTTGAAACGAGGCAGCAAACGAGCTAGCCAGACAAGGATTCAAACTTAACAGTCTCGTTGTGGAACAAGTCCATGCTCCGCTAGAGTTTGTGAAAAACAACATCTATAATCAATTCCTCAAGATCGCCAACGAAAGATGGGTCAAGCTGAAAACCTGTGTCCTATCCAGAAGTTTAGGGCCCAACTACAACGAAAAGAGAACAAAAGACCTACTCAAAACAGTAGATGCACCATATCCAGGATTATAGCGGTCTGTACTGGACACTGGACTGTTGGCAGGCATGCTGAAGAACTAGGTATACCATTTAGCACGTACTGCCGCAGCTATCGTGAGAAAATCGAGCCAGAAACCCCCGAGCACTACCTGTGCAAGTGTCCGGCTACAGTCAGAAAACGCATTCTGGGACTTCTTTAACAACCCTAAAAACCTCTCGGAGGCAAACATTTACAGTTAGCTAGCTTTCATAAACTCCACAAAGTGGTTTTAACAATCCGAGGATAGTCTGAGAAACAGAACACACTCCCTTTACACCAATCAGGTATCCCATGCGATGTGGTATCAAAATGGCGCTTTCAAGGCCCTAATTGTGTGCGACACGCAGGATCTTGTCTATCCACCGCCACTTTTACCTACATACCTAGACTATGTTGGTCCATTGTGATACCCACAGTCAGACTACTACCACTGGTCGACTGCTCCAGTGTTAGTGCCGTTAATTTGATCCCAACGGCGAATGGTGACTGGACTAGATTTTTGAAAAATCGGATAAAATCGTATTAACTTTGCTTTCACTGAGATTCAAACCTGTGACTGGAACCATCCAGTCGATAAAAAGAAGAAAAAAAATAAGGGTTAAAGAGCAAACTAAACGCTTGCGAAAGTTTTTAGGTTAGCCAATGATTATACTGTCACGTATACATTTAAAATCGGCCCTGACAATCCAATAGCATTGTAATCATCTGCTTCAGAGACCACGTTTTCATAAGACTCACTCAGAAACTGATGATTAACTATGAATAACGCTAAAGCTGGTACGCTAACCACAGTGAAGGCCCACAATTCGAGCCAAAATGGAAAAACAAGAATATTTCTCAGAATTGAGAAGTTAATTTAAGTTCCCCTTTGACATTTCAGAAACGAGAACCTTTTCTTGTGAATCCCCAGTAGTCCCTATGGCTGAAAATGATTTGCATTTATTCAAATCTGAATTTACGAGTTTTTTTTTATGTTGTATATGAATTACCTTAACCAATTATCATTTGGCAGTGATGTATACAGCCTATAGTCTGCAGGGTTGTTGGATATTGCACTCAGGTTGTTTCCATTCAGATGACACGACGATATCACCAGATACTTCCCCAACAGATCGATTACCTCGGGCATACAAAGCGATACACTAAAAAAAGCAACATTCTTATATCCCAACCCTCTTCATACAAATCTCACATGTATACCATGATTGAAAGTACTGCTTTCTGTCAGAAGAAACATCCTGACGATTGCTAACAACTTCCTCTGATGTAGTCCTCAGCAGTACAACGCCTAATTGAAAGTACATCTTGGTCAGTTCTATGCAATGATTTATATAATCTGGATGATCATCTGGAAATTCTCTTTTCCCCATCAGCGCTATCAACTGTGCAATTGTGTCTCGTTGCCTTCGTGATACATCACACGGCAGGCTGGCATATCTTGTCCAAAGATTCTCACGCAGTTGACTGTGTTCTTGAGGTGACAGCTGGAGCCAACGGCGTGTTATTGTGTGCTCCAGTGTTGACGTGATAAAAAGCCATAAGAATTCATTTGTTGTGCAGCAATCTGATGATAGAACACAAAGGCACTGCTGCCATGAACTTGGCTGATTCTTAAATGAAGTTAATTCGGTTTCAATTTCACGTTTACGTTGATTCTGCGTCGATGGGTGATAGAATTCATTTAGCAAACTCTCCACGATCCCAAGGGAAGTTGTCTGAAAAAGGTAAAATGATAGTTAGAACCAACGAAACAAAGACTAATCCCAGCTGGTTTTATTTTAATACGCATTTGTTCATTTTTTTTCTTATTTCCCCCAACTACGCCCAATGACAAACTCTTAATGATAGATGAAGGTACCCCCAACTGGTTGCCAATGCAAAGATTTCAAAATAGATAACAGAAAACCATAAATCTATGTCTGATATCACTTGAATAGATTTAATACAATTTTTCAAACTTATGGAGAATTGAAAACGAATCGAGGAGCTCGAAAATCCTTGCAAAAAAAAACATCGGAAACCCACCATTTTGCGATTTTACTCAAGATCTGGTTGGTGTTACTCCTCTCCCATACAGATTTTATTAGAGTTTTACCAATTGTCTCCACTACAGCGGTTGAGGTTATTGGTTTTTATTTACTAATAAAAAGTTACTTATTGTACAAATTTGAGAAAATATCAGTTTTTATTTCGGTGATTCTTCTTTATATGTAGACGAAAGTGAAATGCGAGACTTCCTTAATGTAACTGACAGAACAACTGATGGGGATTGATGTTAAACATGTGCCTAGATGGGCAAGGGTTGCTTTTACAGTTGTACGAAAAGTTGTGTTCTATTGAGAGTTAAAATATGTAGCTGCTTAATTTGGAAATCCGTTCCATTTATACAAAAAGATAACAATCAACAAGGTAGTAATGCAATTTATATAAAATCAGTTTCTTAATTGACGACTTCAAGTACTTCTGGCGGAAATTTTTGGTAGCTACACAGGAATATAGAATTCTGACAGTTCAACGGCGGGAACAAATTTATATTGAAACTTGAAATTTGGTGGAGAAATAAATAAACATAAAATTGTTAGTTTCAAATACAATTTATTATGGAATATCGAGTAAAGATATGTTCCTTTTGGTATTGTTGGTTGTGAAGTGTTTAGAAGTGATAAGTTATACACAATTGTGCCTTGAAAAATGCAAGAAAAACAAGTGTGTTCGAGGAAATTTTATATGTTTTTCATGTTCAATTGAATTTTAAGTGACTAGTACATAATGCAAACTGTGTTTGTTGATCAATTAAATAAACAAACGCTGTATTAAAGAAGAAAAAACAACAATTTCTTCTTGCCACAAGTGCAATTTTCACATTTTTCAAAGCACTATTATACTTGAACTGTCTCTTATAATCACTTGACAACCACTTAAATCCAGACTTTGGTACATGCTTTCAACATTAAAACATTTACTGTAGTTAAAAGCATTTATTTTCTAATAGATAATATCGTTTTAAATCACGACCGAATTGAAAGATTCTATGGAAATTTGTTCCTGCTTACGATCTGTCAGAATTCTATATTCTTTTGGCAGGGACAAAATATCCCGCTACGTGGTGCTGTGCCTCAATGACTTCGCGTCAATACTCGAAGTACATGCACTACCTTACCATAAGTGCAGTCAAATGTTCATGTCGTACTTGATTTGAATTTAAATGAGTTCAAAATGCTGTAGACAGAACATTGAATACAAAAAGAAACATTTTTTTAGAATCTATACCTACTTTTTATAAAATCTCTAATTGGAAAAAATGTGCATTTGTTTACCTTTTGTACGTACAATGAAACCTGAGGACAATTTGACCTATTTTCCGTAATTTCCAAACACTCCCCAATTTCAATTGATGTTTCGTCTGACAGATACAGATATTTTGACGTTCGTCAGAAATTTTTTCACCCTGCAGATAAAGTTTTAGCTCATCGAAATTCTTCTGTACAAAAACAGTAAATAATTGAAAAAATTTATCTATTCTGGCTTCGTGCAAAAATGTGCTACTGCAGCACTAAAAATTGTACAAGGGAATAAAGGAATAAATCACTAACATAGAATGGAAGGGGAAAAAATTCTTATGGCAGCAGGTGTAACAGTCGCTGCAGTGGTTGGGGCATTCGTTTTCTGGGGACCATCGGGTAACGGAAGATCTTTCATAATTTTGGTGAATGAATGTTATTAATAGTTGACCTAAATTTCATTTTACAGGTTCATCCAGGGTCCGTCAGCGGAGAGGACAGATTGCGGGATTGCACAATTTTGGACGAACGTGTTTTCTTAATACTTTGCTGCAAGCCTTGGCAGCTTGCCCACAATTTATAGCCTGGCTTCAGCTGTACAGTGGAGTGTCGGCGGATAAGAAGAACCTCATAACATCATTGCTCAATACTCTGGAGATTGTCAATGGAACACATCCCACACTCAGGGGGGATCCTTATTCGCCGGGAGCTGTAATACGTGCTCTGAATTCACTACGATGGGTTATCCCACAGGGTGAACAAGATGCTCATGAATTGTTGCACGTGATGCTTGCGTCTTTGGAGGAGGAGTCTTCGCGACCAAAAAAACTTGGTTGTCTATCCGATGCACTGCTGCCTGAGGAGGGTAAAACGTTGGAAGTGATGCCACCTCCAAGACCGTCGAGTGCTCTTCTATCGGACTTTTTGAATGCCGAATATGACGAGTCGACAAATTTAACACGAAAGGTTAGATCAGAGGCTCACACTCCAGATTCGCCAGCATCAATGTGCGACGAAGATGGCGACGAACATGCCTCTGGTCATAGATCCTTGCTAATGGACATGGATGATAGACCAACAACATCGCCAAACACGGATAGCAACAGACAAAGTCGGTCGCGGTATGTCCAACAGTATCCGGGCGATGGCAGTCTTAATAAAAGGGTATCAGCCTCGTGTAGATCACTTGAACGACTATCTCGTGGACCGGGAAGAGTTTCCGTGAGTACAGAATAGCATTCAATAAACGCATGATGAAACCTTGGAGGTCTTTCTAGATATGGAGTGATCAAGCACCCCTTCAAGTACCGCATCCTTTCCAGGGAGCTTTGGGGAGTCAAATTGTCTGCAATGGGTGCGGATTTAAGGTATGCAAAAATGTGTGGCATGTTTATCGTACCGAAAATCGACATGTGGCATTGATTTATTGATTTAATTAGTCAGTTCACGCCTTGGAATTATCTCGTCTGCCTATTAGCTGTTTTATCATCTGCCATTAGTGAATTCAAATCATTTTTGTGTATTTTGCGGTTGTGGTTGTCAATTAGAAACGATAAGCTCCGAAAAATGCACTGAGGAATTTAGATAAAATGTTTCTCTATGCTTCGTTGTGGATTCAACTAAGTGTGCTTTGATTTGATTAGCAAACAGAAAAGTCACACATGACTCATTTCTCGTAGAAGGTGGAAACTGCTGTTTTTTGTTGCTTTTTCATAAAATTCAATTGATTCCATTTGATGTATTGTTTTCTTTATATTTCTAGTCAACAGTGCGATATGATAAATTCGACAGCATTACCCTACATTTACCAGATCTTGGTAGATCTGGTCTAAGTTTAGGGCATTTGCTAAGCGAATTTATCGCTTCAGAAAATTTAACAGGTGTTAAATGTGATTCCTGCAATGAAACAACAAATCACACAAAATCACTCACATTTGCCAAACTACCAGCCTGTTTATGCATTCATATTTCGCGTACGGTATGGCTACCGACTGGACAGGTCTGTAAACGGCAAGATTATGTACATTTCCCAGAGAGTCTTTCTATGGCGCCATATAGTTTTGTGCAACCACATCTAAATAGTCAAGTAAGTATGGATTTTATTTCTTTCTTTAAATTTGAACAAAATAATTCTAGCATTTTATCTTAAATATTCCTGTAAAGTAGACATTAGTTGAGTCAATCATAAGCATGTTTTAATTTGTTTGTTAAAATTAGTCTATGAAATTCAAAGGCGGTAGATGATCTGATCTGCGACTGGATTGCGCTGGTGGTTAAGTGCCTGTCCAAAGTTAGAGGGTCCCAGGTTCAAATCCCAGTAAAAACAAAGTTAATACGCTTTTATCCGGTTTTTCAAATCTAGTTCCGTCACTATTTGCCATTGGGATCAAATTAACGACACTATCATTGGTGCGGTCGATCAGTGGTAGTATCCTGACTGTGGGTATCACAATGGACCAACATGGTCCAAGTGTCCTGGTGAATTCAAGCATCCCCCTAACCTAACCTATCTTTAGACGCACAGCAAACATGTATTTTGTAAAGCTATATGGAGAGTATACACTGAGAGAAGGTAGTTTAATGTGTGCTCTGTGATGGACAAAGAAATCGTAGAACTATTCTTTAGATTAGTTACCAAAAACAATGTTCTGTTCAGAATAGAAATTCGTTTCCATTTCTTTTCTTTATCATACCGGTTCCTCGGAAAGCTGAAAAACAATTTGCTTCTAACTCGAAGATTCAAGTTCTCTCCAACTCCTCAACCTTCAAATTAATCAATTAACCACGCTAGACGATGGCTAATTTACTTAACAACCGGTTGACGATTGAATCTTCCGTGCGAAGCAAAACTAAATTCCTTATTTCTCAGAAATGTCATTAGATTAAGGCGAATACCGTGTTCCTTTCTGCCAAACACATAAATGTGCAAGTCTTCACCAAAATTGCGAAATTGTTTGCCATTTGTAGCTCTAATCACAAAGGAAAAATTAAGCACGTATAATTTACTTAATGAGAACTAATTTTCTCCATTAATTAGCAAGAATGTATCAGTTTCTAACATCTGTCGTAAATAACAAACTACAGTCAGCATCAAAAGTGAGGGAACATTCTTTGGCTGAAAGTTTGTCCCAAAATTAATGTCGTTTTCCATTCTGCAAAAAATGTGACCTAAAACTGACCCCCTCTTTTTTTCCGTTCCATTTAAAAAAAAAGTGAAAAACGGCGTGGTCCATTTTAAAACTGAAAATGGGCATAACCATTTCAGGTAAAATTTTTTTTTCATAAAATATTGACCTGATGACTTCGATGGTGAAATAAAATCACGCCACAGAAATGCAACATAATGCACTGTTTACTCTGTATAATACAAAAGAAAAATTAAAAGTTGTTATGCGTATGACAGTTGTCCAAAATATGTTTTTAAGGTTCCGTCCACAAAAACGGAACCTTTATAATTTCGGTGTGTCCGTCCGTCCGTCGTGTCTGTCACACTTTTTTATCTCCGATGTTTATAAAGATATCGGCATGAAATTTTGGAATTAGGTATTTTAGGCCTAGATGTCACTGCCCATGCGCCCAAATTTAAAAAGTGGGGCCATTTGGGAGTGGCTCCAGTACATGTGAAGTTGCCATTAATTTTGAAACATTGTCGCACCCCATCGAGTTATATATCAATCGACAAATGAGGTAGACATTTGCTTCAACAGTTTTTGATCTTCATTGAGTACTTTCATTTAAAACAATTTCAAGCAATTTTAAGAGATATTGGCCAAAAATGGCCAACCATCAACATGTGAGTTTTGAAGATCAGAAAACTCAGTTTTGAAAACATCAATGTAAGCATTAAGAAATGTTAAACTTCAAAATATCGATTTATGTTGAAATTTTTAGATATCTTAGAATTAAAATGATAACTATTTTCATTTTCACACATAAATTTCATGCTGTGTTCAACCACTCTATGCGTTGATGAGAGTTATCTCTTAGAGAGATCTCAACCCCTAAATGCCCAGCAGCAGTGTACACACGCACCGCAGGCATGATCACTGATTGGGTATGGATGGAAGGGATTTTCTGTGTTGGATAAACTTGGATAGAGATTTAGGTATATGAATGAGTGGATGCTTGTTTGTTTGAATGTATGAATGAATGGTTGAATTGAGTTAAAGTTAGAAGAAAATTCAACTGAAATAGTTTGGAAACGTCGTTTGATATTCAGAAATCATCCATCAATATTATGCGACGGAACCTTCCCCGTGCGAGTTCAACTCGCACTTGCCCAGTTTATTTTACAACAAAATTTGTGGCATATCTATTTTATTAGTAAAATTTATAAAGATGCATAAAACTCACAAATTTTATTAAAAAAGCACATTCGCTGGAACTAGACAATTTGAACCCGGATTTACAAATTGTATGTTTTTTTGACAGATGATATGCTGTACAATATTGCCAACAATATTGGCAACTTAGCGAAAAAGGAAAATTCTCCTATTTACATACGTTCCATTGAGGCACTTTTTTTGGCTCTAAACTGGTAAAAGTAGGTCAGAAAGGGTTGACTTTTTTCATTTTCGCCGTTTGTCGTGTCGAAACTTTTTTGTCAACAGAGATAACTCAAAAAAAACTGACTGGAATTATCTACGCCAGGCATTGATATTTCAAAAGTTCTGTAACGGTAGTCGTCAGAAGTGAGTGAACACCTGCCAATGAAAAGAATTATCCTATTAAAAAAAATAGTACTTTGTTTGCATTTATCACTGCTTCCAGTTTTCGTATCGTGAAAACGAGCCGTTATGTCTTACAATCATGGTTAGGTTAATCCCTTCATTTGTGGAGTACACATTCTGTTAATTTACTCTGTCACGTGGTGTCTGAAACCACACAGTGCTCTTTATGAATTTTAGAAGATCCGATGTATCTGGATTCGATAAGTCAGCAGTCTCTGTAAAGAATCTTTGGCCCAGCGAAGATAGGCGCCGATTCTGGAGAGCTGTGCAGTGGAAAAGCAGATGTTGGATCGTCTCGGTCTCTTTTTCATGCCACAACTCCGGCAAAAATCGCTGGATTCCGAATTCCATTTTCGGAGCATTGTTCCGATGGGGCAGTGACCCAGCAGAATTTGACCTTGTGGTGGCTGATGGACCTCAGTGAGTCGCGGCAATTCATAACATCCTTCGTTGTACAGGATCCTATTGACATCAGTGCGGTCCGGCTGTCTACAAAGATGGTGATATCCGATGGTAGAATATCGGTTACTTGTAGGTGTTTGGCTGAAGCAGAATCTCTGCATGGAAGTCACTGACATATCAGGAAGTCTAAATGATTCCTGTTTATGCAGAGTGCCCGAGTAGAATCAGGCTCCAGTACCTGTGTCCATTTTTGATCCGCAGTCGAAAAGGGCAAACTCGTGGTCGTTGATAACGATATTCGATAGCCACTTGTCTCTGTCGGGGAATAGAATTCGTATCTTGAGGGAGAAGTCATGGGGATATATCTATCTTTTAAGTCTACTTTCAACACAATTTTGTATGCCTGTATCTTTTTTTAACCGTGTTTCTTTACACGATCATCTATTATCTTGATTATGGCCGCTTGTCCATAGTTGGCTTGTTTTCACAAAGAGGACTCCCTTAGTCTGAGAGCGCTTTTTGCGCCACAGCCTTTTATGAATAAGTCCAGAGGAAGCAGATGAAGTATCATGTCCAGCGTTGTACAAACTTGATTGACCTTTGTATTTTGTTGAGCAAGCTCATATAGCTTTTTGTGTTACTAGCAGTCCATAAATCTGTCTGATGATTGCTGTGTACATCCAATGAATGATGTACGGTTGCAAGCCCCATCTTTTGTGTCTTACAATTATTGACACAACCAAATGTACACTCACTTTTTACTACAGTTTTTAGCACTTTTCTCTTCTAAATTTGATTAATTATTTTATTTTTACGCTTATGTGAAGTAAAACGCAGATTTTTTAAGATTTTTAAAGTATGACTTTGGAGCTTTAATTTGATGTATCCATGTCTGTCCTAGCTCATTCCGGTGGATTTTAATTAAGTGGATAAACTTTCTGCAGATGACTGACTGTTCACTAATTTTTGACGCTGACTGTGTGTATAGGAATCGTCTTTGAATTATTTTCTTCGTTTTATTTTTGAACCTGATAAAGGAACACCCAACAATATTATGGTACACACGAACTAAATTTTATTTTTCTTTACCGATTACAGACAAACACCCCTTGGGGTTCTACAATGTCACTCTTTTCATCGAGTGTTCCAACAGGCAACAACATTGATGTTTTTGGAAATTACAGTACCTTTGGTTCAATGTTTCCAAGAAACCTCTATCGCTTGTTGGCTGTTGTGGTACATTCCGGAGAGGCTAACAGTGGACACTTTGTCACTTATCGACGAGGCGCATTACGAAGCTCACACAGGTATGCACTACTCTACAGCTGTCTACACATTTTCCCTTAATTTGTGACAGTGGTCAGTTAATTGAATTTTGAAATTTTCTTTTCCAGATGGTTTTACACATCTGACACAGTGGTACGGGAAGTTTCAATCGATGAGGTGCTAAGCGTTCCCGCGTATCTTTTGTTTTACGATCGAGGACCGCAGAAATTACCAAACACACTAAACATGCGCTAAATTTAACATCAATGATGAAAGATAAACAAACAAAAAATTTATTAAAATAAAAAGAAAGAAAAATACTGCTTGAAACCTAAACAATCTTTGCAATGCCCCACCAATTGCATCATCGAACTCATCGAAGCAGATCACAAAAAAAAAAGAAACTAATTTAAGTACAGTTAATATTCGTTTTTATTAAAACAGTTTAATATGTTCGGCTGCATTTATAACCACACCAATGTGGTTGCTTTTCTGTTTCATATTTTCACTTGGAGAGAGGGCATTTAGGAGAGCACTGGGAGCTCTTTCTTTGTTTGTTTTGAGATTTGACTTGAATCAGTTGTTTTTCAAATTAGTTCCTAAGAATTACGATTAAAATCTTTAAAAATTTTAAGGCAATATGTTGAATTTGTTTTGTTTTCATACTTTTTTTACGAACATTTTGTTGAATCATATGACTTTACTAAAGTAACGTTTAAGTTATCTAGTCGCGATATTTAGAAATCATTTTTTTTACCAAAAGATTGAATGAATCAACGTAAATGTTATCGATTAGGGATTGTTTATAATTTTTGTGTTTGATTACATATGCTGTGTACATACATTGAATAGCGGACAGATAGAAAACGCTTTCAATTACAATTTATACAAAGAAAAAGAGAGAACAGATTCAAATTCATAAAATTTTCAATAAATATGATTAATTAACTAAGTGTTATAGTGCATATATATTCCCCCCAAAGACTTTAAATGAACCAGCCTGTATTGATGTGCAAAACAACAGCTTTACCATCTTAACAATCAACAGACAACATCAAAACTTATGTAATCATTTCTAGAAATCATTTAATAAATGTTATTATTGATTAAACTTATAGTTTACTTGAATGTCCGAATGATTCGGACATATGTACGGTAATCCGAAGCGAGGAGGTTGTGTGAGATGCTTTGTTCCAACCCTAGGGAGCGCAATTCAGAAGATTTCCTAAGGATGGAGTGAATTGAAAATTAAGTTGTTGTTACTGTATGGGGAGACATTACTCAAAATTTATTCGCTTTGGTCCTCGAATGGGCATCCATCCTGTGACTGGGTTTTTATTTGATACCATCATCCCGCGAATGGCAACGTTAAGTGCGACCACACCTAAGGCATCCTCTCGATATTCGGAAAGAATGTTGTCACCTAAACTCAGCGCATCGACAGCCGGCAGAACTGTATCGATGTCACCGAAGTGACCTAAGTAATTGGTGTGAATAAAATCGATAAAACTCTTGGGCTCTGTGGAAAATGCATTCGCCAGTTCTTCGGGGGAATGTAGGAGTTGATTGCTGTTGTCAGCATCTGTACAGATTGATTGGGAACCATTAGAAAAGTGTCTTAGTTCCTCTAAGAAGGTCTTACACTTTGGATTGAATACCCTTCCCAAAGCGTGCATCATAGTTATGCTCTCGTCGCGGCCAATCGACGATAGTTTCTTTTGAACTTTACTTCGTGTTTTAGATTGTGAGGAAGTCTTGATTGTATTTGTACTGAGGCTTGGCGCCCCTGCAACAAATGAATGAGTCTCAGACATGCTCCAATGTTTTCAAATTTTCTCCAACACATACCTTTCAGTGATGCAAAATGTAGGTTTATTAGTGCGTTACGCATATCGCCTTGTGCTGCCACACCAATTGAATCCACAATATCCGGAGGAGGAGACTTGTAGTGCTTCCTAAAATGTTCACCCGCCATGAGATTGCAAATTCTTTTCATGGCTTTCTTCATCAGTGTAGTCGAAACCGGATTGAAACTGCAACAGAATGTTTAGTAAGCACTCCATTGCGACACATCATACTGACCTTATGTGATTAATCTGAAACTGAGACTTAGTGGCGTCTGGGAACAAATTGTAGCCGATATTCAGTTTCTTACTTTTTGTATCTGTCACAATGAAGACTAGGGGAGATTTTCCATACTTGGTGTAGTTCCTAAAAGCAACAAGCTACTGTCAATTCACGTCATTGTTAAGTCCGATTGAATATTTACTCTAAAATATCATTGAATCCAGCAGAATCTTTGATAAAAATATTTGGAAAATCCTCAACCAGCACTAGACGTTTTTCACAACTTTCCAAAACTGATTTGTAACGTGATGACCTAAATAGGAATGCTTTAAAGGTTTCCACCTGTGATTGAACATATGAGCCCTCTTGATCACCCAACGCCGTTATGACATCCGAATCAAGTGGATTTATCCACTCGACAAGTTGATATTTCATCTCTTTAGCTAGGACTTTAATGACCGCAGTCTTCCCAGAACCTGCTGATCCAGTAATAAGACATATTTGCGCTGGATATTTTTTACGTATCGCATCACAATGCCGAATCCAGTCTTGAACTTCTTGAATTTTCTTGGCATGGACCGCCAGATCATCAATACACTTGGGAGCAAAGCTGTCAATCCAGTTGGCGGAATGAATGAACGAATCGGTAGTCCCATTCTGATTGAATGCAGACGATTTGGGTGGTAGTTTATTCGGTGTGTTTAAGGTACTTGAAGGTTCACTGCTTGCGGAGGACTTCAGCTTTTTGGAAGGATTCTCTGCACTTGATGTACTGGAGGTATCCTCGTTGAAAACTGATTTGATCCATTTGGACTGAAAGGATTGCATTGTTAATTGTTTAAAGTTTATTTATTTGTATCTGCATTTACTCTTTTTGAAGTCATTGTTTATAGAGATTTACATAAATAATCAACAAAAATACAATTTTACTAACAAAAAAAATATTTGAAAACAAACCATCCGCAACTGTCAAGTCCCTCACTGTCTGTCAGAAATCAGTTAGTAGATTTCTGCTGTCTGTCATAAAAATAAGTGATGCCAAATTTCAATATTAAAAAATAAAAAAGCTGCTAGGTGCTATATAGGAATACCACTTGTTAAAAGATCATTGTATTTTATTTTATTATTATGCATACACCAGGTTAAAGAACTACACACAAATATAAATACCTGCGTATGTCACCTGCATAAATTTGTAATTCATGCTTAAGAAGTAACTTTAGTCAAAATAAAACGTCTAATAAAACATGACCACGTACAAGGTGGGGCACAGAAATCGAGGGGGACCTCGGCCGGCTTGCTGTGCGAACCTGGATACAGCTGGTGTAAGATCTTGCTGGCTGAAGAGGCATGTCGGGTGAAGCCCAGGTCCACCTCGGACTTTAGCGCCCGAAGAAGAAGAAGAAGAATTCACGTCTTTATCAACACATAAAATCATATGTCAATTTAATAATTCAACTGTCAAAAGTTCACATGTTTAGTGGGGTCATCAAAACAAAATAAAGCATGTTAACCATCAGCGATAGCGTAACCCTAAAAATAATAAATGAAAGTCATCTTTTTGCCGGTAAAGATTATTATCATCAACGTATTTTATGTGTTCTGTCTAAAATTAGTATTTGCAGGTGTTGGCAATGAAATTCGCACGTTCACCAGAGGTGGTTGTTGCACACTGCCTTTTCAGCTAAAAGGCAAAGTACACGGGATAGAATGTGTGGAACCTTTCACAAAAATTCTATCCTATGGAGAGAACGAATTCATCTTATTTTCCCAGCATGAGGTAGGCTTTAACGAACAAAATGTCGCATGATCAAACTAAAATTGAGTTGAATAGACAGATTTTAGACTCCTCTATCGAGGTGTCCTCTCGGATTGGATAAGTTCTGGCAAAGTCTTAAACGACGACGGAGGATTTGTTTTATTAACTGCGCACAGTGTTGTCCTTCATCTTCAATATGACGAAAACACGAGATCTTGTGAAATTTTGGAGAAAATATCGTGTACTGACAAGTCAACGCTGTATTGCTCTTATATGTACGGCAACGATTGGGAGCAGTTACTGATTCTTGGGGGTGAGTGTTATGTCTGGCTTTGTTTTACACCTATGGTGATTATGGGTATTTCAGGAAATGCGTTCGGTGAACTCCTTGTTTGGCAGCCATCAGTAAAATCTAAAGACACTTCAGCTAAAGCTAAGCTCTTACAGAGAAGACCTGCCCACAATGGCGTTATATTCTCAATTGACGTTGACATGGAGGCGAATCTGCTTGTGACCACATCAGATGATCGTTCGATTCGTTTTTGGGAAATATCAAAAGTGAAAACATCTGATGGATTTGTTGACTTCGAGAACACAAAATTTAATCCACTCAAAAGTGGGTACAGTCACATCGCCAGAGTCTTCAAGGGCAAACTTATACGAGAAGGTAAAGTGGGATTGATCTTTCTGATTTCTATTTGACATGTGTAATTATGTTTAGGAGAAGAAATTTATGCAGTTACCGGTGGTGAAGATTCTTACATCTGTCTCTGGAATAAAAACTCCGAGCTTCTTTTCAAACGACGTCAACAGTTTGGTGCAACCATTTGGAACATCGACTATCACAATCCTACGAAAACTCTTTACACTGCTGGTTCTTGTGGCAATATTTTGAAGTACAATTTGGAAGGCTGCTTCGATCGGAGGGCGATAATGCCCGTCCTTAAGACGCAGAGTTTGGGTTCCAATGAATACATTGCAAAAGTAAGATATTTGGATCAGGATAATTTGATCGGAATCACGAACAAGAATCGTTTAATGCACAGAAATAGTATCAATAACCCCGATTGGTTAGTCGTCGATGACTTCACCTCATCAAAGTGCACAGTTTTGGAGACTTATAATGAATACATCGCTGTGGCAGGTTTCCAACAAGTATCTCTTTATGAATTCGATAGAGACTCTACATGTCTTAAATTAGTTTTTCGAGGAAAACTGTTAGAAGGACTCATACGGTCTCTTATATTCCTTTCTAACGAAGAATTTCTAATATCGGATGAGCTAGGAAACTGCAAGGTGGTAAAAGCTAGAAATGTGGAATGCTATTTTGACATAAACTTACCACAGAGTAAGGAGCGATGGGTGACAACTGCCTGCAAAGTGAACAACGCATTTTTGGTCATTAGCAATCGACAGGGCAGCGTCCTCCTGTATTCACTGTCGAATGATGGGGAGAGTTTTGAGCTCTGTGATACAATTAAGTGCCTCAATGGTCGTTTGGGAGCCACAACTATAAGAGTTTCTAAGTCAAATAAAAGTTTCTCCCTGATTCGAACCACGGGGCATGATAACACAATTAAAAATGTGAAAATTGACAAAACCACAAAAACACTGTCGGTTCTGTCCCGTGAAATAATCCCCCTCGCTTGGGTGGAGAAGGTAGTGACCTCACCCGAAAATAATGTCGAACTGATCTTCGGGTTCAATGACAACCATTTTGTTGTATGGTCTCGCAGATTCGATACACATTTTGAAGTCCCATGTGGAGGTGGTCACCGCTGCTGGGATATGAATGTTCAACTATCAAAGAACCTTGTTTCTATGGCTTTTATTAACAGTAAGCAGGTCCTCATAAGTCAGGAACCTATTTTCAACACATCGTCAACGTTATTAAACATTCCCCAGAATAGGTGGCACGTAAGACCCTGTAACGTATTAAGGTCGTTTCAAGAGGAAGCTCTCTTCATTATTTCAGGGGGCGACGATAACCTCTTGAAGATATCAGAGTTTAACTCGAAAAGTGGGGCATTCAGGCAGTTACATGAAATTCACTCACACATATCAAACATTCGGGGGATTCATGTCACACAGGCAACTGCAAACGGTCGTCTAATCTTTTCTTGTGGTGGTCGAGCGCAAATTTGTGTAACGTTGTTTGACCCAAGCTCACAAATGGTGGAAGAATTCGTCGACTTCTCCATGCAGAAAGAGAAACCTTCGCAGAGCATACGATTTGATCCAGAAACCCGCAACATGTCCATAGATGTGCGACCAGCGACTGATGGATCATACGAAATATTTGTTGGATGTTCCGATGGATATTTGCGGCAACTCGTCATGCAAAATAGTTCAAATCCAAAGATCTCCCTCCTGGCTGAAGTGTTCTATGGAAAGTGCATTCTACACGTACGCCTGGCAGGAGATTACCTTTTAACTGCCGGAACTGATGGAGTTATATGTTTCTGGCGAACAGACCCATTGGAGATTGTATTTAAACTTGCTCACCATGAGAGCGGTGTAAACAGTTTTGACGTTCGTGTGTGTAATGCAAGCGAATTCCACCTGTTGACTGGAGGCGACGACCAACAGGTGGTTTATTCCAAAGTTCATTACAACAATGATAAATTCAGTGTAGAAAGACTGCACCACATGGACTACCTGCACACTGCACAAGTAACAGCTGTGAAATTTTCTCCAGACATGAACCAGTTCTTTTCAACTGGGGTAGACCAAGTTGTGCAAGTTGTTGACTTGGACGGACTTACGAGTAAAAACTGTAGTTTCACATGCATCGCAGATGCTAAAGGAATGGATGTGGTTCAAGCTGAGAGCAGTGGGCGATTATTGGCGCTTGTTTATGGATGTGGGTTGCAATGTATAGATTTATTTAATAAATGAATGTTTTTTTATGGAACGTGTTTGTTATTTTGTCCATACAGGGCGTGCCAACAGTCGCGTACACAATACCTGGTGAAATATATTATCTTTGTGAGGGGGAAATGACCCATCATAAACTAGGAGTCTAAATTTTATAGAAATGCGATGCTAAATTGTTTCAAACTTTTAATTGGAAAATGGCTATACATAATCAACAAAACACCATTTGCCCTGCATCCTCGTAACCAATGATAAAAAAGTAAACAAAATTAAGAGAGAATCAACTTCATGATGTCTTGGTCTGTTCCTCCTCCTTGCGCTTCGCGCGGTCAGCCTTTTTCTGTTCATACATCTGCATGAATTCTTTTTTCGTGGGTATCGGTTTAATGTAACCTGCCAGCACCAAGCGCTTAATAGAGACTGTTGTCATACCTGGGAAATGTGTTATAATTAGCAAGAGGTTTGGGTTATGCCGAATTTAGATACTTACCCAGACTAACTGCATATCGAAGTGGTGTTATTATCTTGTAACAGAGATATGCAATTGCGTAATGGCCCATATTAGAGTTTTTGATCTTTTCAATTATAGATTCGCTTATGTGTATGTATTGCAGAATGCCGGGTATATCAACACCACTAAACAAGGAGTGTAAATAAATATACAAGTGCACTCAACCATCTGGTTAAAAATAAAGTACCTTTTTGATAAATAATAAAAGCCAACAATCCAACTGACCGACGTGACAACGTGCACAGGTATCAATACATACCAGTACTTCTTGTACATCAATTTAAACTTTGCAAACTGACTTAAATTAGAAGTCTCACCGAAGATTAGTTCATCAACATCTTCCCTAGCTTTCTGTAGATCTACTTTTCCTTCCACTTCAACTTCTGGTGCCTTTGGTGACACGGAAATGTTGTCTCGCGGCAAAACAGATTGCGTCGGCTCTCCTGGGATAAACTTTTTATCCTTAACATTATCATTTTTCAAAGGATTTGTACTATTGAATCTTTGAACATGATATATCGATACTAACGGCGAGAAGGCATTGCTTCTGAAACTGCAATTTGTGGGATAGGTTAAGAGTTTCTCTCTGGGTGATGAAGAAAAGTTTTTGTTCAAATTGGTTACGCCGGCTATAAGGCAACCGGTAGCTGACTTATTTATTTGACTTAAACTAGTTCTTGCTAAATATCGTGTTGAACACGATAACAATATTAAAGTCGACATTTTTATATTATTTTTTCAGAAAAATGGTTAAATTTCTATTACTTTCGAATGGGAAAAAATAATTATTTTACATTTTCCACAGACCAAACTAGTTGAACTGATTTGTCAGAAATATGTCAAAGTCAAAGTAACCAAAAGTGATAGTCAAACTAGTTGTCATAAAATTACTGAAGAGTACGTTCACAGGCTATGCATTAAAAACAGACCTTTAAGGTTTTAATTTTTTATTAAACTCAAATCAATTTTAAAGAATGTGATCATACTCAGAACGGATTTATTTATAAGTACAGTACGGGTATAGTTCAGTTGTTCCATTTAGTCACTTTTAACCTCTACACAACTCTCCACTGTGTCGTATACTCAATATAAATCATAAATATTTATTTATTTGTGTGCTTTTTTTTTTTTTTAGAAAGGATTAGTGACTTAGTCAGTGTACGAATGATAAACGTTCTACAAGTGACAGAAATTCGTAGATCATATTTCTGTTGCTCGAATACATGAATATATCAAAATATCTCCAAAGCTGGGCACGGTGCCAATTCAAGAGGCACCCTACCCTCAATATCCATATGTTCATGCTATAAAATCGGTTGCTTATCTATACAGCGAAAGCTTAAGACAAGCCAGTACTGTCAAAAGTAAGAGCAGTCTCACTCTACTTTTTGCAAAGATAAGACACAAAGTTCGCCACTGTTCCAGTACCAGTACACTGTTTATCAAGGAGTGAAAAAGACCTACAGACTAACCAGTATAGTATTATGGAGCAAAACTAAACTCACATGCTTCACAAAAAAAAAACAGGATTGTATTTAAATGCAGAAAAATCCCCTTCTATTTTTAAATATTCGCATGATTACCAAAAACGCTGAGTAGACTAAACCCAACTACACAATGGACAACATTTGTGCCTTGGACTTACACGCAACTGATTCAAAGACCTACAAGCAACAAGTTGAGCAAAATATGAAAACGGAATTTGTTACAAATTGGCTTAATTCTAACGCAGACGATGATACAGATTCGATCCTCTCAGACAGTACTGCGATTTCATCCTCCCTAGCAGATGGGGACGACATTGACTTCAACTCGCTTAAAATTAGCGATACAGGTATGAATGCTTTGTTTGTATCAATTAGCAATGAAGACTAAAGTTCATAACATATCCACATTTAGACTCCAGAAAGATGAGCTCAACGAGTTCCACCAACAATACCATCGCTTTGAATCAAATCGATCTCATACAGAAAATATTTAATAACGAGAGCAGTGTACAAACGGTGGGCAATGTGAACATCGAAAACTCTAGCCAAGTGCACATTGGGAATGTAACATACATTACAGGTCCAATTCACATCACAAATCCAAGTGAGTCTTACATGAAGATGCTCTTCAATGAAAACACAACCACCATCAAAACAAATGAGCCTCCTACAAGTCGTAAACCAAAAGTACCCACAGCAAAGGAAGAAGAGGAGATGTGGAAGTACGAGGAAACAAACAGAGATGATGCTTTCCTTGGAAGTATAAGTAAGGAAGGAGTGTTCGAAGTCCCTTGGATCTTTCTTTAACGTCTGATTATTTTGTAGAACGTAGAGTAGTAGATGGTGTACTGCGGATCGTTGACCGAAGGACATGGCTGGCCCAGAGACCTATGGAGCCGTATGTTTTCATAAAAGAACCAGTTGAATTAATTATAATATGTAAGACCTTGAGTAGCATTTGTGCGCGAAGTAGTTTTTTAATCGTCATTCTTCCGCTAATTTTAGCCCACTCGGCCACCGAAATGGCGTCAACACAAGCCGATAATATATACCTCATAAGAAATATTCAAGTAATTTGAAAATTAATTAAATTAAATCTTGTTAGACTTATCATTTATTATTTGATCAGTGCTTCCATGTGGAGTCGCGGCGGTGGAACGACATCGGCTACAATTTCATGATTGGATGTGACGGCAGTGTGTACGAAGGGAGGGGTGAGTTCGGTTCGATGGGAGTATCAATACTTACATTTTTTATCGATAACAATATTGTGAACCTAATGAAAACAAGATAAGGAATTTGAAACTATAAGATATATACATATGTATCTGCATATGTAAGCAGCTTGTTTGCGTAGTTTTTGTGTTGCAAGGCAGCATTTTTCTTCTTTGACTAACGTAAGCAAACAATGTGAACAGACAAATGTAAACAGCTCATGGGAGGTATAAGTCGCGACCTGTGCCCTAAGACTTTGTCACAGGCAGTTTAACTAAATGCGATCAACATCATATGAATGAGCTTAAAACTACGCAATTTATCTTTCGTTTGGTTTTCATGACTTACTGATAATAGTTGCTTTGTTCATACTTAAGGTACAAGTGAACACACATACTTTTGCACGTGTTGTTTGGTAATTGGTTAGATCATTGAAATTCAAGTCAAGGTCAATATTGGCATTTAGCTTGTCGTTCTCATACGCACCTCCTTGATATCAAAACTAAAGATATTGTGAAATTTTTCTTCAACGAGCAAGTTTCTTTGTCTGCATAACGTGACTAACTTCCAGCTGTTCTTGTGATTGATAGGATGGGGTGTAGTTGGAGCTCACACTAAGGGTTACAATACATTTTCTGTGGGTATCTGCTTCATCGGATGTTTTATGAGAGAATTACCTCCTGCTGCCAGCTTAAAAGCGTGCAAAAATATTATTAGAAGGTTTGAATTTATTTATTTACATATTTACAGCCGTTTCCAATGAACTGTATTTTTCTTCGCAGCGGTGTGGAAAGCGGATACATTGTACCAAATTATAAATTGGTTGGTCATTGTCAATGTATGCCAACAGAAAGTCCAGGTCGAAAACTCTTTGAAGAACTCCAAACTTGGGAAAATTTTACAGCTGATTTGTAAATTTTAAAATAAAGGCGTGAGGATAATTGCAAGGTTCTTTTGCGATACCTTTGAAATAATGAGACTCAATCTGTATTGTTGCAATGCAAAGAATTGCATTTTAAAGCTTTAAAAGTAGACATATAAAATATCAGTTTATAAGTTTGTAAAATTATTTTTACTCTATAATAAAGTTTTGATGAAACTGAAGTCACGTGTTTTAATTGCTATTCACCGTGTCTTCGGCAGAAGTACAGATGGGACGATCACTCCATTCTTCTTCTTTTTTAGGTGGTGCTACTATCCCCTAAAGTTGCAGGGACGAGGAGGAAAGAGAGTCCGTTCACCCTGCGATTGCCCAGCCCTACGGGGAAGGAGACTGCTAACACTAGGCAGTAACTTCTTCGACGAGCTGGAGGATCTAAATAAAATATAGCTGAAGCACCTCCTGAGATATATACAACAATCTGGGTAGTTCTAATCAGCGGTGCAAATGTAGGTGGTACAAGTCGTGGTGGACTTGATCTATCTTCTCCAGCAACCACACGTGTTGCACGTGTAATTGCTCTCCCACGAGTGGAGGGGACCTACAGTTTTATGTTTTTGCAGCATTATCAGTGATTCGAAAGAGGTGGAGACGTGAAATATGAAAGGTGTCTGTGTCGAAAATCGAATCTAGACTACACCGCGGAGGCCGGAGAGATCCGTTAATAATAATAATGGCGGCGCTACATTACACGCTACACTACACTTGGGCTTAGATTCTCAGCAAACACTCTTGTGCGTGCTATTGTTCTCTTACGACTTTAGGGGAACTACAGTTTAATGTCAACTCCGAACGGCAAGAAATTGAGCAGCTTTTTCTAAACAGTTATACTCTTTGAGCATTGTCAGTGATTCAAGAGAGGTGGACCCATGAACAATTTTTTTTTAAATTATTTGTCTGAACTGGGATTTGAACCTAGACTTGAAAGTCTAGTGCGTATGGGTCAACGCACAATCCCACACGGCCCTGGCGCCCACGGGCGCTCCATTACTATTTGTTTTCTGCCCACAGCTGTCTATAGTTGTTTAACTATATCACGAATGGACAACGATTTGTTCTTTTCAATTAACATTAATATTCAAACCCCTAATTTCGGGTCACAAGGACCTTATTTTTCGCCCACTTTTGTAAGTTAAAGTTAACTCATTGCCGAATATTAAAATAATGTTTTTAACTAAATTTGCATACTACACATATCGTTTACCCAACTTCCCTTATGACAAACAACTTTTTGTACACCAGTAGTGCACAATTATTTTTTGAACCTCCAAATCAATACACGGAGTAATTGCAACTAAAGGATAACACTAAAAAAAACGTTTTTATTCTTCCACGTACCTGTCACATAGCGGTATTTTTTAGGAATTGCATCGTCCATTAAGTCCTTAAAGGGCATTTCATATGAAGCGCGAATTGCGAACGAAAATTTTTCGAAATTTCATGAAATATGGTTATATTTTGAATTTCACACTGACAATTCGTGACTACCGGTGAATTCGCCGATCATATGAAAGGTTTTTAACAAGAGTAAAATATTTTGTTCGTAAATCTTTCTATTTGCGATTCGGCTCTGTTCCATGTCACGGTGATAAAATCAAGGGTCATGTAAATTTAAGTTTTTTTTCTGAATTTTATTACAATTTATAAGATACAATTTGTTTTTATAGTAATAGATTCAGTTATAAAAAAGACATGTGATACTGTAGTTCTCACATTCAACGTGCTTAATTATTGTTTATTTATTAATTTTTACAAGTAGTGTGTGTGTGTGTGTGTACATCAAATAACTGAATTAAATATTATATCAAGAATCACTAAGAATGTCCTTAAGTATCGAACTGGAATTTCTCGAAGGGGCAAAGTCATCTACACTTGTTGTATTTAATAGGATTGGTTGGACTGTCCCCGAAGACACTGGTCTTACCATAGGATCACAGTTTGAAGATTTTCTTATTGCACTCGCCGATGACGATGCTCCAGGATTGGGATAAGCAGTTGCACTTTGAGAGGTTATATTCAACAAATTGGGCATGTTATCCGATTTACTACGAGGCTGCGATTCTTGTTCTAAGAAATGTACGAAAGCTTGTACTAAATTGTCTTTTGTTTGGGAACCTAATAAGAGAAAATAAAGAACGTATTTGTTAGGTTGTATCTGTAAATTAAAAAGTAAATAAAAAAAAAACTATCCCTGGTTTCAGTTCATAGCATAAAAGTGATAAATTTTAAAACAAATTCATGCGATCAAAATAAAGGTAAAATATATGACGTATCCCGGATATTTCACGATGCTTTGGATTAAGTGAAGTGTTAACTAAGATGCGATACATAATAAGGTACCCAAGACATCTGACATCTGTATGCCTTACTTAAATTCAGATCAGTGACTCATTTTAAGTGTAGACAGACGGTGAATTGAAAACTCGACTTTTCCAAATTTGCAGATACAAAATATTATAACCTTCGTGATATATTTATAAATTGATAGATCACAGATAATTTACAGTAGAATCCGCTTAGTACGACTGCGCTTATAACGACCAACCGTTTATTGTGACGTAGACACAACATGTTAGGTTTGCATACAAATTGCTATGAACGCATTTCAGTTCGTTTTGTGCGTTGCAGGGTTAGTACGACCTAATATCGCCGGTCCCTTGACCGTCGCAATATCCGGACTCGTCTGTATTGGGTCTATAACCTAAAAATGAGGTTTTTTTTTTTGCAAAAATATGGTTTTCTATAACTACGTCAATGAGTACACTAGACAACTCCCATCGGAATCAATTTTCTGCAGCAGCTCACTTTTTGCCATCTCTGGTTATTTATGGATACCTTGCAGGAGAACAGTTTATTTAATGAGGTCAAGAAAGAAGGAATCCAATTTTTGATGCATTCAGGTGATGCGAATTCGTATTCTTGAAAGAGCATTCTGCATCAATCAAAACAAGCGAAATTCAAAAGGGGCGAGGTTTGGTGAATGCGTCGGATGCGATAAGACTTGCCAGCCACAGATTTGTAAACAGTTTTTAACTACTGTAGGCATATGAAGACGGTCATGATGGCAAATTACGCAGACCTGTCTAAGCGCATATTTTTGTCGTTATTTCTGCCAATGATCTCTTCAAATCTTCGAATAAAATGAATTGAAAGTACAATTGCCCCGTGATTGTATACTGGCGGGCTTAACAGCTTGTAGTACATTGCTTACTATGAATATTCGGCTTCGGAATCGATGTGCCGGGTTGGCCTGACCTCATGTATGATTTCCTGCGTCTAGGGTTATCATAATGGATCAATTTTCCGTCCACGTTACCACTCGATGTCGCGTTTAGGAAACATTTCTGACGTGGATAATCGCTCTTGTGAAGTCGTGAGGCGAGGACTCGTGTAGCACCCAGTTTCCTTGATTTTGTATGGATCCCAATGCTTTCAGGTGCTTGGAAATTGAATTGCTGATTATGTAACTCCAAACGGTACTGCGAGCTCTTCTTGAGTTTTCGCATGAATCGTCAGTACGTTATCCTTCCAAATCTTGGTCCTCGAACTTTTTCGTTTGGTCATTTCGTCTTGGGGGTCAAAATTACCACATTTATAGCGTCGAATCCAGAATTCGCATTTTTCAACCACAAAGTACGTTCTCCGTAAACTACCGACAACATTTGACGACTTTCTTTCGAGTTAAAAAAAACATCCTCCAGATGTTGTTAATTTTTTGGTACGTAAACTGACATGTCATGGGTGGCGTGGCGTAGTATAACTGCATCGTGATAGATTCGGCTAGATTTGACAGCATAGGCCTTTCCTTCTGGTCAACAACACAACACCACCATCATACCATGAATGTTCGACATTGGAGTCGATGCGCCGGGTTGACTGTGTTAGGTTTAGGGTTGTCATAATGTATCCATTTTTTGACTCCAGTTACCACCCGATGCAGAAATTACTGTTTTTTTGTGGCGTTCAAGAAGCATTTCTAACATGTATAATTGCCTCTCGACGTCGCGAGACTTCAACTCATATGGCATTCAGTTTCATTGCTGTTGCAGGAATCCAGGCGCTTGGAGATTGTTGCTTGTTCTGCTCCCAATGTTTCTGCAAGCTCTTCTTGTGATTTCACATGAGTCTTCAGTGATGACTCCAAATCTTCGTCTTCGAATGTTTTTGCTTGGTTAGTTAGGTTAGGTTATGTTGAGGTGCCTGGAGTATGCACTTAGACCAATGTTGATCCACTGTGCTGCCACACGGATTGACTGAGGTCAACCCATTTGTTCTGCTGCGGGAAACAATTTGGAGGCTAGGATGTAGCGTAGTAGATTTATTATGGGAACCTCAACCTGGCATAAGCTCTCAAAGAAGTAGGCTTTTTGCTTGGTTAAGCCGTTCCTTGTCTTGGGTGTTCAAATTACCACCAGAACTCATTTTTCATTTTTCAACGACCGTGTATGTTTTCTGTAAATATTCGACAACATTCGATGACTTTCAACAGCACTTTCTTTCGAATTGAAAGAGAAAAGTAAATCCTTTTTTGGGCACGTGTTTCGACATGTCATGTACTTTATGGTTTTCGCGTAAAAATAATTTTCACTCTTCCAACTCTTTCAAGTCACCGTTCAGAGTCGGCATTAAACCATAGATTCCCTCCACTCGTGACAGAAGAATAGCACTCACAACACGTGTGGTTGCTGTAGAAGCTAAGCTTAACTCCACCCTGGAATGGAGTGCTACCATTATTATTGCGCTGAGATGCGTACTGATAACTAAACTCATACAATGAACATAAACAAATTTACAGTATGGTTCAGAGCCGTGTGGTACGACTTAGGCTATCTCTTGTAAATCCCTCATTTTCAAGTTATAGACCCAATATATAAACAGTAGAGCCGAACGTTAGTCGCGAATCTAATCGTAATGTACAAGAGTAATTGACAGAATCACATGAATCGTACGATCTTCCTGCATCTTTAGTTATTCGCAGTGTCGAAGAATAACTGTGTACCGAGTAGAAATGTAACTCAAAATAAAATCAAAAGGATAGTTTTTTTTTTTCAAAGGTCATCATAGGCTTGGACATTTTTCCAATTACCTGGAATCGGTGGCATAATGGACCCAAACCATTTCGATTGTTGCTTATTCAGGCCGACTTTATCTGTCTCCGCTTGCGTAAAGTCCAAAACCGAAGTTATCATACGCAATACCTGATTTTTGTCATTTACATTGCCACTAACAACGTATCCAATCACAAGACTCTTAATCAGACTCTTCTCGATCTTATCCGTTTGACTAGATTCGCTCTTATTTAGCTCCTCACTAAGCAACGCATTCTTTTCAATCAGCTTGCGGACTGTTACAAAATAAGAATGCAATTAGTAAATAAACCCAAAATAAGACAACATTATATATGATTTTTGTGAATAAATATGAAATCAATCAAAATGCACTGAGTTAATCCGTTTTGTTGGTCAATTTATTATTATTATCATTCCCTTTGGTCATGCAGCAATCTCGAATCGCCTCGGATGGGTATAACATAAGTACTGGTCAAGTATAAATTGTTTCACACCAGTACCTGATGTAATACTCACCTGGGCGACCGAATTGAAATCCATCATAGGTTAGTTCGATGCACACATTCATGGTTTTTCTTTTTCTTGGTTGTTAAATTTTTCATGCGATCAGAATCGAAAAAAGTTAAATCAACAAACAATGACGAATAAAAATAGATCAAGAAAATATTAGAACGAAATTTAACCTAAAAAATATATAAACATAAACTGAACGAAACTCAAATTGAAGAAGGCAACGAGAATGGGATAATCTCACCTAGTAACGTGAGTAGATACATTCAAATTGTGCTCACAGTTACAAATTGAGATTACCCTTTTGCTCGTGAAGGAAAAACAAAATATATAAATATAAATGCAAAACATAACAAGTAGATCGACGATGACGGTGACAAAACAAGAGTTAAAAAACTAAATAAATAAATAAATAAATAAATTTGGAAAAAAAAATACACAACAAACATTGAAGATGAATAAAATAAATACTAGTTAAGAGTGTAAAAAAGGAAGGTCATCAAATAAAACCAGGTGTGATTGCAGAAAAACGGTAGATGGTGCGTATTACCAACGTGAGGATCACAGCAGCTAGTGAGTTATCTGTTAGGGTTGATGAGTCTACTTTAGCTTTTTATTTTTTAATGAATACGTTTTGGGAAGCGGGAAATATTTGATTTTAATGAACACCAAATTATGCAAGTGCCCTTGTTAGCAGCCCTGTGGCAGCTATATTCAGTTATAGTTAGCTAATGATCCGATAGGCATCGTGTTAGCTTTGCAAATAAAATCCGCCACCAGCTAGTACAACGCCGGTGATTAAGTTTATTTTGTTTGAATCTAATAAGAGACATATTGGTGTTAATTGAAAATTAACATCATCAGATTTTGGCAATTACGGCAACAATAACAAGGTTGACTTTTCATCTTATTGGTTAAACAATCTTTGGAGTTGTAAAGGCAAGTATGAAATAGTTTTTTTCAAAGTGAACAGATAATAGTACTTAAGTTTAGGGTCACAAAATGCAATTGAACGGTCCACTGATATTTCCAATAAGTTGTCATTGGTTAGGTTAGGTTAAGGTGACTGACTGCAGACTAACAGTCTCAGTTGAATTCTAACTAGTAGGAGCAGAGGTTAAGGAGTTCAAAGAAGTTTTAGAAAAATTTAAACCAGTCTATCATGGAATATATCCCTATTTTTATCACCTCACGCATGGATAAGCCTAAGAAGGTTGGACATAAGCAATGTTAGCCACACATTTAGACGCACATTCACATTCCAGGAGTAGTGGAACAATACAAACACGTATTTAATTATTTTCAACAATATGATGCAGTATTTTATGTTTGTGGTACATTTGCTTCAAGGGTTAAACTGTTTAACTTTTAAAAAAAGGTTTACGAGGCGGAAAAAATATAAAATGTGTATGTCGCTATTACATGACGTAAGATAAACAAAACAAATTTCTAAATTCATTAAAAAACCCTGCCTAACTTGTTCAGAGTGGGCACCACCGTGGCGTAGTGGGTGAGTGCGTCGATTCCTACGCTCGAGGTTTAAGGTTCCCTTCTCGAAAAAACAACTAACATTTTTTCACGGATCCACCTCTTTCGAATCACTGACAATGCACAAAGAGTATAGAAAAAGCTTCTCAATCTCGCCGTTCGGAGTCGGCATTAAACTGTAGGTCCCTTCCACTCGTGAGAGAACAATAGAACACACAACACGAGTGGTTGGTGAGAAGCTAGGCCCAGGTCCACCTCGGACTGTAGCGTCGCCATTATTATTTTAACTTGTTCAGAAATGTTGGTACCGCGGGCTGCCAACTTGGAAAAGTTTCACTGTAATACGTTTATCCATTTCTTGAATGAAAATGAATGAATTTTAACTGTTTAGTTAAGAAGATTGTATTTGTCAAAAAAAATAAGTTTTCCCTTTTAATTTAGCGTTTAATTATTCAGAACACTTTTGATTAACTTTTTTCTTAAAACTGATCGGAATAGACTTTGGCCGTTTTTTCCCGTGGACTCTTAGAATGCTATTTTGCTTCACTGCTAAAGCGCCCTACATCTTTTCGTAACATATACACTCGTGCCATGTGAGTATAGAAGCGTGTATAAGCTATTAGTTATAACAAACAATCATAAACCAATAATGCGCCCTCCACCATATTTTGCAAATCACACCAAATAGTTAAATGAAACACAAAGGAGAAAATTCCAGCTTGGAAATTACAATTATTATAGATTATAGCAACAAATATTAGGGCGATATAAATTTTAAAGAAATCATTGCTTCATTTTTTGTCTTTCAAAACATTTCCAATTGATAATTATTATTATTCAAACAGTGCACGAGGGGTTTTTTTTTGGTTTTACTTTTCATTCATTTTTAATGTGTGGTGGTGGTATGTGTGTAAATTTCGGATTCTAAAAAGTATATACCAACTGAAATTCCGAGTGATTGCAATATTTAAAATCCCAGAATTACCAGCTGATATTTACCTCTAAGAACCATATGAGCCATGCAAATTGTTAGCAATAAGGTTTTAAGGTCAAACTAGTTATACTGTGATGATGTCCCATAAACGAGCATAATACTCAACAGCTCTGAGATACGTATTGTTAGATACTTTTGATTTGAGTTTATCACCATGAGAACATTATTCTATTAGTGTATTTAATGAATTTATGGCAGTGTTTACTATACGCACCTTCTTCTTGCAGAGTGGAAATAGTCATTTGTGAACTTTCCAGTTGATCGGAAAGCCTCGAAGCGGCTCGCAAGCCCTGATTGGCATCGGCTAGTTGCTGATTCAAGGCTGCAATGTCGCTTTCCAACTTAACATACTTATCTTTCTCCGCCTGCAGTGCATTGTGCAGTTTTTGAGTGGCAATTTTGATTTCGTTTTCTTTATCTAAAATTTGAATATTCCCAAAATTAGAAAAAAAAAACTCCTGTAGATGACTTGCATACTCACCATTTTGAAACTGCTCTAGTGCACACTGTAGATTCACCAGTGCGGCCTGATTCTTCGATTCACGATCCTCTGCCAAGCTCAGCTTGGCAACTAACTCGTCACGTTGTTGGGTAACTAATGCATATTGCGCTTGCAACGTTTCAGCATGCTGGTTTGCACGAATACTTCGAAAGGAAGGAAAATAAAATTATTCAGCCATTAAATTTTAAATAACAACCATGAGAGACCGATGAAAATTATTTTCGAAGTTAACCTGCTTTTGGGGACGTTACACAAAGTGGTGTGTGTTCGTGACAAATGTTCTGAGAAGATAAGAGTGCTTTTCGTCTCTGCGCATTTTTTTGCTGCCATTGTTACTTTTGTCGCGGTAATTAGCTGGGTCAAGGTGATAAAAAGTCGTTGAAAAAGGAGCCTCTATCACCGAGACAAATTCGAAACATTGGATGTTAATTAACATGCGTGGCAAATTGGTGGATATTTTACTCTGTGGTATTACAAAATTTTGTTAGAGTGCAATACTACCGATTGGCTACGAATGATTCATATTAAATCAATTTTTGCAACAGACAGGCTCTGAGCGAATTGAAAAATTAAACTGCATTGGAACATACATACATATACGTACAGTGGAGTGCAAAATTATTATGTGTGCTCAATGCAGCCTTGTCAACAGGAAATCCGATGCATTCTTACATCTGAACTCAAACACCTTGACTACGCCGACGATGTATGCCTCCTGTCTCACAGAATAATGGACAACAAATTATCAAATGATAATAAATGTGGAGAGGAAAGCAGATGTCGTTGGGCTGAAAATTAACTCGGCAAAAACAAAAATGATCAGCCTAAGACCAAACTCTATCGTCGGTGTCATCACAGGACACTGCCAGCAGACTAGGTGTCCCGGCTAATGATTTCTGCAGAATCTGCTTAGACGAGGAGGAAATGGAAAGTGTCTCACACCTTCTCTGCTCATGTCCGGCCCTAGCGTCTATTCGACACCTACATCTAGAAGCCTACTTTTTCGATAACTTATGTGAACTTAGTGCGGTTCCCATTAAAAATCTACTACGCTTCATTATAGGCTCCAAATTGTTTCCCTCGGATACTTTATTGGATTGACCACGGTCAAACCATGTGGCGGCACAATAGATAAACTCTGGTCTAAGTGCACATCTAAGCCACTTCATACTTACCTAAGACCAAACTCATCAACTCATATATGTTTTGCTGGACAGATGGTTGAGAGAGTAGTTTCCAATACCTTAGGAGTATTGTCTCAATCGATGGCGGAACCCAACTGGATATAGCGGAGTATTGTCTCAACCGATGGTAGAACCGAACTGGATATAGGCAACCACATAGGCAAAGCAAAATCAGCGTTTGGGATGCTATCCACAATTTGGCGAAGTAATGCAATTACGACTGTTCCGTTCCAACGTTGAATCTGTGCTACTATATGGATGTGGTACCTGGAGGGTGACCACCACTATCACGAGGAAGCTGCAAACGTTTGTCAATAGGTGCCTACGCTACATCTTAATGATATTCTGGTCAAGGCGTATCTCTAACGAACAGCTTTTTCAGAAAACGGACCATGAACCTATAGGCTCAATCATACAATGAAGAAAGTGGCAGTGGATTGGTCACACTCTCCGAAAGGATGACAGGTCCATTGCTAACCAAGCGTGGCAATGGAACCCGCTTACTCAGAATGGCAGGATGCACAGCGGTCCTTGAAGTATGTGGCAAGGAACAGTTGAGAAAAAAGCACGGCAACTGGGAAAAAGTTGAGGAGAGCTGAGGCTCATATCCAGAAATTGCACTCGATGGCGCGTATGCATAGTAAAGGCCATAGGACCCACAAGGGGATACAGGACATAAAGTGCAAAATAATAGGTGCTTTATTAAAATTAGTGTAAATCCGAACAAATTTTAGAACACAAACAAGACTCGCACAAACTGCCAGTCACTGTCTGCTCCCAAGTTATTGAACTTTGACTGATCAGACTGAAAGGCATTTCGTTATTCTGCAGCTGGCCAGCATCTAAGTGAACTTTGGCACAGATTTTTCGTCTCTGACGATGTTGAGAAATTAGGTTAAGTTGACGACTGGATGGCGCAGTCAGTTAAGTGCCTGCCCTAAGTGAGAGGGGTCCCCGGTTCAAATCCCAGTGAAAGCAAAGTTAATACGTTTTTTTCCGGTTTTTCAAATCAGTTCCAGATCCCAGCCGTTGGGATCAAATTAACGAGACTATCATTGGAGCGGTCTATCAGTGGTAGTAGTCTGACTGTTGGCATCACAATCGACAAGCATGGTCTAAGTGTGCTGTTGCTGGTGGCAGCCCCCTAACCTAACCTAATCTAGGTTTGACTAAGAAGTTAGCAACGGACCTTGTGCGGACATACCATAAAGTTCGTGGTTAATAAGCCTTCTTCTTATTCTTGACGTGTGTACAATGAGGCTCAAGTTTATTTAATTTGCTTCGACGTGTCAAATGTATCGTTTTTAGCAAGCCTCACAATTCGGCAATCGGTGTTAGATGTCGTTTTATGTGACAGACCTTGCGTTTTGCGCAAGTTTAAGGCATTGGGTGCCATGTTTTGAGAGCATCCAACTGTTTTCAAAATAAATTAGTACGTTTTTTCACTTTTCATGTATTTTATTGATGGTTTTTTGTACAATGCGTTTTAGGACCAATTTTAACATATCTGATGTCTATCTTGTATTATTTTGGATAAACAAGTGGAAGTAGGTAAGGGTAAACCAAATAGAAGAAGAGAATATCAACTCCAGATGGAGGGATATTAGAGATATCCTACTGGTGACAGGTAAAAGACATTTAAACAACAGAGATCAACGACCAAGAAATGAGTGGATGACGGATGAAATACTAATACTAATGGACGACTGGATGGCGCAGTTGGGTAAGTGCCTGCCCCAAGTTAGAGAGGTCCTAGGTTCGAATCCGAAAGTGAATTCGAATCTGGTCCAGTCACCATTTGCCGTGACACAGCTAATAGTTAACCTATTCAATGCAATCTATAGATATGGCCCGATTACGATTGATTGGCTACAAACTCTCTTCTTTACACTACCGAAGAAAAATAATGCAACACATTGTGCTGATACTTAATGAGCCACACGCTAAACATCTTCCTAAAAGTTATCCACAGATAAATATATTAAAAATTAGAAGAGGGCATTAGCTCTTTTCAATTTGGTTTCAGAAACGGTTTTTGTACGCGAGAAGCATTGTTCGCATTCAACATGCTGACTCAGCGTAGCTTGGAAATGAAGAAATACGTTTTTGGAGACGTTTTCGGATGGGGCAACCGAAATAGCGGCTGTTGTTTATGAAAATATTACGAATTAATATAAAATTACATTATTATTGCATTTTGCAAATTTGATTGCAGCTTTCCTTTGCAAGATTATAGAAAAAAATTTACTTTTTGAAATAAAAGCTTTGCACCTATTATTTTGCACACCACTGTATATAGCAAATAAAATGCATTGGAGCTGACTATTCATTCGATCTCTCATAATAAATCTTCGACTCTGAGTCTATGGGACAAGGCAACAGCGGACGTTCACGATTAAGGTGGCGCACACAAGTGGCGAGAAAATTGGTGTGCAAAGTTGGAGACGGTTAGCGAAAGATCGTGCTAGCTGTTGGTTAATACCCTGTTCCACCCCACATTGTAACGCCACAAGAAGAAGAATATTAATAAAAATTAAATTTTTACTCACCTAGCCGATGTATATGCATGACTTGACTTTGAAACTTCCTCTTGCAGAGTATTCATCTGTGCTTTTGTTTCGTCAATTATGCTCTGCATTTCAATTGTTTCTTGCGTATGGGAATCTTCCAATTCAACCAAATGCTGGCGCAGGCGTTCTAAATCTCTCTGAAGGTTTGAATTTGTTTCAGCCAATTCAATTTTGTCCTGTTGCAGCAGCTTCTGTTTCGATTCTTCTGAGAGTAGGTTGTTGGTGAGAATATCTGACTTTTCCTTAAGAAACGTTATCTGATCTTGAAGTTTCTCTATCTCTTTTGCATCGGCGGATATTTTTGCGGACAGGTTTTCACATTGCTCACATGTCTTGGCAGACAGTTGATTCTTCTCCTGCTCGGTGGACTGCAATAATTGGCTCAGGCGTTGTATCTCCATGTAGTATTGCATGTTTTCAGAGTGCTTTGCTTGAAGTGTTTTAATAATCTCATTCTTCTCAAAATTCAAAGACTCAATGGTTTTTTCAAGCTCAGCGGTTGCTAATAATTCACCCTCCAGTTTCGCAAGCTTTTCCAAATATGAAGTCTTCTCTACGTTTAGGACGTCCAATTTCTTCTGAAGATGCTCGTTCTCAATTTTCAGCGACTCCACGACCGACGAATCGGGACGCTCCCGTTCGTCTTGGATTAGCTCTTTAATCTTCGCGTCCATTTTCGAAAGCGCAATGTCTTTTTGACGGTTCACTTGTTCAAGATGTTCAGTTTCCTTCTTTGAATCCGCCAGACTTTGTTTTTGCGTCTGAATACTTTGAACAGCATCAGAGAGGTCGGCGTTTAGGCGCTCTATTTGCTTCTCTAGGTCCACGCATTGATCCTTGTACTGAGACAGTTGTAAATCAACTTCGTACTTCTTGTCGCCAGAATTCATTTCGTTCATTTCAAACAGGAGATTGCACTTTTCAAGTTCCAGGGAATCCACTTGCTCTTTGAGTGTTTTCCTGTCGGCAACCAAATTGGCGTTGATGTCTTGAACCGACTTCAGCTGGTTGAGAAGCTCGTGCTTTTCATTTTCCAAATCTGAAATCTTCTCGTTCAACTCTCGGTACTCCTCCTCCAGAGTTGTATTTAAACTGCGGCACTCGTCAAGTTGATTTTCTAACATCAGTAGATTTTCCTCGTTATTTTCTGATATCGTTTCAAGTTTGTTTCGCTTGTAGTTCTCTAATTCGTTCAATAGAATTTCGTTGTTTTTCATTAATTCATCGCACTGTATGATATACTGTCCGATGTCTGCCTCAAGAGTTTTCTTTTCGTGGTCCCAAGATAGTTTGTTGTCTTGCAGATCCAGAATCTCCTCTGACATTTGCGACAAATTCTTTTCCAAAACCTCGATTTGCCAAATTTTGTCTCGTATTTGTCTGAAGGCCAACTCAATGCTGTCCTTGCTGGTTTCTGATAACTCAATCCTTGTATAGTTGGAGAGCAGATTTTTGATATGACTCAACTCAATAGAGTTGCCAGTGCTGGTTGAGCTCTGATTCAGGCTGGATTCTAGGTCAATGAGTTTCTTTTGCAGATCAACGTTTTCCATCATGAGCTTGGACTCTACGTCGGATGCGTTCGCTTCGCATTTGTTCATGTTGTCATTGATTGTCTCCATTTCTTGCTTCAGAGTTTCGTTTGCCTTCATCAGCTCTTCAGTAAGTTCCTTTTGTTTTTCTAAAATGGTTTCCAAATCACATTTCTCTGAGACAAGAACATTGATTCTTTCTTGCAGTGAACCCATTTCCCGGTCACTTCTTCCAACCTTCACCTTCAATTCCTCAATAGACATTTCCAATTGCGAAACCGAGAGGGTTTTTTCCATTTCCAGATCTTGAACTTTCGACTGATATGTGCCATTTTCCAAAAGCAGCTCAGCTATCCGATTTTCCAATTGCTGTAGTTTCTCTTCAAGTTCATCTTTATTCACGGCGGATGGTGGTGGGGATTCAGTCTCCACTACAGGAACAACGATAAAATCATCATCAACACTTTGCTTTCCCGACGAACTCTCGCTCAATTTCTTTTCAGTCTCCTCTACAATTTGATTGCTTCGCAGACTCTCAAGTTCTCGTGTCAGTTCGATAATCTTTTCTTGAAGTGCAGACTTCTCTTCGTTTTCGGATTCGGCGTTTTCGTTAATTTTTTCTACCAACTCCGCGACATCTTTGTCTCTTTTGTTAAGTAGTTCTTGTAACCCTTTATGCTCATCCCTGTTAGTAGTAAGTTCATTGCTTAAACCTTCGACTTTATTCTTAAGATGCACATTCTCTTCGACGTATTTCGTATACGCCACCTGGAGGTTGTCTAACTTTTTGCGTAGTGTTTCGGTTTCTTTTTCTGTGGTTAGGAATTTTGTAGCATGCTCTTTTTTCAAAGCTTCATAGTCGTGGCTCATAGAGGTCAGTTTTTGCTGCAAGTCCGTCTTCAGCTCTAAGACATTTTGGATTGCCACCTGATGTTGCGCATCCAACTCTTCGATATTGGAGTTTAATTGGGCATTCTCCTCTTCAAGTTTGGTAACTTTCTCACTCAACGCTTTGTTTTCTTTTTGCAATTTTTTAAGCCGTCCAGCTGGTGGCGGTCGTTTTTCATTGTCGCTCTCTGACGAATTTGTAGCCGCATTGTCTGCCCAGTACCAACTGTCTTCAAGGGCGACATTTTTCAGGACACCCTGAAATAAGGATAGGTTATGTTATTAATTAATAAACAAGGGCCAAAAATATAATTAAAATTATTAACTAAATGAGAAGCTGTGAGCTCAAAGAGCCTTAAAAATGGTAGCTTCTAATAATATTTCGATACGAAATGTACTTTTACTTTTTCCTTTTAAATACCGCCTAAACTGTGAACTGTGTAAACGTTTTCACCTCTGGCTAATTTTTGACATTTCCACAAAGGTGAATAAAAATTTTGTATTTTGCTGTGTAAACAAAAATAATACAGGGTAGGCCATTAAGTGGTTTTCTTTTAAATCATAGGTTATTCGGACACTGACAGCTGTTTCCCGCTCGAAATCATGACAGAAAATCAGTATCATACCTCTACGGAACGAAATGATTCGCTTTACACTTGAGCAACGTTGGCAAGTATTGAAAACTTATTTCCAAAGTGAGTGCTGTGTAGCCCAAACAGTGTGTTTCTTGAAAAGAAGTTTTGGCCGAAATGAAGCACCACCGCGACCGCGACTTCTGTATGCAAGCTTGTGCGAAAAGTTCGTGAGAATAGTATACTAGTGAAAAACACTCATGCTCCTCGTCGTCGTACGATGCGGACAGATGAGAATGTGGCTGCTGTGGCCGAGAGTGTGAGACTCAATTCACGAGCATCGTCTCACCATCGATCTCAACAGCTCACGCTCACATTTCATGCAGTAGCCTGAGGGAAATTCTGCACAAAGATCCCGGATTATTCGCTTACAAGGTCCAATTGATTCAGAAATTGAAGGCACGCGACCTACCGCTTCGTTAACGCCTCGCAGTTTGGTCTGCTTTAAGGAGCAACTTAAATTGGACAACGATTTTGGGCGAAAAATCACCTTTTCTGATAAGGTGCATTTTCATCTCGGAAAAATTGCCACATCTGGGGCTCGGAAAACCCGCACTTTGTTGTCGAGAAGCTATTACATCTACAAAGTGTGACAGTTTGGTGAGGATTGTGGTGGCATCATTGGATCATTTTTCTTCGAAAATGAGGTTGAGAACAATGTTTCGTTCAACGGCGGGAGTTACAGAGCCATGTTAGCCGACTTTTTTTTGTGAAATTGAAGATATGGATTTGGCCGACCTCTGATTCATGCAGGATGACGCGCCATGCGATCGATCTTTTGCGCACCAATTTCCCAAATCGTGTTATCAGCCGTCTTGGCGATGTCAATTGGCCGCCTCAGAGCTGCGATTTGATTCCTTTGGACTTTTTTTGTGGAGAACCGTGAAGGGCCGATGTTATGCCAGCAATCCGGAGACAATTCAAGCACTTAAGGCCAATATCATCCAAGCAATCCGTGAGCTACAGCCCGAAACCGATGTCTTGGAAAATTTGGGTGACAGAATACGCTACTGCGAAGTCAGCCGAGGCAGCCACTTAAACGACGTTGTATTTCATAGTTAATGGGAATACTTGTTCTTACTAATAAAGCCATAATACATGGAAAAAATTTAATTTTGTTAATTTCATTGCCTTTTTAAAAAGAAACTTGTATTTGGACTGCCCTGTATTATTTGACTGCCAGGCTTTGTGTTGAAGAGAACGGGATACGTCTTATTAGTTTGGAGTTTTGGCCCCAGTTAGTCGAGAAACTTTCACAGACTGTCGTTCTCGAAATCGAATAAATAAACTCATAAACTCCTATAAATTAACTCATTTATCACCAGCTGTAGCCTCAACCATTTAAACAAATCACGCTACTCTGTGCTTTATACCGTTTTGATTTTTAGTTAGAAGAAAGTTAGATTTTATTTAATGTTCCCCATATTTTGTTCTATCAAACAATAGATTCCCCCTTTCCCCTGCAACCAAGGTTTAGACCGCAATTCCCCATGAAAAGGGAACTTTCTACGATCTGGCAACACTGTTACCTTTAACTTCAATTTTAACCTCATATGTAGGTCTCAGATTTTTATGCGCTAAAAAACACAAAATATGCGCATTAAGTGTTTTTTGAAATTTTCAAAAAGAAAACTGGAAAGTTGGAATTGTGTTTAGTGCTACCAAGTTGTTTATTCCATGTAGGATGGAACTGAAAGTTTTAAGGTGTGTATGCACGTTTTTCAAAGTAAACATTTTAAAGTTTACGAATATATGAACTAAAAATATGCCTTTATTTTAAAAATATGTCCAATAAACCAAAAATAAAAATTTATATGCATAAACAAAATATGCTCTAACGATTAAATGTCATTTTAAAGGAAATCTACTGAATCGAATAACTATATTATTTGTTTGCTTCTATCTTTATCCAAATAAATATTTATTAACATAGAAATCCTAGCCCTGCTCATAAATGTCAAGAGGATAATATCTTAACGCATTTCACACACGGTCTTTAATATGCTATGTTCCCACCAAACGGTTTCGTCAAATTTATCCAAACCTCCGAGGTTTCGCCATGCATTATCGGGGTTTTGAAACCTCACGGTTTCAGCGAAATCTAGTTGAAACCCCCTTAAATTCATCCGTTCGTGAGAGGTTGCCTACAGCGTGAACTTCCGTTTATTTTGGTGTTCATTTTTAGATGTCAAAATAATAAGAGATAATATTTTCAATAGAAATATTTCTTATTATTTATACATTTATACATACAACATGTGTTGTTATAAATGCATTTCTTTGTACCGCGAAAGAACAAAATACGGAAATCATTTTTCATTTTTTCTATGTATTATTTGTTTTGGTGGGCACTTCATAATTGACAGCAAATTACATTTGAAAACATTTCAACTCGATGGAAACGGCTTATTTTTTTCATTGAAAGTTCATCTAAACCACGCGATTTCGGTGGGAACATAGTGTCAAGCGGATAATATTTCAACGCAGTTTACACACGGTTTTAATTACTCCTTTTTTTCTGCTTCGAAAAATGGACACATACACATTTAGGTAGTTGTCAATAGTTCTTAAGTAAATCGAATCGAACATACCTCTTAAATAAATAATCAGTCTTAAAAGATAGCAGGGGCGAAAATATTGAGCATTTCCTATCTGTAACTAAAAGTACAAAGCTAACGATTACAGGAACCATAAAGTCATACAGTGCCGGCGACATTTAAAAATACTGCAAAGCCAAGTTAAGTTACTCATACCTCCTTTTTTTTCTAAGAACTTTCAAGACCGCTGCTTGCTACATGCTTAGTGTTTCGATATGTACTACATACATTCACGTGAACATAGATATGTCGAAATCGTACCGAATCGTAGATAAGAAATAAATAAGAATGAGGTAATATAAAATACAACTTTTGCAGATATGTTTGGGGTAACGTGTTCTTATTTTCACTGAAATTTCGTCAAAATAAATACAACAAAATGTTAGAATCGAACAAACTTTTGGTTTGACTTGGGCATAAAAAACGAAGATCATCATAAAATAGAATTTAAAAACTCTCTGTCCGGAATTTTTCTAGTCATCTGACCATGTGACCACGCTGAACCAAAATCTCAGTGAGGCATGAAACATAAGCTACCGATCTAATCAGTATCCCAAAGTAGAAGCGTATATTAACATCATTTAATAATTCAGCACTAATTGCACTCGATACATGTTTGAACCTGTACATATGCACATGAATACCTTGCCAATGGTTCAGAAAACGAACAGAGCCTGAGGATGATAAACATGAATACAAAAAAAAATGCTAAAAACTATTGTATGAAGCAACCTGTTGCGCTTAAAAGTCATATGCCCATTGTTGTTTGACTCCCGCCCGCGTTTTGTGTGTTATTATCTTAAAACGCACTGACCTGCTTTTGATATAGCGTAATGATTTCTAGTTTGACGGTATAGTTTGTGGAGTTCAGCCATTTGCTTAGTCATATTTAGGTTTGGGCACGAACAGACAATTTTCGAATGCACTACGGACCATTTATTAGAGACATGGGCACATGTGAAGGTACATTATTCTGCACAATGGTGTATGACCGTCAGAATGTACACCATAACGTAATGGACGATGGATAGACAAATCTGGGTGACACAGAAAATACATATTTAAAGAGAGATGAAGCAAGCAGTAAATATCTGTCTTTTTCAAGTTATTTACAAGTGGGCATGTACATAAAGGGTGACCAGATAGCAACGATAGTTTTTTCAATTCTTATGTTTCGGAAGCCGTCAAAGTTACCAACGACATCTAGCTGCCAAAATATTCAGTAAGGTTTGTCTTTTGATCGTGCATCGTTTCACACTTGCCGAACGTGTGGAAATCATTTGAAAATATTATCGAAATTCCGTCTCAGTTGTAAATACGCAAACTGATTTTCATCGTGAGGTCTGTCGGCATCATGGGTTTAGTGTGCAGGCAATCGTCGCACCGTGAAAAAGTTTGAACATGAGCACACTCTTTTGGACAGAGATTGGTGCGAAATGAAAAAAACATAGCCGCCAATATCGAAGAAGATGATGCCGATCGGCTGAATTTTAGCATCGCCAGAAAGTCAACTCCGTTTATATTGCGTTCAGTATAAAATAAGACCCAGAAATACCGATTCGGCGCCGATCAAATGAGTTGGTCATCGCCAGAGAATCAACCCGCCTTTTTTGCAGTTGAATTTGGGCCTAATTCCGTATAATACTGTGCGACCTGTCAATACAATATGTCTCTATAGGTTGCCACCTGTCGCTGCCTCTACGGCAGGGTTGTACAAGAGGAAAAAAAAAAAAGACTGTGCTGACGCAAACATTTAAGCCGAAAGACCACTGAAAATGCCGTGAGTTCTCCTATTGGACACAGGATATTTTGGCCGGATATCCAAATTTTGGCCAAAAACGGGACGGTACCCATTTTTGATTGATCGGATAACACCATTAACGTCAATGGTCTCAGGTATAGAGCGATGTTAACCGACTTTCTATGACCAGTGCTCAAGATCATCGATATATCTGAGTTATGGTTCCAAGGAGACGGCGCTACATGCGATACAACCGATGCAACGCACGAAGTTGTGAAGGATAAATTTGGCGACTGGATCATCTCACGGCGAGTGTTCATTAATTGGCCGCCGCGATCATGCAACTTGACACCACTTGAGCTGGGGTTACGCTAAGTCTTTAGTCTACGCTAACAGCTAACCACTTTGGACGAGCTTTAGGCCAACATTCGACACGCTTTTGCCGAAATAACGCCAAAATTGAGTAAAAAAAATGGACCAACCGCTTGAAGAACAGCCAGCGAAACCGAGCCGGTGAATAGTGTGCTATTTGAATGGTGCTTCTTCTTTACATAATGACATGAATGTAGCTTCAAAATTAAGCCTGAATCAATTTTATATCACATCGTTGTCTTATTCAAATGTATTTTCCTATCGTTCTTATCTGGTCACTCTGTACATATTTCGTGTGATGGTTAATTTTCAGGAGCTATTCCCTTAAGGATAAGGTACAAGATGGCGCAATCATTCTATCGGGAGATGTTATAATTTTTGCAAATGGCGTCGTACGTTAATCATATTTGACATTTGTGAACTATACAGCAGCAGTGTACAAACAGACAAGGAATGGAGCAGACAAGCAGACTCCGCAAGAGCGTGAAATAATTGTGTTCACGCGGGAGAAGTGCTGTAAATTTATGAGGACGCCATCGGCAATACTTTCACTGTTACTGGGGAACACTACAGGGCCATGATTTTTTACTGCCGGAATTGAATGAGCAGTGCTTGGTGAAAGTGTGTTTTCAACAAGACGGTGCAACTGGACACAGCACGAGCCACAATGGATATTTTGAAGAAATCGTTTCCTGGCCGCGTTATCTCCCGTTTTAGCGATCAAGATCGCCCGATTTAACCATCCCAGACTTCTTTCTTTGGGGCTACTTGAAATCGCGGTCTTATGCCAACAAGCCTCAGACAATCGCAGCCCTAAAGGAGAAAATTCGACAGAAATTCGAACAGTTATCACCGGAAATCTTGTGGAAAGTCATGGGAAATGCGATAAAACATATTTGTGTCAGCACTGGCGGCACCCACTTGACGGATATCATCTTTTCCACTTAGCAGAAAAATTGTAAAGGTCCAAATAAAGATTTCCATCACTCAAAATCATTTTTTTTATTTAGTAAAAAAGTAATTCAAAAACAAAATTGGATGGTTAATTTTGCGCCACCTTGTATTAAACAATGTTCTCTCCATTCACGTCGCATGTCATTAGACAGAACCAGGGAATTATCATTTCACCATGGGAACAGGTCTCATCCAATAACCTAATTATTATTTTTTCAAGTCACACAACGGTTTATGTGTCCCGAAGAAAATGCTTGTCAAATGCGAACTTTGATTTTCTTAGCATTCTATCATTAATTCTTTTCAATCTACGACCTTAAAGCATTCAGCGAACATTATTGATCAGGACGTTTTCTTTATCTCCATTTAGGTGTCAATGGATCAAGTTACAATATTGATTTTGACAGCCTGTTGAAAAACAAATACTCCATGTTATACCAAACCAAGGAATTGTTATCTCACAATGACGTCTGTTAACCCCAAAATGAAACGCAAATGTAAGACTTCACTGATAAACGGGTATTAACCATCATTTTATCTAACCCACCACCTTTACAATTAAAATTCCCGCCAACATTTATCAACCGTTCTCTGTACTCTAATTTAGGGATATCCACCCGTTCTCTTCAAACACGTACAAACATATACAGGTACGTATGTATATAATGTACAAATGTGGGTTGATAAAAGCGTCTGCCATTACTGCATACACGCTCGCAGGTACACAACGTAGGCAGATAAACCTTTTGGTACGATCACCTGTGTTAATACCAAAAACAAATGAAGTCATTGTATCTTAATTAGCTTTTTTATCAGTAAGCCAAGTAAAATAAACCATTTTGTGAATATTTCCACCTTTACATTTAGTCAGCAATAACATGCCTTTAACGACCGCCCGCCCGCATGTTCGTAATGAGACAAAAAGCGAAAAGGAAAAATTCTTAATCATGCGTTGGGTCTTAAATAAACAATAAATAAATACAATGAATAATGCTCGGAAACAGTATATTCCCACAGCGTTGACTGCGCCATGCAAATTCAGCAAGACTTTCAACTCGCTTTCGGGCTCGTAAAAAGAATGCCTAATGCCTGACACCACGACAATACCATGATTCTCATAGCTTACGTTACCCGATCGCCATTTTCCCCGCATATTGTCGATAACAATAAACTGCAGAAAGCAACCAACTTGTATACAAAAACCGTAAGCAAAAAAAAAATGAAAACGATTAAATGCAGAGTCATGAGCGCGACATCGCGCGAGACTCGGGCCTTGTGACACACTGTGCCTCAAAACAATAGAAGCTGTCATTTGTTGCAATTAACCGAGCCTAAGCGTAGCGATGAAAACCACATATGCACCCCAACAGGCACGTGCAAGTTTGTACCTGTCTGCAAATAGCGGAAATATATTTCGTTTTAACGTGCAATTAATGGATGAAAGCTGAAAACCGCTTAAAAACGCTGTGCAGCGAAAAAGATTCCATGAAAATATCACATTATGCAAAGACTGCGACTCTTGTGGTTGATTAACTATCTCAAAAATGTATTTTCGCCTATCGAATGCACATACGGTCTCAATTTCTAAACTGGTGTCGATGTTTTTTATCGCTACTGTACTTAACTGCAAACAGTTTTCTGGAAAAACCATCAGGTATAATGGAGCTCTCCAGTGCATTCGTATATCTATTTTTTTTTTTATTATTTCTCAGTATTTAACAGAGAGACTGATTTACAACAGGCAGCCATTTAAGATGTACGGTTTTGCATTCCCTCTCATCAACAGTTAGTGATGAATTTTGTGAGATGGCCATTCTCCTGACGAGGGAAATATGAGCGTTAACAAATAAATAAATAGGAAGTCGTAATACACTCAAAATTGATACGAATATGAAATTGAATACACGGCGTACATCCGTAAAAACATGGCTTTTGTATTTACTTCGATTTCTAAATTTTGGGGTGATTCACAGAACACATGTGCATAAGTGTGTGTATGTCACCATTGGTTTTCTGTCAAACTAATAAGATCGATTGTGTTTGACATACATACGAGGAGTATGTAAGAATTTTGGAATTTTATCTATCGTTGTCAAGATAATACAAAAATGATTTAAAGGTTTTTTTTAACAGTGTCATCAAATTGAATCGGGAACTTCCATCAAGTTGATAGATAAGTTACAAAGACATTCTTATATAACCGACAGTTTTACATATCTTCGATAAATTCTAAATTCCTCTAGGGCTGTGTTAACAAATATGCAAAATCTGGATACATTTTTTTGTGAGTTAAAAGTATCGACAGATCTTTAAAAGTTTGAAATCAGCTAAAAATAGCTGGTTTTTGATAGTATTATACAGGGTGGGCTAAATACAAGTTTTATTTTAAAAATGAACAAAATTACTCTTGAAGAGAATGAATAAAACACGACTGTTTACTTTGAAAGAACTTAAGGGTGCGAGGCTTTATTTCACTTAAAGGAAGAAGGACATAAAGGAAAAGAAAGATAAGAATGATGATAAATAGAAAGAAAAGAAAAAGAAACCAGTGTTGCCACTTTATAATTTTCAGTATGTAACATGTATTATGTATATGTATTATGGCTTTATTAGTAAGAACAAACATTCCCATTAGTTATAAAATGCAACGTCGTTCAAGTGGCTGCCTCGGCTGGCTTCGCATTCTGTCACCCCAATTTTTGGCCTTAAGTGCTTGAATACGACTGGATGGCGCAGTTGGTTAAGTGTCTGCCGCAAATTAGAGGGGAAGAGAGGTGAAATCAAATCTGGTCCAGTCATTATTTGCCGTTGGGATAAAATTAACGGCACTGGAGTAGATTGCTACCTGGCTGTACAATGGACCAGTTTTGAGTCTGAGTGCTCCAGTAGTGTTTCAAAAATCCTCCGAAAAAAAGTTCTTGAATAGTTTCCGGATTGTTGTCATAACATCGGTCCTTCACGGTTCCCCACAAAAAAAAAGTCCAAAGGGGTTAAAACGGAGGCAGCCAATTGACATCGCCAAGACGGCTGATAACACGAATTGGGAAATTGGTGCGCAAAGGATCGATTGTGGCATGGGCTGTGAGGCATGGCGCGCCATCCTGCATAAACCAGAGGTCGTCCAAATCCATGTCTTCAATTTCAGTAAAAAAAAAAGTCGATTAACATGGATCTGTAACCGTTAAAAAAAGTCGGTTAACATGGGTCTGTGGGCGCCGTGGCCGTGTGGGTTCGTGCGTCGACCCATGCGCATTCGACTTTCACAGTCTGGGTTCGAGTCCAAGTTCAGACAAACAATTTCTCAAAAAAAAAAAAACATTTTTTTCGCGGCTCCTCTTTCGAGTCGCTGACAATGCTCAAAGAGTATAACTGTCTAGAAAAAGCTTCTCAAAATCGCCATTCGGAGTCGGCATTAAACTGTAGATCCCCTCCACTCATGAGAGAACAATAGCACGTACAACACGAGTGGTTGCTGAGAAGCTAGGCCCAGGTCCACCTCGGACTGTAGCGCCGCCATTATTATAATTATTATTATTATTTGACAGCCAGGCGTTCATTAAAGCAATATCTGCAACTGAGTGAGAAGTGACTTCTCACCCATCTACTCACAAATCTAATGCAATTCACACACAAATTTTTGTTCATCGGCAACCCCTTTTTCTCTCTTGTTCTATACATTCAGGAAACACTTGGAGTATTTTAAGATAAGTAACAAAACCTATAGTGCAGGTCTGTTGTGAAAACATGATCATTAAGTTTCTGGAAGGCCAAAATCAATAACTGAAAAAAGTTCCTCATTTTTGTACATTTATCAAATCAGCTAATGATACTCATTTTAATACCAATTGTCGGCTCGGATAAAAGATATCATTAGTTCATATGACCAAGTAATGAGTATGCATAGAATAATTCCGTTATTTATGTCCAATTCACAATCGCACAGTTTTGTTTAATGCGTTTGTGTTAAATTGGTTCCGGATACAAAATCCGTTTCTCCGCTGATAAGGCACCAGGTGACTAACAAGAGGGTCTTGATTAGATGATTAGATCGATCTAAGAAGCAATCTCCTCTTGAGTGATTAAACATGTTATCGTGACATAATACTGAGATAAAGAAAAATTGAGCACTTAAAGTGAAGGATTAATCATAAGGGGTTGTGTTCGTCAACCTATCGTAAGGCAGTTCAACGGGAGTAGGTAATCAGCAGGAAAGACACCATCTAACGGTTGTCATAACTGTGTTACAAAAAAAATATGTTGAAGAATAAACAAATTGACTTTAGGAAACTTAAGCTTATGTCAGAGCCGAACGAAAAGTATTTAGAAGCACCGTTACATTTTTAAGTGTCAAAAATTGTTTATAGAGTCTTAAGGAGAATTCAACTGTCTATTAATATTTGCAAACGTAGAAAATGTTTTATTTCGATCCCGCACAAGTAGATAAAATTGAACGAACTTACCGAAACTAACCGAAGCAGTAAGTCAAGCACAGTGTATCATTTTTGTGTATTCGCTCGGTTGCTTCAATTCTTTAAAGTTTAAATGAGGCCATCATTGTCGGCCTGTTAGACTTGTGTTGGTTATAAAAGCAATATATGAATTCACATTGAAACCTCGACAAACAAGAAATTTTTTTTAAAATCGAATCGAATATGAAATGAGATGCGGCAGTGTTTAATAACATTTATCGATGTTCTGCCTCTTAGATGTCTAACTGCCACAGTTTACGCGGAGCAGAATATCATATAAAATAGTTAGTCCAACACTGTCCTTGGCTTCTTTAAAATAATGAGATCATTGAATGCTAACCTGGCGATTTTTCTCAATGCAAATTCAGCACTAAAACACATTTCATTGCACTCAACACAAAGTACATTGTACCACATGTATCCAGACACAATGTTACACGTTGCACCCAATGTTCAGATCAGATATCAAACACGAGATTTAGGCGAGGACTGCAACAATATGAAACGATCATCAGCTCGGCTCGTAAAGCCACATGTAATATTGCGGTTGACACTGTAAATTAATTATTTCATGTTCATAGCTTTGTCATTTTGAACCGAATAAATATTTTATCTTCACCGACAGACCGCATCTGAGCGCTTCCATAAATCACAGCGATGAATGTCTTCTATTTTTCCATTAAGAGCGATAACACTAAGCGGTGCAACACACTCAACTCGGAAGGGGTGTATTTCATGAAGCTGGCATTTGTTTTGTCATACGTTTTATCCTATGTTGATATTTCGACGTAGTTATTCGTACAGTTGATAAGATTATGAAAATTGTCAATAATGACAGCTATTGCAGCCACCAATTGAGCCCGTGAGTCACTGTCTCCTAAGTTTCCCGCAAAACGATGACTTGAACTAACATCACAATGATTTTAATTTCGCCATATACTCGTTGTATACTCAACGACATTGTAAACGATGAGCAATACTCGTATCCAAAAAATATGTTATATATTCACAATCTTATCACCGTTAGTGTTTGCTGGGTCAACATGAATGCGATAGTGTCGTGATCGATCTTTGGTGGCGTTGGGGCTCTCTACTCTTTTAATGAATGTTCCTGTTCCTGTAACTGTATTTTAGTTAATAAAAGTTAATAAAGAAACACGTTTGCTAATATATCATCGAACAGTTCCCCGAAATAGACTTGACTTTTGGATTGTTCGGGTAGAAAATGTTTGCCTGCGTTTGTTTCTACAAGCAGAATTATAAAAATACTCAGGGTTAGTGGGTGATTTAGTTAAAAAAAGAACGTGAGACTTTATTGCATTTTCATGACGAAGGTAAGAAGGAATTTTGGTAACATTTTAAAATGTGCTATGACTTTGTTTGGCTTTATGAAGTTGTACTCTTATCTAAATAGTCTAATTGTCGCCACCATGGCGTAGTGGTTCAAGGATTAAAAGCCGATCAATACACCAACTTTCGTATTTACGGCACCACCTGACTCGAGTCACTGATAGTATTCAGAGAGTAAAACTGTAGCCATTCAGAATCGGCTTAAAAGTACAAAGGGTCAACTATAATGGCCGTACGGCAACTTAAGAGAACTGAGCGAGAATCGAGCGAATCCACAAAATGGATGCAATGTGACTATAATAATCACTTCGTTCAGTTTCGGTAAGTTCGTTCACTTTTGCCTACTTGCGTGCGAGCGAATTGAATCATTTTCTACGTATGCAAATGTCAGTTGACAGCTAGTTTAGGAGGCTGCTAGTTCAGTAGCACACTTAGACCATGTTGGTCCACTGTAAAAAGATTGACAGCTAAATTTTACTTAAATTTCTATAAGTAATTATGGACACTTTGAAATTTGACGATGCTTCTGGTTATTATTCGTTTACTGTTGACATAAGTATCGGTTTTCGCACGGCTTTTATAGTAATCACTTAAGTCTCCTCCACTCGTGAAAAAAAAGAACGCACAACACGAGTGGTTGGTGTAGAATCTACGTCCAAGTTCACTTTGGAGACACAAAAAATAAGAAATAATTTTATTTTAGGATCGAAAACTTGTTTAGTCTATTCTCTATCTCGTTAATGAGACATATTTAAAAAAACCCAAAATAAGAGTAACATTCTTCAAAAAAATTTAAGCTGGAATAATAAAATCATAAGTCGAAGATGTAATAATTTTTGAAAATGGCTTCTTACGTCAATCATATTTGACATTTGTGAACCACAGCTGCAGTGTACAAACAGACACAATAATTCTTGAAATTAGCGTCGTACGTCAATCATATTTGACATTTGTGAACTACAGCTGCAGTGTACAAACAGACAAGCGATGGCCAATGGACAAGCATCCTCAATCTCAACAACGGAGAGGACGATTTCGTGTCATCATGAGCGACGAGGCGCATTTCCACTTAAGCGTTTTTTTTGTCTGAGGTTTTTGAAACAGTACTGGAGCACTCAAAAACTGGTCCATTGTACACTTAAGCGGTTACGTCAATAAACAAAATTTTCATTTCTGGGGCACTGAAAATCCGCGTGTGATGCACGAAGAGCCATTACATCCACTCAATGCCACTGTGTGGGGCGGCGTTCACGCGGGAGGAGTGATTGGGCCATATTTTTTTGAGATCTTTTGGAAAGTCATGCAAAATGCGATAAACCGCTGCACAATTTCAATTTCAATTTATTTAACTTAAGAGGTATGTACATTAAGATTTACATCTTTTTTTTAAAATGGACACAAATGTGTATCAAAACTGGCGGCAGCCACATGGTGGATTGTTAAAGTCCAAATAAAGATTTCCATCACTCAAAATAATTTTTTTTTATTTAGTAAAAAAGTAATTCAAAAACAAAATTGGATGATTGGATGATTTTGCGCAACCTTGTACAATAGCTAAGCAAGTGCTGGCAGAAATCGGCGGTTCGTATTCACTTAATTGCGAGTACAATTCGAAAGATACGAATAACAAGCGCCAAGAATTCTAATTTCCGGCATCATCTGTCGTGAGTCAATGAGCTCTGTGACTACGTCGATCATCATTTGCTCTCGCAACGAAAGTGGTAGGTGACAAATTTTGATTTTCTGAAAAGATATTATCTGTATACAATACACCATCAGAAATCTAGAAAAATCATTGAATTAGGAGGAAATCATCACATCAACTCTAACAATGTTAGAGTCACAAGGCATAACCGCTTAAGTCGGTTTTTATACTTTTTCAGGAGAGGCGGTCAGAGTTTCAAATTTGCACTACTACTAGTACTTAGGCTACTAAGTTTTTTTTGGAATAACTCCTGTTTAAAAAAAGATAGACATAAAAATTTTAGTGAAAGTAGACTTAAACATGCTGAACATAATGGTACTTATAACTCATTTTTGCCCTAACTCGAGTTTAGCGGTTATGGTTTGTGGCCACATACATAGCCTATTTAAACTCGAGCTTCAAGTATCATTTAAAGAAATTGGGTCTCTCTTTATGCCAACTCTGCTATGGAGAGGAGAAAACATCAGAAACATCTTTGGTTGCGATATTTTGCTCCCATTTGAAATTAACTAGACCAAACGTGGTACTAAGTTAATAAAGTTTCTTTTTTCGGCCATAGAAGTTCTATTGTTAGGAACACTGAGCTATTTCTACGAGTACATTAAGCGACAGCCGCAGACATCGCTAAAGTCGTCTAAAAAAACAAAATAGTATCGTTATGTGATGTTAAGTTTGTGTTATTATACGCGTATTTGCAAATTTTGTGTCTGAGGTATGGATTCTATTTCTTTTAAAAAAAATATTATTTCCGTACAAAATTGCTATTTTTTTATGCATAGGTGTGTACTTTTTATATGCGGTATATACTTATAGGAATCAATAAAAAATTAAAAAAAATGAATCCAATTTGAATTATTGTATGTGCAACCATTAACAACTCCACGTCCGTGGGACAACGCAATAGAGGACACCCACAAAACCGATGGCGCACACAAGTGAAGAAAGACCTCAGCCAATCTGGCGTGTGTTATTGGAGACAGCTGATTAAAGATTGTGCTAGTTGGAGAGGTTTGTTGGTTAATAGTACGTTTATACCGCACCCAAATTCAACATTTCGGCTAGTTTCTGCGTTTTAGCCCAAATATATTGCTTTTCGCCATACATTTCCTGCATTCTGGAGTGTTGCATTTCAACGAAATGCAGAATTTCGTCGCTGCATTTGTAAGTTCGTCAAATCGAACAATCCTCTTTACAAATTCAGCACGTCATACAATGACATTTCAGCCCGCTAACGTAATCAAAAAAACAGCTGTCAACAAAACAATAAATCATTTCAAGTGATCATTGCCATAAAAATGGAATATATATGTCTGAATTAGCATTTAAATTCATCTTTAATTTAATATAACAAGCTAAATGGTTCAACCACTTCTTATTTCCAATCAGAAAAAAATATCAATAATCAATTCTAACACTAGCTGTCATTTGAAATGCTGAAGTTGCAGTGGGAACGCAAAATTGCATTTCGAAATTTTTTTCCTGAAATGTTGAATTTGGGTGCGATGTAAACGTACTATAAGGTACATATCCATCCCGGACTGTAAGAAGAAGAAAGTGCAATTTTTTTGATGTAGTGTATAGCCTTTATCTTTTTGTCTTTGCTGCCAAATCACCTATCGGAAGTTTGAATTTTATGGTTTTCAGCGACTCTATCTGAGGTTGTAAACGATTTTTATTTTTTCCTCTCATTTCATTAATTTTTTTGCTTTTTTAAAGATTTAACGAATCTTAAAGGGTGCAAAGCAATTGAGGATGTCCACTATTGAGGTTGCAACCACAAGTGAAGAATGATCTCAACGAACTTGGTGTGCGCAGCTGCAGGCAGCTAGTAAATTATTGCGGTAGCTTAGGAGGCTTTTTGTTTGAAGACCATTTCCACTTTGGACTGCACCGTTGTACGAAAAAGAAAGAGGCAAATGAAAAGGTATTATTAGGTCGTTGCGCAAAAAAATCACAAAAGGAAAGTAGGAGATATTACTTTATGTTATAAAAACAAAAGTCGCTTAATTACGCGAATACATTCCATTAAACCAGATGTTACTTAACTTAAGAAAAAATTAAACCAAAAACAAATCCTTTTGCTTTTAGTGGCTTAACAACTGTAGAAATGAGGAACACTTGAGAAGTAAAGTGTGTTTTTATTATTTTGCACAGCACTGTATGTTCAAATTCTGTCTATCTTGGAATTTGGACGAAATCTTTCTTATTTTTATAACCTTACGCATAGCAAAAACTGCGAAAGTTGGCCACTAGCAATGCTATACATTTTTGCATGACAGCAAATCCAGTGAGTGGCAGTACAAGAACGAACTCGTGGTTTCATCATTTTCAGTTGGTTCATATGCTAGTGCTTTTGGTTTCTGGATTACTGGCTTTAAAGGTTGTGATATAATTGAAAAAAAGGATTACGAGACGGAAGAAATCCGTCTTTCGTAAAACCGAAATTATTATTTTAGTTCCGAATACACTTAAGAACAGACAAGTGGGCCACCTGCCTACCATGGTCAGAAATCTTTGCATCTCGGGTGGCCATTTTGGAAAGGTCTCACTTTATATAGCGAACACTTTGAATTAGTTTGGTAATAACAACTTAAGTATAGTACAACTTCATTTCAGAGCTTATTTGCCATCATTTTTTCGTTTTTTCGAACACATTTAATCCCGATTTGCAAATAATTAATCTATTTTCAATTTGGTTTTACGAAAAACTGCAGTTTCCGACTTAATGGCTGAAACACAACAGTAAGTTGCGCTAGCCGACTTCATGTTACGGAGGGTGTGCGTTGACGCACTGCGTTAATCAGCTGTTTCCTCTCTCTCTCTCTCAAATATCAAATAAAAAATATTTCGTCTGCTGTTTTAATTTCTGAAATGTCAAATCAAAAAATATTCTGGTCAAACAATTGAACGTTAAAGAAATTAATTGCGGAAAATGAATGACAAGAAAGTTAAAAAAATTAAAAAAGTGCTTCTTGTTGCTAATTTAGCGTATTCATGCTTCCAATCACTCACGGATTTCCAATTAGTTTTGTCGTTAAAATAATTTAAGTCTGCTGTTTTCATGTCGCAAATGTCAGTTGCCACAAAATTTTCTCAATTTGGGAAAAAAAACTCTCAATTTGGGAAGCATTTCTCAATTTTGCCCTCACAGCGCATCCCTCTGTCAAAAAAATATCCAACATGTTGAATAATGACGTGCATTGGGATTACGTTTTACGTTTTATTACGATCCTCTCATCTCTCTCATTTTTCACTTGCGTCGGTCGATGCAGTATTTCGTGAATGTCCATTGAATTGTGTGCGTTGAAAGACAACGCCGACGCTGACGCACTGTTGTGTTTCAGCCATAAGACCTTTTTGCCTAACGTCAAAGTTTCAAAACATTTCAAAACAAAACAAATCTTTCTCTCGTTTTCATACGGCTTCAACTCCAAGGACTTTTCCAAACATATCTTGTGGTAAATTGTCCATGAATTGGATGTTCTGTTTAATGGTTCGTAGCACGGTCTAGTGAGCCGTCAATTTCAGAAACCCAGGAGTTTGTGACTGGTAGATAAATGACATCATTACACGCCCAGGAAACCTCTCTTGAAATCGATCGATAGTTTGACGTGGTGTATGACAAGGGCGCAGCTTGTTTTTATGAAAGAAGGCACTGTTTGTGTGAACAGTAGGCAATTTAAACCAAATGTATTCCCTTATCGTTTTCTTATACCAATAACTTCTTCTTTGGAAAAAGATACCCTATCACGCCTTCAGCCTAAAAACCGATCGTGATAGGGTATCTCTTTCCGAAAAAGAACTTATTGTTTATGCTTAAAATTGTGTAAATATATGTTTGTCTAGTCTCCTAGACTCTGAACCAGTAGAATCAGAAACAACGTAGCAGAGGACGTCCACGTGTAAGGTGGCGCAAACAAATGGAGAGGAACTTCCACCAGCTTGGAGTGTGCAATTCGAGACTGTTAGCAAAAGATCGTGCTTGTTTGTTGAGGTCCAGGACCTCCCCAAATTGTAGCGCCACAAGAAACAGAAGAAGTCTTTTTTTCTAAGTTTTTAAAACAACTTAGCCGTTGCTTCGAAAACTAATTAACTACTTGATCAACCATTTGTATAATAGAGCTTTGGCCAAGTGTATTAGGCACCCTTATCTTTTTGTCTTTGCTGCCAAATCATTTATCGGAAGTAATTAGTTTGAATTTTATGGTTTTCGACGACACTATCTGAGGTTGTAAACGATTTTAATTGTTTCCTCTCATTTCATTAAGGTTTTTGCTTTTTGAAGATATAACGAATCTTAAAGGATGCCTAATAAATTTGGCTAGGGCTGTAGATTGCCAGTTATCGGAGGTTATCCTTCAAATGTTTACTTGCTGTCTGTTGCAAAAATTCACATGTTTTGCAACAACCGTCGTCCGCGCAACATAATTTGAAACAGAAAATTCTTGAACCTTCAAAGTTTTCTAGAGACAATTATGTATTTAGTTACGAAAAAACAATCAGATACTTCACACCTATACGATTTCAAATCGAGCCTATGGTGGGAAATTATTATATTTAAAATAACAATGAATCAACTTCGAAAAAAACAGCCGTTATCTGCTTTATAAGATTAAAAAAAAAGAAAAACTTTTACGGTGATCGGCGATCGCAACAAGAATTTTCTAAAAACCATAAGCCAGCGAATAGTAAATCATTCACTTAGCCCTTTTACGGAAGGGAAAGATTGCTAATAAATCTCAGATTTTGTACTTACATGATAATTGGTTTTCAAAGGAATGACGTTCTCCTCGGTTGTATCGTATCTTATTAATATTTTCTTCCGTAATTAACATCACTGCTCTGTGGGTTCCTCGTGTTTATTATTTTTCTTTTTGAGGATAGCATAGGATTTCACCATAAAATTTGTTGTTCACATATCACACAAACTGTAGTTATTTCTCATGTTTTGTCCATTTTATTTTGAGAACTGGTTCAAAAAGGGACGTATTTAAGACACAATCCAATCAGATGGCTATGCGCCGAACCGCACTCTACTGAGACTCCATTCGAACTAAGTCGGCTTGTGTCGAACTGAGTAACAAACCTCAAGTGTGTTTGAAGCCAACCGAAATTGTGATTGGCTTACAGTCGCTGGATTGTGATGGTGTTGGTGGAGCACCCACAACAGGTATAAGGTATCTTTGTATCTAAGTGTAATACATATTCAATGCTAAGGTGCTATTGTTCGTTCGATCGCTTCATTTGTTATATTTCATTTTCTTTCGCTTTTTGCTTTTATGTTAAACACACACGACTGCCACGGTTGGAAGGTGTCGAAAAACGATATGAAGGTATAAAGATGTTTATAAGTTAATTTTCTGTTCAAAAAGACAAGTATTTATGTCAAATTAATTTGAGTGCCTCGCTTGAGGAAGGGTGGAGTGCACGATCGTTTAAAGTAGAGCGATGCATTTTTTTCTTGTTTTTTGGTTTTTTGTTTCGTTTTCTATTTGTCCAGTTGATTTCTTTCGATGCGACGGATTTCATTTAGGAGTGTGACGAGTGAAGAGGGGGATATACATTTGTGGATATATATCTTAATTTAATTCTTATAAGAAGTGCGCTATTCGGAATAAATTTAGACAACTGTGCTTATCTTTATTACCAAAAAAATGCGACACTCGTTCAAGTTGACAGAACAATGTTTTTCATTTATTCCACAGAGCTGCGTTGCCAAATTTCATTTTGAATTTCAAAATTCATTCGAGAGCCTACTATCGTTAGATGGGTGTATCACGCGTTTTCACGGTTTCCTAGAAATCTGTGAGAGTGACCGAAATGCTCAACATTGGGAGCTGAACCTGGAAAAAACAGAAAGTATATCGAGCCCTTGTTCAAATCGAATCGAAGGGGAGCAATAACTGACGGTCTTCCGTGAGTAAATCTAGTACAATAGAATATCGAAAAGATGAACAGATATAAAACAGGCCCGTTAGAGAACAATTGCATGCACTACACGAGTGGTTGCTGAGAAGCTAGGCCCACCTCGAACTGTAGCGCCGTCATTATTATTATTATAAGAAAGTTAACACAACGCACAACCCACAAACTTGGAAGACAGGGTCCTCATTTTTACCCCTGGAAACGACTGTATGGCGCAGTTAGTTAAGTGCCTGCCCTAAATTAGAGGGGCCTCAGGTTCGAGTCCCAGTGAAAGCAAAGTTAATACGCTTTTATCAGGTTTTTCAAATCTGGTCAAGTCACCATTTGCCGTTGGGATTAAATTAACGGCACTATTACTGGAGCGGTCGATCAGTGGTAGTAGTCTGACTGTGGGTATCACAATGGGCCAACATGGTGCTGGTGAATTCACTAGCAGCTCCCTAACCTAACCTAACCCCTGGACAGAGGGGTTCCTGCATACATTGCTTCACTTTAAAACTGCTGCGGTAGAGGCTACCCAGAGGGCGCCACGAGGAGGCTGTATGACACCTTGACCCGTGCATTTACAAGAATCGTTGATAGCATTTCACCAGGTTGGGCGCAATTAACAACTTTACCCTGGATGCACAGCCCCATGAACTCAGTTTTTGAACAGTTACACTATTTCTGACCTTAAGAAATGGTGTCCCAGCGTATCTGCTTCTGGCAATGTCCATGGCAAGAGCGGAGGGGTCTCTGGTCGTTGACTGCTTGGATTTCCTACATCCATATGTATATCAGTGAAGACTAAGCTAAGTTAACAAGCATGATAGCTCTAATCCGGGAAACCTAACCTAACCTACTGTCTTTGATGGGTAGTTAGGTAGGTGATAGGGTGCCCTTGTGAGTATGTCGCGGCTCACTTAGACCAACAGTTGGGTCCAATGTGCCCTGGATATGGGGTGATGTACCCAGTGAGACCTACATTTCCACCGCTGATTAGAACTACACAGATTGTTGTATATATCCCAGCAGGTGTTTCAGCTCTATTTTATTCAGATACTCCAGCGTCGAAGAAGTTACTGCCCAGTGTTAGCAGTCTCCTTCCCAGTAGGGCTGGACGATCGCATAGCACATGACGGACGGACTCTATTTCCTCCTCGTCCTTGCAACTTCTACAATTGTCGCTATAGGGGATACCTAACCTTCTGACATGGGCGCCTTTCGGTCAATGTCCCGTGCGAACTCCCACCACCGTCCGTCTATCCTTGCGACTTGTGCTAATCATTGATAAGGATTTCTTCCTGTTCAACACCGGCCATAGGGCTCTTGTCGTTGAGGCAATGTCCAGATTCAGCCATCGCACATTTTTCCTCTTTCTAAGGCTTCGTCCTCTATTTCTTTCCTTAGGAAACTTAACGGCATGTTCACATAAGGGAGTGCTAGAGATTTATCTAACTCAGAGTCGTACTTTGCCAACACGTCAGCTCTCTCGTTTCCTCGAATTTCTGTGTGCCCCGGTACCCAGCAGAGAGTCACCGTGTTTAAACTGGAGATTTCGTTGACGTTCTGTCTGCATAGCTTGACTAATTTCGTCTTTAAAATATCCGGCGCTATGGCTTTTATAGCCGTTTGGCTTGCGGCGTATATAGTTATCGTTTTTCCTGTCAAACTAAGCTCTTTTAGCTCAAGCGCCGCCTCATTTATTGCTACTACTCTTCCTTGGAAAACGCTACATTCTTCGCTTAAGTTTAGGGATCTTTCGAAGAGCTCGCAGAAGACCCCTGCCCCGTTCCTGCACCTGTTTTGGAGCCACCAGTGTATAGGGAGATCTCTTCGCCGCCATTCACTAATAGCTCTTCTCAAACTATCCTCTCCGGAATTCGGGTAGAGAACTTCCTCGTGGTAATCAGGGTTGGTGGCAGACAATCTGACGTTTTGTATCTGTATGATACTGTCCATTTTGAGAGGATGGACGCGGGCCCATATGGCAACATCTTTGATAGTGACATCTATTTTGATTTCCATACCTCTAAGTCCTTTATAATGTCGCGCTTTACATTGAAGAGTCGCTGGCCATACGGGGATAGAAGGCAATGAAATGGACGACTCCCTGGCAAGGAAAGGAGCATCAGAACCCTTTACAGGCCCTGAACCATTCTGCGCCGTAGGAGACCATCTCCTCAGAGAAGAATTCAGGGAACTGGAAAGACGGAATCGGATTGAAACCTGGAATAACGCTCGTGGAATGAAGCAGGCCAAGAAACTCCTAGGGCAATATAACCGGAAGAGATTCGAGGCATGCATCAAAATGAGCAAGAATAACCTCCGTATTCTAACAGGCTTCCTAACGGGGCACTTTAGACTCAGGGAGCATCTAAGGAAACTAGAAGTATCAGAAGAAGGTCTCTGCAGATTTTGTGGAGACTTTAATGAAATTCCAGAACATATACTGGGATTTTGTGAGGCACTAGCCCACAAAAGAAAAAGAAGTCTGGGCAAGTACCTACTATCAGAAGAAGAAATGCAATCACTAGAACCATCTCTCATTCTCAGATTCCTGAAGAAAACTGGCTTAGAGAGAATACTCTAGAACAAATTTCTTCACCTATGCGGAATAGGAGTCCATTACCCTCAATACAACTCTGAAAAGAACTGCATTTGAGGGGAACTCGTAATTGTGTTAAGGTATTGAAAGGGGGCACAATAGATCTTAAAGTTCGCGGTGCAATATACCCTCAACCATAATAATAATAATTGAAGAGTCGAAGTCGTCAAACAACCGAGTTTTCATTCAGTTTTTTGGCATATCGAACGTGCCAACAACAAAGCACTACTTTATCACCGTTCACTGCTAATTACATCTTCAACTCCAACAAAATTCTTAGCAGCTGCTATCTAGTTTTCGTTTCACGGTATAAACTAATTTGTTTATCTTTCTCCGCTCCTCTCCTTTCGTGTTCTTCATCCATAGGAATGAGGAAGGAAAGCTGGCAAAGAAATGCATATCCTGCCTTCAAGACTCATATATCTTCTCCACCATGTACCATATTGACACATATAAATGCATGTATTACGTTTACATTCTCTATTTGTATTTGCATAAGGTGAAAATGAAATCTTCTTTCATCTCGAGTAAACGGAGAAGAGAAAAAAAACGAGTAACAAAAACGTGGCGTACAGGCACGGAGTCCGTAAAACTGAATAAGTCAGATCTCACCATTATAGAACATCATTTAACACATTGTTGTTAAAAAAATGTATTCCAATGCATCTTGAAGTTGTTGTATCTATGCTTCTCATGCCTACGCGTCTTCTTACCGATTTCGAAGACCAGACTGCTGAAGAATGAGTTAACAGTTGACACAATCAAAATATGTTCAGATGCAGCATTAAGTCAAAACTCTTTGTTGCTCTTCCGGAACTACGTGTTTGATTTATGGAATATTTGTTTGTCCAATTGGTTTGTTTTTATGGTAAGCTTGGTTTGGATAGCATACGGAAAACAGTTGACTTAAGTTTTTTCATGGTTTTTGAGCCACAGCTGAAATTGACACTCTGCCTTGTGTCACTTGACACTTGTTCATTTTTTTGCTAGAATTGTTTGTTTTATGCACTAAAATACAAATGATTTGATTTATTACTTAACAAAAAAAGACTTCAAAAGTCGGACGTTTCATTCGAGAGAGGAAATCAGATTTTCGAATCTTACGAAAATGCACAACATCAAGTGACACTAATTTTGCTTCTCGAAATTTGCATGTTTGTCATAAATTACCATTATTTACCAGAAAAATTGATAACCTTAGATTGTCGGATTGTGAGTACATAGGGGATTTTAAAGCGGTTAGTGTGCCACTGGGCAGAATGCTGCTGTGCATGTTAACAATGCAGCTCTAGCGTGTAATTATATGCAATCACTAGCAATTAAATAATAAATGTAATAAGTGGCTGGCTTAATAGACAACGATAGCGAATGGTATGACAGTACAAACAATGGCAAAGAGCTGAATGCGCATTCGTAAAGGGATCCTATTCGTCAAAAATAAAGGGCACGTGTGTGTTCAGCCATAACCTAGATTTAAATTCAAAACAATCTCTAACTTTTAGTATGAAATAGAGTTGCTTTTGTAAAAACGGAATGGATATTTATCAAATGTTAAATGGATCTTTACAAATTCTTTTTTTCAAATGTGCATCACATCCTAATCTAACCTAACCTATAACATATACCAAATCTGACTCCATCACGAGATTACGTTTAGCATTCTAATGCCTCAAGGAAGCATTAAGCACGTTTGAGTAAGAACCAATATTACAGTCGATTCCACTTGACTTCTTCTTCTCAGGGCGCTACAGTCCGAGGTGGACCTGGGCCACACAATATAATATATATAATGGCGGCGCTACAGTCCGAGGTGGACCTGAGCCTAGCTTCTCAGCAACCACTCGTATTGTGCGTCCTATTGTTCTGTCACGAGCGGAGGGGACCTAAAGTTTAATGCCGACTCCGAACGGTGAGATTGAGAAGCTTTTTCTAGACAGTTATACTCTTTGAGTATTGTCAGTGAATCGAAAGAGGTGGAGCCGTGAAAAAATGTTTGAATGTTTTTTTCGAGATTCGAACCGACGACCTCGAGCGTAGGAGTCGACGCGCCTACCCACTACGCCACGGCGCCCACGGGCCACACAATACATTCGGTTATTATACAGAATGCACGGAACTGAGCCCCGGAATCTTTTTTGGATGGTCTTAAAATTTTGCTATGAACCGTTACACCAATCGGTACCAACTTTAAAAATTGCTTAAGTTAAAAAATAACAAGGAATTAAGGATTTCCTACCTTTTTTGAGTAAAAAACATAAACGTTTGAATTCGAACTTATTGCTTTATGTCAAGCGTTCAGCGAACTAAAGTGTAAGCGGATACGAGTTGAAGCAAATTACTTTCTTCAAAAGAATGAAATCAAATTCAACGCAAAACGTTTAGACATTCTGCGGAAATAAGTTGTAAAAGTCACACTCCATCTGCTTATCAGCTATGACCCCAAATTACCTTTCTGGAGCGCACAACATTTCGCATCCAGTGAATGAAAGAAAGTAAAATGTTTCCGTGCTGTTAAGCACACACAAACCTCTCCCGTCTCTCCTTGTTTGCACAAAATTTCGTCAAACAAATGAACAAAGCCACATAATTGCGTCCACAGGCCAAGTGGATTACTCACCAACATTCAGTGGGCGCACATACATAAGTTAAACAAGAAAAAGAATAATTGAAACTCTTACCACGTATGCAAATAGTTTCTTTTTCAGTACCAGCAGATGTCGTCGAACACACTTCACTAGATCACACTAGATTTTGCCTCTTCCTAGTAGACGCAGGAAGTTAGGAGGCGTATAGAACTCCATCACAATAATTTCACTTGGAGTTTACGAATCAATTGCACAACTGAGTTTCGGTTTACTATTGGACTCCAACAGGTGATGGGGCTGCCTTTTATACCCTCATTTCGTTAAACAGTCACTAAAGGGATATCAATTGATAGGCATATGCTCCTATGGCAACTAGATAGCGCTAGGGCTTGACTGCAATGATTACAGGACATTTGATTAGAATGTATCAATTGGGGTAGTTTTCTATAACGGATATAAAAATATATGTATTCGTACATGCACGATGAAAATCAATCCATGTACTCTATGTATTCCCGTTTTGTATATTGTCATCAATTTTTAGCACCAACTGACATTGATTAAACCGTCGATATCAACCGTCAGGTTAATTAATCTGATTACGCCCAAGATTCATTAGTGATCTTCTGCCTGGTGAACTTTAGAGTTCATATCGGACAAAAATCAGACAGAAGACAAAAGCAAGGGATTACAAAAGTGAGATACGATAAACCTTGATTGCGTAAACTGTATTGTATTAAAAATTTGCTACAGAATGATGCACAATCACGCGGATATTTGTCAGCGGGAGTACACGTTTGGAATAACTTTAAAAGTGATTTCACTAGGATTGCCAATACTTTTATTTTATGATTGTTTTAAGAAGGCTATGAACCATTAATGCATAGACATATTTCAGTTAAATAGCTAACAAAATTAATTGCTTGGTGGAATAATAAAGGTGACAGAAATCAAAGTCTGGTATTTATGTTCTTGAAAGTCATAGATACATATACAGTCGACTCCCTTTAACTGGAATTTTGTCGCCATATTTATTTTGGCATTCCCCTCATTTTCCATACAAAACCCATCCTCTAAGTCGAACTCCCTCTAACTCGAACTAATTTTGATATCCCGTGAAACGAATTTTCGAAATTCGACTTAGAGGGACTTCGACTTAGGCTGCGGCCACGCAATGAGCGACAAGCGATAGAGCGACGAGTCTGAGCGATGGGTGACCATTTACTGAGCGTCATCGCTGAGCGATTAGTTGCGAAAATGTAACTTTCAAGTTCAGTTCGTCGTAGTCTTTTAGCTGAAAGTCGCGCTCATATGAATTTTCCTCTGGCTGTCGCAGATTCCCTTCAGTTCGATCTGGAATAACTGTCTGCTTTACGAAGCTTATCATTTCAAAAAACAATTACAAATGTGTCCAACTTCATTCCACTGCTTTTCGGTGACATTTTCATTTTTATAATCCTTGTGACTGTCCTTCCACTTCCACAAACTTTCTACGTTTAGTTTATCTATATTCTTTGATTGACTAAAAAATTAAAACAGATTTGGTTGCCGTCGCTCTGCCGCTTAAAAAAATCGCAAATCCCTTATTAATGGTTGAAACACAATAGTGCGTCAGCGTTGTCTTTCAACGCACACAATTCAATGGACATTCACGAAATACTGCATCGACCTACGTAAGTGAAAAATGAGAGAGATGAGAGGATCGTAATAAAACGTAAAACGTAATCCCAACGCACGTCATTATTCAACATGTTGGATATTTTTTTGACAGAGTTTTTCCCAAATTGAGAACATTTTGTGGCAACTGACATTTGCGACATGAAAACAGCTGACTAATATTATTTTAACGACAAAACTAATTTGAAATCCGTGTATGCTTGGAAGCATGAATAACGCGGAGCGAAGGAAACGCGTCAGTAACGTATTGTTATTTTATTCTTTTGTTATTTATTTATTAATTCTGTTTTCGCTAATTTAATATTTTAATTTAATACGCTAAATTAGCAACAAGAACTTTCTGAGCATTTATTTTCCGCAATTAATTTCTTTAGCGTTCAATTATTTGACCAGAATATTTTTTGATTTGATATTTCAGAAATTAAAACAGCTGACGCAATATTTTTCATTTGGTATTTGAGAGAGAGAGATAGGGAACAGCTGATCAAAGTAGTGCGTCAACGCACACCCTCCGTAACATGAAGTCGGCTAGCGCAACACTCTGTTGTGTTTCAGCCATAATGTTTTTGCGTCGCTTTATCGTTCGTCGTTCAGCAGCCTTAGCAGCAGCAGCCTTAGAGGGAGGCGACTGTACTTTAAGAAGCAGCTACGTAAGCATTTTCATAAGTTTGTGAAATATTGGGTTGTACAATATGAAATGTCCGATTTTATAGTAAAAATTAATATTATTTTTCCGTAAATTTGTATTCAATCAAAATAGGATCCGTTGGCATCTATGACATTCTCCAACGTGCTACAAGTGATGTGAAATATTCCTTTCTCGTAGAAGGGCTGACTTTTTGAGGCAATGACATCTTCAAAGGCTTTTAGGACCTCTGTTCAGTTCCGGAAGACCTTCTGCTGGTAAAATTAATCCAGATTGCGGAAAAGACTGTAATCCGTTCGGGAAATACCAAGAGAGTACGGTGGATGCGAAAGAATTTCAAATCTCAACTCCAACAGTTTTTGCACCGTTTCTTATGAGGTATGGGTACGGTCATCATTATTGCTGATGCAAAAAAGGGGACAATCTTATAATTTCCAAGAAATAAATAAAAAGCGAAAAGAATGTCAAATAAATGTATCGAATGGACTTGGATGACAGTTTGTGATTCACTCACAATAACAAAAACCAGATGACAGAACTGAATTATTCAAATCAGTGCTGTCTACTTTTGTGTTTAACTGATTTAGTACTGAAGAAAGTACTTTACTGTGTAGATCATAGAAACAAGTTTTTAAAGGAAAAAGGGATATTAAGAGGACAATTTAATAAAAAGAGGAAAATGAATGAAAGAAAACAATAAAAAAAAGGACACGATACCGAAAAAAGGACTGTCCTTTAAAAAAGAGAACGGATGGTCATTGTAGGTATGGCTCAAGCATTGTCATGCAAAAGAATCGGACTGTGCCTATTGGCCAACGTAGGTTGCTTTTCAGCCAATTTTGCATGCAACATATTGATTTGTTAACAATATTTGATAGCGTTTATCTTTTCTCCTGGTTGAAGAAATGAAAAATGTAATGTAAAAATTGTAACCATAACCATTTTGGGTGAAGATCGGACTTGGGGGTGTGTTTTGGGTTTTCATCTGCATCCAACCACTGCCCAAATCTTTTACGATTATCATACAGTATCCACTTTTTATCACAGGTGACTATCCCGCGCAAAAAACTGTTCAGTTTAATTTCTTAATGTAAGCGATGCGCAGATTTGCAGGCGCTGTAGTTTTTGGGATTCGTTTAGATCATGGGGTACCCACTTATAGAGTTTCATTACCTTTCTTATGAGAGAAAGGTGCGACTGGATGGCGCAGTTGGTTAAGTGCCTGTCCCAAGTTAGATGGGTCGAATCCAAGTGAATTCGAATCTGGTCCAGTCAGCATTTGCCGTTGGTATCAAATTCACGCCACTGGAGTAGGTTGCTACCTGGCAGTACAATGGGCCAGTTTGAGTCTGAATGCTCCAGTAATGTTTCAAAAATCATAAAAAATAAACTGGGCAAGTGCGAGTTGTACTCGCACGGGGAAGGTTCCGTCGCATAATATTGATGGATGATTTCTGAATATCAAACGACGTTTCCAAACTATTTTAGTTCTTCTAACTTCAACCCAAATCAACCCTTTATACATACCTTCATACATCCAAACTTCATCCATATACATATCTATACCTCTATCCAAGTTTATACAACACAAAAAATCCCTTCCATCATACATACATAGGTACATACCTACCTAATCACTGCTCATGCCTGCGGTGTGTGTGTGTTCATTTCTGTTGTGCATTTAGGGGTGAGATCGAAAAGATAACGCTCATCAACGAATAGAGTGGCCGAACACAGCATGAAATTATGTGTGAAAATGAAATTGGTTCTCATTTTAAATCTTAGATATCTCAAAATTTCAACATAAGTCGATATTTTGAAATTTATCATTTCTTAATGCTAACATTAATGTCTTCAAAACTGCGTTTTCAGATTTTCAAAATTCGCATGTCGATGATTGACCGTTTTTGGCCAATATCTCCAAAACCATTAGGGCCAGAATGCTCGCAATGGTTTTAAATGAAAGTACTCAATGAAGCCAAGTTTTTGTGATTTTTTCAGATTTTTAAACACTTTGGTTTAGAAATGGCAGGGGGGGGGGAAATCTTTGGAGCTCCATATTTTCCAAACGGTACTTTTGATAAAAAAGTGTTGAAAGAAACCTCCACCTCATTTCGAAAGATCTGTCGATTGATATATATATCGATGGGGTGCGACAATTTTTCAAAATTAATGTCAACTTCACATGTACTGGAGCCACCCCCAAATGGCCCCACTTTTTAAAATCGCTGCAAAGGAATTGACATCTAGGTCTGAAGTACCTAATTCCAAAATTTCATGCCGATATCTTCATAAACTTCGGAGATAAAAAAGTGTGACAGACACGACGGACGGACGGACACACCGAAATTATAAAGGTTCCGTTTTTGTAGACGGAACCTTAAAAATGAGAGAATGGAGTAGACTTATTGTCTTTGGGGATACTTCAATGCTTTGCACTTCTGGGACCGATTTCGTCGGGTCAGCGTCCATCTTTGCTCTTAAAATATCGTCGTCAACTAAGGTTTCCTGCTTCCCATGTGGTTCTTTTTCGAGTCCAAAATCTCCCGAACGGAAATTTCCAAACCAGCGTCGTATAGTGGGTATAATGGGAAAATTCCTTCTAAAAAAATCCCTTAATTTAGTTCTGTTCTCTTACAATTCGTGAGAAGGGATTTTCATTACAGATTATTAGGATCTGTGTTAATGACATAATGTCAATGAACTTGGAGAAAAGGAAAAAAAGGACTGTCGAAATCGATGTAACTTTAGCCCTGTTTAACTGCAGTTACTGTATTTCATTTGTCGTGAAGTGGTAAATTTTAAATGATGTAGTAATTTTTCTACTCTAGTGTGGTAAAATATCCAACGCGCCGTAGCGGAAGCTTTCACCGCGATTGAAGAACAGGCGAAAGGAGCTGGTCTTAAGGTCAATGAGGATAAGACAAAATATATGCTGTCGAGCAAGAAACAATCTGCCGCACACCGTCTAGGGCAAAACATTACAATCGACAGCCACAATTTTGAGGCAGTGAATGAGTTTGTCTACCTCGGGGCAAACGTGAACTCCACGAACGATATTACAGTGGAGGTCCGACGTAGAATCGCCCTTGGCAACCGCTGCTACTTCGGTTTGTCAAAACAACTGGGCTCGAAGGACCAAAATCATGGTCTACAAAACTCTTATTCTGCCAGTCCAGCTATATGGAGCCGAAAGCTGGACACTAAGCAGAACTGCGGAGCTGATTCTTGGTGCCTTCGAAAGAAAAATTCTACGTTGGATATATGGTCCCGTCTACGAGGAAAGCGATTGTAGAAGACACAACCGCGAACTCTATGAGCTGTACCATGTGGAGGAAGGTAAAAATCCGCCGACTGCACTAACTCGGCCACATTGTAGGCCTGCTAAGTAAGTAAGTAAGTGGTAAAAACTACTTGAAAATACTGGCAGCATTGCCACACACAGCTTTAGTGACAAAATAAAAGCTGAATTCATTTCAGCCTCCACCTCTCCACTCTCCAGTGCTGGCGCCTTCTGATTACCATCTGTTTCGCTCTGCGATTTAGACGAAAGGTAATTCAAATCTGAAGATGACATCAAAACGTACCTGGAACACCTTTTTACCCATAATTATGCTGATTTTCACAAAAGAGTCATGTGTCTTCTAGAACGTTGGAAGAAAGTAATAGATCATCATGGACAATATTTGATGGATTAAATATAAGCTTGTATGCCGAAAATGTGTTTGGCTTTAACCCTAAAAAGCCGCAGAACTTATTGAACAACCCAACAGTTTAGCTTGGGCGCCGTGGCGTAGTGGGTAGGTGCGTCGACTCCTACGCTCTATGTTGTCGGTTCGATTCCCGAAAAAAAAACCAAAGATTTTTCTTTCGAGTTACTGACAATGCGCAAAGAGTATAACTGTCTAGAAGTAGCTTCTCAAACTCGCCGTTCGGAGTCGGCATTAAGCTAGGCCCAGGTCCACCTCGGACTATAGCGCCGCCATTATTAACAGTTTAGCTTAGTGTTTGGTCTTTGATTACTTCAAAAAGCAAAATGGCCTTAGGTCTTTTTCAATTCGTCAATAGTGAGGTTAAATCAGTAGGTGAGCTAGATTAGGTTAGGTAAATGGGCGCCCTTGCTGACAAAAAAAAACATGTCAACGGCTCACTTAAATCACTATGAGTCCATTGTGTCCAAAGAATGTTAAACCGTAGAAAACCTAAGACTCCAATTTATCGACAGCTAAGTCTCAGGAGTTTATAATAATAATAATGGCGGCGCTACAGTCCGAGGTGGACCTGGGCCTAGCTTCTCAGCAACCACTCGTGTTGTGCGTGCTATTGTTCTCTCACGAGAAGAGGGGGCCAACAGTTTAACGCCGACTCCGAACGGTGAGATTGAGAAGCTTTTTCTAGATAGTCACTCTTTGAGCATTGTCAGTGACTCGAAAGAGGTGGAGCAGTGAACAATTTTTTTTTTAAATTGTTTATCTGATCTTGGAATCGAACCTAGACTGCGAAAGTCTAATGCGCATGGGTTGACGCACGAACCCACACGGCCACGGCGCCCAGTCTTAGGAGTTTGCTTAGCTCTATTTTCCCTAGATCATTCAGTTCCAAAAAGAAGAATCTTTCTAGGGTTTCCTTCCTCCTAACGACTAGTGCAGGACAATCACACAGTATGTGGCGAATAGATTCTATTTCTTCTTCGTCTCTACAGCTTCTACAAAAATCGTTATGGGGTATTCCCAGCCGTGCTGCGGGATAGGAAATCACGACCTGTCACGACCCCAACGGGTGTTCGTATATGCCTTCGACTTAGTTTTATGAGATCAGTAAATCTCCTCTTATCGTAGACTGGCCATAACGATTTAGCTGTAGCGCATGTCTCTAATCGATACCACCGTTTATTAGCTGCCTTTTTAGATTCAATGTCTATTTCCCTGTGCAAGATGTTAAGCGGTGTGCTGGCCTCAGGAAGGGCCCGCGAAGAGTTTAGATGTGACCCAACCCTGGCCAGTTCATCCACCTTTTCGTTACCGAAAATTCCCATGTGGCCGGGCACATGGGAATGTCACCTTATTGGCTACTGAAATATCATCCAGCCTTTCTATGCACATTCTTTCGAGCATGGATCTTATCGATGTTGACTGTAACGCTTTAATGGCTGCTTGACTATCAACATAGATACTGATTGTTTCTCCTGAAATATTTTCCTCAACAATCATATTCGCAGTTTGTTTTATTGCAGCAACTTCCACTTGAAAATCACTACAACTATCCTCAAGTCTGAAGGACCGATTTGTATTTCGAGACTCACAGTAGACCCCAGCACCAGTACCAACATCTACCTGTGGGTGAGCTAAATCGGCATATTACATGAACGGTAAATAAAAATGTGTAAGGCTGGCCAATAACCTTATTGTACAAGCTGTATCCAAACAATTTAACACTTGGTTGACTTTAGAAACGTAAATTTAACGTGTAATTTTTCAAAAATAGGCATGTTTATACAAGAATGTCCAAGATGCATGAAAAAAACTATCTTTCGCTAGCTGGTATAACAGTGTTATTTCATTTTCAAAGTTGTCTACTAATTCCTGAAATAATTCTAACCCGCGCCAACAAAACACCTTCCAAATTATGCCCTTTATCTATCGCACATTTTACGTACAAATGTACGTGGATATCAGAGTACATACAGCCAGATAATTCAAAGGTGTAGACAACTCATTCTTTGCATATGCCTGTGTAATTTACACCAAGCGTCACCCATATTTAATTCAGAGCACATTTTTACTAGATAAACTAACGTGAAATAGAATAGACTGTCTTATCACTTCCATGCATTAAAAAAACCACCATACATATACTCGGAACCTCGAGGGGGAAGTTTAGCTATCGACATCACGTTTATACCTGTGGCCCGCATCCTACCGATCTGAGTCGACCGCGACTGTTGATTTAACATGTTCATGTTGTCATAAGGCTGCAGTAAGTATTTAATAAACGTACGCTCACACATATATACGTACTTGTACATTGGCTTTATAAGTGGTGGTGGAAATGGGGGGATATTTGAAATACAACAAAAAAAAAGAAACGTTTTCCGTTTTTTATCTATTTATTGATTCTTTGATAAAAATACAAACGTTTGCGATGGCAGAGGGACTTCACATACACCGCACATAAGGTGCTGCTTGGTGGCAACGTTTTTGGCATTTGCTTTAAGCAGAAATTTGTAGCGAGGTCCTAAATCCCTACAATACACCACTCTAAGGTGATCACCTCTTGATTGCATATACAACGTATCTATCATTGTTCAAATATTTGCTTTAGGATAATAATGAAAGGGAATAGAGCTCAGTTGACTGGGTCTTTGGCGTTTCTCATTTCCTAGCGTCGCTCGTCATGAACATTATTGTTTCGAGGAAACATTTTACGACGAGTAGGAAGAGAAACTACAAAACTTCACTCTCCATGACTTCAAATTAAAACCAAAGAACATGTATACAAACAGAATGAATAGCTAAATGACTTACCGACTTAGATGACTTGTCGCCACTGCTGACGCTACTTTCAGAAACTCTACTCTGCAACTCAGCAATCTGCTTGCGAAGTGTAGCAATCTGAAATTAGAAACAATAAATGCGGAAGGGTAACAAATTGCATGAACGGAAGAAGTTATGATATTTGATGATTATTTATCGTAATTGAAATCTGGAGCAAACTTTGCGTAAAATTATGTCAAGGTGCAGGTAATTAATGTTGTTTTGGATCTGGAGGTAATGAGAAGATATTTCATCATAATTGCCATGAATTGTGAATCTAATTTTCACAGCAAATAATTCGAAGTGCCAGTGCAAAACCAATATATATGTTATGCGATAACAGAACTAACATTTAGAGGTACAGGATATATTTTCCGAAATTGCTCGTGAGAGAACAATAGCACGCGCAACACGAGTGGTTTCTGAGAAGCTAGGCCCAGGTCCACCTCGGACTGTAGCGCCGCCATTATTACTGTTATTATTATTATTGCTTTAAGGGATAAGTTTGTATATGAAAATCAAATCATATTTTCAAATTTCATTTTCATTGACTTTCTGAACAAAATTGAATTCATTCGATAATTTGTAGTCTGGGCCATACCCATACCCAAGCGCGTCGCACATCGCTTCAAACATGCCGTTGCCATACCCAATACATACAGTTTGCACAAACGTCAGACGACTGGGTGGCGCAGTTCGTTAAGTGCCTACCCTATGTTAGACGGGTCCCAGGTTCGAATCCCAGTGAAATCAAATTTAATACGCTTTTATACGATTTTTCAAATCCGTTCCAGTCACTACTTGCTCGTGGGATCAAATTAACGACACTATCACTGGAGCGGTGCGGGCCCCGTGGCCTAGTAGGTAGGTGAGTCGACTCCTCCACTCGATGTTGTGGGTTCGATTCTCGAAAAAATACCAAACATTTTTTTCACGGCTCCACCTCTTTCGAGTCACTGACAATGCTCAAAGAGTATAACTGCCTAGAAAAAGCTTTTCAATCTCGCCGTTCGGAGTCGGCATTAAACTGTAGGTCCCCTCCACTCGTTAGAGAACAATAGCACGCACAACACGAGTGGTTGGTGAGACGCTAGGCCCAGGTCCACCTCGGACTGTAGCGCCGCCATTATTATTATTATTATTATCACTGGAGCGGTCGATAAGTGGTAGTAGTCTGACTGTTGGTGTCACAATAGACCAACATGGTCTAAGTGTGCTGGTCAGTTCATTAGCAGCCCACTAATCTAACCTAACTTACACAGACGTCACTTTGTATCGTTCTTTTATAGGAATCACAGCCTAAAGAATTTGGTGCAAACAGACAACATAGACACACACCACACAAACAGTCGGCATAAACAAGTGGGAAACAACAAAATATACATGTTTGCGCAAACGTGTTTGTGTAGTGTATGACACATGTAAGAAACTAGGTCTGTTCCCGTACTTTCTGTACTAAAATTCACACATTCTCGTTTTTTAAAAAGAAGGTTTGAAATTCTGTCAGAGAAGAAGAGATACCCAAAAGTACGGGATCGCGTTGAACAACAAAAGCTGTACACTTTTTAAATGTCAAAAAAGGTTGGATTTAGTGAATTGTGATATACGAAAGACGGATGTACAAAATAATAATAAAATTGGTGGCGCTACAGTCCGAAGTGATCTTGGGCCTTGCTTTTACAGCAATCACTCGTGTTGCTATTGCTCTATAAAGAGTGCAGAGGGCCTACAATTTAATGCCGACTCCGATCGGCGAGATTGTGAAGCTTTTTCTATACAGTTATTCTCTTTGACGATGGTTACATGAGCGGAAAAGGGCAGAAATGTCGGAGAGATCGTATGACTTTCCAAAAGGTTGGAAAGAGATGGGTTGGATCCCCGAAAATACATACCCTTCCAACTGTTTGGAAAATCATCGTTTTCTCCTCGACATTTCTTCTTCCGCTCTTCTAAACACCGTCTTTGAGTATAGTCAGTGACTCGAAAGATGTGGATGAATGTTGTTTTTTGAAAAATGTTCTCTGTGCTGGGAACCTCTGAACCTGAAATGAAGGTCTAGTGCGTAGGAGTGGACGCACTTATCCACTATGACACGTCGTCCACTATAAACAAAACAACAACGTTGAAATCGACCTAAACGAAGTTCTAAATATTTTACTTGAGGAATTTGTTGTTTTGATCCATTATTTCTGCTAAATTGTCATGATGATAGGAGGAATAATGCTGAGCTTTCCTGTAGAATTGGTCAAGCTGGGTTAATTTTGAAACTGGTTGGTCTATCTGTAATTAGGAAGGCCGAGCTTGGTGTCAAAGCCAAGTTAGCGGTCTTTAACGCAGTATTTGTTCCAACCCTCACCTATGGTCATGATTGGTTGTGTAATGACCGAAAGAATAAGATCGCGAATACAAGCTGCCGAGATGAGATTTCTTCGTGCTGTTGTCGGAATTACTCGCCGGGATAGGGTGAGAAACACGACAGTGCGCGAGGAACTTAACGTTGGGCAGCTGCTTCTTAACGGAAAGGGCTGTACTTCGATGGTTTGGTCACGTGGCACGAATGTCCCCATCATCACGACTTCCGGGGGGGGCATTGAATGCGATTCCATCAGGTAGGCGACCGCTTGGCAGACACAGGAGGAGATGGTTGGACCAGGACTAAAAACTTGCCTGGTTGCACTTGGGCATAGCTCCTGATGAGTTAGAGTCGATGGTGGAGGATCGAGTGGCCTGGAGATTTCTCGTGTATGCACTGCCCCCGCGACCCCTTTAGAGGAACATGCGGGTCAGTGAAAATGATGATGATGATGATGAGGATGTTATTCATCTTTGTCATGACAAATCTATATTCGATTTTACCTGCATAACAATTGATAGATCTCAGCTGATTTAACAAAACAAAGAAAAATGTCTTGGTCTTAAATTTACAGCATGGGGAATGCTCTACTCTCTAGTGAGCGCTCTCTTCTGTTAAAAACACAATGCAATTTTCGAGTACGGGAATTGGACTTCGTAGATATGTACTGTATTGTACAGGTCCAGGAACTGACATACTGTACTGTAAGTCAACAGTTGATTTTTGAAATTATTCAAAGTCTGCATGAAGCAGAGAAATAATTTCACCACAGCATGACATCAAAGCTACGCATGCAAAAATAAAATGTTGCAAAAAATCTTGGGTTGGTTTATGATGCCCATGAGACTATTAAAAAAATGTTTCAACAGGAGAATTGATTATTTCAACTCGGTCTGCATAAACCATTCTTACATGAGAGAAATCGCATGAGAGAGACGATAGTGAATTTACCAAAAAATCATACACCGCTGTGGAGAATATTTTTAACTGAGTTTAAAATAGCTATTTTAATCAGCATTTGAGTGACTTATAGGGTCAACCTAGCATTTGAACCCAAAAAATAATTTCAAAACATTCTTAATCGTTGGGAGAATTAGGGAAAAATTTGACCTACTGCTGATTTCTGTCCACAAAACCACAGCAGCTCATAGAGATTAGCAGCTTGCAGTCGCTATCTTTTATATAATTGATTGGAAATATGCATTAAATCAACATTTTAAAGTTTAGAGTCAATAGTTCCTGCATTAGTTTGCATACATTAAAAGAAAGTTTTACTAAACAAAGTTCGATAAAGGTAAAGGTCATTGATAGAAGTTAACCACGGAGAATGATGAAATCGGCAAAAACATACTTAGAAGTTATGCAGATAAATAAGTCTTGTTCGCAAAATATGTTTCAGCAATTAGAACATTCACCATATTGAACATTTGACATTAAAAATTATGCACCAAAATGTCTGTAGACATTGTGCGACTAAGACAATATTTGTAAGCGATTTCTTATAAAGAATCAACATGTCATTCCAATTGGATGCCCAATTGAGACATCCACACTCTGCTACCATTCCGCCTTGCCTACAGATGTATCACAAACTTTGTTATTCAGATTTTTGAATCTCCCCAAATAATTACGACGTAAAAAGATTGCATATGCACACATATTTATGTTCAGTCGTTTTAATGACCTTGCGTTCAGTTTTATATCTTATCACACGATCATTAAGGCATGCAAAGACTAAAAATTCTTCTGCTGTACAACAACCCTTTCTCCGACTCAGAATAAATCACTTCGTCAAAAGAAATTTCACTCGATAGAAATTTCACTTATTAAAATAACCAACAACAAATAAGATACGCATAGTAGGTACACACTTGTCTGTGAATTGCAAAACAATTGATTGGATTTAATTGGAAAATCAAATGACAGATTTATGTACCTCAAGATCCCTTTCTGAACAGATCTTTACTAGCTCATCACACTGTATTTGAGCCTGCTCAAGTGCCTGGATAGTGTCGATAGCCTCCTCCTCTCTCTGTGTATCGGCGAGAACTTCTTGGGCCAAATTCGATAATTGTCCTTTGATGGTGTTTAAGCCACTGTTGAACCATGCCATTTTTTATATTTTGTTTTTATTAAAATCGTTCACATTAGGATACAAATAAGGAAAACATAAATTTACAAATTTTATACACAAATTTAACAACAAATTGTCGTGTGACGTTAGATCTAGTCAAGTTGGCAGAAATATTTTGGATTATTTTCTTTTTTGTGTTCTTAATCAGCTGTTTGTCAAACGAACTGGTATTTGACAGTTCATTTTGTAGGGTGCACTTCGAATGTGTCTGTTTACATAAACTTACATGGTCATGAAAGATCTTCTGCCGTGAATTTTGCTTTTACACAGAAATGTTTTATTTTGAATTCCTATTGATATTGATTATATGAAAAGTAATAAGAAAATAAGTGTTTCTTTAAATTATTCCACTTCCATGGAAAAAAAAACAATTTGTTTCTTGAAATCAATTGTCACGTTTCACAATGACAGCAAACTAATGTGACGAGATGTCAAAATTTGCTGTGTCGTGTACATTTCTGCACACATCAATGTTTGCTGTCTTGTCGCACATTTATTGGAGGCTGCATGGATGCAGTGCACAAAATTTCAGATTGCATTTGAATTGTTTTCCTGAGCAGTATTGTGTGAACACGGTCTGCAAATCTATTTCTTTCAGACTTAGCACGTAGTAGATCTTGGAGTTAATTATTTAATATACATAAATCATTTAAGGGTTGAATTTTAATATAAAGGGGTATTTTTGGAAAAAGCATATTCTAAATAAAATGCAACTTAAATTTAGATTATTTAAGTCGTCATTTGATGAATTTATAACCACTAAGTATAATCGAAAATGCTACTAAATACAACACTGATCTACTACAATGGCAGTTGATGTAGAATGTTAACTTTAGTTCACTTAAACTGTGTTCCTTTCATTCAATAGTGTTTTCCAGTTTGTTATTTATTAAACCAAAACTGTCTTTATCCGGATTTGAAGACCCTGAAAACATAGACCATTATAAAAGGAACAAGCATGAAGTGATAATTTTGCTTTACCGGATTTAATTTAAGGAAATCGTACGATAATCTCACCAGAGTATACTTTGGTTCCGGAATTTTAAGCGAGATCATTCCCTTTCATAGTTTCTTAAATTTTCTCCAAAACTCAATGTACCAACAGAAGAAATACAAATCAGACTACTTCCTGAAATTACATTAAATATTTATTATACGAGCTGTCCAAAGTATTTCATATTTTTTCTTCTTTGCAGAAGTGTCTCCCATTGAACTACAAATACATCAGCAATAGGAAGTAAAATTTTTCCAGTCAAAGACAACGATTTCACTCTACAAAAGCTCTCAATGAACACTATTTTCGTAGATGGATCCATGATACGAACAAAACGATACAATGCTGCAACAGCACAAATCGGCACACAAGTTCCCGGACCATTGCACAGAATCAGTTTTGGTTTGTCCCGATACAGAATGTAAAAACAAAAGAAAATAGCCCATAGGGTTGTGAAAACTGATGTTAAATAGCTCTGATTCACTTGGCGACTCCTTGGGATCTCCACGTACTTTGGTTTTGTCTTCAGATCTAGTGAATCTTCCAGTTTCCTCCGGCTTGTGTCATCTGTTTTTGCTACCACGAAGAAGCAATTTGGCGACGTCTGTAAGGTGTTGAAAAGTCCTTTAACAACTTCACACATTTCTGCTGTGTGACCGCCAGATCCGAGGACCACATAAGTTGGAGTTTTTGATATTCTTTTGTCTTCCATTTATTAAATTTCTGATGATCACTGATTAACTGATTTGTTTATCTTTTGAACATTTAGCCGTATGACAATTTATTCAAAGTGACAAGCAATCAGGTGGATATTAGGTAAGTTCGATTTAAATTTTCTCTAGTAAATGTTTACATTTATAACGTTTTGTAGCACCGCACAAAGAAGAAGAAATGTTTGCGAATGACTAAAATATTATGAAATATTTAAATATAATAAATAACTAAATCATATTTATCGTCTTGATTTTTAATTATAATCAAGTTATTTGTCAATTGGTCTCGCTATAAAGAATCAACGTAGACAAGGATGCAAATCAAACACACCCGCAGCACGAACTCATTCAATTTGACATTTGCAAAACTGTCGAAGTGATTCAGCCTGTTTTTTATTGTCGATACTAAATATCCCTCGGATGGCGTTAATATCCTACTCAAAACGTGGAGCGTGGCAGGAAGTCATAGTAGGACTTAACAGAAGCATAATATTTGTGAACCCCGATGATCTGCAAATCTACAAGGAGGTCTCTATTCCAGAAGACTTGAAAAAGTGTGGCCTTGTCGAAACTCAACAAGAAGATGCCGTCAACAGTACCTCAAAGGCACCATTTGAACCGCCCCTCATTCAGCACGTCCAACTAAGTCCAGATGGGACACTCTTAGCTGTTACATGTTCCGGACAAAAAGCTCTACTCCTATACCAATGCCGACCGGAGCATGCTAAGTTAATCTCTGTACGAAGTCTGGCCAGAGCATCGAGTGCTATCAGGTTCTCGTCGCAGGGAAAATTTCTTTTGGTAACAGATAAGACCGGTGATTGCTACGTTTTTGACTGTGAAAATGTAGAAAAACCAGGAAAACTTATTCTCGGCCACTTGAGTGTTGTTTACGATGTTCTGCTTACGCCCGATGAAAAATACCTTATCACCTGCGATCGTGACGTTAAGATACGGGTGACTAATTACCCAAACTGCTACGACATTGAATGCTACTGCTTAGGCCACAAAGAGTTCGTGTCTGCAATAAAACTTCTGCCAACTGATAATGAAGTGCTGATATCCATATCTGGCGATGAAACAATTAAACTTTGGAAATACATTGATGGCACAAAGCTTAGTGAGTTGAAGTTACCTGCTCCAGCGATCAAATGTGATGTCAGAAAAGTGAGTGACAACGTATGCCATTTGGCTATAGTGCTTTACCAACCAAATAAGAGTGTATTTGTGCACGAGGTGTCGAAGGACGACAAGGACCAGTTCCGTATCAGAGAGATCTCAAGTCATTCATTTGAATCAATCATAGTCACTGATGTGTGCTATGCGGACGAGAAGCTGTACGTTGCTGGGATTAAGGATGACCACTTTGTCTTGGAGCTGATTGCGCCGCAAAGAAGTGTACTGGTTGAGAATGTGCTTTCGATGGTAACTGAGTACTTCAAGGACGAGCAAATTAAACCGGAGGACGTTTCGGGATGGTTTAAGAAGAACTACGACAACGTGACGGAGTACTACGAGAGAAAGAAGCGACGCATTGAGGAGAAAAACTCAAAAAGTGACGAATGACAAGTTTAGTAGATAAATTTATTTTTTTTACTGAATAAAAGAAAAAAAGTAATTCACAATATAAATGTTGGGCTTTATTTTTTCGACACCTGCTCTGGTCTCACACTTATACTGGCTTGTAGTCAAGCTTGCTTTCCAGTTTTTTATTGTCGGACACCTTTCGGACGGCCTTCATGAAGTCCTCTTGGATAACATATTCACGTTCAGCTCTGAAATGAAAGTTTGGTTAGATTCATGGAAGAGGATGTGTGCAGCATGAACCCACCTGATTGCAAAAAGACCAGCTTCAGTGCAGACGTTACGCAAATCGGCACCATTGAAGTTATCCGAAAGCTTAACAATCGCTTCATAATCAATGTCCCCATGCTTGGCGATGGGAGCTGCGTGAATCTTCAGAATTTCCAATCTACAAGAAAGACAACTCGAGTAAGCTCACGCATGTTTGTCGATCTTGACCTACCTTGCCTGCTCGTTGGGCAGTGGAATTTCAATTTTCCTATCCAAGCGACCAGGTCGCAATAGAGCGGGATCCAATGTGTCTGGACGATTGGTTGCCATGATCATTTTCACTTGACCCAGAGAATCGAAGCCGTCCATTTGATTGAGCAGCTCCATGAGAGTTCGTTGAATTTCTCGATCGGCGGAGGTACCCTCAGAGAAACGTCGGCCACCAATAGCATCGATTTCATCCATGAAAATAATGCAGGGTTGGTGATCGCGAGCATAGTTGAACATCTCTCGAATGAGACGAGCACTCTCGCCGATGTACTTGTCCACAATAGCACTGGAGACTACTTTCAAGAAATTAGCATCTAATTGGGAAGCTACAGCACGTGCAAGTAATGTCTTTCCTGTGCCGGGTGGCCCGTACAGCAGGCAACCCTTTGGTGGTGTGATGCCCACACGTAAGAATAACTCCGGGTTAAGAAGTGGCAGCTCAATAACCTCACGAAGCTCACGAATCTGCTCCGACAAACCACCGATTGCTGAGTATTTCACCTCACCTGGATCTTCGTGAGACATATTGTACACTAAGGGATCTACTTCCCTTGGTAAGTAGCGCATGATTGTGAGGGTGGTCATATCAAGAGCTACACGAGTGCCGGACTTCAGTTTGGTTTTGTCCAACTGGCGACGGCAGCCGACAACATATCGTGGTCCATTGGTGGCCTTTACAATGACTAAATGAATCACAATACCAGTCAGGAGAAAAACTTTTTATTGTCTTGTCAAAACTACTCACATTTGTCTTCGGTGAGCTGCTTTAGAACTTCACCAACAATCTGGCCAACACTTTGGAGCGCCTTGAGGTCATTCTCTGATTTATCGTATTGCTTTGTGAGTTCCTTAATTTCCTCCCGCTCTGTAAAACGAAAAATATATATATTTTGCTTCTTTGTTCGCTTTTGAGTTGAAAGAAACACGACGTCGGCTTTTTATGTGACTGTCATGTTTGGGGACCTACTTTCTTTCAGTCTAGATTCGACTTCCTTGTGCTCCAAGAGTTTCTTGCGATATTCATAGAGACCTTTTTCTCGTGCACCATCAGCTGGAACCGAACCTGTAGTCATTTCTTATTATTTTTTTTAATAATTTCGTTGATCTCAATAAAGTGGAAAAAATATGGAGTCACTGAAATTACGAAGCGATTTTGGATTGTTCTTCTTTTTTTTATGTTAGTTGTCAAGTTTCGTTTAGTGTTAAGTCAGAAGTGGTTCCTTAAGGGATGTGTCCATTGAGTGTGTTAAAGTATGTGGACTCGAAATCACCTAGTATACTACAACTCGCTACAAATGCTTTGTGTAATCAACATAGTCTCTATAATGTGTTCCTAGACATGAAGGAATGCCAGGAAACGAAACTGCTGACGAACTTGCTTAGCAAGGAGTCCTAATCCCTACAGAATCAATCATGATTGCAGTGCCAATTCAGCTGTTTTTCACCGAAATTGATACCGGTTCATATAAAATGGCCAGCAGTTTATGGAACAGGAGCAACTCCTGTCTTCTGGTCACTTAATCTCGTTACGCAGAATGCACTGCAGCACACTGGTTGCTATCGTTTTTATTTTAAATTATGCCAGAGATGAGATAAATAGATATAGGTAGAGATAGACTTAGCTACTGTCATGGCAAAACAGTGAGTCACCTGCAATCGAGTTGTATTAAATGTGTCCTCTGGGTAAAATTTTGACAGATGTACAATTTCTAGCTACGGAGGGAAGAAAAATACAGCCGAATTGTTAAATGTTCAATTTATTCTTAATATGATTTGCTACAGTAAAATACTAAAATGTTAATCACTTTTGTGGAAATGCCGAAATTAACCAGAGGATACAATTTTAACGCAATTGTTACATGACACTTAGGTACAGACTGGGCCAAATAGAAGTTTTTTTTTTAAAATGCAATAAAATGAACAAAATTAATTTTTTTCCATGACTTTATTAGTAAGAACAAACATTCCCATTAATTATGAAATACAACGTCGTTCAAGTGGCGAGCTTCGGCTCGCTTCGCAGTAGCGTATTCTGTCATCCCAATTTTCCAAGTCTCCAGTTTCACAAACCAAGCCGGCCGAGGTCCCCCTCGACTTGTGTGCGCCACTTTGTACATGGACGTCATCTGTTGCGTTGTCCCACATGCTCAGAGTCGAAGATGAAGATGACATGGCCTAGCCATGTTAGGCGTTGGATCCGTAGACGCCTGGCTAGATTCATGTCGCTGTACAGCCCATATAGGTCGTGGTTGAACCATCTTCTCAAAATGCAATCAACACAGACAGGACCAAAGATCGCTCGCAGAACTTTTCTCTCGAAAAGACCAATATACTGTTCATCCGCTTGGGATATTGTCCATGCCTCTGCGCCGTAAAGTAGGACTGGGATGATCAAGGTCTTGTATAGAGTCAACCTGGTCTTCCGAAAGAGGGCTCTATTACTCAATTGCCGTTTGAGCCCAAAAAAACAGCGGTTGGCAAGAGTTATTCTGCGTTTGATCTCGGAACTGATGTTGTTTGTACTGTTTACCGCGGAGCCGAGGTAGTCGAAGTCCTTAACTATCTCAAAGTTATAGCTGCCAAGTGTGCTGCTCTGGCCAAATCGTCGATGTTATGCGTCCTTTCTCGATGACAGCATATACTTGGTTTTGGCCTCCTTTACCGCCAGATCCATACTAGCTGCTTCTATTTCAATGCCAGCAAACGCTTTGACGGCTCGCTGTGTTCGCTCAATCACGTCAATGTCATCAGCGTAAGCTAGCAGTTGAACAGACTTTTGGGAGATAGTGCCTCTTGTGTTGGCCAGTGAGTTTTGCACGATCTCCACAAGAACGATGTTAAAGAAATCACATGATAGCGCGTCGTCTTGTCTAAAACCTTTTTGGACATTGAAGGTTTCGGTGAGTTCGTTACCGACCTTGATGAAGCAGCGAAAGTTCTCCATCGTCATCCTGCTCAGTCTGACGAGTTTAGCAGGAATGTCAAAACTAGACATGGCGCTGTATAGGTCGTCTCTATTCACACTGTCATATGCGGCCTTGAAATCGAAAAATAGATGGTGTGTGTCGATCTGCATTTCTTGGGTCTTCTCCAGGATCTGCCGCAGTGTGAAGATTTGATCGATGGTGGACTTCCCGGGCCTGAAACCACACTGATAAGGACCAATCAGTTTGTTCACAAATGGTTTCAGGCGTCTTCTTTTAAAAAAACGCATTGTTTGGGCTACACAGCACTCACTTTGGAAATAAGTTTTCGATATTTCCCAACGTTGTTCAAGCGTAGAGCGACTCATTTCATTCCGCGGAGGTATGATACTGATTTTCTGTCAAGATTTTGAGCGGGAAACAGATGTCAGTGTCAAAATAACATATGATTAAAAAAAAAACACTAAATGACCCAACATGTATAAAGACCTTTTTTTCAGTGTGCTCAAAGTGCTTCTACGTTTGGCACGCACTGCAGATAAAGCCACGAAGTTGAATACAAAAAAAAACTTGTTATTTCAGTTGAACTTAAACTTAAATAAAACCATTTCGATTGCGCAAGAATCGTTTAAAATTGTTCAATCAGATGAGAAAATAATAATAATAATGACGGCGCTACAATCCAAGGCGGACCTAGGCGTTTTGAACCTAGAATTGAAAGTCTATTGCGCATGGGTTGATACTTAAACCCACACCACATCCATGACCAGATGGGATAGAATGGATAAATATAAAGTGTAGTTCTTGGCATACCCTGTCTCAAAAAGCTCCAATCAAAAAATTGTAAGGGATTAAAACTATACAAAAACCATTATGATATGAATATCTGGATATTGCAATCCCAAAAGAACATAGTTTGCAGTTTTTATTTCTTGAAGGGCACTAGATTTGGGCCTCAAAGAACAAGCCTCTTCAGCTAGCAAGATCTCTTGCAATCTTTTCCCAGTTGCACACACCACGTTGGTTAAAATCCACTTGTGTGCGCCACCTTACGGGGACGTCCTCTATTGCGTTCTCCCACACGCTCGGAATTGAATTTTAACTAAATCTCCCTGCCTTCAAATAACTAAACACAGACCAAAGCTATAAAGAATACTGGTCCATATGATTCAACTTGAGCCTGCGCAAATCACACGACAACAAAACTTATTGGAATACCTTAAACTTTTCTCTCGTCATCCCTTATGTGAATTAACAGAGAGAGAGAGAGAACAAATGTATACATATTCCATTACTTCCCATGCCGGTAGTTGTATCTACATTACTTGTGACAGGCCATTACGATTCCAGCACTAGTATCAATACGAGTCGGCAATTCGACGGTTGCAAAACGGATCTACTCCCTGAAAGTGCAGCGCCTTTCATCCCAACCAACCGCCGCGCCTCATATCGGTTTTCATTTTTCATTTATTTTCGAATTCACTTATAAACTATCTTTTTTCTTTGTGTTCAATTACAACGCACACGAATATTTTCAAAGAGTAAGTTCAAAAGTTCTTGTGGCTCGTTAATTCCCTGTGCGATTTGTTTTTGCCGGAAGTTAAGTTTCATTGACTCTTAGGAAATATGATAACAAGGACACCCCAATTGAGTGTACGTGTTTGAATTTTTCGCAAAGCGAAAGGAAAATCGATTACAGCAGTGTACCTTAGTTATTTCGGCATCGGTCGCCCCCCCACTTTTTGGGTGGCGAATTTACGCGCATCCTTCGGTTAAGTGGATTTCTCCGCTGAAGAGCTCCAGTCCGCCCAGTAGAAGGAGTTGCCTACGAAATATGTACAAGTGTAGAGGAGAAAAATTGCTTCACATTCAACTGTGAACGTTTTATTAGATCTGGAAGTTTCGTCTGAGATACACACACACCTGAGATCTTCAATTTTAGTTCGGTTTAGTCAACTTTGTTAAACTCAAATCATTTAGGATAATAATTAATTAGTTTTGAATACTATTTGGGCACACAGTTTCCGTTTCATTTTCTAAATTGCATACTTAACCAGCTCTTCATTCCACAAACTGTACCAAGCGAATAATGTAATTTATCCAAAATTTTATCTGAAAAGTTCATAATCATTGGTTTTGTGTTTTAAAAATATTATTTGTTCTTGCTTTTGCATATTTTATACGACACACAACTTCAAGAATACTAAAGACCCCACCCACGAACCATTTTAAAAAAGGATAAAAAGGAAAAAGTGTGCCTCTCACACGCACAAGTTGCCAAAAGGGGCATTCTTGTATATAATGTAGTTACCACTGGAAGTTTAGTGTTGTTATAGTCTTCGGTGGTGTTGTTTTATTTTATATTCAAGAGAGTTTCAAATATACCGGCAATCCTCTTTACACACAACCAAACACATGAGTACATGGGCATATCGTGCGTCCGGCTTTCACTTTTCAAAAAAAAAAGGAAATACTTTGCACTGCTTGTTCTGGGGGAATCAAGTTTCGAAAAACAGAATTCATTGAATTTTAGTTTAATCGAGTGACAAATTTTTAGTGGTTCTTTAATTTAGATTTTCAAAATTGTTTGTGTCTTTTTTGGTTTAATTTCGTTTAACTTTTTCAAAAAAATGTAAAAATATTCGAACATGCAACGTTGCAGCATCTCATACAAATCTTTTATTTACAGCATCGCGTCTCCCTGTTTCTGTCAGAATAAATTTGTTTAATAAATCGCCGCATTCGTCCAGTTAGAGAAGCCACACGACAATCAAAACCTATCACCTCGCGAATATCCATCAAAATAGTAGTATTTTAAGAATATAAAAACCGCAACCGTTATTCCTGAAGCCTTGCACTGTACCCTCATTCCAAACTCTCAAACACACACACACACACCTACGCATAAGACATCACCAGCCCATAAGTCAAAAAAATTAGTAATGATGACAAACGGAATAACGGAGAATGCTCAACAAAATGGACGTGCCGGCTCAATCGGCAGCGGTCAAGACGATACGAAAACAAATCTGATAGTGAATTACTTACCACAGACGATGACACAAGAAGAGGTGAAGTCATTGTTCGCAAGCATTGGTGAGGTGGAAAGCTGCAAGCTTATTCGTGATAAGGTCACTGGTGAGACCCCAAATTCACCTTTGCCTTAAAATCACCGTTAATATATCCCATTGTTTTTATATACCCCCTGCAGGACAAAGCCTCGGCTATGGTTTTGTAAACTACCAGAGATCTGAAGACGCTGAGAAAGCAGTTAGCACATTTAATGGCCTCCGATTGCAGAATAAGACAATAAAAGTGTCATTTGCGAGACCTAGTTCCGACGCCATCAAAGGTGCCAATCTGTATGTTTCCGGTTTGTCAAAGAGTATGACACAGCAGGACTTGGAGACATTGTTCAGCCCATACGGACAGATTATAACATCGAGGATCCTATGTGATAATATAACTGGTCTGTCAAAAGGTGTTGGCTTTATACGCTTCGATCAGCGATGTGAAGCGGAACGTGCAATACAAGCGCTTAATGGCACAACCCCAAAGGGTGCTAGTGAACCGATAACTGTGAAGTTCGCAAATAATCCTAGTAATAATTTAAATAAGACATTACCCCCGCTGGCGGCCTACCTTCAGCCACAGCCTAATAGACGCTTTCCAGGCCCAATTCACCATCCCACCGGACGTTTCAGGTAGGTTTGTTGTGAATATTTGCAAATTAATTTACAGCATATTTTGTACAGTAGTAGTTTCTTGTTCGGCATCAAAATCTTGCAAAATGATACATAGAGTTAGGCCTAGACATTGATTAGAATTTACCAGTGTTTCCACTACCGAGTGGAAGACAGAGTTGCCTGGCTTAAGCCAGAAACTAAAAGAACAAATAAAAATGTTTGTAGTTCATTTCGAGTGCTCTGGAAAACTAGATATTTTCAACAATTTTTTACTAAATCCTTTAGATCCTGTTCGCGTATGCAAAAATGTCGAAATTTTTTTTTGTAGAAGGGATGGCTTTTGAGAGAATTATCTATTTGTAGTACACTCCAGTACACTCTTCTTCCATAATTTAACTTTGTAAGCCATTTGTTTTATTCAACGCGTTCGTTTACTCCTGTAATAATTCCTCTTTCTGGCAAAATGTTACCGGCAAACCGGCTCGAACAGACCTAATATATTCAATTATAGCCCAAGACAGACTTAGGTCTAGCTTCTATAGTAACCACTCGGGTTGTACGTGTTGCTGTTCTCTCAGTTCAGGCGACCTACAGCTTTATACCGACTGTGAGGGGCTAAATTTAAGAAGCTTTCGATGACAGTTATACACTCTGGAAATTGTTATCGGCTCGAGAGACATGATGCCGTAATACAGAGAGAGAGAGATGAGAGAGATGATACCGAAATGTCGGTAAGAGAGCGTATGATTTTCCAGTTGGAAAAGGATGTATTTTCGGCGATCCAACCCATCTCTTCACCCTTTTGGAGAATCATATGATCTCGCTCCGACATTTCTGCCTTCTTCTACTCATGTAATCGCCGTCTAAGAGACCAGTTCACTTTTACTTTATAAGGCTTTAAAAAATATTCGTTGCCTTTTAGAAAATGGGTAACTAAAGTTGAACGGGGAAATTTTAGCTCTGATATCTTGATTCATATGAATGGAATGAATTGAATTAATTTTGTTTCTTCTCCATTAAGTGGCGCTACAGTCTGGGGTGCGATAATAGTAATAATAACAATAATGGCGGCGCTACAGTCCAAGGTGGACCTGGGCCTAGCTTCTTAGTAGCCACTCGTCTTGTGCGTACTATTGTTCTCTCACGAGTGGAGGGGACCGACTCCGAACGGCGGGATTGAGAAGTTATATTCTTTGAGCATTGTCAGTGACTCGAAAGAAGTGGACCCATGAACAATTTTTTTGAAAAATTGTTTGTCTGAACTGGAATTTGAACCTAGACTTGAAAGTCTAGTGCGAATATACACACACGACCACCGCCCACAGTGGGGTGTGCCTCAACTAACAACCTCTCCAGCCATCGAAATCCTTTTACACTTGTGTGTACCACCTTGAAAACGGGTGACCTTTGTTGAGTTGTCCCACATTTTCAGAGTTAAAGATTCTTCTGGCCGGAGCTAAGTTGTGCTTATTCTCTAGATGGCCCAATCACCTTTGGTGTCGACCATTGATGCCTGGTCAGACTGATATCGCCATACAACTCATATACTTCATGGTTACATGTTTACCTCCAATCCCCATCTAGGTAAACAGCTCAAGGCAAGACAGAAACATGAAAAGATCCCACGCAAAAATGTTCTCTGAAAAGGACCAAGGACTTTTTCATTCTCTGTCGATATAGTCCATGTCTCTACGCCGTAGAGCAGGTCTTTATTTTTCGATTTCTTAACAGACTCTTGACCTCCCACCCCTAAAATAAACAGCGATTGGCTGGAATTACTCTGCGTTTGATTTCCGTTCTGATATTGTTAGTGTTGCAAAGATGATGCAGAGCTCTGGACACATTTAAGTCACTTCCGTTCCAATGCTTGCAAATGATTTATGACGGCTCGCTGTGTTGGACAAATCGTATCAATGTCATCCACCAGCAATTGCACGGACTTTAGGATGATCGTTTCTCTAGTATCAGCCAGAGATTTTTAGAGGACCTTTTCAAGTATGATGTTGAAAACACCCCACAACAATGTTTTGCTTTGCGTAAAACAAAAACAAATTTAATTAGTTTCAAACATAGCTTATCAGGATATGTATGAAACCAATGCACTAGACTTTTAGTCAATGTTCAATTCCCAGCACAGACAATCATTTTTCAAAAACAAAAATTGTTCATCATTCGAAAGAGTCACTGTTAATGCTCAAAGAGTACAACCGTCAAGAAAAAAAACGCCATCTTGCCTTTCGGAGTCGGCATTAAACTGTATGTACCCTCCTCTCGTGACAGGACAAGAGTATGCATAACACGAGAGATTGTGTAGAAGCTAGACCAAAGCTGTCTCACATGTACGGAAAATATTTCTCACACTTTTGCCTTTAATTTTCACTAATTCTTCTTATTTCACTTCTTTTACCCAAACCGCTACAAAATATCCCTATTTCAAGTCGCTCTAATATTTAGTTTTCGCTTTCTGTCCGTGTATTCGTTTTTTCCTGAATTGTTATAATAATCTGAAGAAAATGTTCCCTTTTCATGGTACAGTGAAACCCTTCCAAGTTGGCCATCTGCGATCCAAACAAAAAATAAGGTTACGAGGCGTTCTTCGCGATTGCATAAAGTAAGGAGAACGTAACAAATAATAAATTTATAATTTCACTCAAAAAACTGACACCCTTACAAGTTGGCCACCTGCGTAACTTGGCTAGAAATGTTACAAAGGTCAAAGGCCAACGAGGCGAAGAATGCCTTGAACCCTTTCTTTCTGTAAAACTTAAAACACTTCAATCTTTGAAGTCAGTGCAAACAAATTATCTGACCTTACCGTTACTCCCCGGAAATGCTTAGCTGTAAGTATATACAATCAGCGTCAAAAGTGAGTGAACATTCAGTCATCTGCTGAAGGTTTATCCACTAAATTATAACTCATTGGAATGAGCTAGAACAGACATGGACACATCAAATTTAGACTCCAAAAACATACTTTTAAATATGTTGTACATATGTATTTTATTGAAATTAAATGTAAATATAAAACAATTAACGAAATTTAAAAGAGAAAAGTTCTAAGAACGGCGTTCAAAATTGAGTGTATATATGGTTGTGTCAATGGCTGTAACACATAAGGGTTCTATTCGATTCTATTAAACATTTGTATAAACATTAAGACCGGCAGATATAAAAAACTGAAGACAGCGGTAAGGCATACAAAGTACAATTTCTATTTAATAAGAAACTTTTTTTTGCTTTGGGTGTTCACTTACTTTTGATACTTGTTTGTAACCCCTTTTTTTCTTTTCTTGAACTAAATTAACTGCTTTATGTTTATCGTTATGTCAAACAAAATGTGGCTTATTTTGAATTTGATTTCAGAGCTATTATTTGAGGCATCAATGCCAGGCATATACCATTCCGGTCAATTTTACTTTAGAGGAATAACTTTCAGCTGATGACTGTTTGCTCACTTCTGACGATGACTGTATGGGCGGCCACATGTGCTGCTTAGCATTGCTCGTAGCCAACTTTCGCAGTTTTATCCATGCGTGGAGTTAAATTTTTTTAACTCCAAACTAAGTTTTAAGATATACTGGTTCCCAACATATACAGACAATTTTAAAAAAATTTGTATGACATGTTCTTTGTGCAGAAATACTCGTATTTAGCTCAATTTAGTAGGTAGCAAGCAGGTTTCACTGTATTTCAAATGTATGTGAAAACAATGCACTTGACTTTCCTGTACAACGCATTGCGGTGGATATTGTGGGGTTTTTACAATGTCTTTAAATCTTTTCGGTTTTACTTGGAGCATTTTTTAGGCATTTTTTTCCTGTGCAAAGTTTTTCGCTACAAGTTCTTGAAAACAATATAAAAGGAGATTGAAGTAATTTTGTTGTTATCAATCACTGCGTTGACGTCAAAGGTTACCATTTAAACGGTTGAATGCAGACTACGGTTTCGCTTAAGCCAACTTAGGCACGTTGCGGTTCTACGTTGATCGACTATTTTCCAGCCACAAAATAATTCAGTCCTTGTTAAGCTAATTTATGCTGACATTGTTCTGCTCACTCAAATCGTTGAAGAAGAAAGCTTCTAAATGGGCGTTGTATGGGTCAGTCTTCTATAGTGCCTTGTCCTAGAGGTATACATATGTGCAGTGTACTTCAAAAATGCCGAAGAGAGTCCAGAGTGCTAGTCTCTTCATTCCGATTAAACAGAGTGAATGGTTAGAGTTAATTTTAAGGGTGAGTTCGTAATCGCAGTATTAGCGCAGTGCTGCAACGTCAAGAGTTCTTAATTGCAAACATTTGGCAATGATGCTTTGCATTACGTTCGAAAATGCAATATGAAAGCAACCCCAGCGCAAACAAAAGCAACCATCGCATCATAGATTATTGTGATGCGATAAAATGTTTTCTTCATTTTCCGACTCAATTGTCTCTTTTTCATGTCTAAAATATATTTAAGCATGCTGGCATTGTAATTGCCAACATTATTAACCAAATTATTTAGAAAAAACGTCGCCACTTTGTTTAACATTTTTACAAAAAAAAGGAAACATGGCACACAAAACAATAAGCTGTGCAGAAAAACCAACAAAATTAAAGCATCGTGATGCATGGCAACATCACAAAAATCGTTGCGTTGCATCACATAGGCAGTGATGCTTATGCGATGCGCATTTTGTTGTTTGTTTACGAACTTAGCGTAAGCCATATTTCATTTGCAATGAGTAGCGCTTTGAGATCATCCACGATTACTGGGTCTGATCGTATTTAACTCTGTAAGATATTTGATTGTAGCAAAAGGTATTGGCCGCGGCTCTTCACTAAATAAAAGTCACGAGACTGTTCCGCGCTTGGTGAATTCATCGGCTTCGCAATTTTCTGTAATATAATAGTGTCCCCCTGTGATGATAGATTAAATCAGTTTTAACTCAATGGTAGTACAATGAAACAAAAGATAGATAGTCAGTAGTTGCGTTAATGTATCTACAAAAAAATGAAATCGCAAGAACTACAATAACAAATTTACTTATTAATTAACTCAGCTCATACCTATTCTCAGATTTTCACCATTAACTGGTGATCTCTTGGGCAACACAATATTACCAACAAACGCAATCAACGGTTCCGGCTGGTGTATATTCGTCTACAATCTAGCACCGGAAACTGAAGAGAATGTCCTATGGCAATTATTTGGACCCTTTGGAGCTGTACAAAGTGTCAAAGTAATCAAAGATCTACAAACAAATAAATGCAAAGGTTTCGGCTTCGTTACAATGACAAACTATGACGAAGCAGTCGTTGCAATACAATCACTCAACGGTTACACACTGGGCAATCGAGTACTTCAAGTTAGTTTTAAAACAGCTAATAGTAAATCAAAGACCACTTAAGTCCGTGTATTTTTGTCTCATTTACCATACAATTCTTCATTTAAATAAACCATTGTTTCTCCTTTTCAATACTAAACTATTGCATGAAAGAAAGTCTTTTTGTTTTCAGTTCTTTTCTTAATCAACAAATATAAATAAACTAACAAAATCTTATTAACAAAAAGCCAAATATCCATTTGTGTTATATATACATGCATAAACTATAAGTGTATCTAGGGTATTTATATTTATATATAGATGGAAGCAAAAATAAACTTAGTTATCGCATAATTGTAACATTTTTTCATATCGATTATATGTTATTAAAGAAAAAAGAAAACAAAACAAAACCAAAAAAAAACACCAAACACTACGAATTATACAGTAAGGAGAAAGTTATATAGAAGTCAATAAAACAAAAGGAAATAGATTTAGAAAAATTTAGGGGAACGAAGCAATATACTACTAAATAAAATAAGGCCCGAATTATGTGAACCACATATATATAACATGTGTCATACACAATAAACTAAAGGATAGTTAAGTGAAAGCATCACTCGAGCAGGTTTGATTTTATACGTACGTATCTGTATCCTCCCTTTTGCGTTTGTTTACATAATCGATCAGCCTTGGTACGCGCTTAATAAGGACTCAGCCCGACTATCACCTATCAGTCATTTGATTTTCAAAAGACGCACACGCTCTTTGGTGTATGCCTTCCCTAGAATTTAAAAATTTTTTTATTGTAACATACTAATCAGCAACCATAACCTCACAACTCCCCGGCGACTCTTAATACAAACTAACAACTAGGCGAGTCCTTATTAAGCAAATCCTAAACAGCAACTTTTCTACTTAAGGAGTGCCATCGAAAATATTTACGCACCGAAAATTAACAAAAATTACAGTAAAAATAGAACTTAAAAACTTAAAAGTATTCATTTCATGTCTCCAAATCTGTAAAAAATTAACAAAAAAAAATGTAATCTTTATTTTTAACAAATTTTTTAATTTTTTCAGGAACACCTTCCATCATTGTTTTTATGGTCCCATCTGTCACCTTTTTGGGGCGCCGTAGCGTAGTGGGTAGGTGCGTCGACTCCTACGCTCGAGGTCGTCGGTTCGAATCTCGGAAAAAAACATCAAACATTTTTTCACGGCTCCACCTCTTTCGAGTCACTGACAATGCTCAAAGAGTATAACTGTCTAGGAAAAGCTTCTCAAAATAGCCGTTCGGAGTCGGCGTTAAACTGTAGGTCCCCTCCACTCGTGAGAGAACAATAGCACGCACAACACGAGTGGTTGCTGAGAAGCTAGGCCCAGGTCCACCTCGGACTGTAGCGCCGCATTATTATATTATTATTATTATATTATCTGTCACCTTTTTAGAGGTATTTTTCCAACATTTTTGGAATTCTTCTAGGGTGTTGACAGCTTTTTTGGTGGTCCTTAACTCTTTTTTTGGAGTGGACGCCGTGGTGTAGTGGAAAGGTGCGTCGACTCCTACGCTCGAGGTCTAAGGTTCGAATCTCGAAAAATCACCTAACATTTTTTCACTCTTTCGAATCACTGACAATGCTCAAAGAGTATAATTGTCTAGAAATAACTTCCTAATCTTGACGTTCGGAGCCGGCATTAAGCTGTAGGTCCCCTCTACTCATGAGAGAGCAGTAGCACGCACAACACGGCAGTGCTGCCGTGTATTTTTAAGTAAAATTTACCACGCTGGTGAAGATAAATTACCATATCACTCAAATTTTACCACTTCCAACTATAGTGAGGTGCAATTTATTGCGCGAATCCGGAATTTTAAAAAGGAAAACCGACTGATCTTCCATCTTAATTGTTGAATTATTGAACACTGGCAAATTTGTTGTATTTTTGAACAATTCAATGTTGACACTAGGTGTTGGACTGCATTTGTATTCTTTTAATGTTTGCTTCCTCCACCGTGCTTTATTATTTCTGCTTCTTAGCTCTGCAGCTCGCTTTTTTGTGACACAAGTTTTAGCCATCCCTTGAACTCAGGGTATTCCAACCATAGATTTGTTAGAGAACACAAACAAACGGAAGGATATTTGTTTCAGAATAAATTTACCCATTTTTATATGAAAATACCTTTTTACCAAATATTTGGAATGAGATTTGGAATATCCCACGAAAAGGTAAATTTACCACAAACTGGCAGCACTGCAACACGGGTGGTTGCTGAGAAGCTAGGCCCAGGTCCATCTCAGACTGTAGCGCCGCCATTATATTATTATTATAACTCTTTGTTTTGACCAGGGCCCAATATCTTTCAATTGGCCTAAGTTCTGGTGAATTCGGAGGATTGGCCTCTCTGGGCACCACTAAAACGTTGTTTAGCTCATACCAATCCATCGCTCTCCTTCCATAGTTCTCGATGATTGTTGTAAAAAGGTCTTACGCGCTTCTGCAGACATTCATTTACATAAATTTCGCCATTTATTGAGCCAGTCGTGATGAATGTTTGGCTTCTGAGCCCACAAGAGCAAATTGCTTGCCAAAGAAGAAATTTTTTTTTGGAAATTTCGCCTTAGATTGGGTTCGAAACTTTTACTTACGAGTATGGAGGTATAGAATGCCTGTAGCGGAAGCTGGTTGAAATTAGCAAAAACATACAATTCATCGTTCATTACAATGCATGAAAAGTTGGCCAAGAAATTTGATTGCAAAAGTTTTCCCGTTTGTTTAGCATCCATTTTTTTTTGCGTTTCTATCTGGAACTTTGGGCTTTATATGTTCTCAAGCCCGAAGTTCTCTTCACTTTATGAACTAAAAAATATGAACATTCTGCTTTTTTGTTTTCATGTTTCCATGTCTCTGCGCCGTACAACAGGACTGGGATGATCAAGGTCTTATACAAAATCAAATTGGTCTTCCGAGAGAGGGCTCTACTACTCAATTGCCTTTTGAGCCCAAAAAACAGCGGTTGGCAAGAGTTACTCTGCGTTCGATCTCGGTACTGATGTTGTTTGTACTGTTTACCGCGAAGCCAAGGTAGACAAAGTCCTTAACTACCTCAAAGTTATAGCTGCCTATGGTGACGTTCTGGCCAAGTCGTTGATGTTGTGCGTCCTTTCTCGATGGCAGCATATACTTGGGTTTGCCCTCGTTTACCGCCAGACCCATTTTAGCCGCTTCCGTTTCAATGCCAGCAAACGCATCATTGACGGCTCGCTGTGTTCGCCCAATCACGTCAATGTCCTCCGCGTAAGCTAGCAGTTGAACGGACTTTTGGAAGATCGTGCCTCTTGCGTTGGCCAGTGAGTTTTGCACGATCTTCTCAAGAACGATGTTAAAGAAATCACATGACAGCGCGTCGCCTTGTCTAAAACCTTTTTTGACATTGAAGGTCTCGGTGAGTTCGTTACCGACCTTGATGAAGCAGCGAGAGTTCTCAGTCTGGCGAGTTTGGGAGGAATGTCAAAACTAGACATGGCGCTGTATAGCTAGTCTCTATGCACGCTGTCATATGCGGCCTTGAAATCGACAAATAGGTGGTGTGTGTCGATCTGCATTTCTTGGGTCTTCTCCAGGATCTGCCGCAGTGTGAAGATTTGATCTATGGTGGACTTCCCCGGCCTGAAACCACACTGATTAGGACCTATCAGTTTAACTTTTAGTTCCTTTCCGATTTTTATATACGTCCATCCTAGGTGTGCTAAGTGACACTTAATAATATTTCTTCTTACATCCAATTCAGGTTCCATGTTGATTGTGAAAACTACCAAACAGAAAAGACATAAAATTTAAAGATAATAGACACATTCGCAGCGTTATAAAAAAAAAGGATTTGATTGATTTTTCTGTAATTTTTGAAAGTACATTCGAAATGAGAGTGGGAAAATTTTTTCGATGGCACTCCTTATATGTATATCCGTATATTTATTGTACCATCTATTAATACACGTTGTTTTCAGTCATACTCATTTCCTTCGATACGATAATCCTATTTTAACAACACGAAACGTGTGTATAGTGTGTATTTGAATTTATTACTTACAACAGCTTGCTTCTTAAATAGTTTTTGGACAGAGATTCAAATGTTTGTTTGAAGACGAAGCACATTGTGCGATCGTTTCGAGATGGTCAACTCATCAGCATTTCAATTACATATACTCTCAATACTTGTACACGTGTTTAAATTAATTTAATTCCTATTTATTACGTTTATAAAGTTGTTGTCTAAACCTTACTGTAGTCATATTTAAAAACTTAAGTAAAATTATAAAATGCGCACATGCTTTTAGTGAAATTATTTTAATAAAAGAAAATTTTAAATTCGTTCTTATATATCATAGTTGAAAAACACACAAAAAACCAAAAATCAAAAAAAGGTGAAAAAAAAAATAACAAAAATTATATAAAAATAATTGTCATGTCTGTCTTTTGGGTTCATCTTAGTTGGTCTGTCAGTTAGTCAGTTAGTTCTTTCTCAAAATGAAATCATAAAGGAGGCTATAATTTAAAACACAAGATGTCATTTAACGAACAATTGAATTACACTGTAACACAATTACTAAGCAAACAAGAAACAAAACATAAACTATTGAGTAAACAAAACCAAAAAAAAAAAATGAATGTAAACTACTTTTGTAAGAGAAAACCCAAAAAATATGAGACTGGAAACAAAAAATATAGTTAAATTATACTATTTATAAAAATAAACAACTCTAACATTTATGTAAAAAAAAGAATACAAAACACAAATATTGATATTGATAAAACGAATTAAATAGAATATTATGTGTAAATGTTAATGTATTTTATCTGTAAGTGGTGATACACCATTTCATTTTAGAATAAAACATTTTTTTAATAATTTTTTTAATGCAGCTATTTGATGAAAATAAATAAAAGGATATTTTTTAGATTAAAAACAGAATGGAATTTAAAGATGATGATTGATACACCTGGGTGTCTGAATAAATAGTTGTCTTTTTTTGGATTAGATGATGAATGTACATAAATTTATTTCAAGAGTTTAAATTATTTTCAGCTTTAATATTTGGATATCCATTTGAAGGTGGATTTAATATTAATGTATATTCCTAGGCTGATGGCACCTTGTGGACTCAATCGGATGGTTCTTTTCGAATTGAGAACTTTGGACAAAGAGTGGAAGTTACAGAATCACTGAGTAATTTTATACGAAGACACTGCGTTGTAGTTAACGCGTTTAAGATTTAACCCTCCAACGTTCAAAACCGCAATTTTGACGCAAAAGAGTCGGGAATTTTTTTCTGATAAATAATGGGCTTATAAATCATAATCTGAAATCAGAATTCGAAAAAATTCTTTTGGTGGACCTCCAGGTACAAAACAGGTAAGGCGGCCTCAGGGCAGCTATGAACGTTTAAGTCAAAGTTTTTTCCCTTCACTTTTCATCGTAAATCATTGATTTCATCGTTTCGCCTATTATTTCAAAATAAGTGCAGATTTAAAAGCTTAATAAAAGCAAAATGGTTAATCTATTAGGCCTTTTTATTGTTTTATTGAAACAGGAAGATAATGAATAGTAGAAAATGAAAGAGAGAATAACTTTTTGACAACGGTAAAAAAAAAACAAAAAACAAATTTTGGCTCTCAGGCCTCCTTCGTATTTCTTTTGTCAAACACGACATTTTAATCTTTTTTTATTATTTGTTTTCTTATTATGAAAGAACATGAATATATCTACTTACTGTAAAATTCACGATTCATTCGAAAAATTGGAAGTATTTTATTTCTTTACGAGAATTTTTTTTTTTTACGTGCACTAATTTTTTTGTTCGCTCACTGATTTTTCACGTACAAGTGACTACTACAACGAGACAAAACTTCGCAGTGTGCTGAAATGTAGTTCAAAATATGGCTTGAAGTATAATTGAAGGGATGGTAAATCATCATAAAAAAAAATCGCACCTGGAATAAATGGGCAATAGGCGATGGCTGCCCCGAGGCAGAGGGTTAATTATTAAATACTTTTTTGTTTGCGTATTTTTTTTCGAATTAACTTTGAAAAGCTTGGGAAATTTATGATGAAAAGATTCAGCACAGAACAAAGAACCAAAGTGGTTCAATTTTATTTTGAAAGCAGACATTCAATTATTCAGACACAAAGACTATATCGAAATTTCTGGCTTGGCTTTCAATACTGAACAATGATAGAAAATTATTTAATGACGGAGCCACAGCTCACACAGCTCCTCTACCTACGGCTTTCCTCTGGGAATTTTTGGTATTCGTTTTTCTGATTTTAACTGCCCACCGCTTTCGCTCGACTTAACGACTCCAGATGTTTTTTCTTTGGGGCTATCTAAAAAGTAAAGAGCATGCTAATTAGCCAAGAACAGCTTAAGGTCAATATCCGAGCAGAAGTGAGGGCGCTGGGACCTGAAATTCTAGGAAAAGTAAATGCTTTGGAAATAGCACGTCATCGAAGCAAACAATGTACACCATTTGAGAGATATTGTCTTTAAAACAGAATGTGAACATATTTCCAAACAATAATCTAAATTTTAATAAATGCCAAGGTTAAAAAAATTCAGAAAGAAAAATGTTGTTCATCAAATAAATCTTAATGTTTCATATGAGCCACCCTGTAGTTCTAGATATTTTAGTCAAAATCTGCTTTCAGAAGTAGACTACATACTTCTTTACCACCTACCTTCTGTAAGAGTTTACAATAAAGAACTCGCAAATTTGATCTCAATTTTTAACAAGTAGCCCGTATTTCCAAAAAGCAGCATTTTATGCACTTAGTTTCAATTGGTGACGTTAAATATGGCCAAATTTCAAATTTCCAATACGAATTTGACATAATAATAATAATAATAATAATAATGGCGGCGCTACAGTCCGATGTGGACCTGGGCCTAGCTTCTCAGCAACCAATCGTGTTGTGCGTGCTATTGTTCTCTCACGAGTGGAGTGGACCCATGTACACAGAATACAAGGTAATATATTCCCGCTCCTTATTTTTTTCATTGGTTGCGTGTGTGACGTCAGTCACCGAGTAAAATTTTGACAGCAGTGTTTATAAATTCATTTTCGCGCAATTTTTAATCAGTGTTGGACGAAATTTTTGTTAAAAGTAAAAGAAATCGGTATACAAAATGGCAATTTGTGCAGTGTTGTTGCAAAACATCCAAGGACAAAAGGTGTAAAAAATATGCCGTAAATAGTGACGCAAAACTACATAGTTTCTCAAAAGATCCACAAACGGCTTTGCCGTTTGGGCGCATAAATGTGGTCGAAAGGACAAAATTAATTTTGAATACGCTGTCATTTGCTCTAAGCACTTTACGAAAGAGCAATATAAGCGGAATTTGCAACATGAGTTGCTAAATTACATGCCCAAAAACTGCAGGGATTTGCAAGATGATGCTGTTCCAACAGAACATCTTCCGTTTCCTAGTGGCAATAAACATATGGAAGAAACAAATACGAAGAGAACTGAAAGGTTACAGAGAAGAAGTGACCATGTTGAACCATGTCCATGTTGATTATCCTTAGTTAATGATTCTATTAACCAGGAAGACCAACATGCCGAAGGCTATGAGATTGAAGAACAATTTATTGAAATACCCGCCAAAAGGTAAGTTTAAACTTTTAAGTACATATACATTTTATTTATAATTTCCTAAAATTTCCAAAGCAAGAGTTGGAAGAAAAAATTTCAGAACTCGAAAAGCAAATTGATGTCCTTAGAAAGGATAAGGATTTACTGCACACAAAAGTTCTACAATTGACGCACGCTACCGGCTAAATCAGGATATGTTAGAGATGTTTTTTGGTGTGATACGTGCCAAAGGAGGTCTCCATGAACATCCAAGTTCACTGGAGTTCAAGTATATTTACGTTCCTATTTAGTCGGTAGGAATGAAGGATTAACATCAGATGGTGCAAACGTGGAATGCTTTGTTGAACGAGAAACCGATATGGGAGCTGGTGTTCAGGCCGAAGATGTGGCAAGTAACGAAAGTAGACTAATTACTTCAGATCTTCTCTCCCATTTAGTTGCCGCTGAAGATCATAAGGTGGAGATGACGCAGAACCCGTGATGGATGTCATAAAGTACGACGCGCTGGAGTACCTTGCTGGATACTTCCTGAATAGGTTCAAGGCAAAAGTGGGTAATCTTCAGGATACCTACACAGAGAAGATGGACAGGAATGATACTGCACTTACATGGAAAGACGTGATAACAGAAGGAGGTCTCCATAAACCGAATCTTTTATTTATAAGTGAGTTGGAAAAATTAGATTGTATATATAATCAATGGAATGGTAATAATAATGAGTTGAAAACGGGTACAAATTATATAAAAACTATGTTAGATTTAAGTTCAGATTCTTCTTTAAACCCGGAAATAATAAAAACTTTTTTTAGATGTAAGATGTATTTTAGAATAAGAACTTTAAATAGAAACATTTTTGAAAATAGCTTCCAAAACAAATTGCATGTAAAAAGAAAATTAAATAAAACTTGTAAACAAAATGAACTAAGTGTGTTACTTTAATGTAGATCTAATAAAATAATAAAGTAAAATCAATATTTTCATACAGAAACAAGCATTTTTCATTTACATTCGGCATTATTGTTTTCCGCAAGCACATAAAACGAAGAGTAAAAATCTTCTCTCGCCAAGTTTCCTCGGTGAGTGACGTCACACGAACGATGACAAAAACGAATATATTACCTTGTATTCCGTGTATCATGGAGTGGACCTACAGTTTAATGCCGATTCCGAACGGCGAGATTGAGAACCTTTTTTCTAGACAGTAATACTCTTTGAGCATTGTCAGTGACTCGAAAGCGGTGGAGCCGCGAACATTTTTTTTTTTTTTTTGAAAAATTGTTTGTCTGAACTTGGATTCGAACATAGACTGTGAAAGTCTAATGCGCATGGGTCGATGCATGAACCCACACGGCCACGGCGCCCACACGAATTTGACATATGTACATATTTTACGACTTGCTGAACAAATATTGTTCCAGAATTAAAGTTTAGTGTAAGTCCACTTTTCATTCGTGTCAAAACTGCAACACATGCACGACGAATGAGGTTTTATTTTCCATTACTTTTCAATTCGGTGCTATTTCAATTTTGGAAATATGGAAATATGACCAAACTTTGAAATTTGGCTTTCAGATTTTACGTTTCGGGTTAAAACATAAGCCCGTCTTATTGAGTTAAGTTAATGCACTGTGGAGGGTGCAGGTCCACGACAATCATGAAAACAATTGTACAGCATGGCACACCTTAGCGTGGTTTACTTCTTCTTCTTCTTAGGGCGTTACAGTCTGAGGTGGACCTGGGCCTCACTTAACATGCCTCTCCAGCCAGCACGATCTTTCGCCAGCTGTCTCCAGTTTCGCACACCAAGTCGGCCGAGGTCCCCCTCGACTTGTGTGCGCCACCTTGTACGTGGACAGAGGACGTCCTCTGTTGCGTTGTCCCACAGGCTCAGAGTCGAAGACTCTTGAGTACGAAACCTGTGAGACAAAGCACCAGAGAATGTCCACAATTGAATTGCACAATCACACAAGGGGACATCAAACGCCTTGTTGGAGGCAGGTGGCGAAAGATCCTATCAGCTGGAGAGGCTTGCTGGTTGAATCTAGATATTGGGTTAACGACACAAGACCGATGTTTGGCCTCGAGGTACGCACTGTGGTGGGGGTCTTGAACAGACACTGCGCAATAGGCACTTATAGCACGTTTACACCGCACCCAAATTCAACATTTCAGGAAAAAAATTTCAAAATCCAATTTTTCGTTCCCACTGCAACTTCAGCATTTCAAATGACAGCTAGTGTCAGAATAGCTTATTGGATATTTTTTCCTGATTTGAAATCGGAAGTGGTTGAACCATTTAGCGTGTTAAATTAATTTAATGATGAATTTAAGTGCTAATTCGGACATATTAAATATGTTGCTGACTCAATATAGAAGTATGGAGATCGCGTTGAAACTCGAAGCTCTCAACTAATGAGAAAACAACATTTTTTTTGTTTATGTCAGCATGTTGAAATGTCATTGTATGACGGGCTGAATTTGTAAAGAGGATTGTTCGATTTGACGAACTTACAAATGCAGCGACAAAATTCTGCATTTCGCTGGAATGCAACATTTCAGAATACAGGAAATGTATGGTGAAATGCAATGTATTTGGGCTGAAATGCAGAAACTAGCCGAAATGTTGAATTTGAGTGCGGTGTAAACGTACTATTAGGCTATGCAACGGGGGATCCCCAAAAGCGATTAGTGCAGAAGTTGTGGGGAGGAAGAAGATACAGAGCCTATTCATCATCGGTGCCGTGAACGAAGGCCATATGAACTAACGCCATAATGGCGTTAATTCGCATTTGAAAGTGACTTAACGCCATAATCCACTTACGGCTTTAATTCACTTTCAAATTTGAACTAAAGCCATATGGCGTTAGTTCGTTTTAGGAAGTGGCCTTAGTTCACATTTAAAATTGAATTCAAGTCACTCCTATGTCACTCCATGGTCCTAAGAAATGACGTAGAAACTTGTAGGAAAACAGTTTACGGCGTATAAACAGTAATGTTGGAATGGGGGGGGCATGCTGCCCCCCTGCAACCCCCCTGCTGGACCACATGTAGGATTTGAAGTAGGCGGGGGCATGCTGCCCCCCTGCAACCCCCCTGCTGGACCACGTATAGGATTTGAAGTAGGCGCGAGACTGAGTGTATCCATGATTTGCATGAGTTTAAAGAAAGTAAATACAATCAAACTCGCACTTACTCCAAATTGCATATGTGGCCAAGCAGGGGGGTTGCAGGGGGGCAGCATGCCCCCCCTTACATACCTCATATGTATGTATGCATGTAAAGGGCAAGGGAGGTAGGTTGGTTGGAAACTAAACGTGGTCCGATCATGGTGGGACATTGGACATATAACGCGCTTTAGAGCTCAAATACATTGTATGGCATAAGTTCACATTCGAAAGTGAACTAACACCATATGGCGTTAGTTCAATTTAATGTATGGCTTTAGTTCAAATTTGAAAGTGAATTAAAGCCATAAGTGGATTATGGCGTTAATTCACTTTCAAATGCGAATTAACGCCATTATGGCGTTAGTTCATATGGCCTTCGTTCACGGCACCGATTGCAGCTATTGAGTAAACACTTCTTTGACTAGTTGGAAGCTCTGAATAAGATTTAGCTGAAAACCTTCCTAATTTACATACATACATTTCCCGCATTCCGGAATGTTGTATTTCAGCGAAATGCAGAATTTCGTCGCTGCATTTGTAAGTTCGTCAAATCGAACAATCCTCTTTACAAATTCAGCACCATTCAGTACGTCATACAATGACATTTCAGCCCGCTGTCATAAACAAAAAAAAACAGCTGTCAACAATAAAATGGCACATATATGTCTGAATTTGCATTTAAATTCATCTTTAAATTAATATAACAAGCTAAATGGTTCATCCACTTCTGATTTCCAATCAGGAAAAAATATAAATAATCAATTCTAACACTAGCTGTCATTCGAAAAGCTGAAGTTGCAGTGCGAACGCTAAATTGGATTCTGAAATTTTTTTTCCTCAAATGCTGAATTTTGGTGCGGTGCAAACGTACTATAAGATTCATACAAAATTCTAGGTGGCTTAAGTGGTGTAGGACTTCTGGTGGTAATACACCCATGGCACAACGAATCCAAACTGTTCTGCGTAAGCCGAAGCTATATGCCGCTTGGGCACCCGACTAATTACTTTTAAGGCCAGCGATCAGTGGAGGATGTGAGCCTGATCTAATGCTGCGTTCCTTTCATGACGGTCACGTCAAAAAGGCACGCTGCTTCCAGTCATTAAAACCAAATTGTCTGGCATTCACGATGTTGATCGCATATATTACTGGGTTATTGATCTTTCTCTCCATTTCGGACCGGGGTACTCTCTTATCCAGAGCTTTGGTGTTTATACAATCGACAAGCCAGTCGATGGAACTGTGCTGGCTGGCGGGTCACACCTTTGTACAGGTCGTAGAATCGGTGGCTGTCCTCCATTAGCTTTCCTCGAAGATAAGACCAAATATACGACCCAGAATTTGCCTGCTTATTGTCTATTCATATAACAAGACTTGCAGGATAAGAGTTTTGTAGAACATGATTTTGATCCTTTGTGTCAAATGACATCATCACACGACATCACCGACGCCTGCTATTTGGGAGCAACAAGCTTTATCACCTCAGTGAGGAATCCATTAGAGTAAAGAATGTTCCAATTCATAGAGTGAATGACTGGATGCAATCCTCCGAAATCCAAGGAGTTGCAAATCGACCATTTTTGGTCTAAGCGTGTCCCTCTTATGTGGGAAATAGCCAATAAAGCCTACGTACCTAAGTATCTACAATCTCTTTCTGCTCCGTAATTCACCTGGTATACACTTTCAAGCTAATACTCCTTTAAAATCGCACGCAAATAATTGTTTAGTTGCCATGAACACAAAAGGTACTAGTGTTTTAGTGTACAACTCTTTTAACACTAATATTTAGGGCGAAAGCTCCATCGGCAACTCTGGTTCACAAATGAAAATAAACAAGTTTCACGTACAAGTGGTTCAAAACCCACCTAAGAACAAAATTCTAAACTAAATGATGAATGAGTCCCAAAATATATCCGTAATTATTTATATAAATCTATATAGGTTTTCAATTACCTGACTTAAAAAAATATCCATTGATTTATCCAATCACTCCCTCGATTGAATGTTGTATCCTCGCACTGATCACTTTGAATTCATCATGCACCTCCTATCGCTTATCTCTGTTCTCCGTACATGTACATATGTATGCATATGTTCAGTAGAGTTCAGTCATTGTGTTTAAGATAATCTGTATCATATTTTCGTAAATATTGTTTTAGATTTTAGAAATTTTCCATTCGGATTCAGTACTCTTCACAGTTTCGTTGGGATGGAACCAATTCTTCTTATTCACGGTGGAGCAGGAGACATTACAGATGCCAGAGTTCCCGGGAAGCTGATCGGCATTAAGAAATCCTTGCGGGATTCAATCAAAAAGCTACAGAATGGAGGATCTGCACTAGATGCGGTCGAAGAAGCTGTCCGCAGCATGGAGCTGGATGAAAATTTCAACGCTGGCTATGGAGCTGTACTTAACACAGATGGGGTGAGTGAAGTTGAGGCGAGTATAATGGATGGCAAATATCTAAAAGCCGGCTGCGTGACATTGCTGCAAGACATAATGCATTCAATTTCGGTGGCCCGCAAAGTGATGGAGAAAACAAATCACACATTTATCGGCGGTGAGAGTGCTATGAAGTTTGCCCGAGAACAAGGTTTCGAGGTACTGCCGCCAGGCTCTTTGGTGACGGAAAATGCCAAGTTGGCCTTGGAGGAGTTCAAAGACAGACAAAAGAAAGGGTTAGAAACGATTTTTTCACCCACTGAATTAGATAGGAAGGAAGGGTCACCGGGGGAGACAGTTGGGGCGGTGGCTATAGATGCAAAAGGAAATATCGCTGTGGCCACATCGACTGGTGGTATTACAGGTAAAATTCCTGGACGTATAGGAGATACTCCGTTGCTGGGATGCGGCACATATGCAGACAATGAAGTTGGTGGTGTGTCGACCACTGGTCATGGGGAAACCATAATGCGTTTCAATCTAGCCCATCGAATTCTATCGCGGATTGCGTACGGAAAAGTCAGCGCGCAGCAAGCAACTGAAGAGATAACAAAGGATATGACTAAAAGACTCATTGGAACAGGTGGTGCCATAACAATCGACAACAAAGGGGAAATAGGAATACATTTCACATCACTTCGAATGGGTTGGGGATATGTCAAAGGCGACAAGCTGCATTACGGCATCAATCCTGGTGAAGACTTTGTTGAAGATCTGTAAACAAAATCAATAAATAATCATACTCGAAGTTAAAGTTGTTTAAATGATTTTATTGTGCCTGGTTTTAAGCCTGAACTGAGGTCCATGGAGGGCTTGAGTGGGGAGAAAAATACTTTTATTCACTTATGTTTAGAATACAACTTTATTGCTAGGATGTTCCGTCCATCTTTATTGTACACCATAACATGCAGATAAATTGCCCCTTAATTCTAGGTTTATTGCTATACAAAATTATAAAATAAAGTACTTTCAGACATAACACGAAACGAAAGCCAACTCGGTAAAAAGTTATTCTTTGCTGCTAATCTAAAGCTAAAATCGTACACGGGATACTTAAAGCTACCTCTCCGACACTTATTACTAGTGCACTGCAATTCCTGATACTTCCTTTTGTGATTCGTGTGCTTCTGTCTCCCCATAGCAATGTTTGGTTTTCGGATCTCGATACTTGTTCTCGTGTTGCACCGAATGTGAATTAGTTCGACACTTAACGAGGCACAACTCGAACTGATCCTGAACTGAGGCGAATACTGCCGATTGCCGGCCGGATGCCTTTGCCAAAACCTTTTCGAGTAGGTCACGTTTCAAGGGATGCGCACAACAAGATACACAATATTCGTAGATAGCACAGCAATGCGCTTCATTACAGGTCTCGCAGCTATAGTATTTGGTTGCATCTGTTTCCACATTACAGCAACCAGTCCAGAGGAGGTCTGAGCGCTGGCAGACATAACCTCTGTCATCGACAATAAGAACCTTTCCTTGCACCGAATTGCGACATGTTGCAGTGAGATCGTTCGTACGATTTGTTTCCTCTTGAAGAGTTCGCCATATCATTGGCTTCTCGCGTCGAATTTCAAACTCATCGGTCTCTAGTGAGAGTGGTCCGCCCTAAAAGAAAGACAACATTGGATCTTAAAGTTAAGGCACAATGGAATGATAAGCATTTGTTTTTTTACATTTCCCATTAAGTTAACTAAGCAGTAGGTTAGCGAAAGCAAAAATATAATTCCTAAGACGAGGCGTCGTCGGATGAAACGCAAAATCGCCGCATACCACATGGTAAACAAATGAAAAATTTTGAGCGCAGCAATTGGTGCCTTGATTTTAACGCGCAAATAGGCATCACATTACAAATGATTTACGGTAGTTAGATGGAAATTGATCTTCATAACACTATTTGTTGGAATGTTCCTATAGTTTCCAGTTTTTAATGAGGAAATAACAGTTTTTTAAATAAATTTATGAGGAACAAAACAAATCTTCACTAAGAGGACATTAGAAGCTGACGTTTGGTGTGTGTTGACAGCTGGTGCTTTTTCTTATTTGTTTTGTAAAGAAGAAAAATGAGTAAATAGAATGGCGGACTAAGTGGTTGGTGTCTTTGGTAGCAGAATGAACAAGTGGTTGAATCGATAGGTGTCGCGTGTGTTGTTAGAGGGAAATTATTTAAAATCTTAGGATGAGTTTAAAAGAAATTTCATTCTCAAATTAAATTAAATTAAATTACTCTACAGTCCTTTTCAAAGTGATTTTGATCCATACGAAGCATACATACATGTATAATTCAAAGCCTACCTACAACTAATAAAGTGACACATCAAAATTTGGAAGAGATGTAAGAGGTTCGATGCCATTTCATTTGCCAACAAGGTTTTCGCAAGCAATTTTCAGTTAAAAATAATCTCATTTAAGGTTGAATGATCACACCGCTCTTTGTAATACAAGATGTCGATGACTGACAGAGTATGGCTTCTTAATTTGTCACCAGTGTTCCAAAATGTTGACTGATAAGTGCTGCACTTTTGTCGTCGAAATTATGACAAAATAAGAACCAGATAACGCAAACACCAAGAATTTATTAGGTATACACGTACAAGTGTATCACATCCAGTTTTTGCGAAGGCGAATGACTCTTAACATGTCGCACTGCAAAGTTTGTTAAGCCCAAAATTTAGACAAACGCTTTATTTTTTTGCGTTTTTGTTTTTATGAGTCAGCAGGCACTTTTGAAAAAGTTTATTACGTTACTGTGTATCATATGTCATGTGTTTAGATAACTGCAGCTCTGAGAAAGATTTTAGGAGTGATGGTGTTTTTTAATGATGAACTATAAATTCCAACGAAAAAAGTTTTAAGCATCCATTCGCATAGCTCGTATATGATAGGGATTGTTAGGCACAATTAGTGACAAACGTATAGAAGATAGTAAAATCTGATCTGATCTTTCAGGTGATCGTGCGATGGGTCAAACAAATGTCCGGTTCAACGAATTGCAAGATTGATTGAAAGACTTTTAAAAACTATGGCAGCGAATTTATTAATTTAGAGACAGTGCAGCGTAGTTCCCGATCTCCGCAGATGTTGTAAGCTTCCGGAACTTCCAGCATTCCTGGGCTCAACTTCTTGTATTTAGTGTGTGGCTTATGGGTTGCTGAGTTCGTTGATCATTCATGTAGAGTAGTAATGTTGTCAACTGGAAGATTGCTTTGACATCTAAGATATTAAAATTTGAGTTAACAGATTCAACAATCTTTACAAAACGATGTTGAAGGTTAGATATCTTATCCAAGTGGGATTTTGTTGCGTTTCCCCAGGCCAGAATCCCGTATCTGATACGCGACTCTGCTAATAAGTAATACATCTGCTTTTGCACTTCTAGGTTTGAGTTATGACCGAAAAAACAAATACAAGCTGCCGAATTGAGATGAGACTTCTTCGTGCTGTTGTGGGAATTACTCGCCGGGATAGGGTGAAAAACACGGCATTCGCGACGAACTCAATGTTGGGCAGCTGCTTCTTCGTACAGAAAGGGGCTGTACTTCGATGGTTTGGTAACGTGGCACCAATGTCCCCATCATCCCGACTTCCGAGGCGTGTCTTGAATGCGATTCCATCAGGTAGGCGACCGCTTGGCAGACCAAGAATGAGATGGTTGGACCAAGTCCAAAAACTCGCCTGGTTGCGCTTGGGCATGGCCCCTGATGAATTAGAGTCGATGGCGGAGGATCGAGTGGCCTGCAGGTCACGCGTGAGTGCCTTGCCCCCACGACCCCTTTAGTGGAACATGTGGGTCACTGAAGATGAGACGAGATGAGATAATTGGCTTTCGTTAGTTGGATGTTCTTGTTAACTGTGTTTCGATACTTGACTTTCAAATGTTTTACACATCTGGCTGTTTCTCCGACTCCTATATAGCTCGTCCCTGTTTTTGCACTCGGGCGAAATCCATGGCTTGTGCTTCCGTGATCTTATGGTTAAATTCGTTTTGCATGCTTTAATGTATATTTTATTCATTTTACGCATCACATTTTATTCATTCTAATCTACAGGGTGGGTCATCTAGTGTTTTTTTTTTAAATCATAGGTTATTTTGACACTTGAGTCGCTTTACGCTTGAAAAACTGTGGGAAATATTGAAAACTTGAGAGTGAGTGCTATGTAGCTCAAGCTGAAAAGAAGTTTTGTCCGAAATGAAGCGCCCACCGCTACTGCTGTACGCAAGTTTGTGCAAAAAGTTCGTGAGACTGGTACGCTAGTGGACAGCACTCATGGTCCCCGCCGTCGTACGGTGCGCACAGATGAGAATGTGGCTGCTGTGACCGAGAGTGTGAGACTCAATTCACGAATGAACTCACTCGCCATCGATCTCAACAGCGGAACATTTCACGCACTAGCCTGAGGGGAATTCTGCACAAAGACCTTTCTATTATTTTATTCGCTTATTCTATTATTCGCTTACAAGGTCTAAGTGACTCAGCAACTGAATGCGCGCGATCATCTGCTTCGTTATCGCTTCGCAGCGCAGTTTGGGCCTTAGAGCAGCTTGAATAGGACAACGATTTTCAGCGAAAAATCATCTTTTCTGACGAGGCGCATTTTCATCTCGCTTTTATCGGCTACGTTAACAAACAAAATTGCCACATCTGGGGCTCGGAAAACCCACACGTTGTTGTCGAGAAGCCAATGCATCCACAGAGAGTGACTGTTTGGTGGTTTGTGATTGGAGTGGTAGCACCATTGAACCATTTTTCTTTGAAAATGAGACTGAGAACAACGTTTCGGTCAACGGTGGGCGTTACAGAGCCGTGTTAACCGACATTTATTTTACTGAAATTGAAGACAGGGACTTGGACGACCTCTGGTTCATGCAGGATGGTGCGCACCAAGTTCTCAAATCGTGTAATCAGACGTCTTGGAGATGTCAATTGGTCGCCTTGGAGCTGTGATTTGACACCTTTGGACATTTTTTTGTGGGGAACCGTGAAGGATCTATGATATACCACAAATATGGAAACAATTCAAGCACTTAAGGCTAATATCATCCAAGCAATCCGTGAGCAACAGCCCGAAACCATCAACAAGGTCTTGGAAAATTGGGGTGACAGAATGCGCTATTGCGAAGCCAGCCGAGACAGCCACTTGAACGACGTTGTACTTCATTATTAATGGGAATATTTGTTCTTACGAATAAGGCTGTAACACTTGGAAAAAATTTAATTTTGTTCATTTTATTGCATTTTCAAAAATATTCTTGTATTTGGCCCACCCTTTACAAGTAGAGAGAACGTTTCGAAAACATTATAAGACTGTGAAGCAAGAAATGCCGACAAAAAACCGATGACATACTCATACGTTGAATACGTCTTAAGTATTGTATAATAATTTGCAAATTTATTTGTATTTGCACGTAAATTTAAAGCCAAATGTAATCATTTAATATTAATTTGAAAAATTTCCGACTTTTCAAGTGGGATATCGAAAAAAGAAAAAACTGCACGCGGACGCACAAGTACAGACGGCTTGTTGCCTCTTTGGCGTATCTACAACTCGTAAAGTCGTAAGCACTTGTTTTCCTTTAGGGAAACCAAGAAGGCGTCTTACCAGCGAGTGGAGAAAGTTAACTCAAACACTGTACAATGTGCCTAACTGGAGCACGTACCAGTCGTGTGCAGATACAACAAACATACATCCACACACACTAGGTACGTCTTTGCCCACTGCAAGAGGCAAGAGAGGCAACGAAATAAAATTCGATTTTGTTTCTTGATTTTGTGATTTTCATACTTTTCCATCGGTGCAACACGTTTGCCTTCCCTTTCGTTAGCTGCTGATGTATTAAAAATTGTAAATTATACAAGCTGTCTGTTGAAGATTAGTTGAGACCAGGGCTGATCGTGTAGGAAATGCTGTTTTAAATTTGTTGACAGATGTTGAGATAGGTTTGGTCAAAAGCTGGTCAAATGTCTACTTATGTAGGCGAAAAATATCACTTCCTTCTCGTTGCGTAAAGAAGGTTGCGTACTCCGAGTTGTAGAGGCAGGGCAGTTTTGATTTGAGTTCCAGACAATATCTTGTCTTCTTTGCAACAAATTAGTGTTGAAGATTGACATCATCATCATCTGTTAGCACATCTGGCCGCACCGAAAGTGTTTTGTAGCTTAGCACCACAGCACGATAGTGAAAGAGATGAACAGATAAAAAAGCTACGAGGCATTGCTTCTGAAAAAGTAACAGTTATTCTAAAGAAATACGCGTGGATTTAAAAATCGAAATTTTCAGCCGTATAAATTATAAAAGTTCTTTTCAGAATTCAACATGATCATTTTGCGTGGCCCGCATGTTCCAGTAAAGGGGTCGCGGGGCAATGCACTCACTCGAGATCTTCAAGTCACTCGATCCTCCGCCATCGACTCTAACTCATAACTCTAACTCAGGAGCTATGCCCAAGCGCAACCAGGCGAGTGTTTGAACTTGGTCCAACCATCTCGTCTTGGGTCCAAGCGGTCGTCTACCTGATGGAATCGCATTCGAGGCACGCCTCGGAGGTCGTGGTGATGGAGACATTCGTGCCATGTACCAAACCATAGAAGTAGAGCCATTTCCCTTCGAAGAAGCAGCTGCCCAACATTGAGTTCCTCGCGCACTGCTGTGTTTCTCACCCTATCCCGGCGAGTAATTCCCACAACACGAAGAAATTTCATCTCGGCAGCTTGTATTCGCGATTTTATTCTTTCGGTCATTACGTAAATTTCATAACCATAGGTGAGAGTTGGAACAAATACTGCGTTAAAAACCGCTAACTTGGCTTTGACACCAAGCTCGACCTTCCTGATTACAGATCGACCAAGCTGTTTCAAAATTGACCCAGTTCGGCCAATCCTACAGGAAAGATCAGCATTATTCCTCCCATCACTCGTGAATACTTAAACTTCTCCACCTGTTTCAATGTGCACTGAACGTTCTGGAAATAACCATAGCCTCGGACTTGTCCGCGTTAACCCTCATTCCAGCATCAGCACATACGGCCACAAACCTATCTAGCGCGCGCTAGAGTTCCATCTGAGACGATGTGAGTCATCTGCAAAAAGAAGACGACTTACCCTCAACGCTCGAAACATTCCTCGCCTCGACTGCGCTGCAACATCCACTCCACATATATAACGAAAAGGAGAGGTGACAAAACGCACCCTTGGCGAAGTTCACCGCATGCGGTGAAAGGTGTTGATTTACTACCGTTAACCCGAACACAGTTGCTGCAATGTGCGTATAAAGACTGAATTGCCCTCAACAAAGAACCATCAATTCCATACTCCTCCGGAACACTCCAGAGTTTACCTCGAGGAACTCGGTCACATGCATTTTCCAAATCTACAAAACAACTGTAGATCGGTTCGGCGTACTCCCAAGCATTCTCGAGTGAAAATCTGGTCGGTTGTCTGCCGGGACGAAAACCGCTGATTGCTCACAACTTTTTTTTTATCCAAATGACAAGATGTGACCTATAAAAATGACACAGTCTAAATAACCCTAAGAACATTTGTAGAAAATTTGTGAAATGCCCTAAAGACAAATCGAAAGAGAAATCAAAAGAATTTTTTTTCAACAGTCAAAGCCGATCGCTTGCAATTTATTTAATGAAAGAGTCCACAGATCTCGTTCTCTTAGATTTAGAAAAGGCATTCGACTCCATTTGGCATAATGGGTTTGATCTGATACAACTACTAAAAAGTTTTTTAGAAAATCGAAAATTTAAGGTATTTTTGAACAGAAGCTTTTCCACTACTAAAATAATTTGCTCTAGTGTGCCCCAAGGATCTGTATTAAGTCCGATTTTATTTCTTATTTATATCGCTGATTTTCCAGACATTCCAAATTGTGAAAAAGCTATGTTCGTTGATGACACCGCTTTTTATAGTTCACATGAAATTGGAGACGTAGTTAAAAATAATCTACAAGAAGCACTTAATACAATCACCGCATACTTCAGAATTTGGAAAATAAATGTAAATGCTGATAAAACCCAATCCATATTTTTCACACGAAAAAGAAAAGCTTGATACTTACCAACTAGTCAGCTAAGCATCAACCAAAGTGACATTCCGTGGGTTAGTTCTGTCAAGTATCTTGGTGTATACTTAGACCAGAGACTTAGAATTGGATTTCAGAATCCAATTTAGCGTTCGCACTGCAACTTCAGCATTTCAAATGACAGCTAGTGTTAGAATTTATTATTGATATTTTTTCCTGATTGGAAATCAGAAGTGGATCAACCATTTAGCGTGTTATATTAATTTAAATGCTAATTCAGACATACTCGTATATATTCCATTTTTATTGCAATGATCACTTGAAATGATTTATTGTTTTGTTGACAGCTGTTTTTTTGTTTATGACAGCGGGCTGAAATGTAATTTTATGAAGTGCTGAATGGTGCTGAATTTGTAAAGAGAATTGTTCGATTTGACGAACTTACAAATGCAGCGACGAAATTTTGCATTTCGCTGAAATACAACATTCCAGAATACGGGAAATGTATGGTAAAATGCAATGCATTTGGGCTGAAATGCAGAAACTAGCCGAAAAGCTGAATTTGGGTGCGGTGCAAACGTACTACGGAGACCACATAAGAAATACATTGAACAAAATTAGTTTAGCCACGAAAATTATTTATCCACTAATAAACCGCCAGTCATCACTAAGCAAAGCTAACAAAATAGTGATATTTAAAGTCATTTTCCAAGCGATCTTGTTGTATGCATGTCCTGTGTGGGATAATTGTGCAAAAACCCACATAAAGAAACTCCAAATCGCACAAAGCAAAACCTTAAAGATGATGCTCAACCTCTCTTGGCTCCACTCTACGCGTATATTACACGAGCAAGCTGGTGTCTTGCAAATCCAAAGAAAAATCGACATTATAAATGAAAAATTCTTTACAAATTGCCAAAATTCAACCAACCCATTGAACTCTAGTCTTATTCAGAACTAATTAGAACTTAATATGTACTTCTTTAAAAAACGATCTATTAATTTATTTCCTATTTACTTGTTATTATAAATTTAGATATTTATTTAATGTTAATTATTTGTCAACTTATTTATATATACACATATATATATATATATATATACATATATCATTTTTTGTTTTCCTTCAGGAGATTCTAGTCAGTGAATAATATTTAAAAAACTTTTATAATTATTTCAGTAGTAAGATATTCAAATATCGTATCTCTGTGTAAGCTGTGTTACAGTTATAATGTAAGACGATATTGTACAATATGGAAAATAAATATAATCAATCATAATCTTGCAATTTATTTGAAATCATTGCCCAGTCAACTTCTTCAAAGTTACAGGCATTGGGGCCTGTTTCTGTTGAACTTCAGTTGCCACTGAACTCAAAACATCCGCATAGAATGTCAACTCACAATTTCGCACGATTTCTTGGGTCTTTCCCATAGTCGTCAGGACATCCTTCTCGACTACGAACGAGCACTGGACAGCCGTGTTTACGGCCACCGAGGCATCGTACAGGCTCTTATTCAAGTCGGCCTGGACTTTGGCGAGGTAGTAGTTGCAGTTGGTTGTAGCTAGGGTCACCTGATGAGAGATAGGGGTCAGAATTTGAGGAATTCACAATGATTAAGGTACTCACCTCCTTAACGTAGCACTCCTCCAATTTAGTTTGATTCGCCTGGTTGTTGGAGTTGCATGTGGCAATGCCTTTTGGAAGGGATGTGAGAACAGCAGTCCTTGCGGAGAGCAGATCGTATCTGGCAGCTTTCGTCAAATCGGCTGAAATACTGGATGCCTTAAGGTAGCACGTATCTAGTCGACCCCTAGCGGAGTCTAGTGTGATGAACTGTAAGGCATTCTTTTGAATGCAGTACTTCTTTTTTAGGTTCAAAGCCTGTAGTTGGGTGTTGGTCTTATTTACGGTTCGAATTTCGTCCAAGATGTTCCCCTGTTGGATCTGAATAACCCTGAGCTGATCGGCATACCGGATGTTGACCACATCAATCTGAACCTGTGCAGCGTCGCAATCTTTCAACAAGTCGCGCTGGGCGAGGCGGTAGTAGTCCGTGGCACTGTTAGTCACTTTCACAGATTGCTGAGGGAAATTGTCTATTTTAGCTGTCAACCAGATCGAGCAATTTGACTTACACCGTAGATGGAGGCTACTGCCATGGCGATGAGGAAAACAGTCAAACTAAAGGAAACCATTTATGAATTGATGGCTGCGAACACGGTCGAAGGTCTAGTGATGAACTCCCAGTGTGGCCGGCTTATTTAAACGAATACCTTGGCGATAAGACGAAGCGTCTTAGGGTGATTGGGTGATAAGCCATTTCTGGTTTGGTTAAATTTAGGGCTGTCAGGGGGTATCTTATCGGAATTCTCCGAAAGATGGGATTTTCTTCGCTCAGCTAAATTTTGTGAAAACAGGTGGGGCGTGCGAATGGGTGGTGGTTTTTATTTTCACGAACTCTGGAAGGCTGAAACTATTTTTTTGTAATCTTCTGGTGAAGGGAATCGAAATCTTATCGCAGCGAAAATAAGCACTTGATTTGACTCAATTGATGTATAATGTGAAACATTTCTCGCCTCGACTGCGCTGCAACATCCACTCCATATATATAAAGAAAAAGAGAGGTGACAAAACGCACCCTTGGCGAAGTCCACCGCCTGTGGTGAATTGTGTTGATTTACTACCGTTAACCCGAACACAGTTGCTGCAGTTTGTGTATAGAGACTGACTGGCCCTCATCAAAGAACCATCAATCCCATATTTCTGCAGAATACTTCTTCTTCTTGTCTTAGTAGGCCTACGACCCATGTAGGGTCTGAGCCTGATGAATCGCTGCCTTCCATCGTTGACGGTCCTGGGCATGCTGCTTCCAGTCATCAAGACCAGGCTGTCTTGCATCCGCGATGACTTGGTCTTTGTACCGGAGGTTCGGTCTTCCTCTCCTTCTCGAACCAGGAGGCTCGGATTCGAAGACCCTCTTAGCTGTTGTTGTCCATGCGCTCGATGTGGCCGAGCCAGTGCAGTCGACGGATTTTTGCCTTTCGGAATACATCCACATCCTGGTACAGCTCATAGAGTTCGCGGTTGTGTCTTCTCCTCCATTCGACTTCCTCGCAGACGGGACCATATATCCGACGTAGAATTTTTCTTTCGAAGGCACCAAGAATCAGGTCCGCAGTTCTGCTTAGTGTCCAGCTTTCGGGTCCATATAGCAGGACTGGCAGAATAAGAGTTTTGTAGACCATGATTTTGGTCCTTCGAGTCAGGAGTTTTGAGCCCAGTTGTTTTGACAAACCGAAGTAGCATCGGTTGCCAAGGGCGATTCTACGTCGGATCTCCACTGTGATGTCGTTCGTGGAGTTCACGTTTGCCCCGAGGTAGACAAACTCCTTCACTACCTCAAGATTGTGGCTATCGATAGTAACATTTTGTCCTAGTAGGTGTGCGGCGGATTGTTTCTTGCTCGACAGCATATACTTCGTCTTTTCCTCATTGACTTTAAGACCAGCTCGTTTCGCCTGTTCTTCAATCGCCGTGAAAGCTTCTACTACGGCTCGCTGGGAACGCGCAGCGATGTCGATGTCATCTGCGTATCCCAACAGTTGGACTGACTTGTAGAAGATAGTGCCTTCCGTGTTTACAACAGCCCGCCGCAGTATCTTCTCCAGTACCAAATTGAAGAAATCACACGACAGCGCATCTCCTTGCCGAAATCCAGTGCAGGTTTCAAACGGCTCGGAGGTCCTCTAGTCGAACTGCACGGTGCATCGCGTGTGTGTTAGCGTGGTGCGACACAACCGGATCAGTTTTCTCAGGATCCCGATTTCGGCCATCGCTTCGAATAGTTCCTTGCGATGAATGCTGTCGTATGCGGCTTTAAAATCGATAAAAAGATGGTGCGTATCGATTTGAAACTCGCTGATCTTCTCCAGGATTTGCCTTAGTGTGAAGATCTTGTCTATAGTCGATTTGCCGGGCCGGAAGCCGCACTGGTACGTGCCGATTAGTGCGGTGCAAAACGGCTTTAGACGTTCACATAGTACGCTGGACAGGATCTTGTAGGCGACGTTGAGCAGGGATATACCTCTATAGTTGGTGCAAGAGGTAGGATCGCCTTTTTTTGTGGATGGGGTATATTTCTGCATATTTCTGCAGAACACTCCAGACTTTACCTCGAGGAACTCGGTCGTATGCATTTTCCAAATCTACGAAACAACTGTAGATCGGCCTGGCGTACCCAAGCCATCTCGAGTACCATTCTTAGAGTAAAAATCTGTTCGGTTGTACTTCTGTCGGATTCTGGATCTTTTCAATCCAATTTTAAAAAATTGCTAAATTCATCTCCTGGAGTCAAAACCTGAGAGCCCAAGCTCTCTAAGAATCTATTGGTGACTAATTTGCTCAAGTTTTTGAAAAAAAAATTGTAGATTATTTTCCAACGGTGGACGCCGAGGCGTAATGGGTGTGTGAGTGGACTCCTAAGCACTAGACTTTCAGTCTAATTTCGGTTCCCGGGGCAAGAACTTCTCAAAAACCACTGAACCTCTTTCGAGTCAGTGACAATAATTAAAGAGTGTAACTATCAAAAAAAACCTCTCAATCTCGCCGTTTTTATTATTTCCGACGGTACTTCTTCTTTCTGTGGCGCCACAGTCCGGGGTGGACCAGGGCCTCAATCAACAAGCCTCTCCAGCTAGCATTATCTTTTACTAGCTGTCCCCAGCTACACAGGCCAACTTGGTTGAGGTCCCTCTACACTTGGGTGCGTAACCTTAGACGTGAACATCCTCTGTTGCTTTATCCCAATGTTCCAGAGTCGAAGATTTTCCAACGTTCATTGAGAGATATTTCTTAAGACTCGGCGCAGTTAATAAATCTTCTGCTTCAGTTCAAAAGAACACAATCATCACCGTGGCAGATGCCCGTGTGCCCCAACAGATGCAGTATTTAAAATGACCGCTATCTACGTAAATCAATCGTCAATCTTGTCGAGTTCAAGACAGCCACCACCAACGTACGCGATTTGATGTAAGAATGATTATTTTTATTTCCTCAATCTTCACTTCTATTGACTCTCTTAGTACGTCAAGATGTTCGTATATTTTTTAAGCATTCGCTTGTGGTATTGCATTTAAATGTTCCCTACTCTACCTGCTAAAAACTAATGTTTCAAGGATTCCCAGAATCTTGGCAGCCAACTCCGAGATAGCAACTGAAAAAAAAAAAATGAACAAACAAACAAAACAAAAACCAATTCAATTGAACTGGCCCCTTTTCGTTTTCAAAATAGGAATTCATTGACACTTTACACTCACGGGTGAAATTTCAAAAGTATCTAAATTTAAACAACGACCCGTAGCGGATTGTGTTTATCACATCACGAAGTCAGTGTTGCAGGGAATGCCACCGTCGAGTGAGAAGAGTTATTGGCTCTCGAAGTGACTCTTCACTTGGATCGATTGCATTATTTTTATCGTTCAGGTGGAGGCATCTGTATGCGACCATTTGATTGATAACGAGTCAATATTGTTTCACATTTAGATCGTATTCGAACGACCGCATGGTAACAAATAACTCTATTGGCGTTTTTGAGTAATCCCAATTCGAGTGAGGGTATTTTTAGAGCAGCGAGAGAAGAATGCAGTCGATAGATTGGATTGGAATTTACTCATATCCTTTACAGAATCTTTGAGCTATTTTTGAATCAACTGATGACTGACAATGTATAATAGGTAGAAATGGCTAATTCTGTGATTTAATTGATAATCAACTTTAGAAGAGTGGGAACAAGTAAATATGTTCAATTTTATTCAGCGAGTTGCAAGTGGTGCTTCAACTTTGTATGCATGATTTTGAATATCTTAAATGTAACTATAAAATAGTGTACATAAATATTTTGCGAATAATAATTAGATTAGATATAGAAATATGCTTCCTTGCCTGTTTAAAGTTTAGGAGAACATAATGGCTAAGTAAACTCAAAACTATCAACTGGATGGCGCAGTTGGTTAAGTGCCTGCCCCAAGTTAAAGGGGTCCCAGGTTCGAATTCCAGTGAAATCGAATCTGGTACAGTCACCATTTGCCTTTGGGATCAAATTAACGGCACTGGAGTAGGTTGCTACCTGGCAGTACAATGGACCAGTTTTGAGTCTGAGTGCTCCAGAAGTGTTTCAAAAATCCTCCGAAAAAAAAAACCAAAACTGCCTTGATTTCAATGCGCTGGTGTATCCAATGCAGTCTGGATTTCGAGCGTATCATAGTTGCTCAACTGCAATGGCTAAAGCTCTAGTTGATATTAGGGCCCAATATGACCTGTACCATATCCCTGTTTCTCCAAAGCTTTTGATACGATAAATCATGATATTTTGTGCCAGAATCTCAGGTTATACAGGGTAGCGCATAAGAAACGTTAAAATTTATTTGATGAATAATATTTTTCTTTCTGATTTTATTTAACCTTGGCATTTATCAAAATTTAGGTTATGGTTTAGACATATGTTGACATTATCTCTCAAATTGTGCCCATTGTTTGCTTCGACCTGACGTAATCTTTCCAATTTCCGGTCCCAGTGCCCTCATTTCTTCTCGGATATTGGCCTTAAGCTGTTGTATGGTTCTTGGCTTATTGGCATACACATTCCTTTTTAGGTAGCCCCAAAGAAAAGCATTTCTTCTTCTTCTTAGGGCGCCCATACAGTTCGGGGTTGAATCTTCTCCTCCAAATGCCATCAACGCAAACAGGACTAAAGATCGCGCGCAGAACTTTTCTCTCGAAAAGACCAAAACACTATTCATCCGCTTGGGATATTGTCCATGCCTCTGCGCCGTACAGCAGGACTGGGATGATCAAGGTCTTATACAAAATCAACTTGGTTTCCCGAGAGCGGGCTCTACTACTCAATTGCCTTTCGAGCCCAAAAAAACAGCGGTTGGCAAGAGTTATTCGGTACTGATGTTGTTTGTACTATTTACCGCAGAGTTGAGGTAGACGAAGTCCTTAACTACCTCAATGTTATAGCTGCCAAGTGTGACGTTCTGGCCAAGTCGTCGATGTTGTGCGTTCTTTCTCGATGACGATGAGGTATATGCTACCTGGTTTTGGCCTCGTTTACCGCCAGACCAGAAAAACATTTAGATCCGTTAAATCGGACGTGTCCACCACGCGATCGGATGATCACCAAAAATGTACCTCAGCAGAGCCATAGTTAAACGAGCTGTGCGAGCTATGGCTCCATCTTTTTGGAATCACAATTCTGAATTGTTCTCTACCTCTGGCCTTAAAAAATGTTCAATCATTGCCCGGTATTGAATGTCATCCACATTAACCGCAACTTGTCCATCGTTTTCGAAAAAATATGGTCTAATGATTTTTTCTGAGGTTATTCCACACCATACTGTCTAATCTACAGTGCCTCACAAAAGTATTCGGAATTACATTTTTTCTGGATCCTAGTTTGTAGCATTTTATTGTTGTTGCAGACAGAAAACATGCATTATTTTTTCTGATTTTTTGTTAACAGAGAATTATAATAATTATATGTTGTTTAACAATACTAAAATCCAGGAAAAAAACATAGTTCCGAATACTTTTGTGAGGCACTGTAAGTGGGTGCATTTGATATTCGATAATTATTTTTGGATTTTCGATGTCCCATATTCTGCAATTGTGTTTATCGTCATTATCGCTCATTATGAGTTTGTGAATATACTCGTTGTTCTCTCGGAACAAGTCTTGAAAACGCGGAGCATACTGAATGCATATTTGTGGATCATTTGCTTTCCACCAATTGAATCTTATACGGAAAAGGATTTAACTGCCTTAAAATTCTTTGCAAAGATCGCCTAGATATCACCAACTGCTAAGAACGTCGCCTGCTGGAAGTTTCGGGGTTTTTCTCAATTCTTGCTTGCACCCGTGCAATGTTCAGATCATTTCGAACTCCACGAGGTTTTCCAACGCATGGAAGACCACAGACAGCCCCTTGTTGCTGAAAATGCTGGAGCAATCGGTAAATTGTTGGAGCACTGGGCGCATTTGGAACGAAATTTCGATATAATCTTTCTGTCTGAATAATTGAATGTCGACTTTCAAAATAAAATTGAACCACTTTGGAATCATTCCATCATACATTTCCCAAGTTTTTCAAAGTTAATCACGAAAAACAGAAAAAACGTTAACAAGAAAAGTATTCAAAAATTAAATCTTAAAATTTCTTGTGCGCCACCCTGTACGATATATAGAAACCAATCGAAGTAGCTGTTTCTACTGTACCAGCTACTGCATAACACATAATTAATACAGTCGATGACACGATTTGCGAATTTGATTAAAATTGATTTGTTATCTTCCCAAATTGCAGCGTTACAAATTTTATGTTGTCAAATTCTAAAAAAAGTTTGGATCGGAAAAATGTCCGTCTATCACCAGCAGTAAATTTATTTTCGTAATCAGTACTTCTTTTTTCGGATAATTTTTTGAAACTCTATTGGAGCACTCAGACTCAAAACTGGTCCATTCTACTGCCAGGTAGCAACGGAAGAGAATTCCGTACCACCTTTCAGCATGCCTGCCATTAGCTCAGTGTCCAGTATAGACCGCTATAATCCTGGATATGTTTTTTCTACTGTTGTTGAGCAGGTCTTTTGTTTTCTTTTAGTTGTAGTTGGGCCATAAGCTTCTGGATTGCGGAGTATACAATCTAAAACCTATCCTGTCACGTGATGGCTGAAACCACCCCGTATTCTTTATAAGTACAGCGAAGTTAGGCGCCGATTCTGAAGAGCTGGGCAGTGGCAAAGCAGATGTTGGATCGTTTCGACGTAACTCATAGCTTCCTCATCGACGTAGCTCCGGCAAAGATCGCTGGATTCCACATTCCATTTCCGGAGCATTGTTCCGATGGGGCAGTGTCCTGTGATCACTCCGACGAGCATACGGATCAAGTTTCGGTCCAACGCCAGAAGTTTCTTCTTTTTGCTGTAGTTAAGCTCTCTCTGTGGGCGCCGTGTCGTAGTGGGTAGATACGTCGACTCCTACGCTCGTGGTCGTCAGTTCGAATCTCGGAAAAAAACATCAAAAATTTTTTCACGGCTCCACCTCTTTCGAGTCACTGAACATGCTTAAAGAGTATAACTGTCTAGAAAAAAGCTTCTCAATCTCACTGTTCGGAGTCGGCATTAAACTGTAGGTCCCCTCCACTCGTGAGAGAACAATAGCACGCACAACACGAGTGGTTGCTGAGAAGCTAGGCCCAGGTCCACCTCGGACTGTAGCGCCGCCATTATTATTATTATTATTAAGCTCTGGCCACGTTGATCTTGTCGTGGGACAATCATTTCTTGTAAGCCACGTCGAGACGGTCTTTTTTGTTTGTTTTTGTTGGCCTGCGTAACTTGATCAGAAATGTTTGCACAGAAAGCGGCCAACTTGAAAGGGTTTCACTGTATTGCCTTTTAGGGTATTTAAATGCCCCACCCTTGAATTTCATAGAATCTCTGTATCTCTACTCTCTCTGAGCTCGCTGCAGCGTTAAGATAAGATTAAGAGACGTTTAAAAAATGTGCAAAAGATAAGTTTGCAAAAATGTACACCAAGACATATTTCCTACTTCATACCTTATTGAAAAGGGTGTTATTTCAACAAAGTGTCTCTAGAACAGTTGAGAAAAAAAAATTAATCTGCAAAAGATTTATGAGATACCCAATCATGAAGTACCTACTTTGCCTCAGCTAATTAATTTATATTAACCTTGATGGATCTTTTTCATATTTATTTATAGAACCTTTGTTGTCCCAAGTTACTGGAAAATGAAAGTAAATTGCTTGTTAACTTAAGGGTTTTATCTATAATGAAGGGTCAGGGTGAATGTAGAAGAGGAATGGAAATAATTTAAGGGTAAGAGTTATTTCTCCTTCTTCTTTTGGGGCTTCAGCCTTAACCAACAAGTTTCTCTAGCTGGCAAGATCTTCCACCAGCTGCTTTAGCCTTAACCAACAAGTCTCTCCAGCTAAAAAAGATCTTCCACCAGCTGTCACCAGTTTCGCACACCAAGCCGGCCAAGGTCCCCCTCAACTTGTGTACGCCACCTTGTACGTGGACATCTGTGGTCCTCTGTTACGTTGTTCCACAGGGTCAGAGTCGAAGATTCTTCGGGCCGGAGCTAAGTTGTCCATACACTCTACGTGGCATAGCCATCTTAGGCGTTGGATCCGTAGACGCCTAGCTAGACTCATGTTACTGTACAGCCCATATAGTTCGTGGTTGAAACTGCTCCTCCAAAAGCCATCAACGCAAACAGGACCAAAGATCGCGCGCAGAACTTTTCTCTCGAAAAGACCAAGACACTGTTCATCCGCTTGGGATATTGTCCATGCCTCTGCGCCGTAAAGCAGGACTGGGATGATCAAGGTCTTATACAGAGTCAACTTGGTCTTCCGAGAGAGGGCTCTACTCTACTCAGCGGTACTAAACTATTAAGCTACTACTAAACAGCGGTTGGCAAGAGTTATTCTGCGTTTGATCTCGGTACTGATGTTGTTTGTACTGTTTACTGCGGAGCTGAGGTAGATGAAGTCCTTAACTATCTCAAAGTTATATCTGCCTATGGGGACGTATTGGCCAAGTCGTCGATGTTGTGCGTCCTTTCTCGATGACAGCCTACTGTCTGGGTTTCGCCCTCGTTTACTGCCAGACCCACTTTAGCCGCTTCCGTTTCAATGCCAGCAAACGCATCATTGACGGCTCGCTGTGATCGCCGAATCACGTCAATGTTATCCGCGTAAGCTACCAATTGAACGAACTTTTGGAAGATCGTGCCTCTTGTGTTGGCCAGTGAGTTCTGCACGATCTTCTCAAGAACGATGTTAAAAAAATCACATGACAGCGCGTCGCCTTGTCTAAAACCTTTTTTGACATTGAAGGTCTCGGTGAGTTCGTTTCCGACCTTGATGGAACAGCGAGAGTTCTCCATCGTCATCCTGCTCAGTCAGACGAGTTTGGCAGGAATGTCAAAACAAGACATGGCGCTGTATAGCTCGTCTCTATACACGCTGTCATATGCGGCGTTAAAATCGACAATGTTAACGTAGCCGCCGAGATGAAAATTCGCCAAAATCGTTGTCCAATTCAAGCTGCTCTAAGGCCCAAACTGCGAAGCGATAACGAAGCGGATGATCGCGCGGCTTCAATTGCTAAGTCAATTGGACCTTCTAAGCGAATAATCCGAGATCTTTGTGCAGAATTCTCCTTAGGCTAGTGCAGTGCGTGAAATGTTGAGCTGTTGAGATCGATGGTGAGTTGACGTTCGTGAATTGAGTCTCGGCCACAGCAGCCACATTTTCATCTGTGCGCACCGTGCAACGACGGGGAGCATAAGTGTTGTCCACTAGCATACCAGGCTTATGAATTTTTTGCACAAACTTGCGTACAGCAGTCGCGGTGGGTGCTTCATTTCGTCCACAACTTCTTTTCAAAAATCGCACTGTTTCGGCCTCACAGCACTCACTTTGGAAATAAGTTTTCAATATTTCCCAACGTTGTTCAAGTGTAAAGCGACTCATCTCGTTCCACGGAGGTATGATACTGACTTTTGTCAAGTTTTAGAGAGGAAAACAGCTGCCAGTGTCAAAATAACCTCCGATTTAAAAAAAAATCCTAGATGGACCACCCTGTATTGTTTCCAAAACCCCTTGAAGGATAGGAGGTAAAAGATGAATGTCCAGGCTACCACATTCAAGTTGAAGTCACGTAATAAAATCGATTTAATTTCCTCGACTTCCAAGTCACCCACTGCTCTGAACTCAATCTTATTTTAAGTAGCGCCCTGAAACATGTTCAAAGCTAAGGCGAAATACCGAAAGCAATGTCAAAACGAACATAACCCAAATGTGCCCAAATACATAATTTTGAAATTTAATTCATGTCGAACACCACGAGCCACTGTGCGGGCGAGTGAGTCCACAACCATACCGCGCTGTCAACCCAAATAGGAACACAACTCATAAATTACATATGAATCCAATTAGGCCTAAAGTCACGTTCAGACTTCGGCACTGTGGACGGCTGACGCAGTCAAGCCAACTGAAGGTGAGATACTAATATTTTATTTTTGGGTTCTGAATCGACTGAGTCGAGAAGTGTGTGCGACACAAACGTCGTCGATGGGACGAGACTGCGACCATGTCAGTTGCTGCGAAGTGGACGAATGGTGATGCTTGTGTAACTCCATTTGGTGACGATGTAAGAGCACGTAGAAACTTTCGCTTTCATCTCCCGCCACGGATGCCTCGCAACTGGTATCTCTTTAATGGATCTTTGAATGAATATCTTTTTCATTTCTCGATTACTGAAGAACCTGTAACACCGAGACACGAAAAGGTGTGTCTCATTTGAAAGTAAAAGCAAGAGTGAATCAAAAAAATCAAGTAGCCCAACGACCATCGAAAGATAATTCGCGCACAGTGTGTGGGATTACGCTGGCAGCGCTATGCAAATCAGTTGGACAGTGGGTTACGTTGGCCTACCTACGGCGGCGGCGGCGGTAGAACTCTTGGAACCTTTTCTTTTCAATATTTTCTAATTTCCTAGCTGAAAGTGAAAGTAATATCGTTTTCATTTCATTAATTCAGCTTCATTATGCTTCTGCTGCGGCTTGGCTGTGGAGCCATTTTTTGGTGATGATATAGATTTTCGAGTTTTGTTCTCCCGCTTTCCACGTTTACGTAATAAAAGACGAACACATTTCGCGGTGACCAAGGTCGATGTAATAGGCTTGGATGGGTGTGAAGATATGTGGAAACGATGTTTTTTAAGCAGCAAACATTTGCTTAAACTCAAGTGTGTCAACCCGGAAATGTAAAGTTTAAGATTCAGTGAAACGCATATACAAAACCTCCCATTGTGCAATTTCCAGGCAAATAAACGGCGACTTTGTTGGCCGATCAACAGTGTAATCGTTTACAGATTCGGTTTTGCTATCTGATTACTCTGAACTTCATGAACCTTGAATCTGCAGAAACGCATTTAAAAAGAATTGTGTAAGCGTCAATTTGAGAGATTTCGCAAACGCAATCTTTATTTCTAGAAGTTCTATACACAGGTATGTAGGTAGATAGGTATGGTGGCTTCCAACGTATGCACGTTGGATTCACTTAAACCCATAGGGTTCATTGTGTTGCCAAATCCGGGTGCCACATATCTGGAACCAGTTCGATTTTTGGACGAATATCCATAGTTTCTTGAAGTCCTTTTCGGTTATATCAGTTAGTGAGCTCAGATTATATTCTTCCAGGGTTTTCTTTCTTATGGAGGCTAAGGCTGGACAATCGCATAGTAGGTGTGAGGCTGATTCCTCTTCCTCTTCATCCATGCATCTACTACAATAGTCGTTATATGGTAACCCTAGTCTTGCGGCGTGCCTACTCATAGCGCAGTGTCCTGTGAGGACATTTACTAGATCACCCAGGCTTTTCCTGCTTAGGCTAAGGACGGCTGTGGTTTTCCGGAGATCCATTTTTGGCCATGTTTTCCTTGAGTGTTGACAGGTATGTAGATTTCTCCATCTCTCTGTAGCCCTGCTGGCTGCTAGTTCAGAGATTTTGGTTTTCAATGTACCTATTGGCACAGAGATGTTGATAATGTTTGGGTCACTGATACCCCTTTTGTCTGGCACGTCTGCTTCGCAGTTACCTGGTATATCTCTATGACCATGAACTCAGCACACCATGAGCCTGCATTGTTTAGATATCTCATTTAGAGATATTCGACAGAGTCTTACCAATTTTGATCTTAATATTGGTGATTCGAGTGCTTTTATAGCTGCTCGACTGTCGATGTATATTACGATATCCTCCCTCGATATCATGTTCATCGATAGCCATTCAGCGGCTTCACAAATAGCCGTAATTTCCGCTTAGAAGACACTACAGTGCTTCGGTAGTCTAAGGGACTGGCTGATTTGGAGTTGTTCCGAGAAAATTCCAACACCTACTCCACTACCAGTCTTAGACCCGTTTGTGTAGATCTCCTTTGCGTTGCCACTACTTAGCACCGAGTTTGTTTCCCATTTAGGATTTTGGTGCCGTATTCAATATTGAAGTCCACGACTGGGGCTAGATAGCCCGTAGATTCCTCAAGAAAGTTATGTATGTGTGCATGGGCTACGTTTTGGTTTCTCCACTGTGAGATTTCTTCGAGCCGTAGCGCCGATTTTGTTGAAAATTCTTTGCCACATATGTCAGTTCTATACACAACTAGCAGTTTCATTTACTACAACTAAGCCTTCCCAAAGTTATAGATAATTTAGACCAGTGGAATTCAGTTATGCCGGTTTGAAAAGACCTAACGACTTTTTCACTTATATCCTAAGGGTATCAACGTTGTTTTTGCCGCAAATGGGTATTTTGCAAATATTGAAAAAAATAATTCAAAACACCTTCGGAACTGTAAGACGTATACGCATCCTATGTCTTACATATAACCTTAAGCCTAAAGTCAGGGATTTTTCGTAGACTATACGAAATATTTTGCTTTAATTTATTGGGATAGTGAATTAGTAGGCCTAAGCAAGAGGCCTACAAAGCGGCACTGCAAAGAAGGACAAGAGCTGCTCGTGAGCTCTACGAGCAGAAAAGGAGAGACGAACACCGACTTCTCAGGAGGAAAAAGAAGGAGCATGAGAAGCGTGCGATTGGTAGAATAGAGGGTAGCTCTCTGCAGGAATGAGGTAAGGAAGTTTTACCAAAAAGTAAAGTTAACCAGTCAGCGTTATAAAGCCCGAACCGAAGCCTGCAAGGACGATCAAGGGAACATCGTAGTAGAACCACAGTCGATGCTGAGGATATAGAGACGAGCTATACAGAGCAATGTCTAGTTTTGGCATCCCTACCAAACTCGTCCGTTTGTGTAGGATGACGATTGAGAATGCACGCTGCTCCATCAATTTCGCTAAAGACCTAACCGAGACCTTTTATGTCAAAAAAGGATTCAGACAAGACGACGCACTGTCATGCGACTTGAAAGTATGTCATCATACTTAAAAGAATTGTGCAAAACTCACACGCCAACACCAGTGGCACAATCTTTTAGAAGTCCGTCCAACTACTTGCATATGCCGACGATATTGACATAATCGGAAGAACACAGCGTGATGTCAATGGCACTTTTGTGAGTATTGCGACGGAGGCCGCGAAGATGGTAAATGAGGGCAAGACCAAGTATATGCTGTCAACTAACACCGACGTCTCGGACAGAACGTCACAGCAGACAGTTATAACTTTGAGGGAGTCAAGGACTTTGTCTACCTAGGCACCGCTATTAACTCAGACAATGACACCAGCGCTGAAATCAAACGAAGAATAACTCTTGCTAATCGCTGCTTCTTTGGGCTAAGAAAGCAATTGATAAACAAAGCCCTCTCTCGAACAACCAAGGTAACCCTGTATAAGACCTTAATCGTCCCAGTTCTGCTATATGGCGCAGAAACATGGACGCTGTCAAAAGCGAATGAGATTGCTCTTGGCTGCTTTGAGAGGAAAATTCTTCGGGTGATTTTCGGTCCCGTCTGTATAGAGAGAAGATATAACAACGAACTGTACTAGCTGTCCAGCGACATCGACTTAGCCAGAAGGGTGAAGATCCAACGATTGAGATGGCTAGGTCATGTAGAGCGAATGGAAACCAATGCTCCGGCCCGGAAAGTCTTCGAATCCACCCCCGAGGGACGGCGCAATAGAGGAAGACCGCGACTCAGGTGGCGCACGCAAGTGGAAAGGGACCTCAACCAACTGTGCGTGCGAAACTGGAGGCAGCTAGCGAAAGATCTAGCTGGCTGGAGACGCTTGTTGGTTGAGGCCCAGGTCCACCCCGAACTGTAGCGCCACCTTAAGAAAGAAGTAAGAAGAACTCCGAAAAAAACGTAAACAAGAAGAGTATTCAATAATTAAATCTTAAAGTTTCTTGTGCGCCACCCTGTATTTTATGTGAATCCAGAAAAACCATTGCTGTGTATGCTGATGCTTCTGGAATTCTATCACAAAACAAATGAAACACAATGTGTATTACTTTTCTATATTCATCTCCTTTATTTGTTATCCACTTATTTCTAGCACAATGCTCACTTCGACTTTTCACACTCCTTTTGGTCCCCTCTACACCCTACCTATCTGGCAGTCCAGTCCAGCGATTATTTTAATAATTACGAGTAGTTCTACTGCCACAACTGGTAACGAAAATTGGCTTAAGTGGGTTGCAGAGTTGTTAACAAATTCTTCTATTACTTCTCTCCAGCTAATACGATATCCTTATCATGATCGTCCCCTACTAAATTTGGCAAAACAAGGTAGAGTGAGAGATCTGGTTACTAAGAAAAAGTGTGGTCCAATGAGACGTTAAAGCGATCCTTTGACGTTAAGATATTTGACATAAAATCCTCTTTAAAAACAAAGATATTCAAAGATATTCAAGATCTGGTTAAATTATCGCTTTAACGTCTCATTGGACCACACTTTTTCTTAGTAACCAGATCTTGAAGATCTTTGATTTTAAAGAGGATTTTATGCAATTATCTTATTTTTTAACTTCATCAATGTTTAACAACAGCCTGGATATTCCACAATGTCTACGAGCATCAACACAAACGTCTTTGTAAACAACCGCCTGTGCGAATTATATAAATAATTGGATTCCAAATCTGTACTCTTAATTACTTCACGTGACTGAGTACAAAACAAGATAGTAGCCCAGATCTTTGCTTACTTAGTTTTATCTGAGTTAATTCAAGTATTGAATAGGCAGCAGACTTACTACAGCCCGTAAGCAGTTATAAACCCATAAGATCCAGTTAATGAAGAGAGATTAATCTTAACTTAAATAGATTTAAGTGCAAACACTGCAGAAATTTACTTGTAGATGGCTTGCCTTGACGTTAGGTTTTGCACTGCGAACTGATTTTAGAGATAAGAATGCACAAATGTCTGAAGTTCAGTGTTTCCACGAAACAGATCAGATGACTTGTAAATTTACGTGATTCTTTTACTAATTTTACATACACAGGATGGAATAGGGCTTGGATTCTTAGACTTTATAGACTATTGCTTAGAAATGTAAGCAGAGTTAGTAGACAGTGCCTACTAGGCATATACACAGGGTGTTTTTTTAAATCACAGGTTATTTTGACAGTGACAGGTGATTCCTGCTCAAAATCTTGATAGGAAGTCTGTATCAGTATCAGTATATCAACTCGCCATCGATCTCAAAAGCTCAACATTTCACGCACTAGCCTGAGCGGAATTCTGCACAAAGATCTCGGATTCTTCGCTTACAAGGCCCAATTGACTCAGCAATAGAAGGCGCGCGACCATCCGTTTCGTTATCGCTTCGCAGTTTTGGTCTTAAGGCAGCTTGAATTGTACAACGGTTTTGGGCGAAAAATCATCTTTCCTGACGAGGTGAGGCGCATTTTCATTTTAGCGGCTATGTTAACATACAAAATTCTCTGGGCCTCGAAAACCCCCCACGTTATTGTCGAGAAGCCAATGCATCCACAGAGAGCGACAGTTTGATGCGGATTGTGGAGTGGTGGCATCATTGGACCATTTTTCTTCGATACTGAGGCTGGGAACAACGTTTCGGTCAACGGTGGGCGTTATATTTAATCGACTTTTTCTTTTACTGAAATTGAGGACATGGATTTGGACGGCCTCTTGTTCATGCAGGATGCCGCGCCATGTCAGACATCCCATGACACAATCAATCTTTTGCGCATCAAATTCCCAAATCGTGTTATCAGCTGTCTTGGCAATGTCAATTGGCCTCCTCAGAGCTGCGATTTGACACCTATGGAGTTTCTTTTTGTGGGGAATCGTGAAGGACCGATTTTAGGCCAAAAATATGGAAACAATTCAAGCACTTAAGGAATATCATCCAAGCAATCCGTGATCTAGAGCCCAAAACCATCAACAAGGTCTTGGAAAATTGGGGTGACAGAATGCGCTACTGCGAAACCAGCCGAGGCAGCCACTTGGACGACGTTGCATTTCAAATTAATGGGAATATTTGTATTTCCATAATACATGGAAATAAATTTAATTTTGTTCATTTTACTGCATTTTTAAGAAGAAACTCGTACTTGGCCCACTCTGTATGTGGACTCCTGGTGAGTGCAACAATTCTTCAAAAGTCCTTCAGGTTTGATGACAATTGGAGAAAAGGGCTTAACAACGAATTGTACTAAATGTATAGCAGCGCAAGACTGACCTTTATGCCTGAAACACAACACTGCGTTGGTGCTACCATTTCTGCTTTAAGTACGGAGTCCTTCAGGCATATTTTGAAATGACAATCCGAATTTATTTATCAGCTGGATTTCCTCCTCAAATTTTGCAATGAAACATCAAAACACAAAGCAGAAAAGTCTCAATTTGTATAGGATGTGTCAAACCGGACAAAAAAGTTTCAACATGTTGAAAGATTTACGTGAGAGAATGCGTTGTTTACGTTGCTCTCATTGCCCTTACAAGCATAAGATTGCCAGCACAACGCAGAATTTTAGGCTGTGCCATTGTATTGCGTGTGTTCAAAATGAAACGTCACTTAACGGTAGCAACAACGCAGTATTGTGTTTTCAGACATTGAAGATCAAGCGTCTATAACAGCCAGAAAAAAATAAGTGCATTGGCACCGAATTCGGACACATAATCGGACAACAGGAACGGATGACAGTGACTTTTTTGAGAAACAAATCTCAACTAACTTGGCGTATTGCACTGGAGGCAACTAGCAATGGATCTGAAACCTGATTGTCTTTTAAATAAGAAGAAGAAGATTCGGATGTAAGAGGGCTTACTTCAACATTCTTGGACAATTTTGTAATACCACATTTTTGGGATTGTTTACTAAGCAATAAAATTTTACCGAAAAAAAAACAACAAACAAAATACCCCACTCGCCTATGATGAGCAAATTGTATCCAGTTACAACTGCTTAGAACGCGATCAAAAGAATTCCTGATCAGAATATTAAAAGCATTCTGTCTGCTACATGTGTACAGATCAGTTAATGAAATGAGTCAACAAAGCTTCTCTCAGACATTTGATGCAGCTACAGAACTTGGTAGAAATTGACGTAAGCACAAGTTGGATTATTGCAGTTTGAGTGCGTCCATTGATGCGCAAAGGCTTCGTAATAAATTCGTGATCAGAACGTTAATTTTTGTCGCGACTCAATGACAATGTTTGCCTACTCGGGGTCAGAATAAAGTTGTATTTCCGTCCAGTCCTGTGGGAAGTTAGCACACAAAGCACGATTCAGAAGCAAGGAAAGCGAAATGCTGTTGAAAGGAAACCTTATGAACTGGTGTTTATGATTAAATGACGTCAGTGCATCAAGTTCCCTTTCTTTCTGTGATATCATTACTTTCCTCACACAGATTAGAAGTGTTCAAAAATGCACAAAAGATTTTAATTTTGGCCCATATCTGCGGTGAAGTGTTGCCAGCTATTTGACGGCTGACAGTTGAGTCTTTTCCACTTTTCGTGTCCAACACGTGCGTTTACCTTTGTGCAATTTCTTTCTTACAGAATTTGAGTGACGACGTCCACCTCTAAAGTTGTGCATGCAAGTGGGGAGGTAACTCATAGATAGTGCCAGCTGCAGAGGCTTGTTGGTTAAGGCTCAGTTTCAACCCAATCTATAGCGCCACAAGAAGAAGAAGAAATCAATTTTACATTCTTCTTCGTCTTTGACTGACGCTACAGTCCCGGGTGGACCTGGGCCTAAAGAAACATGCCTCTCCATCTAGCACGGTCTTGTGCTAGTTGCTTCTAGCTACTCACGTCCAGCTGATTGAGGTCACTTTCCAGCTACGTACGCCACCGGAGGCATGGTTGTCCTTTACCGCATTGTCCCTCAGGGTTAGAGTCGAAGAATTTTCGGGCCGGAGCATTGGTGTCCATTCGCTCTATATGACCTAGCCATCTGAGACGAGAGACTCGAACTGGTTTGACCAGATCGATGTCGCTGTGCATCCCGTACAGTTTGTCGTTCAGTCTCCTCCTCCAAACATCAGCAGTACATACGGGACCAAAGATAATACGAAGGACTTTCCTCTCGAAGAGACAAAGAATCTTCTGGTCCGCTTTGTTTAGTGTCCATTCTTCTGCGCCATACAGCAAGACTGGTATTATCAAGGTCTTATAAAGGCATATCTTGTTTATTCGAGAGAGGGCTTTATCCCTTAATTGCCTTCCAAGCCTAAAGACACAGCAATTGGCAACATCACAAAACTACAATAAAACTTTTTTCTTCAACACTTATTTAGGTATTTTCTGCATCTTTCTGGTGCGAACACGACCTAAAATATATTTGTACCTAAACTCGTTCACTTCTGAACACAACGCCATCTTTTTTTTTTAACAGTCGTCTGAACACACCCACTCATTTGACAGCCCATTTCATACCTAAATACATCGTTTATTTACCGTATTCCTGTATGCTTTTCTAATGTAAAAAGAAGTGAGTCTTCAATTTTTATTTGAGACTGTTCAAGGGGTGCCGTGAACGAAGGCCATATGAACTAACGCCATAATGGCGTTAATTCGCATTTGAAAGTGAATTAACGCCATAATCCACTTATGGCTTTAATTCACTTTCAAATTTGAACTAAAGCCATATGGCGTTAGTTCGTTTTAGAAAGTGGCCTTAGTTCACATTTGAAATTGAATTAAAGTCACTCGCATCAATCTCAATAATTTACATTATTTACATGGTCTTGTAGGAAAAAAGTTTACGGCGTATAAACAGTAATGTTGGAATGGGGGGGCATGCTGCCCCCCTGCAACCCCCCTGCTGGACCACATGTAGGATTTGAAGTAGGCGCGAGACTGAGTGTATCCATGATTTGCATGAGTTTAAAGAAAGTAAATACACCATATGGCGTTAGTTCAATTTAATGTATGGCTTTAGTTCAAATTTGAAAGTGAATTAAAGTCATAAGTGGATTATGGCGTTAATTCACTTTCAAATGCGAATTAACGCCATTATGGCGTTAGTTCATATGGCCTTCGTTCACGGCACCGTTCAAGGTGTCCTCTTTTTCATGCCCATGGATCTGGTCACCCTATACTAGAACCAACAATCTAATTCAGTGTGACAAAAAGTTGCTAGCGAAGTTAGTTGGAGCATTCGCCAGTCATAACCATCTAACAAATCGTACCGTTAAAGTAAGGCTTACCGATGACAACATATGCAGAGGGTTTGGTGACGAAGAGGAATATGATGACACTCACCCAGCCTTTGTTATTTGACATTTATGGTACACTGGGCAATCATTTTTTAAGGTTCCGTCTACAAAAACGGAATCTTTATAATTTCGGTGTGTCTGTCCGTCTTTCGTGTCTGTCACACTTTTTTATCTCCTCCATTTATAAAGATATCGGCATGACGTTTTGGAATTACATACTTCAGGCCTAGACATCATTGTCCATACACTCAAATTTAAAAAATGGAGCCATTTGGTGGAGGCTCCCATTTGCGTGATGAAGTTGCCATTGATTTTTAAACATTGACGCACCCCCTCGAGTAGTATATCAATCTACAGATCTTTTGAAATAAGGGTGTTTGCTTCAACACTTTTTGATCCAAAGTACCATTTTAAAAATATGGAGCTCCAAAGTTTTTTTTTAATGCGTCCCTCCCTACCTTTTCCAAACCGAAGTGCTTAAAAATTTGAAAAAATCATAAAAACTTGAAACATTGAATACTTTCAAGCCTTGTGGCCCTAATAGTTTTCGAGATATTGGCCAAAAACGGTCAATCATCGGCATGCCAATTTTGAAGATCTGGAAACGTAGTTTTGAAGACCTCATCGTAAACATTAAGAAATGACAAAATATCGATTTATGTGCAAATTTTGTGATACGAGTATGTATAGTTTTAAATGATAAATATTTCTATTTTCACACATAAATTTCATGCATAAATTTTAACACACTCTATACGATGATGAGTGTTATCTCTCAGATCGATTGCAACTCCTAAATGCCCAATTTTCTGTGTTGGATAAACCTATACCTAGGTATATACACCTGATCAAAAAAATAGATACACCTTACATTTTTCATCTTTAGTGTTGCACAGTGAAAGAAATGGTTTAATGGTTTATTTGGTTTATTAAAAACTTAAAACATAAAAATATTTTCAATATTTACGTAAATAACTTTTTTATGAAGATTAAATTGTGTTAATGGGCGCCGTGGCGTAGTGGGTAGATGCGTCGACTCCTACGCTCGAGGTCGTCGGTTTGAATTCGAAAAAAATATCAAACATTTTTTCACGGCTTCACCTCTTTCGAGTCACTGACAATGCTTAAAGAGTATAACTGTCTAGAAAAAGCTTCCCAATCTCCCCTCCACTCGTGAGAGAACAATAGCACGCACAACACGAGTGGTTGCTGAGAAGCTAGGCCCAGGTCCACCTCGGACTGTAGCGCCGCCATTATTATTATTATTATAAATTGTGTTAGTTCATATAATAGTGTGATAAAAAAAAAATTTTTCAAAAAATTTTTTCCAAAATTTGTAAATTAAGAGCTAAAATGTTTACTTATTTCAGTTGCAAAACCAATTACCACTAATACCCTGTGAAGTTACCCTTTTGCATTATATTTTTGGCCATCCTTTTCGGCATAGTGCTGATGAATGCTTGACATGTCTCTACTGGTATTTCATAGCAAGTTTTTTGAACAAATTATCACTGTTAGTCTGCATTGGTAAATATTTGCTCAAACAATTTCTTCTTTAGATGCGCCCATACGTTTTCAATAAAGTTTAGGTCTTGACTTGGCCAAGCTAACAGGTTGATTTTGTTGTGAACAAAGCATTTTTTTACTAGTGTGGAAGTATGCTTTGGGTCGTTATCCTGCTGAAAGACCCAACGCAAAGGCATATTTTTTTTGGTATATGATAGCATTACCATTTGCAAAATGTCTTTGTACTCGGTTGCCGTCATATTGTTTGTAGTCTGGAATATGGGACGAACATCATTCTAAGAAAAACATCCCCAGGCCATTATATTGCCGCCTCCATGTTCCACTGTATTTTTTATGCAACGGTTATGGAATTCCTTGGCTCGAGAACCTCTTCATTCTTTTCACAGTCATTTCCAAAGATATTAATCTTTGTTTCGTCGCTCAACAAAATATTTCGCCATTTATTTTCACCGATACCGCTCGTCCTATTTGTATGTGTCAGGGCAAAACCCAATGCTTACATTTTTTTTTCTCATTAGGGAACTTTCCTAGCTATTCGTACGAGAAGTTTGGCTTTTTGTCAGCCACCACGAACTCTTGGAGCACTAACGATGTTGTTAATTTCTGCGGAAATAGCTTTTGATGACTTAAAAGGGTCAGTTTTTGATAACATTATTATACGGCGATCATTCGCGGGGTTCGTTTTTTTTTCGATCTGCCATGAAATTCTTTTTGGGGTGCAGCTTTTAAAACATTTTGCGCTAAATAAAGTGACCGTTACACACATTTCGCGATTTCACGCGGAGATTTTCCTTATTTTTATGTGCGAAAAAAACAAAACTTACTCTTCTGTAGCGCATTGACTATTTCGAGCCATGGTAAACCTAAAATGTTTATTTCCTTTTTCTTATTTGATACTAAGCAATTACAATAAAATATTTTAAACATTTTTGACAAAAAACTCGCTGAATTTTAATCATAATCTAAAGTGTATTTATTTTTTTGATCACACGATTTTTATGTGCTAACACAATTTTATCTTCATAAAAAATTATTTATTTATATTAACGTCAATAATGAAAATATTGTTAAGTCTTAAGTTTTTTAAAAGTGTACAGAATTCAAATATATTAGCTTTTTTTCCGAACTTTAACCATTTCTTTCATTGTGCTACGCTAAAAAACAAAAAAATTTAAGGTATTTGGAGGTGTATTTATTATTTTGATCAGGTGTGTATGTATGGACGGACGTTTGTTTGCTTCAATGTATTAATGTAGTAATAAATAGTTGATTTGGGTTGCAGTTGGAAGAAAATGCAACTGAAATAGTTTGAAAACGTCGCCTGACCCAACCTTCCTGGAACCTTCCTCGTGCGAGTACAACTCGCACTTGGTCAGTTTATTCTATGATGCTTATAACCACGTAGTAACATGATATAATACGGAAGAAAGCAAAGATTTAACACCTTGGGCATCATAGTGGGTCTTACCCTTTATCCAAACTACACTATCCGGAAATACAGACAATAGCTTTTCTTTGATGTTGTCGCTATTTAAAAAAAAACGGTTTTTTTAAAATGCTTCGCAAGTCCGAAACATTGTAACTAACAAAAAACAACAAAAAACAACCTCAAATTAATTCATCACACTCACGCCATTCGGTGATTTCACGAACCCAATCAACGGTGAAAATTCATAAACTAACTCCCCAGCAGTCTCCGATTCTTGAAGTAGACAAACTTCCGTTCCCGCGCTGATTGCAGTCGCCTGCAAGAGCTGTGATTTGTTTTTAATAATAAATGTACTCGTATATCGCAACTTTCACCGAGTACGAACTTTTATTGTAAGACGTATGTACACTGCATCACATTTAATGGACAGGCTCTGCGAGTTTCAATTCCTTCCGGTAGGAGCATTGGGCGCCACCTCCATCGCAACAACCACCATGATCATCATCATGACTGGCGGTTATTCGCCGAGCAAATATTATCATGACGCCATGCGATGTGTACTTTCATGTTCAATGAAATTGTTTAATAAATAATTTAATTTGGCCAAGGAAAGGCGCCATCTGAGCGGCGTGCATTCCCAAGGCGGCACGAAAATGTGTGTGATGTATGTGGCTGACTTTTTCCTGGTTGGCGGTACCTAGAGACGAATAAAAACCAAACAAACCCGATTCGACAACATTCACTTTTTCATGCAAAACGAACAGAAAAGGAAGAGACGGAGCGTAAGTGTGTTGTCTAATCGCCGCTGCTGAGCGTACGAGCATATTGACGCTTTGTACATAGATTCGTAATTTATGACACTGGGTGCGGACATCATCGGCTTCCAGGGTCTCGATGACGGCTGGGAATCAATTCTCTTGACATTTGATTTGCCTCGCATAAAACGACACATTGTGCAATGAAACTCGAAAAAGAATTAAAGAACCAACGCAAATCGTTTCGCTCAAACCAACGAAAATCGAACCGACGCCGACGTGATCATTCCCAAAGCAAACACAACCGAAGACTCGCTGCAAGCAAATCACGTCCTCTCCGAGTGTAGTTAAAATTTATATTTGGATGTTAAGTGTATTAAAGAATACAATTCATTCGTGACAAAGTAGTTTGTATAGAATTTGTGCGGCTTTCACTTTCTTTTCTTGAGCGGAGCGCGGAGTGATTCTCACCTTTCCCTTATGAAACGTCATTCACTTTATGACTCTTTAACCTTCTTGAATGCTGTTGTGTGCTTTCTTCTCGAAACATTAACCGTAAGGCTTATGGGTTTAGATAAAAATGTCTTAAGGTGATTGTAATAAGTCAAGAAATCTCACAACAGTCACCGCAAGACAATCAACGACTAAAAGAAAATTGTGAAGGTTAACAAAGAAGGAGAGAGAGTTTTTTTTGTTGTTTTGGTCTCTGGACGGTGGATCTTTCACTTTTGAGAGCCGTGTTTGGACCACACGATTTATGGTGACCTGGTTAGATTAGTAACTGACTAAGGCAATTATTTTTAGACATAGAATGTTACAGAGGTATGATAGAGGTGTTTAGTGTGGACAAAGAACCACTTGGTAGTACAGGACTTGAGGCACTAAATGTTTGAGTATATGTGCCTCGGCAAGAAGAGATTTCGGGTCAAATTTAGTTGCGGGAGAAGACGAAGATTGGAAAAGGAAGCGAGAAAGCTGCTTTCAAATTCACCAAAAAGCAGGGCGATCAATATCGAATAGTAAAGATCCCATTAACAAAAGGAATATACAGCCTTTACCAAATGCTTAGGCACCCTCATCTTTTTGTCTTTGCTGCCAAATCACTTATTGGAAGTAATTAGTTTGAATTTTACGGTTTTCGGCGACACTATCTGAGGTCTTGTGGGCGCCGTGGCGTAGTGGGTAGGTGCGTCGACTTCTACGCTCGAGGTCGTCGGTTCGAATCTCGGAAAAAACATTAATCATTTTTTCACGGCTCCACCTCTTTCGAGTCACTGACAATGCTCAAAGAGTATAACTGTCTAGAAAAAGCTTCTCAATCTCGCCGTTCGGAGTCGGCATTAAACTGTAGGTCCCCTCCGCTCGTGACAGAACAATAGCACGCACAACACGAGTGGTTGCTGAGAAGCTAGGCCCAGGTCCACCTCGGACTGTAGCGCCGCCATTATTATTATTATTATTATATCTGAGGTCTTAACAATTTTTATTTTTTCCTCTCATTTCATTAATTTTTCTTCGCTTTTTGAAGATATAACGAATCTTAAAGGGTGCCTAATAGATTTGGCCTAGGCTGTAGTTTATGAAAGTTAAAATTTACAGAAACTCCCGGCTAATTGCGTCAACCAAAAATAATGTTTGACGCAATCAACCGAGGAACTTAATTGCAGAAATTGTGATGAGCATTTTCCTTGCTAGTGAAACACGGTATCATTTATGGACACAATCTTTGTGTTTTTATTCCAATCTTCGACTCTGAACTTATGGGACAACGCAGAAAAGGACGTTCACGATTTAAATGACGCACACAAGTGGAGGAGGACATCAACGCCTTTATTTTTGAAACAGACGACCAGTAAAATCCATGCAGTAAAATGAACAAACATGGCTTTTAATGTAAGTGGACACATGTGTTTACTGCATCGCCTCGCATCGATGCAAGACCCCTCTAACTTGGGGCAGTCCAGTCGTGTTCAGTAAGATTATAGAGCATGACATTATATATAAGTTGACACATGTGACATCCTGCGCGGACACGCATCGATGAAAGTTATCTCTGTTTTTAATGTTGATGCAATCGACATGTAGTAGATCAGCAGGACAGTAATATTTGGTAGGATTTCACACACAAAACTTAGAAATTTCATACAATAGGTCTACCGGTTAATTCTTGTCGTTCTACAACAGATGGCGTAACTTGATTACTATTCCAGTGAATGATCATTCCAAATATTCGTTGGAAAGCTATCATGTCATGTCATGTAGTTTCAGAATCATGTTTCAGAATATATGTCACTTAGTTGAAGCGTAAACAGCAATACTTTTTGATTCACTGAGTATGAAGTGAAGTGAATGTATGAAATATTCACAAATGAAGTGTTTTTGTGGGGAATTTTACTTGATTATTTCAATATGGGCGCAATATGGCGTAGTGGGTAGGTGCGTCGACTCCTACGCTCGAGGTCGTCGGTTCGAATCTCGAAAAAAACATCAAACATTTTTTCACGGCTCCACCTCTTCGAGTCACTGACAATGCTCAAAGAGTATAACTGTCCAGAAAAGGCTTCTCAATCTCGCTGTTCGGAGTCGGATTAAACTGCAGGTCCCCTCTACTCGTGAGAGAATAATAGCACGCACAACACGAGTGGTTGCTGAGAAGCTAGGCCCAGGTCCACCTCGGACTGTAGCGCCGCCATTGTTGTTATTATATTATTATTATTATTATTATTTAAATATGAAGAAAAAAGCAGCCGAAAATCTGCTGCGATTGTCTGAGGCTTTTTGGCATAAACCCACGACTTCAAGTAGCCCCAAAGAAATGCTCTTCGACGCTCATGATTTTCGACACAAAATCGTCCTCTCCGTTGTTGAGATTAACAGTAATTCACACGCGACTGACGGTCAGGAGGCATTTATTGATGCACTGTTTGCACTTTGTATGAGAACATATGTGAGTCTTTCACTAAAAATTCGCTGTAGGGTCCATCTGGTGATGGCCAATTGCGTGGCCCGTCGTCTGGTTGATGTTTCTTCGTTCTCAGCGACATCGGCAGCCAAAGACGCGATATTTTCGACCGAACGACCAGTCCGGCGGCGACCATGCCCTGCATGGTCTCCTGTAGTTCCCGTCTGTTCGTTGTTCGTCAGTTGGCGCGACACGATTAGGAAATCGACGTCGAAATTAACACTGCGCTAAACGCTACCACCGGCCGATTATTGGTAAAAAAATCGACACAATTATTGCACGCTCTTGCGGAGTATAGTGTTCCACTGCTTGTCTATTTGTATACTGTCTAGTTCACAAACGTACTGTCTAGTCATTGACGTACGACGTCATTTGCAAAAAATATAACGTTGGGTCTATAACTTAATTCGTGAGGTTTGCTAACAGATGGCGTAACTTGTATTATTCCATTGGAACATGCGTTGGAAAGCTACTGTCATTGTACGTTATTTCAGTATATGTCATTCATTTGAAGCGTAAACAACAATAATTTTTTTTCACATAAATATGTTGAACTTTGTGCCTGAAAAAGTGTTTTTGCGGGAGTTCTTCTTCATTACTTTAATATGAAGAAAATTGTTGCCGAAAGTCATCGTATTTTGGTGGAAGCTTATGGTGACAATGCTCTAGCTGAGCGAACATGTCAGAAGTGGTTTGCACGGTTTAAAAGTTTGACTTGGAAGGCGAAGAACGTCCCGGACACCCGGGACACCCTCCGATTACCATTTGTTCCGCTCAATGCAACATGGTCTGGCTGACCAGCACTTCTCCAATTATGATGAAGTGAAAAATTGGATCGATTCGTGGATAGCCTATAAACCGACCGGATTTTTTCGACACGACACGGAAGTAAGTTAAGACATTAATTATAAATGTGAGTAGGTTTTGTCCAAATATGCAGGTCTTGCCAAAGGATTTCTTCAATCTGCAGATACAAGCTACACACCCAATCGGCTTTGGCATCAGCCCACCGATGCGGACTATAAAAGGCAGGGGGAATTCCAAGCCAAAACTCATGCCACTGGAAGAAAAGTGATGTTAGAGATATCAGATCTCACTTTTGCCATAAGTGGCAATCCAAACGCACCATTGTCTGGAATATCACCCATTCAACCACAAAAACTCTTGAAATATACTGGCGAAATCGAAAATTTCAACTTAACAATATCGCCAGTTATAGACAATGAAGAATCATCCTGCTCTGAACCATTTTTATGAACTAGAAACCGCTAAACAACAACTAAACGATGTGTTACTCTTTGAAAAAATTAAACTGAATTGAATTTATTTGCAACTGACCTCTATTTAAATGGTTATTTTTTGATTTGACAGTTTCACTTTGGGAAATTATTGATAAAAATTTGGCAGCATTCAAACCCAATCCGAAAGTAATACAGAATACAAATTTATTTGAGCATCGGATTTGATTTTCGAATCCGACTCCGAAAGTGATACAAAATAAGTGGCTGTTTACAAACGACGGGGAAATCCGACTGGGCAGGCAAGATTTTCTGCGTGTGGAACACTCGAATCGGTTCACTTGCATCATGTTTTCACACTGTAATGTTCTACCGGGAATTGAGTAATGCTCTCTTTTAAATTCGTATTTTTCATGAATTACGGATAAAAACAATTTTTGTTTAGGTGTAGCAGCAACGTTTGCATGTAGTACTATCTGCATGCAGTGAAAAAAACATTTAAATTGCATTTAAATCGTCTCTATGATAAATTTTCATAAAATGCCACGTAGCATGAGTGAGGTGTTACTCGGACAGCGACCACCAGAAAATGAGGAAGACATGCTGAAAACGGAACGAAAAGGGATGTAATTATACCTGCTCACCCGAGAATCCATTTTGAAAATGGATTTTCGGTGGAAGAAGGCCGATTTTCGGCGCATCCAACCCATATCCCTCTGGCTTGTGGAAATCGTATATTGTATCCCTCTCAACCCTGTCTTCTTTCGTTCATGCAATCAGGCACTAAGGCCCCAGAATTTCCTCATCATGGCCGATCTTCGCCTTGAAGTTGGTTGCGCTTCTTTTGTTTTAGGCAATGGAAGATGGCGCACCTTACATAATTTCTTACACTTAGTTTAAATTTACATTCGATTTAAAAGCATCGCGATCGGCTGAATATTTCAACTTCTATATTATAAATTATTAATTTTTATATCTTATTGTAAATTGTTTTTGGTTTTAAATTCAGACGAACCTAAAAGACTCACAAAATCTTCCCCTCCGAGGCAAGGCAGATGACTTGAGATGAAAGATTTATTGTCTTTTATCAACGTCGCATGCGCCAGCCAGATAATTTGAATTTTTGGGTGCAAGCCTCGTATAAATATCTTGTTTTGTTTCCTTCTTCACACACAAAAAAAAAGGAAATAAACAAAAATAACCAAAAGATTAAATTTATTTATGGCGCTTCGTACGAATATATCAGCTCACATGTTCCTAAACCAGTTAATATCGGTTATTGTTTAATTCTTTTTTTTATCGGTTTATCATGTTTATAAAGGGCAATCAAAGTTCGCGCCTTAGGAGATAAAAATTACTGCGTATTTTGAGAAACAGGGGAAAACCAAAGATACTCAGTCTGTTTGCTTTAACTGAATTTATTTTTTTATTTCCTTAAGTGCTACACGTTTGAGTTGTAAATGTCTAACTCTAAAGTAGAATCGGTATGTACACATGTGCAGTGCACAAGCAGATGTTTATAGAACTTTGGGAAGCAATAATTTTAATATTTCATACGACAGTTAGAGGGATTTTGACTGTTATTTGAAATTCTTCTTGAGAATTCGATGTCTGTTAATCCGTTTCTTCACCCGAACAGAATACCTAGAGAATATTTATAATTCTGAAGCAAACTAAAAAACAAACACCAGAATAACTCAGAGCAGACACATGGATTTCTCCAATTGTCTCTAAAATGAATGTTATTGATTACTTTAACTGCTTGTACTCTCTGGTCAGAATGGGGAAATACCACCTTAACAAAGTACGCAACAAGAGGCACACCTCAAGGGGGCGTACTTTCACCGCTCTTATGGATCCTTATATTGGACAAAACCCTTTACGTTCTCAATAATAAAGGAATGAAGGTAGTCGCGTATGACATTGTACTACTTATATCAGGCAAATACCTAAACGCTATGAGTGAGTTAATGGAAAGAGCACTATCTCACATTAATTACTGGGCGACACTCAGCGGCCTAAACATAAACTCAAAAAAGGCAAAAATAGTAGTTTTCACTAGGAGACACAGAATCTCTAACTTCAGACATATCAGAATCAATGATACGTCTCTGCCAATCTCCATGCAAGCTAAATTCCTTGGTGTAATTTTCGATAGAAAGCTTAGCTGGAAACGCAATATCGAAGAACAAATAAAAAAGGCACAGAACGCCTATTATGCTTGTAAACGAATGTTCGGATCAAAGTGGGGTCTACAACCAAAAGTGACCCACTGGATCTACACCTCTATAGTAAGACCAATCTTCTCCTATGCATCGGTCGTTTGGTGGAATAAGCTTTTGCGTAAATACATAACTGCTGCTTTCACCAAGCTTCAAAGAACGGTCTGTCTCGGCTGCATGGGGGCTTTCCCCAGCACACCTGGTTCTGCTTTTGATGCCCTGCTCTCAAGGCCATCTTCCGTTTAAAAAGAAGTGGTCTGACGCACGGACACCTGTACTCCAGCTGCGACGAACATACAAAGTCGACTTTCCCGAATTCGAATTTTCGAATTTCACGGACGGCTCCAAGACCAATGAAGGATCTGGTGCTGGAGCAACAAATTTAGACTGCACACCTCGTTAGGAAAATTTGTGTCGGTTTTCCAAGCGAAAACCTATGCGATCCTAATGGCCACGAACTATTTTGTGAAGAACAGATGGAAGAGCCAAAGTATTTGTGTCTGTAGCGACAGCCAAACAGTGCTTAAGGCCTTGCTCAACCCTTTAACCACTTCTAGGATAGTTCAGGAATGCAAGTCTTCTCTGAATTTGATCGGTAGCTTGAATTCGCTAAGACTTGTCCGGGTTTCGGTGCACCACAGGATCACGGGAAATGAGATCGCTGATGAACTTGCTGGGCGAGGATCAGATGAGGCATTCTCAGGACCTGAACCTACGCTGGGACTGCCCGCGTCCTTGATTAGGGCTTCCATCGATGGTTGGACTTCTCGAGAGCACAACCGCAGGTGGCATGACTGTCCAGGATGTAGACAGAACAAGCGCATGCTCCCCAACGTATGTAATAAATCCGCGGCTTTCCTGTTATCTTTTAACAGAAAAGATTGCAGACAATTTACCGGCGTACTAACGGGGCACTACACCTTTGCCAAACAACTAAGTGTGCTTGGCCTAAGTGACGAAACCCTCTGCGACGCCTGTGGAGAAGACGATGACTTTGCACTTCCTCTGCCATTGTCCCGCCTTTGCTCGGATCAGGTGGCAGTTATTCGGCGCTGATGAGGTGAGAGCTGATGATGTAGGCTCCTCATCACAGAAACGCCCGCTGGTCTTCCTTTGGAGCACTCAGACTTAAAACTGATCCATTGTACTGCCAGGTAGCAACCTACTCCAGTGCCGTTAATTTGATCCCAACGGCAAATGGTGACTGGACCAGATTCGATTTCGCTGGGATTCGAACCTGGAACCCCTATAACTTGGGGCAGGCACTTAATCAACTGCGCCATCTAGTCTCTTAGGTATAAGAGCTCTATTAAGACACTTCAACCTGCCTACCTTACCTCCATAGTCGCTAAATGGCATATGTAATTCGACCACCTAGACAATCAGGATTATCAGGCGCCATCTTACTTAGACAACATCTGTCAAAACAGATCACGCGTCCTTAGAAGTCTAAATTCACGCCACCACTCTAAACGAATTGCATCTCCTCTTTGCGGAGAACTTCCGAGTTAGCACCACCTCTTGCCAACATTCCACCGTGACCAAAACAATCACAAATATTTTTCCACATATGTCAGAAGTGACAGCTCAAATTCGGTATTAATTTGCACGTCACATGTCAGCTAATCGATAAATATTAAAAATTACTCAATTCACATATCAAATCATAAACAATCCTCCTAATAACTCTAATCGATCTGTTTTTAGATGCCTCCAATGGATCGGTGTTTGTGCAATGATCTCTCTAATTGACACCAACTCCCGAGCATCGCTAAATATTTCCTAATCGGCTGTCAAGAGCGCTCGTGAAAAACCGAAGGTGAACACGGAAAATGCCTCCGAAACGAAGCCGACTGAAAGTTGATCCATTACGATTACGTTTCGCACGACATCTACATGCACTCTGTGTACGTCTGACAATGGCTGTTCTGTCTGAGACAGAGCCAGACCAAAGTCAGATACAGATTCAGAGAGCGAGTATTCAAGTTCAACGCTGTTGCGTGGAAACCCTGAACGGTTTTCGCTTAAAGCGCGCACACAATCATTTTCCAAAACGTAACACAATCCGAGTAATGTCGAAAGTGAGATCGAGCGGGGGCAAAACAACCCAAGCCGACTTCGTGCTGATATTGACGGTTAAAATAAAAGCGTGACAAAGTCAGCGAAGTAAATCGCCGTCCAAGCGGTGAGCAGACGAGTGAATGAGAAAGAAAATTAAAAGTGAATGTCACCCAACAAACGAAAGAAAACTCCACACAATAACAGCGCTCAGACGACAATCGAATGAAAATAATTGCAAAGTACGAGTATCTGTCAAGCTGAGAAAGAAAATCCACGCGCACAACCACTCAGGGGGATATGGTTGCGAAGAAATATTAATTACGATTCACGGAACAACTTTCTCTATCCGATTCGGTCGGATCGAACTGAAATCAAAGATCGATGGGTGCATTCAGTGAGGGTCTTCGTGCCGGTGCGGTGCCACCGCCACCGACGCCGACACCGCCACAGTCGCGGTCACTGTCATAAAGCAGCAAACCACGTTATTCATGCGGCCTGGAAACGATGCCGAGTGGTTTCTGCTTTTTGAATTATGCACGGTTATTATGTTGACGGTTTTCGTTTAGTATTACAATCACCACTGGTCGTATACGATTTCATGACGGTATTGACATTCGCGATGCGGTATTCTGGCGCCTTGTAGGAAACGTTCCAGCAAGGACACTCTTATGATGGGAATCGGTTAGTTAAACGAAGGCATGTTGTTGTCACACGCATTTAGAATATGTGTGTGCGGCTGTTGGGGTCGGAAGTATCAAGCCACTGGAATATCAAGCGTGGGATGACGGGTCTATTTGAATTATGGTGAGTCTGGAAATGTCATGTGATTTAAGGTGAATTTAAGTGGTTTCCGTTTTCACTTGCGGTTGAAGTGTAGAAACACGAGACACGTATGGAAGTTAATAAATAAATCAAGCAATTCAGCTCTTCTTGAAAATGTTTTTGTTTCTTTGCGACGGAGGCTTAAACACTCAGACTCAGAACTGGTCCATTGTACTGCCAGGTAGCAAGCAATCCAGTGCCGTTAATTTGATCCCAACGGCAAATGATGACTGGACCAGAATCGTCTTCACTGGGATTCAAACCTGGGACCTCTCTATCTTGGGGCGCCTAACCAACTGCGCCATCTAGTCTTTAAATATTAGCGGGCTCATTGAATTTTTAACATTTTTTTTTGAGGATTTTTTTTTTTGAGACACTACTGGAAACTCTTCTCAGACTCAAAACTGGTCAAAAACGTTACCAATACTGAAAAAAATTCGACTCAAATTTGTTCACTAGGCTATAAATTGTTTGTCTACTGAGACGACAAATACGACCAAAAATTGCCGTTAATGCTCTAAAAGTTCCTGGCACCTGGTCGGAATTTCGGTAATCAATTTTAGTTTTTTGTAAACTTTCTTTGTTCGTGAACTTCACCTTCATAGTGAAAATGTTTTTTTTACTGAATGTTTTGATATTGGCATTAATGCTTTCAAAGCAAGTTCCAAGTCCCAATTGGAAAACCGTTCGTAAAATGTGCCACGTAGTCGAGTAACACAATCCCATTTGCTGAGCACGGCGACGCATGGCCAAAGAGAGGTCTTCCAGGTGCAATATTTTCATTTGTACACACTCCACGGATACGGGTAGGTGGCTTGATGTCCTATAACGAGAAATTGTTGCGAAATTTGGTCACTGTGGCTTGAATGGCTTGCTCAGCAGGTCGGTTATCTTCTTCTTCTTCTTAGGGCGTTACAGTCTGAAGTGGACCTGGGCCTCACTCAACATGCCTCTCCAGCCAGCCCGATCTTTCGGCAGCAGTCTCCAGTTTCGCACACCAAGCCGGCCGAGGTCCCCCTCGACTTGTGTGCGCCACTTTGTACATGGACGTCATCTGTTGCGTTGTCCCACAGGCTCAGAGTCGAAGACTCTTCGGGCCGGAGCTAAGTTGTCCATACCTTCTACATGGTCTAGCTATCTTAGGCGTTGGATCCGTAGACGCCTGGCTAGACTCATGTCGCTGTACAGCCCATACAGTTCGTGGTTGAACCTTCTCCTCCAAAAGCCATCAACGCAAACAGGACCAAAGATCGCGCGCAGAACTTTTCTCTCGAAAAGACCAAGAGACTGTTCATTCGCTTGGGATATTGTCCATGCCTCTGCGTCGTAAACCAGGACTGAGATGATCAAAGTCTTATACAAAGTCAACTTGGTCTTCCGAGAGAGGGCTCTACTACTCAATTGCCTTTTGAGCCCAAAAAAACAGCGGTTGGCAAGAGTTATTCTGCGTTTGATCTCGGTACTGATTTGGTTTGTACTGTTTACCGCGGAGCCAAGGTAGACGAAGTCATTAACTACCTCAAAGTTATATCTGCCTATGGTGACGTTTTGTCCAAGTCGTCAATGTTGTGCGTCTTTTCTCGATAACAGGATATACTTGGTTTTGCCCTCGTTAACCGCCAGATCCAGTTTAGCCGCTTCCGTTTCAATGCCAGCAAACGCATCATTGACAGCTCACTGTGTTCGCCCAATCACGTCAATGTCATCCGCGTAAGCTAGCAGTTGAACGGACTTTTGGAAGATCGTGCCTCTTGTGTTGGCCAGTGAGTTTTGCACGATCTTCTCAAGAATGATGTTAAAGAAATCACATGACAGCGCGCCGCCTTGTCTAAAACCTTTTTTGACATTGAAGGTCTCGGTGAGTTCGTTACCGACCTTGATGGAGCAGCGAGAGTTCGCCATTCTTCATCCTGCTCAGTCTGACGAGTTTGGGAGGAATGTCAAAACAAGACATGGCGCTGTATAGCTCGTCTCTATGCACGCTGTCATATGTGGCCTTGGAATCGACAAATAGGTGGTGTGTGTCGATCTGCATTTCTTGGGTCTTCTCCAGGATCTGCCGCAGTGTGAAGATTTGATCTATGGTGAACTTCCCCGGCATGAAACCACACTGATAGAGACCTATCAGTTTCGGTCGTTTATAACGACCGTAAAATGGTTGAAATGTGCGAAAACCGCATTTTTATGATAATTATATCATATATTGAATAATCAATACCAAGCGTTTTACGGGTGTAAGTCTGATGGATTGCCGTCACCCGTTTTGTTTTCTGCTTATTAGTTTAAGCATCTGAAGAAGTTAAGCTCCGTCTACCTTATGTCAACATGCCGTTATGTTTCCAAAGGAAATAAATAGAGGATGAAGCCTTAGAAAGAGCAAATAAGCGATGGCTGAACATTAGACATTGGCTCAACGACGATAGCCCTATGTTCAGTGTTGAACCGGAAGAAATCATTATATATGATTAGCAGACGTCGCATGGATATACGGATGGTGTTGAGAGTTCTCACCGGACATTGTCCGATAGGCACCCATGCCAGAAGGTTGGGTATCCCCTATAGCAACTATTGTAAAAGTTGCAGGGACGAGGAGGAAATAGAGTCCGTCCGCCACCTGCTATGCGATTGCCCAGCCCTACCGGGAATCACTTCGTTCAATTCTTCGACGAGCTGGAAGATCTGAATAAAATGAGGCTGAAGCACCTCCTAAGATATATACAACAATCTGGGTGGTTTTAATCAGCTGTGGAAATGTAGGTCTCACGGGGTACACCCGCCCACACAAAGGCCAAAATCGACCTTATTGTTGGTCTCAGTGAGCCGCGACCGGAGTTACTTAATGTCACACTTTTTGGTTTTTATACACTATAACGTATAAAAGCGTATAAGAATGTATAAAAGTGTAAAAAAGTATCTAAAAGTGTATACAGCTTTACAAGTACCTATATAAATAAGTGCCTATTCTCTATGCATTTCTTTGACTTTTATACATTTTTTTCAGTTTTATACCTATTCCTTGCTTATATACACTTTTATACACCAGCAATATTTTTCAGATGTATAATACACATTTTTATACACGTAAGAAAGTGTGTATAATACACCAACTATTATACGTCTACAATCCTGGCCGCGATCCATTCCCTATCATCTACCTACCTACCTAAGCTCCGTCTTACTTATGTTTGACTTTGTTGAAGGAAAGAAATAGATAGTTCGTTTGACTTATAACTCGTTTCTTTTTTATGAATCGACAAAAATTTCCAAGTTTATAAAAAATTAAAAAGAAGAATTTTTCTTGTACTTTTTTTTCTGTAAGTGCTGGGCTACCCGCCCGCTGCAAAAAGTGAAGGATAATTTCCTCTTTCTCATCGTCTCTGCTTTCTTAACAGAAGCAATTTAAAAGAAGCCCTAGGGAGAGATTACGGTGTGGAACGGAGTGCATCAGTGATGCAAATGCATGCGGATCTTTTGGATCCGGTTAGTATTGTTAGTCACCTGTATTACGAAAGTCACTTAAGTTATTCGACTCAAGTCGTCTCGTAAGTCATTTCACTCTGCTGTCGTTTAAGCATCGGTGTTCTGCAACTTAAACGATTTGAGTTTCCCTTCATTTATCTTCCACAACTTTTCATTTTTGTTTCAATTGATTTTCCAAAGCGCTTAATTTATTTGAAAGAATAAAAAATAAATGGAATAAAAAACTAAAACCACTCGTTTTGTTGTCATTCTCTGACATTTAAGCGACTTCTAGAATAACAATGCAATTGTTTATGCAATATAGGTCGAACAAGGATTACGACATCTGTAATACCAACTTTATACCATATTTTTTGTTAGAGGTGAATATTGTTCTTAGTCTTAAGCGCAAGCTACTAAATCATGGCGCCATATTGCGATACCGTATACTCCATACCTTCAAGGCCCGAGACCTTGATTTTAAATACTAGACTTCCATTTATATTTTAATGTTTTGATATTTTAATGTTTTAGAACGATTAATTCCTTACTCTTTGGATTTTTTGAGCTATCAAGGAATTCATTACGTAAATCCCCTTACCATGGCAAGATCTTCTGTGCCGTTTTTTCAAGAAGACACCGTGCTAGCTGGTCCCCGGAGTTTAGTGCCATATGAAAAAATGAAGATTAACTGAAGAATTCGCAGACCAAATTCCTTTTTTGGTTTGTTTGATATTTAGGCAATTTATAATTTTTGAGTATTGTAGAATTTTTGTAGTAATTTTCCCAGCTCCAATTGATTTGTGATATTTTTGTTAATTATGTCATTATTCACTCGACTCTTGGATGGACCACAATACGAGTGATTGCTGGGGAAGCGAGGACCAACCCCTTCCCTGAATATGGCACCATCTCAAAAGAGAAGATTATGTCAGAGTATTGATCATTGGAGCATTGAAGGTTGGTTTTATGAAATCGCTTAACGCTTTGGTTAGCAATATTAAATTTTGACATTGATTTGTTCATTGAGTAACTTGTTTTTTCAGTTCAGTCTTTATGTTGACAAGAAATTAATTAATGATGTTATAAGCATAAGACAAAGGCACTTCAGGTTTAAGCGGACTCAAATGTTTTTGATGGGATAAATATTTTTGGAATCGTCACGTATATCAGAGGACAACGACCAATTCAAATCTGCAATTAATTGATGAGGTGGGCGCCGTGGCCGTGTGGGTTCGTGAGTCGACCCATGCGCATTAGACTCTCACCGTCTAGGTTCAAAATAAAGTTCAGACAAACAATTTTTTCAAAAAAATTGTTCATGGCTCCACCTCTTTCGAGTCACTGACAATGCTCACAGAGTATAACTGTCTAGAAAAAGCTTCTCAATATCGCCGTTCGAAGTCGGTATTAAACTGTAGGTCCCCTCCACCCGTGAGAGAACAATAGCACGCACAACACGAGTGGTTGCTGAGAAGCTAGGCCCAGTTCCACCTCGGACTGTAGCGCTGCCATTATTACTATTATTATTATTAAGTAATTGATAAGTGATGGATAAGTGCGTCCACTCATTCGCTGAAGTATTTGGTTCGTTTATTTCGCATTATTTTTGTCGTGTTGCTAACAACGCTTAGAAAGTACTCGTATAATACGACTGGATGACGTAGTTGGTTTAGTGCCTGCCCCAAGTTAGAGGGGTCTCAGGTTCGAATCTCAGTGAAATCGAATCTAGTCCAGTCACCATTTGCCGTTGGGATAAAATTAACGGCACTGGAGTAGGTTGCTACCTGGCAGTACAGTAGCAGGACCAGTTTTGAGTCTTCGAAAAATTCGGCTTTGTAATAAATGCGACTGTAGTCGAATTCGAACGTCGGATGCCACTTCCGTAATTTATCACATATATTTTAGTTAGACACCGATTGATCGGAAGAGAATACAAACAAAAAAAAGAAATCGGATTTCATGTGTTAAAAGATATTAATTTTTGGAACTACAAAAAGAAAACACTTCAAGGTGTAATTAAATGGGTTTGGCTGGGCACGTCCATTTCGTAAGAAATCAGAAACAGCACACAACGGAAGTGGAGATCATTTCGAAGAACAAGGCATCCATTGGGGGATTTTATGGGAATACAGGGTGGGCCAAATACAAGTTTCTTTTTAAAAATGCAATAAAATTAACAAATCTAAATTTTTGTATTATGACCTTATTAGTAAGAACAAACATTCCCATTAATTATGAAATGCAATGTCGTTCAAGTGGCTATCTCGGCTGGCTTCGCAGTAGCGCATTCTGTCACCCCAATTTTCCAAGACTTTGTGGATGGTTTCGGGCTGTAGCTCACAGATTGATTGGATGATACTGGCCTTAAGTGCTTGAATCATTTCCAGATTGTTGGCATAACATCGGCCTTTCACGGTTTCCCAGAAAAAAAAACAGTCCAAAGTGGTCAAATCGCAGCTCCGAAGCGGCCAAGTGACATCGCCAAGACGGCTGATAATACGATTTGGGAATTTGGTGCTTTAAAGATCGATTGTGGCATAGGCTGTGTGACATGGCACCCCAACTTGCATGAACCAGAGGTCGTCCAAATCCATATCTTCAATTTCAGTAAAAGAAAAAGTCTATTAACTTGGCTCTGTAACGCCCACCGTTGACCGAAACGTTGTTCCCAGACTCATTTTCGAAGAAATATTGTCCAATGATGCCACCACTTCACATTTCGCACCAAACTGCCACTCTCTGTGGATGCATTGGCATCTCGACACGTCACGACGTATGGGTTTCCGAGTCCTAAATGCGGCAATTTTGTTTGTTAATGTAGCCGACAAAAGCGATATGAAAATGCTCCTCGCCTCGTTTCTTCCAAAATCGTTGTCCAATTCAAGCTGCCCAAACTGCGAAGCGATAACTAAGCGGATGGTCGCGCGCATTTTATTGCTGAGTCAATTTGACCTTGTAAGCGAATAATCCGAGATCTTTGTGCAAAACTCTCCTCAGGCTTGTGCGGGAAATATTGAGCTGTTAAGATCGATGGTGAGTTGATGTTCGTTAGTTGAGTCTCACACTCTCGGCCACAGAAGCCATATTCTCATCTGTGCGCAACATACGACGACGGGGACCATGAGTGTTGTTCACCACAAGTGTTGCATACCAGTCTCACGAACTTTTTGCACAGCAGTCGCGGAGCGTGCTTAATTTCGACCAAAACTTCTTTAAAAAAAACCCACTGTTTGGGCTACACAGCACTATATTTTTTTTTTCAATATTTCCCAACGTTGTCCAAGCGTAACTTCACGAACGACATCACAGTGGAGATCTGACGTAGGTAGGCTCAAAACTCCTGACTCGAAGGACCAAAATTATGCTTTACAAAACCCTTATTTTACCGAGACAAAAGCTGGACACTAAGCAAAACTGCAGATCTGATTCTTGGTGCCTTCGAAAGAAAAATTCTACGTCGGATATATGGTCCCGTCTGCGAGGAAGTCGAATGGAGGAGAAGGCACAACCGCGAACTCTATGAGCTGTACCAGGATGTGGATGTATTCCGAAAGGCAAAAATCCGTCGACTGCACTGGCTCGGCCACGTCGAGCGCGTGGACAACAACGCTCCAGCTGCGAAGGTCTTGGAATCCGATCTTCCTGGTGTAGAAGGAGAGGAAGACTGAACCTCCGGTATAGAGACCAAGTCATCGCGGACGCAAGACAACTTAGTCTTGATGCCTGCAAGCAGCGTGCCCAGAACCGTCAACGATGGAAGGCACCGATATCTCAGACTCGAACCCTCCATGGGTCTTAGGCCTGTTAAATAAGTAAGTAAGTTTAAGCGCAATGCGACTCATTTCGTTCCGCGAAGGTATGATACTGACTTTATGTCAAGATTTCGAGCGGGAAACAGCTGTCAGTGTCAAAATAACCCATGATTTAACAAAATACCACTAAATGGCCCACCCTGTATACTCCAGTGTGATCAGGGTATGAAGGGAAAACGCACATGATAGGCAAGTATCGCAATTGCTTGTTAATGATGTCATAAACTTTCCAATTCCAATTGGCGCCGTTGAAAGCAAAATCCATAATTCGACACCAAAGTAAACATGTGCTCCACCATCAGCACTCGTGCCTATGCAAACGATTATGGTCTTCAAAGGAGCATCACCGACAAAACAAACAAACGTAAGTACAAAAATAAAGAGGAGGAAAGAAAAAAACGTTGTTTTTGTTTTGTAAAAAAATTAATGTTTGCATTTTATTTTTCTCGATTGATGATTGAAGAATCTTTTCTTGTTTTTGCTCAGTTTCTGTTTCGTGTACTCATTGTTGCGTGTGTAACGGTTTTCATCTGTCAGTTGTAAATAAATTGTTAAACTTTTTCACTTCTGTTTTTTGTTTTTTTTTTTGCTCACATATGCAAATATAAAAAAAAGTTTGTAAAAACTTTCTACATTTTTTGAATGTTTTTGCTTAGAAAATACAATTACTTTTAACAATTTTCACAATTTCAACGTATTGACATATGGGGTTCTTTCTTAAATGTGCACATTAAATATATAAAGTTTTTTCTTTTGCTTCCGTACAAACTAGGAACATACATAACGATTCTTTCAAACATGCTTTCATTTTTTCTAAAAAAAAAAATAAAACAAAAAATGAAATCTACGATCGCATTACTTAAACTAAAAATAGATTTTTTTTAGTGTTTTTTTTTGTTTTCTTTTAGTTCTGAACTTACTAGCCTAACTTACGTTTAATTTGTATATATTTTGTTTATTTTTTTTTTCTTTTTTTTTCATATAGCGTTTATTTACTACAATATATAGACAACAAAATGTGAATGATGACGATGATATGCAGCCATGGCCGTATAAATAGCACAAATGTTAACAAATGCTAGTGTTAAGCTATGTGACCGTTAGTGTTTGGTTCGTGTAGCAAAATTATTGCTTCATTCCGTTAAATATCTACTCGAGTCTTATCAATGTATACAAAAAAAATTGTTGCAAGTGCATTGTGACTTTATAACTCACAAACGGTCAAACTGAATTCGATAAACTTTTTAGGCTTTGTTCGAATGGTCGTGTAGATGGTTTATATAGAGTTTGCACGGAATTGGTAGTTTCTTTCGTGAGTTATGACTTTTTATGTCAACATCTGATTTTGTCCACATAAAAAACAGCAACAAATAAAGTAGGCGCCCATGAGCGTGTGCTCTATGAATACTGTGTGCTAATGTCATACACGCATACACATTGACAGCTGTCAGTGAGCGAGGGTTCTTTTTGCGAATAATTGAATGATTGAGACAATGATGTAGTGTCTGTCTGCCTGATTGTTCGGGCTAATCTCCGAAACGGCTGGATCGATTTCAATGAAAATTTGCAGGCATGAAGAGGAGGTTGTCAAGAGTGACTTTGGCTTTTTTATGCATTTTTGGTACATAAGAATTCGAGCTTCGATCGGGCTAATCTCCGAAATGGCTGGATCGATTTCAATGAAACTCTGCAGGCATGAAGAGAAGGTTGTCAAAAGTGACTTTGGCTTTTTTATGAATTTTTGGTACATAAGAATTCGAGCTATGCAATGAAACTTTGCAATGAAACTATGTCTTCATATATATCATGCCGAAGCGAAAGTAGATGACAAACAGTCACCGTCACGGATGTGCAAGTTCTAAGAGACGACGTGGGCCAACCTCAATTTTTAATTATTATTTTACCATTTGTATCTTTAAATAGGTTCGTTTGTATTTATGAGATAAATTTCTAAACAATTCCACAGAACCTTATGCAATTTTTGGCACTATTAGCACCGATCAGGAATCGGAAAAAACTGATTTTCGCATCTCTCGACGCAATCATTAGACGGAGAAATTTTGCACACATGTAAGGAACACCGGGAAAAAATGGAACCCTTGGAAGCCCACCAGAGATTGCGTAGCAAAGCACGCTACTTACTCCAGTTTACAATAAACCCTTAAGTTGTAGAACAGAAAATAAATGAGTCTCCAACCCACTTGTTGACTTGTGCTATTTTTGTGACCACGACTGTATATGAAATGAGTGTTTTTCAAAAAGTTTCGTTCAATAAATATTAAAAACAAATAATAAAAAAATAAAAATAAAATAAATCAAAATAAAAAAAAGCAAACGATAAATTTTGATGATCGATGAGGTTATCCTTTAGGTTTTTTTCTGACGAGATGGTGTGGGTGGTGGTGTTGTATTTTTTTTTGTTTCTTTGAAAAAAAAATTAACAAAATGGTGTCGGAAAGATGTTTGTTGTTTAATTAAAAAAAAAGTATATTTTTGATTAGTTTTTTGTTTATATAATAAAAATGAGAAAAAGAGAGAAAATCACAGCAATAAATCAGTTCATTTTTTTTTCTTTCAAATTCCGCTCCATTTTTTTTTTTGTAAATCGATTTTCACTTTTGAATTTGTTTGCTTTTACGATTTTTATGGGTCTCGTGGGGCCGATATTTTTTTTCGATTTCACATTTGCACAAATTGTAACCCTTAAGCTCTTTCGTTTCCAGTATGAAACAGTAATTCTTGAAAAAATTGTGTTTTTTTGTTTGTTTCCTTGACATGTCCTAAGAAACAGAGAGAAGGCTTGGTGAGAAGTTGAAAAAATATGTTTTCTTTAGGCTTTAGTGTCCTAGGCAGAACTGAATGGGGCCACCACGATAAACTGCTCGGACTTGGGTATCTTGGGCAGTTTGTCGGACTTTGCCTTCTTTGTGGACTTGGCTTGGAACTCATCGCACACCTTCAGCAGCATCAACTCAAGGCAGGCTTGGCTGTCTTCTAAGCTACTGTGGCCGGCTTCGTCGACTTGAATCTCTCGTCCAAGCTCAGCGGCCACAATGCTCTTGAGTCCCCGTCTGTAGGGGAAACCGTTTGGATGCGGGAAAATGATAGCAGTGTCTACAATCCGCTTGTGAACTATTCTCAGTGATCGCAGGTCATTCTCTAGGGCGTGACCGATGAGGATGTCATCGGCGTCGATTAGTTCGAGCAGATCGTTTTGTACTGTTTCAAGTGTTCGTGCATCACTTCCGGGTTCGAAGTCTTTTTCACTGACACCCGAGAAGCGTGTGTTGTAGTCTCCGACCTCTGATCGGGGATGAACAATGCTCTCGTACACAAGCCGCCCGTTGTATGAGATGACGGTAACTTTTGTCACTTCCATGCCGAAGCCGGTGTAGGACATTTCGCAATCCAGCGCGTAGATCCTAACCTTGTTGTCGCCGCTAGCCTGCTTTTGCCGGCGCTTCGGTTCGGTGTGCACAAAGTCTGTGTACGGTCCATTCAAACCCGACGTTATGTCGGTCCAAACGTGCACGTGATTTTGTGTGCACGGCTCTGGTGGGACTTTCTTGCAACACGAGAAGAATGTGATCGACGTTGAGTCGCCCTTCTCATCCATGTACTCTCCAGCTTCCTGCTTGCCCCAGTGATAGTTGCATGGCTCTCTGGTGATGTATTCCCCGTTCGTGGACACTTTGAATGGCCGCTTGCATCGCACGCAGTTCTTTTCCACTATCTGCGAGTAAACGATATCGGTGACATTCTCCTCCTCGGAGTAATCGCTGTCCACTGGACTCGCGTTGTATGAGAGGGGTGTAGACGTTCCACTTCCCTTACCACTGTCTCCGGACGACAACTTGCGATTGGATGGAATGAAACTCTTGAGGCCATCCGTGGGATTGACGACACCGATGTGATGTGCTCGGGTTGTGTTGCTGACGCGCGGTGGAAAGAATCTCGGGAAGCTTTTGTAGATCTCAATGCAGCCCTCGTATGTGGTGCTCTCTACGGGATAGCCAAAGTTCCTCAGCTTCTTGGCGTCGGGAATATACTGACACAGATAACTGGCAATTTCACATTCAGACAGTATGTCGACCAGTCCCAGTGGGGACTCGATCATGTGGCGAATTTTCCCGATCCTTTTGGCCTTCGGGGAGGCAGTGGGAGATGACGAGACTGAGTTCGCTGCAGATGTCGAGGGTGAAGACGACGTTGAACTTGATGATGTGGATGCATTTGCAGATTGTGGCTTCAAGCGGTATTCTTTGGCAGTTTTCAAAGTTGACTGTTTCTGTGCGTTGGCAGTGATGGTGTCTTTGCCATTCTTTCGCATGGCTTTGTTCAGTTTTTGCTGCGTTGGTTGTGCACCATCAGTGAGCGATGGGGTTGGTGAGGATGTGCCCGACGATGACTTCGAACTACTTCTACTCTGTTTCTTTTGCTGCTGTGCTTGTGGCTGATTCTGTTGCTGTTGCTGTTCCTGTTGCTGCTGGCGACGTAGCTTGCGATTGCGTCGTGCTCTAGCGTTCTTCTTGCTAACCTTTACCAAGTCATACGTATCGGAAAGATCCTCCCGACTGCTGATTGAATTAACATCGTCGCTAGTGCTGGCAATGTCACTCGCAGAGCTGTTGCGGTGCTTGGGATTATGGTGTTTGATTATTGATTCTGCAAAGAGAAAAACAAATACACGTTAGATTTGAGATTAGAGGTGGAGGATTATCTTAACATCTACTGTAGGGCAATTATCTTAAGTGAGGGGGCTCTTAATAAGCCGGCAAAGTGCTCAAGCGATCATCTCCAACGAACGCCTGGGAATTCCCAAAGAATTCTTGAAGAACAAACAAATCATGACTAACCGATACATAAAAGTAGTTAAGCCGCTTCGATACAAAATTCAAGTGCCCAACTATCTTAACTCTTAGCTGTGCCCCTGTTATGGATGATATCCTCTCTTCGCAGTCGCTGAGATCACTTCAAACTCGAGTTCTTTTTCCCCCCAAATTGTTGTTGCTATTGAATCAGCAAACAGAAATCTATTTACTCATTTGGAACCGATCAGCTTCACAGTGTGCTGCTTGTTTTATAACCTAGCACAGGGTCACAGACCAGATTCTTATCCGAAAACTCTAAGTGGTACCGGCACGTTAAGCGTGCGACGCAATTTTTTGTTCCCTCTTCGCTTCAACACAGATGTACATCTTCGTGATGAGGATGTGAAATGCAGTTAATGGTATTGATGTTTAGTTAATCACCATGAGACACGGGAGCGGAGTGTGCGTCTGGCATGAGGCACTTCCGTGTTAGCACGTGTTTTTGCCGAAATATTGTGTCATTTATCTGGTGTATCTGAGGGGGGCCGCTCATCAAGTGAGTTCATGCATATCCACATGGTGTACATAGCTCACTTCGAACCACGTGCTCGGAGCTGAACATCAACAATCGGGTAATCTCCCTCGCTGCTATAATGACCTAATAGATGGATAATCAATTGAAGGAGAACTTTGAAAAGCTAGTTCTGGATGGCGACCGAAATCAACTCTGTGTGTATTCGTTCGTCTGATATAACCAATTTCGATTGTTTAACTGGGCCAAGCCCAGTAGGGGGACTCATGTGTTATCAAACCCCCGTAATCGTCGTGCTAAAATCTCTAGCTTCATGTCGGTAAGCGAAACTGGCTACCTTTGATCGTCATGAGCAGTGAGCTTATGTCGATCTATTGCGTTGCTACTTATTGTGAATGATTGCGAGAGTGTGCAGATAAGAGCGAGCACGAGGCATGGGATCTGAAATTATCAGCTGGTTAGTAAGTAAGCAGTATTAATCTCCTGTCACTGCTGCTAGGCGCGTCATCTATACATTTAAAAAAAAAAAAAGCGGTTTTTCGAGTCATCTTCTTAATGCGTACTAAGTGACGTTTGCCTGAGATCGGTCACTGGCTGGAGGCGACGCAGACGTAAAACTGACGCAACAAATGCTAGTAAATACTAATGTATGCAAGCGTAAGGTAGTAAACTATGGAAATTAATTCGCTGATTTCTTTTTGCAAGCATGAATTTTTATCAGATTTTTCAGGTTCCCTTGGAAGAACAGTTGTCGGTAATCGGCGTTAAAAAGCGGGACAGTTCTTTGCGTCCTTCAGTATGACGCATTATCGTTCCCGGAATCATTTAGTGTCTAGTCTGGGCTGGCCTTTTCTCCCATTTCGTGCACGCTTATGAGTATTTGATTGCGTATTTTAGATACGCCCTGCTTAAAGAGCTATTAGCAATTTAGGTCGTGATTTGATTTGAATACGCGCCGTTGTCCTTATCTGCATAAGCTTTGAAATTGAAAGAGGACAACAGGAGGAAACAGAGGACGTCCTCTGTCGTGAACGTCCTCTGTCGTGAACGTCCTCTGTCGTGAACGTCCTCTGTCGTAGACGTCCTCTGCTGTGGACGTCCTCTGCTGTGGACGTCCTCTGTTGTGGACGTCCTCTGTTGTGGACGTCCTCTGTTGTGGACGTCCTCTTTCGTGAACGTCCTCTTTCGTGAACGTCCTCTGTCGTGAACGTCCTCTGCTGTGGACGTCCTCTGTTGTTGACGTCCGCTTTCGTGAACGTCCTCTGTCGTGAACGTCCTCTGCTGTGGACGTCCTCTGCTGTTGACGTCCACTTTCGTGAACGTCATCTGTCGTGGACGTCCTCTGTTGTGGACATCCTCTGTTGTGGACATCCTCTGTCGTGGACGTCCTCTGTCGTGGACGTCCTCTATCGTGGACGTCCTCTGTCGTGGACGTCCTCTGTCGTGGACGTCCTCTGTCGTGGACGTCCTCTGCCGTGGACGTCCTCTGTCGTAGACGTCCTCTGTCGTGAACGTCCTCTGTCGTGAACGTCCTCTGTCGTGAACGTCCTCTGTCGTAGACGTCCTCTGCTGTGGACGTCCTCTGTTGTGGACGTCCTCTGTTGTGGACGTCCTCTTTCGTGAACGTCCTCTTTCGTGAACGTCCTCTGTCGTGGACGTCCTCTGTCGTGGACGTCCTCTGTCGTGGACGTCCTCTGTCGTGGACGTCCTCTGTCGTGGACGTCCTCTGTCGTGAACGTCCTCTGCTGTGGACGTCCTCTGTTGTTGACGTCCGCTTTCGTGAACGTCCTCTGTCGTGAACGTCCTCTGCTGTGGACGTCCTCTGCTGTTGACGTCCACTTTCGTGAACGTCCTCTTTCGTGAACGTCCTCTTTCGTGAACGTCCTCTGTCGTGGACGTCCTCTGTCGTGGACGTCCTCTGTCGTGGGCGTCCTCTTTCGTGAACGACCTCTGTCGTGGACTGGGATTCGAACCTCGGTTTCCTCTAACTTAGGGCAGACACTTAACCATCTGCGCCATCCAGTCTGTTTATATTGCTATCTTGATCTCGTCTAGATCGGGGGGGAACAGAATTCTCGCCTTGAGTGGATCAGTCACAAGTTTGTTTTACAAGGAACAACAAGAAACCGCAGACAAGGTTACAAGTCGCAAATAAACACATGAAAGCCTACTCAACTTACATAATATCATAAATATCGTAAAAAACAAAACAAATTAGAACCACAAGCCTACACCCAGCTGCTATTACGCTTACACACGCCACAGATAAGATAACGCGTACGCACTGGGACAAGTGTACACGAGTACACACGGATACTTTTTGACAAACCAAAAACCACATTCACTTTAAACAAAAAAAAAGAAGAAAAACACTTCCCAGACGCGTCCAATAGTGTCAGCCTACAACAAAAATGATTGTGAAGTGTAAGGGAAAATAACGAACAAAAATTACCACAGAACCGCAATTTATCAGATAACTCCCCATGCCTTCCGCCTGAATGGCATTGCCCATGTACGCGGCTGCTTATGAGAAACAATGCCTTTATCTCGAAATAGATGTGAGTGCACACGCGTGTAGAATGCAGTTTATTTTCCTCCACATGATGCAATAAACACACTTGACTATCTAAGTGTGTATCGACAGCCTCAAAGGACATTGAATTAGAAATCGTTGACTTAAAGCATGAACCGATCCATCCTCATTCTTATCACGTATTGGTCACACAATTTCAATTATCGTTTATTCGTTTCATCCATCCACCAAATGTCTTCACTGGTATTTTTTGGTATTTGCCGCAAAAAAAGCAAAAATTGCGTGCTTAAAATATGAATAGTGCATGCGCCGAAGAGAATAAACTTTTTTTTTTTGCAGCTTTTGAAACATGATCGGTGATCGTGAGAGTGGATCTGTTTCTTGGAAGTTTAACGACTTAACGTCAACTGAATTAAGCGCAGATATTCAATAGATAAACTAAGTGGAAACCAATGTCAAGAAGAGGTAAACCAACCGCTCGAAGTTGAACTAGGGAATACCCAAAAAAAAAAAGACCAAGATGATCTATTGATCTTGTCTCCTTTTATATAATATATGCATCTGTTCTCGATTAATTAGTACTTAAATCCGGAGATTGTGGGTCCAGACTAGAAATAGACTTGTTTCAAAACAATAACAACCGATGTGGATGGTCTCGTAAAACTAATTTTGGATTGATTTGGCAATTGGAACACATTTTATCGATGGAAGACAGCGAGGAAAGAACAAAAAATCAATCGCAGAAGGCTCACTCAATAATCGAGTTGGTTCTAATGTGTCATAATGAAACCGACCTTCAAAGCATGGATATGCGTGTCGCTGCTATTGCTGCTGCTGGTGGCGAGTTAACACCCATCAGATGAAACAAATCAAACAAACAACTCTTATGTAAGCCTACTTCGTCTCACCCTATCTCTCTCTCTCTCTCTCTCTCTCTGATGTTATTGTAATTCTCAATTTAGAAGCGTATCCGATGGATATGTGTGCACGTACATATTTATTCCATTCCCACGTCAGATCGGACATCCAAAATTATTCCAAAAGAATGTGTTAATTGTGCTAATTTTTCTCAAAATGAGAGCATGCGCAAAGTGTTGCCTTGATGGGATTTCGAAATAAATTGTTGCCCAGACGTCAAAATGATGGTCTAAGGAATTGTATCGAACACCGTCATGTCGAGAAATTCCCCCCGAACATTTTGTTTATGAATGAAACAGTTTCAATACGCCATTTCGGCGGAGATTCCTTTGTGTCATCGGTTATTCAGAAGCGGGCAGGGGAATTTTTAAGTTCGAATACTCGATTCGAAAGCCAATTCATTCTCATAAACCCACCGTAAAATGTTGATTGCCACTCAATAAGAACTTGAAGAAGAGACAACAAAAAAAAGCGAAAACAAAAAGAGATTATTCTGAGGGGAAGTCGAGGTTGAATGACGTGAAATCACTTTGAATTCGGCTTTCGTCTTCAAGCGCGAACTGAATTTTGAAATGAGTTTCAGTGATGAATGTACTTTCAACCATTAAATCAAATTTAAGTGGAACAGTGCTACGTTCTCTTTAGCTTACCGTCCACACCTTCAGTGCTGTTTTCTAGAGAAGCTTTCTAGGTGCTTAATCGTGCCCAATCATAAACATAGATCTCCATCCAAACGTCTATTTCCCTCCCAACAAAAAATGCCGTCATACCATGAATTTCAACTTATTTCCATGCCAAAAATTACCACAAAGGAAACCATCAGTGATTCAATGGTTAATAAATCCACTGGGAGACACTGACTCACTGCGGATGTGGTTAGGTCATATTGGTGACACTGCTGCTGGACCGACAGCGTAATCTATCCGAGAAAATCGTTGTCGTAACAAATTGTTTGTTACCCAAGCAGGGAGCCCCCCAAGAGACAACGAGTTTTCAGGTCATACCAATTGTTTCCTTAGGCAAAAGTAGGCCAACCAGATTGTACCAATCGGTTATGTACCCTTCGCTTGCATACTACGTTGAGAAAGGATAGTGGACGCAATTTTTTCTTTCAGATTTTTCAGATGTTTGTGCAATGAGTTATGATTTTTTTTCTGTCATCACGATGACACAATATTTGTGAACACAGCTGGAGGCGCCTAAAGTTGCCACTGACAGCTGGCACCAGGTTTTCAGTTTACCGGTAGAGAACGTCACGGAATATTTAAATATTTCCGAACGCAGCCGAAGAGGACATAAGTTGTCTCAATTGCAAGGTTCACACATCACAATTTGTCGTTCAGTTTGTAAATTTTGGTCCATCATGTCGTACGACAAACTGATTAGCCACTGAAAGCCGGTACCAGGTTTCCAATTTACCGGCAGAAGACGCCACGGAATATTTAAATATTTGCGAACACAGCTGGAGTGGACATAAGTTGTGTCACTGAAACACTGACTACTGGTACCAGGTTTCCGATTTATCGGTAGAGGAAGATTTAAATATTTGTGAACACAGCCGAAGAGGGCATAAGTTGTTTCAATTGCAGGGTTCACACTACACGACTCGTCGTAAGATCTTACACATTGTACATTTTTGTCCATCAAACACAGTCGTACGACAAACTGATGAGCTACTGAAAGCCGGAGCAAGGTTTTCGATTTACCGGTAGAGGACGTCATCGTTAAATATTTGCGAACACAGCTGGAGAGGACACGTACGATTTGACGTTCACAATTAACATTTTGGTCCATCAAGCACAGTCGCACAACCGTGTCGCATGACAAACCGTATACTGTGAATCCTATTAATGAGCCAATGACAGCCGGTACAAGGTTTCCGATTTGCCGGTAGAGGACGTCACCCGTAAATATTTGCGAACACAGCTGGAGAGGGCATAAGGTGACTCAATTTCAGGGTTCACACTACACCATTTGACGTTCACATTGAACATTTTGGTCCATCAAGCACAGTCATACAACCATGTCGTATGACAAACCGTATAGTGTGAATCCTATTAATAAGCCAATGACAGCCGGTAGCCGGTACAAGGTTTCCGATTTGCCGGTAGAGGACGTCACGGAAGATTTCCCCTTTCGATAAACGACAAAAAAATTTAATAAGATATGCAGCATGAAGAAACCTTCACTTTGTTGACAGCTAATGTCTACCAAAAGCAAAAAAATCCAAACAATCCACCACTGATGACAGCATTTTTTTCACAAAACACTTAAATCATTAGATGATAAACAATAATACACTAAAAGAAGCATACCGGCTCGAAACAACTTGATTTTCAATAGATAAACAGTCAATAACATCCGCATTTCCGCGCCAACAACAAGTCGTCATTTCGGATTGCCACTCTCCTCTATGCAAACTCAAATCTAAGCACCCACCACTCCACGTAAGAACTCTCAAGACGCATAAACATTAATTAATTGAACTTGAACTTTTAATTGAATGCCACACACACACCCACCCTCTGTTTGACATTTATAAACATTCATCTCACCAGCTAAATTCAGCCTTTTCGATTGCACATCACCGAACGCATCCCTTAAGATTGTTATCACTTTACAAAAATCCATATTGTCTGTCTTCAACTTGCTTTTAAATTGTTTCTTTCAAATAGTTTGCACTGAAGTGTAAATAAATTTAACATAACACTGTCGCTTTGTAAATCCACGATACAAATGACTAAACATTCATCGGTCGACTCACTTTTAAGGCAAAACAGAAGTGCGCTTGAATATAAAGAATATCTGGTCTTTTTTTTTCGTTTTTCGCAAAAAAATACAACAATCCGAGAATTCTTATCATGCTTCCTTTATAAACTGGAAATGATGATCGTCGAAGGCGCTGAAAATAACACAAAAGACTAAGCGTTGTTTCCCCATCAAACCTACTGGCATTAGTCATTAATTAAATTCCTTGATATCAACGCCACCAAGTGTGCTTATTCATAAAAAGTTACGACGAATTCTATTTGATCTTTGATGGGTTTGAGCGTTTGTTGCTGTTGTTTTGCGCCCATACAAGTACATTGTGCGTTGCGGTGTGATTCATATCTCTCCGGCTGATTGTAGCAAATATTTGGTTTATTTCAGAGCTTCTTATCGTTGTCTAGTGTTTTATATCTTGTTAGAGGAGTTGTCAACGGTAGTAGAACATCGGGCGAGAGCTAAAAATTACTTTCACTAGTGCTCAGATATCATCGGCATGTTTGGCGACAGCGCCAATATTATTTTAAATTGTTTTCTCGTCTCCTTTTGGAGTGTGTTCGTTATGTGTGTCATAGAATATTGATTAAGAATACAACTAGCAACTAGATTTGCGGTACAAAGTACGTTGTCGCTTTAAAAACACGGTAAGTTAATCGTAGACAAACAGAAGCTCTTTTATTCTGTGCCATTCAAGCCGTGTTTATCGTATTAATGTCCAATTGGGGGATATATTCATATTGGAACAGCTTTTTCGAAAAATTTACGTTTCAGACATCGTCTTTTGAATCCCTAAAATATGAGTTCTTGACAAACTTCGCCACACGACAAAAGAATGTACGCACTTGGAATGAAATCCACCAATTGGACGCTAGTGTCTTAAGAATGATGGTTAGGCTGTGTTCGGTAAGTGACATTGCAGAGATTCTATGTTTTTGTTATTGACAATTACAAAAATACTTCTTTTTGAACGTGAATATAATTCAATCTGAGGGCTTTACTAGATATTTAAAGGGTCTGTCTGGGGTCTTGATGCATTTGCTGGCATTGGAACGGAAGCGGCTAAAATGGGACTGACGGTAAACGAGGCCGAAACGAGGAATATGCTGTCTTCGTAAAAGGATGCACAATTTCGACAACGTGGTCAAAATGCCACAATGTCAATTTGACTTCATCGGGAGACAGAAACCAAACTCAGAATAAATCTTGTCGATCCCTGGTTCCTTGGGTTTCAAAAGGATATTCAGTAGTAGGGCCCTTGCTCGAAAGACCAACTTTGTTCTGCTTAAGGGTTCCAGTTCTGTTCTGCAGTACTGAGCCGTAGACAACATCGAAATTGGATGAAGGAGGCCTTGGTTTCATAGATCTTTTGGTCCTTCACCATGCATTGATGGCAATTTTACCGCAAATTTTACGGGCTGTTTAGCGACAAGAGTTTCCGCGTCGGGATGGATTTCACACCTAAAGTGGCTACGGCATTTAGAGCGTTTAATATTAATAACGGTGGCCCTACATTCCGAGTTGGGGACTTGGGAGTCAACGCACTTACCCACTACGTCATGGCGGCCAGTAGAGCGTATGGAAAACTTATTTCCGGCCTAAAGAATTTTTGATTTCGAGCCTGTGGGCCATGTTAAAGGCCCATGAGACCACTTTGGTCTCACACGAGTACATTGTGCGTTGGGCTTGCTGTGCCGCGTGAGAGCAGAGTGTATTCGAAGTGTCAATAACAAAAAAAAACAGGGACCTGTGGGGACAGTTTTTCGGATTGTATGGCGCCGTGGCGTAGTGCGTTGGTCCGTCGAATCCTACGCTTGAGGTCTAAGGTTCGAATCTCGAAAAAAATATCAAACATTTTTTCACGGCTCCACCTCTTTCGAATCACTGACAATGCTCAAAGAGTCTGTCAGTCTGTCTAGAAAAAGCTTCTCAATCTCCCCGTTCAGAGTCGGCATTAAACTGTAGGTCCCCTCCATTCGTGAGAGAACAATAGCACACACAACACGAGTGGTTGCTGAGAAGCTAGGCCCAGGTCCACCTCGGACTGTAGCGCCGCCATTATTATTATTATTATGGTGGCAGTCAACGTGTTAAGGCGACGCACATAGGTTAGGTTTAGCAGCTAAGTGAATTCACCAGCTCACTTGGACCATGTTGGTCCATTGTGATACCCACAGTCAGACCGGCGACCAGATTTGAAAAACTGGATAAAATTGTATTAACTTTGTTTTCACTGGGATTCGAACCTGAGACCCTCTAAATCAGGGGAGGCACTTAACAAACTGCGCCATCCAGTCACTAAAGGTGCACATAAGAGGAGAAGGATTTAAAGGAACTTGGTGTGAAACATCATTCTGGTTGAAGAGGCTTGCTGTTTGAGGTCCACAAAAAGAATAGGACGAAATCTGAAGGTTTTTCGCGGTCCATCCTTGTAGAAATCGATTTGTTGGATAGGATAATCTTCAAAATCAAAATGTTTTCGTGCAGACATGAAGGTAGCTGCCAAAATGTTGAGCTGTGTAAAGTCGTCCACCAAAAAAGCCCTACAATTCAAGACTCAAAACCAAAAGGCACATAAAATTAGACAGAACAAATGCTATGTTCGTCTATGTTCGATGCGAAAGCACCTAAACCACGGATCGAGAAAATTAGCAGCATAAATACAAACACCTCACCATTTCACATTCTCATCATCTCAAATTACTTCTTCTCATACCTTGTGTACCCGTACCGTTTGTTTGACGTTACCAACTTCCGTTAAGCTCAATGGATATGTATTTCGGTACAGGCCAAGAGCAACTATAGACCATATTGCATTTCTGTTCACATTTATAGCGATAAATTCGATGAAATTTATTCATTTCTGGTCTACACAAGTGTGTTCGTATGTTGAAGCGTGGCGGGAGAGAGAAAGAAAAAAAAAAAAACAGCGGAATCACGCGCAACCAAACAACGGGCCAAGCCTATAGTGGATAGATTTTGTTGTGCGATGTTGTGCCTCCTTGCATTTGTTCAGCGTGCATATGTGCTTTTGTTGTCCATTAGAGGAGCCCCCAACTACACGAGTGTAAGTACGAGTACGTACGGTCTACCTGAACAGTACACCGCTATGCACCGTGTCGTATTGAATTGTTTGTGTTTTGGCTGACTTACTTAGCGGTGAAGTGAAATTTCATGCCCTAGTAAAATTATTGTAATATTATACTACATACGGTACTGCATTTGTATTCCAATAACAGAATATGCAAATTTTAAGAAATGTTCCCCAACAAAAGAGAAAGAGAATAAAGAAAACGAACGAAAAGAAGGTGGCGAGAGGAGATGCGACGTTTTACATGCGACATTTTTTATGCGACGAAGAGGTTTCGATTTTGTTTTTTTGATTCATTGCGGGAACTCATTTGCTTGTTTTCGCTTTCCGCTCAACCTCGTGGAAAAGTAGATGACCCAGATCGAAAAGATCACCCAAATTGAAGAGCAGCGCGTCATCATTCATAACCTAATCCTCTGATTAGCACTTGTGACAGTTGTGGCCTGTGTTGAATGAATTTCTTTTGTACCGCTCAAAACCGCAAAATGATTAATGCTCGTAAATGATTATCTCGCCTAACGTGTGTACTGACGATTGCGGTTGCAGTATAAAATGCCGAGCTTGTTGAATGAAATACGCGTGCGGTGTGTACACAGACATAGAATTGTCTGCTTCCTTGATAATTAATACAAGCATGCAGAAAATAAACAAGCTATCTGTCACTGCAGTGGACAGCAATCTGATAGCATTAAATATCAACCTCTCACGAAAGCCTTCTGATAAGCAAATAGTCGACCTCTCTGCCGGTGCTAGAAAAATACACACACAGTCACAGATTGTTGCTGTATGTAGTCCAAGTCCGAGTGGCTCAAAGATTTTTTGTTGCTACCGCATGATTCAAGATTGCCATCAAGGGCAGTTGACCCATTAGCAAGCGTCATGAAGATGGCATTCACTCATTTATCTAAAATCGTCCACTGAATGGATGGCAGTACAAATTCCACAGAAAAAAAAAACAGAATGTATACACGAGCCCCTACACGATGATATTTGCCTCCATTTGAAATCGTGAAATTGTATCTAAGATTTGGTGGCTTTGTGAAAACTTACTCAGTCACTCTGTGTCCGAGTACAACATTTAACTACTTGAACCTTGAAAATTGAATTTTTTATCGAGTCAAGCAGACGTCGTCGTAAGAGAGTCTGATAGGGGCACAGACAGCCAGTGAGATACATATACGTGACGCCCGAGGGGAGGCCGGGTGTGGAGAACATGAAAATTGAATTTTGCCGGTAACTACTCAGAGTAACGATGACCAAATCTAGGCGGCTTATAAGTTCTCGAGCTACTTTTTGCTGTTGCTGCTGTTGACTGGCTATCTCGGCTATCTCGGCAGGGTGGCAGGCACAAAAAATGTGTATGAAGGGGGGAGGGGGGGTTTTTTAAAGGCGATTAGAATAATTTTTTTTTCTCTATTTTCCATTCAAGTCGAGTGCTATTTTATTTTATTTTTTATCTAAATAGCACCGACCAAGGTGTGTGCTATGGTCGCGTGTGTGCGTAGAGGAATATCTATGATGTCATGTGTGTGATTTCAGACCAAAACCCCTCTGACTAATTAATTTCGAAATCAAAGTGTGCCATTGTCATTGGAGATCGACTTCGTGAAATCTGTGGTGACTTCAAATTGATCACATGAAAAGAATGCTGTTCGCTTTTATTTGACAGTTGTTTTTGATCTGTTCTCACATTTGACAGTCACACAAAAACGCGTTGAGGATGATTTATGCATGAGAACAAAGCGTTAACAAAATCAGTGACGGGAAGTGCCTATGGTTTTGTGGACAGAAGACGTCTGCACGTCTGCAGAACAAAAATATACCGGTATTTTGAGAAATTTGTGGGTGAATCGGTTTCTTGTACACACCTGAAGACGCAAATGTGTGTCGAAGGAAGGCCTTGAATCGGTGATAATGAATCTCAAATCAGCCTGTTCCTTAAACAAACTTATTTTATATTCAAATGAAACGACTGTGCATTTCCAAGTTCAATAAAACTCAGCCGATTAAAGGAGAAACATGTGTACGATGGACATTTGTTGCTGCCGGTTTCTTAATGTAAACATCTCTCTGCCTCTCGACGGGTTTAATTAAGTAGGCGCACGAAGGTCTAGTACCAGATTCTGCCTTCATTTGACGTCAGCAACATGGTGACCACATGTGATCTGATCACATCAAAGTTTCACCTCAATTACATTTTTTAAGATTTTTCAAACCAAGTGTTATGGATTTAACAAAGTGGCACAATGGACTCATAGTGGCCTAAGTGAGCCATTGATAAGTTGTTCATGTCAGCAAGGGCGCCGTGGTCGTGTGGGTTAGTGCGTCGTCCCATGCGCATTAGACAGTCTAGGTTCGAATCCAAGATCAGACAAACAATTTTTAAAAAAAAAAAAAAAAAAAAAAAAAATTGTTCACGGCTCCACCCCTCGAGTCACTGACAATGCTCAAAGAGTATAACTGTCTAGAAAAAGCTTCTCAATCTCGCCGTTCGGAGTCGGCATTAAACTGTAGGTCCCCTCCTCTCGTGAGAGAACAACACGAGTAGTTGCTGAGAAGCTAGGCCCAGGTCCACCTCGGACTGTAGCGCCGCCATTATTAAGAATTTAAACGTGTAACTTGAAATGAAGGAAATCGGTAAATTTCAAAATTGAAAGTAGCCAACAAAACTCCCGAATTAAAGTTTTCGAAACAAAATTTTGAGTGTGTTCGTAGATGCGACCGATTAGCGAATTTTGTGAGAAGCTGAAATCAATGACCCAGTTCAACTGAAATAATAACCTCTGCTCCAAATCGTAATCTTCACACAGGTCAAGTCAGTCAAGTTGAAATAGAAGGAAATCCATCCCACCGATTGCATCAGCCAGCACTTCAGACGGTTTTAAATACTCCATGACACAATAAATAAAAGCACTTATCCAATAAATCGATAGACTTTCCGATAAAAATAAGATTCTGACGAATCAAAAGTACGTACATATCTCACTCGTTTACACTATCTGCATCTGTATACAGTTCCTAATCGTATCTACACCCATGTTCGGATCGACGAACGTATTTAAATCATTATCTGTTTGCGTGAGGCAATCTTCATAGAATATATCTCAATTTCTTATCTGTCATTGATTGAAACAAAAAGTGCGCAGAAGTGAATAGCAATTAAAAAAGAAAATAAAACAAAATTGAAGTTCCAATTCAAAGGAACTTGATACGAAATGTGAAGCAGTTCAACAGCCGGCAAAAGGCTGACGACGATCAGCATGGATTCCCACCCCGAAGCAAGACTGCCCCAACAAACGTCGTCGCTCGCCGGGTGTCACGATGACTCATAACTTCGAATTCATACCGATCGCGGCATGCAATATATGGAAATACACTGTTTCTGCTGTCGTAAGACATTATAGGGGGGAAATCTGCTTTTTTTTTCTTTTACATATTCAAACAAACTCCATACACGGCATGGTTCTGATGAAAATATACGAGCAAAACGAGCATGAATCATCTGAACTTTATAGCCAATGACTACGTCAGAGTACAAATATTTGATGGTGTTACAGAAGCGATTGTTGATACATACCCCCCTCATAAAAATTTCTGCTTCAGTGGATATGTTTTAAAAATAAAATACAAAAGATACAAAACAGCAGCACAAAACAGATTTTCTTTTGAGAAGAAGTTTTGACGGTTGCGTTGTGTTTCTTTTTTTGGAAAATCAATAGCCATGCAATCGTGTGGTGATGACGCATTTTGCTCGCTGCTCGGGCTTTTCAATTTATAACCCGTAACGAGTGAAAATTGTTTGCAAAGTAAAAATACTCGTATATACGTAACGTAACGAATGTATTTCTTGTTCGCATAATTATGCTAATGATCGTTTGAAACTAGGAAGTGTCTACCGCCAGACAGTTATCCATCCAACCGCCGATAGCCAAGTCACAGCACACACTTGTACCAACAACTTTTCAGACACACTGTCATGATATTCGATTTCCCATCAAGTCTGTGTGTCAGTACATTCCAACACAAACGAACCCATGTTCCGGCTTCTTTTTGCTGTAAAACTAGTTGCAAGGCTATACCTCTGCAGATACATGACATGACACTTGTGTGTTGCAGTGGGTTAGGTCAAGATATGCGTCAGAAGCGAAGAGAGAAAGAAGAGAAGAAGAAATCTATGAGAGAAAGGAAACCCATGTCACTTTCTCTCGCATGAAACAGTCGTGTCCTTAATGCAGCAAAAATGAAACCTCTTCTTGAGATGAAACTCGTTGAGTCATTCTCTCTTTATGCAGTATCTTTCAGTATCAAACGGCACCCACTTCATAGATATATCTACAACGTATCTCGTATCTTGTGTTTACATTTTTTTTCCCCTCTGCTAGACAGTAGTCATCATCAAGAGTTTCTGAGATGATTCATTGAGATTTTCAGGCGTTATGTCATGCAGAAGTGGTAAATTGAAACGTTGGTGGGTGTCTTAGACGAATGGGACAAGTGGAACACGAAAACTAGGTCTTTCACTGATTATTGTACACCATCTGTCATTCCCACGATCTTGAAGAAACAGTTAATATATTCTCTCTCACGACACACATTCTCTGTTCGTTTCCTCTGCTACGACAATGTTGTGGCGGCATTGAAAGGATACATTTGCGAAAGCCGCTGTCTGAGATACGGCAATCAGGTCATAGAACAGAACAGATCGACACAATCAGAGTGATCTAACTAACGGAATGACTGAATGCAATGAATGGAGAAATAAAATGTACAAACCTTCTGTTCCTGAAGCAAAATATTCCCCATTGCTGGTGAAGTCCATATCCCTTATGCCGTTCAATTTATTTGTCAAAAGCGCATCAAATTCCTTATTTGATCCATTTGTCTTCTTTTGATAGCTGTCAGAATTCTGTGACTTTTGATTTTGTTTCTGTTTCTGACCATGTCTGGCCGATTTTTGTTTTTGACATTTAACTGTCAACGACAAATCGGTTCTATTGTCATTCTTTGTATCTTTATCATCCTTCTCTTGTGTAGATTGACTTCCTTTACTACCATCATGTTGCAAAGTGTCACCTGAAAAAAAACAGAAAAAAAAATCAATAAGAAAAATAAATTCAATTCAAAACAACGAACAAAAATCCAAAAGAAACAGAGCGAGAAGGAGAGAGAAAAAAACGGGAGAAACGTGAAAGTTCAATGCGGCATTTAAAAATGACAAAGTATACCCTCCCCCTTTTTTTTTGCGCCACCGACTGCATGTTGTATTTGTACATCTGTGAGAAGCACTAAACAGTCGTACGTGGTCGCCAAGCAAAATGACACCTCAGCGCTGCAAGGAAAAATGAAAATCAATGCGGATGCCTATTGCCTATAGTCGAGTGTGAATTAACTAGCACCAGTATCTGTGAGTATGTTTTTTCTACTCAATTTTTTGTTGCGTATTCGTCCAAGTGACCTAGAAATTATCAACAAGATCCGTCGATTCAATTGGCAATGATTCGCTGCCACTTCTGCTTCGAGAACGTCTATTTCTTTTCGATCCAAATTTACCGATAGCAGTTTCTCAGTAAGTGCGAGCCACTCGTGTTCTGAGAACCTTTGCACTATCAGATACGTAATCATCATCTTATAGATAATTTATATTCTGAACACTGGATGACCATGTTTAGTAGACTAGCTTGCGTTCTGGCAGGAAGTCTGAAAGAGGACTTTGATGGCCAATAAGCTGATACGTCATTCTGCGATGGTGACGATTGTGGCGGCAAATCGATTGAAATGTGTGTGAGTTGATTGTGGAAATAGTACGAATCTATTCCCGATTAGATAAAGCAAGGTAAGCAAGACCGTAATAGCTGCCTGCTTGGGGGGATATGGTTAATGTTGTCGATTAGTGAATACATTCTCACTCGGCTACAGGAGATGTGTTGCGCAATCATGGTCACTTACGAGATTGAAAATATGTGCTCTTTTCGTTGAGTGTAATCAAAAAACACGGGATACACCGTGCACAGCCTTGATTGCTGAAAAATTTTCCCATATTCGCCTTCGTTCACTTCAAAGTAATCTCGAAAATAGAGCCTAAACATGTTGATGTGCTTGTTTATGCCTTTCCGCGAGGAAACTGCGTCGAGAGGAACTCTCGTAAGCATATCAACTTGTGCGTAAAATACGCAAACACAAGTTTTCTTGATGCGATTACATCGCACGAGATAAGAGTGATTTCCGCTAAAGAACAGGGGGATTATGTAATTCAAACGTGCGTTTGGCGATACGATCTTAGTTTGAAATACTGTTTGTAACTAAAATGGAAAAACTCATATCTTCTTGGCACACGACATACATATGTATGGCGCCGTGTGTATGTTTTTTTTTTTATGGCATTTTGTGTTTATTTTGAGACACAGAAGATGTTTTCGACGACAACAATATTTTTGTTTTTCGTTTTGTTTTATTTATCTGAATTTTTGAAATTTTACTTTTGGAATTTTCCAACTCTCAGATACAGAGGAAGTAGCTCCTAGAAAATATTGACACTAGTTTTGAAAGGTTTATGAACGGTTGTCAACGAGATTAAACCAAGCTGTCAACAAGATTAAGGGCCAAGGGATACCATGGGCCAATCGAATTTTCGAATGATGCGCAGTTTCTTAATGAACTGTCGCTAGAAAAAAGATTCTGACAAAAACAATTCGAATTTTCTTCTAAATTTACCAAACTTTTGGAAACTGCGCACTCGATAGACGAGCATCGGGACCTTTAAACAATGTTTTCAATGCGTCTGTTTAAATTCAAGCAGCTGTTTGACTTGATCGTTTGAACACACCCATCTAATCACATCTGATGAGGAAACTTAACGAAGGCTGTTCGGTGAATAAACTTTTGCAGACAGCCACACCCACAAAGAGTTGTTACATTTTTACTACTAAAAGTCCAAAAATGTTCGTTTATCTAACGATTTCATTCGGACGTAGTCTTGAACTTCAGACAGGAATCTATAAAAAGTGGGGCCTACAGAAACATATGACCTAATGGCTCCACATTATACCGGATGCGCCAAAACTGACGTCGGTATGTAAACATTGAATAACTTTGACATTTATCATCCGATTGACTTGAGTAGACATGTTTTTGAAACGTCAAATCGGTTGAAATGTAACCATGAATTGTTTCACACCGAAACAACACGCCGAAGTAGTGACGCTGTGCATGGAAAATATTCGTTCAGTTGTGTTAACTCAACGAGCAAAATTGTCGTGGCCAACAGCTACCGTCTAACAACACTACTCGTCATTTGGTGTCGAATTTTGTTAAGTACGGGACAGTTGGAGATTGCCAACATGCCGTTCATCACCTCCCAAGACGTTCCAATGAATTGTTCGGAAGGAGAAGAGAGAGTGTTGTTTATAACCCAAGAGTGTCATATCGTCACCGCACTCAGCATTTTGGCGTCAGTGGTACCATCTTCCGGCTCATTTTGAAGAATTTTCTATTTGTTTCCGTATAAAGTGCAGTTGACTCAAAGATCATTGCCAGCAGACTCTCCACATCGGTTGAAATACGTCCAAACAGTCGCATACCGACATCAAAAGTGGCGCACTCTATACTTATTCGGTCTCTTTTATGTAAAGGGAGGGCCAGGTACAAGTTTCTTTTTAAAAATGCAATAAAATTAACAAAATTAAATTGTTTCCATGTATTATAGTTCTATTATTTAGAACAAACATATCCATTAATTATGAAATACAACGTCGTTCAAATGTCTGCTTCGGCTGGCTTCGCAGTAGTGCATTCTGTCACCCCAATTTTCCAAGACTTTGTTGATGATTTTGGGCTGTAACTCACGGATTGCTTGGATGATATTAGCCTTAAGTGCTTGAATCCTTTCCGGATTGTTGGCATAACATCGCTCCTTCACGGTTCCCCACAGAAAAAAGTGCAAAAGGTCTCAAATTGCAGCTCTGAGGCGGTCAGTTGACATCGCCAAGACGGCTGATAACACGATTTAGGAATTTGATGCGCAAAAAATCGATTGTGGCATGGGATTTGTGGAATGCAGCGCAATTCTGCATGAACCAGAGGTCGCCTAAGTCTATGTCTTCAATTTCGGGAAAAAAATCGGTTAACATGGCTCTGCAACGGCCACCGTTGACTTGACCGAAACGTTGTTCCCAGCCTCACAATCAATCCACAATCCGCACCAAACTGTCACTCTCTGTGGATGCGTTGGCTTCTCGACACGTCACGACGTGCGGTTTCCGAATCCCAGATGTGGCAATTTTGTTTGTTAATGTAGCCGATGAAAGCGAGATGAAAATGCGCCTCGCCTCTTCAGAAAAGGTGATTTTTCGCTCAAAATCGTTGTCCAATTCAAACTGCTCTAAGGCTCAAACTGCGAAGCGATGACGAAGCAGCCTTCACTTGCTGAGTCAATTGGACCTTGTAAGCGAATAGTCTGAGATCTTTGTACAGAATTCTCCGCCGATTAATGCATGAAATGTTGAGCGGTTGAGATCGATGGCGGGTTGATGTTCGTGAATTGAGTCTCACACTCTTGGCCACAGCAGCCACATTCTCATCTGTGCGCCCGACGTCGTACGACGAACGGGGACCAATAGCATGATTGTTGTCCACTAGCATACCAGTCAAACTTGCGTACAGTAGTCGTGGTGGGTGCTTCATTTCGGCCAAAACTTCTTTTCAAAAAGCGCACTGTTTGGGCTACACAGCACTGACTTTGGAACTAAGTTTTCAGTATTTGGCAACATTGTCCAAGCGTACGGCTACTCATTTCGTTCCGCGGAGGAATGATACTGACTTTCTGTCAAGATTTACAGCGGGAAACAGCTGTCAGTGTCAAAATAACCTATGATTTACTACAAAACCACTAGATGGCCCACCCTGTATATTGCAAAACATAACAAGTCTTTTTCTTCTACTGCTTTTTTTTAAGTAAATGACAGCAATCCATCAAGACAGACCATTATTTTGATGAAATCAAAAGTCAGATATAATTATCATTCAACTCAATGGTCAGTGTGATTCCCGACCTTCCTTAACCGTGAGGAAAAATCACCCAGGGCTATCAAATTAAATCAGCTGTCATGCATGGAACTTAGTGGAATTGAAACCAGCAGGGGTTACGTACCAGCCGAGATCATATTTGACAAATGTAAACTGTAATAAAGGTAAACGTCTGATGTAAGAGTAAAAAAAAAACCTCATGGACATTTACTGAAAATTCTACTACAAATGCACCGGTATGCTATTGACCTTATTAGACGACGAACACACTCGCACAAATGTCATCAAATCGTGATGACAGCAAATCTGCTACTGTATGAATTTAACTGACATTCTTCTGCGTATATTCCCCATGAAAAAAAACCTCACTGTCATAAATTAACCATCTTTTGAATATTCATTACTCAGCATCTCAAGCTCTTTTATACTTGAACTTATTGAAATTAAACATAAACACAGGAACCGACGGCAGAATTTAAGCTATTTCATGCAAAAAAATTGTTTATTTACTCCTGCTGTGCGGTAATTAAGTGTTGACTGAGATTATGCATTTTTTCGATTTTGTATCGTTTAAATAATTCGTCTTCCGATGGGTATAATTGTGAATTATATAAGTATGGGTGTATAGCGCAGAAAAAATGATATGCAATTCAGATATGACATAACCTAAACGCTGATCTTTATGTTTATAAATACCGTTTGTGCGGAACACTGTCGCATTGCTTTGTTATGCGGGTTTTTTGTTATGTCACTGCGTTATGGTCTGTTGCGTTTTTTAATGCAGCAAAAAGGAAGATGAGCGATAATAGCCTTTACGTTATGATTGTTGGTAAATTATGGCAAAACTGCGATAGGGCGTGTATGGAACAAATAAACGAACGTTGTTGTCATTTTGTTAATTTACGTAATTGAGGTAACGGAATTTATATAATTGGGTAAACAAATGAAGATGTGCATGTGCGGATGATGCGATGGAATTAAGTGAAGATGAATAAGCAATCAATTGAAGATGTCACAGTTGTCATGAACTTGACTCGCATAAAGTGGGAAAATGGTAGATTTTTTTCAAGATTTTTCTGTCATTTAGTCTCATAAGGGGGGTGGAAATGAAAAATGTTAAATTTGAAACTAGGTGGTTCATAGTGCCCGTCTCTTACAGGGATCCACTTAGTCACGAAAGGCCCATTGCGTAGCAGCATGACATTTTTTTTTTGTTTTCGGAGTATTTTTTTGAAACTCTACACTGGAGCACTCAGACTCAAAACTGGTCCATTGTACTGCCAGGTAGCAATCTACTCCAGTGCCGTTAGTTTGATCCCAACGGCAAATGGTGACTGGACCAGATTCGATTTCACTGGGATTCAAATCTGAGACCACTCTAACTTGGGGCAGGCACTTAACTAACTGCGCCATCCAGTCGTTAGCAGCATAAAATAGAAAGAAACTTGTATTTGGCCTACCCCGTATTTCTAAGAAAGACTCCCTCTTTTTATTCTCTTTATTTGACACTCATTTGAAAGCTGACATGCAGACGTCATAGTTAATAAACAACATGTCGAGGCAATTTAACTTAACTTCGTAGACTAGTATTCTGTGTGAAAATGATTGATTACTACACAGAAAAATGACTGAAATTGATTTATGGCGCCTTCAACATTTCAAATAAGACAGTCTCTTGCAAGATGGCCTTGGACATTTCAAATAAATTTCAAATCATTGGTAAGATGACGTTTATATTTTGACAACAGTGTGGATTTAAAGAAAATAAATAACCAAATTTGGTGTCGCCTTTCTAAAAGAATGACATTTTAATATTCTAAATTCTGGGTGTCATTCTAGATAGGAAGCTTCTGTGAAAAAAAAAAACACATCGAAACGAAAATTGCGAAGGCACTGTCAGTTTTCTGGCAGTGTAAGCGGATTTTCGTTGGGCGCCGTGGCGTAGTGGTTAGGTACGAGGTCGTCGGTTCGAATCTCGAAAAAAAAGTCAAACATTTTTTCACGGCTCCACCTCTCTCGAGTTACTGACAATGCTCAAAGAGTATAACTGTCAAGAAAAAGCTTCTCAATCTCGCCGTTCGGAGTCGGCATTAAACTGTAGGTCCCCTCCACTCGTGAGAGAACAATAGCGAGCATAACACGAGTGGTTGCTGAGAAGCTAGGCCCAGGTCCACCTCGGACTGTAGCGCCGCCATTATTATTATTAAGGGGATTTTCGGCAAATCCTGGGGTCTATCACCAAAAAGATCCGTTTGGATCTACACGGCTATGATAAGGCCCCTTCTCTCCTATGCATCGGTCGTTTGGTGGAATAAGCTTTCGCGTAAATACGTAACTGCTGCTTTCACCAAGCTTCAAAGAACGGTCTGTCTTGGCTGCATAGGGGCCTTCCCTAGCACGCCTGGCTCTGTTCTTGATGCACTGCTGAATCTCCCTCCCCCCCTCCTAGATATCTACATCATGGGGTGTACTCTCATGGCCATCTTCCATTTAAAAAGAAGTGGTTTTTGGTACAACTCGCACTGGAGTTTCGATGACCTTGCGCGTCGCATTTCCTTTGACCCCAGTCTTATGGATATACCGTCTGACGCACGGACACCTGTACTCCAGCTGCGACGAACACACAAAGTCGCCGAATTGTTTTGTTAAGAGTCAAAGTATTTGTGTCTGTAGCGACAGCCAAGCAGTGCTTAAGGCCTTGCTCAACCCTTTAACCACTTCCAGGATAGTTCAGGAATGAAAATGTTCGCTTTTTTTAAAGTCGCTAAGACTCGGGTCAATGTCCGGCCCGGAAAGTCTTCGAATCCACCCCCGAGGGACGGCGCAGTAGAGGAAGACCGCGACTCAGGTGGCGCACGCAAGGGGAAAGGGACCTCAACCAACTGTGCGTGCGAAACTGGAGGCAGCTAGCTAAAGATCGAGTTGGCTCGAGACGCTTGTTGGTTGAGGCCCAGGTCCACCCCGGACTGTAGCGCCTTAAGTAAACCACGGCATCACAGGAAATGGGATCGCCAACAAACTTTCTAGGCGAAGATCAGAGGAGGTACTCTCAGAACCTGAACCTGCGCTAGGACTGCCTGCCTCCTTGGTTAGGGCTTCCATCGATGGTTGGACCTCTCGAGAGCACAAATGCAGGTGGCATGACTCTCCAGAATGTAGACAGACCAAGAGCATGCTCACCAACGTTTGTAAGAAATCCGCAGCTTTCTTGTTATCTCTTAACAGAAAAGATTGCAGACAACTTACCGGCGGGGAACTACACCTTCGCCAAACACCTAAGCGATGAAACCCTCTGCGACGCCTGTGGAAAAAACGATGACACTGCAGAGCACTTCCTCTGCCATTGTCCCACCTTTGCTCGGATCAGGTGGCAGTTATTCGGTGCTGATGAGGTAAGAACTGATGATGTAGGCTCCTCATCATAGAAGCGCCTGCTGGTCTTCCTTCGACCATGAAATTTCAGCAAAAGTAGGTTGTTGCCCGGAAGTACAATGGACCCGTTTTTGAGTCTGAGTGCTCCAGTGCAGTGTTACAAAAACATCTGACAAAAAAAATTCCAAATTGACAGATGATTTGGAACAACTGACCTAACAGACATCTCGCCAAAATTTAGAAGCACCCTACGTCAACTCGTTCTAATTTAACACAAAAACAACGAACTAACCAACGACTTGACATAACCTTCAAAAAAAAACTGTCAAAAATTAGTCATCCCTCACGTTGAAATCAAAGACAAGACTGAATGTAACCATCTGTGATGCAATAAGCACCACAAATGACATTGACTATAGCTGTGTCCAGTGAAAACTGCATTTGGTTCATTTTACAAAAAAAAAGAAGCCAACACAAACCAAGTGCAAAGCGAAACAAAAAAAGAAAACAAAATACACTTCCAAGTTCAAAGCAAAAAAATGCAATCTTGCAATGCCATTTCACCAAGCAAATAAAAACAAAACAAACTGATGAACATTCATCATCAAACAGAAACAGAGACAAATGGGTCAGCAACACTTAAGCCACCATTGCCATTGCCGTTGAAACACGAAATCAATGAATTTCACGAGTAAAATCCGAATGGCTACTCGGAATTCAATAAATGCGGATGATAGTCAAACTGCGCGATCTCTTCGATCTGAAGATATTTCTAAGGAAATGATAAAACAAATGTGTACCGGCGGTATTTGTTGAACTTTGAATAGCTGGCGTGAAAATTGTGTGAATATAAATTCGTAAGCGAAATGAATTTGTACGTGCCAACCGCGTCTTTGTTATCTATGTGTAGCTCCACCTACTCGTAGATGTACAGCTATGGCCAAATGTATTAGGCACCCTTTAATAATAATAATAATAATGGCGGCGCTACTGTCTGAGGTGGACCTGGGGCAAACTTCTCAGCAACCACTCATGTTGTGTGTGCTATTGTTCTCTCTCGTGTGGAGGGGACCTACAGTCTAATGCCGACTCCGAACGGCGAGATTAAGAAACCTTTTCTAGACAGTGATACTCTTTGAGCATTGTCAGTGACTCGAAGAGGTGGAGTCGTGAACAAATTTCAGGTGTTTTTATGAGCCGACGCACCTACCCACTACGCCACGGCGGCCACCCTTTAAGCAACAAAATTAATGCAAAAAGCAAAGCAAATAATAAAATGAGAGGAAAAAATAAAAAAATCGTTTACAACCTCAGATAATGTCGCCGAAAACCATAATATTCAAACTAATTACTTCCGATAAGTGATTTGGCAGCAAAGACAAAAAGATAAGGGTGCCTCATACACTTGGACAAGGCTGTAGATTATGCAAAGCCACTGCAATCAGCGGTTTTTTTAGAAACAAAGAAAGAAAAAAACGAGAAATCCACATCACGTGTCCTTATATTTGAACAACAACCGTGACATAAAATTGTCATAACACACGGATAAATAAACATAATGTCACTTTAACATGACAACTGATTTGCTTTCCGGAATCCCATAACCTCTACACAAAAAATACTCCGAAATGGATGTAGTACACGAAAAAACAATTTTCGTGCGTCATTTTTTTTCACATGTCACACGACTAGATTTGTTTGTATTTATTTACTTCTTAATGTTTATAAAAATAATTTCAAAAAAAGACGGTATTAGTGTGACAGGAAGACGACAGAGCGATAGGAGAAGGCGGTGGTGTGGCATACTGTTGACCAAATAACCACTCAGCTGATTGCTATTTAATGTCAACACGTAACTGAGCTATACGTACTTTTATGATAGATTAATACGCCTTGTATATCCATACATGGAATAGACTCATGCGTCAAACCCGACGAACAGACACACTTGACTATGGAGTCGATTGCGTTAATTGACCAATTAAGTTATTGGTAAGAGTTAAAACAATCGCTGATTATAATTGTTCAGCCACAGTATACATTCTGTCAAGGAGATAGTGGAAAAAACCACGATTGAGTGGATATTGGGTCAAACTTCATGAAAGATAGCGTTTTAAATAGTTTGAGGGTCAACTATCATTTGATATGGAACACACCCTGGATGGTACTATTGTTTGTTATCGAACACATCCCAAATGCAATGTGACTGTGTTATACTATGTTCCCATCGAATCGAAACCGTGTCGTTTGGATGAACTTTTACTGAAACCTCAATAGGGCGTTCCCACTGAGTTGAAGTTTTTTCAAATGTCATCAGCTGTCAATTCTGAAGTGTCTGTCAAAACAAATAATAGTGTTGAGAAGAAAAAATTGAAAATGAGTTCTGCAGACATTAAAAAGAAATTTATTCCAGCGGTTATTAGTGATTTCGCGGTACAAAGAAATTAATTTATAACAGCACAAGTTTTTGTTAGAAAGTTTAGAAATATTTCCATTCAAAATATTACCTCTTAATATTTTGACATCTAAAAATGAACACCAAAATAAACTGAAGTTCGCACTGTAGGCAGTTTGGTTTAACAACCTCTCACGTATGGATGAACTCAATGGAGTTTCAAGTAGATTTCGACGAAACCGCGCGATTTCGAAACCCCGATAATGTATGGGGAATACTCGGAGGTTTGGACAAATTTTATGAAACCTCGCAATTTCGTTTGGTGGGAACAAACTTCATGAAGGATGGCATTTCAAATAGTTTGTAGGTCAACTATGGTTTATTATCGAACACATCCCGGATACAATGCGACTCTGTTAGGTTATGTTCGAATTTCTTTAAATATCAAAAATGTCAAATAATAATGCGTAAATAAGGCTAAATGTCGTGAAGGATGACATATAAAGTTCTTTAGATTATAAGTCAAACAGGTTTTAGGCAGACCACACACCATTTTGGAATGAATTCGATGAAATAATAAAGGAACTGAACTCCGATTTCGTCAGATGTCAAAAATGTAATCAATCGGTTGATATCAGCCAAACAGTGTGAAAGTTAACACATAAATTTCTGTAAATTAGAATGCAAAAAATGCAATTTAATTCGATTAAGGCGAAATTCCGATTTCGTCAAATGTCAAAAATGAAATCATTCGGTGGATATTAGGTCAAAACGCAGTGAAAGATTAACTTATCAATTCCTGGAGATTAGTATGCACAAAATTCGAAATTAAATCGATTAAGTAACTTTGGAGGCAATATTCAAATTTTGTCAAATGTCAAACTTTAAACATGGAAACAAAACCGGCCAAAAAAATATAGTGACAACCTTTATAATCAGATTCAAGCATTTTCTTAATTAAATGCAAAGGTCGCACACACCAAATATTTTACATTCGTTCTGAAAGTATTTCTGAACAGCTTTTGAAATGCCTCTCAAAGTCAGAAACCGTTCAACACAAAAAAAACACTTGTAATCTTTACGACTTTTACGTCAAACTATGCATACCTAACGGTGTAAGCCTGACTTCGCACACCCAATGAAATACCAGAAATATTTGTGAATGATTTCACAATAATTAAATCTCATTCAGTCACCGGGGAGTATCTCTACTCATGATACAACCTAGTCAGTGTGAATTTGGTGTTGCATAAATTTTCATAATCGATTAGTTACTATTCCTTTGTCTTCTCCGCCGCCACCAACGCTCGCAGTTCTACGTTGCTTAACTTGGTGAGGATAGAGGATGAGAAAATAAACAAAAAAACAAGACACACAGACTCAAAGGCCCGTGCCTGGTACCGAATTCTCTTTTGAAACATTCGCTGATATACTGTATTTATATAAGACATATAATATTTATAATTCAAACATTTTTACGCATTATTTGTTTGTTTTTATTGAAAAAAAAGAAAAAGAATGTATTGACGGCGATTATTTTGAAATTGAAAACGTGCAAAAAGAAAAACATAGACAAACAAGTTCTCGCATTCACTTATCGCATCATGGGGTTAGAACATTTATTTATTTTTTTTTGTGCTACGTGCCTTTGGTAAAGATACAAATACGGACCACGTGCTAAGCGTTGAAAATAATTTCTATTTAAACACATCAGCGTTTGAGGGAGAAATGAGGACTGGCATAAGTTGAATTCTTTTAAAAAAAGACAACAAATTCAATAAAATTTCAAGTCGACTCAGTTAACCACAAGATAATGTATTTGTTTGTTTTTGTTTTTTTGTCACGAGTTTCTAAAAATATCGGAAGCCGTAAAAAAGTTTCAAAATAAACAGATATGGGAACGAGACATTTAGGAATTGAATCTAATTTGTCACCCCTTTTTTTGACGTGCAAAATTAAAGATGCAGAATATTTTATGTTTTTTTTTTAAGGAGTGAGACTGACTTCGTTTTGAGTTTTCCAGGGATGGACTATGAACTTAGAAATGTCGTGGGATATCATGCAGACGTCAATTTGACTTCGTTTTGATTGTTTCATGGATGAAGTACGAAACGTAGAACGTAGAAACGTAGGTTGACATATGCGGTGCGGCCAAATACAAGTTTCTTTCTAAAAATGCAATAAAATGAACAAAGTTACATTTTTTCCATGTATTATGGCTTTATCAGTAAGAACAAACATTCCCATTAATTATGAAATACAACCTCGTTCAAGTGGCTGCCTCGGCTGGCTTCGCAGTAGCGCAAGTAGCTTCACGGTTCCCCACAAAAAAAAAAAACAGTCCAAAGTGGTCAAATCGCAACTCCTCGGCCTCGGCCAATTGACACCGCAAAGACAAATAACACGATTTGGGAATTTGGTGCGCAAAAGATCGATTGCGGCATGGGTTATGTGGCATAGCGCGCCTTCCTGCATGAACCAGAAGTCGTCCAAATTCATGTCTTCGATTTTAGGAAAAAAAGGCGGTTAAATGGCGCCCACCGTTGACCGAAACGTTGTTCCCAGCCTCATTTTCGAAGAAAAATGGTCCAATGATGCATTACTCCACTCCAATCCGTACCAAACTGTCACTCTCTGTGGATGCATTGGCTTCTCGGCCATAACGTGGGCGTTTTCTGAGTCCCAGATGCAGCAATTTTGTTTGTTAACGTAGCCGCCGAGATGAAAATGCGCCTCGTCAGGAAAGATGATTTTTCACCTAAAATCGTTGTCCAATTCAAGCTGCTCTAAGGCTCAAACTACGAAACGATAACGAAGCGGATGATTGCGCGAATTCAATTGCTGAGTCAATTGGACCTTATAAGCGAATAATCCGAGACCTTTGTGCACAATTCCCCTCAGGCTAGCGCGTGAAATGTTGAGCTGTTGAGACCAATGGCGAGTTGATGTTCGTGAATTGAGACTCACACTTTGGCCACAGCAGCCACATTCTCATCTGTGCGCACCGTACGACGACGTAGACCATGATTGTTGTCCACTAGCCTACCCCACTCACGAACTTTTTGCACAAACTTGCGTACAGCAGTCGCGGTGGGTGCTTCATTTCGGCCAAAACTTCTTTTCAAAAAACGCACTGTTTGGGCTACACACCACTCACTTTGGAAATAAGTTTTCAATATTTCCCAACGTTGTTCAAGTGCAAAGTGACTCATTTCGTTTGATACTGACTTTCTGACAAGATTTCGAGCGGGAAACAGCTGTCAGTGTCAAAAAAACATATGATTTAAAAAAAAAACACTAGATGGCCCACCCTGTATATATTTGACCCTCTCGTCATGTACCGTTAGTATGAACAGAAGTGGCCAATATTTTTGAACCTCGAACTGACTTCCGATAATCACTTGAATTTCCACCTCAAAAGCAATTCTTTTGCACATTTGAAGTCGCAAATATTGCTGAATCTAAAATTCCCACATTTTCCTCTGCAAAAAAAAAAACTTTGTTTCGTCAAGTTTCGTCAACACAACACATTAACAGGTCGTCTTTAAACGAAATTCCTCGTGCAAATGTTTACATCCGAGAAACGTCAAAATAAAAATGAAAATGTTGTCGAGTGTAATAACATTTTCAATAACTCACTCACGACTCATGTGATTTTAGTTATTTTTCTCTCTCTCTCTCTCATCCTCTCACCCCTCTATTCATCCCCACTGTTTGTATCGTCTTGTTGAAACAATGCCAAGTGGATTTTCATTTTCATTGATTAAATTAATTCCCCCCTCCCCCGCCAACGTGGTGGTCATTCATGAAACACAAAGAAAAGAAAATATCAAGAATCAAGAAATCTCTCTGAAGATACATTTTTCAGTTCTCTTAAATGTGCTTGTCTACGACTGATGCATGCCTAATGGATTTGAAGAATCTCAAAAGGCCCTCCACCGCCATTTCCTTTTCAACCTACATCAAGTGACAACACGTTGCGTTCTTCTCGCTCTCAGCTACTGTATCTCTCTTTCGTCGCTTTTGACAGCTATCATCACGGAGATGGCAACAATGTTGAGGCGAAAACTTATTGCCGCCACAGTAAAAGGGGAACAGCCCAGTTCTATGAATTCGAATTCGTTCTTGCGTTCGATGAACTTCTTAGCTTTTTTTTATAATCTCTTGCCTCCCATACCTTCTGCCCTGACTGTTGGCCGGCACAACGACCGTGAGAAGGAGGGTGAAGCTGGCGAAATTGCATTGTTCTGGTTCTTAACGTTTTTGCTTTGTTTTATGGGGACGGTAGGTAGGCAACTCGAATGTGTATCGCGCATGGTTGCGGTCGTCGTTAAATTTATGGTTTCTTCCTTTTTTTTTTGATTGCTATTGTATGGGGCTTTAGAGAGTGGACGACGACTCTGGGGCCGTTCTCACCGGCAGTTTGGGCAGATGGGTTCATTTGATCCGAGACAATTGGAAACGAGTCCCCAATGCCAATTTCAGTTGGCAACTGGACGACGACTTCGCTTTGAGGGTCCCAATGTGACTCATGCTCGAGTTCTTCCGTTCTTCTTACTCCTCGTGTTCTTCTTAATGAATTCGTCTTTTTTCAGTAATGTAATTCACACCGGAAGGCCTGGTGATATATCGCCCTCATCTGGGCGGCGAAGAAAACGCTGACTCTGACTCGCCGTACAGACAACACCACGTTTCGTTGTGGGGGATGATGGTGTGTGTGATTGTGTTTGCAAATACCATGTGCTATATGCTGTCGGGGTTTTCTATCCAAGTGGTGGTGGGTATTTCATCTCAATGTTCTTTTTTTTTCTCTGTTTTGCATTGTTATTGCCAACAGCGATCGACCGTTTTGCCACATGAGGCGTTCGTGCTGTTTCCTTTTGTATGTAAGAAGAACCTCGTGGTTTGTGGTGTGGGAACTAACAAATTTCCGGTTCTGTACGGAGGCAATAAGGAATATAAATATCTGTTCACTACAGATGACCAACTTGTTTTCTCAATCATGAAACAAAAAGCGCATGAGACCCACATCAGAACAAATAGTCATACAATGGCTTGTCATGAAGATATACCGGAATAAAAATGTCAAATGTATTTTTAACTGCAATGAATCAAATAATTAAAGGACACTCGTGATTCGTGAGGGTGACATGTCAGAGGAGAAAATATTTATGAGCCAATGATAGTTGAGGGTATATTGCACCACGACCTTTAAGATCTATTGTGCCCCAATGACAGTTGGTTGTGAGAGTAAAGGAAATGTCACAAGTGTGTCACATGTCATCAACACAAATTAAAATGTGTTGGATTGACACGAGATTTTTAAATTTAGACGTCGTATTTAAGGGTCGAATATAATGGGAGTACAGAAATTGAAGAGAAATTCGAGGCAACTGAGCGAATGTGAAATGAAATGAATGAAAATTGAATAGATATGCGAAGCAACTGAACGAATACACAAAAATGATACACTGTGACCATAGTTTCGTTAAGTTCGTCAGCTTCGTTTGCCTAACTACGGTACGTTAGCGGGATCTGTCTCTACATATGCAAATATCAGCTGACTGCTGAATTCTCCTCCAATTTATTTAATCAACTATCGACACTTTGAAATTTGACGACGCTTCTGGTAACTTTTCGTTTGTTTTTGACTTAAGCATAAGTTTTCGAGCGGCTATTTTAGTTGAGACCTTTTATATTTCTGGTCAACAGGTTCAGCTGTTGCAAACATAACATAAATAATTGCACGGGGCGTGTTCAACGACCTCTATAATTTTACCTGCAAGACTTAACGATAATGAATTTTCAAATTTACACGTAGGATTTAAGGGTCAACCATAAATGTTGTACGGAAATTGAAGAGAAATTCGAAGTAGCTGAACGAATGTACAAAAATGGTACCATGTGACATAGTTTCGTTAAGTTCGTTAACTTTTGCCCACTCACACTACGTTAGCGAAACGAATTGGCAAATGTCAGTTGACTGCTGAATTCTTGCAAACATTACTTAATTAATTGCACGGGGCGTGTTCAATTCCCATGCAAGACTTAACTATAATGAATGTGCCGCAAGACTGTCGCATCTCATCTCATTTTCAGTGACCCGCATGTTCCACTAAAGGGATCGCGGGGGCAACGCATGCACGAGAGATCTCCAGGCCACTCGATCCTCCGCCATCGACTCTAACTCATCAGGAGCTATGCCCAAGCGCAACCAGTTGAGTGTTTGGACTCTCCAACCATCTCGTCCTGGGTCTGCCAAGCGATCGTCTACCTGATGGAATCGCAAGACTGTCACTTTTAAAAATAGATTTAAGAAATAAAAATATTCTTCTGACCAAAATTCAAATTTCGAGGTCAAAAATGACTCCACCTCGTGGTGGATGATGTGCAAAATTTCCCGCTACCATAACAATAACCGCCGAAGAACGAAGACCCGTTGAAATATCTTTGAGGTTAACGATCCTCGAATAACCTTTTCTGTCGAACTTTTCTGTTCGAATTCTTCCCCATAACTGGAATAGATCATTAGTCACAAAACACAAAAATCTGAATCACCGCTTAAACGTGAGATCGGAATCCGCTTAAAATATTCTTCTTCCAGCGGATACATTCATTCTCCACTCATCGGTTCGAGTGGGATATCTCTTTTTTTTGGCACGATGTGTTGTCAAGATATTGGCACAATTATGATCACAGACTGATCCGCCAACGGCCCCTGACACATGGTCCACTTATCATTTTTGTCTTACGACACCCGGAAGTGATTTTGACCAGTGACCAAATCGTACGTCTGTAGAAAATGTATGTACATGGTCGCCTATTAGGCAACACTTCTTCACAATCTTCGCCATCACCATCACCCAAGACAAACATCGTAAAAGGCCCTCTCCGCGCCCTCCTGGCTGGAGTTGAAAACATTCCAAAACCTCTAAATTTGACTTATTTTCCCCCCTCCGTGGTGAGTGAATATGGCTTGAAGAGAGAAAGTAGCAACGTCTCAACATCTCGCATGTAGCTCCATTCACCACCATCGCCATAGCCAACGCCATCATCGCCATCATCATCATCACCGTGATCGTTGCGAACGTGTTTTTATTTTTGCTGTGTAATCGTCAAATGACTTGGATTTCGAACAACAAGAAGAATGAAGAAAACGTCCAACACTTCAGTCGGTGTGTAGTTCATCTAGCCTAACCTAAAACACACACGCATGACGAAATCATGTCACTTAACCAAAAGTAGCTTAAAGGCCTTAAGACCAAATTGCTACCTACATTGAATCTTTCGTTGCAAAAAATACACAAAAAAATGCAAAAAGAAGAAAGAAATAAATGTCTTCTTATATATTTCACTTCAACTTCTTTCTTTCTTTTCCCTCACACCTTGCTTCTTCTTCTTCTTTCGTTTTCTGTTAAGGTTAACGTCAAAACTTTCACTTGTACATCAAATCAGAAGAGAGTTGAAATTAAATTGAGCAAATTTATCCTCCCCGCTTGATTTTTTTGTTCCTCCTCTCTCTCTGATTTCTTTTTCAGTTATTTTTTGTGTTTTTTGCATTTGCTAATGTCTTCTTTTTATTGTCTGTCAATTTGGTTAAGTGAGGTTAGGGTAAAGGTGTCAAAAGGTCTGAAATTTCTCTTTATGCAATCGTGGTGTGCTGGTTTGTCGCGCCATCAATTGATGAGTTGGGAAATTTCGATTTCTTCTCTTGAATTACGTAAAAAAAAACCAAAAAGAAAAATGAAATGATGTGATATGACGACTTTAAGACATGGATTTGCATTTTCGTCTCCGTCGTCATCGTGAACTAATATTTACGCTTTCATGCAGCTGCCACGACATAAGATGGTTTGCAATTTTTTTTTTGTGTTACCCTAGGCTACCCACACCACCGATGGGAATTTTGAAATGAAATGATCTTTCGATTAAATGGGATCGCTTGATGTCATTATTAAACAGAGAGTGTTGTGTCGCAGCATTCTCTTGTCTATTTATTACCAATTACGTGACAATATTTATCAGCGTAGATGTTGTGGCGTAAATAAGAGTACCATTGGGGTTAGGACATGATGGGTGAATTTCCAGCATTATGGGGTGACATGTGGCTTCTGATTTGAGGTCTTCGTGGTGTATTATGAAGTGTGAACGCGCCTTATCTAGGTTTTAAAATCAGGTTCAATGTCGATTGAAGTTCGAGAAGAGATATGATTGGTGTTCTTGGACTTTTTTTGCGTTTGCGTTTTGTGGGCTTGTCAAAACAGACACAAGTGAACAGATTTATGACGAACGTGGAAGCACTTGTTGATAAAGTATAACGTGGCCTTTTTCATTTGACATTTGCTATAATTCGTAGGTTAGGTTAGGTTAAGGGGGCTGCTAGTGAATTCATCAGCACACTTAGACCATGTTGGTGTGTTGTGATAGCCACAGCCACGACCGATCTGAACTGATTCACACTGATCGACCGCTCCAGTGATAGCGCAGTCACAACGGCAAATAGTGACTGGACCAGATTTGAAAAATCGGATAAAAGCGTATTAAATTTGCTTTCACTGGGATACGAACCTGAGACTCCTCTAACTTGGGGCAAGCACTTAACCAACTGCGCACGACGATTTTTTGATACACTACTGGAGCACTCAGACTCAAAACTGGTCCATTGTACTGCCAGGTAGCAACCTACTCTAGTGTACTTAATTTGATCCCAACGGCAAATTGTGACTGGAGCAGATAAGATTTTACTGGGATTCGAACCTGGGACCCATCTAAATTAGGGCAGGCACTTTACCAACTGACGATCCTTAGATCCCTTTGTATATCTTTATTCCGAATTTGCGCCATCCAGTCGTTAATTCTCCGCTTTAATTCGTAAGACCTTTCAAATAATCTTACGTCTCGGTCCACTTAAGAACAAAAAAAAAAACAATCAAACAGATCGCAAAAATTCTTATCACAAACGGTCTAGTCAACTTTTCATGATGATTCTGCAGATTTCATTGTAACGTACACACGCTATGCTCATCTTCGGAAACATCAAACAAAATAATGATGATCAACACTGCACAAGGAACTTGATAAGTAGATGTCATTATTTCGTTGAGACGTACTGAACGTAGATGTTTAGCAGGTTGCATCAGCTTGGCAGAGAAACTCGATTAGAACATTAAGATCGCGTGTTTATAAAAAAAATCAGCTTGAATGACATTTTATAGAAAAGTATTGTCAACAACATTTTGTGCGAAATGTCTTATCCGATGATGAGTTTATTGCAATCATTTGTCAGTGAGCTTACTTTGTCAATTAAATTTCAATTTTAAGTGGTCAGTCGTTAACCTTTGACAGATTGCATTGTCACATTTGTCAAGCGGAGATGACACATTATTTTTTTTTTATCAAACCGATTAATTGATTTCCTGCGTCTTTGACATTTTAAACAGACCAAATTGACACTTTGATTTATAGCAGGAAAAAATGAATGCATGAATTTGAAAGTGACATATGTCAGATTTATTTGAACAGCCCCCTGGAAAGTTGACAGATTCCGTCAGCCAATATCTAATTTGGAGCGGAAATTATTACCCCAGCATGAATTGCATGCCATAACCAAAAACTGACGATAACTCACATATCTCTTGGCCAAAGTAAATTACTAAAATAAGATTGGCCAAAAATACGCAGCTATTTCCATGAGCAATCACCATAAACTTGGGGTTGTATATTTTACTATGTTGATAAGATCAGAAAAAACTTCCACTGAATGTCGCCCAAAAAATAAGTTGTGTACCCCTTTTTTGGATTCTAATTTAAACTTACGTTTTGTCCTTCGAAGATAAAGGTACGCTACAACGATGAGTGACACAAGGGACACTGTAGCGATTGTTAAATTTGCTGTATCCATTAGATCCATAGTGGCTGATGTTAATTCCAAATTTGATTGATTCTTGCTTCAAACTACGATTCACTTTTTGTTGAAAAATAAGCACAGAGCGTTGGAGAATTTCGAAAAAAAAATAATAGAAACGCACAAAATGAAATCCAAAATCACGGAAGCAGAAAGAATGAGAGCACAGAAAAAACAGATCCTTTCAGGACGGTTATCGATCGAACACTGTAAACTCGTCACACATGGATCCTTTATTATGTACTTTATCCTTGTTGCTACCACGCATCAACACGGCACGTGTGCGTTGCTCCTCAGGTATCCCAGCCGTTTTCTCGGGACGACGCTCACAGGATGTGCTGCAGCAGATGTTATTTAAATTTGTATGCTTGCCTTCCTTTTCTTTCGTAAATTACTTTATTTTTTTGTTCCAGTAATTACGTATGATTATCCTTTTACCTAAAATCTTGTCGTTTGTCAAAATAATGTTAGTTATCCTTTTTCTTGTTTAGATCACAATTCGTCGTCGCATAATCAATTCAGTTTATATTGTACATAGTCTCATCAGGTAATCCTTGGTGTGCTTTAAAAGTATGAAATTATTTCTGATCATCATTCGGTTCCAGTTGAGTAAGATCTCCATGATCTTAAGAAGGAAGGTATTAGTCTCTGACAGGGTCACGTGTGATCTGTATTTTTTACGTTTTAAAATTATTCAAAAATTCACTCTCAACACGGTCGACAGGGGCGCGTGTGTCACAAAAAATGCATTTAACTTTTTTTCTGTCTGTTTTTTCTCACTAACTGACTGACACTTCGATCCTTTCACAGAGGATATCCGTTTTAATTTTCCTCTTCTCTCTTTAGGGGGGGAGTATTTTTTTAACGAACAGAACTTGCATAAACTGCCAAACACCACGTCAGAGAATACAGTCACGCGAGCAAGTGATACAAAAAAAAATCAATAAGTCGACTTAACGAATGGTTTATGGTCTATCACGAGATGCGGTAGAAGGGTCAAATGTCCGTTAATGAACTTTCTCAAAAAAAAAATCACGTCCTTAATTTTTTGTCAGACGAATAGTTCGCAGAAAAATCAAAATTTACTCCCGCAAATTTTTCTTTTTTTTTCAAAAAAAAATAGAAACGAATTGTTCGGTTTTTTCTTAACACACGGTAATTTTATAAAGCAGCTGATACGATTAACAAGAGACTGCCTTATAGAACGAAAAGTTCAAACTGAAGTCGATACGCGAAAAGTTTCCAACAAACTGAATTCGAAGTTGCGGCCACAGCGAACGTATATCGTCGCAAGTTGAGGAGTTCGCACAGAAATCGACGACGACGAAAAACAAAAACAAAAAAATTGTTAATTCTATTTTTTTTTTATCGTTTTCATCTTTCATTCGTTTTATTCGGTTTTGATTTGCTTTTGTTTTGCGTTCGCACTCACTCTCTCTCTTGAATGGTGGTGAATTTTTTTATCGTTTTTCTCTTACGCCGTACCGGTTTCTCTTCGATGCTCTCTAGCTCTCACGCCTGGCAGATGGTTCTCCGGCCGGGCGCCGATATTTTTTCTTAGTTCAGCATGCATTTTAAATGACAAATGACAGAACGGAGGGTGAGTAAGGTGAATTTCTAGTGAAACTCAACACAACACATTCTTGGGCGGGTTGTTAGAAATTCCCGGTGTGACGTGTTTTGGGGCGAAAAAACGCCATCGCTAGACGGCTTTAATTAAAATGCCATGTGCGTTTCGAACGGAAGCTTTTTTTTTGTGCTGTGAGGTTAAGAGAAAAACGTGAGAAATTGACGAGGCGGGAAAGCTGGCTGTGTCGAAGAATTGAGTGTGACTAGGCGTGGGGAAGTGAATGCAACTTCAACTTTGAGGAGAAATTGAAAGATGCATGTTGCGGTGCATAGTCACAGTGGGATGGCAACATTAGCGGTAGTAGAAGCTTTTCGAGAATGAAATGAGTGGTTAAGATGGAATTTCCCTGAACGTTCATGTCGTTAAGGAATGCCTGAGATACTCATGTAACTGGAAAGCGATAGAAGATTAATCGCTTTTTTAGAAACGGTTCATATAAGTGTTTACACTTGTAAAAGATTTTCTTCTCTAGATAATGTGTCAGCGGGGAGCGAGTTCATGGGAATGGTGAGATGTCATGGTGTACCGCTGGTGGATTTGATTAATGGGGTTTCTGGAGGACTAGGGTTAGGTTAGGTTAGGTTAGGGGGCTGCTAGTGAATTAATCAGCACACTTAGACCATTTTGGTCCATTGTGGTACCCAGTCAGAGTACTCTGATCACTCTGATCGTGCCATTAATTTGATCCCAACGGCAAATGGTGACTGGACCAGATTTGAAAAACCGGATAAAAGCGTATTAACTTTGCTTTCACTGGGATTCGAACTTGGTACTCCTCTGACTTAGGGCAGGCACTTAACGAACTGCGCCATCCAGTCGTTAGAGAACTAGACTAATTCATTTTCACGACCAGCAACTTTAAGAAATCCGCACTTAAGAATTGTCTGAATTTCAGTTAAGATCGTCTTGGTCTCTGCGGCGCTCATTCACACGTGCTTTCATTTGCGCAGAGGAGTTTTTTGCTCTTGAACAATTATATGCAGGGTGAGCCATCTAGTTGTTTTGTTTTAAATCATAGGTTATTTTGACACTGACAGTTGTGTACAGCTCGAAATCTTGACAGAAAGTCAGTATCATCGTGTTGTGTTGACGAAACTTGGCGAAACAATGTTTCTTTTTTTCAGAGGAAATATATCTGCGACTTCAAATGTTCAAAAGAATTGCTTTTGAGATGGGAATTAAAGTGATTATCGGAAATATAGGGTGGGCCATTCAGTGGTTCTTGTTTAAATCATAGGATATTTTGACAATGACAGCTGTTTTCCACTCGAAATCTTGACAGAAGGTCAGTATCATACCTCCGCGGAACGAAATGAGTCGCTTTAAGCTTGCAAAACGTCGGGAAATATTGAAAACTTATTTCCAAAGTGAGTGCTGTGTAGCCCAAACAGTACACATTTTTTAAAAGAAGTTTTGGACGAAATGCAGCACCCACCGCGACCGCTGTACCCAAGTTTGTGCTAAAAGTTCGTGAGACTGGTATGCTAATGGACAACGCTCATAGTCCCCGTCGTCGTACGGTGCGCACAGATGAGAATGAGGCCGAGAGTGTGAGACTCAATTCACGAACATCAACTTGCCATCGATCTCAACAGCTCAACACTTGACGTTCAGGCTAGTCTGAGCAAAATTCTACATAAAGATCTCGGATTATTCGCTTACAAGGTCCAATTGACTCAGCTATTGAAGGCGCGCAACCACCCGCTTCGTTATCGCTTCGCTGTTTTAAAATCCACTTAAGTGGTGAATAAATTGCGTTAAAATAGTATCCCTTGCTTAATTGTTGATATTTCCCCAGAGGCTAAATTCTAAACATCCATATTCACCTCATAAGTGTCAACAATTTGACAGAAGATGACATTTTAAAGCAGTTCACACACAAAGAAATGACAGATGATGTCATGTCATGTCAAATGAATATCATGTCACTGAAAGGAATAGATTAATCAGTCCCACAGTCTGTCCCCCTAAAACTGAACGAAACAGACATTAATGAAGCCGCATGGTCTACCCCATTCAACAAAAACGAAATCCAACAGAACTGAATGTAAGTGTAAGTGAGTCTACCCGGAATTCGGTTTCACACATAATCGCCGCGTCTTAAACAAAAGCTCAAGGCTTTTTCTGCCCTCGCTTGTTAGGCTGAACATATATTTTTATAATATTGTATCTGGTAAATAAATAAAAAAAAACAATAGCCATAACACTTGTAGTTGCGATTTTTAAGTACTAGAACGATACCCCATGCATTCAAATGGGCAAACAGTAAATTCATTCAAACTCCGACTAAAACCGAGGGGTTTTAGTGCAACTTTGTATTTATTTTTCTTCATTTACGTGCCACTGAATGTCTCGTTAAGTGAAGACAAAAAATTCCATGTCACATTTGTGCCGAATGCTCTTCCTGATTACAAATATCGCACCATACCCTTGGGTGGTGTTAAATTTTCAATAAATTCACTTTTATGCGCATAAATTAACCTAAAGTCTGCCAATGATTTTTTTTGTCTAAGTTTAACTTTACTGCAGATTTTTATGGCTCTACTGAAATGGTCAATTTTATCACCGCAGCGCCGAGTTGTCACTTAACAAACGACATCTGACACATGATGTGTGGATGTGTGTGTAGGTTAATGGCACATAAAACAAAACCTTTGTCCGTCTCACAATTTGAACCACACTTACAGAGTGTGGCTTAGAAATCTTCGACCTCACATGGCGACCAGCTCGGACCGGGGTGAGTTCGATTGTGTGGTCAAAAGTTGACAAACGTCAGAAGCAAAAGTACAAACGCCTGCCACTTTTGACAACCATGTTCAGCCAAGAATGTGATATTTTTTGTGGTCCCCAAAAATCTCCATCGTATCTGCCGAACTTAACATCGCTTTGAAAGTTTTTTTAGAACGCAATTCGAGATCACTTTCGTTTTAATCCTTCCACAGCAAGCCCCTCTGCCAGGCCACTTGGGGAACTGATATAAATTTAGTTGTCATTCATATCACAACACCGGCACCGCATGGTACCAATTATTTGACAGGTAAATACAAGCCATAGATAAACACATAGCCACAGTCGCTATCGGTGCCACTACCACCGGCCATATGAAAGAAGATTCACTCAGTCACGTTGCTTGCGGTTGCCGCCGGTTGGACCTGTTTCTCAATTAATTCCGAGCCGAGCGCAACACAAGGAATGCATACGCCGTAAAAGCGACTTTTCGAAAATCATATTTCCCCTTCAAAGCTCGCTTCGAAAAAGTTCAAAATTGCACGTGATGGAGGGGGAGAGAGTCTGTGAGAGAGAGAGCCAGCTAAAGAGTAATTCTGCTGCGCTGAGAGCGCACATGGCCATGACATCTTGTGGCGGCTGAGAGTAGGATTGATTTAGAACGAAACAGTGGTGCGGTAGAGGGGCGCACCGAGAAAAAGGGAAATTGATTAATTTTCACCTAAGGGTGGTTGAAGGGAGTTTGAACCAAGAGGCGAATGCCCTTTGCGTTCGTGGGCTAGGATCCGTTCAGTCTGCAGTGACAGCGGTGTGCATGAAATGTGCGGTGGGTGTGAACACAATGATTCATGTCCTGTCCTAAAATTTGTGCTGGCGATGGAATTCTTTGTGCCGTTTGGAGACACGTCATGCAATAGTACCGCCAAAATGAACCAAAGTGAAGGTAGCAGTGGAAGGTGAGTCTGTGACCGGTCTCTTTTGTCCTGTCGCCAATGTGGGTCGGGTGGATTGTGAAATATGCGCGTGACAAATTTTTGGTTAATATGCAAGCACGTGAATGACTCAACCATGTTCCTTTGCCGAGTCACATTTAGGCATTTGGAAAGTGGAGACAAAAATTAAGTTTGCGCTTCCGCTTTCTGGATGTCTTCAGATACAACAGAGACTTTTGAACTCCAGGACAGTTATCATGTGATATAGGGTCATCCAATAAGAGGTAGCATTTTTAATTTCGCGTCATTGTTTAACTTTAACGTTCAACTGTCATTGCGATGAGTTTTTTTATAACTAAAACTGAGAGGTTGTTAAGGGTCGATGAAAATCCCTTTCAAAAGAGGTGAAAATGTCGCGGAAAAGTTTCGTTAAGTTTTTTTTTTGTCGGAGGGTTTTTGTAACATTACTGGAGCACTCAGACTCAAAACTGGTCCATTGTACTGTCAGGTAGCAACCCACTCCAGTGCCGTTAATTTGATTACAACGGCAAATGGTGACTGGACCAGATTCGATTTCACTGGGATTCGAACGTGGGACCTATCTAACTTGGGGCGCCATCCAGTCGTTAAGTTAGTTTTGCTTTTGGTCAGCATCAAGTAGGTAGATAGAATTGAACTTCTCAGACAGGTCAGTGATGTAACGACTCCAACACATATGCGCCCTGCAAGTATCAGCTACAAAATATTCCCGCCGTAGATGAAAGTGTGACTGAAAACTCAGGTTCATTTCAAGACGATCAATTGGGCCTACGAGGGTGGTCCGATAAGTCCTTATAATAATAATAATAATGGCGGCGCTACAGTCCGAGGTGGACCTGGGCCTAGCTTCTCAGCAACCACTCGTGTTGTGCGTGCTATTGTTCTCTCACGAGTGGAGGGGACCTACAGTTTAATGCCGACTCCGAACGGCGAGATTGAGAAGCTTTTTCTAGACAGTTATACTCTTTGAGCATTGTCAGTGACTCGAAAGAGATGAAGCGGTGAAAAAATGTTTGGTGTTTTTTCGGGAATCGAACCGACAACATCGAGCGTAGGAGTCGACGCACCTACAAAAGAAAAACGAACATTTTGGAAAAGTGGCGATTTATGTCTCAACCTAGTCTCCTTTTAGCTCAATACCCTTGACCCAGCGATGCCCCTTCTTTTTTAACTCGTCTCAAAAATATGTTTTCTGGAGGTCTGCAAGGTAGACAGTAGCCGTCTACGAGAATGCACTGCGATATTAATTCTCTCTTGCGTTAGTGGCGTCATCGGTCTATGGGGCTCAGTACTTATAGGACCACTGTCGTATGCGCTGCCCAGTTTTGCATAAAGATTTTGTGCTTTGTGCTTTACTTAAAAAGTGTAGGTATAAAACTCAACGCCATACTTTGGATCAAAATGACTTAACAAGATCATGATTTTTTATACATGATTAGATTTTTGAGCGATGAAGCCCATTTCCAGTTGTCTGGGTACCAAAACTAAGAAAATCGTTGCATTAGAAGCTCCGGAAACCCTAGACAAATAGTGAAACATCTTCTTCATCCACAGCGAGTGACAGTTTCGTGCGGTTTTTGGCTTTGGATTTGTCATTTGGCCACATTTTTTTTCTAAAATATGAAATTCTGTTCTGTAATTCATTCCGCTCGTGGGAGAATAATAGCACGTACAACACGAGGGGTTGCTGGGAAGCTAGGCCCAAATCCACCTCGGACAGTAGCGCCGACTTTACAGTAGACGCTCGATATAGTGAAGAATCCAATATAGTGAACACACGAAATTTTATACAGGCTATTCTAAATAGTGAACAAAAAATTCTCGTTAATTTTGTAAAATTATAACACCGAAAATAATAAATAAAAATTAGATTCAACACGTTCTAGTGAACCTATGTTTTTTTTTCTTTCTTTGAACCTTTCAGCATGCACAAACACGTCTAAGACTCATTAGTGCTATTCATACAATCTTCCTAATTTACCGTTTGGTACACAGTTTGGGGTTGTTTAAAGCAAATACAAAGTGCGCGTTGCTTGTACATGGAATGTATTATTTTGTTGCGTTTTACATTTTTCTACGGATGAGTTGTTTTTGTTAAAAATAACACATTCTTTTTTATAAATATTGGTTTGTTTTTTAGTAATTGCAAAGAAAAATTTTATTTATATTCTATTTTCGATGAATTGTAGTTCAAAACATTCGCATTTTGATGAAATTTGCTCCAAACAGTTAACGCTCGTTACAATGAACAATCTCGATGCAGTGAACAGGTCCAGTTTTTACTGGTTCACTATATCGAGCGTCTACTGTGTTATTATTATTAATTCACTGCCGAGTGTTTTAATGAAAGCATTATTACGTTCCCGAACAAAGTTGACAACATTTTTTGTTTGAAATTGATGATATGGACGTGGACCGTATTTATTTTTAGTACAATGACGCCATTTGCCACACATCATGTGATACAATGGATCTCTTGCGTTACAAACTCCCAGGACGTGTGATTTTGCGAAATTGGGACTTAAATTGGCCGCTGAAATCGTGCGTCATGAGTTTTTTTTCCTTTAGGATAAAGTCTACACCAATGCTTCACTAATGATTCATGCACTAAAAAAAATATCGTCAGAGCTGTTGTTCGCAAAACAAACCCCCAATTATACGAAAACTTGATGAAAAATTGCAATAAATTAGTGACTGAGTGTAGGCAGACCACAAACTGTCATTTGGCAGATATTGTACTTCATTAGTGACCTCAGGGCTTGTGTTTAAGACTAAACTAAAAATATAATTTAAATTCATATAAATCTTGATTTTTTCTGCTGATTCACAATGACACCTCTTGTTGGATGGTCCGGTTTAAGCGATTCAACAGCATGTATAGGAAGTTAACGGGAATTTTGTGTGTCAAAACTTATCACTGTCATCTCGATACATGAGATGGCCTGTTGTCAACACTTGCATGTCCATTAGGATATCAATTTCCAATTATTTAATATTTTTCGCCCAGCTTCGTTAAGTTCGTTCACTTTTGGCAAAAAACGTCAAAACAGAAAAAAAAGTATTTGTTTAGCGCTAGTTTTAGCGCAACCTACTGGTCAACAAATGTCATGATCGAAAGTTGCAATTTTGAAGTAGTTAAAGAATTAGTCTATCTCGGGCAGGCCCGTTCCCAACTAAATGAGCGCCCTGTGCAAGATCTGCATTTAGCATGCGTTCCTCATGACCTGCTGACAAAGTTTAGGCAAACTCTCCACCAAGCGCTTACATCTTTGGGGAGGGATAGTTTCCCAAGCTGACTTAATGGTTTGCCAAAGTTCTTGCAACATTTTTAGATCGGAGTCCTTAACAAGCGAGTCAATATCATTCCAAAGGTTATCGATAGTATCCAGATCGAGACTTTGAGCCGTCTAATCAAGCACGGAAATTTGTCGCTCCGAAAGTCAATTCTTCACTATACGCGAAGTATGCTTTGGATCATTATCATGTAAAAAAGTCCATGATAGAGGCATCGTGTCGTCAGTTTATGACTCCATTTGGTTCTCCAGGATTAGCTTATACTAATGTTGGTCCATAATGACATTAATTTTTACGATTGGTCCAACGCCCTGCCATGATATCGCCACCCACACCATTATGTTGCCACCGCCATGCTTGACGGACTTATTGGTGTACCTGGGATTGTACTCTTGGTTCGCTGGCCTCCTCACATACTTTTTTCCATCTGATCCCAACTTACTGAACTTATTTTCATTGCTCCACAAGATATTTTTCCAAAAGGACGAAGATTTGTTCTTGTGGGCGTTTGCAAAGATAAATCTTTTCCTCCGGTTTCTTTGGGAGACAAGAGGCTTTTTTCTGGTGATCCTTCCATTGAGTTATAATCCAATGCGGCGGCGACGCGCAGTTACATCTGATATTTCGACATCGTGTTGGTCCCCTAACTGTTGAATTATCTCCGGAAAGGTTAAGAAAGGGTCACAGCCGCTGATTTAGTGGATAATCCTGTCACTCGCTTCGAGGTTATTCTCATTATGTCTTTCGTAATGGGATTTGCGGCAGATTGAGTGCATCGTATGACCTTCACTGCATTTTGTATAAGCCTCCTGGAGCAACTTTATGGCCTTGCCACATCTGGAATGGTCTTTCCGTCCTATATCATGGTGCCAATTATAGCCCTCCTTTCTTCCCTGCAGTGCTTTCCTCTGCCCATCTCAAATCCTACTTTTTTTAAATGAGTCTAATTGTCTTTATTGTTAAAAATATTTATAAAAACCTCATTCAAATCACTGAAACAAAGCATTTTTAATGAGAAACCAAATATGTGCTATTTACAGTCAGCGTCAAAAGTGAGTGAACATTCAGTCATCTGCTGAAGGTTTATCGACTAAATTAATATTCACCGGAATGTGGTAGAACAGACATGGATATATCAAATTAAAGCTCAAAAGTCACACTTTGAAATGTAGTGAATATTATTTAACATAAGTGTAAATATAAAACAATTAACTAAATTTCAAAGAGAAAAGTGCTAAAAACAGCATTCAAAAGTGAGTGTATATATGGTTGTGTCAGTCAATGTAATACATAAAAGCTCGATTCTGTTAAACATTTGTATGAAAAGTAAGACCGCCATATACGATAACTGGAAAAGCGACAAAGGCATACGCAGTACAATTTTTTCTCAATAAGATACTGTTTTTTAGAGAGATGTGTTCACACACTTTTGACGTTTGTTTTTAGCCCCTTTTTTCGTTTCAACTAAATAAACTTCTTTATGTTTACTGTTATTTTAAATGAAATATAGCATATTTTCAAGTATGATTTCAGAGCTTTTATTTGAGGCATCAATGTCAGACGTCAATTTTAATTTAGAGGAATATCTTTCAGCTAATCACTGTTTACTCACTTTTGACGCTGACTGTATATGAACACACAATTTGCAATGATCACCAATTCGCACGATCGCAAAATAAGGAAATACTAACGGGATCTTCTTTGCCGTATGTTTTTATATTCATAAAGGTACTACCTTACGATGTTATGGCTTTACTCCTGTGCACCTGTTAAGTACAGTGTGTATTGCAAACAAACAAATATTTGAATAAAGGTGTGCTATTTATGTGAACACCACTGTAAGAGTGTTGTATCTGTAAGTTCAGCTTACAAGTATAGCTCTCTCTCTTTCTCTACATATACATACATATACCGATGTTACCTACTTGATGTTATAGATATTAAGATCAGTCTATATTCAACCATGAAATAAAGAACACTTAATAAAGACAGTCTTTTTTTAATACAACATGGTGTCAGGTGTGTGTCATTAAATTCGCGAATTAGTCAATTTATTTACTTGATGTCAATTAAAACTGAAAACGTAATGCCAGAAACAGAATCGGTATTCATACCAGTGTCCGGTGCGTCAATTGCGCCGTTATCATCTCTCTCACCTTTAAACCTAAAAAGCACAAATTTACCAGTCGCTTGGAAAAAATGGCTAACCCTATTTAAAATCTACATGCGTGCATCGAATTTAGAAAGCCAGGATGATAAACGAAAAGTCGCACTACTTCTTCATTACATGGGACCGGAATGCCTGGAAATTTTTCACTCGTTTAATGAAAATTTGGACACAAAAAAAAAAAAAAAAAAAAAAAAAAATTATTATTAAAAAAAAAAAAAAAAAAAAAAAAAAAAAAAAAAAAAAAAAGCAACTACAACTACAATATCCCAATGAAAATTTTGTTGGAGCCTTATCAAGAAGTCCAAGTTCAAATCAAAGTCATTATCGAAATTCTGCAACGGCAAACAAACACACGTACAGTCGCTTAAATCAACATACACAAGCAATGTCAGCCCCAAAACACGCTAATGGAGTTTCATCAAATTCACCACAGTCAAATTTACATCATAGCGCATATCACCAATCTTCGTCAAGACGCTTTACACGTCAACATTTCAACAATCAACAAGCAACACACACAAAGTCACTTCCCACCGGTAATAGCAGTCCATGCAGAAACTGTGGTCAAAAGCATAAATACACTTGTCCAGCAATCGGCATCACATGCTATCAGTGCAAAGGAAAAAATCATTTTGCTAAGATGTGTAAAAAAAAAATTAATGTTCGCAATTTACAACTACCTGATTTTGATTCTGATTGCCAGTCAAATTCTTCCGTACTGTTCATCGGCACTATACATCAACATTTTTCTAAACAACAGTGGAATGTTATTTTAAAAATCAAACAGTTCAAAATATCTTGTCAATTGGACACAGGTGCTGAAGGAAATGTGATGTCTATTAGGCAGTTCAATTTGCTGGGTTTTTCGACTAATCACATAACACATAACGCTGAGAAACTTATCACTTTTACGGGACAAGAAATCATGTCTATGGGTTATTGTTTTTTGGATTGTGTTTTTAAAAATAAATGTTACAAATTAAAATTTATAATAGTAAAATTTGATTGCAGAACTATTTTAGGATTAAGTGCATGCATGGAATTGGAAGTGATTCAAAGAGTGGATAAAAGTTATGTAAGTACTACTATTAATAACGTTGTGAAGTGTGAATTGAAAAGTAACATGAATAGTTTATTGTCAAAGTACAAAGATGTGTTTAATGGTTTAGGTTGTTTACAAGGCAAATGCCATTTAAAACTCAAGAATGATGTTTCACCGGTTGTCGATAGTCCTCGTAGAATTCCATATGCTTTAATGTCTTCTTTAGAAAGTGAGCTAAAACGTTTAGTAGAACTTAAGGTTATTAAAAAGGTATCTGAGCCAACTGAATGGGTGAGCTCTATAGTTTTAGTTAGAAAACCGAATGGTCAAATTCGTTTGTGTCTTGATCCCCGCAATCTTAACAAAGCAATTTTACGCCCGCATCATTCATTTCCTAATATTGATGACATCAAAGCTAAATTACATGGTGCGAAAATCTTTAGTGTGCTCGATGCAAATTCTGGATTTTGGATAGTTCAGCTTGATGAAGAGTCATCAAGATTATGTACTTTCAATACTCCCTTCGGAAGATGGAGATTTTTGCGATTACCCTTCGGCATTAATGCAGCTCCTGAAATTTTTCACGGTGAAATGATTAAAAGATTTTCTGGTATTAAAAATCTTATAATTTACATCGACGATTTATTAATTTTTGCTTCGAATAAAGAAGAGCACGATCACATTTTGCAAGAGGTTTTGCAAAGAGCAAAAGATATAGGGCTGAAATTTAATAAACTCAAATCAAAAATTTCACAAGAAGAAGTCACTTTTTTTGGTCATATTTTTAATAAAGAAGGAGTTAGACCCGATAATTCTAAAATAGAAGCAATTTGTGCAATGCCTAGGCCAGGGTCTGTCGCTGATTTACAACGTTTTCTAGGCATGGTCAATTACTTAGGGTCGTTTGTGAAGAATTTATCAGTTGAGAATTCGAGTCTTAGAAACCTTTTAAGGAAGGAAACGCAATGGCATTGGTCTGAGCAGCATGAAAAAGAATTTAAAAAGCTAAAATTTTTAGTTTCGAATGCCCCGGTATTAACTTATTTTGATCCAAATAAACCTTTGACACTTTCGGTTGATGCATCGAAAAATGCTGTAGGTGCTGTAATTTCTCATGGCTGCAGACCTATTGCCTATTCATCTGCCACTCTCACTACATCACAACAAAACTATGCCCAAATAGAAAAGGAGCTCTTCGCTATTTTGTTTGGCTGCACAAAATTTCACGCATATATTTATGGAAAAAAAATTGTTGTAGAAACGGATCATAAGCCATTGGTCCCTCTTTTTGATAAGCCTTTGCATAAAGTACCGTCCAGGTTACAACGCTTTATGTTAAGACTCCTTACTTATGACTTGGAAGTCACTTACAAACCGGGTAAATATATGTATGTCGCAGATACATTGTCTAGAGCAGCCTTACCAAACGAGTCATTGACGGAATTCGACAAGGATATCCGTTTACATTGTAATTTAATTGTATCTTGTCTTCCACTTTCTATGTCTAAGTCAAAGGAAGAAGAAATTCGTCGTGAGACTCAAAATGATTTAGTCTTGTCAAAAGTCATTGACTATCATATGAACGGTTGGCCCAGTAATAAGAAAAATATAGAAAACTATGTTATGCCTTATTATAATATACGTAATGAACTGGAGGTTGTTAATAGTCTCATATTCAAATCAAATCGTCTAGTAATTCCATCAAAGATACGACACAATATTTTATTACTTCTGCATGAAGGTCATATGGGCATGGAGCGATGTAAAAATTTAGCAAAGAAGTCAATATATTGGCCCAATATTAACATTGATATTGCCAACCTTGTAAGCAATTGTGATATTTGTACACGCTACCGTTCGCAAAATAAGAAGGAACCGATAATGATGCACAACATCGTCGCCATTCCGTGGTTCAAAATCGGAATGGATTTATTTGAATTTAATAAAAAAGTCTATCTTCTTGTAGTCGACTACTTTTCTAAGTACGTAGAAATTGCCCAGTTAAATAAAAACTATACAAGTAATATTGTTATAACTCATTTAAAGTCAATATTTTCCCGACATGGTATTCCACAAATTATGGTTAGCGACAATGGCCCTCCGTTCAGTTCAGAAGAGTTTAGGAAATTTGCTCATAGTTGGTCAATAGATCATATTACTTCTAGCCCATATCTCCCTAGATCAAATGGGCAAGCAGAACGTTCCGTTCAGACAATTAAAAAGTTGTTATATAAATGTCTTGAGTCGAACTCTGATCCTTATATCGCCTTATTACATTACAGAACCACACCGAAGGGCAATTTTAATTCACCCTCCGAGCTGCTTATGTCGCGTCAACTGCGAACCAAATTACCTTCCTGCGCTGATAATCTAAAACCATGCCAAGTGAATTTAGATGACCATTGTAAGAAAGTAGAACATCTAAACAAGAAAACAGCAGCTTACTATAATAAGGGTTCAAAATCGTTGCCAGCACTTACAAAAGACCAACAAATTTATTACAAGAAAACTCCAACTTCTACGTGGCAGCCTGGTAAAATTTTGACGAAGTGTGATGAGCCTCGATCTTACATAGTTACAGGGGAAGATGGTTCTAAATATCGCAGAAATAGGCAACACCTTTTGGAAACGAATTCTCCAAGAGATAAATTAGTTGATACTAATGTCGAGAATAATCATAGCGTTGAACAACAAGATTTAGAGTCCCAACAAACACCTGAAAGAAATGAAGTTGATCAAAGATATGTTACACGCTTTGGTAGGCAAGTAGTACCCCCACAACGTTTTACATACGAAGATAAGTAACACTTATAATTCTGAATTTCTAGAACTTTATTATTGAAAAATGTATTAATGAATTTACGAGATATTGAATTTGAATTATATAAACCTTTATATTTTACAAATTACCCATACTGAAATGAATTACTTTTATATATATCTTATTTTGTAAGTTTCCAATTCCATGCATGTCTGCAGCGATTGAATTATGTACATATATAAACAGTAGCTATGTAAAAAAGGGAGATGTTGTATCTGTAAGTTCAGCTTACAAGTATAGCTCTCTCTCTTTCTCTACATATACATACATATACCGATGTTACCTACTTGATGTTATAGATATTAAGATCAGTCTGTATTCAACCATGAAATAAAGAACACTTAATAAAGACAGTCTTTTTTTAATACAACAAAGAGTATCGACATTATATAGTCAACAATTTAAGTTTTCCTATATTTCAGATTGTAACCTCGAATTGAATCACCACACATCCGCACAGGCAGTTTTTTTTCTGCAAAAAAGTCCTTTAAAGTCAGACTCGTCTGAGCAGGCCATTCACAGCTATCAAAGGCAATCATTTTAAAATCCAAGGAACTAATTATTCGGAGTCGCAATTTGGTACAAGTCTTGCCACATTTCGAAAATCTTCGTGTGGAATCAAATCGGAAATGTGAAGCCCTTCCAAGTGCTGGGTGCATTTAACACTCGACTCAACATTTTTACAACATTCGACAAATCTCCTCAGCAATTGCCATCAGCAACATGATGACCCTCACACCCGCAGCGATTACAGAGATTAAACAAATTCATCGTTAAATTCACAAGTACACCTCCTCGAGTTCAGTGTACACTTGCCTCCCAATCGTCGATCCACTCGAGGAAATTTGATAAATCAATGTAATCTAATTCATTGTGTAACTGCCTACTTCAAGTCAATCACTTCAAGACAATTAAGTTACAAAACCCGCCCACTTGTGACCAAAGACAATGCGTAGGGTGGCACCGGAGAGGAGGCGCCTTCGATTGTTCCTCAAGCCCTTTTCAACAAGACGGAAAAAGAGAAAACCCAAATAAACAATAAACACTTCTCCTAGAGAGAATGCACTCGAATGCAATTATACATTCGAAAGTGTACCGTTGAGATGTTGTACCGTTGCCTTTCTGTATTGGAAACCTTCTCACGAAAGGAAATTACGCATCAGGCTTTCCAAAACTACAATAAAAACTAAAAATGGGTCAACCACATGTGGAGCACGACAATGAAAAGTATACGAAATGAGACAGGGAGTCAGTGACCAAAATTCGAGTACATCGGTACACATGTTTGACCAATCCACAGACAATTGCAGATTACTCATATCTCGATTTGAATTAGAAAACGAACAAAAAAACAATCGAATTCGAGCCGTGTTTCAAGAGTGAATACCAACCAGGTCGGTGGTGTCTTGACCGGTCTTGAGTGTGAGACAAAAGGAATCGCCATTTGTTGACAAACTCTCCGCGCACTTTTCAAGATCAAAACAATCGTTAAAGCCGACCGAAAAGAGAACAAAAACACCACGTTCAATGAACCAATTGATATATGCAAGCACACACAAGATACGAGATCACACTGCTGTATCTGTGTGTCTGTGCCGGCATTCGGTTTAATTTTGTCTTCGGTTTTATGACATCTACTCATCCCGCATGAGAATTTCGACGACGAGCACGATCTAAATTTATCGAAAAACAAGCGAAAACTCTCCGCAAGATCACTCACTGAAGGCGGTCGAAAGGCGAGGCGAGGCGAGTACGCTCTGTGGCAACGTATATAGGGTTCTTCTGGGTCATTGTGCCAAAACTGAATTCCAATGAACCTGATGCAATGTACAGATTAGATTGCGTTCAACCAAGTCCCCGCTCAAGACCCACACACAAAGTGAACGCCCTGCGCTACAGGTGGTATTCGCGATGAAATGTGGAACTGTCCCTGTCTGAGATCATTCGCGTTCCGGGCATGTTCGTCAGCACACAGAAAGGATTGCGCTGTTTTTTCTTGACCAAAAAAAGAGATCAAAACAGATTCGCTAAAAGCGACCGAAAAAGAAATGAAAATTCTTGAATTAATTCTTGGACTTTGGTGCCGATGGCTTGGCGTTGTTCTTGTGTGTTGTTGCGTTTATACATATGGCGCCGCCATCGATACTGCGTCGCAGATTTGTTCTGTTTTGATCGGAACGTTAGGAAAGTTCATAGACATTGTGTGTTTAGCACTCTTTGCATGTGTTAATGTATCTGGAAGTGGAATTTATTCACTCGCCGCCTTTCGTGAAATCCATTAAAGTTCAATGTTCTTGCACGCGTGTTTGTTTTGAGCGAAACCGAAGTGGTGACACTTTATTTTTTCTTCGGTTACGTGCCGGGCATGTGTGGGGGGAGAATGCGGGGGAGGGGGGAGCTTCGTTGATTTTGTGTGGGGGTTGGCACATGCGAGTGATTTCAGCACCACGTGTATCGCGCACAGACCCATACACAGCCACAGTCGTTCGCATGAGAGTTTCGCCCAGACCGAGAGAGAGAGAGAGGGGAAAGAGACAAAGTTGAGATACTTCTCTGACCCATGGAGCTTTCTGCTTCTTCTGATAACTTGTGTAGTGTCAGTGCTTTGTGATTGGGGTGATGTCGAACAAGGCCGCCGTGATATGCTTAATGTGACCCATTTATTTGCAATAAATAAAATTCCACACAATAAGCTCCAGCAGCAATAACACAATTAAATTAACTCACAGATACGCTAATTCAATATTTATCTTTGAAGTGCATCTATTTGCGGGTCTGATGCTGCGAGCGTGTTAAAAACACTCGTTAGAAAGAAAACTTTTGTTGCGGTGTCCGGGGGTGTTCACAATGCACGCAAAAATACACCCCAGCTTCCGTGTGTCTGCGGCACACAAGATGGAGCCCACTGTGACAGGTAGAAGAAGGGTGGATGCACTCAGCAGCAACAAAGGCCAGGCCACTGGGCCGGGTCGATAGTGCTTGCATCAATTTTGATTAATTGAGAAAGCTTCCGACTGAGGGTGACAGGGTTTGGAGATTTGTCATTTCAATTAACTTGAAATTCTTAACTTTGTTATCGGCTTGATTCTATTTCTGGCTCATCCCTGGGAACTACTGGGCTGCACGGCTGTACACGTAGTGCGCAACATGAATTCAGTCCGTTTTGCAGGTGTCATCTGCGCAATTATTTTTAACAGATGCTTTGATGGAATTATTTACAGCAGATGAATTGATTCCAATGCCAACGGGGTGGAGATGGATGGAGATCAACGGAGGGCGTTTACATGCGGGTAAATATGTGCATAAGCCCGTAGGTAATTCAACACGATTCAGATTGTTTGTCAAGGAGATATGGCTTGAATGCGACTTATCGATCGATAAGCAAACGAGAATGTTATGAGATAATCAAGAGGGTAAAGAAGTTTATGATCAAAAACAAAGAAGCACACATATGAAGCGCTCTTGGGATGGAGAGGGGTGTTTACTTCTTTACTTTTCAATGTCAAATATTTATTTGTTATTTACTGAGACAGGCCCCTATAACGATACACTTATTCCACACAAATGCTAGCATCCGCGAATGACATTCACGTCATTGGGCGAACAAAGCGACCTGTCAAACTCGAGGGTGTTTGTTGGTCTAAAAATGGGAATGTTGAGGTATAGTCGTAAATGGAGACAAAGCAAAGTACAGTAGAATCTCGAAGAAATGAACAGATATAAAACAGGCCTCGTGATAACTGTTCGCATTCCTGTCGAATATTTTATGTACTTAAGGGCTGCGATCGACATCGACGACTTGGCCGGAACGTTAGCATAGGCAGCTATAACCTTGAGGTAGTTAAGGACTTCGTCTACCTTGGCTCCGCGGTAAACAGTACAAACAACATCAGTACCGAGATCAAACGCAGAATAACTCTTGCCAACTGCTGTTTTTTTTGGGCTCAAAAGGCAATTGAGCCCTCTCTCGGAAGACCAAGCTGACCTTGTACAAGACCTTGATCATCTCAGTCCTGCTGTACGGCGCAGAGGCATGGACATTATCCCAAGCGGATGAACAGTGTCTTGGTCTTTTCGAGAGAAAAGTTCTGCGCGCGATCTTTGGTCCTGTTTGCGTTGATGGCATTTGGAGGAGAAGTTTCAACCACAAACTGTATGGGCTGTACAGCGACATGAGTCTAGCCAGGCGTCTACGGATCCAACGCCTAAGGTGGCTAGGCCATGTAGAGCGTATGCACAATTTAGCTTCGGCCCGAAGAGTTTTCGACTCTGAGCCTTTAGGACAACGCAACAGAGGACATCCACGCACATAAGTCGAGGGGGACCTCGGCCAGGGCTTGGAGTGCGAAACTGGATACAGCTGGCGAAAGATCGTGCTGGCTGGAGAGGCATGTTGAGTGAGGCCCAGGTCCACCTCGAACTGTAGCGCCCTAAGAAGAAGAAGAAGAAGAAGAAGAAGAAGGGCTGCGATTGTCTGAGGCTTTTGGGCATAAACCCGCGACTTTAAGTAGCCCAAAAGAAATGCGCTTCGACGCTCATGATTTTCGACAGAAAATCGTCCTCTCCGTTGTTGAGATTGAGGATGGCTTGATAGTAATTCCCACGCGACTGACGGTCAGGTGGCATTAATTGATGCACTGTTTGCACTTTGTATGGGTAAGTCTTTCACTCAAATTCGCTGTAGGGTGGCCCGTCGTCTGGTTGATGTTTGTTTGTTCTCAGCGACATGGGCAGCCACAGACGTGATATTCACGACCGAATGACCAGTCCGGTGGCTGCCACGCCAGAGATGGTATCGGGTGAATGGAAATCTTCGTGTCCTGGGTGAAACTAAAACACTACGCCAACGCGTAGTTATCGTTAGTAAACAAAGCATAAAAATGGAAACGTAGTTCTTCTGATCACCATTCGGTGAAATCGGTCTGTAAATGTGCTTACGCAGAATTATTTATTCAGATAGTTCTGCGTTTTTGTATTTCTTTCAGCAAATTCTTTGAAAAACAAATGACGACTGCTTAACTTAGCAAGACGTAGTTTGTTTACCATCAGTTTTTATACTATCATAGCTGCGTTGTACTGAGGATATAGTTTTTCATTGAACATGCTGAGATCCTGTTGTCGATTTTATGTTACGTAAGGATGAGTCCTTCGTCTGGCGCTACAATCCGGGGTGGACCTTTCTTCAGCTAGCTCAGCTCAAAAGCGCTTTATGGCAAGCACCAAATTGTTTTATGAATGAATGACACAAGATCCGTGTGGTACGACAATGGGCCTATGCTGGCCTAAATTACGCCGTTAGTCTGCAGGCAGCCATCCGAACCTAATTTAACCTAAACTTCGCTAGCTGTCTCTACCTCGGTGCGCCACTTCAATCGTGGACATCCTCTCTGGACGACCACCGTAGTCTGCTTAGTTTTCTTCTAGAGAAAACCTCTTTTGGATTCGTATAAAAGAAACCTCCTTAGGTGATTCGTCGCCTTTCTTGAGTTACAAGCCATATTACTGGTAGCGGCAAAGTGGATACCCAACCACTAACGGGTACCAATTATTATAGGACCCGGATAATATTCGAAAATGCGGGTGCGCAGTTACCCGAGTGCTCAACGAAATAGCTAGTACAAATTCGCTTACCACTCAACACAACGGACGATGATAGAAGAGAATACCGTCCCCCCGATCTAGACGAAGTCACGATAGCGATACCGAGACTGAAGTCTAATAAAGCTGCTGGTGCAGATAGTCTGCCCTATGAAATGTTTAAAGCAGCATGCACCAGCTCATGGGTAAGATATTGTCGGAGGAAAGCATGCCCGATGAATGGAATCTCAGTATCGTTTGCCCGATCCACAAGAAAGGAGACCCCTTTGACTGTGCCAATTATCGAGGGATAAGTCTCCTTAACATCGCCTACAAGATCTTCATTTGTGAACAAACTGATAGGTCCTTATCAGTGTGGTTTCAGGCCGGGAAAGTCCACCACCGATCAAATCTTCACACTGCGGCAAATCCTGGAGAAGACCCAAGAAATGCAGATCGACACACACCATCTATTTGTCGATTACAAGGCCGCATATGACAGCGTGCATTGAGACGAGCTGTGCAGCACCAGGTCTAGTTTTGACATTCCTGCCAAACTCGTCAGATTGAGCAGGATGAAGATGGCGAACTCTCTCTGCTCCATCAAGGTCGGTAACGAACTCACCGAGACCTTCAATGTCAAAAAAGGTTTTAGACAAGGCGACGCGCTGTCATGTGATTTTTTTAACATAGTTCTTGAGAAGATCGTGCAAAACACACTGGCCAACACAAGAGGCACGATCTTCCAAAAGTCCGTTCAACTGCTAGCTTACGCAGATGACATTGACGTGATTGGGCGAACACAGCGAGCCATCAATGATGCGTTTGCTGGCATTGAAACGGAAGCGGCTAAAATGGGTTTTGCGGTAAACGAGGGCAAAACCAAGAGAAAGAGAGAAAGGACGCACAACATCGACGACTTGGCCAGAACGTCACCCTAGGCAGCTATAACTTTGAGGTAGTTAAGGACTTCGTCTACCTTGGCTCCGCGGTAAATAGTACAAACAACATCAGTACCGAGATCAAACGCAGAATAACTCTTGCCAACCGCTGTTTTTTTTGGGCTCAAAAGGCAATTGAGTAGTAGAGCCCTCTCTTGGAAGACCAAGCTGATTTTATACAAGACCTTGATCAACCCAGTCCTGCTTTATGGCGCTTGGACAATTGCCCAAGCGGATGAACAGTGTCTTGGTCTTTTCGAGAAGAAAGTTCTGCGCGCAATCTTTGGTTCTGTTTGCGTTGATGGCATGGATGGAACTATATGGGCTGTACAGCGATATGAGTCTAGCCAGGCGTCTGCGGATCCAACGCCTAAGATGGCTAGGCCATGTAGAGCGTATGGACAACTTACCTCCGGCCCGAAGAGTGTTCGACTCTGAGCCTGTGGGACAACGCAACAGAGGACGTCCACTTTCAAGGTGGCGCACACAAGTCGAAGGGAACCTCGGCCGGCTTGGTGTGTGAAACTGGAGACAGCTGGTGAAAGATCGTGCTGGCTGGAGAGGCATGTTGAGTGAGGCCCAGGTCCACCTCGGACTGTAGCGCCCTAAGAAGAAGAAGAAGTTCGATCTTTCGCTGGCTGTCTCCACTTCGGCGCCCCACTTCAATCGTCGATGTCCTCTGTTGCTCAGAGTTGGTGACATAACTTATCTAGCTTTTTGCTAGAGAAAACCTCTTGGATTCGTATAAAAGAAACCTCTTTGGGTGATTCATCGCCTTTTCTGATTTAAAAGCCATATCGTTGGTGGCGGCAAAGTGGGTACCCAACTGCTAACGGGTGCCAAACATTTTAGAACCCGGGTAATATCCGAAAATGCGGGTGCACATTTACCCGAGTGCTTAACGGAATAGCCGATACCAATTCGCTTACTAACCAATTCTATTCCCCGACAGAGACAAGTGGTTATCGAATGCCGTTATAAACGACCACGAGATTACCCTTTTCACCGACGGATAAAAATGGACACAGGTACGGGGGCGGATTCTACTCGGACACCTTGCAGAAACAGGAATCATTTAGACTCCCTAACTTGTGCAGTGTCCTCCAAGTAGAGATCCTGGCAATAGAGAAAGCAGCTAAACACATACAAGCAACCGATATCCCACCATCGGAAAGCACTATTTTTGTAGACAGCCAGGCTGCACTGAAGTCAATAGGATCCTGTACAACGAAATCAAAGGCTGTCATGAATTGCCGTATTTCACTGAAGTCCATCAGCCACCACAAGGTCAAACTCTGCTGGGTCCCGGGCCACAGCTTAACCGCAGGGAACGAGAGAGCGGACGAATTGGCCAGACAAGGATCTGAAATGAACATCAGCGAAGCGGATACGTCATTCCGACCACCGATCAGTGCATTGTACCGGATCATAGGCGAAACAATACAAAAAGAGGCCAACTCGACTTGGCTTACAAGAAATGATTGTCACACGTCAAGATCAACTTAATTACGGCAAAACAAAGAAGCTTTTGGCATTGGACAGAAACTCGATCCGTATGCTCGTCGGAATGATCACAGGACACTGCCCCATCGGAACAATGCTCCGGAAATGGAATGCGGAGTCCAGCGATCTCTGCAGGAGCTGCGGTGACGAGGAAGAGACCGAGACGATCCAACATCTGCTTTGCCACTGCCCAGCTCTCCAGAATCGGCGCCTGGCTTCGCTGGACCAGAGATTCTTCACAGAGACTGCGGACTTAGCGAACGCAGACATATCGGATCTGCTAAAATTCATAAAGAGCACGGGGTGGTTTCAGCCATCACGTGACAGGATAGGTCATTAGATTGCATACTCTGCAATTGAAAGGATTCACAATGGGCCCCATGGCCTCCGAGTGGAAGTGATGCCTTAACCATCACACTCCCCTTCCAAAACCTAACCTAATTCGCTTACTAGACCCAACGTTATGGTCAAAAATTCGGGTGCTCAGGTACCCGGGTATCCGGGTATCAAGCCCACCCTAAGTAGCAATCGTCTGAAAAAACATATCACATTATCACACCACGTTAGACAACTGGATGCCGCAGTTGCCCATATAGACGGGTCCCAGTGAAATCGAATCTGGTCCAGTTACCATTTGCCGTTGGGATCAAATGAACGGCACTGGAGTAGGTTGCTACCTGGCAGTGCAATGGACCAGTTTTAAGTCTGATTGCTCCAGTAGTGCTTCAAAAAACCTCCGAAAAAAAAATCACACCACGTTGCGTATCGCTTGATAACTTGCAATGTCATTCCACCCGAAAAAGTAATGCCAAAGCAGGGAGGAGAAAACAATTCACAAAAAAAGAAGAAAGAAGTATATTTTGTTCAGAATGTGATTAGCATTTGTCTATTAAATTAGCAACAAAGCGAGCAGAGAACAAAAGCCTGACGAAATAAGAAACTTTCGTTTCGTAATTCTTATCAGACGTCGATCGATTTATGGACTCTTCGGATCCACCTTTGAAATCCTCCAATATTTATGGTGATTTTCTGAATAGAATTAGGAAGTGGCTGCGTCGTGATATTCTCCATATGCTGCCACAAATCCTACAAATCCCCCCCGTATAAAGAGGTCAAGTGGCAGTTTATCGTAAATTTAGTTGGCCAACAAGTTTATAAGCTTTTAATCGCGCACGTGATTTATTTATTGCTCTCGTTTTGAAATTTTGCAATTTACGTCAGAATTTTATTAAAATGCACTTCCGCCATCGAGTTTTGAAGTAAAAATATTATCAAGTCACGTTCGCAAGACTATCTCACTAAATACACACGAAAAAGCTCTTTTTTTCGAAAAAAAGAAACACTCCCACACACTTCGAGGTTGGAAATGATTTCTGTTTACCAACACAAAAGAAAGCAAAACACAAACATGGTCTTCCGTACAAAGTCGAGACTGACAGAACAATAACCCGACGTGTAGACGTCCTTTAGACGCAAAAAAAGAAATTAAACAAAATATTATGAGATACAAATGGAATGCACTGCAGTCAAGGTGTGCATCGTTTTTTTTCCTCGTTTTCATTTTAATCCAACAAAGGATAGTGGTTTTGGTTAGTTTGGGGTTCTTTTTTCCTCTTAATTGCCTCACACTATCGCAGATCCCTTGTTTAGGACCAGGGAAGCAGAAGGAAAAGCAGGCATTCGCAAATTAAGATAGTGCAGTGTTGAGAGATTGATGAAAGTACGAGCTTCTTTTGGCACTGAATTTCGCTTGGCATATGTTTTCCTTGTACATCACTCGTTTGGGATTCTATGAGAGAGGAAGGAATGGAATCCGCATTTGAAAAGTGCGGTGCACTGAACGGGGTTTTATTTTGTTTGCGAAAGCATATCACAAATGCATGAGTTACTGTCTGTGGTTCTGAAATGCATCGCTGTGTTCTTGAATTAAGAGCGACGAGTTCATTGGATTTATTTCGATTCGAATGACGACATGGGAGTGTTTTTTGTTCCTTCTTTTCAAGGTGAGAAAATAAAAGTTGATATTGATTCGCTTATTTGTTTATCCGGTGAATAATAATAAACATTTACTTTTACGTGCGCGGTGGTTGTGTGAGAGAGGAGCACTTTTGCGTGGAAGCTGTTTACTTCCATTTTAAAAAAATACCGTGATGGTCGAGAGCAGCAGTTCAAGTTTAATCAATATGACATCAGTTTGAAAATGTACATAAATACATACAGTGGTGTACAAAATAATAAGGGCGTCATTAAAATTCGTGCAAATTTAAAAAAGGATCGAACCTAAAATAAAATCGTTTCCTCGAGGGAGTCGCACAAATTGTCGGCCATTGTCGGACCCAAACATTGTAAATTGAACTTTGACACTTAACCAACCTCCATTTTTGTGAAAAAAGAGTAAGAGTGCGACAAAAACTTACCAAACCACTGTCTTGGAGGACAATTTTTTAATTTTTCATTCGGAGGATTTTTGAAACACTACTGGAGCACTCAGACTCAAAACTGGTCCATTGTACTGCCAGGTAGCAACCTACTCCAGTGCCGTTAATTTGATCCCAACGGCAAATGGCGACTGCACCAGATTCGATTTTACTGGGATTCGAACCTGGGACCTCTCTAACTTTGGGGCAGGCGCTTAAACAACTACGCCATCCAGTCGTTCTTGGAGGACAATAGTAAGCCTCTTAAGCGAACAATGTTCGCAAGCAAGCACTGGACATTCCAACAAGATTCTGTTCCAGCCCACAAGGAGAAAACTATTCAAGAATGGCTCAAAAAGATGTACGCGAAATGTCACGATTTTGCGACTAGCCAACCCAAGTTCTTCTTGGCAAGGGGTTTCGTAATTGACGGTATCGAAGAGTGAACTACGTGCTTTTAGCAGAAAGTGTACAGTCTTCTTATTGCTAACGTTTCTATATTAAATTTCGGGTCTTTCTATATTTTTTCCTTTCTTAGCAATCCTCACAACTTGTATCTTTACGGGACCCATCTCGAGTTTCTTCGGTTTCATCTGATTTTAAGGCAGTGGTTAACATGTTTTGGGACCATGAGTTTCAAGTTGTCTCGGCAATGAATTTGCACATTTTCCGTCTACACGCATTTTCTTGACGATTATTATTATTGTTGAGGATATATTCGACCGCGACCTTTAAGATCTATTGTGCCCCCTTTTAATACCTTAGCACTATTACGAGTTCCCCTGAAATACAGTTCTTTTCAGAGTTTTATTTAGGGTAATGGACTCCTGTTGCGCATAGGTGAAGAATTATTTTCTAGAATTTTATCTCTAAGCCAGTTTCCTTTAGGAATCTGAGAATGAGAGATGGTTCCAGTGATTGCATTTCTTCTTCTGATAGTAGGTACTTGCCCAGATATCTTTTTCTTTTGTGGGCTAATGCTTCGCAAAATTCCAGTACATGTTCAAGAATTTCATTAAATTCTCTACAGAATGCAATTTTCAGGTAACCCTAGTTTCCTTAGATGCTCACTAAGATTACGGTGTCCTGTGAGAAAGCTTGTTAGGATACGAAGGTTGTTCTTACTCATTTTGATGCATGCTTCAAATCCCTTGCGGTTGTATTGCCCTAGGAGTTTCTTGGCCTGTTTCATGCCATGATCTTTGTTCCAGTTTTCTGTCCGATTCCTTCTCTCTAGTTCTCTGAATTCTTCTCTGAGGACACGGTCTTCTACAGTGCAGAATGGCTTAGGGCCTATGAAGAGTTCCGATGCTCCTTTTCGGGAGTCGGCCATTTCATTGCCTTCTGTGTCTATTATATTTTGTGATGATACGAAAGAACAATGCGTGTGCGGCCTCTTTCAACATCTCTGATTGAGCTAAAAATTAGTTTTAGCTAAGGTTAGGTCAGGTTAGAAGTGGCTAAAGTGAGCACTTAGACCAGTATTGATTCATTGTGCTGTCACACGGTTGACGGTTGTGTTACCCCAGATGTTGGCGTCGAGCCGGGCAGGAGCAGAAAGGATGTGGAATGCTCACCACTTCCTCCTCATCTAGGCACCTTTTACAGAAATCATTGGCCAGAATCTCTAGTCTTCTGCCGTAATCTCTTATGAGACAGTGTCCTGTAATTTGCGCCAGGACAGAGCTTCACTTATTGCCATTATCTCCGCCTGAAACATACTGCAATGATCGGGTAAGCGAAAGGAGAGACTGATGTTTAATTCGTTGGAGAAAATACCACTGCCAATCCCATCCTTGGTTTTGGTTGGACTCATCCGTAAAGAAATGCAGGGATCCTGCAAAGGGTTTAGGATTATCATTCCAAAAGTCTATCTGAAATTAGGGTTTCAAAGTTGCTAGCAGGAAAATATTGGGGTGTGGCGTGATCTAAATTTCTAGTCGGAAAGTATAAAAGAATTTAGTATTGAGGTGTGTGTTGGTTCACTGGAAAGAGGCCTAAAAACGTGAAGCTGTACTAATTGCTAATTGTCGGCCGAATATATCAAGTGGAATAAGTTTGAGGATAACGTCCATGGCAATAGACGGGGTGATTCTCAACGCACCACCTATTGAGACTCAGGCTTTACGTTGAACTTTCCCTAAGTCCAACACAATTTAATAACAATTTCATAGAACGCACCAATTCTTTTGCACACTTAAACATCGCATGCTGACTTTATAAAGGGGGCAGAAAGCAAAAGTAGCGGTTGTTGTTCTTGCAGATATAATGTACAGAGGTGAACTTCGTGATACTGCATTTCCCAATTTAGTTTCCATCATTCCTTTGCATATTTTCAGAAAAACGAATTATTATTTGTAAAGTCAAATCTTTGCAACTATAATTTTGCGCACCACTGTATGTCATTAGTACAAAAAAGAAACAAATGTATTCGTTGATTGATTTATTTAAACAATTTTGCCTTTCAAATCGATTTCTGCCTATACTTCTGATGAACTACGTCAAGTATTCACAACAAATTCTTGTTCAGTCAACTTTATGGATATCCATAAAAGTCAATTTTATTCTTGAGAGTTAATCAATATTCGCCATCATCGAATGGCTGTCGTTCAAAAGTTGTTGTGGTAAAAGAATAACTTTTTCCTTTGGAATTTGATGCGATCTTCTGTGTGTGGTTTTGCTTAACAAATTTTATCCATTTTAATGCACAAACATTCTTCAAAAGTTTCTTATTCTGTCGAACTGCAAAAATTTGTGATTGATGGCACATTTTTCGTCAGTCATTTACATCGAGATATACCACTTCTGGTACAGAAGTTCTCAGTCACATCGAGAGATACCACTTTTGGTACAGAAACCACTTCCTTTCTATTCCACAGAAGAGCATGTTTTTTTTTTTTGGAAATTGTAATGACGATACGAACACCCTTCGAATAACATACATAGATCATCGCTTCCCCTGCTGTTCACTGATTTTGAAAAGGCTGTCGACACAAAGTGAACAGAGGGTTTATCTGGAATGCCCTACTACGCAGGAGGGAAATTCCGAATCAACTAATTGCAGTCATCAAGGCCACCTGCGATGAATTCAAATGCCACTTGTTGCTTAGAGATAAATAATCAGGGAAATACGAGATCGAAAGGGGAGTAAGATAAGGTTGCCTCCTGTCAACAATTTAATGTCTTTTGGCAGTAACTGATACGCTTCGACCAACCAACGGGAGAGGGATGTATTTGAGGTACATTTACGACCCAACTGAAGCATCTGGAGTACGAAGAATGCCGACTTGTGCATAAAAAATGGACCTTCATGCAATTACATCAAATGTTTTTAAACGCGATAAAAACTTATCAGCTGCGGAATGACCACTTATTTTTACAGGGATTTCGAACTAGAGTAGAACTAGAAATGAAAGAAGACAACAAGATGTCCTTACTGATGTTCTAGTCAAGTGGGTGGGGGTGAACATTATTTTTGTTGAAAAGAAAACTCTGATTTGTCCTCATTTACCATTACGTCTCAATATTCCCGTTTTTGTTGGGTCCCTTTTCAACCCTCTGCCACACAGTTATACAGTCAAAATCGACTATAACGACCTTTAAGGGACGTTTTTTGGTCGCGTAATCTCCCGTTTTGGCGATTTGACATGGCCAGCAAGATCGTCCGATTTAACCACCCCAGGTGCGCGCCGCGGCCTAGTGGGTAGGTACGTCGACTCCTACGCTCGATGTTGTCGGTTCAACACATTTTTTAACGGCTCCACCTCTTTCGAGTCACTGACAATGCTCAAAGAGTATAACTGTCTAGAAAAAGTTACTCAATCTCTCCGGTCGGAGTCGGCATTAAACTGTAAGTCCCCTCCACTCGTGAGAGAACAGTAGCACGCACAACACGAGTGGTTGCTGAGAAGTTAGGCCCAGGTCCACCTCGGACTGTAGCGCTGCCAGACTAGACTTCTTTCTTTGGGGCTACTCGAAATCGCGGGTTTATGCCAACAACCCTCAGACAATCGCAGCCCTTAACGAGAAAATTCAAAACTTTGGAAGAATTCAGCTGTCAACTGACATTTGCATACGTAGAGAACGTAGGGAACGTAGAGAACTTCGCTCCCTCGCAAGTAGGGCAAAGTGAACGAACATAACGAAACTGAGCGAAGCGGTGTTTATAGTCACACTGTGTAGTTTTTGTGTGTTCGCTGGGTTGACCCAAAAATCCAGCAGCATGTTTAGTCATTTTCACATCTTAGTCATTTAGTCATTCACACGTCTCCCACCTCATTGTAGGCATTTAAATATTTAATTTTCCAATCACCATTCATTGATCCAAATATCAACAGCAAACAGCTAATCGTCCCGTGTTCCTAGACCAACGCGCATATTCTCTTTTCAGCAAAATATATTATTCATTTAGAAAAGTGTAAACAAATCGCCATAAAATATAAATAATAAATTGCTTTGTATGAGTGGAGTGAATTTATCAGTACGGGTGATCGTCATACGTTTTTATTTTTCACTTATTTCCGATGCGTCATTTGGTCGTGATTCAAAGCAGACGATGACGGTGATTTTCGCGATCACATTTCAGAGTGTTTTGATTTTTTACACTTGTGTCCGATCGTTGCTAGTGACGCCTTCTATTTTGCATTGAAAAGTGGTACAATCACCTTGTTTTGAGAATCATAAATTGTTTGGCGTCATTGTATGTTTTTCTGCTCTGGGTTATGAGACGTGCTGACGTTGAGGGACGTACTCGTACATATGCATGCTTGCATTCACTTGCGTCACGTTTTGACGTTACAAGGAGTTTTGATGGGTCATGCATTCACAAGAAACAAAAGCTTTTCAGTGGTTGCCTTCGACCGGTGCTGGAACACGTGACAGATGCGAATTTTATTTTCATACGGGCTCTCTGTCTTAAGAGATTACTCATTAAGCCAATAAACGTGCTCCTTTGACACACTTAAGATCCCTTGACGGGATAAAGGTGTCTTTTATATTCACTCGAGCTTTTCGTGCTTCCGCGAGGCAACGAAATAAGGGGAATTGTTGCGAATTCAAGCGAAAAACGGATAATCTTGGGAATACCTGGCCATGTGACTAATAGGAAAGAGAGGCCAGATTGCAATCTTTTGCACATATTTCAAGTTGGAGTTAAAATAAGAGGATTCTGCAATGGAAATCCCGAACATAAATCAGGCGACTCCAAGGAGGAAACAACATGTTTTTAACGTCAACTTATTCGCGAAAACATTAGGGCCTCATCCCCTTCTTGTTGGTATGACGCTACAGTCCGGACTTGATCTGGGCGTCAACCAACAAGCCAGTTAGCGATTAGTTACAGTTAGCATCTACGCTACCTGTCTCCAGATTCGCACACCAAATTGGTTGAGACCGTTTTCCACTTGTGTGCGCCACGTTAAGGTAGCGTGTATGGGCGGGTTCGCGAGAAATTCTTGAGCGGATCAAGAAGGTCACAAAGGCTTTCTATTGTTGCAAGAAAGCCATCCGCTGTCATTGGAGTCATGCATTGCTCACTGGCTTAACCTACGTTTCAGCTGTCAGACCTATCCTTTTTTATGATTTGCTATAGACAAGATCACGTACTGTAACTTCCTCAGTATCGTTCAACGGTCGACGTGCATTGACAATACATCAGCGGAGCACTGAGAATCATGACACATCTTTTTTTTTTTCAGATGATTTTTGAAGCACTTTTGGAGCACTCAGACTCAAAACTGCTTCATTGTACAGCCAGGTAGCAACCTACTCCAGTGCCGTTAATTTGATCCCAACGGCAAATGGTGACTGGACCAGATTCTATTTCACAGGGATTCGAACCTGGAACCCCTCTAACTGTGGCAGGCACTTAACCAACTGCGACATCCAGTCCTTTTGGTTCGGAACTAATAATAATAATAATGGCAGCGCTACAGTCCGTTGTGGATTAGCTTCTCAATAACCACTCGTGTTGTGCGTCCTATTTTTTTCTCGCGAGTGGAGGGGACCGTTTAATGCCGACTCCGAACGGCGATTTTGAGAAGCTTTTTCTAGACAGTTATACTCTTTGAGCAATGTCAGTGACTCGAAAAAAGTGCCGTGAACAAATTTTCGGTGTTTTTTTTTCGAGATTCGAACCTCAGACCTTGAGCGTAGGAGTCGACGCACCTACCCACTACGCCACGGTGCCCGGTTGTGATATTGGTAGTTCTTATTTGGCCCAGCCTGAATAAGGATCACTGTCATGGCAGAAACAGAGTGGTATCTAGGAGGGGTATTATCTTCTGTACTGATAGCCAGTTTGCAATCAATTCCATCGACTCTTTGTCCTCAAAGGCCGGCTTAAGATGTTGGCTGTCTTTCAACGTAATGGACGAGCACCACTACATTCACCTTTCCTGGGTGCTGGGATACAGTGACTTCTTCTTCTTTTTGTATGGCGCTACAGTCCAAGTGGACCTGGGCCTCAACCAACATGCTTCTCCAACCTGCGCAATTCGTCGTTAGATGTAAGCTATTTCGCACACCAAGTGAATTGATTCCAGAATCCGAAGCACAGTGACATTCCGCAAAATAGCGAAGCCGACGAACTAATAGGGCCGATACACAACATAGACACGTCGCTGCAGCCCTATATATTTTTTTGTTGTCCACAAATCTGCGCAGATCGTCTGTGTCGTGTGTATTCATGTCGCATGTTTGCAACGACCGTCTGCGTGAACATTTTTGAATCTTGCATGGTCTGCATCAACGTGCCTGTGTAGTGTATAATGAATTTTGAATAGACCAGCGGGAAACTTCGTGTCAGAAATATGAATAAAAATTTAGGTAGACAAATTTGGTCCAAATTCTTTTTTTTTTATCTCTCTACTTTTTTTTTTTAAATTGCCAAAGCAATGATTATTGCGGCACAAGCAGTGTCTGTTATGTTGTCTGACAACTACGACGAAATGATAGAAACTCGAGGTGAGACGGATATCCGGTAAGTATTCGGTATCCGGCCTATCCGGCTTCTTTTATAATATCCGACCGGAGCCGAATAGTCTTTTGATATCCGGCCGAATACCGGATAGTCGTTTTTTCAGTAAAAAAAACAATTTAATATAAGAAGTTTACTAAAGCCAAATTATGGTGGCTTCAGAAAAGAGTCTCTCACTGTATGCACTGCTACATGGAAATGAAAAATAAGTTTTGGCAAATTTGGGCAAAAATTGGGTACTGTCTTCCATTTACTGACCACCAAGCCCAAGGCTCACTATTCCGTTCAAAATAAACTGTTCTGAGATATACGTCAACCTCGTTGGCGGTATTTTTTTTTTGCAGAAAACTCAATCTGACTTGCCTTTCGCAACCTCTTCAAAATGTCTCTAAAACTTTGCTGTGCTGCAGGCCGAATATTCGGTATCCGGCCAAATCACTATTCGGTACAACTGTAATACAAACTAATGTCTGTGCAGATTGTCTGTGGCGAAGGGATGTTTGCACAGACTTACGATCGCTATAGGGTACTATAGGTTTGCAGCGACGTGTCTGTGTCGTGTATGGGCCCTATAACCCAAAGGAGCATTCCAAACGCTACAAAAAAATGGAGGGAGATTCGTGCTACAAATTTCACCAACCGCAGGTGCAACCGAAGGCATTACGTGCCTTATTGCTTAACAAATCTGGTCTTCCCTGAGCCCTAAGCGTTTACTTTGCTTGATTGAGGAGATCAGCAATAGAGCCCTGGAAGGCGGTTTCTCATGATGCTGGATCATTGGAAGATACGCCACTAGACGGAGTGCTCCTGCAACCGTCGTCTACTGCAGCTATAGAAACGACGTATAAGGATACTGCACCTTCTTCGCACACACAGTGCCCTCTCGCCCTGAAGAAATGCATACCTAGTCGCTCAATCGTCTCATTGGCAGGTCAGTTTAAGTGCCAATTTCGAGTGCAGCATTGGGTGCAAGCACACACTATTCCTTGACAAACAATCTGGAAGACGATACCCCATTAAAAAGGCTTACTTTCCATACCCGCTCCTTTGCATTCGCCGCTTGTGATTTAAAATTATCTGTGAAAAGTAACAATAGAGCAGGCACGTTTCAGCGCACAATACCTCCAGGAATAAGCTTTTCGCCCAGTTTGGTAGTTTCTTGAAATTTCACCCACCATAACCAAGGGAAACCTTCAAAAACAACCCTTTAAAAATCAGCTGCTCGCAACCATCCTACACTCATACACTCCCAAAGCAAAATCCTTTTCTTCTGAACACATTCAGCCTTCGAGAAAACTCTTTAAAGGCTTCCATTAGCTGTCACGTGCTTGTGCTTTGTGTATTGAGATACTCTTCCCCACGGGTGCTTTTCTAGACGACTCTATTCTCGGATACTGTGTGCTTTCTCCTGTCTATGCGCAGGTCCTACGATTTTTATTTACATTTTCAATTAACGTCAATCGTTGCGCATGTAGTGGTTTTGTTATTTTCATATTTTCCTGTTCTGTTTGTGACTTCTTTTTGGGGCGCCCTGTGAACCGGCGGGTGTCCTTTCGCATCCCTATTCATCATCCCACTTCTGATACTTTCGCATTTGAAAACAGATTTCGATGCGGATTTCAGATGAAATAACAGAACGAGTTCTTGGAATAGAGAGAGAGAGAGAGGAAGACCAGCACAGCACCTACACGCAGGACATGCAAATGTACGTAAAGGATCACTTGCAGACATGAAATGATGGTTGTTGTTGTGGCAACATACACACACCCGCATGAACAATACGCAAATATATGCTTATGGCTTCAAGGACTCGTTGGATAAAAACACATGGTAAACACTTGTGAATGTGATTCAATCTGTTGCTTGAGAATTAATCTTGACCTCACACCAAATGGGGCTACGAAACGGCATAGGGACTAATTAACAATAATTGTATCGATTCTGGGAATCACACAAAAAGAAGTCAGAAGCCGTTTGGGTAAACTTATCCTTCTGCTTTCCTGTGAGGACATACAACTTGCTGATGAATAAGGTGACAAGCTGAGAATCACGGGAAATATAAAAAGTTTGACTTCTTTGAACACGTGATAAATTTATTTCAGTCTGGCATGATTTGCTGTGGTTTCTTTTGAAGCAAAATAACTGCTTCTACGAATCTGCAATTTTTTTTGCCCGGGGTACTGCTGTTCATGAGGCAGAGATGGTTGAACCACAATTAGTTGTGTAAGGAGATGATTTCGAAGAAGATTTATAGAAAAGTTCTTTATTTGTCCTAACAGACCAGGATGCACACGGGCCTTAAGTTAGCTCTAAACGACGAACATGCTCGCCGAACTTGCTTGTTTGCGTTATCCCCTACTCGGCGAACACATTTGGCGAACATTCATTTCGTGTTTTCTACAAACCGTCAACATGTGTGATAGGGAAGTGCATGTTTTGAATTCCTCGATAAAATCGTGGCTGACTGTTGACATTGTGCTTAATCTGCGATATGCACTCGGCGACGATCACAGCAAAAATGAAGTTTGCTCGCGAACATGGCCCTACACGCAAACATCAAAGCCAACGAACAGGACAAAATCGAAATTTTTCGCCAACAGCGAGCGGCTCGCAAACCAGCCCATACACGACGAAAATGCGGCGATCATTTTCGTCGTTTAGGGCTAACTTTAGCCAAAAAAAACCCCTTGAGAACAATATTTTGCTTCTTCTTCTTCTTGTGGCGCTACATCTACTACGTCTGGGTTGGATCTGGGTCACAACCTTCATTATCAATCAGCACAATCCTTTGCTAGGTGCCAAAATTGCATACACCAACTTGATTGAAAACTACTGGATGGCGCAGTTGGTTAAGTGCCTGCCCCAAGTGCGGAAATCGAATCCCAGTGAAATCGAATCTGGTCCAGGCACCATTTGCCGTTGGGATGACATTTACGGCACTGGAGTAGGTTGTTACCTGGCAGTACAATGGACTCAGTTTTGAGCCTGAGTGCTCCAGAAGAGCTTCAAAAACCCTGCGGAAGAAAAAAAACTTGATTGGGGTCCTTTGTGCGTCGCTTTCATGGGGGAAGTTCCCAGGCTCAGTGTCGAAATGGACTCAGTTCTATTTTGTCTATAATGCTCTCTTTTTCTCTCATCAGACTTTGCATTATACCACTCGTTAGCATTCGTTTCTTCCGATCAATTGTGTCCTCGATCGTTTTCAGATATCCTGCCTAACCGGCTGTCCTCTTCTTTTATTTGCTTCTGTTTATCTCTTTAAGCGGCCTTTAAACGTAACGATTTTAGTTGCGGCTATACTCTGTCATATTCTTTAATAGTTGCCTCATGTTTTTATACAGCGTGGGCCATCTAGTATCTTTTTTTTAAATCAAAGGTTATTTTGACACTGACAGCTGTCAGCGGTCCATACCAGTGTAGCTTTAAGTCAGAAAAATCCACCATCGACCAAATATTCACACTGCGGCAGATCTTGGAAAAGAACCCAGCAAACAGTAAATCGATACCCACCACCTTTTCATCGATTTTAAGGCCGCGTATGACAGCATCTATAGAGACGAGCTATACAGAGCAATGTCTAGTTTTAGCATCCCTACCAAACTCGTCCGTTTGTGTAGGATGACGATTGAGAATGCACGCTGCTCCATCAATTTCGCTAAAGACCTAACCGAGACCTTTTATGTCAAAAAAGGATTCAGACAAGGCGACGCACTGTCATGCGACTTGAAAGTATGTCATCATACTTGAAAGAATTGTGCAAAACTCGAACGCCAACACCAGAGGCACAATCTTTCAGAAGTCCGTCCAACTATTTGTATATGACGACGATATTGACATAATCGGAAGAACACAGCGTGATGTCAATGGCAGTTTTGTGAGTATTGCGACGGAGGTCGCGAAGATGGGTTTAACGGTAAATGAGGGCACTACCAAGTATATGCTGTCAACCAGAAAGGACACCCAACACCGACGTCTCGGTATACGTCACAGCAGACAGATATAACTTTGAAGTTGTCAAGGACTTTGTCTACCTACATAGGTACCGCTATTAATTCAGACAATGACACCAGCACTGAAATCAAACGTAAAATAACTCTTGCTAATCGCTGCTTCTTTGGGCAAAGAAAGCAACTGATAAACAAAGCCCTCTCTCGAACAACCAAGGTAACCCTGTACAAGACCTTAATCGTCCCAGTCCTGCTACATGGCGCTGAAGCATGGGCGTTGTCAAAAGCGGATGAGGTTGCTGTTGGCTGCTTTGAGAGGAAAATTCTTCGGGTGATTTTCGGTCCCGTCAGCACAGAGGGTGAGTTGAGGAGAAGATACAACAACGAACTGTACGAGCTGTTCAGCGACATTGACTTAGCCAGAAGGGTGAAGATCCAACGATTGAGATGGCTAGGTCATATAGAGCGAATGGAAACCAGTGATCCGGCCCGGAAAGTCTTCGAATCCACCCCCGAGGGACGGCGCAATAGAGGAAGACCGCGACTCAGGTGGCGCACGCAAGTGGAAAAGGACCTCAACCAACTGTGCGTGCGAAACTGGAGGCAGCTAGCGAAAGATCTAGCTGGCTGGAGACGCTTGTTGGTTGAGGCCCAGGTCCACCCCGGACTGTAGCGCCACCTTAAGTTAGTAAGTAACGGGATCTTCTTTGCCGTATGTTTTTATATTCATAAAGGTTTACTCCTATGCATCTGTTAAGTACAGTGTGTATTGCAAACAAATAAACATTTGAATAAAGGTGTGCTATTTATGTGAACACCACTGTAAAAGGTACCATAAAAGGCTCTTACCGAACCATCACTTTTACTATCATATCTCTAGCTGCCTGGCCAGTTGATCATTTAGAGACTTCAAAGGCATCAGCAATAGTTCGTTGGACTAAAATATTGACTTAACGGAAATTGCCCTCTTCATACGGCAATACAGAATCCCCTCGCTCGACCCCCCTACCATTGATGGCACCAGTTGCAATTTCTCAGAGTCTGCTAAATATCTGAGGCTCATCCTAGATAAGAGACTTAACTGGAAGCTGAACATAATGGAGCGTACCCGCAAGGCGACACTGGCTCTCTACATATGTAAAAGAGCACTAGGAAAGAAATGGGGTCTCCAACCTCATATGATCCATTGGATCTATACAGTCGTCGTTAGACCCATTCTGTTGTACGGAGTGCACGTCTGGTGGCTAATACTAGACAAAACCATACACTACAACCTCATTACGAAAGTTCAACGTCAAGCTTGCATCTGCATAGGAGGTGCTCTGAGAATTGACATTTTTGGCAGACTACTACTACGGCCTCTGCCCAGTGGACCAATAATCCCTTTGGCCACTCCTCGATACTAAGTTCTTTAAACTTCCCCACGAAAATTCTGGACCATACCACACCCCTATACTTCCCTGACAGACACTTTAAAACTCTGATTCCAGATAGAGACTTCTGGAATGATAATCCTAAACCTTTTGCAGGTTTCCTGCAGTTTTTCACGAATGGGGTGGGTAGTGGCGTTTTCTCTGATGAACTAAATATAAGTCTCTCCTTTCGCTTATTCGACTACTGTAGCGTGTTTCAGGCGGAGATAATGGCGATAAGTGAAGCTCTGTCCTGGCGCAAATGGAACGTAATATCTGTTCGTGATATTTGTATTTTCACGGACGGCCATCCAGCCATCAGAGCCCTGCAATTGGTCTCTATAAACTCTAAGACTGTAATAGACTGCCGCTCATCTTTAGAAAAGATGGCCGATCAGTTCAATATTTGCCTGTGCTGGGTGCCGGTCCATAGAGACATTCCAGGTAACTTCAAAGCGGAAGTTCACAACTTCACAGTCATTACTTTCTAAACACAGTAATTTGGGTATGCCCCTCACAACTTGTAAATTGTTTCTCTCGTTAGAGGCAACTCATGAAATAAATAGCAGATGGGCAAGTGGCACTACGTGTCACACCTCCAGAATGATCTGGCCTAAGCTAGATCTCAGAAGATCTAAGGATTTAATATCTCTTGATAGATCAAAATAAGTACAATCGTCGGTGTCATCACAGGACACTGCCTCATAGGAAATCATGCCAGTAGACTAGGTGTCCCGGCTAATGATTTCTGTAGAAGCTGCTTAGACGAGGAGGAAGTGGAAAGCGTTTCACACCTTCTCTGCTCCTGTCCGGCCCTAGCGTCTATTCGACGCCTACATCTAGGGGCCTACTTTTTCGATAACTTATGTGAACTTAGTGCGGTTCCTATTAATAATCTACTACGCTTCATTATAGGCTCCAAATGGTTTCCCTCAAGTACTGGATTGGCTTCAGTCAAAACATGTGGCGGCACAATGGATCAACTCTGGTTTAAGTGCACATCTTAGCCACTTCATACCTACCTACCTAAAATATTGCCTTGTTTTGAGTGAATACTGCAGAGAACTAGAGGTATGACTATGGAGCAAGTCAGTTTCTCTGATTTCTCTGGTTATCTGAATGGATAACTATCAAGCACGAACTATCTCTTTTGGGAATTCAAGTGATGCATGCGTCCACATTCATAAGGTCTGTCAAACGTGTCGAGAGATTAAAATTTGAGGCTTATCAGCGAAAAAATTAAGCGACTTCAAAAGTTCCATCGAATATGTTGTGCTTCGTAAGAAAACGTATCAAATTTCTGATTCATCTTCAAAAACGTGCGCTACTTAAATAGTCGTCATCAAAAAGCATACAAATTCCGAAAATCATGGGGATCTCCTTTGTGAGTCAAGCGAAATGATTCACTCAACACAGCTTAAGTCAAGGTTCCGAAATGAATGGCCCCAACTTTTTCGAGTGATAAGAAAGAGAGCTGAAGCCATGTTCCAAATTGTTAAACACAATCTGGAACTATAAGCTTTAATACTCAAAGCTTTCTTTGCCAAAAAAAAAACTTGACCTACGACAATCTGATTCTGTATAAGAACCTCATGCATCCGTTCACCCAAAAGTCAAGCAAACAGCAAAAAAAAAATGCAACAATTTCTCATCTTGACAGAGTCATTCACCCAACGAGACGACGGACATTACCTGAAATTATTCAAAAAAAAAAAAAAAAAAACGAATCGTTCACATTGCCATCGGTCGGCCATTGTTTCGTGGCCTAGAAAGTGCGATGCACCCTTTTTGAGCTCATTCCCCCCCAGCAGCAAGCTGAATGAACTTAGCCCGCCTTGGACTGGGAGTATCTCAAAGAACGTTCATTGACTGATATTGACGCGATGTGAAATTTCATAACCTCCAACGGCACTCACTATCGAATGACACACAACATAAGTAACGCCGACACAGAATGATAACGTGGGGCGTTTCAGTCGCTACACAATGAATGTACACAATTTTCTGTTCAGCACCCTTATCTGCTTTGTTTTGCTTTGTGTCAAAAAGATACACTCGCACAAGTTGAAAGATTGTTTTCGCTAAACAGCTTCAAGTTCATTGTCGTTCCTTGAACATGGTTTTTTTGTCTTTCGTTTGGGAGGGGGAAGGGGTGGTTCACAGACAGATTTTAGTGCGCCGCCGATTTGATGTTCGCCCCCCCCCTCAACATCACCCGCTAAATGGAAAACAGAAAGAGTCAGGGTTTTTGGATGTACTTACTTTGTTCCTCGTCGTCCACTTGCGGCTGGGGGAGGACGTTCGTCTGGGGGATTCTTCGTTGAAGGAGCAGCATAAGCTCGACATCTTCTTTCGTTATCAGTGGCCTCTTGCCGGAGTTGTAGAACTGATGAGTTCGGACGTACTGATATGATAGACCCCCGTTTTGCGTTGGGGTCATGACGAGGCCGGTGCCAGCGCCCGCACCACTGCCGTAGTGCATTTGGCCCTGATGACGTGGGTACATGTACCCCGATCCGTGTTGAAAGGTCTGAAGTTGACTCTGGTAAGAGGGTGTGTACAGGCCCTGCTGATGGGGTGCGAATTGATTGTAGGAGCTCTGCAGCACACTGGGTGCGGGTACAATCGACCTCGGCGGTCCGTCGTACATCACGTACATGGCGGGCATCGGCGGCGGTGGAGGTGGCGGCATTACATGACCCATCGGTATAAATATCGGACTGTTCACGTTCATTTTGTCGAATTGAATACGGTTTGGTGAACGAAATACAAAAACTGCTTGCGAGAGAGGCGGCGTACGATGCTCGGATTTGTTTTGATCGATCGTGTCTTCGAAATCAAGATGAAAAATTCACAAACAAAAAAGATGCAACAACTTAAGTGAAGTCAATGAGAGTTTTGAAGTCTTTTTTTATCAGCAGATACACCAGTTGCGTTGTCTGTATCGATTCGATGACGTACTTATTTAAATGCGGTTCATTGGGTCTCGTGGTCTTGCGGTTAGTATTGATGGGGATATGATTGAATTGAAAATTAATCATAGCACACTTTAGGATTGCAACCCTTGTCTAAACACACACACAAACGCAGCACAGCACACGTGGACTTTTCGGGCACGGGCACACACAACCGCAACCGACGATTCGCGTTCGGATTGAAGTCAAGCAAGAATATTCGAAAAGCAAAACACCGAATGTTCCAAAAACGAAAAAAACTGATTTCTCTCCAAATTTGAGAACAAAGAACAAGTAGGTCGTCGTCGTCTTCGTCGTCGTCGTATGTGGATAAACAAAGCAGCGTCGCGGACGTTTTTGGCTTGCCGGATGAATTTTGTTTCACTCGTTTTTGTTTTTTGTTGGTTTTTGTTTTTGTATGTGTGCCTTGTTCACCCGCGATCGAATTCTTTTTTGTCTCGCTGTACAGCTTTCCGATCAGCTGATTACTTTTTGTTGCTGCTGCTGTTTGTGAATTATTTTTCGCACAAAGTACACACGACTGTCGGAAAGTCTCGCGAATGTAAATTTATCTCAGGAATCAAAACGAAAATCACTTGACATTGAGCACTTTAATTCGTATTTCTACTTTTTTTCGTATCTCTGTTTTAAAATCTATTTCTTTTCTATTTTTTTTTTTTGGTTTTTGGGGAAGGATCGACACGCGTATCTTGTTCTCTCCTGCGGGACAGTTGGGTTTCTTCTCGCCACTGAAAGATACAAGTAGTGACCAAAAAACGAAAACGAAATATGCGCGCTCAGATACACTACACAGACCGTCGAGTTGGGAACTTTATTGAATGGTAATTTTTTTCTTTGCCTGATTCGCTCTTCCCCGTTTGAATGTATTGGTATTGGAGAAGCTTTTCTTTGAGAAAGCTTTCGCTCAGCTCCACAACGATATGACAACAGCGGCACACGAGCAGTATCTGAACTGGGTTCAGTGACGTAAACCGAAGACGAATGTGACGAAATTCCCTCTAAGTTGGAATTTAAAATTTCCCCTGGATGTGGGATTTGTCACAATCACCAGCTAATTGAAGCTCTTCGAACCTATCCAATGGCCCCCCTCGCACTCGGACTCGAAGTGCTTTGTTGTTTATTTTGATTCTCTGGGATTCAGCTGTTGAATATGGGATGTATCTATTTTATTGATTTTTCTGTTATCAATGCAAATTCACTTAGCGTTCGCGTGTAGGAATCACAGATTGCGGGATTCAGCGAAATATCGTCTTGAAACTGTGAAATTATGAGTTCTAGTCGGTTGTCGGTGACCGAGGAGGCACAAGAGATGGGCCAGCATGCGGTGGGAAAGGAGGTGGCACTGTGGCAGGCGTTGACTATGCTGGTGTTGGAGGATGTTTGTGGTGGATGGATGTGGTGCTTTCTTCGGCGATGTCTGCTGTACTGCTATCGCCTGTGACTGGGTGACTCGTCGTCACTGAAAACAAACAGAAAAAAAAAAAACAAATTCAGGCAAGTGATTGGAAAGCTGAAATTTTACATGTATTTTCCTTCCCCGTAGGTGTACACACATTAGTGTATCAATTATTTGTGTTTTATTTTTTTGCTGAAATGGCGGGGAATTTCTCTAGAATCTCGACTTAATCATACTCAGCAGGCACGAGCGGACTGGTGGTGGTGGATGGGAGATATGAGTGCTTTTCTTCAATGTTATCAGACGATTCACGGAAGGGGAATGTAATGACACGTTATAGCTATGAATATACTCGTACGTTCCTGTAACCAGATTGGGTCCAGTTTTAGCGGGAAATTACTAATCACGGCAGCATGTATTGGTCGCACATGCATTTTTGGCTGAAAATCTCCCCTAGTCATCACCTGGGTATGGGCTGATTTTGAATAAGAAGTCGGCAGGTGTAATAAAAAAACACCGGCATTCTACGGTGTGTAGATAGTCTACCGAGAATGAACATTGAATTGTGGTTCAAGAAACTCAGCAATAGTTCGTGGAAACAAGGTGGTAATTTGTGGTTTTTGGCTATGTGCTGTATGTGTGCACTTCTAACGAATTGTTTGGTATTTATTCAGACTTCTATCTCTCTCTGTAAAGTGTAAATTGTTTATTTATCCATTTCTTGCATGAAGTTGGAATGTCTTGTAGGTGAAGTCAAAATTGGAGTTGAAGTCAGTCCTTTAAATTTCTGGTGTTCCCACATCAAATGTATGTCATACAGTGGTGGACGAAATTGACAATTTTATTTTTTATTTTACTTTTTAAGTCTTTGTTTTATTATTTTTTATTTGTTTTTATTTATTGAAACAAATATATAAAATATTTATGCAATTCACAATTATCAATAGTTTTCCCAAAAAAATTTGCAAAAAAGTCTGACCGAAGGCCAATTTATCGGCCGAAGTCGAAGCCAAATGTTCGGTCACACTCTATTTGTCCATTTGACCGAAGACGAATGTTTTGAAGAAGGTGATATTTTTAGCCGAAGGTGGCCGAAGCCGAATGTTCGGTCGGACTCATCTTATTTTCAGTGACCCGCATGTTCCATTAAAGGGGTCGCGGGGGCAATGCATGCACAAGAGATCTCCAGGCTCTCGGAGGTCGGACTCTACAACAAAATTTGCATTACACTCTGCCATTTCCTAAGAAACTAGTTTAAATGAACAGTCAAATACAACGCTATTTCTGATTCGTCATTGAACTTTTTAGACACATACAGTCGAACTTCGATAACTCGAATATTTGATAACTCGAATGAAATTGGTTAGCAATAGCGCCCAGAACTGAAATTTACAAGTAATTTGTTCTTGATAATTCGAACTTCGATAACTTGAATATCTTGGTAACTCGAACAGATTATTTGGCTTCAACTTCGATAAGTCGAATTCTGAAGAGTATTCCCAAATTCTGCGTATTTTACATGTTCGTTTTATAATGAATTTTTCGAGACACTGTCTTTGTATGTTCCTTTTTTTGGAATGGTATACATACGTGTAGAAAATCGTGGTAAGCACACACAATAGAAGACATGTAACACTTACTTTGTACTAGAAAAACACAAAGTGGAAGACAAAATCATACACAGAGTGAACAGTGCAATCGAAAGTTGAAGCGCAAAGAGACTTAAAAAACCAACGTACGAAAATGTGGACAAAGCAGTTTTGGAATCGTTTAAAATGAAAAGGAGTCAGAACTTACCTACAACCGATACACTGTATAATGCTTAAAAATAAAATAAAAAATCCTCTCTTCAATCATGTATGACAGACTATTTTAAATAATAATTATGTTCCTGTACGTCGTTTGTGTTTTGACGCAAATAAATAAATATTTATACCTATACATTTTGTATATTCTTGACAACTCATAGTCTTAATAACTCGAATTTTTTTTGTGCCAAGTCATCGAAGTTCGACTGCATCAATTTTCCCCAAAAAAACTTGCAAAAAATTGTGGCTTTATAGAAATTGTATTTTTTGCATTAAATTTTTTAAAATTTGTTGCATTAAATCCTGCCATATCTACTTTTAACTCATAATCCGAGAACATCAAATATCAGCTTAAAAAAGAACAGAAATTGAAGAACCAAGTTTTTTTTGGAGTAACCTGCATAGTGCAGCTGGCGAAACAAAACTTGCTATAGAACAGCCCTCAGACAATCAACCAGGTTATTTATTAACTTCACAGTTTTCAACTTCTACTATACATTAAGTCTCGCCGAGACCATCAGGACTGCAAAACTTAACTTTTATCCCTGACGATGTTAGAGCAAAGAAAAAAAAATGTTTGCGGTGGTCAAGAAAATCAGCAGTTTTAAACGATACTCCGGAAAAGCAAACCCTTTTCTGAGATAAGAAAACATGACTAAAAATAAAGCAAACAACAAATCAAAGAGACAGCTGAAGACGGTTATAGATTCCTCATCGGAGGAAAAAGATTTTTAATTTTTTTTTAATTAATGTTACAACTAGAGGTGTGACGGATATCCGGCAAGTATTCGGTATCCGGCCTGTCTGGCTTCTTTATAATATCCGGCCGGAGCCGAAAAGTCTTTTGATATCCGGTCGAATACCGGATACTCCTTTTTTCAGTAAAAACAACAAAATAAAAAAACAAATTGATATTGGAAGTTTACTAAAGCCAAATTATGATGAATGAAAATTAGTTTTACTGCAGGAGTAATCATTTATTACGTCTATCTTCGTATACGATGCATGTTTCAGAAAAAAGTCTCTCACTGTGTACATTGCTACATGGAGATGAAAAATAAGTTTTGGCAAATTTGAGGAAAGTGGTCTTCCATTTACTGACCGCCAAGCCCAAGGGTCACTATTCCGTTCAGAATAAACTGTTTTGAGATATAAGTCAAGCTGGTTGGCGGTATTTTTTTTTGGCAGAAAACTCAGTCTTACTTGCATTCCGCAACCTCTTCAAAAATGTCCCAAAAACTTTGCTGTATAGAAAGTAAGAATATTTTGTGGAGGGGAAGGAAAAAACATTTTTAAGTTGGTTTTACTTGTTACACAAAACTATTATACTTTTAATTTGGGCCGCCGGCCGCCGAATATTTGGCTATCCGGCTCTTTTGCAGGCCGTATATTCGGTATCCGGTATCCAGCGTGTTTCGCTACGTCCTCTCTAGTGGGCATGTCCCCTTCTTTTTCCAGGGGATCTAAATGTTCCCGGTGTTTTCTACATGTATCAAAATTGCATAATTCTCCGTCGAATGTTTGCTGAGAGATGCGAATTTCTGTTTTTCCTGTAGCCTATGACCGATTCCGGATCGATAGTGTCAAACATTGCATAAGGATCGGTGCAATTGTTTAGAAATGTATCCCATACATAGAAACGAAACTATTTACAGACACAAATGGTGAAATAATAATTAAAAATTGAGGTTGGCTCACGTCGTCTCTTAGAACTTGTGCATTCGTGACTTCAGATGACTGTGTGTCGCCTACTTTCGCTTAGGCATGATGAATATGAAACTCTAAATATTGACATAGGTTGCATAGCTCAAATTCTTATCAACCAAAAACGCATAAAAAATACCAAGTCAATCTTGACAACCTCCTCTTCATGCCTGCAAAGTTTCACTGAAATCGGTTCAGCCGTTTCGGAGAATAGCCCGAACAATCAGACAGACAGACACTATGATTTTGTTAACATAGATTTGCATTCACACTATATTACTGTGGTCACAAGGCATAACCGCCTAAGTCGGTTTTTATACTTTTTCAGGAGAGGAGGCTATAGTTTCAAATCAGCACTACTACTAGTACTTAGGCTACTAGGTTTTTTTGGAATAACTTTTGTTTAAAAAAAGATACAGACATAAAAAGCGAAAGTAGATTTAAACATGCTGAACATAATGGTACTTATAACTCATTTTTGTCCTAACTCGAGTTAAGCGGTTATAGTTTGTGGCCACAGTAAACATCTTTGGATCAATCATTCAATTACTATACCTATCGGCAAGCGCGAATAAAATGTGCATATGTACGTTTGTGTTTAAGCGATAAAAAAATTAAGCTAATTGTTTGATGACATTTAGCTGCAAGTTTGAAAAAAAAACATACAGATTTACGCGGCAAAACTCATTTTGTTCAATAAACAAAAAAAAAAATCAAATGCGACTCTTACCGATGACATCCGTTTACAATGCGAGTTCGATGAGAAGAATCTTCATATGATCACTCACTGACAGCTGTCAATATGTATGCGTGTATGCGCTGCAAGGTATATTTGCCGTGTGTATGAAATCAGGGTGGGCGCCGTGGCGTAGTGGGTAGGTGCGTCGACTCCTACGCTCGATGTTCTCGGTTCAATTCCAGAAAAAATAGCTAACATTTTTTCATGGCTCCACCTCTTTCGAGTCACTAACAATGCTCAGTAAAGTATAACTGTCTAGATAATACAAAGTTCTCAATCTCTCAATTCTAGGTCCCCTCCAATCGCGAGAGAACTCTCGCACGCACAGCACGAGTTGGTTGGCTGACAAGCTAGGCTGTAGCGCCGCCATTATTATTATTATTAGTATGAAATCAGGACACAGTACACATACAGCTCAGCTCATAGGCGCCTACGTATTTGTTTTTGTTTTTTTTTATAAGGACGAAATCAGATGTTGACATTGTCATAATTGTCATAATTGATGAACGTGTCGATCAATTTTGTGCAAACTTTAGATAAACCATCTACACGACCTTACGAACAAACCCTAAAAATGCTATCAAATTCGGTTTGACCGTTCGTGAGTTATAAAGTCACAACGAACTTGCAACAATTTTTTACATGTATCGATTAAATTAAAAATGATGCCAAGTTGATCTAAAATAGCCACCATAGGCAAGTAATTGTCAATAAAAATTGATTTGTATTTTTTTTGTAATTGCATTGAAAGTTGCAATTGATTTGTCGCATATCAATTAGAGGTTGTCCGATACTGTATGTGAACTATGTCAATATGGTATATTGGAGTTTTTAAGCATACTTACATGTATAGTCGACTCCTTCTAAGTCGAACTTCCTCTAACTCGAACTAATTTTGATATCCCGTGAAAATTTGACTTAGAGGGAGTCGACTGTACTTGGCATCTGTGAAATCAGAGTGCCGCAAAAGTGGAATAATTATTACATATTTCAAATAAGGGTGACATGATCAAAAAAGATTCTAGAAGCCAAGCCGAAGACTGAAACAGCAAAAAAAAGAGTGTTCACTGTGTTCATTCCAAAGCTTAGATAGACAAAGCTCTTTTCTCTCTTCTTTCATGTCAGCGTATTTAGAGATCTTCGCTTAAGTAGTTACCAGCAGAAGTACTGTTTCTAAATTAGAAAATGTTTCCTTGGCGGTTCTTTATATTCTGTTGAAGATTTGAATCAATTTGGTAACACTTTAAATCTGTTACATTTTCTGTTTTTACTTTTCAATTTCCAAAATGTTTTACTCCTCAATTTCTTCATGAAATTGCTGTTGTTGTTGTACTCATAATGTAGAGAACTGCAAAGAATCTTCCACTTAATTTTGGTCAGTGAACTATGGAATTTTTTTGAATGCAGTAAAAACGGATAATTGCGTGTGGCAGATTGTAAGCTCTCAATGAAAAATAATAAACATTTTATGTGGACTATGTCTTAGCAATCTTTCAACAATCTTTAACGAATTTTTATAGCTCCACTTGCCGGATATGAGATATCCATCCGGGCTTATAAATTGAAACAGAAGCTTCAGAGCACACATACCATTCAGAACGATCTAATGAATTAACTCATTCGTGATTAATTTGTTAATCATATTGGAACCAAAAGTCTTATATGATCTTCTGTCCATAAACCACATGAAGTACTTGAACGCAATAAGCCGCTGTTGAAGTCGTATGCCGCTCTGTCAAAAGTTCGCTTATTTATAAACGTATGAGAGTGAACACAAAGATTTCGTTGCCGTTGTCGCTCGTCATTGTCGTAATGGTTGGGAAATTGTTAACTTTTATCGCGCGACAAGTTTGACAGCTGCTTACTACGTACGACTGCCACAGCGACTCATTGTGTTCGAACAGTAAACGGGTTGCTTACAGATCGTGATGCCTAATTGACAAGAATTGTTTATTGTATGTCAACGTCTTCTCATCATAATGACAAAAGAAATTAGCAGTTCATCAGATGTCAAGCTATTTCATTGAAATTTAAATTCTGACCTTTAGTTGACACTCAGTTCTGAGCATGACGTGTGGACGACATACGCAATTGTATGTTTGAGGAAGGAGAGAAATTATTTCTTGTCACTGGGTGAACATTCTGATCATGGAAGTGATCTGCCTTAAAAACTCACGAGAGTTGCAATAATGAGAGGGAGAAGCAAATTATCCATTGCACTGGATAATCAATGATCATATGTAGGCAGATGTCAGTGAGTTATTAGCTTCAGAATATGAACTAAAACTGAATGGATAATAATAATAATAATAATGGCGGCGGTACAGTTCGAGGTAGACCTTGACGTAGCTTCTCAGCAACCACTCGTGTTGTGCGTACTATTGTTCTCTCACGAGTGGAGGGGACCTACTGTTTAATGCCGACTCCGAACGGCGAGATTGAGAAGCTTTTTTTAGACAGTTGTACTCTTTGAGCAACGTCAGTGATTCGAAAGAGGAGGAGCCGTAAAAAAATTTTAGGTATTTTTTCGGGAATTGATTGAAGGGTGCCCTTGCCACTGGGTCGCGGCTCACTGAGGTCAAATGTTGGGTCCATTGTGCCAAAGGCGTGTTTAACCATGGTAGCATATACAGGGTGGCCCATCTAGTGTTTCTTTTTTAAATTATATGTTATTTAGATACTGACAGCTGCTTCCTCTCGAAATCTTGACAGAAAGTCAGTACCATACCTTCGCGGAAAGAAATGATTCGCTTTACGCTTGAACAATGTTGCCAAATACTGAAAAATTATTTCCAAAGTGAGTGCTGTGTAGTTTTTTGAAAAGAAGTTGTAGCCGAAATCAAACATCCACCGCTACTGCTGTACGCAGATTTGTGCAAAAAGTTCTTGAGCCTGGTATGCTAGTGGACAACACTCATGGTCCCCGTCGTCTTACGGTGCGCACAGATGTGGCTGCTGTGGCCGAGAGTGTGAGACTCAATTCAAAAACATCAACTCGCCATCGATCTCAACAGCTCAACATTTCACTCACTAGCCTGAGGAGAATTCTGCACAAAGATCTCGGATTATTCGATAACAAGATCCAAGGTGGACTCAGCAATTGAAGACACGCTGATAACGACCATCCGCTTCGTTATCGCTTCGAAGTTTGGGTTGCTCTAAGGAGGAGGTACAGACGATCAGAGAGGAGTACAGATGGATCAAAAACTGAAGAAGGAACTGGAGCAGGTGTTTTTAGACCCAGGACAAAATACTTCGAATCCATGGGCAAATGTACCAGCATCTTTCAAGCGGAAATTTATGCCATAGATAGATGCGTTCAGATCAATCTTGAAAGAAATTATACCATTATACCCATTTAACGGTCGCCATAATCGTCCTACCGAGAGGACTATGCAGTGTGGTGGATAAATTTGAGTCGGACAGTCGAGCCGCTATTATGGCACTAGACTACTACCGCCAAAGCTCGTATAGGAATGCTTGCAAAAGCTCTAAGAGTTGAGTAGGAGAAACCGAGTAAAAATCTGCTGAATACCTGGCAAGGAAAGGAGCATCAGAACCCTTCATAGGCCCTGAACCTTTCTGCGCTGTGGGAGACCATCTCCTCAGAGAAGAATTCAGGGAACTAGAGAGAAGGGATTGTGGGAATTGTGGACGCCGTGGCGTAGTGGATAGGTGCGTCGCTCGAGGCCGTCGGTTCGAATCTCGAAAAAAAAACTTCAAACATTTTTTCACGGGTCCACCTCTTTCGAGTCACTGACAATGCTCAAAGAGTATAACTGTCTAGAAAAAGCTTCTCAATCTCGCCATTCGGAGTCGGCATTAAACTGTAGGCCCCCTCCGCTCGTGAGAGAACAATAGTACGCACAACGCGAGTGGTTGCTGAGAAGCTAGGCCCAGGTCCACCTCGTACTGTAGCGCCGCCATTATTATTATTATTATTATTATTCGAAAGAAGGAATCGGACAGAAAATTAGGCTCATGGCATGAAGCAGGCCAAGTAAGCCCAAGGACAGCGAAAGAGATTTGAAGCATGCATCAGTAGTAAGTAAGAACTGACTGAATGAGTAAGAACAACACTCGTATCCTAGCAAGCTTTCTGGAAGGACACTGCAGACTCAGAAATTCCAGAACATATTCTGGGATTTTGTGAGGCACTAGCCTACAAAAGAAAAAGATGTCTGGGCAAGTACCAACTACCAGAAGAAGAAAAATAATCTTTTCTGACGAGGCGCATTTTCATCTCGACGACTACGTTAACAAACAAAATTTCTGCATCTGGGGCTCAGAAAACACAAAACCCGCACGTTATAGTCGAGAAGCCAATGCATCCACAGAGAGAGAGCGACAGTTTGGTGCAGATTGTGGAGTGGTGGCATCATTAAACCAGTTTCTTCGAAAATGAGGCTGGGAGCAACGTTTCGGACGTGTTGCAGAGCCATGTTTACCGATTTTTTTTTTACAGAAATTGAAGACATGGATTTGGACGACCTCTGATTCATGCGAGATGGCGCGCCATGTCACACAGCCACTGCCACAATCGATGTTTTGCGCACCAAACTCTCAAATCGTGTTACCAGCCGCCTTGGGGATGTCAGTTGGCCGCCTCGGTACTGCGACTTGGACACTTTTGGGTGGGGAATCAAAGGAAAATTGGGGTGACAGAATATGCTACTGCGAAGCTAGCCGAGGCAGCCATTTGAACGATGTTGTATTTCATAATTAAAGGGAATGTTTGTTCTCACTAACAAAGCCATAATACATGGCATTAATTTTGTTAATTTTATTGCATTTTTAAAAAGAAACTTGTATTTATTGGGCGTACTCTGTTTGTGGACTCCTGGTGAGTGCCACAATCCTCCAAAAGTCCTTAAGGTTTGATGGTAATTGGAGAAAAAAGTTTAACAATGAATTGTACTGACTGACTCACCTGTATGCCTGAAACACAATTCTCCGTTAGTTCTATAGCTTCTGCGTTACGGCACATTTTGAAAACACAATCCGTATTTATCAGCTGGATTCCCTCCTCAAATTTTTCAATGAAACATCAAAACATAAACACGAAAACGGAGAAGTCTCAATTTGTATAGGATGTGTCAAAACGGACAAAAAAGTTTCAATGAAAGATTTACGTGAGAGAATGCGTTGTTTACGTTAATTACGTTGCTCTCATTGCTCTTACAAGCATCAGATTGCCAGCACAACGCGGAATTTCAGGCTGTGCCATTATATTCCGTGTGTTCAAAATGAAACGTCACTCGAAGGTAGCAACAACGCAGTATTGTGTTTCAGACATTACAGATCGAGCGTCAAGGACGAGAAAAGTGCATTGGCACCGAATTCGGACACATAATCGGACAACAGGTACCGATGACAGCGACTTTTACGTGAGAAGACGTAACCAACTCGACGTTTGGCACTGGAGGCAACTAGCAATGGATCTGAAACCTGATTGTCTTCTAAATAAGAAGAAGAAGAAGATTCGGATGTAAGCGGACATCAGGCTTACCTCAACATTCTTGGACAATTTTGTAATACCACAGTTTTCGGATTGTTTACTAAGCAATCAAAATTTTTAAAAACAAACTTGTATTTGGCCCGCCCTGTATATACGCATTACAGTCTGCGGTGGACTTAGGTCTACCTTTTTGGGTTAAGTGTGGCTGTCACTTGAACCTCAGCTGATCTTTAGAATTGAGGCTTCTTTTTCTAAAGATCAAGGCTATAAAATAATTCTTTTGAAGATCATAGCTTATTGATCAATAGCGTTTCCAGAATATGACATAAAAACATATTTTGAAAATAAGTGATTCATAAACCGAAGAAACAGATGAGATTGCAAAACTTGCCTGCCACGAATTATGGCCCGACATGTTGACAGATTTACTCAGGCAATAACCTTTAACATTAAAGAAGTCAGTCGAGAGTTTCATGGCCCATTTTACCGGTTGAGATTAAGAACATTATTTATTGGCTTCAAAATGTTTTCAAGGGTTCACAGGCGGCATCTTTGATCTGGAAAATTTATCTCCATCGATTGAATGGGTAACACATTTACGAGTAAGTCTTCAGCTGACTAATGAAAGAGTCAGCACTTCCCATTGCTTTTTTACATAAATGACAGGTGCAAAGAACTGTCAAAACGACTGTCAAATGCAATTTATGCGGCACTATTTCTCTTTTACACATGATCTGTCACAGTGTTTAGCCACTTTAATTGAGCGAAACAAAAATCACTGGAACATAGTAAAAGTGTTATTCTCGGCGGATGACGAGTGAAGTCATTTTAATTTTGTAATCCGTACCAGCATAAAATAAACACACACACACGTCCAAACAGACATCAGAGAATCACTTTGAAAATACAAAATATGTGTTCGATAATTGCTCACCGTTTATAGTGGTTAACGCGAAACTATTTAATGTTTTCCTTGACCTTTGTTCGGCGCGTTTTATTGTTTCCCGTCCCCATTACATGCGTTAATAAAAAGCTCGTTAATTATCACGCCACTCACACACACGCACAATGGAACAAGTGATCGAATCTGATGATTTTGAGTTGCACCGATGACAGAATCGACACTTCTTTTGACAAACTGCAGCCACACGCTAAATATCACTTTATAAACAAACAAAGCTACCTAATCGCACAAAGCCGTGACTCAGACCGGGATCGCGGGACCGTGTGATAGACGGGGAGCTTTTACAATTCTCCGGAAACTTGATCACGCTCAGACACTATGTGCCTTTTGTTCGTTCACAGCACGTATGTACGTGTGAAATTAATTTAAGAAGTCCATGTGTTGTATTAGTCTCGATCTTCATTTCGCACCTTCACAGATCAACGAACTCCGCTGTACTGATGAAACGCCAGAATGCTGCCGGCGAAGGGAGGGACACTGTTTAAATTCAGTTACCTGTTGATGTTTCCTTTATGGCGGCTTGTTTATGGTCTTGTCTGAGTATGGGTGCGCAACAAGTTCAAGAGTGCGTCGGAGCACCCTGTGTTTAGGGGTGGATTGATTGAGGTGTACCCAATTGATCTGTGTACCTGTCTATTTACACGTGATCACCAGCAGACAATGCCATTCAGGCGTTCGTCGCTTGCGCGTTATTGAGTTTTAATTGCTCAACAACGAGTCAGAGGTGTGGGAATGTACATAGTCGGAGAGGTCAATACCGGAGACTGTGGTGAACTTCTTTGACCCGAAAAACCCGACCGATCCGAGCACACAGTCACATAAATGGCTTGAAGATCGATAAAGAATGCTGTGGTGAGTCATTAGCACGTTGGGTTCGGCAGATAGGGTGATCGAACCGGTATTGAAAATACCTTGAGTTTGGGGGTGAATATCTTATCAATGTGCAATATTTAGAAATGATTGCGTGGGTTCTGTTTCATTTTGCACCTGAATTTTGCTGTTGAACTTGGCCTTAAGTCTAGACACTGGATGACAGATGGTTGTGTATGGCTTTACAGGGGTTTTCATTTTGTCTACTTAATTGCGCGCAACGAATATGACGTTAATCATATCGCATATCGTGCGGTATTTGCTGAAGATAATGTTTTCCGTGTTGACACAAATTAGCACTTCGTTGCACTCAAGATTCTACAGCAAATGACTTTGTTGACGTAGCTCTAGGCGGTATTTAATTCTTAAATTGACAAATCGCTGTATCTTGGCCCCCAAGAAACCAGGAAATATTAAATTAAAACTTCCTCACTTGATTTCAAGATACGCTCTGTAGCAATCCGTGGTGTCCTAACAGGCCCAAAGCCTTTACTTTACAACAAGCATTTTTTTCTGAAAACTTGTAAAGAAAAAAATGCAAAAAAATTTGCGAAATGCAGTACACGAACCGGACACTCGTGAGAGAACAATAGCACGCAAAACACAAGTGGTTGCTAGGAAGCTAGGCCTGGATCCACATCGGAAAAAAAGGGCAATGACTTTTCCATGGAATGTGAGGTATCTGTACAGACCGCACGCAGCAGATGAACTCGCGGAGACCCTAGTCTGACGTCACCGCCATCCAGGAAGTGCGGTGGGATGGGCCGAGCAAAAAGAGGATGAAAAACTGCGATATCTACTACGGTGATTGTTACAGAGAGCGAAGGCAGCGATTATTTGGATGTGGATTTGTTGTTCGAGGCAGACTTAGGCAAAAAGTCTTAAGCTTTAAGCGAGCGCCTCATAACAATCCGCATCAAGGCTGAACTCGGCAACATCAGCCTAATCTGCGCCCACGCCTCAACGAAGGACAAAGATGACGGTAGCAAGGATGACTTCTCTGATCTCCTAGAAAGAACGTGCGATCAATGCCCCAGCTACGACACCAAGATCGTTCTAGGAGATTTTAACGCTAAGCTGGGTAAAGAGGACATCTTTGCTAGAGTCATCGGTGTGCGACACCACGGCCGAAAACGGACTCAGGCTGGTGGACTTTGTCACGAGGCGGAACCTCTCTGTAGCTAGCACGCGGTTCCCGCACCTCAACATCCATAAAGGGACCTGGCGGTCCCCTGATAATTCAACCGCCAACCAGATTGATCACGTTGCGATCGACGTCAGACACTCCTCCAGTATTCTTGATGTCCGAACGTTCCGAGGCGCCAACATCGACTCGGACCATTTCCTTGTTGTAGCCAAGGTAAGGACATGGATATCGAGAGAACAACAGATTCGTCTATTGTTAGAGGAAGAGAACCACAGTTTGACGTGGATCTTTCCCTCGACAATCGCAACAGACTGCCCGGAACTTTGCCGATCGAGTTTCCCTGAAACTCTCCGAAAGTTTGAGGTTGTTGCTTTTCGACGTCAAACCGTGGTTGTCAACGAGTGCCGGCCGATTCACAGTCGTTACTGAGAATTTGAAAAAATCATTTCAGCAGACTGTAGAACGGCGATGAGGATGCAAATACCGCTGTCAGGCAGAATGTTCCACTCAACGCAACGGACGAGGATAGAAGAGAATACCGTCCCACGATCTAGACGAAGTCAAGATAGCGATATCGATACTGAAGTCTAACAAAGCTGCTGGTGCAGATAGTCTGCCTGCTGAAATGTTTAAAGCAGCTAGCTAGCCAAGCGGATGAAGAGAGTCTTGGTCTGCTCGAGTGAAAAGTTCTGCGCGACCTTTGGTCCTGTTTGCGTTGATGCCACTTGAAGGAGAAGGTTCAACCACGAACTGTATGGGCTGTACAGCGACATGAGTCTAGCCAGGCCTCTCCGGATCCAACGCCTAAGATGGCTAGGCCATGTAGAGCGTATGAACAACTTAGCTCCGGCCCGAAAAGTCTTCGACTCTGAGCCTGTGGGACAACGCAACATAGGACGTCCACGTACAAGGTTGCGCACACAAATCGAGGGGGACCTCGGACGATTTGGTGTACGAAACTGTAGACAGCTGGCGATAGATCGTGCTGGCTGGAGAGGCATGTTGGGTGAGGCCCAGGTCCTGAAACTATAGCGCCCTAAGAAGAAGAAGAAGTACCCGAAATTCCCCTTTTTGCTCTATATCGAATTCGGATTCACACGAGTTTTATTAACACATCTCTAATTTTGCACACCGCTGTAAATCATCGTTATTTCAAATAATTATACTACACACGTGTAATTTACACCACGTTCATTTCATAAGGCCCGAAAACTCGCAATGCGTCTGTTAAATTTTAACCTGAGAGCCCTTTACTGATTTCTCTAAATAAATAATCTTCCCGAAAACATATTTACCCTTCAGATATCCCACAGTTAGATTTCAATGCAGTGTTAAAAGTAATTGACTCATAAAACACTAAACCTTTCCGCTTTCTTTATTCAAATTGCAGCAATTATGGAGGTATTCTCCTACCTACTGCATCATTCAATTGGTTTATTATGGTTTTGGACTTGAAAGGTTGTGAAAATGGCGGTCGTATGTAGACTTTCATCAGGCACTGTATATGTACGTAGATATTACCACAATTATGGGCAGAGTCGAGGGAAATAACGTTTAAATTTGGACCTGACATTTTTAAAATTTCCCAAGATTCTCAAAGCTAGTTCCGAAAAAAAAACAAAGAAATACGTAAACAAAAAAAGTATTCAACAATTACGTCTTAATGTTTCATATGCGCGAGCTTATAGCAGCAACTGATCCCAGACCCTTCAGCACAGATGATGATTCCTGATTTGTTAGAGAGTCCTCCTGTTTGTTGTCTCAGATCTCCACGTGTCCTTCTACGCAATAAATGAAATAATATTTAATGAATAGCAGAAGATTGTTATAAAAATCACGTCGTAATTCATTCGATTACAAGTTGTAGTCGACCCTTTTAAATGATCTTTATAATTATCCTGGGATGTGTTCCGAAAAATCTTTCTTCAGTTGATTCGACCACTGGCAGCGTTCAGCGATCAATTTATTGATTTTATTCTTTCCATTTGCAAATACAGCGCCAATACTCTATTCTTAATTGCGGGAGGACTTTCACTGATCCAACACGGAAGGAAGAAAGTACTCTGCCTCTGAAATTATACTCCTAAAAACGATGCCTATTAAAGTTAGACTAAGTTGTGACATCCTTGGCTGTGAAATAAGAAAAAAAAAGTCATCAACCTTAGCCAAGACGTTTGTTCTTCGTTTAGAGGTTATATTTGAGAAACCAGTTGTTCAGACATTTATGTAAGTCAGTCTCGGCACGTGTAACAAACCGGAATGATACCAATCCACACGAGTAGTTAATTGCGTAACAAAGTTGAAATGTGAATTATGACTTCCTCGACCTCTGCTTTGGGTGAGCTTTTGGCACTAAAGTCGCGTTTGGTGCTAAACCATGTTAACGCTTGTGTCTGATGACATGTGCGTCTTGGGCATAATTGTTGGATTAATTTGTTGCCATGCAACAAGAAGCGAAAAGGTTTTTGGATTGCAAGCATCTGGGGTGAAGGTTGAAGTGGCTGAAAAGTGCACTTAGATCAGAGTTGGTTCATTCAAGCGGCTATAGTCAAGCGGCTATAGTCTACTAAGCGTATATTAAAGGATTTTTGTAGCTAGTTTGCAAGAAAGGGGAAAATGAGGAAGGAACAAATTTGGTATTCTATGAGACAAAGCCAAAAGAGTTAGCATCTATGAGCTACACCTGCTCGGCTCAGAAATGCTCCTCTCAACTGTGTCTTCGAGTCCCAATCTTCTTTTTCTGGCAAAAACTAAAGACCGAACCCTTCGAACCGACATCACGCAATCAAGGATGAAAGAAGGCTTGGATAGATTAAGAAAAACTGCGTATACGCTCTCCGTAAGGCTAGAGATTAAATTCAGTTCAGGCTTGAGCCGTTCGTGGTTGGGAGACCTAACAGTCTCTCATAGGGACAACAAATCCTTTATTAAATCATATTCTCTGACGGAGGCAGACATAAAAGAGGAGCAGCCGTACAAATTTTAGATTTTCGAAGTTGATAGATAAGAATTCAGTCCCATCCCAAGCATTCAGGACTATCTTTGCTTTTACGATACGAATAAACGTTTTTTTAGGTCTAAGGCTATATGCAGGGTGGGCCAAATACAAGTTTCTTTTAAAAAATGCAATAAAATGGACAAAATTAAATGTTGTCCATTTGTTATGCCTTTACTAGTAAGAACAAATATTCCGATAAACTATGACATACAACGTCGTTCAAGTGGTTACCTCTGCTGGCTTCGCAGTCGCACATTCTGTCACCCCAATTTTCCAAGAACTTGCCGATGGTTTCGGGTTGTAACTCACGGATTGCTTGGATGATATTGGGTTTAATCGTTTCCGGATTGTTGGCATAACAAAAAAGACCGGTATGGAAGATGATAGGACATCCTTCCGAATCCTGTATCACGCCTTTCGTATCCAAATAGAGGAAAACTTCGGGCGGTATAGGGCCGTTAAGGCGCACCTTCTCGTGGTACTTCATATTGGTGTTCAAATCGTAGCTCCGAGGAGGCCAATTGACATCGCAAAGACGGCTAATAACGCGATTTGGGAAAACGGCGCGCAAAAGATCGATTGTGGCATGGGCTGTATGGCATGGCGCGCCATCCTGTATGAACCAGAGATCGTCCAAATCCTTGTCAATTTCTGTAAAAAAAAAAATTCGATTAAAATGGTTCTGTAACGCCCACCGTTGACCGAAACGTTGTTCCCAGCCTCATTTTCAAAGAAAAGTGGTCCAATGATGCCAAAACTCCACAATCCGCACCAAACTGTCACTCTCTGTGGATGCATTGGCTTCTCGACAATAACGTGCGGGTTTTCCGAGCCATTAACCGGTTTTCCGAGCCATAACCGATGAAAGCGAGATGAAAATGCGGCTCGTCAGAAAATATGATTTTTCGACCAAAATCGTTGCCCAATTCAAGCTGCTTATTAGAGCAGCCCAAACTGTGAAGCGATAACGAAGGGGATGGTCACACGCCTTCAACTACTGAGTCAAATCGACCTTGTAAGCGAATAATCCGAGACCTTTATGCAGAATTCTCCTCAGTCTAGTGCGTGAAATGTTGAGCTGTTGAGATCGCTGGCGAGATGATGTTCGTAAATTGAGTTTCAGACTGTCGGCCACAGCAGGTACATTCTCACCCGTACGCACCATGCGACGACGGGGACCATGAGTGCTGTCCACTAGCGTACCAGTCTCACGAACTTTTTGCACAAACTTGCATACAGCAAACGCAGTGGGTGCTTCATTTCGGGCAAAACTTCTTTTCAAAAAACGCATCGTTTGTGCTACACAGCATTCACTTTGGACATAAGTTTTTAATATTTCCCAACGTTGTTCAAGCGTCAAGCGACTCATTTCGTTCCGCGGAGGTATGATACTGACTCTCTGTCAAGATTTCGAACGGGAAACAGCTGTCAATGTCAAAATAACCTATGATTTAAAAAAAAACTCTAAATGGCCCACCCTGTACATCGAATTTCGGAACGTTCCCATTGTTCGAAGCACGTCTGGTACTCGAGGGCCGGAATAGCCTTGAGAATGCTGAACCCATTTGAATAGCAGGAATGATACAGAAGGTATTACCATTCAAAGCAAGTTTGAGTTTAGGAGACAGAGTGTGATCAAGGGTTTCATTGTAACGGTTATTGACTGGATGACGCAGTTGGTTAAGTGCTTGCCCTAAGTTAGAGGGGTCCCAGGTTCGAATCCCAGGAAAAGCAAAGTTAATACGCTTTTATCCAGTTTTTCAAATCTGGTTCAGTCACCATTTGCCGATGGGATCAAATTAAGGGCACTATCACTGGAGCGGTCGATCAGTGATCAGAGTACTCTGACTGGGTATCACAATGAACCAAAATGGTCTAAGTGTGCTGATGAATTCACTAGTAGCCCCCTAACCTAACTTAACGGTTACCGCCGTCGCTTTTAAGCATTTCACAACCAAAATGATAACCAAATCATTGCATATCTTTGAAAATGTTTCATGACTCATCGTCTATTAGCTTAGATTTGAGAAAAAAAATTAAAAAAAAGTGAATTGCATCGGCCGGGAATCGAACCCGGGCCGCCCGCGTGGCAGGCGAGCATTCTACCACTGAACCACCGATGCTTGTGAAAATCATTGCTCCCTCACACAACTTCCAATTGGACTGTGTTCAGTAGTTAGTCAATGCCAATTGTTCAATTTAACAGCCATCACTCACCACATCCTCCCGCAACGAAGACCAGCCCCATTTAGTGTTTCAAATCATCCTCTGTGCCCTCATCAAGTCAAAACCAGCTTACAATTCAATTTGTGCCCACTCTTCTGCGAAGAATTAAATCCAACAAAAGACTTCCATCACGGTGGCGACGACGACGATCAGCCAGCACCTGGTGGCAGCTACTGCGTTTGAATAGATTCAAAATTACCGGAGAGGGGCACGCGAATCCAACCGAGCCAAGCGGCACTAAGCAGTGATCACGATAATTAATTGCCATCCCATGCCAAAGAATGGAATATTAAGTTTGATCTTTACATATGCCCAAGGCTAGCTGTCGACGGTGGAGGTCCATTAGACGGCCGTAACGTGGAGCCATTGATCAAACAATGATCTCGTCTAGAGGTGTTAGAGATCATCAGCAATTGACAGCCCGGCTGGCCAAGCGTGGACACATTTTGTAGACAACCCATCCGCGGCGCGCATGTTGAGCGCTGTATGGGTTAGGTGTAGCAAGGTAAAGCAAATATTTGCGCCGATAATGTTGGGTGAGATCATTACAAAACGCTCTGGTGGCATGTGGGCCGCTCCATATGCGAAGTCGATGTTTGCTGTCGTCTCCTTTGATGATACACGAGTGTGTAACGCCTGAGCCAATTTTCCGCTTACTTAAGCATCAAACGATGGAACATTTCGGAGACGTTCGTTCGGCCCGTGGGTATTTGTTTTTGTTTTTGTTTTTTGTTTTGTTTTTGTTTTTGTCAAGTGGACGGATGGGTGGTTATTACACTGACCTAGATAGGTCGGTCGCTTCGTCGGCGTCTGGTTGATGGTAGAATTGTCCTTGGTTTCGTTAGCTCGCTGGCTCGTTGGTTGGAGCGCTTGTGTTTTTAATGGACCAGTGCTGAATGCTTAAGTGCGCGAAAAGAAACCCATTTGCTAGGTCGGGTGTTTTTTGTTTTTGTTTTTTTTGTTGTGTGAGATTGTAGGTCAATGGCAGTAAGTGGGTCAACATTTGAGGATGTGACCTAAGAAATGGAAAACAAGATGAACATTCGAGATGGTTTTTGGCAGAATTAATTGCGAGGGATATGACGTGCGTTGATTCATTCGTGGGAGTTCTTGGAACGAGGTCAGCACTCTTAAGGCGCGATCTTGTGCGAATTTTCATGTCAATTACGATCGGCAACTAATGTGTATGACCTTGGTTCCGTTTTTGATCATTCCCAGTGGATGGCTAATGGATCATTCCTGTCAAATGATTTTCGTGGCCATGGAGTATCTGAAAATTGGAGTCAAGTTCTCGTTTTGCAATAAATATTCTCATACATTGTGGAACATATTTTCGTAACGATATTAGGTTAGGTTTGGGTGCCTATCACGGGAAAAGACCCATTTAAAAGATGATTTGGTTTATTGTGATCTCAGTAACCGGTAGTTGTCTGCAAAAGTCTACCAAAGTCCTACAGACCGATCAGCCTAACATCGTTTTTTCTCAAAACAATGGAAAAGACTGTGGATAACTACATAAGAGATGAAGTGCTACACGCATCCCCTCTTCATTACTGTCAGCATGCTTACAGGGCAGACAGATCCACAGAAACTTCACTCTACCAACTGACAGAAGCTAAAGAAAGCGCCCTTGATGCGAAAGAAATAGTTATATGCGCTTTCTTGGATATTGAAGGAGCATTTGACAACACCTCCCATGATGCAATTGTTCGGGCTCTGGACAAAAAGGAAGTAAACCACACAGTATCGAAATGGATGTATGAACTCCTGAGCACAAGATCAGCGGAGAATCACACACCAGGAGGCATAATAAAAGTCGACACAACAAGAGGATGCCCACAAGGAGGAGTTCTATCTCCTCTCATGTGGAGCCTAGTTGTAGACGAGCTTTTAGAGATACTACCTAACCATGCCATCAGATGTCAGGCATATGCCGATGACATAGTAATCATAGCCAGAGGAAAAATGGAGGAGACCCTATGCGATATTATCAAATGGGGGCTAACTTTAACTAAGAAATGGTGCCCGTCGGCTGGGCTAAGCCTAAATCCGGCAAAAATTATCATATTACCTTTCACAAGAAAACGGAAACTGGAACGACTAAAACCAATAAGTCTGTCGGGTACAACACTGACTCCGGTAAAAGAAGTTAAATATCTGGGAGTAATATTGGACAGCAAGCTCATCTGGAGAAAACATACAGAAGAGATAACCAGGAAAGCGACGCGTGCTCTGATGATTTGTCGAAGCTTGGCGGGCAAATCCTGGGGATGCAGTCCAAGTATTCTAAGATGGATGTATATCTCTATTGTTTGACCCACAATAACCTATGATGCAATAGCATGGACCAAGAGAACGAATCTGATCAGCGCGAGGGAGACACTCAGCAAAGTTCAAAGGTTGGATAGGTAAAGACAGGTGCATTACATCGAGGCAATTCGACGCACTAGTCAAAAAGCTAGCACTCCTGGCCATTCCGAAGGATGACGTGTTTAGGAAAATCAATTTCCAAAAGAAATTTACTAGTAAGCTCAGCACCAAAAGGGACTGGAGCAATGAATCCATGGTCCACAGACTGAGCAGCAACACGGTAAAATGGTATACAGACGGATCAAGAACTGATAAAGGAACTGGAGCAGGAGTTTTTGGAGAATCAGAAGTCGAAAGTGATGATGAAAAAGAATTTGAAGCAGAGGCTGCAATTCGAGCACTAAATATTTGCCTACAATGAGCTGAAGAAAATGATGCTTTACATTTTAGCTCTGGAAAATATACGACAGTCTGCTGTGGAAAAGAATTCTGCGTCGAAAAAGACATAATCAAAAGTGTCCCAATTTAAAAAAAAAAACAATTAAAGTTTGAATTTTTTTATTGTTATGAATTAAATTAAATTATCAGTTTTGGTCTGCTTACCAATTGAAAACACGTTCTTTTTACAATACTATTCTGACGTTTTTAACTTTTTGTCTCATTTTTGGCACCTACAATTTTTTGACTCGATTATTGCAACAAACTCAATAAAAGCAACTGCCCTAATTTCTATTAGTTGCTTTTATTGAGGTCGCACTGTACATGCTGTCATCGAGAAAGGACGCACAACATCGACGACTTGGCCAGAAGGTCACCATAGGCAGCTATAACTTTGAGGTAGTTAAGGACTTCGTCTACCTCGGCTCTGCAGCAAACAGTATAAACAACATTAGTACCGAGATCAAACGCAGAATAACTCTTGCCAACCGCTGTTTTTTTGGGCTCAAAAGGCAATTGAGTAGTAGAGCCCTCTCTCGGAAGACCAAGTTGACTTTGTATAAGACTTTGATCATCCCAGTCCTGCTTTACGGCGCAGAGGCACGGACAATATCCCAAGCGAATGAAGAGCCTCTTGGTCTTTTCGAGAGAAAAGTTCTGCGCGCGATCTTTGGTCCTGTTTGCGTTGATGGCATTTGGAGGAGAAGGTTCAACCACGAACTGTATGGGCTGTACAGTGACATGAGTCTAGCCAGGCGTCTAAGGATCCAACGCCTAAGATGGCTAGGCCATGTAGAGCGTATGCACAACTTAGCTCCGGCCCGAAGAGTCTTCGACTCTGAGCCTGTGGGACAAGGCAACAGAGGACGTTCAAGGTGTACAAGGTGGCGCACACAAGTCGAGGGGGACCTCGGCCGGCTTGGTGTGCGAAACTGAAGATAGCTGGCAAAAGATCGTGCTGGCTGGAGAAGCATGTTGAGTGAGGCCCAGGTCCACCTCGGACTGTAGCACCTTAAGAAGAAGAAGAAGAAGAACCAGGAAAAGCTAAAATTATAAATGCAGACCTCAAAGTGATCTTTGATACAAATTAATAAGAAGAAAAGAAGTGACAAAATAACAGAAAAATAAAATTCAGTGAGAGTTATTCCATTATCAATTTGATTTCTGTGGAATGTGGACCATTCGATTTCGCGTACACAGTCATCTACGCTTTCTCCCACATTCGTCTTACTCATAGCCAAAAATTCTTTGCTTTAAAGCATGCAAAATGTGGTCAGAAGTTGTTCTTATCATTTAGCGATGATCGCCATACAAAAGTAAGATCAGTTTTCTAGTCCATGAGTCGAAATTTAGACCTAAATCAGCAAACAAAAGTGACATCACTAATTTTTTAGAACGATCTTCTCCTATCTTGTTGAGCTTCTACGAGAAAGTGAATTCTGAAGCAGCATAGAATACAATAAAAATTGTTGTAGAGCTATGACATTTGTAGTGTTAAAATGCTGCTCTAATTCTGCGATAAATTGTCGTTTCCAAACTCGCGTTATGTCAAAGTAATCTCACAGCGGCGTTACAACGCGCTCCGTGTGACGAAGCCTTTAGCTGATGGTGTAATTTTGGTTACCCACCGGAGTTAATCTTCTTCACACTCAGTCGCTTGTAATACAAACGCCCTGATGTATCTGATCAATAAAAAATGCACTATTTCCTCACACAAATTGGCACTCAACTCAAAAAGGTGTCAAACTAAATTTTATCTATTTTTTTTTAATTCCACTTAGGCCTACAAAGTTGTGACTCAACAACTCAATGCAACCGTCTATGGAATGAAATTACGGCCGTATGAATTTTTAATTAACCGACAAGCCCGTCGATGAACCATAAACTTGTGGGACCCAATCTCCAGCATCAGTGTGACATGAGTCTTCACTTTTGGTATCGCCACACATTCCTTGCCCCATAGATCGAACTGCCTGATCGAGCCGTACGATCTGATCGACATATGTCAGGCTCTGCGGCGCACTGGAAAGCTGCAAAATATTTCACACGACTTAAGTGAGTTCGGATGTTTACAAGCAACTGCATGCGACCAGCATACTTCGGTGCGGAATGTCAAGCACGACCGAGTTACAAATTGCAACATTGTTGAGTGTTAGATGCGATCGACGGGCCACACTTTGGTTCGATTATTTGTCGAAGTGTAACATTTGACGACCGATGTCTCCCGATTTTTATGGTCTTAGGTGCGGTATACGTCGTGTACCAATGCAGTCATCTACCAGAAAGGTTATCCGTTGCAAATACAGTTCATGCTTTAATAGAAAAATTAAATGTCTCTGAAGGCTGAAACTAAAGAAATTAGAGTATGACGTGTGAAAAGATTTTACTTTGCCATGGAATTGGTTGGTTGGACGATAGCAAGAAATATTTCAATCGATTGTCTGAAGCTAAGCCGGTGATTGTTCACAATGTTCACGACTTGACAGCCTCTTAATACAGGCAGGAACACCGTCTCCTTTTGAGGATTAACACTGTTGGTGCACTCGGAGGTGCTAAGCAATCTTTTTGAAAAAATAAAAGCAAATGAAAGACGGTTGCTGTGGTAAGAAAATTTCGAAGGCAATTGATCAGGACAAATAAACTGGAATTTATGATTTTGGTTGTTGCTTTTGCTTTGCGAATTTTGCGTTTTCGAATAGGTCCTACCTGCGTGCGATAAGGGCCGGAATAGTTCACCTTGGAGTAAAAATAGGATTTTTCGCTATCATTTTAGAGTGTGAGAACATTACGAAACGAGTTTATTGTTATTTTATTCTGCACCACATGCGATAAATGATAAAGCAAAATGGCATCTATAATGGCCGTACGGAAAATTAATAGAACTGAAGTGAACGGATGAATAAAAATGATAAACTGTGGCAACGACAACCGTTTCGCTTAGTTTCGTTAAGTTCGTTCACTTTTGCCTACTTAAGCGATAGCGACTTGAATCACTCTCTATATGTATGCAAATCTTAGTTGACAACTGAATTCTCTTTAACTTTCTATAAGCAATTATGGACATTTTTGAAATTTTACGATACTTCTGGTGACTTTTCGTTTTGACATAATCTTAAGTTTCCGTTTCGGCTACTATAGTTGACCTCTTTAACTATCGACCATGGTTTACTTAGACACAGTCCTAGATACTGAAGATCTTACCGTTATGAAGCTGCAAAGATGAATCAAAATTGTGTGAATGTACAGGGTAGGCCAAATACAAGTTTCTTTTTCAAAATGCAATAAAATTAACAAAATCAAATTTTTTCCATTGGGCGCCGTGGCCGTGTGGGTTTCTGCGTCGACCAATATGCACTAGACTAGGTTCGAATCCCAGCTCAGACAAACAGTTATTAAAATTAAATTAAAAAAATTAATTAAATTAAATTAATTAAAAATTAAAAAAATTGTTTACAGCTCCATGTCTTTCGAGTCACTGGCAATGCTCAAAGAGTATAACTGTCTAGAAAAAGCTTCTCAATTTCGCCGTTCGGAGTCGATTATTATTATTAAATTTTGTTCATGTACTATGGCTTTATTAGTAAGAGCAAACATTCCCATTAATTGTGAAATACAACGCCGTTCAAGGGGCTGTCTCGGTTTCGCAGGAGTCCATTCTATCACCCCAATTTTCCAAGACCTTGATGATGGTTTCGGGCTGTAGCTCACAGATTGCTTGGATGATTTCCGGACTGTTCACATAACATCAGTCATTCCCGGTTCCCCACAAAAAAAAGTCCAAAGAGGTTAAATCGCAGCTCCGAGGCGGCCAATTGACATCGCCAAGACGGCTGATAACACGATTTGGGAATTTGGTGCGCAAAGATCGATTGTGGCATGGGCTGTATGGCATGGCGCACCATCCTGCATGAACCAGAGGTCTTCCAAATCCTTGTCTTAAATTTCAGTAAAAAAAAGTTGCTTAACATGGCTCTGTAACGCCCACCGTTGATCAAAACATTGGTCCCAGCCTCATTTTCGAAGAAAAATGGTCCAATGATGCCACCACTCCACAATCCGCACTAAACTGTCAAATACATTGGATTCTCGAAAATAACTTGCGGGTTTTCCGTTTTCCGAGCCCCAGATGCGGCAATTTTGTTTGTTAACGTAGCCGCCGGGATGAAAATGCGCTTCTTCAGAAAAGTTGATTTTTCGTCCAAAATCGTTGTCCAATACAAGCTGTTCTAAGGCATAAACTGCGAAGCGATAACGAAGCAGGTGGTCGCGTGCCTTCAATTGCTGAGTCAATTGGACCGAATAATCCGAGATCTTTATGCAGAATTCTCCTCAGGCTTGTGCGGGAAATGTTGAGGTGTTGAGATCGATGGCGAGTTGATGTTCGTGAATTGAGTCACACACTCTCGGTCACAGTAGCCACATTCTCAACTGTGCAAAGTGCGACGTGCGACGTGCGACGACGGGGACCATTAGCATACCAGTCTCACGAACTTGTTACACTTTTGACTACGTACAGCAGTCGTGGGTGCTTCATTTTGACCAAAACTTGTTTTCAAAAAACGTACTGCTTGGGCTACACAGCACTCAGTTCGGAAATAAATTTTCAATATTTCCCAACGTTGTTCAAGCGTAAAGCGACTCATTTCGTTCCGCGGAGGTATGATACAGACTCTCTGTCAAGATTTCGAGCGGGAAATATCTGCCAGTGTCAAAATAACCTATGATTTAAAAAAAACCACTAGATAGGCATTGCTAAATGTGTGCAAAAATCGGGATGACGAAATGTCCTCCAAAAATGTTCTTCTGACCAACTTAAGCGTGATTTCAAAATCCAACGTAACATTTGTGCGTCTCACATAACGTTGCAACAATCAGCATCAATCAGTGCTTGACATGGTACGAACAACGAAATCGCAGACATGAACCTGCCCGCGGAACATCTGTCCAAGAAAACTGTTAACTTAATTCCAAAGCAATTACAAGCTCTCACTTTGGTGCGACAAACTAAACTCGAAAATGTCAAGTTTAATCCGCACAAAACACCTAAACCTGCCTCCAGGCGTTACGCGTATAAGGATAAGTCCAAAGCACAACGTAAATCAACTCCGAAACATGGCCGGCAATTAGTTGTTATAATTGCAGACCAAGAACCATTCATGAGTCCAAGAATAGAGCTTTGGGATTAATAAAAAAAGCACTAATGAAGACCTTGCACGTAATCCACTGCTGACGCACTTCAGCCACGATGAAGCGATTCAAAGTGTTTCCCACACCCCATCTCGGCACCTCCGAAGATCTTTGTACATGTAAATTATTTCATTTTTTCTCGAGGCCGTCTGTTGACCTCGTTCTACTCAAACAAATGTGAAAAAAATGAAGAAAAAAGCACTCTTATCGTTGTCTTCTCCTTTTATGCACGGGTGCCTGGACAAGATTCAAAAAGGAATAAAAGTACTGAACAGCGACCGACGCGACGTCTAAAATGATGCGTACGTGAAGCTCACAAAAAAGATACGAGTGCTAAAAATGAATTTTACACGCACAACAGACGCGTGTGGACTTTTAATTTAGACCCAGAGACGCTGACTGAGAGAGGGCTGCGCCTCGGGCTGCCCCCATGCACCTCTCTCATCGTCCGTCTCCAAAAGGCGCACACTGTAGGTCGCGGGGTCTGTACATGAGGAAATCACTCATGAGCATGTGGCTTGCATAGAATGAAATATATCTCTTTGTATACAGAATCTGTCTGGCAAATTTAAATGTGTCAGAGAATTTGTGAGTGATTAGTATTTGAAGTTCGTCAAGCAATTAAATTACTTCCTGGTCTGATCGGCGGAGGACTTCACAGACTCACGTTCGACGAATACCGACGAGATGTGCCTATATTTACCCGCGGACGTATTCAGTTGACCGGGCGATTAGCCTGGATCGAGTGATTGATGAGAGGAACAGTCCCTAATGAGGTGTGGGTGGCGCACACCTGCTATTGATTAGGATATCGCTCGAGTGGTTCTGCAAGAATCTTTTCAAACGCGGCTTAACTGGGGAAACGTGTATTTTTCGCAAAGTAAGCACTTCAGCGCTGATGGCTGGGTGGAATGCGAGGTTTGGAGGGGTCTTAAATAGGAAATGAATCTACAACTTCGTGCTGTACTCAGTTGAAGGCATAAATGCAACGCAATGTTTTGCCTGGTTAATTTTTTCCAAGGAGCAGCGAACACACCCTTGAAAATGATCTGTCATTCAGTTGATAGCGAAAAGGTTGTGATGCTAGTGATGGCTTAATTCTTTGAGTCATTCAATGAAATATTTGAATTGGCGAGCAATTGGAACATTTTTTTGGCGTTTTGACATGATTTTTATGAGAGTCTCTGCGTCTTTTGACAGTTCATGTGACACTTGAGTTATTTTGATGTTTCCTGAGAGGTCTCTCTCTCTCCATTTGACAAAAGCTGAATAACTTGTTAGTCACTGATCAAGTTATGTTGCCTTTTGAAGGCAAAAAAAAACAAAACAAAAGACAGACGTTGAAGTAACAAACTCCAATCGGGGATGCGTTCACCAACTGAGTTGCATTCCCTCTTTATTCCTTCATCTCCATAAACTCACATTCGCTGTACAATTAACCAGACAACGCAAAAAAAAGAACTTGGACTTCCAGAAAAGGTAAACAGACGCACGCTCAGTGATCATTACCTCAGTCAATCGCCGATCAAATTACTCAATTTAATCTCGACCACGTTTCCTTAAGTTCTTTTTTTGTTGCGGTTTTTTTTTGTTTGTCTTTCATTTTGCGTTACGTTTGACCACATAAGGAACACGTCTCGAGGAATGCAATCGATATAATCAATTCGATTGGATACATAAATAAATTACCGCACTGACTAGCTTTGGGGTGTTATATCAGCCTCGATGAGATCTTGTTTAAGGAAAGCCTTAAATAATTGGGGCACACCTTGTCTGTAATTACATAAAAATACTATCAAGCTTATGAGATGAACTAGTCTTGTTTTAGATATAATTCAGTGCGCACAAAAGATGGAAAAGACTAGAAGGATAGCTTTAGCTGCGTGAGTGGAGCTAGCTAGTGAAAGTTCTCAAGGTTGCTTCTGTCTGGAGTTGAATGATTCAAGACGTTTAAAAATTACTTTCTATGGTCGGTGTTTGTGTGCATAATTAAATATTTTCTGAAATAAATTTGCCAAAATCTTTAGCGATCTTTTAGTAAATAGTCAGTTAGCTCTACAGGATGAACTTCCGGCAAAATGATGGATTTGAAAGTACAGGGTGGTCCATCGAGTGTTTATTTTTTTAAATCATAGGTTATTTTAAAATCACTTGAGAACCAGTTGGAGCCTTCTATGAAGCGAAGTATATTTCCAAAAGGCACCTCACTGAGGTCGCAGAAGAAGCAGGCTTCTAAGTTCAGACGTACAGGTATTACATATTAGATGAAGACCTTTCTCCTCATACTTATCGTCCAGACAATTTCTGCAGAAGACATTTGAGAAGAGGTCAATTGTTTTGACTTGCGTACCGATGAGCAAGAGTCTTGTGATGACACTAGTCACTGTACCAATTTCTGATCTGTTATTAAAAGACAAATTTTTAAAGTGATTTGGATTTAGTTTTACCCCCATCAATCTGATGGTGTGACGCTTTGTGCCAGTCCCAGCTCCTTTTTTTTTTTTTTTTTTTTTGTCGTATGTTTTTGTGAGAGCCCAGCTCCTTTGCTTGTCTGTTGAATTGATCCTTGAACGGATTCTGAGACTGAAGTCTGGGATACAATCTTTTTAGCAAAGTACCTTCTCAAAAATGTTGTATTAGAAACACAATAATAGCAATAGCCAGTTAAGTACTTTTTTAAAAACGTTTAAAAATCAAAACCATGATCAAATGAAATAAATGTTTGCTGCTTGATGTTACTGATGAGTGTAAATTATTGAAGAAAACAAGCTCACACCACTCCAAACTTCTCTTCTTCAAACCTTCTGATGGCGAGAAATAAACATACGACGGATTAAAGTCATGAGAATTAACCATTTAACCGACAAGTTAGCTAAGTGCTTGTGAATAAAGTAAAGCGCGTGATGAGTGAGGCATTCGACACGTCAAAAGGTGTCAAAACGTAATTAGAGGTGCGACCAGAGTGCTTGCTTACTCGTTACCATAGCTTAATTGGATTCAGCACTTTGTTGCATAAGCGTTTTAAAATGTTTAAGATTTCACTTTTTTAATATCGCACAAAACCACTGCGAGCGCTTAGTTACATTAACAACATTGTGAAGGAAGACTTGAGTCGGACATTGTGGGACTTGACTCGCTTGACCCATAGAGTCTATCATCTATGGCGTCCAAAACAAAAAGCATCCAAGTTTAAGGTTTTATTTATCTCAAATTCTCAAGTCAAAGGAGTGTACGGATAAAAGGAACGGTGAAAGGAAGGATAGGAAGGACTTTGGCTTACATTTCTTTTAATTTTTTTTTATTGTTGGAGGTTTTTGTAATACCACACTGGGGCACTCAGACTCAAAAACTGGTCCATTGTATTGTCAGGCAGCAACCTACTGTCAATGGAACTTCGGAAGACCAGCAGGCTCTTCTGTGATGAGGAGCCTACATCATCAGCTCTCACCTCATTAGCACCAAATAACTGCTACCTGATCCGAGCAAAGGCGGGACAATGACAGAGGAAGTGCTCTGCAGTGTCATCGTCTTCTCCACAGGTGTCACAGAGGCTTTCATGGCTTATGCCAAGCACAATTAGGTGCCAATAAGTTGTCTGCAGTCTTTTCTGTTAAAAGATAACAAGAAAGCCGCGGATTTATTACAGACGTTGTCTGTTGACTGTCTACATCCTGGAGAGTCATGCCACCTGCGGTTGTGCTCTCGAGAATTCCAATCATCGATGGAAGCCCTAACCAAGGACGCGGGCAGTCCCAGCGTAGGTTCAGGTCCTGAGAATGCCTCATCTGATCCTCGCCTAGGAATTTCATCGGCGATCTCATTTTCTGTTATCTCATGGTGCCCCGGGACCCAGACAATTCTTAGCGAATTTAAGCTACCAATGAAATTCAGAGAAGACTTGCATTCCTGAACTATCCTGGAAGTGGTTAAAGGGTCCTAGGCATAGCTTGGCAGTCGCTACAGACGCAAATACTTTGTCCCTTCCAACTGTTCTTCACAATATAGCTCGTAGCCATTAGGATCGCATAGGTTTCCGCTTGGAAAACGGACGCAAATTTACCTAACGAGGTGTGCAGTCTAAAGTTGTCCTTAGTCTTTGGTCATTTATTTTGTTGCAAGCACAATCAACTGCGTCTAACTTAAGATTCTACACTACACCCTTTCCAAACACTCGCAGTCTTCAATTCAGTTCGCTACTCCTGCGCTCAATAGTTCTCAAAGTTTTTGAAATCCCCATCATCCTTATACAACCAAAACAACATACTCCCGGTGGTATTTGCTCTCTTTAAACACTTGGGCATGCGCTCCATACCTTAAGTATTTTCTGTACGCGATAGAAGCAACCCCACAGCTGCATATCGTAGTTCTAAGTGCCATACCATCGAACCCCAGTTGGGTATGGCTTGCTAAACGATTTCTTATTGCTTAATTCGACATCACATCGTTCCCACTTCGGTGTGCATGTCAAGGATCGGATTCATTCTGTTATGACAACACTCCGCCACTGCATGGGAATCGTTAAATGCCTGAGATTCCCTCGCGAATGCCACCAATTACGAAATAGGATACCCCACATCCACCTCCATCGCATGCCTCATCCAAGAAAAGATTTATTGCCTCGGCCAGTAATGCAGGTGTCCCCACGACACTGACAATCGCAGCATAACCACCGAAATACTCACTCGAATTCTTTAACAGATTTCGCCGAATAACTCTGCGCCGAGAACACCCAGCAGCATTGCAGCAACCAGCCTCCAACGTGCTGCGAAGAACAAGGCCCGAGCCGACGCCGCCGCCGCAACTGCCACAACCACAGACACAACAGCAACCGATGCCAAAACGGGCGAAAACTACTCCTGACGGCTGCCTACTATCAGTCGCCAGCAACTTGTCTCCAAACAACTCTGAAAGAATGCCAATCACACAGCATATGGGCGGCGGGTACTGCATTTTTTTTCCTCTCCCCCGGCCAAAACCAGATGCAGAGGAATTCGTGCGCAGATATCGCACGTAGCCTTTGGGAGTTCGCAGGCGGCAGCAACCTCTTCAAGTGGCGCTGCCGTGCATTCCGTTCGAATTGAATTGCCCCCGAAACTGGGCAGAACCGAAATTTGTGTACTGACCAAACAGTAATGGACACAAAATTGGTTCTGACCATGTATGCGCTGCCCGAAGAATGCACGCAATCCGTGCGACAGCTAATGGAAGTGAATTGGTCCCAAGTCGGTCAAATGCTTCGAATACAAAGTTGACACTCGGGGAAGGAACCTTTGAGAGATTTATGGCAGCAAACGCGTGCAGCGAACAGACCACATGAGCTAGGCCACATGAGCTAGGGTCGGCAACGAACATCTGGATGCTTTACCCTTAGAGATCGCAGAGGTTCTACGATGCCCCAAGGCTCTATGTGAAGCGGAGATTGGAGTTTCCCAATTTGAAAAATCCATCAGTCCATCTGTCGAACATCTGCGATTGGCAGTTCAATGGCGATCCGATTTTGGCTCCTAAAAGAGCCCGAATCCGGGACAGGCGCCAAATATCGAAGCACTGTTATGATGCTGACTGTTTTGTGTGCAATTGGAATAGATGTGCAGCTGGCGTTGAATGATTTAATTTACGACGCACTTAAGTGATGAGAACGAACCATTTAATGGAGAAGTTGGATAAGTGGTTGCGAATAAAGTAAAGCGCGCGATGAATACGCCGATAAAGGCGTCGAAAGGTGACAAGATGTAATTAGTGGTGCGAACAGAGTTACGCTAGTTGGCGATTTATCGTTATTTAATGGTTGCCAGAAAGTCTTGGAGCTTTCACTTTTTTTACTGCACATTTGCATCGTCGAAGCGCAATGAGAAAGGTAAGTTACAACGGATAAAGTTCAAGTGAATGTTCGAATTTTGATGAAGTTACTTTCCAACAACTTGACTTTTAAACCAGAGAAACTCCGGTCTTCTTGTCGTGAACATTGAGAAAGGTTGGCAAAAGGAAACAAAATTTACCACAGAACAGGAAAACGAAAATTAAAATGTTAAGTTGGTCTACTAGAATAATTGTGTACAAAGGATGGGTCAAATATAAGTTTCTTCTTGATCAAGCAAATTAACAAAATTAAATTTTTTTCATGTACTCGTATTATGGCTTTATTAGTTAGAACAAACATTCCCATTAATTATGAAATGCAACGCCGTTAAAGAGGCTGCCTCGGCTGGCTTCCCCGTAGCGCATTCTGTCAGCCCAATTTTCCAAGACCTTGTTGATGGTTTCGGGCTGTAGCTCACAGATTGCTTGGATGATATTGGCCTTAAATGTTTAAATCGTTTCCGGATTGTTGGCATAACATTTGTCCTTTATGATTCCCCACAAAAAAAAGTCCAAGTCGCAGTTCCGAGGCGGCCATATGCCATCGCCAAGACGCCTGATAACACGATTTGAGAGTTTGGGGAGTTTGATCGATTGTGGCATTGACTATGTGGCATGGCGCGCCTTCCTGCATGAACCAGAGGTGTCTTCAATTTCAGGCAGAAAAAAGTCGGTTAACATGGCTCTGTAACGCCCACAGTTGACCGAAACGTTGTTCTCGACATCATTTTCGAAGGTAAATGGTCCAACCACTTAACAATCCGCACCAAACTGTCACTCTCTGTGGATGCATTGGCTTCTCGACATCGACAATAACGTGCGGGTTTCCGAGCTCCAGATGAGGCAATTTTGTTTGTTAACGTAACCGATGAAAGCGATATGAAAATGCGGCTCGTCAGAAATTATGATTTTTCGACCAAAATCGTTGTCCAATTCAAGCTGCTCCTTAGAGCAGCCCAAACTGTGAAGCGATAACGAAGCGGATGGTCGCACGCCTTCAATTGCTGAGTCAATTGGACCTTGTAAGCGAAAAATCCGAGATCTTTGTGCAGAATTCTCCTTAGGCAAGTGCGTGAAATGTTGAGCTGTTGAGATCGCTGGGGAGATGATGTTCGTGAATTGAGTCTCACGCTCTCGGCCACAGCACAGCAGCTTCATTTCCATCTGTGCTCACCGAATGATGACGGGGACCATGTGTGTTGTCCAGTAGCATACCAGTCTCACGAACTTTTTGCTCAAACTTGCGCACAGCAGTGGCGGTGGGTGCTTCATTTTAGCCAAAACTTCTTTTCAAAAAAACGCACTGTTTTGGCTACACAGCACTCTCTTTGGAAATAAGTTTTCAATATTTCTCAACGTTGTTCAAGCGTAAAGCGACTCATTTCGTTCCGCGGAGGTATGCTACTGACTGTCAGGATTTCGAGCGGGAAACAGCAGTCAGTGTCAAAATAACGTATGATGTAAAAAAAAAACACTAGATGGCCCACTCTGTATATGGGATAAAAGCCTCGTCTCTCTTACATAGGTCTCTGTAGACCCATCCTGAAGACGTATTTCTTCCTTCCCGTACCGTACCACCGTATCACAGATTGTTCTTTCTCCAGTCATCGCGTTGTGCCTATAAATCTGCAAAGATTCGAAAGAGATTAACTCTTAAGAAGTGTTCCTCCTATCTTCTGTTTTGTTCTCTGTAAGCTAGATAACATTGGCATCAATCAACTCCATTGCTTCATTTTCAGCTCTAAGCGGTTTAATCCGTAAATGGAAAACGTGGTAAAAGCTGTATTCATTCGCAGTGTGCCACCAGAACCTAACCCAACCTAACTTTTCCATCTATTCGTGCGCATGTTCTCCGTGTCTAAAAGAAACAAATTTTACATAACCTTGACCTTAAATCCAAACAAGAGCATTTTCAAGCTCACTTTCTAGAAAACTCTTGCATCAGATAACACCTTCGTTTCGCAGTCAACTGCTTTTGAAGTTTCAAGAAAAGGTAACTCTTCTACATCAGGTTTTATCTTAACTTACATCACAAAACCTTTTCCCCATTCCTCAGCAGCAGCTGCCCCATTTTTTCGAAAAACAAAAGTGAAATTTCCTCACGTAAGCCTCGACCACGGTTCATTTTGCATTTGTGATGCCAATTGGGAGCAAACCAGACCAGACAAGATGGATTATGTTTTCGTTTTCCCGTCAATTTGAATCGGACGCTGAGTTTCTATTCATTTGGACAAATTTATAGCCGTCGGACCTGCACTTGCAGTGATGCGAGACAACTGTGTAACAAGTGGCCGACAGAAAATATCCAAATATGACATTTATTGCCTGCGACAGTTGGTGGGGGACATCGACAGCAATTCAATCGGGTTTTGTGTCACTTTTCATTTTTCACTGTCATCGCAATTATTTGACACATACACGCAGAGTGTGGAGTCGATGTCGTTGTCGTTGACGTAGCTATGGATATTATTGGCGCAGTGAGCTTTACGTCAGTGCGGCTGCATTGTGTCAAAACAGTGTATTGTGCAATTGGTTGTGGTGCCTTATCTGATTATGGCGTTCATCTCATGTCATTGTGACATGCATTGCTCGTGCATTTTGCAGGAGTGGAGGAACGTCAAAATATTGCGTGTCGAAATGGAAATTCAACTTGAGTTTTATTTTTGACTGGCAAAAGATGACACAGTATGTGAAGCATGGTTGATGTCTTGAACAATTATTTCTGAATGAAATTATTTAGAGAACCCATGGTATGGAGGAGGTCAGATTAGAGTTTTATTTCCGTGGCAGTAAGTCATTTTTGTTGAGGCTCTTTCTAATTTTGCGCTCCATTTCAGTAACTGCCGTAGGCCACATGTTCGAACGCGGACTTTTGCTTAAAATAGAGTCTGGAGCAAGGGAAACTGAAATTCTTGAATTCCTGGAGTTCCTGGATTATAACTGCGCATTGTGAAGCTGTCGTCGATAATATAGATAATGTAGTGCGATCTAATTTGATGAGCGATTACACCGCCTTGTGGTTAAGGATTAATTAGGCATTTGTCGATAATGTAGTGCGATCTCCATTGATCAACGAAAAATAACATCGTCTTGTGCTTAAAGATTTGGTAGGCCTGTGATTTCGACTTAATTGTGCAGCCGAAAGAAAAACGAAAAGGTTGTAATGTTTTGCTGTTTTAAATGTAGACACGTCATCTACTGTTCTTCTCTTTGGATGCGTCCAAGGATGTGGCAATCTTCTAAAGATGCTGATAGGCTGCGCTGCACGATTCGCTCCTTGTTGCCCTTTCTTCATTCTTTAGGCATCTTGCGCTAGTCTCCGGGTGATTTGCCATGCGCCTTAGGTAGACCCTATGCATCTCTTTGACGAGAATGTCGATGGGAATCATACCCGCAATCACACAGGCTGCTTCGTCCGAAATTGTTCGGAAGCCTGTGATTGTTTGTTCTTATGGCGCTGAGCCTATATGCTGACGAAAGCTTCTTTGCTGTCTCCTTTATAGAAAGAGTACCGGTCCAGACTGGCACAGCATACAGGAGAATTGAACTCTCGAAGGATCATCCTTCTTGTGCATCCGGGTCCTCCGATGTTCGGCAGCATACCGGAAAGCGTTGTCTGCGTCTTTGATGCTTTCCTGCTGCAGTATTCGACGTGCTTTTTGAAATTAAGGCGGTTGTCGAGCATCACTCCTCAGAGCCTCATTGGATCTAATTAGCTGGGACCAACACGGAAGTTTGCGTATTACACAATATTTGGCTGGTTATTAAAACAGCCTCTGTCTGGTGCCCCACTAGTTCAAGGTCGGAAGATTCCAGCCAATTTTTGATTCTGGCGATTGCTTTGTTTGCGGCGGCTTCCACTTCGTGGATGTGCTTGGCCACTGTCACGAGCACGATGTCATTGGCAAAGGTGATATTATTGACTCCATGTGGAAGCGTCAGTCTCAGTACTCCGTCGTACATTAGGTTCCATAGGAGGGGTCCAAGAACTGAACCCTATGGAACGCCTGCCGAGACGTCGTAATATTTAATACCATCGTTAGTCTGGTACCTGAGCTTCCTGTTGGTAAAATAGCTGACGATTATCCTCTTCAAGTGCTGCAGTGTGCTCATCCTGTTTAAGGCTCTCATGATGCAGGACCATTTCGCCGAGTTAAACATCATACACCGCTGTTCTTGAAAGAATGTTGCGAAATAAAGGCACAACCTCTTACTTGTGAGTGGCGGCAAACTTTAAATTAATTGTGACTCATATCCGATGAATAAATTGAAACCTGTTTTCAAACCTGTCAACCCAACTGTTACTAAAGTCCTGTAATAACTCTTTGGAGTTGCAGGGTGCGCCTTCCGCCCCATAAGCAAATCGATTCGTCACCAGAAGATCGTAAAGCCTCATCTCAGTTACGACCATAAAGCAACCACATAAGCTGGCGCTTGCAATTGCATAACATTAAGATTTATCTTGCCTTTGGTCAGAAGGCAGCGTGCACGAAAAAGAAACAAAACTGCTCACATGTAGCGGGAGTTTTCTATCGTTGATACGTGGGATTGATTTCCTAACGTGGGATGCTCGTGGAGCAGACAGAAGATACCGTCTACTTGTAACCCGCAGCTTAATGGTTTCCACCGTTTAAGATTGCATAATCCGCAAGGCGACAGTAAAGCATAATGCTCCTCCCACTCACAACTGGTAAGTAATTACCATGATCTGCGAATTGCAGTGAGCTCCGAGGTAATTTAGACAAGGCGCAAGTAAATACGATTGAAATTGCGCAGTTGAATTGATGGGAGTTTGGATATGTGCGACTGTGTGTTTGCGGTGCTTATCGGGAGACTCCAATCTGGGGAGTTAATTCCAAAGACTGTTGTAATTGAAAAGGCTTGATTTTAAAATTAATTGATGGCCTCATTTTGAACATTCAGGCTGTGGCTGTGCATGGTAGCTCTTTTGTGACGGAACTGAGTTAAATTGATGGACTAACTTTTGTTGTCATTGCTTGGGGTCTTGTTAATGGAGATGCTACAGCAATTGCAATGGGAATATTGGCTGCCAGGTGGCTAACAAGGATTACTTACATTGCAAAAGCAATCAATCTGAAATATTATTTTATTTTTGGCTGAATTTGAAATGAAGAAAATAAAGGGGACAATGATGGTTTTTCAAATTGACATGTTTCACCAGCTGTCAAGGTTACCAATGACTTTCAGTTTTTTGGTTTCGGGCTGCAGCTCACGGACTGCTTGGATGATATTGGCCTTAAGTGCTTGAATCGTTTCCGGATTGTTGGCATAGCATCGGTCCTTGACGGCTCCTTCCAAAAAAAATCTCCAAGGGGATCAAAACGCAGCTCCAAGACGGCCAATTGACAACGCCAAGACGGCTGTTAACACGATTTGGCAATTTTGTGCTCAAAAGATCGATTGTGGCATTGGCTGTGTGGCTTGGCGCGCCATTCTGCATGAACCAGAGGTCGTCCAAATCCATGTCTTCAATTTCAGTAAAAAAAAAAGTCGGTTAACATGACTCTGTAGCGCCGACCGTTGACCGAAACGTTGTTCCCAGCCTCATTTTCTAAGAGGGTCTAATGATGTCATCACTCCACTAAACTGTCAATCTCTGTGGATGCATTGGCTCTCGACAATAACGTGCGGGTTTTCCGTTTTCTGAGCCCCAGATGTGGCAATTTTGCCGAGATGAAAATGCGGCTCGTCAGAAAAGATGATTTTTCGACCAAAATCGTTGTCCAATTTAAGCTGCCCAAACTGCGAAGCGATAACGAAGCGGATGGTCGCGCGCATTTAATTGCTGAGTCAATTTGACCTTGTAAGCGAATAATCTGAGATCTCTGTGCAGAATTCTCCTCAGGCTAGCCTGAGCGTGAAATGTTGAGCTGTTGAAATTGATGGCGAGTTGATGTTCGTGAATTGAGTCTCACACTTTTGGCCACAGCAGCCACATTCTCACATTCTCGATGAAGGGGACCATGAGTGTTGTCCGCTAGCCACCACTACCAGTCTCACGAACCTTTTGCACAAACTTGCGTACAGCAGTCGCGGTGGGTGCTTCATTTCGAGCAAAACTTCTTTTCAAAAAACGCACTATTTGGGCTACACAGCACTCACTTTGGAAGTAAGTTTTCTACATTTCCCAAACGTTGTTCAAGCGTAATGCGGAGGTACGATTCTGACTTTCTGTCAAGATTTCGAGTGGGGAACAACTGTCAGTGTCAAAATAACCTATGATTTAAGAAAAATACCACTACATAGTCCACCCTGTATATCTCACTGCGTTGTAAATTTATTTAAATTTATTCTACTATCGTTCCTATCTGATCACCCTGTACCTAGAATCTCCATTGCCAACCGAGATAATGCAACGTAATTACTAATTAGACTAATTGGGTTAATTAATTAATTATTAGTTAGACTTTCTTTATCGAGGGTATGTTAAAGATAAAATCAGAAAAAGATAAAATTTCAAAGCTATTATTCACGGAACACAGTCGCAATTATGCGAAAACATGATGACAAATTTCATTTTGTAGACAGAGTTGAGGCGGATTTTTGGCAGATATTGTATTTATTTATTAAGATCAGGGTTTTGACTTTAGGCTTAAATAATAATATCACCCTTTTCTGGAAAAATATTTCATTTTTGTGTTAACTTAAAATAACATATCTTGTTGGTTTCCCTATCGTGAAAAACCTACAATTCATGGGCATTCGTTATTTACAATCTTGGAGATCCAGGTGAGTCAAGAGATGTAATGTCATTAAGGCCCCGCTTTTCTCACCTGACTACAGGCAGTTCGTATAACATTATTTCATTAGCCGCTGCACCGAAGCCATAATCATCATCGAGCACCCAACCACAAGCTCTGTCATCAATTACACATCCTATGCTGTCCGAGTTTTTCCATAACGATGTCGCGTGTAAACATGGGATTTTCCACTTCACTCGCCCGGGGGTACCTGCAAATCACTTTATCCATTTGAACTTGAAAGGAATTGCAGCGCGATAGATCAATGCCAGTGATCTGCAGTCGAAGTCGGCACGCGCTGCCAGCAGTTAATTTGAGGGGCACTCTTTCACGTTACATGTTCGCACTCAATTACCGCCGATGTCTAGTTGTGCGCTCAAATTCTCAATCACTTTGACGGCGGCGGCGCGACGACCGACGGTGGCAAGTCAGGTGGTAGCAAAACTCATTAGAAACTCAATACGAATTGCGGAAGGTGCGGCCGGCTTACTGGGCCGAGAATCGTGATTGTGGCAAAACATTTGCCTTTTTACAATTCCAAGGCTTTTCCTGAAGGCGATAAGAAAGAGGTCTCCTGTGACAGTTCATTCTCGGGGACTTGTGTCATACATATTCGTGTCTTCATGACGGGGGTCGGGTCTCTAATCCACCTCATGCCTGTCTCTTACAAAGCCCCTACCTGACTGACATCTTAATGAGGGTCTGGATTATTTTTGTGTTTTTTCAGTCTACTGCACTTGAATGTGGGAGGAGTACACACCCGCACACTATTCGGCGTGTGACAGATTTTATAACTCCATCTGTGCTTTCAGGGTTAAGTGCGAAGAGCCGGGTCAGCGGAAGGCTTTTCAGTATTCTGCGTTGTAATTCTATTTCAATGCTGCCGCTGTGCGCTTACGGATGTGCCTCCGCACTCTGGTGTCTCGGTTTAATTACAGAATAACAATTTGAGGAAGGGAATAGTAATGCGATGGAATCGGAGGGGAAATAGTTTGCTGCGATCCGCACTTCCGCGGATTTACTATTCATGCAGGAAGTTCGAAAATGTAGAGTAGAGTTTTTGTTGGAGTAAACGATTTGCTGCAGCGTTGTTGCTTTCAAGTCACGCACAGCGACAGATTCGCGTAAAAGGAGACGATTTATTGTGATGTTTGTTTGGGTTACGGCAGAAAGAGGTTCTTAATTTTGGATTTGATTCGAAATATGTGCGTAATCAAGGTTGGGCGTGCTTTGTTTTGGGGCAATTTAGAATTCTCTAACGTCAAACGAAGATTTGTTAAGGAAACACACAAATTCATTGCATTTGATTATAATTGAGTACCTGCTGCTTATTAAGCAACATGAGTGCGGAGATCAGACGCAGAATAACTCTAGCCTCTTCTTTGGCAATAGAAGCAGAGGCATTTGTCGGAAGAACAATTTATGGACCTTGTAGAAGACCTTGATCACCCTACGGTGCAGAGGCGTGGACAATATGCAAAGTGGGTGAAGAAGTTTTGCTTGTGATTTTTGATTCTTTTTGTGTTGATGGTGATTGAAGAAGAAGATTTCATCACAACCAATACCACGTGTACGAGAGTCTAGCCAGGGATCTACGGACCTAACGCCTAATGTGGCCGGTCCAAGTGGAGTACATGGACCTTATCTCAGGCCCGAAAAATCTTCGATTCTGTAGTAGAATTAATTTAAAAGTCTCCGCTTCGATACAGCTAACCTTCTTTATTCTTATTAAATAAAAGAACACGTTTTCCTCTTCGCTTTACATATATATATGTGCCTACGTGGCGATCTCCTTTTTTATAATGGCCGACCCCGACTAGAAGTTGGCTGTGGTTTGTAATAACACCGCGCAGCTGTCATCAAGTACAGGTTCATTCAAAATTAAATTTTATATTTAATCTGCTACAATTCCGAACAAGTGACACAGCTATCGGAGGATCGTGCTAGCTAGAGAGACTTGCCTGTTCAAGTCAAGATCCTACACTCTCTATAGCCTCATACCAAGAAAGAGTGTATTGAAATCTATTTGAAACAGCGTAGGAAGGTAGGAATGTAAGGTAGACGAGACCGAAGTCACAACTCAGTTAAGTCCTTGTGAGAATAGGTCATGGCTATCAGCATGAACGATTCGCAAACCCGAGTACTCGATTTCGTACTAACTCACACCCTGCACACTTCAACCCCTCTCCCCACGGAACTGCCGTTAGGTATTACTTGACGGGGCTGGTTAGCATATCACACCATGTGCTCAATATTTGCCAATTCCGATTTTCTTTCTCTTTCGAGCCTTAGCTCATTCTGAACACTCGTTATAAAGGAGCAAATCTCCAGCCATTTGTCAGCTGAACCTGTCACATGGCTAACTAGGAGCTCGGGAGTTGGTAGATTTGTTCTCGTCGTAGCAAAGCGTCTGCAATTGAATATTGCATGCTCTGCGTCTTCCTCTTCGTCCGCGCATTCTAAACAGGAGGGTGAGCTGTCATGACCAAGTCTGTGGAGGTACTTGCGGTAAATTCCATGGCCCGTCAAGAACTGTGTGAGATAGTAGTTACAATTCCCGTGAGGTCTCGATGTCCAGGCTTCTATCGCGGGGATCAATTTATGGGTACATCTGCCTTTGGTTGAAGTGTCAGATCTGGCTTGCCACAGGGCCACAGATGTTGCCCTTTCTTCATTCTTAAGGCATCTTGCGCTAGTCTCCGGGTGATTTGCCATTCGCCTTAGGTAAACCCTATGCATCTCTTTGACGAGAATATCGATGGGGACCATGCCCGCAATCAAACAGGCTGCTTCGTCCGAAATTGTTCGGAAGCCGGTGATTGTTCTTATGGCGCCGAGCCTGCATGCTGACGGAAGTTTCTTCACTGTCTCCTTTATAGAAAGAGCACCCGCCCAGACTAGCGCAGCATATAGGAGAATTGAACTTATCACTCTGGAGAGCAAGATCCTTCTTGGGTATCCGGATCCTCCGATGTTTGGTAGCATAACGGAAAGCGCAGTGCTGTGCCGACGTGCTTTTTGAAATTAAGTCGGTTGTCGAGCACCACCAAAAAGAAGACCCTCTGAAATGCGCCAACTATAGAGGCATCAGTCTTCTGAACATTGCATACAATATCTTATCTGCCGTGTTGTGTGAACGCCTAAAGCCATTCGTCAACAACCTGGTCGGTCCATACCAGTGTGGCTTTAGGCCAGGAAAATCCACCATCGACCGAATATTCACACTGCGGCAGATTTTGGAAAAAACCCAGGAACAACAAATCGATACCCACCACCTTTTCATCGATTTTAAGGCCGCGTATGACAACATCTATTGAGACGAGCTGTACAGAGCAATGTCTAGTTTTGGCATCCCTACCAAACTCGTCCGTTTGTGTAGGATAACGATGGAGAATGCACGTTGTTCCATCAAGGTCGGTAAAGACATAACCAAGACATTTGATATCAAAAAAGGATTTAGACAAAGCGACGCGCTGTCATGCGACTTCTTCAACACCATTCTTGAAAGAATTGTGCAAAACTCGCACGCCAGCACCAGAGGCACAATCCTTCAGAAGTCCGTCCAACTACTTGCATATGCCGATGATATTGACATAATCGGAAGTACACAGCGTGATGTTAATGGCACTTTTGTGAGTATTGCGACAGAGGTCGCGAAGATGGGTTTAAAGATAAATGAGGTCAAGATCCAGTATATGCTGTCAACCAGAAAGGACACCCACCCTTGTTGGTCGAGGCCCAGGTCCACCTCGAACTGTAGCGCCACATTAAGTAAGTACGTAAGTCGAGCATCACTCCTAGGTAATTCAAAGCCTCCTTGGATCTAATTGGCTGGGAACCAACCCGGAAGTTTGCGTATTGCACAATATTTGGCTGGCTTTTAAAACAGCCTCTGTCTTGTGGTCCGCTAGTTCAAGGTCGAAAGATTCCAGCCAATTTTTGATCCTGGCGATTGCTTTGTTTGTGGCGGCTTCCACATCGTGGATGTGCTTGGCCACTGTCGCGACCACGATATCGTTGGCAAAGCCGATAATCTTGACTCCAAGTGGAAGCGTCAGTCTCAGTACTCCGTCGTACAATAGGTTCCACAGGAGGGGTTCAAGAACTGAACCCTGTGGAACGCCTACCGAGACGTCGCAGTATTTAATACCATCGTCAGTCAGGTACCTGAGTTTCCTGTTGGTAAAACAGCTGACGATTATCCTCTTCAAGTACTGCGGAGTGCTCATCCTATTTAGGGCTCTCATGATGCAGGACCAGTTCGCCGAGTTAAGCGCGTTTTTTCCAGCGTAATTACGGCACAGTATTTTTTTTTGTGCCGCCCCTCGATCTTAAACCCGTTATCGTATTCGACGCCATCAAAGAGGTGGTGGATACAGCAAGCGAAGGTTGTATCCACCAGCAAGCGTAGGCTTTATCCACCACCTCTTTAATGGCGTCGATGGTAGAGCGCGATTTCCTAAAGCCGTACTGATAGTCGGAGAGGGCGACTCGCTCCTCAGCCATGGCCTAAAGCCTATCGTCATCAATCTGATAGGTCCTAATCAGCACAATTTGAGGCCGGAAAAGTTCACCATCGACCAAATCTTCACACTTCGGTAGATCCTGGAAAAGACTCAAGAAATGCAGATCAACACACACCACTTATTCGACAATTTTAAGGCCGTATATGACAGCGCGCTATACAGACCGATGTCTAGTTTTGACATTCCTGTCAATCTCGTCAGACTGAGGGGGATGCCGATGGAGAATTCTTGCTGCTCCATCACCGTCGGTAACGAACTTAATGTCAAAAAAGGATTTAGACAAGGTGACGCGCTGTCATTTGATTTTATCCACATCATTCTTGACAAGATTGCAAAACTCACTGGCCAACACAAGGAGCACGATCTTCTAAATACCGTACAACTGCTGGCATACATTGATGACATTGACGTGATTGGTCGAACACAGAAAGCCATCAAGCCATCAGTGAGGAGTTTGTTGGCATTGAAATGGAAGCTCCAAAAAGGGTTTGGCGGCAAACTAGCGCAAAACGAAGTACTCGTATATGCCATGAGTAATAGAGCCCACTCTCGAAAGGGGCTCTCTCTCTCTCTCTAAGCTGACTTTGTTTAAAACCCTGTCCTGCTTTACAGCGGACATGCATGGACAATATCAAAAACGGAAGAAAACCCGTTGATCTTTTCGAGAGAAAGGTTCTGCGTGCGATCTTCAGACTTGTTCGTGTTGGTGGACCTGAGCCTAGCCAGGCATCTATGGATTCAACGCCTTAGATGGCTAGGCCATATAGAGCGTATGGATAACTCTTTTTTTCGGATGGTTTTTGAAATCCTACTGGAGCACTAAGACTCAAAACTGGTTCATTGTACTGCCAGGTATTAACCTACTCCTACTTAATTTGATCCCAACGGCAAATGGTGACTGAACCAGATTCGATTTCACTGGGATTCGAACCTTGGACCTCTCTAACTTGGGACAGGCACTTAACCAACTTCGGCCCGATGAGTCTTCGACTCTGAACCAGTAACACAACGCAACAGAGGACCTCTACGTTTAAGGTGGCGCACATAAGAAGAGAAGGACCTCAACCAACTTGGTGGTGTGCGAAACTGGATACAAATAACTAAAAATCGTGGAGAAAGTTATTAGTTCAGGCCCAGGTCCATATCCCTGACAGGCGCTACTAAGGGACAAAAAAAAGGCAAAAGAACCTGGCTTTGTTTCAACCAGGATATAAGTCAAGTCATCTCAAGAATTTCTGCACAAAACTTTCATTCGTTAAGTTCCCCCGCTTTAGTGGCAGACCTGTGAATCGGGGAAGGCTTGATTTATTCAGCACACCTTAAAAATGAGCCACGAATAGTCCAAAGCCTGATCTAAATATTCACCACCCATTCAAGAGTTTCATTGCTGATCCTATTCCATTAACGTCTCTGCAATGATCGGTGTCAACTGAAAGCGAATTGATTGCTTCACTGACCTTAACTCTTCGGCCACGTGCGCGTGAAACTTCTTCGAATCATATTTCTCTCCGCAGACATTCCAATAAGGAAACCAAAAATAATTCGAATACACACGTTTTATCTCGGAGAACTTATCAACCATAAGGATGCCAAGCATGCCCTTCTTTTCTCCGCCGGCACTCCATCAATGCCCCGTGACGTAAAGTGCTTCTACCTGCGATGCATGAAAAAGATACTCTCGAGCCAGGCCAACTAATGTCTGGTAAGACAAAAGAATGATATTTTTTTTCCACAAAAATTCACAGCATAGGCACTTGAATTGATTCACCAGCGAACATATGATAGCTCCATTGTTGGCCAGAGCCGCGAGACGAAGGTTGGGTCGCTTTACAAAATATTCACATCTAGCTCCACTTCCTTTCAAGCACCTGACTGGAAAGCCTAATAAAGCCCACTGTCTCCATCCATGACAGGCGCTCAAAATAAATACAGAAAAAAAGGCAACATTTTTATTGTCACTTGTTGCGAACGCATGAAATATTTTTAATGGACTGTCGTGTCTAATTGACGTTAAAAATATATGTAAAGACCCGTCGCAATGGGACTGAGTGTCGAAGTGGTGCTCATACGCCCGAGTGTGTGCGAAGAGTCGGCTGGGCCTCCATCTAGCTGGAGTGGGTAATTAGCACGCGATGGATTTGCATACGACTTAGGCGGAGTGTGTGGAGTCGAATGGAGCGAATTGGCTTACAACTCGGTGCTTGGTGGTGCACCTACCTGTGATTTGTTTGGGCCAACGAAGGCCAATTGTTGTTGTGTTTGAATTTGTAAATATGAATTGCCAAATGTTGTGAGTGGTTATTACATGGTGTATCCGATGAATACTGATGAGATGTGTGTGTGCATGAATATTTATGATCTCATCGGGCGCAAGAATTATGCGCCGACGATCAATAAGATGGTCCCTGACCTAGGGTGTGTGTGAAGCGTTGATTTTGAATGTTCTTGGTCGAAACTTGTATTTCATGGATACAACTATCTTATCATCTGTTTATCTCTGGGGTCTAGCTGAGATTTGAAGAAGTTTATTGAGCGTTTGTTGATTTGAAGACCACAGTATTTGTTACTGTTCCATTTGTCGCACATACGAAGTGTTTCAAAAGACCAACCAAACAGTCTCGTTAACAACTTCAATTCATTGCAACAGAGAGCACAGCATTCATCACAATTGCTGCAACTAATCTGTGAACATTTAATCCCAGCAATCCTTTTTAACTGAAGAGAATCATTCGTTCAGCAATTAATTTCAAGTCGATCGATGTGACCCAGTTAAGAGTCAATTGTTATCCACGCCTCGGCAAAAAACCTGCAAATACGATTACCGATTTTAATGTGAAAACAATTTTTGTTTGGCAGACAGTCTGGCATGCTGCTAAATCCTACTCAAATCAAAGCGTATCCAATTGATTGAGATGAGTTTAATTTTCTCGGTTATGTCTGATTGAAACGCTTTTTTGATCATTTGAAATTGGAAGACTGTTCAAAATCACTTGCATTTCATAAATTGTAGGCAGTAAAATTTCTTTACTTGTGTGGGGCTCCACACACTTCTCCATCGAGTTTCGATGCTGAGGTTGGCAAAGCCTTTAAGAGTCTCATCTCCATCATTTCACTATGATTTCTATGATACTGATGGATCGTTCTTGTGAGACTATGAAGAAATTAGTGTTCAGTTTAAAATCAACAAAACATCTGGGTTTTTCCTGAACTTTACTAAAAAATAATAAAATTTAAGTACACACTTGTTACCGACGCTTCGAACCAACTGGGCAACTGGGAATTATACTGGCTCGAAGAATGTTCCGTCGTACAAACGGATTGATATACTGCAATATCTGCTCATGACAAATAATTGTTTTTCATTTAGGAGTTGAAATGAATGTGCGAGGAACCACTAGCCCTCGTGTCAAGTAATCGATTTCATCAAGTAATTTATGTGCTCGAAAATCATTTGAAATCCTTGATATCTCGGAATCTTCACGGAAATCTTTATTTTGATATTTTTCATTTGCTTTTCATCAGATCCACAAAATTGCGTTATCAGACTTTCAACCAACCAAAGCAATCCCAAAATACCTTCAATTTATCAAATGATTTTCATGCATAGAAATTGATATCCAGGTCTAAAGCACTTAATCTTAACATTTTTTGCTTATATCCCCATAAATGCTGGATCTGCTAATAGTGTGACGAACGAACATACCGAAATCATAAAGATTCTGATCCTGTGAACGGACCTTAAAATTGGGTTAATCATTTTAGGTGATGAATAAGTGTCACACAACATAAATTTCTGGTAAAAGTTAATGAACATATACGTTGTCGTGGTCGCCGTGGCGTAGTGGGTAGGTGGGTCGACTCCTACGCTCGAGGTCTAAGTCTCAAATCTCGAAAAAAAAACATCTAACATTTTTTCACGGCTTCACCTCTTTCGAAGCACTGAAAATGCTCAAAGAGTAGATTTGTCTAGAAAAGCTTCTCAATCTCGCCGTTTGGAGTCGGTATTAAACTGTAGGTACGATCAACTCTTGGGAGAACAATAGCATGCACAACACGAGTGGTTGCTGAGAAGCTAGGCCTAGATCCACCTCGGACTGTAGCGCCGCCATTATTATTATTATTATTCCGGGAATAGAGTCTCGAATATTGGCCTCGAACTCTTCCAAAGAGATTGTCTTGTTAGCGTAGACTAAGGACTTCACGTAGCCCTGGAGAAAATAATCGATTGTTGTAAAGTCTTATGATCACAGCGGCCAATGGTTCATCCATCCACTCGCCGTGTGATGGTCGCAAAATTTCTCCTTCACTAGTATAAGCGTTGTATCACATGACGCAAAAATTCAGATGGTGAAATATTTTTGAAAATTTGTGGTGAATTGAGAAACTGTAGCGGTATGAGTACTTAAATTCCTACGCCCGACAGTAAAATTAAGACTCAAATTTCTTATGTATGGACAAAGAATGGCATATATAGGCATCACAGCGCAAACTCCTTAAAAAGATCTAAGGAAATGCTAGATCTTCTACCAATCAATCTTCATATAAATACAGGCCAAATACAAGTTTCTTTTTAAGAGTGGAATAAAATGAACAAAGTAAAATTTTTCCCATGTATTATGGCTTTATTAGTAAGAACAAACATTCCCTTTAATTAAAAAATACAAAGTCGTTCAAGCGGCTGCCTCGGCTGGCTTCGCAGTAGCGCATTCTGTCACCCCAATTTTCCAAGATCTTGCTGATGGTTTCTTGCTGTAGTTCACGGCCTTAAGTGCTTGAATCGTTTCCGGATTGTTGGCATAACCTCCGTCTATTACGGTTCCCCACAAAAAAGTGCAAAGGGGTCGAATCGCACCATCCTGCATAAACCAGAGGTCGTCCAAATCCATGTCTTCAATTTCAGTACAAAAAAAAGTTGGTTAACATGGCTGTGTAGCGCCCACCGTTGACCGAAACGTTGTTCCCAGCCTCATTTCTGAAGAAAAATGGTCCAATGATGCGACCACTCCACAATCCGCACTCTCTGGCATTGGCTTCTCGACAACAACGTGCGGGTTTTCCAAGCCCCAGATGCGGCAATTTTGTTTGTTAACGTAGACGATGAAAGCGAGATGAAAATGCGCCTCGTCAGAAAACATAATTTTTCGCCCAAAATCGTTGTCCAATTCAAGAACGAAGCAGTTGCTGAGTCAATTGGACCTTGTAGGCGAAAAATCCTTGGTCTTTCTGCAGAACTCTCCTCAGGCTAGTGCGTAAAATGTTGAGCTGTTGAGATCGATGGCGAGTTGATATTCGTGAATTGAGTTTCACACTCTCGGCCAGAGAAGCCACATTCTCATTTATGCGCACCGTACAGCGACAGGGACCATGAGTGGTGTCACAAGTCTCATGAACTGAACTTTTTGCACAAACTTGCGTACAGTAGTCACGGTGGGTGCTTCATTTCGACCAAAACTTCTTTTAAAAAACCCACTGTTTTTGCTACACAGCACTCAAATTTAAAAATAAGTTTTCAATATTTCCCAACGTTGTGCAAGCATAAAGCGACTCATTTCATTCCGCGGAGGTATAATGCTGACTTTCTGTTAAGATTTCGAGGGGAAAACAGCTGTCAGCTTCGAAATAACCTATGATTGAAAAAAAACACTAGATGGCCCACTCGTTATAAAACATCACAGCACTAAACTCAAGAGTCTTGACTGAGAAGCGCAAGACCCAAGGGTAACAGTGTCATCTTAAATAACGAGCGAGCAATATATAAATCCAAAAGACACTCTTCCCAACAAGAGTAGAATGGAATTATGGGCGTAAGAGCTTGATCTCAGACTTGGGCGTATATACAAGCAGTTTACGCTACAGGAGATGCATAATAGAAGGCAACTTTTAAATAATAGTAATACAACAAAATAAAGCAAAGAATAACAATAATAATGTGTATCTAATAATAGAAAATAAAGTCAATCTGGTAGACGGCAATAGCCAAATCTATAGACGTAAAATAATAATAATGAAATGTATCTAAACAATTTTTTACTAAATTTTTAAACTAACTAAACTAACTACAAGCGGTTTATTGGACATATTGCCAACCGCCGTTGTTTGAAATCTGAATTGTGGCCGGAATGGATTTTTCTAATTTCCTCTAGTGCTAGTTGTTCACATTAGGATGTTTCCGAAAGTATGTCATGCTCCCAGTGATCTTAACTTTGTTGTCGTGAATTTAATGTACAAATATTGATTTTTTTACACCTAACTATTAACATTTAAATTAAATAAAAAAACAACCGTACAAGAACTTGTCTTAATCACTCCTGGCAGCTGTCAAACTCTCTTCCAGCTTTAATTAGTTATTCTTTTATTTTTTCCACTCGACTTAAAAATTGTAATTTCGTTATTTGTGTATTATATACTTTTTTTTATTTAATGCATACATTTTGCAAGTAACATTAAAATTTACATCTGTTATTATTATTTTGTAAACAGTAAAGAATTAATAATAATAATAATGCAGGTGGTTCAAAAATAAACTGCGGAGTGACTCACTCTACAATTCCAAAATTATTCAACTCTTTTTCACAGGACACTACACATTTCTTCAACTTTACTTCAAGAACAAGTTTTCCACCAATAATCCACCCAAGTTAGCAAACACTGCAGGAAGTTCTTCTTCTTCACAGACGCATCAAACATGTAGTCGAAAGTGGGAATGGGAGTGTATTCCAGTGACCTAAACATACACATCTCTAGGCGTCTGTCTGAATATTACAGCGTTGTCCAGGCGGAAATAATGTCAGTGTCATAAGTCAAACCCAAATAAGTATCAAACAGCAATAACATCATTTGAACCAACAGCCAGGCTGCAAACAAATTTCTCGATTATGACTCTTTTTGCGCAAAGACTGATCCCAGTTGCTGACTGTCTTTCAGCGCTTTTACATTCACCTCATCTGGGTGACAGTGACATTTCGAGAAATTGCGTAGCCGACAAAGTCCCCATTCTACCCCGATGGAGAGAAATTATGCATGTGAAACGCTACAGGAAAACTCTTAATAAGTCTCCACGCTACACATTCCATCAAATGCAGGTGGACCGAAGCACTATGTGTCTGATAATCTAATATTGGTGAGAAGCTTGCATGTCGTCATCTTTTCGAAGACAATGCTTTCTCTCCCCTTTGCAGGCTCCCTATCAATTTAAAATACAAATTAAGGCACTTCGCCTTAATGAACAAAACAGAATCTGATTCATAGTGCTAAAGAGTTACGCCTGTTTTCTTCTCACCGCCACTGACAGATAACAGCTTCATTCTGACTAAAACTAGTTTTCAATCATTGTCCAGCTCCCAGTTTGAAGAGTCAATTGCTACTACAAAAACGAAAAAAATCACACCGCCCGGCAATGCAACGCCAACAAGTGGCTGTGCATCAATCAAAGCACCCCCGCCGCAGATCAATAAATTCACAGCGGCACGTTGCAATCTCTTCCGTCAATTCACTTACCGGTCATTCAATATGACCATAAGTCCTTCAGCCATAACTCTGACAGATAATTTATTATCGCCGGCCGCAATGACAACCCGGGTTGCAGCACAACAGCGGCTAAATGCCAACAAAAATCCACGGCATTATTCTTAGCCACCGGCATCGGACTAGAGTGCGCTCCGCTCGCACAAAACAAAGGAGACCATGCAAACGCTTATCCCACCTCCTCCACCGAGTGCCAGCCAGTTCCAGAGATCCGCTGACAAACCGATAGCCAGCCAGTGTGTGTAGCTGTAGCTGTCACTCGTCATCGAATCGAGGAGAATTTCAACACATTTTCGATTTTTCCTTTGGCGTTAGCATTCATTTCAAACACAAGTCAACATTGGTGTGCCAAAAACCTTTCCGCCTCCTAAAACTCACCCAGCACGACGCAGCACGGAATTTTGCGTGGAGACTGCCATTTGCATATGACAGACCAACAGACAGACAGACAAACAGCCGAACAGACTGACAGGCTGGATGTGTTCGAATGTGACATAAATATACAATGCACGGCACATGTGCACTAATTTCCATGTTGGTGCAGCGCCAACTGGCCGGGCCGAGGCATTATTAGGTTGCTACATATGTAATGACAAGTGTTAAGTAAATCTAGAGACGGCGAGCAGGTTGACTGCACCGAGCAGTGCGCAAAGGCGCAGAGGGAAAACTCGTCTGGCTCACCCGTGAGTTTGTCTCGGATGTCAATTAATTGCAGACACGGTGATTTATTGGAGTTTTATCTGCTTTTGAGGAGTCACACGCACTGTTGGGTTGATTTGTCCGACAGTTGTTGTCAAGGTGAGTGCTGCTGGTGGTGGGTAGAGCAGCGGTTGTTGTTGGCGTTGCATCAATCGGTTCAATAATTTGTGGATGATGCACTCGTAAATGTACGCACAACACGCAGGTAGCAAGTAGGTTTTTGGGAGAGACACATTTGTTCTGTCGATTACCTGAAACGCTAACGGTAGTGACCATCTGTTGGTGGTTCATTGACCGATTGAGAGGGTAGTCCATCTGCTCCAGGTGATTCCTTGCTCAACATTTTGGTGAACATATGACGGAGTCGTTTATGAACAGTTTTTTCGGGTTTTCTTGGGTTACTTGAGAGAATTCAATAGAATCATGATTACGGTTTCGGTATCAATTCACAAAAGATGGAAAAGGTGTGTATTTTATCATATAGCTTACTTTTCGTCCTGTTCACTTGGAAAGAGCAGAAGCTAGACAGAGAAACGATGTCCTTTTCATATCTTTCAGTGACGTACCACAAGGCAGTAACTTATGAACTATTTTCTTTGATGTTTTTGATTATTTTGTACATAGGTCCTTATTTATGTTTCTAATTATTTCCTCTTTGATAACTCCTGAGGGTGTTGTAGTATCTGAGCATTTTGAGTGTGCAATGTGCCAAATCTACTATTTGCAAGGATGTTTATTTGTTTAAAAAAGCGTTCGCACGAATAACAGAATCTGTTCTGAAGAGGTTCTATTTTTTAGACTTCATATCTGGACATTCAACATTAGGGAACTTGTGTTGGAAATGAGTTCTTCTTTGGTTCATTTAATGCGAGTTTCCGGTATATAAACACAACTTCAAACAGACCAAAAGAAGTAGTTTTTTTGTCCCCAACAACAAATATTTTTGTTCAACTTTTTTTGTAATTCAAAATATTATACATCTAATTATAGTACATCTTGTCTTGAGAGGGAACAGTTTTTGGGAAATATCAAAAATTGCTACAAATTCGAAACTATTTTGATGTTATTAGCAAGTTCACAAATTTATGCAGGTCTGTTCTGCGGTATTTCTTTTCTCATTGAAAAAATGATGATTCAGAAAAGTCAATTGTATTTAGGAAAAGATTTGAGAAGCCTATAAGAAATGGAAGCAAAATTGTCAGTCAAACGTACTTAATAGAATGCCAACAAAAGACATCTGAAAATTAGCAAAATATCCATTTCGAAAAATGTGTAGCCTCTTCAAAACAAACGTTTGGCAAACGTGGCAACACTGACATGTCAGGTCTTCCATTATGAAATATGAAGTCACGGATTTAGTTCACGGATTTACAAACAATGATGAATGGCATTCTCGTTTTTGGTTTGTTGGAGATCTAATCGCTAAACTAAGATTATTGTTTATTTTTTAAAGTTAAAGAAGAGAAGGATTTAAGTCGTTTAAAACAATAGTCTTTGCGGTAATTCTAGACTTTTGAAAACTGCGAAACATGGGCACTCAAAAAGAAAAAGAAAGAAAGAAAACGTTTCAGAGATACAGGGTGGCGCATAAGAAACGTTAAGATTTATTTGCATTCATTAAACTTTAGATTATGGTTTCGAAATATGTTTTAAAGATAATATCTCTCAAATGGTGGCCATTGTTTGCTTCGACATGACGTGCTCTTTTCAAAGCATTTTCCATTACTTTTCTAAAAATTTCGGGTCCCTTCGCCTTCACTTCTCCTCGGATATTGGCCTTAAGCTGTTGTATGGTTCTTGGCTTATTGGCATAGACTTTACTTTTTAGGTAGCCTCAAAGAAAAAAATCTGGAGCCGTTGAATGGGGCGAACGCGGATTAAACGCGCCTCAGGAGTGCCATAGGTGGACGAGCTGTATGAACTATGACTCCATCTTGTTGGAACCACAATTCTGAATTGTTATCTACCTCTGGCTTTAAAAAATGTTCAATCATTGCCCGTAATCCGTATTTGCCCTGAATGCGTATTTGTGGATCGTTTTCTTTCAACTCATGCACTAAATTATATTATATACGGAAAAAGGTGTAACTGCCTTAAAATTCGTTGCAAAGACCACATAGACTGCACCAACTGCTAAGAACTTCGCATGGTGAAAGTTTCGGGGTTTTCTTGAATAATTACTTGCACCCGAGCAACGTTCACATCATTTCGAACTGTACGAGGTCTTCCAACACGCGGGAGATCACAGACAGCCTCTTGTTGCTGAAAACGCTGGACCAATCGGTAAATTGTTGGAGCACTCTGCGCATTTCGAACATGAACGAAAATTTCGATATAGTCTTTGTGTCTGAATAATTGAATGTTGACTTGCAAAATAAAATTGAGCCACTTTGCTTGTTTGCTCTGTCCTGAATCATTCCATTATAATTTTCCAAAGTTTTTCAAAGTTAATACTGAAAAAAAAATTACGTAAACAAAAAAGTAATTAAACCTTAACGTTTGTTATGCCCTACCCTGTACTAGCTTTTTAATGATGTATTGAATGTTCGTCAAACTTAAATGAGAATTTTCAGTAACACCTTTAGTTACGACTTCCATTGGATTGATAAATAAGTTTAAAATAATGCGACAATAATCTTAAAGGACCTTTCATATGATCGGCGAACTACTATTAAACTGGGAATTGCGAAATTCGCGAATTTTGACACTTCATTCACATGAAATTCGCCGGTAGCCACGAATTCTCAGTGTGTATTTTAAAATTTCCAATGTTCGGGCCCAGAGATTTCATGATTTTTTTTTTTTAGAATTCGTGGATTGGAAACGATTTATTGTGGATCGTGAATTCAGTTCGACAATTCGCAAAGAGATTGTTGAATTCGCAGAGAAAAAAAAATTGAAATCGATTATTTTCATATTTAAACAAAATTTTTTGAGTTTTTTTTTCATGAACAAATTCGATTATTCAAAACGGACATTCTGCTATACCAAGAAGTGTAAATTTTTCCTCATATTTCCTAAAATACGATTAATTCGAAAAATTCGTGTTAGCAGTTCGTGCCTCATATGAAAGGCCCTTTCTGTCGACTTATGATACTGCATCTACTGCGTGCGGTACATGCCTATTGAACGTACATATACTTCGATGTATCCAAATCCTTATTTTAATTAGATCGTTAAAGCCCAAAAATTATTATTAATACAAGCAACGCACATTCGAGAGACAAGTCCTGTACACGATCTTTGGTTATGTTTGCTGGCATTTGGGGGAGAAGGTTCAAGCACGAATTAAATTAACTGAATAGCGACATGAGTCTAGCCAGGCGTCTACGGATCCAACTCCTAAAACGGCTAGGCCATGTAGACCGTATGGACAACACAGCTCTGTCCCGAAGAGTCTTCAACTCTGAGCCTGTGGGACAACGCAACAGAAGACGTCCACGTGCAAAATGGCGCACATAAACCGAGCGGGACCTCGACCGGCTTGGTGTGCGAAACTGGAGACAGCTGGCGAGAGATCGTGCCGGCTGGAGAGGCATGTTGGATGAGGGCCAGGTTCACCTCGGACTGTGGCGGCCTAAGAAGAAAATTGAATAACTCGGATTCGCAGCGGTCCATTATAGAAGCATTTATAGCGATTGAAGAACAAACGAAACAAGCTGGTCTTAGGGTAAATGAGGAGATGATGAAGTACATACTGGCGAACAAAAACCGATCCATCGTCCATTATCTAGGACAAAATGTCAAATTCGACAGCTTAAATTTTGGGTCAGTTAGGGAGCCTCTCTACCGGGGCAAACGTGAACTCTACAAACGACATCTTAGTGAAGATCTGACGTAGAATCGCTCATGCCAACCGCTGCTACTTCGGTTTGTCAAGTCTACTTTAGAAAACCTTAATCTTTGCAGTATTGCTAAATATGTAGAGCCGGAAACTGGTTGATAAGCAGGACTCCAGAGCTGATTCTTGGTGCTTTCGAAAGAAATATGTGAATATATTATCCTATCTGCAACAAGGGCGAAAGGAGGAGAAGAGGCAAACCGAAATATGCGAGCAGGACTCGAATGGTCAAAGTCTTATACAAAATCAGTATCGGCCACCAGACATGCACTCCATACAACAGAATGGATCTAACGACGGTTGTGTAGATCCAGTGGATCATGTGAGAGCCAGCGTCGCCTTGCGGGTCCGCTCCATTACCATTACGGCTTCCAGTTTAGTCTCTTATCTAGGATGAGCCCCAGATATTTAGCAGACTCTGAGAAGTCTTGGTCTTTCAAGAGAGGGCTCTATTACTCAATTGCTTTTGAGCCCACAAAACAGCGGCCTTCTCTTCCACTGGGCTTCTTCTTAGACAGGACTAAATATCTGACACAGATTTTCCTTTTTTCGAAAGCCAAAATGTGCTCTGTCGTCCTCGTTATTGCTCAGCTTTTCAGCTTTTGTTTTTGTAGAACATAATTTTGGTCCCTCGGATTAGAAGTTTTCCCCAATTGTTTAGACGAAAAGAAGTCACAACGGTTGGCAAGAGTCGTTTTCAATTATGACAAACAATTTTGGCCTCATAAAGGACAAAACTGAAAAAAGTCAACTTATTTTTGATCTGGTTTTGCCTTCTTTTTTCCAGTTTTAACCTAAAAAGTGTCATAATGGAACGTAAAAAAAGCAATATTCATTTTGATTTTTAAAATTTTTTTTGGCAGAATGGAAAACAACATTATTGACCAACTTTCAGGTGTTTGTGAAGTATAATTTTGGTCCTTATAGTCAGAAGTTTTGATCCAAATTGTTGAGACAAACCGAAGCTACACCAATTGGCGAAAGTTTCCACAAAAATGTCTATTTTGTAGTTCACGTTTGCCCCGTGGTAGAAAAGTTCCTTAACTACCTCAAAATTGCAGCTGAGGATTCAGGCATTTTGTCGTATGTGATGAGCGATAGACTGATTGTACCAAATTTGTCTTCTTCTCATTTACCGTAACACCACCTCATTTTGCTGGCTCTGCAAAAGCCGTGAATGCTTTTATAGCGGCATGCTTAGAGCCCAGAATAATGACGATCTCCGTAGCTAAGCAATTGAATCGATTTATAGGAGATGGTCACCGTATCGTATCTTGTACTAGAATGCGACTTTTGTCGAAATTTCTACTCCAACGTATGTGGATGTTTTTGTTGTTCTGTTAATAAAAGAGTTTTCATTTATTTAATTCTGAATACGATAAATATCAATCTTATCTCCCTCCTTAAATCTGCAGATTAATCTTAATTCTTAGGAAAGATGTTAAGATTTTTAGTCAATAATCCGAGTCCGTAATTGTTGGTGCATCGTTGCTAAGATCTGCAAAATACCGCTGGTATATGCTACTTCATCTAGGCTTTTCCATTGCATTTCGTCAACAAGAATTTTCCATCCATGAATGTAACGCCACTCTTTCAAATCGATGGCATTCTAATTCAATTTCGTCACCTTATTTAATTACAGGGCTGCAGGGTCTATTATTAGATTGAAAGGAAAATATTTATGCACTTTACAGAAGTCACGCCACGAACCCACAAAGTTCGACGTACCAGAGGAACTTCAAAACAAAAACAACAAAGCAAAACAAATGAATGTCAATCTATTCTTAGGCCATCCACTAGACAGTCTAAAATTAACGAATTGTACAGAAGCGCATTATGCAAGGTTATTTGTTTTCCACGAAATATGCCCATTGATCCTGCCCGACTGAACTGCACAATATCTGGTGCTTTTACATTTTCGCAGTTGTTAGCATTGTGTCTCATCTACTACATGAAAGTTGTCATCCACGTGCCGCTGTCACTGACAAATTCTCCCTTTGCATGCACGAGTCAGAAAGAGACAACAGTCTGGTTTTATTGATTACCAAGAAATTTCTAGCAACTAGTACATGTTTCCCTTTTGATATAAGAATCAGAGTACGTCGGGGGAAAACGTCAGTTCATTAAGAGAAAATTGTGAAAATTCTTCGCAGGCGATAGGAGTTTGTGAAAGTTTCAATAAAACCCAAAATCGATAAGATTTCTGAATAACAACAAAGTTTCTTGTGAAAAACAGAAGAAAACAATCGAAATCAGTTGAAAATGGTTCGACGAGGACGATCTGCTAGCCCACCACCATCCTCCAGGAGGTATGCAAAGTTCAATTTCTGTTCATTTTTTTTTGCACAATTATTGGTTTTAATCAATTCTGATTGGATATGACATGAGAATTTTCAAAATCGCGAGAATTTCGAGCCCATGTGATGGTTTTTGCTCGTCGGAAATGATGAAAAATGAGTTTTTCATGTTACGTAACTGAATTTGTGCAAACTTTTTTGTTTGCTTTTAGGATGGCTCCCGCATCGGTTCCTGCCCGAGCTGCACCTGCACCACCACCAGCTCCAGTTGCGGCACAGCCATCTGCTTTGGGACACCCAGCTCCACAACAGCCATCGATGTTCCAACAAATGGCCGCTACTGCTGGAGGAGTTGCCGTTGGTTCCGCAGTGGTAAGTGAAATCAAACTTCTGCACTTTAGTGGACTTAACCTAACAGAATCTATTTCATTGTAGGGACACGTTGTAGGCGCTGGACTCACTGGAATGTTCAGCGGTGGTGATAAGGAAGTTGCACAGGCTGCCCCAGCAGCAGCTGCCGCAGCTCCACAACAACATTTCGGCAGTCAGCCAAATGAACCACAAGGCGCTTGTGCATGGGAAATCAAGCAATTCTTGCAATGCGCCCAGGGTCAATCCGATTTGACTCTCTGCGAGGGTTTCAATGAAGCCTTGAGACAGTGCAAGCAACAACATCACATTCAATAAATTCCAACGAGAAAAAAACCTCAAAAAAACCACCAACTACAACAACAAACTTACGACCCCTCATGCTCATGTTGAATTGCATATATGATTATGTATATTTTTAAATCTGTTAATATTTAAGAGCTTGTTATTTGATTCGACACAAATAGATGCAACAGGGGCCAGCTGATTGGATGCGCTGCCGCCTACACCTCGCGCCATCCGTGAACGTGGTCGTGTGACTTCGGATTTGGCCGAGAATTTTCCTTTGGCGCTTGGCCAACATCTACTACTTGAAAGTGATACAGAAACAATGGGGCAATCAGCTGGTCCCGAAAAAAAACAAAAAAAAATGGAGAACTATTTTTTAATTTAATTCCATTTTAGATTTAGAATTACAAGACTAGATAGTTTTTAAAATAAAGGGTCGCCAGTAGGGCGGTCTTAGCGAATAAGCATTGTGGTGGGGTTTTTCTTCTTTTCGCAGGAAATACACTTTGTCTTTGGGGTTTCTTTCAATTCTGTGAAGCTGTGACGCATCTGGTTGTGAACTTCGTAATCAATTCGATTCAGATCTGTGATGTTTGTTGGTTTCTGACCTTTGGACGGTAAACAGGCAATCGTTACGCGACTGGTGAAATGTGTATTTGTTCACGTTGATTAGATGAATTGAGATTAGTGGGCTGCGTCATATTTGTCTTCTTTCGGCGGTAGAATTCGAAATGTTTTGAAATGCAGTTGATTTGGAAATAGGATGTGATTCAATTTGTTGGGGGTTGCAATTGTTTACTTTTTGGGAAGTTGTCACGTGTCATTGGAAGGAATTCGTTGAGCCTCCGGCGTTAACATGCAAAAGGATTTTCGCATGACGATGGCTGAATAGGACATTTATGCATCCTGCGTAGTTCGTGGTCTTCTCAAATCGACATCAACCCAAACTGGAAGAAAGATCTCAGGCAGAACTCTCGAATCGACGAACCGAAGGCTTCCGCATTTCTTCGAAACGGTTTTGAAATGAATGGATCAGATGCCGAGAAGCAATACCTTGGGAAATTGTTTCGTATCCAGTCCATCTTGGAAATAAATGGAGTGGTCTGAGCGGGCTTAGCCATCAAATTCACAAGCATGTGGATGTTCGTCGGTGTATTTCACAGTTTCACTGGCTCTTTCAAGCAACCATAGGAAGAGATCGCTTTTAACAAGACAATGCGATTTGTAGTGTGTGAAGGAAGTGGCTGCCAGCTTGTGAAAGCGCCTGAAACCCTACATATTATCAGCCTGGTTGGTAAATATTAGTGCGGGTTCAGGCCAGCGAAATCCACCATCGACCGAGTATACACATTGCGGCAGAAAATGCCCGGAAGTTCCAAGTTGATACCCATTATCTGTTTATCGATTTTAAGACCGAGTATAACAGTATTAACAGTATTAGGTATAGAGACGAGCTATACAGCGCATTGTTTAGTTTTGGCATCCCTGCAAAGCTCGTCTGTCAAAATGACGATGGGAATGCCCGTTGCTTTGTCAAGTTCGGTAAAGACCTCACCGACCGGCGACGCACTGTCATGCGTTTTCCTTAACATCATTCTCGAGAAGATCGTGCGTTACTCAAACTCCAACACAGACGCACGATCTTCCACAAATCTATTCAACTGCTCGCATATGCCGTGGACATTGGAAGGATACAACGGGCTGTCCGTGGGACTTTTGTGTGTATGGAGAAGGAAGCGATTAGGACGGGTCTTGAGGTGAATGAGGGTAAGAAAAAATATAAGCTGTCTACGAAAAGGGTCCACGAACTATGGGCAGCTACAACTTTGAAGTAGTGTAAGACTTTGTCTACCTAGGCTCCGAAGTAAATTCAAGTAATTACGCTCTTGAACCAAAATATCTCTGTCCCAGTTGGCTTCGGGAGTATGGTTGTTGGGATTATCTTTGGTCCCGTATGCACCGATGAGTGATGGTGTTTGGAGGAGGAGACTGAAAGACGAACTTTACAGGCTTTACAACGACATCGATCTTGTCAAAACGAATTCGAGTCTGTAGTCTCGGATGGTTAGGTCTTGTAGGATGAATTAATCCCAACGCCCCGGGCCGGGAAGTCTCCGACTCCAACCCCGAGAAACAACGCGATAAAGGAAGACCACGACTCGGGTGGCGTACACAAAAGGAAAGGGACCTCAGTCAGATGATCTTGTGTCGCTGCAAACAGTTAGTACAAAACCGTGCTGCATGGAGCACCAGCTAAAGAAGAAGAAGAAAATTGATGAACTGGACGCCATCCTCAATCCCATCCCCCCTGACCTATTCGGTCAACAAATGGCACCCAATACTGATATACTTCTTCAGATCTCATTCTATCAATGGTCTCTAAGTTCATCATACTTCCCACCTACAGATCTAGATCACGCCGCAACCCAATATTTCCCAAACAGGAACTTCGGAACCCTGGTGGACTTCTGGACAAGAAATCCCACACCCTACGAGGGATCCATAGATCTCTATACGGATGAATCGAAAACGAAGGATGGGATTGTTAGTGGCGCAGTTGGTTAAGTCAAATGGAAGATGTGTGGTCTCAACAAGATGGTTCCACATCTCACGCAACATGACCGGGTTTGGGTTTATTGCAAGAAAATTTTCCTGGACAAGTTATTTTGCAGACGACTGGATGGCGCAGTTGATGCCTGCCCCAAGTTAGAGGAGACCCAGGTTCAAATCCCAGTGAAAGCAAAGTTAATACGCTTTTATCCTGTTTTTCAAATCTGGCCCAGTCACCATTTGCCGTTGGGATCAAATTAACGGCACTATCACTGGAGTGACCGATCAGTGGTAGTAGCCTGACTGTGTCATAATGGACCAACCTGGCCTAAGTGCGCTGGTGAATTCACTAGCAGCCCCCTAACCTAACCTAACCTAGTGGTTCTCTAATGAACAAAATAGTTTATCCTCTCGCTTACCCGACCTCAGTTAATCCGTGTGGCTGCATAATGGATCAAATCTTGTCTAAGTGCATACGCCAGTCACCTAAACCTACCTACCTACCTACTCGAACATTGTTGCTTATTTCAGCAAATAATATAGCAATTCGTGAAGCTGTCTCAGATTGAATGCAAAATCCGTGCCTATGAGTATTTGCATTTTCACTAACAACTAGTGTCCCAAACTCCAAAGTAGTAACAAACTGCCGTTCATCTTTAGACAAGATAGTGTTACGTACCGGGTTACAGAGACACCACCCTGGCACCAACACAAAAAGAATGAACATCGGTACTCCTCCTTGCTTTATGCAAACTGCTGCGAGGGGACGCAACTCAAGAAAACGAATAATAAGTGCATGATAGGAACAACGTGCCACACCTCCAGAATGATCTGTCCTAAGCTAGATCTTAACCGATTTAAGAGTTGATCTCCCTCGAAAGACCAAAAATCAGCATCATTGTCGGTGTCATCACTGGACACTCAGCGTTCTGGCAAAATGATATGTGCAGAAGCTGCTTAGATGAGGAAGAAGCGGAGAACATTTCACATACCCTGACACTTTTGGGAGTCTACATCTTTGAAAGAACTTCTGACTTCATTGAGGCAACAATTAGTAGTCCACTACGCTTTGTCGAAAGCGTTCCAAAAAGTTTCACACAAGTGTGCAAATGGATTAATTCTTGCCAATCTAACTATGTGGCACAATGGATCCTTTGGTCTAAGTTACGTTCTTATCCACTTTGACCTACCATGCCGATGCTATCGGGATTGAAGTTAGGGAATCCAATGCTCTGCATCTGCTTGTCCAGTGCAATTGACTGTACGACACTCTCTCATTCATTTCGTAATTTATTCTTGCAATTATCTTAAATCTTTAACATTCCTTGCGATTTATTCGACAAAACTAGCTTCAATCTCTCTCATTGGCATCCGATGGCAGTCCACAAAACCCTCGGCTTTCTTGAGAATCGCAAAGGCACGCTCCATAATCTCGTTCACATTCATTCGGTCGGGGCTGTCTTTGAACTTCTTCGCCACAGGTGGCATTTCCAGGGAGTCCTCATCCTCTGTAATCGATCCTCCTACCGCACCTTCAAAGGACCTGCACTTCTCATTCACTTCGTAGCAGTATAAACTGTTATCCAGTTCTCTGGTCAATTCTGGGTCCACTTTCACTGCATTTGCTTCTCGCTTCAGTTCGAGCAGCTTGTCTTCTGCGTCTGCGGACACCTTCTCCGCTCTGGCAATGATCTCATCTATGTCTGTTGTTGATTCTGTTTCATTCATTGCGGGTTCTTCGACTTCATGGACCATCTTGACCGACTTCACCGACTTACTCTCCAGCCACCAGGGATTTGACTGGAATTCGTAAAACTCCTCGCGGTTGTAGATAACGCTCGTGGAGAGTTTGTCATTGGCAGCGTCCCACCGGTGATTGAGCACAGCCAGGGCGATCTGTTGAACAATTGGGAGCCACGAAATGAATGGTAGCCTCTCGTCCACTGGAATTTCTTCCAGATCCGATTGATTCATCTCCTCTATGAGATATTTGATAGCCTGGAGACCAGCCGTACTCGCGGCACTGTCGCTGTCTGGAATGCAAGCGCTTGTGTAGTTCATGAGCCACACCTCCAAGTCGTCGACCTCTTGCGGTGGCTCCTCAGCTACCGGTGGGAGTGTCAACTTTTCAACAAAGTCTATCAGCCGCCGTGTGTTGCTGACGTCTTTCCAATCCTTCGAAAACTGCTCTAGTCCCACCGGAATGTCGAAATGAATTCGTGGAACAAACTGTCGGAGTTCGTCGGGAAAATCTGGATAATCCTGAAAGTCTTCATCGATAATCTCCACCAAACGAGACACAGCTTCATTGTAGATCTCGATTAGGAGACGGGGAATGGAGCATATTTTCCGAAAAGACGGGTTCGTGCACCATGATCCATGGAGTTTCCGCCACAACTCGGTCCCGATGCACACGTTCAAGAAGCTAACAGTGTTTTGCGCCTCCAGGGGAAATATGTACTCGTCGTGTTTGGCCAGAAACTGAAGCGAATTCTGGAAATCTGACTTCAGTTTGTGATCGTTGCTGTGAAAGATGTGGAAGCTGGAGACTTGTCCATCGTCTACGAGGGAGTTCAGATCAAGCGCCGTGGCAAGGTTTGAGGCGGAAGGTGAGTTGTACATGATAACGGCGACTGGGACGGGTCGATTTATCGAGGAGAGCTTGAGGAGGTGGTGAAGACGCTTCCGGGAATTTATTGAATTGCCTGGGGACATCAGGAACAACAGCGCATCGGCGTGATCGCATTCCGTGGTGACTTTCTGGTTCTTCTCGTTCTTGGGGGTTATGCAGGACACTGTCCGGATGCACAGTGCCAAGTCGTCGTCGTAGTGGCAGAGAAACGCTGGTGTGGACTCAACTTGCCGCCGCTTGGTGTTCTTTGCCAGCCAACTTGTGGTGTATGAGTTGAAACCAGGCAGTTCGTCCCGTTCGTCTGGGATGGAGATGATGAGCTTGAAGTACTTCCTGCGCTTCAGGAAACCAGTGGGCAACCGGCACTGCTGAGTTGAAAACTGCCTGCGAAGGATGTCGAATAGGTCAATTGGCGAACCCTTCTCCTCTCCATTGAGCAGCATCTTAAAGTCACACGGAAGACCCCAGCGGTACCTCTTGATCATTTGCAGGTTCTCCACTTGCCGCGGATGGGCCACTTTCTCGGCCTGTTGGTCCAGGGTGTCGGCGGTCATCCACACGGGCATGGCGGAGACGAGCTTGCGCTGGGTTTTCATTTTGTGCATTAGCTCCCGCCACGAGTGGAAGTATTTGTGCAGAAGCGACTGGTCACGCTGCATGATGCTCAGTTCCTCTGAGTGAATCTTTTGAACAAACTCAGATATGTACTCGGAGATGACATTCTCCGCTAGTTTCTCGATCCGACGATGGTCCTGTAGTTCCTTGGAAGCTATGTGATTTATCTGCTCGTGCTGGACCTCGGCAAGGAGTTCTTTGAGGATCATCTCAGATGTCTCGGTTACTCTGGTTACCACCGCCTGGCGTCGTTTCTCTTCGAGGTGATGCTGCCGTTGACGTTCTTCGACAAGGCTACGTTGGCGCTCCTGCTCTTCTTCGTTACGTCGACGCTCTTCTGCGACTTTTCTTCGCTGTTCCTCTTCCTGTAGCTTCAGCTGGCGTTTTTTTTCCCTTTGCTCCTCCTGTGCCTGGAAGCTGGGTCCTGGCATTGGGGGCTTTATTTCAAACGGCTTAGCATCGAAGTGTTGGAAAACATTGTCCTTAACGAACGAGTTGGTCGCGCTTCCGAAAATATTTGACATCTCCTGCCTAAACTGACCGCTGGTGGCGTTGCTTGTCTTGGAATTCTGTTCGAACGCAGAACTGCTAAACAGAGAAGTGCCTGAAGTCACGGGCTTAACTGCTGCGGCAGGGACAGGGATTTTGAAGACTGATGCAGGAGGTGGTGTTGGGGCTGATTTCTGACTGAATATTGACGCATTCGCAAGTGGGGCCGGTTGTCCGAAAACATTGACTGGCTTGGCTTCAGCCTCCGTCTTAGTCGACGTACTCGCGAAAATGGACTTCAGCTGATGTTTGGGGTTTAATGGAGGCGATGGTGCTGGAACCTTGAAAACCGTGTCTGGTGCGGTCCGCGCTGTTGCCTTGGGGGTGCCCTCTTCCTTGACCTGATCATCGGCGGAGAACGATACGTAACGCAGGTAGCCATTGGAGTCGAAGCTGTTATGTGGCTGGTGATTTGAAAAACTGCTTGCTGACTCCAAAGGATGACCGCAGACTGCCTCGCCGACACCAACTTGACGCTTGGACTCCACCAGCTGAGGAAGAATTTCATTACAAAGCGAATCTCAAAAAAAGTCTTGGAATACTTGCCTCAAACGCCCTCTCCATCAAAACGGGAACGTCTGGTTCTTCGAAAGCTTTCTTGTCCAACCGTACAGTGTCCTGGTCACACTCCAGTCCATGGTAGGCGAAAAAGTCAACAGCGGCGTCTGCATTTTCAAAGCCCAGGATCTTTGTTAAGTAGCTCAGCGGCAGAGACACTAAGTGTTTAGGCCAATTGTAGGCTTTCATGATCATCCGCAAGGCCTTCAGACGGACCTGAGTGAAGTACCTCAGCAGGATGCATGCGTTCATGTAGGTCGTCTCCTTCAGAAGATTGAAGAACCTCACGTAATTGTTGCTCTCCATGCATTTGTAAAAGTTGATGGCCGATCGAACCTCCTCCGAGTGCTGAATCTCTTCGGGCAGCTGCTGCAACTCCCAGAGAAAGTTGGCGTCGTTCAGGTTGAGCAGAACGATGTAACCGCGAAACTCGGCTTCACGTTCACAACGGATCCCCTTGATGCGCAGGTCGTTGTACATGTATTTCAGAGTCTGTAGGCATTTCGTCAAGTTCTCTGTGTTGATCTTCTGATCGAACACAGACGGATCCTCGGCCACCAGTCGTGCAGCACAGTGGATGTGAAACCGGGCGCACTGCTCAACCAACTCAACAGCTCCCGTAGAACACAACTCCTGCTGAGTTATGTCTTTGCGGACGCTTCTGGTTCGGTCCCACACGAAGTGAAACCAGTCGCCGATGTTAACATCATCAACGTCGCAGAGCCCCATGATGCGGTGCATCAAGTACAACATGGTCATCTTTAGAACCGGCTCCGGACGCAGCTCATGGGTCAGTGGTACTTCCTGGTCAGCACTACTCCTCGAATACTCCTTCACTGCAATAGTGTGGTTCATTTGACTCCGATTGCCGCCCTCTTCCATCTCAAAGCTTGACACTTGGTGCTGGAACTCACGCATGTATCGCTCCTTCTCCGGACACATGTCTGGGCATGTTCCCTTTATGCTAACCACCTTGTTGATGTCCGTAGTTCGAACTGTAGTCAATCGTATTAGCTTATCTCGTGCGTCTAGTATGCGATACTTGTCCTCATCAGTGTACGCAGGTTTCCGCAGGATGGCTTCCAGTTCACTTCGTGCAGCACTAGATACTTTGGGCACATTTGATGCTGGCGGTTCTGGCACCGCTCTCGCAGATTTTTGCTTCACCCTTGTTGCGGATGCAACTGTTTTGGGCACCGGTTGAGGCTGCGGGCGCATGATTCGAGCATGATTTCCCATAGCATCCAGTTCAGCCTGGACATCTGGATCAACCCATTCTTCAGTGTTCTGTACATGTCCGACTTCGCGCTGTGAGAAGCGTATGATAAATTCATGCCCGTTAAAAAAGGCGGCATTCTCTAGGGCGTTTGCCGCTTCCTCCTCTCGCTCATAGTCCACAGTGCAGCAGAAGCGATTAGGCCGCAACACAAACCTAGTGATCTTCCCATATTTTCCGAAATGTTTTTTTGCAATTAGTTTATCCAGAAATAGCTCCGGGATCTTTTCACACCTGCAATACAATTTATGTTGTGAATACCTGACTATTGGCGGCGAAGGGGCGATTGTTTGACTCACGTAATTGATTTGTAGTTGGTGTTGTCCTCAACAATCTGACAATCGTCATCGTCTGACATTTTAAAAGAAACGAATTTGTACTTAAATTTAATAAAACTTAATTCTTCTAATACAACAAAATGATTTACAACAAGGGCTTGATACTTTTCCGAATCTACCACCAGAGAAATGTTGCCGGCGTTGACATTTGTGTCAATGACAGTGAAATGTCAAATGTTGAGTAGGAAGGGAAGTTTCATTTCGTCGCCATCTTGGTAATCGATGGCAGTTTATTTTAAAAAGTATTTAAGGTTGTAACACAGGCGGTTGATTAAAAAATTGTTCTTGTTTTCAATTTGGATTGATAAAATAATGTTATCAGAAGAGAACAGGAAACAAAAATAAAATTTATTTTGAAATATTAATAATCTGATGATAACGGGCGGATGTTTTTCTGACAGTTGGGAGATGTACATGAAATCAGTTCAACCCTTTTAGGGATATCTGGTGAAATAATTTGTGGAAAGGAAATGGAAGTTATGCGTACGATCTTTGGTGTAGTGAGCTGGTCATGATAAGCGGAAAAGCTTTAACCACGATGTGTATGAGCGTCTGCAGATCCGGACAGGCTATGTATTGCACCACTTCTCACAATTTAATGACAATTCTCAGAGTGTATAGTTGTCGCATAAAGTTGAACTTAACTGTTTGGAGTTCGCTTGAAACTCATGACAGAACAATAGGACAGATAACACGAGTGGTTGTTAGAAGGAAGCAAGACCAAGGCCGATTTCAGACTGTAGCGCCATAGCCATCACTATTTAGTCAAAAATATTGAAACCATAAATTGTTGTTACAAATCTTTCAAGAATCATTGGCCCCAGATTATGAAGTCACGACGTTTCTGTGTTTGCTTTTAGACCTGAATGTATAATTGAATCGGAAGATGAGAAAAACTTTGTTGCTTGTATTGGCCTCTATACCATAATTCATCTACAACGAGAATTTTAAATTTCTTATTTTTGGCACTACAGCCCAGGTCGGTCTCAACGAACAATAGTTGGTTGTCTGCAATTGCGCAGCCTTAGTTATTTGGGGTTGTGTGTGCCACATTAGACGTGGACGTCCTCTTCTGCGTTGTTCCACTGGTTCAGAGGCGAAGATTGATGTGTAGAATGTTCAACTTCACAGCCGATAATTCTAATCGTCTATCGCGAAATCCACCACAGGGTTTTTCGTAATTTTTCGACTTCAACACCTTCATTCTTTCACTTTAAGAATTTGTCTTTTATAAAAACAAAGTTGCACATGAGTGGCGAAAATTTTCCACATTTTTTCACTATTCTGTCATTAATTTTCCAAAATTCTGCTACACAAATCGTTTCCGGATGAAAAATTTAAAAAATAAGTTTTGTAAGCATAAATAAACTAGACAAATCGACAAAAATATTAAAAACAAAGTACAAAACGGAGTAAGTAAATTATATTCATATTTCTGTTTAATCAAAAATAAAGTAGTTTAATAAAAAGAAATAAAATGTATCTATTTATGTTTGCATCTCCATATTGATGAAATCTCGAACATAGGACTCTTCACCAAAAGATATCTCGTTCTCGAATTCTTCAAAAATTTCATTTGCAATCTTGTGTGATATTCTATAAGAAAATACAAAAGGAAAATTTAAATTTCTATTTAAAAAAAAATTATTTGCGTACTTTGAGAGAACTTTCCAAGGTTCAGGAAATTGTGGATTTGTATAAAGAGGATCTTCCTTGCACTGCTCGATGAAATTGTTACGTTCTTCGATGAGTTTTCTAACCTCCTCCTCGACTCTTGTCTGATCGTCTGGTGGTACTAGGTTTTGAGTTGATTCGAAAGTTGATTTGAAACTGGGATTTCGCGAAGAGAACCTTAATCTTGTGCAACTGTCTGCGAAACATTCCTCTTCGGGAGTGTCTTCATCAGGAACATTTAACACTCTTTCGGGCTCGGATGAGATTGCTGGATTTTCGTCATTAAATTTGGCGAATGTGTACATTACATTGCTGCAGTAAACAAGTGTTTCCCTGTGAATAGAATGTAGGAGAATTAATTAATAAGGAGTTTCAAGAACGCTACTGTTTCTCAAAAACTAGTTTGTATGGAGAATAACAATTTTCAGTGCAGACACGGGGCCTATTCGAAAATGAAACAAATGATGCAAAGCATAGCATTCGGAAATTAATTTTCGATGAAGGAAATAATTGAGGACCTTGCAGCAAAAGGGGGACAAGTCCATATTTTTAGCAAATGAGGGGCAGATACAAGCTTTAAAAAATCTCATTAATTACTAATATTGTTTATTAAACTTAAAACTTGATTAAAAGAAATGTGAAAATATGCAATTTTTTTAATAGGTAGGTAGGTGGTAGGTAGGCAGGGTGCCCTTGCGCCTGGGTTGCGGCTCATTGAGACCAACAGTTGGGTCCATTGTGCCCTGGGTGTGAGGGGGGGTTTACCCCGTGAGACCTACACTTTTACTGCTGATTAGAACCACCCAGTTTGTTCTATATATCTCAAGAGGCGCTTCAGCTCTATTTTATTCAGATCCTCCAGCTCGTCGAAGGAATTACTGCCTAGTGTTAGCAGTCTCCTTCCCCGTAGGGCTGGACAATCGCATAGCAGGTGGCGGACGGACTCTATTTCCTCCTCGTCCCTGCAATTTCTACAGTAGTACAGTCGCTATGGTTGATACCTAACCTACTGGCATGATTTCCTATCGGACAATGTCCGGTGAGAACTCCCACTACCGTCCGTATATCCTTGCGACTTATACTAATCATTGATACTAATTTCTTCCTGTTCAACACCGGCCATAGGGCTCTCGACGTTGACCCAATATCCAGATTCAGTCATCGCTCATTTGCTCTTTCTTTGCTTCGTCTTCTATTTCTTTCCTTAGATAACTTAACGGCATGTAGACATAAGGTAGTGCTAGTGCATTTATCTAACCGATTCGCTTAGTTTCGTTACGTTTGTTAAGTTCGTTTACTTTGCCTAGTTACGTCGGATCGGAATGAATCGCTCTCTACCTATGCAAACGTCAGTTTACAGCTGATTTCTCCTTTAGCTTCCATAAAAGCGCTGATAACAACAGAAGGTCATGATAATGACATTTTGATAAAATCCCTTTGCGGATGACAGCGCCTCTTTTGGCGGATTGGAAGGAGAAGAATTAACTAATTGATAACATCTCACTGTAAGTAATTGTGGACATTTTGAAATTTTACGCAACTTCTAGTTACTTTTCGTTTGCTGTTGACATAAGCTTACGCTTTCAAATGGCCAGTAAAGTTGTCCCTATATAGAGGGGGCTCCTGTAGACCAACAGATTGGGTCCAGAGAGACTGAGATTGGCCCTTTGGATGGTATGTACCAAAGTGGGTGAGACCTACGTCTTTCACTGATGACCCACCACAACTACAGTGGTGGACAAAAGTTTTCACATAAAGTCATTTTCAAAGAAACTGAATAGTCAAAATCTAAGCGACGTTTAAAATTAAATTCTTTAGAAATATGTAATAAATATGAAGGAATTTAGTATCAAAACATAAACCAAGAAATACAAAACAATTTAATCCAAAAACTGTAACAACAATCTTTTAAACTTGGTCTTCTTTAAACGCTTCGTTTTCTTTGAAAATGACAGTGTGAAAACTTTTGTCCGCTACTGTATATTTTTGTACTATTTCTGTAACAATCCTTTTCAAATCTTTCTCCTCGCCAATGGAGTTTTTGCGTAGTAACTGCAACAACCTCCTTTCCATTACAGCTGGGCGACATATCAGATGGCGAAAGCATTCTATTCCTTCTTCGTGTCTGTTTCTATGGGGAGAGGGTCTAGACACATAACCTGAGTGCACCGGTTCGGACCCCGAAAACAATGCATACTTCTACTGAGTGTGGTCATTTTTCATAATCTCATTTGGTTCAGCGTCGGCCAAAGCGGTCTGGTCGATGACCTAATGTCTAGATTGAGTCTTCGTTCACTAACTTTCTCCAGGGCTTCATCTTCTAACTTTTGCCTTAGAAAATTTAACATAGGTTTTAACATAGGGTAGTGCTGGAGATTTCTAGGTTTTTCATCTGCTTGCGCTTTGATGTAATAGGGCTTTTTTTCCCGTACGATACGCTACCGTGTTCACATAACAGATTCATAGAGTCTTCCATTCTGTAAAATCTGATAGCACAGATTCCCCGAATGTCCTTCGCCTCATTTGTCAATCGCTTTAGATAAACATTTCAGTTCGAAAGAACAACTGGGACACATTTCAAATGCCATAAAATGTTAGACACCTCCCAATAAATGCCATTGTAGTCTGTCCCAACCAAACAGTTGACCTTCCCACGTGCGACGCTCCTGTAAGTAGGTCCAATTAACGATAGCACGATATCTCACCAATGTTCCAGCACTAATAGTGCAACAAGCCTCAAGTACATTGCTCTAAACACTCTAATTGTGATAAAATTTACGGTGACAAAAGTTTCCCCAAATGGCTTACTAATAACTCACACGCAACGCACATCGTGTGTGCACGCCGCTCGTACGAATGTTGTTCAACCTTTCGGGTCGTCATCGCACCAAGGTCACACCAAATTTAGAAATCCATTGTGCCATTAGTTCATCGTCTAAATATAAGGCCTGAGGGTGAACAAAAGGTTTTGTTTTCGCTTTTTGAAAATATTGATCAAACAATTGTGCAGCTGTCAATGAGGTGCCCCATCACACAAGGCTTTTGGGTCTTCAGAGGCGGGGGAAGATTCTCATCAATCAAAAAGCCAGAGAAACGCGTTGTGATTTGACCTGATAAGCTTGAAGCATGACATCATGGAAAAAAAAAGAAAACTTGCACGTTCCCTTCGGCATGCGGTCGGAGGAAAACTGCTTTTGACGGCGGGTGACTTATTCAATCAAAACGATATAAAGTGCAAGTGTCAAATGGTTGACGACAATTAATGAATAGGGCTCGTTAGACGCCCCAGGGTGCGGCTCCTCGAGACTAGACAGGGTGAGGCCGAGTTGACCGTGCTGTAAACGTGGACAGTGAGCACATCTATTCTTGCATGTAATCTTCATTCGATATGCTAATTGGACGTTTACGATGCGCGAGTACGGTATGAGATTTAGAGATGCAAAGGCATTGGCCAACTGGATTTCTGTTTAAATTTACAACTCAATTGATTGGGCACAGAAGATTGATGAATTTAGGTTTGTTTTCTTCGGGTTTTTTAAGTCGCCAGCTAATGGTTTGTTTTGAGCATTTTCGTGGCAGTAAATAAAGCCATTTAAATTGAAATATTTTGAGGGGGACGCATAAGAAGACTTAGACGCTCCAGGTCCAAGGTGGAGTACAGACGAAAAGACCACATTGGCCTGCGCAATTGGCAACATCTAGCAAAAGATTGTGCTGGCAGGAGAGGTTTGTTGGTTGAGGCTCAGGTCCAGCTCGGACTATAGCGCCACAAGAAGCCGTAATAAATCATGCATCTAGCTGCGCTTTTATACGAAAAATATCGTGTTTTAAGCTTGCCCAATGCATCTTCATTTAGACTCCGTTCTCAGAGTTTAGATTATTTATATTTTCCTTGAGAAAGTTTGTAAGAATTATTATAGGCTGCGTTTGAAGCTTAAAAATATTCAAAAATCCAAGAATAATCTTCTGTCGTACGTTAGGTTGAATGCGGCAACTTCTCTCAGGGAGAAGGACTTAGACCAATGTAGGCGCATCGTGCAGCCGCACGGTCCTAAATATGAAAGAGGGCTACTGTACAAGTTAAAGGAGCCAACCAGAGATCTCTATAAAGCGAAGAACAAGGTGGCGCAAAATTAATTATTTAATTTTGTTTTTGAATTCTTTTTTACTAAATAAGAAAGAATGATTTTGACGGAAGGACATTTTCGTGCTAAGTGGAAAAGATGATATCAGCCAAGTTGCTGCCGCCAGTGTTGATGCACATTTGCGCCCGTGTTATCGCATTTTCCAACAACAGAATGACTGAGTGGATGTAATGGCTCTTCGTGCATCACACGCGCATTTTCAGTGCCCCAGAAACGAAGATTTTGACGTAATCGTTCTCTCCGTTGTTGAGATTGAGGAAAGCTTGACAATAATTCACACGCGACTGACGGTGAGGTGGCATTGTCTGATCCACTGTTTGCACTTAGTATGGGAACATGTGTAAGTCTTTGGGGCCCGGATATAACGCCAAGCGACATAAGGCCAAATTCTAGCATTTGGCCTTATGTCTCTTTCTCAAAGTGACATAAAGCCAAATTTCAGAATTTGGTCTTATGTCGCTCGACAAAGCGACATAACACCAAATTTTTTTGAGACATAACACCAAATAATGATATTAATAAACATCAAGTGGGTCATAATTCCATAACTCTTAATAACATGTATATGTGTAATTAAAATGAAATTGAACAGTGGAGTTAGTATTAGGGAACGGGTAAAAAGTGAAGTATGAGGGTTCATGCTGCCCCCTGAAACCCCCAGCTTGGCCGCAGATAAGATTTGGGATAGGTGCGAGGTTGGTGGTATCCAATGTTTCCTTATTTTCATATTTAGAATGGATTTGAAAAAGTAACATATATCCAACTTTGCACCTACCCCAAATCCTATCTGTGGCCAAGCAGGGGGGCAGCATGCCCCCCCAAACCAATTTCACTTTTTACCCGTTTCCTCTTAAATGTCTCAGAATGTTTAATGGAAGGAATATTTTAATAAGGTAAGCCTAAATCAGATATACAGCGGAAAGCGACATAAAGCCAATTGGCCTTATGTCGCTTTGTGAAAGTGACATAAGGCCAAAGCAAAAATTTGGTCTTATGTCACTTTGATAAAGCGACATAAGGCCAAGTTTTAAAATTTGGCCTTATGTCGCTTGGCGTTATGTCATGGCACCTAAGTCTTTCACTAAAATTCGCTGTAGGGTCCGTCTTTTTTTTTTTGGTTACGTCCAAGGATGTTGCAATCTTCGAAAAATAGTAATTGCCGTTAGGTATTACTTCGCGAGGCTGGCAAGCAATTCTTCTTCTTGCTGCTTCTATTCTCCGCAGCTTAATCTGCATGTTTTTTATGCGTCCGCATATGTCCACCCAGTAATCTTCCGACTCCATCATTCTCTGTACTAGATTTGATTACCTCTCCACTCCGTGAAGCGTCCACAGTAAAAGAATGCGTACTCCACGTCCTCCTTCTGGTTTGGACATTCTGGACAGTACGGCGAGTCATCATGGCCAAAACAGTGCAGCTACTTTCGGTAACCACCGTGGCCAGACAGAAACTGCGTTAGGTGGTAGTTGCAGTTTCCTTGCGACCTGCTAATCTAGGTATAAATTTGTGAAATCAAGGAATGACTCATACCGTATGAGTCCATCTGGCCTTCGTGGTGCTATCGCATCGAGATTTCCACAGAGCTATTGAACGAGTCCTTTCTTCCTTTTTCATACTCCTTATTTCCCCGGCCTCCGTTGGGATTAAGGGTTTCCTGTGGTGAATCCTACATTAGGTTGAAGATAGCATCAAGCTCATCAGAAGGAATGCTTCTTAGTGCACCTCTCTTTAAACCTTTCTCATTACATTGTACTATCTCGTCATATATAGTCACCATGCAACAATACTAAACATCAGAATTATCCGAATTATTGCAACATACGCATAGCCAGTGGATCATATGTGATTGTAGGCTCCATTCGTTACCAATGGCTTTCTTAAACATGTGAAGGGTGTCCAGATAGCGAGTTCGTCAATTCTGTGGTGGAAATTACATAGGTCTGGGTTTTAGCTAAGAAATCATAATTTCGAACGAGACACATTTTTAGCTTAGCTACTATGTCAACAAGCCGTTATTGGAACAAATACTATCCACAAGTTTTCTATCAAGCTTGACCACAGAATTGGCGAACTCGTGTCATTGCCTATGGTTGTACGGTTTCAATTCTTGCGTCAGCGCAATCTTATGCGGATTCAAAATCCAAAATCCAGCTGGATATTGACTGTTTGGTGCAGATTATGGCATGGCGGCATCATCGGCCCTTATTTGTTTCGAAATGAGAAATGCGACACCGTTACCGTAAATAGTCTCAGTCATAGACCGATGTTAGCCGAATTTCTGAGACCAGAGCTCGACAACATTCATATAGTCAAGCTGTAGGTCCAACAAAATGTAGTTCCAACCACACGCCACACAGGCCGTTGTGTTGTGTTGTCTTGCCGCCGCTATCATGGGACTTGACACCACTCGATTATGTTCTCTTGGTTTACGTCAAGTCCTTAATCTACCTTAACAGGTCAATCACTTTGAACAATCTCGAGGCTAACATTCGAGACGCTATTGCCGGAATAACGCCGCACATATTGGACCGAGTCATAAAAAATTGGACGAATCGATCGCTTAAAGCATTGCCAGCAAAGCTGAGGCTTCCATTTGAATGACAAGGCCAGAATCACTATAATTACACCGTTGTTGTTTTATTTAAATTTCTTTTCTTATAGTTATTTTCTGGTCGCCCTGAATAAAGTAGTTGTGGCTGTCCTAATACTGTCGCAAGATTGGATTTCCTTTCAAGTTTCTTGTCCAGGATAAGATCTAAATTTTTGACCGAGTCAGAAAAAGAACAGCTGTTGCCGTTAATACTTGGGGGTGTCTTATATTTCCTGCTGATAAAGGCGTTTATTGGTCTTTTGTGCATTGCCATTCCGACAGTCTTGTGTCATCCAGTTATAGAGTATTGATTGTCTTCTCTCACAAAGGCGTACGGAAATTGGGCCTAACGAAGATTTTGTGTCACCACAGAACATCTTTCATAAATATTTCCATGGCTGAATTTTTTTAGTACATCTGTGTCTGGCGCCCAACTAAAGTTTGTCGAAACATTCAGTGTGTAGACTAGTAGTAGTTTCTTGTGCTGCCGTGTCTAGCCCAAGATAGAAGTTCTAGTTCAGCGAGGAATGTTGGGTGTAAATAATTTCAAGTTTCATGGAGAACTATTCTTTAAATAGTCGGAGCTCCAAATGTATAATTTCCTGCACAAGTTTGCAACTCTTCATGTTGCGGCAATAAGTTTGTTTAGTTTAGACCCTTAGTTCACACAAAATGAAGCTAAGGAGAAATTAATTTTGCAAACTGCATGACTGCATGCAGTTTTAATTCTTCAGTTCATGTTCTTGTTTCATGTGAAATATTTCAAGGACTCTGAATAAAATTATGCATAGTCACTGCGGTTTCTTCGCCCTTCGTGGCTTCAGTTAACTATAGAAATGCTTATCAACTACGTCCTATATCTTCGGCAATCTTTCTGTGTCACATGCAGGCAATAACCTCACTCGAATCGACTCCATACAGTGACCATAGAGTGCACGATATGAGAGTCTCGTGGTTTTCCCCCCAGATATCTCGACCGCCAGACAAACCCTTGCGCTCGCAGTCAAAACAAAAACTAACTAAATAATTCGTAAGCATTCTAAACAAAAGCCAAGCGTTTAACAGAGAAGAAGAATTCACTCACACTTGACCCGGTATAACCACTGCTGCTCCAACCTTTTTACCCGCCGGCACATCCACTCTCGTGAATTGTTGTTGCTGGGGGTCTTCTTCTTCACTGTCCACCGCTGTCTGGCCAGCACTCATTCCCTTTTCAGCGGCGATTTGCTTTCGAAACACCTTCGAACTTCCTCCATCTCCGATCTTCGGTTTTTCTGGGGCGAATTTATCGGCTTTCTGTTTGTTGTTCGGTCCCGCCTCAGCCGGCCGATTGTTGGTGGTCGTGCTGTTCGCTGTGGTGGTGTGTTCGACATGATGTGACGTCATTTTGTGTTTAGATAGACTCGATGTGGTTGCGTGTAATCGTGAACGTGGGGGTATTACCTCATTCACAGCCAACGTCGTCGGTGGCGTTGGTGGTGGTAGTGGTGATGTTGGTGGGGGTGGTGCAGGGCGACTCTCAAGTGGAGACGCTGCTTCTGCTGGTGTAGGTTTTTTCGCCGCTTTATCACTGACTACGCTACAACTGCGAAAACTCCGTTTCTTTGCATCGTTCTTGTCGGCATGTTGGATGGGAATGTTAGTGTTGCTCAGTGAATGTTTCTCGTTTCTAGTGTTCGGACGTCCGCTGCTCTTAGTCGTTTTCGTACTTCCTCGCTTAACGTTCGCTGTATTTATTAAACGCTCGGGCTTTCTTGCCGCTGCATGATTACACTGACGCTCTCTGCTCCTCGCTTTTTCTCGTTCCTCCTTTCGATAGCTTGAACTACGCTTGGTCGCTATATCGGGATATAAAAAAATTTAACGATTAATAATCATACCGAATCGGGATTGGATATCTATCGAGTTGTTCGGGTTAGTTGTTTGAGAGAGTCTGAGATTCACTGTGTGACACAAGAGCCTGCTGGTTAGGGGACAGTCTGTTTGCTGGTCGTCATTCAGTGGCACATGCTGTGCGGCTAATTAGTTGAGTCGAGCATCTGTTCCACTAGCAGACTGTGGCCGTCAACGTTGTCGTCCTTACCTAACCGCAGCTTAGTCGCAGTATTACCTGTCTGACATGTGATACTCGTACTTACCCTCTTTCTGATCAGTGTCATTTGTTTGTGGGCTATTTTCAGCAGCGGGCTGTTTGTATTTCGCCATCAATTGTGAGTTCAGGAGGCTCAACACGCTCTCAACGGACCCTGGATTATCCTGCAAGGAGACAAAAATATTGACATCATCAAATCGAGCGCTGTCTTAAATCGGGAAGGAACAAAATCCAACACAATGGTAAGTGATTGTTTGAGAGTGACTGCTTTATTTGTTTGAGCCTCGAATTTGCTTTGCATTTTGCGTCTGCATTTGGGAGACGCATCGTTCTTTCTGAAGACGAGAGAGACTGCGGTGCAATGAATTATTAATTTTCGGGTGTGACGGTTGAGTGTGGAATGCTCCTCGTCCGAGTCTTATCGGAAGAGGAAATGCGCGCCGGGTGTTACTTTACGTTTCGGTGTTTTTTTTTTTGTTTTTCGTTGTTTCGTGTTACATTCCAAATTGTGCGAATGTGTGACGGCAATTTTTATTTGTTTATGAATTTATTTGATGACACAGCGCATAAGGATGGGTCTTCGGAAGTACTTGTTGCTCGAAGGTGTACGCTTCCGGGCATACGTTTGCTGACGCATGAAAACAATTTAAATTTGGTCTTCTTCTCGGATCATTTGGAATTTGAATATGAATCCATTCTGCTTGAGTGTGTGGCATACAAATAAGCGAATTAGGCACATTCATCAGTGGGACATTATCTCGATACGTGTGGCAGTATGCGAACGAATTTCTGTGACAACGGGGATATTTGTTTGATCGTTTTGCCCCAAACTGGTTTAAGATAAGGTCGTGGTTTAGAGTGGGTCATTGAATGTCCTAAAATCAGTGTCTGTTTTATATTTGTGGTTGATTTGAAATAGTAGACATGTGGGTTTTAGAAAGACCGCTGGCTACTTCATTTCGTCAGATTACACCGCCTGAAATCAAGTTCTTAAATTGAATGGAAGCCATGAATGACTTTTGTTTCATAGTGCGAATTGGTCCATTTACAAAATTCATGCCAAAAAAACTACTTCGTTTTAATGCAGAATTTGAAAATTTGATTAATTTCGCCATTGTCCGGGCAATTATGTTCCTTAGCTAAGATAAACTTCTTAGAAAGCTAATCAGTAAGAAAGCGGAAATATTGCCCCCATATTCAGCCTGAATTTTGCATAAGAGCGTATTAATAGTTTTCAATAATCTTATTTGTAAACAGAATAACTCACCAGAATGACGAGAAAATCAACTGGGGAAGTCTGAGTTGTACTGGAGCGGCGAAGTTTCTGTCTCATAAACAATTTTTGGACTAAAGATTTCTGAATATCATTCAATGATTTTAAACTTCAGTCAAAATCGGTTAGAACGACCTTCAAGGGACTGACGAATTTGGTCGTTATAAGCTATAGGTCATTATAACCGATGTCATTGTTAGCGATTTTGACTGTATTTTCATAATTATTAATTATGCGTTATAAGTTGTCGTGTATTAAAGGATAGAAATTAATGTGAAAGATAACACTGAGACTCGTCTGGATTTGTCAAATTCAGGGAGAAAAACGATGTGGAAATTTTAAGTCTTTGATATCTCAGAATTTGAAAAAACTGCTATCCTCAAAATTCGCATGTTAATTTTTTACCGTTTTTGACCAAAAGCTTTAAAAATAGAGAACTAAAATGCTCAGTATAATTTTAGTGGAGTTACTCGCTGAAGCCTTTTTTACGTTTTTTTTTTCAAAATCTTGAGACACTTTGGTTTGCAAATGGGAGTGGGGACACATTATAACCCACCTTAGAGTTTCGTATTTCCCAATGGGTGCTCTAAAAATTGGAAAGCGAGCCTTCTCTTCTTTGGAAAGGTCTTTTGTATATCACGATGGGTGTATTCAAACTTCAAAATCCACCACAATTTTAAATATACACCAATACCGTAATTTTTAAATAAAGGCATTTTTTAAAAATCCGAAACAGTTTTATGGCGATATCCTTATAAATGTAGAAACTGTGGATAGTGTGTCAGGGACGGACATGCTAACTTTATAAAGCTTCCGAATCTATGAAAGGAAATTTAAAAATGAAAGTCGCTATAGATTCGTTTGTTTTACCTAAAACCCTCAATTCTCTCCCATTTCGTCTAAAAAAAACTTGACTGGAGTTAAGCAAAAAGATTATAAGAATATAATTTTCAACGAGAATTTGGGTTTGCTAAAGTTTGGTTACCTACCTAAACGACAACAGTGAGACAAAGACTTTGTTCAACATGATGCAGTGAAGCCTGTTAATTTGGACACCTTTTACAAGTTGGCCACCTGTGAACTTTCTCAGAACTGTTTGCACCGTGGTTAGTCGATTTGGAAAGGCATTTTTTAAAAGGTATTTTTGGTACAAAACTAATTAATTTTGTGAGTACAGAAAGGCTTTTCCTTTTTTTTTTGTTTTAGATATCTCTAAGAAACTGAAAAATGTTTAGAATTTTGTCACTTAGCTCAGAATGATTCTAAAAAAAAGCTCCCGAAATTTGATTGATATTAGCTTACATTGTTTCTAAGACTACCAAACCCTGGGAGAATCTAAGCCTAATGCTGTTTTTCACGTCCCGGACATGCTACTTTCAGCCATCAAGGCAAAATTGTCTTGCCCCCCCTATCACTTGATCTTTATACCGAAATCTACATCCCCTTTTAAAACCAAGTGGTTTGGATTTATTTTTGGTTTTCATGCCTTTCATGTGGTCAAGCCAGTTTAGTCGATGGATCTTTGCTTACCGGACTACATCATCTCGTTCGAGTTCAGGCAGACAGGACCAAATATCCGACACATTTCTTTGGAAGGCATAAATGAATCAGCTCTGCTGCCGTGCTTCTTATCAAGCTTTGGTTGCATGTACATAGAAGTTCCTTTGAAAAGAGTGTTTCGAAAAATTTAAGAAAAACGGTTGCCAAGAGCCATTTAATGTCTCTCCATTAAGATGTCGTTTTTGGAGTTCACCTTTACAACCACCTCAAAGTTAAGGATTGTGACGTTATGTCCCAAGTGGTGAGGGATGCGTCAGTTCTTTCTCAAAAGAGTATACAGGGTGCGCCATCTAATGTTTTTTTAAATCATAGGTTATTTTGAGACTGACAGCTGTTTCCCACTCGAAATCTTGACTGAAAGTCACTATCATACCTTTTTTTTTTTTTTTTTTTTTTTTTTTTTTTTTTTTTTTTGTAATGTATTTTTATTGTTCAGATCATGTTTACCTTATATCCTAGACAAAAATACTTAAATCTAACTTAACTATCTTAACTAATGTTTTTAAATCTAACTTACTGTCCCTATACGGGTACTCTAAGCTAATCTATGTTACATTTAATATGCCTTTCGGCCTAATTTATCTTCGTTTTAATTTGAACGTAAGGTCTTTATTTTTTATCCAAGAAAATTTAAAAAAAACTTGGACATACTTGGTTTTTTTTTTATTTTTTCTCTTATTCTAACTTAAACTAAACTAAAATGTACAACTAACTTACAATTACTTAAACTACGCTTAACTATGTCCGTAACACTATACGGACGTGTGCACCAGGGCCGTATATGTTATTTATATGCTTAACATATATATCTAATACGCCGTGATGCAACTTTTTTTTTTTTTTTTTTTTTGAATTTTTGGTTTTATGATTTTTTTTTTTTTTTTTTTTTGTCTATTCTACTTACAACTACCTTAACCTATGTAAGTTGGCCCTAAAGAGCCAACTACACCGTCATTGCTCTTGAGAAGTTAGCGGCGTCGAAGGCTGATTCTGGTGCAACCACCAATAGAAATGCCGTTCTTTGGCAGACACTGCTCTATCGCGGGCAGATATCGCTCTACTGAACCGCAGAAAATCCTCGTGGCTGCGAGCGACGTCTGGCTCGTACTGAAGTCGCCTGTCCACTGTTCGGCGTGCGACATGGAAGATGATAGGACAACCTTCTGTATCCTGTATCAGGCCTTTCTCGTCCAAATAGAGGAAAGCTTCTGGTGGAATAAAGCCGTTAAGGCGCACCTTCTCATGGTACAATAAGTTAGGGTAGTAAGCCCCAAAGATCAGACAGTTGGTGGAAGTCATAGCTCGTGCAATGTGACCCCGAATCAACTTAATAATAAAATTATCTATCCTTATCAGGTTTGCCTCGTTGTACAAGACCTCGTTGGGATAGAATTTCTTGTACTCGGATTCGGGTGTGCGATACAAACGGAGGCAGGCCCGAAGACACTGCCTCTCGAACACCCTCAACTTTTCCATCTGGGAAGGACTCACGTTGAACCACACTGGACAACCATACACCATGATTGGCCGGATAAGGGCCATGTAGCAGATCACCTTCACTCTGGTGTCAAGTTGGCTGCTGTAAAACAACCTACTTGCCACAGCGAAGGCTTTCTTTGCCTTGGTCAGCGCTGCTTCTGCATGTTTACCACCATACAGATACTGGTCCAACCAAATGCCAAGATATCTAACTACATTTTTCACGGCTAACGGCTGTCCCTGTGGGTCAACTATGACGAACTTGCGCCAGTTTCTCTTCGTGTCCCTTGAGGCCTTGGACAGCGGGGTTCTGAAAAGGATAGTTTCGCACTTCCGGAAGTTGATCTTCAACTTCCAGTCGTCGCAAAATCGTTGGATTTTATCGAAGTCACGCTGCAACAAATTATTTATTACTTCGACCTTCGGACCTGATCTGTACGCGATTAGATCATCGGCATACGCAATTAAGTTTGGCATGGAACCTATAAGATCGCTAGTGAATATAGCGAACAGGATCGGCGAACCAACTGCTCCCTGTTGCAACCCATTTTTTATGTGAAAGGTCGTGGTAGAAGTTACGTTGCCATTTTTCACAACAAACTTCCTACCAGTGATCATGTCATAGATCATATATAGCAATGGTTTACTGATGCCGAGCCCGACCAACTTGAGGAAAAGGCCTTCTAACCATACGGTGTCGAACGCCTTTTCCATGTCTATCAAGCAGGCACCCGTGCATTGGGTCTTATTCTTATTCCACTGAATGTCGGAGACCAATTTAGACGCGGCATGTATGGTATCATGTCCCGCCCTGAAGCCAAATTGGTTGTCCGGTATAATTTGTTTTTTCTCAACCCACTGTTTCAGGTCTTTAATGACGATTTTTTCAAAGACCTTGCTTACGCACGGAAGAAGACTTATCGACCGGAGATTTGTCGGAATGGAGGTATCTTTGTCCCGTTTGGGGATAGGTTGTACCACAGCTGTCTTCCAATGTGCCGGGTAATATGCATTACTCAGCGCATTGTTAAATAGGACTGTGTATACATCCACCGCCTCAGAGGGCAGATGACGCAGAACAATATTTGGTATCCCATCGATTCCAGCTGACTTCTTTTTCTTCAGTGAGTTAAAGATACCCTGGAGTTCATCTTTCGAAATAAGGATGGAGTTATTTCCATCATCGGCGACGGCATTATTTGCCAGGAAATCGTCACTGAACCTGGTAAAACCAGGATTCTCGGATCGCCATTGACTTATTTCATTTCGAAGATGGGAGTGGTTTAGCAAGGCTCTGTTCTCCAAGTCGTGATTCGGACTACGGGGTTCGTTGACCGTGTACACTTCTTGGAAGACAGCACCAATTGCTTTGACCTTCTCCTGGGGATCCTCAACTATGAAGAAGTCGTTGTCAAGCACTGCCCCATCTGGATCGATGCCAACTGACGTCAGTAGGTTCGCGTTGTTTGTTGTTCTGTCAAGTCGGACGGTCTGAATGTCGTTCTGATCTTTTCTCCGGAAGATTTTATTTACTTGCGGGAACATGCTCGGGTTGTTGGATCTTACAGCCCGAATCTTATTGCCCCAGTGCAAGCCGCGGAACGAAATGAGCCACTTTACGCTTGAGCAACGTTTGGAAATATTGAAAATGTATTTCCAAAGTGATATTATCCAAAGTTTGGCCTACACAGCCAAACAGTGCGTTTTTTGAAAAGAAGTTTTGGCCGAAATGAAGCACCCACCGCGACTGCTGTACGCAAGTTTGTGCAAAAAGGTTGTGAGACTGGTATGCTAGTGGACAACACTCATGGGCCCCGTCGTTGTACGATGCGCACAGATGAGAATGTGGCTGCTGTGGCCGACAGTGTGAAACTCAATTCACGAACATCAACTCGCCATCGATCTCTACAGCTCAACATTTCACGCTCAGGCTAGTCTGAGGAGAATTTTGCACAAAGATCTCGGATTCTTCGCTTGCAAGGCCCAATTGACTCAGCAGTTGAAGGCGCTCGACCATCCGCTTCGCAGTTTAGGCCTTTGAGCAGCTTGAATTGGGCAACGATTTTAGGCGAAAAATCATCTTTTCTGGCAAGGCGCATTCATCATCTTCACGGCTACCTTAACAAACCAGATTGCCGCATCTGGAGCTTGGAAAACCCGCACGTTATTTTCGAGAAGCCAAAATATAAAAATATAATGCATCCACAGAGTGACAGTTTGGTGCGGATTGTGGAGTGGTGGGATCATTGAACCATTTTTCTTTGAAAATGGGGAACGTTTTGGTCAACGGTGGGCGTTACAGAACCAACATGGTTGACCGACTTTTTTTTACTGAAATTCAAGACACGGATTTGGACGACCTCTGGTTCATGCAGGATGGCGCGCCATGCCACACAGTCCATGCCACAATCGATCTTTTTCTATCAGCCATCTTAGCGATGTCAATTGGCCGCCTTGGAGCTGCGATTTGTCCCCTTTGGGCGTTTTTTGGTTGTGGAGAACCATGAAGAAGCGATGTTACGACAACAATCCCGAAACGATTCAAGCACTTAATGCTAATTTCATCCAAGCAATCCGTGAGCTACAGCCCTAAACCATCAACAAGGTGTTGGAAAATTGGGGTGACAGAATGCGCTACTGTGAAGCCAGCCGAGGCAGGCACTTGAACGGCGTTGTATTTCATAATTAATGGGAATGTTTGTTCTTACTAATAAAGCCATAATACATTGAAAAATGTAATTTTGTTCATTTTATTGCATTTTTAAAAATAAACTTGTATTTGGTCCACCCATTAAATATAGAATATTAACCCTCCTATTCCGAAGTCATAAATAGATACTTTTGCCATGGGCTTACGTTGACTGTCAACAAGTTTTTTAAAAAAAAAAAAGAACAACTCTAAAAACTTTACGTTTTGTCAAAACTGCACATGGAAACACTAATGTCAATAAAGTATTCAAATGTTTCACGATAAAAAAGGCAAAAATGTATCCCCATCAGTCCTTTTGATGTGATTATTAAAATTGATTAACAGACAACAACAAACATTTTCATAGGCAGTTTTGTCATTTTGAACTGTAGACATCAGCGATTACACAGGCCATAACTTTTAATACTAACTCAATAAAATGTTGATTTATAACAAGTTAATAGCAAATTAAATGCTTTGAGGCGTCAGGTGGAATGACACTTTAATGAGTCGCAAAATCATATGACAAGAAGTTGTCTACTCACAGTGACCCTTGTGCGTCATATTGTGAAATACGTGTATTTCCCGGGGGAATGGACTTGTGTTTATGGGAAATAAAAGAACGTGGTGATTGAACTTGACTCAGAACGGATGAGTTATTTGGTAGTGTAGTGATTTGATTATGATTTCATGATGGGTTTCAAAGAACTATTCACGGAAATGATTTACAAGTGTGCAACATAAAAATTGAAACAGAAGCCAAAAAAAATCTCCATTCACAAACAGAATACTTTTCAACCATCAAATTTAAGATGAAGTGATGAAACATTGAGTTTTTTCGACTCTGTCATTGTGGGCCAATGCTACAGAGAGTGTCCACGATTGAGCTGTTGCACACAAGTGGGCAAGGACCTTAGCCAACTTGGTGTGCACAACTAGAGACAGTGAAGGGTCATGCTGACTAAACGCGCCCAGGACCACCCAGGAGCATCGTATGAATAAGGAAGATAGCAGATTATTTGAAAAATCATGTGTTCCTTCTCTCATTCGCAACCGTATCTTCACAAAAACTGACAAAGGGTTGAGAAAAATACTTCACAGTGTTCCAAAATTTTGTTCGAAAAAAACGACTAGTCCGTCTAAATTAACTCTTGTCCTATTCTTTGCCACACGGGTGACCAGGGGAAATAGATAGGAAAGCGCAAATATAACCTCCAGGATGGGTTCTCAAAATATTCGCGTCAAGCTTCTAGCTAGACAGTCACTAATAACAATGTTGTCGTTCTACAGAATCTTCACTTCTGAACCAATGGGACAACCCAACAGAGGACGACCATGTCTATGGTCGTGCACACAAGTGGGGAGGGACTTCAACCAAATTAGCTGCTAAGCAAACTAAACAAAGTACTAGCTGGAGGCTAGCTTGTTGGTTTGTGGCCCAGGTCCACTCATCTTCTTCTTATGTTGCCTCTTCTTTTTGTGGCGTTTTTGTGGCGCCGTAATTTTTTCTTTGTGGCGCTGTAGTTCCTTCTTCTTTTTGTGGCACTGTAGCGGTCTGTAGCTCTTTTTTCTTTTTGTGGCGTTATAGCGGACTGTATCGCCTTCTTCTTCCTGTAGTAACACGAGCGAAAGCCGCAGAAGTTAAGCCGAAGTGCGCCCCGGACTGTGGTGCTTTCTTTTTATTGTAGCGCTGTGGTAACACGAGCGAAAGCTACAGAAGTTAAACCGAAGTGCGACCCGGACTGAGGCGCTTTCTTTTTTTTGTAGTGCTGTAGCGGACAGTATCGCCTTCTTCTTCCTGTGGTAATACGAGTGAAAGCTGCAGAAGTTAGGCCGAAGTGTGCCCCGGATTGTAACGCTTTCTTCTCCTTTTTGTGGCGCTGTAGCGGACTATAGCTCTTTCTTCTTTTTGTGGTGCTATAGTGGACTATATCGCCTTCTTCTTCCTATGGCAACACGAACAGATGCTATAGAAGCTATGCGGAAGTGCACCTCGGACTGTATCGCCTCTTCTTCCTGTGGTAATGCTGCAGAAGTTAGGCCGAAATGCACCGCGGATTTTAACGCTTCTTCTTCATGTGGCGCTGTAGCGCCTTTACATTTTCTGTGGCGCTGTAGCGGACTATAGCTCTTTCTTCTTTTTGTGGCGCTATAGTGGACTATATCGCCTTCTTCTTCTTATGGCAACACGAGCGGATGGTACAGAAGCTATGTCGAAGTGCACCCCGGATTGTAGCGCTTTCTTCCTCTTGTGGTGCTGTAGCGGACTGTAGCGCCACAGGAAGAAGAACTTGGGTCTACCTTCTACAGTATCCACTAATGTTGTGAGCTATTGTTCTCTTACGAGTCGAAGGGACCTACAGTCTTATTCCGACGCCGAATCGTAAAATTTGAAATAACAAGCACTTACCCACAACGCTACGTGCCCCCACAAGCTCGACGGTCGTCAAAGTTTATTTGCAGTCCTAGGAGGTCACCGACTATAGCACCATAGTCGTATAGAGATGACTTGCCCGTAGAAAGTTGGGGCTGTTTTCGAAGTTATTCAAACGTTTCTGAGTTCTATTCCTACGTCATTACACAGCGACACACGAGACCACACACACGTTTCCCCCAAAGACACACACATACACTCTCACTCTGTTCTCGATCAAAGTTCCTTCCCGTTTCAGTATCGCTTGTCTATAACTTGTCAGAAAAACAAAAACGACGGCTTCTGTGACGCCTGAAGTGTACTAAACTTTGCAGAGAACCCAATACTCATGCACCCCATTCATCGTTCCTACACAAAGGCTGTCACTTATCGCAGATCAAAACATTCCGATAAGCAAATCGTTACCAATGCATGCAAGCACTGATATTAACAAGAGGTTCTAATTACTGTGCACGTTCTTACAATTAGTACACAACAACTGTATCTTATCAGAGTCAATGTATCATTGTCAGATAACTATCCGAAGTTCTCTGATAAGATTTTCTGCACAAATCTGAACGAATGTGTCATTCCCTCGGGGGATTCATCTTCACCTGATTGTCCCCGGAGGTAAATTTGTGTTCATCGGGATATCTGAAAACATCAGATTTTATCGCGATCATGCTCAACGGTAAATACAAATATTTGCGTGTGTCATCGCAGGAGAATGACTCGAACGAAATAAGTACGAGCATTAATGTATTTACTGCCGAGGAAAGCCAAAAATAACACACACGGTCACAAAGCTACACTTTTATCGTTAATGAACAATTTCTTATGCAACAGAACAACATTTTGACTAATTGACATTATCTCAGCGAAAAGTATTTGCGAGTGTCAGTGTATAATTGGCGACATTACACATCAAACCAGCGAGACGTTAAAATACGAAATGACAATGAAACGATAATTACTTTGTTGATTTAATTCTTTTAATGTTCTCCTTCTGCTTCTATTCAATTTGTGGCCGCACTAAAATCTATGAGCGTATCTGCTGCTGCTTGTCTGCATAAATTGCTTCTTTTTTTCGTGAATATGTTGATAAAATAAAAATAGTGAGGGCATGTGTCTGGTGAGTAGGCGTAGGATAAAAGAAGTCAAAAATCAAAGTATCTTTTCAGTTCAGGGGCATAATTCGAATCTGATTGGTTATTTATGAGGCGATACCGCGCGTAGGTGTGCTTAATGCATGACAAATGTATAGACTCTTCTAAGCACCACTTAAGTTTAGTTGGAAGTGGACAATAACTTATTTCAGATGACAAAATCGAAACAATAGAATGAGGTTATTTCGTACTGTTTGGAATGGAAAAGTTTTAATGAGAAAATATCTTCTATCTGACACTGACACTCATTTGTGTTCAATGAATACGGTGGGGGCTTATATCGTATAGTCGAGGATATGACTTCTACACCTACTCATAGTTGGGTGCTAGCACAGATTTAGCACGGTGAAGTCATATGCTCGGGTGCCTTATTTTGGCTGTAGTAGACTGTAGCGCCTTCTTCTTGTGGCGCTGTAGCGTCTTCTTCTTCTTGTGGCGCTGTAGCGCCTTCTTCTTCCAATAGTAGCACAAGTGGATGCTGTAGAAGCTAGGCCCAAGTCCACCTCAGACTGTAGAGCTTTCTTGTTCTTATGGCGCTGTAGTGGACCGCAGTGCTTTCTTTTTTCTGCGGCGCTATAGAGGACTATAGACTATAGAAGACTATAGCGTTTTCATCTTTTTGCGGCGCTGTAGCGGACTGTAGCGCCGTGGAAACACTTGCGCTAGTTTCGACTAACACTAGTTTCTACAGTAACCACTCTTTTTGCCCATACTATTGTCCCCTCATAAATGAAGGGGACCTACAGTTTAATGCCGACACCTAATGGTGAAGTCAACCAAGTTAACGGCACCTAACGGCGAAGACAACGAAGTTAACGAAGTTAACGACATCTAACAACGAAGTTAACGAAGTTAACGACACCTAACGACGAAGTTTACGAAGTTAACGACACCTAACGACGAAGTCAACAAAGTTAACGGCACCTAACGATGAAGATAAAGAAGGACACCTAAAAGAAGTTAACGACACCTAACGGCGAAGCTAACGAAGTTAACGACACCTAACGGCGAAGCTAACGAAGTTAACGACACCTAACGGCGAAGCTAACAAAGTTAACAACACATAACGGCGAAGTTAACAAAGTTAACGACACATAACGGCGAAGTTAATGAAGTTAACGACACCTAGGTTAGGTTGGGTTAGGGGGCTGCTAGTGAACTCACCAGACCATGTTGGTCTATTGTAATACCCACAGTCAGACTACTACCACTGATCGACCGCTCCAGTGATAGTGCCATTAATTTGATCCCAACGGCTTTTAACTTTGCTTTCATTGAGATTCGAACCTGGGACCCGTTTAACTTAGGGCACAAACAAAATTGTTCACGGCTCCACCTCTTTCGAGTCACTGACAGTGCTCAAAGAGTATAACTGTCTAGAAAAAGCTTCTCAATCTCGGCGTTCGGAGTCGGCATTAAACTGTAGGTCCCCTCCACTCGTCAGAGAACAATAGCACGCACAACACGAGTCTCACCAACCACTCGTGTTGTGCATGCTATTGTTCTCTCACGAGCGGAGGGGACCTACAGTTTAATGCCGACTCCGAACGCCGAGATTGAGAAGCTTTTTCTAGACAGTTATACTCTTTGAGCACTGTCAGTGACTCGAAAGAGGTGGAGCCGTGAACAATTTTGTTTGTGCCCTAAGCGGAGGGGACCTACAGTTTAATGCCGACTCCGAGCGGCGATTTGAGAAGCTTTTCCTAGACAGTGATACTCTTTGAGCATTGTCAGCTCGAAAGAGGTGGAGCGGTGAAAAAATGTTTGATGTTTTTTTCGAGATTCGAACCGACGACCTCGAGCGCAGGAGTTATTATCCACCTGTTATTATTATCCAAAAACCGACGTGCGACAACGTTGAAACTGGTTAAACCAATTTTTGACGGTCGCCATCGAAGGAGACGAGTTACCGTACACAGCATCCAAGCGCTCATTGATTTTTCTTCTAAAAACAAGAATCGAACCACCGACCGATATTGCTCTTTTTCCATTTTTCTAAAATCCGCAGACACGCCCACTGCTACATGAGGTCAAAACAAAACTACGAGTTCGATTCGGCTGAAATTTTGACAGTAGCCGTCTACGAGGATGTACTACACACTCTTGGGATAGCGGCGCCATCGGGCGGTGAGGGTAAGTACGTATCGGATCACCCTTGTACATGGTGCGCCATCTGTTATGTTGGTATGCTACTGTTTGGCCGTATTCGAAGCGACGTGGACGATCCTTCGGCAATATTCGTTTGAGTTATTCGCACTTTATGAGGAAACAAATGTAAATCATCTTCCAAAATGTGGCGCAAGGTGGTTTCACTGAAACCAAAATGCTGAGGGCCGTGACGATGCGACACATGCGAGTTCTCGGCAACACTGTCTCTCTAACCGCTTCAAGCAGTCGATTGAAACATCTTGGGCGTCGATGAACGGCATGTCGACGCGTCGTCGTGACCCGTGCTCAACGAAATTCGACACCAAACGACGAATAGTGTTGTCGGATGGTGCTTGTTGACCACGATATTTTCGACGACAATTGAACGACTATTTTTAATGTACAACGTCACTATTTCGGCGCATTGTTCTGGTGTCAAGCTATTTATAGTTAAAATTGTACTGACTTGACGTTTCAAAACTAGTCTATTGAAGCGAATCAGTTGATAAATGTCAAACTTGTTAAATTTTTACGTAGCCACATACATTTTGGCGCACCCTGTACTCCTCAAGCGGTGGGAGATCGTCCCACTTCATTGCATTTCCAATGTCTTGCAAGCAACCCTGTGAGCAGCGTTTTCACTTAATTTTTTTCAAATTGTACTGAATTGAACTAATTGAACTATGTGCTGCGTTCCACAGCAACCGTTATTTTTCTGTTTTCTATTTGAGTTGCTTGCAACTTACATATATTCCATTTAACTGTACAGCGAAATAGAGCTGAATGTCATTGTGAAATGGTTGCATTCAGATCACTTTGAATAGATTCAGTCTGAAATATTAAGCACATTGTAATAGAGTTATTGCATTTTTTTTTAATTATATTTTTTGTGAAATTGTAGTGTTTTGGAATTTTTCGTAGTGGCGTAGTGAAAATGTTAAAAAGTAACAAAAGTGAAGCAAAACACTTCAATTGTAGTGTAAGTGGGGACGCTGCTCGTGAGTTATAATAATCGTTGCCTATGTCGGGAATTCAATCTAAACTCTCAGCAATTTCAGTAGGGATTGGCGCACTTACCCACCACGCTACAGCGACTACAAGAAAGGATCGGAGAAATGCTTTGAATATTTGAAAATTGTGAGCATAAGTACAATTGGGGCCTATTACAACACCCATGTGTTGTCCCTTTAAGATCTAGAACCGATAAAATTTAAACTTAACTCATTCAAGTAGCTGCATTATGGAGGTATGACTAAAATTTCAGACAATCTCCGACAGTACTAAGAAGTCTTACGACGTAAGCAAATCGAAACTTATCTGATAAACTGAAAATAAACTTTTAACAAATTTGCATATGCGACGACTGTTAAATGAAATGTTTTGCTTTGATTGGTGTGGTTGATGATTAGTGGGAACGACACACGGAATAACAATCGAAATGTGCTGTCAGACATTATTTGGTAGTCTGATTTGCCTCAGCTGATAGTCTTATACGCATTTTAGCCTTTTCAAGGTTGGAAAGATATTCATAAGATAAACTAAAGACCGCTGCTATTAGCATTAATTTACTAATTTTTTTAGAATGATTTGTCATCGGTCAGTGAGTAGTTTTGACAAATTAAATTTGTCACGTAGGAAAGGCTACTTAAAGTTGTAGATATCGTCGAAATCTGAAAGGCAGGCTATTTTCTGCCACAAACAGTTAACGGATGGTGAAAAAAAACAGTTAAACAGTCAGTGGTGATTATTTTCTTTAGTTTTACACGTTTTGCTTACTTCTGACGGTATCCCATTACTTGTGGGCAAAATTTACTCGTTATTTGTCATAATTTTTTACACGGAAAAGAATAGGAGGAGATGCATAGATAGTTAAGCTCTACTTAATGTATTTTAGTTGAAGAGTTGTGTGAACAAAACTTGACTTTATATTGAATTTCGAAGAGGTCCCAGATAGACTGATGTGAACATTCGCATTTAGACATAATATCAAACTCTCCCCATCATCACGACTTCCGAGGTGTGCCTTAAATGCGATTCCAACAGGTGGGCGACCGCTTGGTAGACCCAGGACGAGATGGTTGGACTAAGTCCAAACACTCGCCTGGTTGCGCTTGGGCATAGCTCATGATGAGTTAGAGTCGATGGCGGAGAATCGAGTGGCCTGGAGATCTCTCGTGCATGCATTGTCCCCGCGATCCCTTTAGTGGAACATGAGGGTCAATGAAGATGAGATGAAATGAGATGAGATGGAGATGAGATGAGATGAGCGAACTCTACGAGCTGTACGAAGATTAGCGTGTAGTTCAGAAGGCAATGTTTCAACTTCTTCTACTTTCTTTGCAAGGGTTGGACCTAGGCTTTAGGTTAGGTTCAAGTGGTCAACTGCAGTCTCACTTATCTACCCATTAAACCGTGTAAGTTGATTGATACCGACGGCTCTTAAGTATCTGGTGGAAAGGGTCCTACATGTGCAGAGGAGATTTGTTACGCTCTACTCATCTTCTTTCTCCCTGCAGCTTCTGCAGAAGTCGTTGTGAGGAAGTTGCAATCTTGAGGTGTGTGTATCAATGGCACAGTGTCCTGTGATGGCTGTCCTTTCTAGATATCACATTGTTCTTAAGCCAAGAAAGAGCCTTTTTTTTGACATTGTTTCAGCCTGGAAAACTGATGTTGGGATCCTGAGAGTAGACACCAAACCCTCCTCCCTCATCCATCTTAAATTCATCTTTAAAAAAACGTAAATGACCGTCCGCCTAAAGGTCAGGCTTCCAGTCGGATATGGAGGGGATGCTGGTAGAGAAGTTTTTTTTCGATGCAGGATTAACTTAGTAGAAGGTCAGTGCCGTGAAGAAAAAACTCGAATTTGTCGAGAATGGTAGTGTGACCGATGTGGTAATTATTTCACAAATAGAGTGTTTTAAGTCTAACCGCTGTGCTGGTTACTACCTGTCTTTCGAACAAATTAAGTGCAGAAACGTAATGCTTGCTGATCATTGCACACGGATAAGCAGTTGACAGCTTTATTAAGAACTGTCCTCCATACTGTGACTCCGTACATTAGTACTGGTCTGACTACTGCTGTATACAGCCGGTATGCTATTCTTGGCTGTAATTCTCATTTACATCCGATGGATTTTTTGCCACGTAGGGGCTTTTTAGCTTCGCTCTATGATGTTGGGTTTCCAGCTTATTTTCGAAATATGACGACATCTAAGAACCTAGAGTTGTCAGTGAGCTGTAGCTTTACGCCAGATAAGGGGGTGGAAATGTCGAATCTTACATTCCTTCGTCAAGAGTGCTAAGTCCGTTTTTTGTGAATTGAATCCAAGTGCGCATGCTTTGGTCCATAAATTTAGTTTTTTTTTTCGGAGCATTTTTGAAACGCCTCTGGAGCACTCAGACTTAAAACTGATCCATTGTACTGCCAGGTAGCAACCTACTCGACTGCCGATTTCACTGGGATTCGAACCTGGGACCCCTCTAACTTGGGGCAGGCACTTAACCAACTACGCCATCTAGTCATGTATAAATTTAGTTTGTAGAAATCCTGCTTCATGATGTCTCTTTACAAGTGGAGACAAATTTTCCAGATTCTGCTATAGAAACATCGCCGGCGTAGGCAATCACTTTGCATCCCACCGCCTCTAATATTATTATTTATTAGCAGTACGTTTATTATCGCAGCGTTTCATGGAAGGTGAGAATATACCGCCTTGCCTCTATACCGCCTTGCGTCTATTAATCGTTCTGCGGATTCTAGTACCACCGAGTTTTAAGTATATATACAGAGTATATATACAGGTCAAGTAGAAGTTTCATTTGATAAATGCAATAAAATTAACAAAATTAATTTTTTTTCCATGTATTATGGCTTTATTAGTAAGAACAAACATTCCCATTAATTATGAAAAACATTGCCGTTCAAGTGGCTGCCTCGGCTGGCTTTGCAGTAGCGCATTCTGTCACCCCACTTTTCCAAGACCTTGTTGATGGTTTTGGGCTGTAGCGAATGATATTGGCCTTAAGTCCTTGAATCGTTTCCGGATTGTTGACATAACATTGGCCCTTCGCGGTTGCTCACAAAAAAATGTCCAAAGGGGTAAAATCGCAGCTCCGAGGCGGCCAATTGACATCGCCAAGACAGCTGATAACACGATTTGGGAATTTGGTGAGCAAAAGATTGATTGTGGCATGGGCTGTTTGGCATGGCGCGCCATCCTGCATTTGCCAGATGTTGATCAAATCCATGCCTTCAATTTCAGTCAACAAAAAGTCGGTTAACATGGTTCTGTAGCGCCCACCGTTGGCCAAACCGTTGTTCCCAGCCTCATTTTCGATGAAAAATGGTCCAATGATGCCACCACTACACTATCCGCCCCAAACTGTCACTTTCTGTGGATGCATTGGCTTCTCGACAATAACGTGCGGGTTTTCCGAGCTGCTAACGTGGGCTTGTTAACGTAGCCGTCGAGATGAAAATGCAGCTCGTCAGAAAAGATGATTTTTCGCCCAAAATCGTTGTCCAATTCAAGCTGCGCTGCTCTAAGGCCCAAACTGCCAAAGCGATAACGAAGCGGATACTTGCGCGTCTTCAATTGCTGAGTCAGTTGGACCTTGTAAGCGAATAGTCCGTGATCTTTGTGCAGAATTCTCCTCAGACTACCCTGGCCATGAAATGTTGAGCTGTTGAGATCTATGGCGAGTTGATGTTCGTGAATTGAGTCTCACACTCTTGCGCACAGCAGACATGTTCTCATCTCTGCGACGTACGACGACGGGGACCCCTAGTGTTGTCCACTAGTCCACATTTCAGTCTCACGAACTTTTTGCACAAATTAGCGTGCAGCAGTCGCGGTCCGGTGGGTGCTTCATTTCGGCCAAAAGTTATTTTCAAAAAACGTACTGTTTGGGCTACACAGCACTCACTTTAGAAATAAGTTTTCAATATTTCCCAACGTCGATCAAGTGTAAAGCGACTCATTTTGTTCCGCGGAGTTATGATGCTGACTTTCTGTCAAGATTTCGAGCTGGAAACAGCTGTCAGTCTTAAAATAACCTATGATTTAAAAAAACCACTAGATAGCCCACCATGTACTTATCAGGCCAACGACCTATGAAGGGCCTAAGCAATTTCCGGACAATTACTTAAACCTCTCCATGTTAGATATCCAATGTTAGATATCCAATTTTTGCTTTCAATTGTTGCCCGTAGTTTCATAACCATCGCTTAACTCGGAATGTTATCGCAAAAAAAAGTGAACACTCTCCATTCGATAATTTGTGATCCACAACAATTGCATTGACTCGACAAAATTCCCTCAACTTTTCGATAACCGGCAACAAACTGGGCAAACATAAAAAAAAAGAGCCCGTATTCCTCTCCTCGAAATTCGTTCCAATCTGAACCCGATCTTATCACTCATACTGCACTATCGAATGCGAGCGTCGTCGTGGTCTCGGAGGTCGGCCAGACCTCGCATTAGCATTGCAGTGTTATGTATCACAAATTTTCAACTAAAACCGTATCGAATTAAACAAAACTGTCGGACTCTCTCGAAGATAACCATTCACCCTTTCGATTCGTCCCGCTTTCTTGGGCGCTCCGACATCTGACATCCAGAATACGTAACACATCCAAACGGACACTCACACGGAATGTACTCGCAGCTGGTAGTGTGCTGGCTATTGTAGGTTTAGTGTAGCCTCGAGCGAGTGCTAACTCTGTCGATGATCTAAGTGCAGACACATCAGTCGAATGTGTGTTTATCGATATCTAAACCGAGGGGCGAAAGGGTGATCATCACTGGGCGAGCGTATCAATTTGAGGAGCACGGGGCGAGAGAGTTGCCTGCAAGAAAGGTGCGATAGAAACACATTTTCTTTTTTTTTAATTTAATTTCATTTTTCCCCACTGGATTTTGCTTTGTTTCTATTTTTTATTGAATTTCTTTTTATTATCTGGTTTATTCGGTTAGGGAGCGTGCTACTCCGAGCGAACGCCGGCAGTCACCGTTGAGCGACAGTGTGGAGAGGCGCGCTTCGTTTGACAGGAGGTGTCAAGAATGTTTCTGATATGTGCACTGTTCGATTGTGGAACTGTTGTAAACAGTTTGGTTAATCTACAAGTAGTGCTCGAGATTTTTATTGTCTTTTTCCGATAGATTGTCGGTGTATGTCGCCTGGACAAGTTTTTATTTCAGTTGTCACCGTGCGATAGCGATTGATGGGTTCGATTTCATTATTTTGCGGTTTTTGAAAATGTACAGCCACTGAGGGTTGTTTACATAAGCCGACTAACGATTGGTAGTAGGTTTTGAGAGTGCTACTGACGATTCAAGGTTCGAATCTGAATCAATTCGAATTTTTTATTTCACGGTACCGTTTCTATCGAGAGTCGACGACTGGATGGCGCAGTTGGTTAAGTGCCTGCCCTAAGTTAGAGGGGTCCCAGGTTCGAATTCCAGTGAAAGCAAAGTTAATATGCTTTTATTCGGTTTTTCAAATCTGATCCAGTCACTTTTTGACGTTGGGATCAAATTAACGGCACTATCATTGGAGCGGTCGATCAGTGGTAGTGGTTTGACTGTGGGTATCACAATGGACCAACATGGTCAAAGTGTGCTGGTGAATTCACTAGTAGCCCCCTAACTTAACCTAACCTAACTTTCGTTGACAATACTCCGTCAGTCTGTCATGGAAAGCTTCTAGAATGTTGCTGTTTGGATAAAAGTGTGGGCGCCTCCATTTGTGTAGGACCAATTAATAGCAAGCGTCTCAGAGGGAATGCTGTAGAAGCTAGGTTAGGTTTGGGTTAGGTTTAATAATAATGATGGCGGCGTTACAGTCCGAGGTGGACCTGGGCCTAGCTTCTCAGCAACCACTCGTGTTGTGCGTGCTATTGTTCTGTCACGAGTGACCTACAGTTTAAAGCCGACTCCGAACGGCGAGATTGAGAAGCTTTTTCTAGACAGTTATACTCTTTAAGCGTTGTCGGTGACTCGAAAGAGGTGGAGCCGTGAACAATTTTTTTTGAAAAAATTGTTTGTCTGAACTGTGGTTCGAAACTAGTCTTGAAAGTCTAGTGCGAATGGGTCGACGCAAAAGCCCACGCGGCCACGGCGCCCACTGGGTCAGGTTTGGTTAGGCTGTTATAAATTGCCGCGACTCACTGAGGTCCATCAGCCACCACAAGGTCAAACTCTGCTGAGTCCCGGGCCACAGCTCAATCACAGGGAACGACAGAGTGGACGAATTGGCCAGACAAGGGTCTGAAATAGACATCAAGGAAGCGGACACGTCACTACAACCCCTGATCAGTGCGTTGCACCGGATCATAAGCGACACAATTGAAGAAGAGGCCAATTTGTCTTGCCTTGCAAGAAATGATTGTTACACCACACGCTCAGCGTGACCAGAGCTTCTCTTCTTCTTATTAGGGCACTACAGTCTAAGGTGGACCTGGGCCTCACTCAATATGCCTCCCCAGCCAGCACGATCTCTCGCCAGCTGTCTCCAGTTTCGCACACCAAGCCGGCTGAGGTCCCCCTCAACTTGTATGCGCCACTTTGTACGTGGGCATCCTCTGTAGCGTTGTCCCACAGGTTCAGATTCGAAGACTCTTCAGGCTGAAGCTTAGTTGTCCATACACTGTACATGGCCTAGCCATCTTAGGTGTTGAATCCGTAGACGCCTGGCTAAGTAGCTAGAGCAAAGAAGCTTCTGGCGTTGGACGGAAACTCGATCCGTGTGCTCGTCGGAGTGATCACCGGACACTGACCCATCGGAACAATGCTTCGGAAATGAAATGCGGAATCCAAGGATCTCTGCCGAAACTGCGGAGATGAGGAAGACACCGAGACGATCCAGCATCTGCTTTGCCAGTTCCCAGCTCTCTAGAATCAGCGCCTGGGCCAAAGATTCTTCACAGAGACTGCCGACTTAGCGAATGCAGATATATCGGATTTTCAAAAATTCATAAAGAGCACGTAGTGTTTTTAGCTACCACGTGACAGTATAGGTTACCAGAATCTGTACTCTACAAATGAAGGGATTCACAATGGACCCTATGGCCTCCGAGTGGAAGTGATGTTTTCCAACATCGCAATACCCTTCCTAAACCTAACCTAACCTAGGTTTGAGACGACTGGATGGCGCAGTTGGTTAAGTGCCTGCCCCTAGTTCTAGGGGTCCCAGGTTCGAATCCCAGTGAAATCGAATCTGGTCCAGTTGCCATTTGCCGTTGGGATCAAATTAACGGCACAAGAGTAGGTTGCTACCTGCCAGTACAATGGACCAGTTTTAAGCCTGAGTGCTCCAGTAGTGTTTCAAAAAATCCTGCAAATAAAAAAAAACCTAGGTTTGGGTCTTTGATAACAAAGCTTAGGTTGGTTGATTGTCAGATTTAGATTTCTGACCTTTCTTTTTAAGCGCACCGTTATTCTTTTCGATTTCCGAGGTTTGCTTTTTTAAGTGGAGTGTCATATAAACAAAACACAGGTTTTCCAAGTCTTTACTTTGTCCTCTTATCCTATTTTCATCTTCGGGTCAACACCTTCTTTATAATTCTCTGACATTCAGTCTTGTCATAAGATCATGTGTCACCTGCATTAAAAAGCCGGCTAAATACTGTCAAACTTTTGACGCTGTCACACGCTATAGTTAAAAAGAATCCTTTCGATAATATTTAACTACATTTTTAACGCCTAAGTCCTAAATGTCAACCAATCTGACAACCAGTCAACGATAGGGTATCATACACTATGTTCAATCATTTATAGTTTCCCCAACATTGTTTTTTGCGATCCATTCTGAACTTGACCAGAGAGATGGGTGTGAGTTGGGTAAATATTAGGCAACGTTATTCTGCTGAATCTTGAAAGATATGTTTAGCAAATATTTGAGAGGAGAAGTACGAAGCCAAATCGATTTTTGGAATGCAGCATGTTGACCTGAATAATTTATTGCTGTTTTAGCCTTTGAATTGTTTATCTGATCACTATTAGCTGATCAAAGTTTCTTTTGGATAAGTTTTGCTTAACGATTACTGCCAATGAGTCACGGTGTTGTGTGTGAAGAGATTCGTTTGATGTTGAATAAATTTAAAGATGGATGAATGAGATTCGGAAAAGAGGGAGTAGTTTGAAATTTGAAGCTGAGAAGAAAGGCGCTAGGGGATTCAGTTGAGATCAGTCTTAAGTTGGTGACAAGTACTTGACTGTTATGTATTTGATTTGGGAGTGAACAAATATGGTGTTTACATGTAGAACACATGGGCAGAGTGATGGACCTAAAACAAGATCTAAATTTAGAAACTTTATGGGCACAATTTAAGTTCTTTGATAGATTTCAAGAGATCAAGTAGATCAAAGAAATATCCAACATCTCTTGAGTTTTACGATGAAATCGAACAAAACTTGAGTAGGTTCTAGGCACTTACGAAGAGTGGCATCTTGAGGTTTACCAACACCAAAAGAGTGCTGCTATTAAGTGCTTCGGTTGATCACTTGTTGCTTGGATAATTTTTGATTGTGTAAAGTAATTTTAATCGAATTTATCCAATTGTGAACTCCATGAACAAGTTCACTGCGGAAGATTGTTGTATGCTGTACTGCCATAATTGAGGCAGATTTTGATCGAAAGATTCTTAAACAATTGGTGTTCTATTTACTTCAAATTTAAGAGGAAAAAGTAAATTATCTTTTTGAAAGAAGAGTCCTGCTTTCGATCTTTATCGTTAATGGTGATTGAAGGGCAAGATTGAATCATAAATTGTACGGGCTGTATAGCGACATAACTCTAGTTAGGCGACCATGGGTACAACGCGGTATAAAATATAGCCACAATAAAAAGGTCTGCGTGTGTCTGCAGCACTACGATCCATAAGCAGCGTTGCCACCTTAGGACTATTTCTTTGCAGTAGATTGCCAAGAAAGTTGCGGTATATCGAATTTTTTTGCAGTAAATTTTTATTTGTAAATACAGTCAAACTTCTTTATAACGAACTTCTTTATAGCGTAGTTCTCTCTATACCGAATTTGATTTTGTTTCCCTTCCCCTTCAAAATCCCATATGAATTAGGTTCTTTATAACGAAATTCTGTTTATAAGGAACTAATTTTTTCGTCCAAAATCAAAAAAATGTTTCTTTATAACGAAGTGACAAATTTGAAAACAAAGCTTGCTACGATTTTTTGTTCCTAATTTTTAAAGAGAACTCCCCCTTTTGGTAAGTGAATGTATGTATGAAAAAGTGTGCCTGTGCAGTAGAAATTTATGCATATCAATCGTTTGAGTTTCCATTTCAAGTTCGTGAAACGTTTACACTAAAATGTCGAAACGCAAGGCTATTTCACTTTCAGAGAAATTGTAAATCATTGAAGAAGTTAAAAGGGAAGAAAAGAAAAAAGATATTGCTAAGAAATTTGGTGTTTCATTTAGTATATTGTCTACAATTTTAAAGAATGAGGTAACATTTTTAAAGCTTTCCGAAGCAAGTTCAAACAAAACCCAAAAAACTTAGAAAAACACAATAGGGTGATGTGGATAAAGCAATGTTAAAATGGGTTCAGATAAACAGAAAAAGAATTTGCCCCTCTCGGGCTCTATTATCAAACAAAAGGCTAAATATTTTTCTGAATCTTTGGGTCAGCATAATTTCAAAGGCAGTACTGGATGGCTAGATAAATTTAAAGTACGGTAACCTAGTACATTAGAAAACGTAAAGAAACACTAACAGTGTTAAGAAAAATAAAATTCTTTATATAACGAATTTTGTGTAAGACTTCTTTATAACAAAGCAATTTTGTGTTTTCTTGAAGGTTCGTTATAAAGAAGTTTGAATGTAAAAACAAAAATAATTATAAAAAACAAAAAGTCTAATGTGATTGGCGCTTACGAATTCTTACCTAATTTATAGTTTTAATTATAAGTTAAATTAATAATTAATTAATATAAAAAAAACGAAAGATCGATGGATATTGATAAAAAAATTTCTCATTCATTTTATTATTTGTATTCAAAGAGATATATTCAAAAAATGTAGTAGTTTCAAATTTTTGGCAGTAGATTTAAACTTCGAAATAAACTGCAATTGCAGCATAGTGGCAACTCTGTTCACACCGTCAGCCACCATGGAAAGGATGTCGTATCTGCTTCCAATGGATAATTTGGGGAAACTCGTAACCACCAAGACAGCTGTAAGATGCAACCGTCAAGATGCAACCAACAACGAGGAGATGCAACCGTTGGAACAACACACATGGTATAGGACATAGAAATAATCCAAAACGCGAAGATCGCGAAGCGCACAGATTGTAATAATAATTCCAGGAAGAAAGGACTGGGAAAATGACTAATGGCTGAAACACAACAGTACGTTGCGCTAGCCTACTTCATGTTACGGAGGGTGTGCGTTGACGCACTGCGTTAATCAGCTTTTCCCTCTCTCTCTCAAATACCAAATGAAAAATATTGCGTTAGTTGTTTTCATTTCTGAAATGTCAAATCAAAAAATATTCTGGTCAAACAATTGTACGCTTGTACAATTAATTGCGAAAAATAAATGCTGAGAAAAATAAAAAAAATTAAAAAAGTGCTTCTTGTTGCTAATTTGGCGTATTCATGCTTCCAAGTATACATGGATGTCAAATTAGTTCTGTCGTTAAAATAATTTTAGTCAGCTGTTTTCATTTCTCAAATGTCAGTTGCCGAACAAATTTCTCAATTTGGGAAAAAAAACTCTCAATTTCGCCCTCACAGCGCACCCCTCTGTATCCAATATCCGAACGTTTGATAATGAAATGCGTTGGGATTACGTTTTATTATGATCCTCTCATCTCTTTCATTTTTCACTTACGTAGGTCGACGCAGTATTTCGCGCATGTCCGTTGAATTGTGTGCGTTGAAACACAAAGCTGACGCTGATGCACTGTTGGGTTTCAGCTATAAGGCAGTAAATCTGACACTCTAGAAATATACACGGATGGATTCATGATGAACGAGGGCACAGGCCTAGGAGTCTTCTGAACATCGAAATTTTTCTGTTCTTTTGTCTGCCTAACCATTGCAGTGTGTTCCAGGCAAATGTCAAAGCTAACCAGAGGATTATTAGTTTGTTGCCAATGAGTCCCATAAACGGGAAATCTATCGCTAAATATATAGTCTTTTTCTCCTACTTGTGGCGCTACAGTCCTGGGTGGACCATAGACAGTCAGCTGGACATAAATGCTCTGGATTCAATAAAATACGAGATGTTAAAATTTTGCCAACTATGTACCTATATTAAAAGATGCAACCTTGACCTATGCTGGGTTCCTGGATGTTATAGTATTTCACCTCGCTGCTACTTATAGATCCCATCAAAAACCACAAATCGGAGATGAACGGAATTCTGATACTTTTAGGATTGTTGTCCGAAAAAAGCGAAATCACTTTGAGCAATAAATAGGAAAGAAATCAGTAAAGTCGTAGACATAATAACCGGACTCCACAGGGACTTCTGCAGAAGAAGAGGGGACAAAGAAGAAGAAGAAACAATTCTACACTACCTCGGCATCTGTCTTACCCTTGGAACAATTAGAAAAAAAAAACATTCAGCGGGCTGAAAGAATTGTCGATCACTTTTAGTGAGTGATTTAGTGATCCAAGACATGATTAAGTTCCCGAAAAGAACAAATTGGCGGCCACACAGAAGATTACCATTGTTACGGTGACCATCCGTCATCTTTTTTAGAGGACAGTCCTCTATTTTGGTATCATGTCCTTTTTTTTAGGTGCACCTAGAGGAAAAAACAACATTTTTCACAAAGTGCTGGATTTTCTTGAGAAAAAGTTAATTGGTGTAAACTGTGTCACCCATATTTTAAACAACTGCGTCCAAACTGTCTTTGACAGCATTTTCTTTGACGTTTAAGTTCTAATAATCAAAAATTTCCTATATTTACACCGTTAGGGTCGAAAAGTTGAAGGAAATATGTGACAACGCCGATGTTGAGTACAAAAAACTGTTGGGGCACAGAAAAACACGATGGTTGACTTTGATTCCTGTATTGGAGCGAATCTTGAAATTATATAAAACTCTTAAAGACTCCTTTCTTTTGCAAGATAAGTGCCCTCAAGTAATCCTAAAATTTTTTAATGACCCTTGTGCTGAACTATTGTTCCTTTTTATTTAAGCACAAGCATTCCTTTTTCAGAAATTCATTCTCCATTTAGAGTCACAAAACATGTCCAAATATATTGAATAAATATCGTTTGTTTCTAAATTAGTTTGAATTACGTAATTAAGAATTGTCCTCTTTTTTATATCTACAAAAATGGTCACCGTAACCATAGTGGAACATCATGATACGAACCACTGGAATACTAGTAGGACTTCTTAGGTTTGATTTCGACAAACGAAAAACTCGCGCCTGAACTAGAAGTTAATGACAGCACAACGGATCCAATCAGGATCTGAGTGGGTCCCGGTACTTTCTTACCGTGAAAGCAACTCTTACCTAACCTGTCGTGACTTAAGCTGGTTAGCTTAAGCAGAGCGCATTAACAACTTAGCTCTGGCCCGAAGAGTCTTCGACTCTGACAACTCAAAAAAAATCTCGCGTTAAAGGTGTCACACAAGAGTATTGAATGAGCTCGATCAACTTGGAGTGCGACATTGGAGACAGCTAGCAAAGGATCGTGCTGGATGAAGAGGCTTGTTGTAGGCTCTGGTCCACGCTAGTCTGTAGCACCATAGTAAAAAGAAGAACAAAATTTCGACAAAAACTAATTTAATTTAAATTTGAACTTTTTTATTAATTCATGAAGTATTCTGGTAATTGGCTTCACAGTTTTTTTCGACATTTTCCCTAACATGTGGTTGAACTTCGCTTACAAGCTTCACATGATCTTTTGCTTGTAGGCATAAGCCTCGGACAGGACTTCAAAAAACCTAAAAAAAAAATCCGTCAGGCGGGGTCAATCGATCACCAACTTGGGAAATTACACGACCAGAAAATTATTCATGCAGTAATTGAAAAGTTTCTTCGGCTGTGTGGCATGTGGCACCGTCTTGTCGTCCCCTTTCATATCTTACAATTTACGCACGAAAAACTGGATTATCATGTCGCGATAGCCTATTCAACCGAAATAATAGTTCGATAATGCCTTCAGCCTAAAATCCGCATCAAACAGTGACGCTTTGTGGAAACATTTGCTTCTCAGTATTCACTCGGGGATTTTCTGAACCGTAAATTTTACAATTTTCATGATAAAGAAGCCTTCAAGAGAGAGAGAGAGAGGGGGGAGGGAGAGAAAGAATTTTTCATTTCATTTCATTTCATTTATTTTATTTGAATCTTTTACATTGGGCTACAAAGCCTATAACAAAGAATGAGAGGGAGAGAGAGACACACAGAGAGAGAAAGAGAAATAAGCCCCATCTGCGAAGATAGATTTATTTAAAAAATCATCTTCCATTTGCTGTTGTTCTATAATCCTCCATAAACGCATTTTTGAATTTTGTTGCGTTAAATGCGTCACAGTGTTGTCAACGAAAGAAAATAACGTCGTGACAACTAACAGTTTTTTTTGAAGCACTACTCTAGAGCACTCAGACTCAAAACTGCTCCATTGTTCTGTCAGGTAGCAACCTAATCCAGCGCCGTTAATTTGATCCCAACAGCAAATGGTGACTGGACCAGATTCCATTTCACTGGAATTTGAACCTAGGATCCCTCTAACTTGGGAAAGGCACTTAATCAACTGCGCCATCCAGTTGTCACATACAGATTTTGTTTACACACAGCTTTTGTTTACTCTGAACTGTCAGCTGTCACGCTGTTTTTTTTTCGCTTGGCAATACTATGAGAGATTTGACACAACAACATTTTGGAACACCCTTTAGCTTAGGTAAACTGATGAAGGAGACTCTAATTACACCTACTGTACTATAATTTTGTACAAAAACCGTATTTTCTCCAATAAACCCTGTAAACATTTCCATGAAGTGACCAATGATTTTTAGTCCTTTTCGCGCATTTAATTTAGTTTTGTTTTAAGTGTAGCTGAGTGCTGGAGAAACATCTTCATTCTCCAAACAACGAAAGGGTTGAAAAAACTGTTCTCAATTTGGGAAAAAACTCTCAAATTGGAAGCATTTCTCAATTTCGCTCACAGCGCATCCCTCAGTCAAAAAATGTTGAATAATGACGTGCGTTGGGATTACGTTTTACGTTTTATTGCGATCCTCTCATCTCTCTCATTTTTCACTTACGTAGGTCGACGCAGTATTTCGCGCATGTCCATTGAATTGTGTGCGTTGAAAGACAACGCGGACGCTGAAGCACTGTTGGGTTTAGCCATAAAGCCGCCGTGATCTCCTCATTTATATTAAATCCATCGTTTACTACGAATTACATTTGTTGTGTTACAATGCAGTTACCTTTGGCGCTGACACAAGCAAACCTTTTGACAAGAGCGACTGTTGTTTCGCACGCTAGTGCAACTTTCAAGCCATCGCCTGCTGACATCTGTTTTCGCACCTGTCAAACTCATATCGAGTTACGCGTCGTCGTTCCACATTACAGCAAAACAAACAAACAAACTCAAGACACACATTTTCTAATCTAGTTCAATGCGAAAGGTTTCTTTTTTGTTGTGCGTTAATGAGTGCTCAGAGTGGAACATAAATTACAAACCGCAGAGCTCTTGGAAACCAGAAACCTACGCGCATTCATTTCCACTAGTTTCATTGAGAATTTCATTGCGAAAAATTACCATGTGTACTCTGCGCGTCATTTGGCGTGTGAGGTGCATGTTCGTATGCAAGTCATTGCTGAAAACTAGTCGTCCCTCAAAGGAATGCAAATTTGTAGACATTTTTTAACAAAATCACTCCCCATCTGCCATCTCTGTCCGTCTCTGTGTGTCGACCAAACAACAGCCGAGCCAGCTAAGTGTCTAGGACGTGTTGGAATTCACCCTAAATTCATTTGACAGGAATGTCGTTAACCCACCCGAGAAAACACGTTTTTGCTTCATCCTGCTGAGAAATGTAAAAACGATATTTTGTGTTCTCCCCATATTCGCGCACTTAAACGACTGCTTCTTTGGCGGCTAACACCACATCCCACGCGAGTGTGCTTTGTGTCTTGTGGTGGCTGATTTTTCATGACTCATGCTTTCGAAAACAAAAACGAGCAAAAAAGGAAAACAAAAATTCCGTGAATTGGGAGATTTTTCTTTTTTCGTGGGGGATGTGAAGTTTAGACAATGGTTTGGACTCCGTGCAATGAACACAAAACGGTCTTCAAATGACGGTAGACGTCGAAATAATTGACTAGACACCCAGACGGGCGGTGGTTGATGTGCGCTGTGGAAGATGACATAATAGCCGAGCGCATATGGCCATTTTCGCATGGTCTCGTAATCCTCCGCGATGATGATATGGTCTATTTGGATCTAAGTGAGGAGTTAAGTGTCTTCCACCCTTCATTTGATTTCAAATTGCCAATTGTGAATGATGTCTCAGAGACAGCCGCTGGCCGCCTTGGCTCTGTGTGTGCGCGGGGTCCGATGAATAATTAGGCGAAGTGGGTGATGATGTGAGTTTTATGGGGACTTAAACGAGGGTTGCGTGCGATTCGGTGGCGAATAATAGTTTTCGGGTAGTTAAGCTGCTTACAAACTCGTGCTAACCATTTATTGGTGATGTGACTGGGAATGACCCTTGTTAGTTGGGAAATTTTGTGCATTATCTAACAGACGAGGTTTTGGGGATCACTCATTTGAATGGGCACGGAATGTGTTTGGATTTGCAAACGTAGGTGAAGTCACAGTGGGCTTGAAGTTTAAAGTGTCACATTCCACAAATGAACTGAAGACTGAATGAAAAATAGACTTTTAAGAGCAATGACATCAGTCATTAGATCAAGTGTGCAGAGTTAACTTTGTCCATGGCTGCTTCTTTCTGCTCGAGAGGCAATGGAGTAACGACGATGAGGATGCAATTACCGCGGTATAGGGTGACTAGAGAAGAATGATAGGAAAAGAAATTAAAATAAGACAACAACGGTGTGAGATATAAAATTGATTCTGGATTTAGTTTGAAGCTACATTAATGCCATTATGTTTAGAATAGCACATCAGTCAAATGTTTGCCTGTTGGCAAACATTGCTTCAAATGGTCGGCCCAATTTTTGATGACCCGGCCTATTATTTTCTTTTTTCTTGTCGGAGGTTTTTGAAACATTAGACTGGAGTACTCAAACTCGTAGTGGGTAGGTGCGCCGTAGCGTAGTGGGTAGGTGCGTCGACTCCTACGCTCGAGGTCGTCAGTTCGAATCTCGAAAAAATCATCAAACATTTTTTCACGGCTCCACCTCTTTCGAGTCACTGACAATGCTCAAAGAGTATAACTGTCTAGGAAAAGCTTCTCAAAATCGCCGTTCGGAGTCGGCATTAAACTGGTCCCCTCCACTCGTGAGAGAACAATAGCACGCACAACACGAGTGGTTGCTGAGAAGCTAGGCCCAGGTCCACCTCGGACTGTAGCGCCGCCATTATTATTATTATATTATTATTATTACTCAAACTCAAATACTGGTCCATTGTGCTGACTCGGTCCAATATGTGCGTCGTTATTCCGTAAAAATCGTCGCGAATGTTAGTCTCGAGCTCGTGCAAAATAGTTGGCTTGATAATGCAGGCTAAGAACTTGACGTAGCACCAGAGGAAATAAACGAGTGGTGTCAAGTTGCATGATCCCGTCGACCGATTGATGCACGCTCGCCATGAGATGACCCAGTGGCTAAATTTCTCCTCCAAAACTTCGAGCGTTCGGTCGCTCATATGGCATGTAGCGCCTCCGTCTTGTTGCAATCACAGCTCAGATATATCGATTTTTTTTAACTCTGGCCACAAAAAGTCGGTTCTAAATCTATACCTCTGAGACCATTGATAATTACGGTCTCTCCTTCCTCATTTCGAAAGAAATAAGGTGCAATGATGCCGCCTTGCCATAAATCCCACCAAACAGTGAATTTTTGTGGATTCTTGGTCGAAAACTTGAAGATTGTGTTCGCTAGAATAACGGCGATTTTGCTTATTGACACAGCCGCAAAAATGGGCCATGCCCGGGAAGATGCTTTTTTGTGCAAAATCCGGATCTTCGGCCAACATTCCAGGGCCCTTTATTGACGAACTCATTGCGTTGCCTATGGTCGTCCGGTTTCTTGCTTCAGCACAATCTTATACGAATGTAGGCCCAAATCCAGACACAAAATATGCCGGGCAGACTTTCTGGTAATGCCAAATCCAGCTTAACGGCGCCGAATCGAGATTTCTGGGTATTCTTCGATACTGGCCGTTACAGCGGGTACGTTTTATTTATTTCGCACTAATTTCTGTCTGATTGGTGGCTCAAGGTACAAATGAGAGCGGCGAATTGCCTGCAAACTGAAGCCATGATGACGACCTACCTCACGACGAAATTTACGATGCGTATTCACAACTGAGCTGGAGTTTCGATAACATTTTTAATAATTTCCTCGCGTTCGGCAATTGTTATCTAGTCACCCTTAGGTTAAGCTAGGCTAATGAGTGTCATTACTGACTTCCAGTATTTCCAGTCGTGCTGCTGTGTGATTTTCTATCACGCAGTGCCCTGTCACGACCTCAACGGCTGTTCTTATATCCCTTCGGCTTAGTTTTATTAGATCGGTAAATCTCATCTTGTCGTAGACTGGCCATAACGATTTCGCTGTAGCGCATATGCCTAATTGACACCACCGTTTATTAGCTGCCCCGTTAGACTCAATTTCTATTTTCCTGTGTAAGATGCTAAGCGGTGTACTGGCCTCAGGTAGCGTCCGCAAAGAGCTTAGATGTGACCCAACCCTGGCCAGTTCATCCGCCTTTTCGTTACGGCAAATTCCCATGTGGCCGGGCACCCAACAGAGGAAATATCGTTCAGTCTTTTTTATGCTCACATTTTTACGAGCTTGGATCTTATCGATGTTGACTGCAACACTTTAATGGCCGAGGAACTATCAACATAGATACTGATTGTTTGTCTTGAAATATTTTCCTCAACAATCACATCCGCAGCTTGTTTTATTGCAGCAACTTCCACGTGAAAAACACTACAACTATCCTCAAGTCTGAAGGACCAATTTTCGAGACTCACAGTAGACCTCAGCACCAGTACTTACATTCGTCTTGGATCCGTCAGTATAGATGGCAAGTTCATTTTCGGCACAGACTTGCCCCATATACCATTCTTCCCTGCTGGGAATTCTGATAGAGAATCTTCGCTTACAGTTTAAACGTGCTATGATATAGTCCGTGTCTGTCGGAAGTCTCGATAAACTCCATCTGTACAGAATTGAGGCATGACTATAGGGCTTGGCTTGCCAGATTCCCTTAGTCTTTGTAGAGTCTTAGCTGCCAAGGTGCTGCAGTGGATGTCAAGCGGAAGAAGATTTAGTACTTTTTCAAGAGCTGCTGTTGGTGTTGATCTCATCGATCTTGTCACTCTTAATCAAACGTCAATAATCGATGACGTTTGTTCAAATTTGTGTTCACAACAACTTCTCGTGCAGAATTTATTCAAATCGCGTGGTGTAGAAATTAATTATAGTCTAAAAATATTTCCATTTTATAAAAGAATTGTACAGCATTGAAATGGACGAATCCTAAGTCCTTATCACAAGTAACATAAAACAACTTCCATTTCCAATTTTAGAAGCATTAGTCATGACATCGCCTATTTCTGTCAAATCCAACAAAAATCAAGCACGAGAGTCCATTCCGCGGAAGGTGTAGAAACATGAAAACAACGTTACACTCAATAAACGAACGTGAACGAAATCCAAATAAACATTACGAACTTGTAAAAATAATAAATCGCCTGATGACCTACGCTACCATTGCGCTGTGCATCCACAAGATAGCAACGACTTCGGAATGAGATAATCCGCATCCTACATACTCGTACGTGATGTTTTCTTCGACCTGCTTTTCGTTAAGACAATAAACTCGAATTTAATTCGACATTTGTAGAGCACATGTCGCGGCGGATTAATGTCTCTCAAATTGCAGCAAAGTGACTCAATTATCAAAATAGAACTCATTCATACCCCCGGGCACATGAATGTATCGGAATAATTTGAAAGAAATTATGAACAATTATGTCATTCACAAGCGTGACTTCCAAACGTCAGTTTGTGGATGTGTTCGTGGATGATGTGGAGTTTGGGAATTATGTCAATCATTTGTTTTTCAGTCGGGTCGGCGATCGGAGTGGGGAAAGAGCGATAATGAAAGCATTTCTCTGAGTCACGCTTGACCTTAAATGACTGCATCGGAGATTGAGTTCGAAATGAGACATGAAGGTCAGTGCAAGCAGCAAGAGTCACCCTGTTTCAATTCAGAGCGCATATGGGAAGCAAATCTATTCATCCTTCATGAGCGCAATCCACTGTTGATCAAACAATAGTTTTGCAGCGATTTCGAAGCGCGGTTGCAATTGAGAGCCCCAGCGTCGTCATCTGACTGATTGTGGCAATTAAATTTGTTTTGTTCATTCTGATGATCTCAGATTTCTATCTGGATGAGAATAAAATAAATTCCCATCCGCAAGAAAACGAAAGAGGAAAACGCAAAAACTGGTAGATCTGCGTCTCGAAGGAATGTCAGTCATAGTTTTGCGAAGGCGATTGTGCAACTTCAACTTTTAATTAAGTTTACTGATTAATGGGGCTCATTTGCTGTTTATCGATCTGGTCATGGACAAAGAGGAAACGATGACATTTGAGAGGAAGGATGAAGACTAATTGGAAGAAGTACGCATCGGAACGCGATGAGAGTAATCTACGAATGCTCTCAGTGGATGATGTTGAAGTCTGAGTTTCCGATTAATGAGTCGGAGACAGATACTCTAATTATATTGCCTCGGAGATTGAAGCAAACGTCAGTCAATTGTCATAAGAAGGAATGCTTCTGCTTATCTTGAGATTCCATCGTCACAGCTTGTCATTTGGTCGAGGTTTCATGTGTTTTTTCTGTAGAAATGGGTGTAGTTTGAGTCTCAGCAGTGTAGTGAAGTAATTGTGAATAACTAGGATACTTAAAGGTGTGACCATCGGAATCCGACGTGTGGATATGAATCAGCTCAACTAAAGAACAATATGTTCCTTCGCGTGTTCCTTTAATGAGATTTTAGCCAATCAATAGTAACAGTACCTTAGCGAAAGTCACTGACAATATTCAGGGTGATGTTTTGGGATATGTTTTGGCCGGTCGGTAAAGAATTCCTTGTGTTTAGACAATAAAAAAAATTGTATGGGACTGCTTCTTCGACGATTAATAATAATAATAGTGACGGCGCTACAGTCCTGGGGACCTGGGACAATCTTCTCAGCAACCACTCGTGTTGTGCCTGCTTTTGTTCTTTTCACGAATGGAGGGGACCTACAGTTTAATGCCGACTCCGAACGGCGACTTTGAGAAGCTTTTTCTGGACAGTTATACTCTTTGAGCATTGTCAGTGACTCGAAAGAGGTGGAGCCGCGAACAATTTTTTTTGAAAAATTGTTTCTCTGAACTCGGCTTCGAACCTAGACTGTGAAAGTCTGATACGCATGGGTCGACGCACGAACCCACACTGCCACGGCGCCCACGTTCATGTCGTAAGGAAGCCCTGAAAGTATGTTGAAAGTTTTAAGCGACAAAATGGAAAAAAATCGATACATTTAGATATTGTCTTCAGAAAATGAAAACCCGAATCTGACCCAGAAGCCAGTTTAATAAAACAGAAAGTGAGTAACCAGATTCACCACCGCATCATAGACCTGTTTCCAATATTAATAAACATACAACCTTGTCTTGAAAAAAAAAAACTCGAATAATGATTCATAATGACTCCGCAACAGGTGTCATATTGGCAACTATTTTGAATTTATAGTCAAGATTGTTTTTCTTCTGTCAGCTAATCAAGATTAATGCCAAATTTATCCGTATAAGCTTCATAAATATTCATACTCAAGCTGTCTGATCAATGTAATGCTGACAGAAACACAATTCCTAGTTATGCGCTTGGCAATTGAAAATCCACGCACAAATTTATGACTATTTTCCACTTATAGGATGCAAATAAGGCTAAATAGGTTCCGCGGGAGTCGTATGAAACACTACGTTTGGCTTGAGTTTGAGTTAAGGTGCATTCATTGCTTTGTATGAATGCAATGACAGTGCAACAGCAGTCATCGTGTATGTATATGGACTGACTGGCTAATGTGCAGCAATACTGCATGCATTGATGCATGCAAAACTGCACAGCAAAACAAATGTGCAGTAAACTTTGACATCTCTTGGCATTAGTTTGCTGTCATTGGGAAAAGTGGCAAATGATTACAATTGATTTCGAGAAATAAAACTATTTTTGTCATAGATAGAAAAAGACGTAATAAATTAAAGAAAATTACTATTTTGCTGCTGCTTTTGAATTCAGTTAATTTTTGCTCCATTTTCACTCACTTACTTAATAGGTCTGCGTCCCATGGAGGGACTGGGCCTGAGAAACAGCTGTCTTCCATTCTTAACGGTTCCGGGTAATCTGCTTCCAGTTGTCTAGACCAAGCTGCCAAGACCCTCTTGGCTGGAACATTGTTGCCCATACCCTCGATGTGGCCGAGCCAATGTAGTCGTCGGAGTTTACCTTCCAGATTACGTCCACTATGGTTTGTTTTTTTTTTTTTTTCGGAGGATTTTTGAAACCTTACTGGAACACTCAGACTCAAAACTGGTCCATTGTACTGCCAGGTAGCAACCTACTCCAGTGCCGTTAATTTGATCCCAACGGCAAATGGTGACTGAACCGGATTCGATTTCACTGGGATTCGAACCTGGGACCCCTCGAACTTGGGGCAGGCACTTAACCAACTGCGCCATCCAGTCGTACGTCCACTATGGTACAGTCTATAGAGTTCGCGGTTATGCCTTCTCCTCCATTCACCTTCCTCGCAGATAGTACTATACAGGGTGGGTCATCTAGTTTCTTTTTTAAATCATTGGGTATTTTGACACTGACAGCTGTTTCCCGCTCAAAATCTTGACCAAAAGTCAGTATCATACCTCCGCAGAACGAAATGAATCGCCTTACGCTTGAACAACGTTGGCAAATATTGAAAACTTATTTCCAATGTGAGTGGTGTGTATTCCAAACACTACGTTTTTTAAGAAGTTTTCGATGAAATGGAGCACCCACAGCGACTGCTGTATGCAAGCTTGTGCAAAAAGTTCGTGAGACTGGTATGCTAGTGGACATGGACAACACTCATGGTCCCCGTCATCGTACCGAAACCAGCAACAAGGTCTTGTGGTGACAGAATGCGGTACTGCGAAGCCAGCCGAGGCAGCCCTTTGAACGAGTTTGTATTTCATAATTAATAGGAATGTTTGTCCTTACTAATAAAGCCATGATATATGGAAAAAAATTTAATTTTGTTCAATTTATTGCATTTTTAAAAAAATACTTGTATTTGGCCCACTCTGTATCTACGAAACTTTATCAGTCTTCTTACCGTAAGTTGTTAAGAAGTTCTTGTACGAAACAGCCGTCTTTTCGAAATTTTGAATTTTTACCCTTTAATCGTCGAAGACGAGTGGGCGCCGAGGCAGTGTGGGTTCGTGCGTCGACCCATGCGCATTCGACTTTCACTGTCTAGGTTCGAATCCAATCTCAGACAAACAATTTTTCAAAAAAAAAAAATTGTTCGCGGCTCCACCTCTTTCGAGTCACTGACAATGCTCAAAGAGTATAACTGTCTAGAAAAAGCTTCTCAATCTCGCCGTTTGGAGTCGGCATTAAACTGTAGGTCCCCTCCACTCGTCAGAGAACAATGGCATGCACAACTCAAGTGGTTGCTGAGAAGCTAGGCCCAGGTCCAACTCGGACTGTAGCGCCGCCATTATTATTATTATTATTTAACTCTAGCGAATGGCATGGGCTAGAGTGGAGGAGGTTCTGCACTAGGAAGGTTTGTGGAGAGCATTCCATGCCTGGCAAGATCATCGGCTTCCCAATTCCCTGGAAAGTCACTATGTTCCGGCACCCTCATGAAGTGAATATTAAAATGCTCAGCCATCTCGTTAAGAGAAAGGCGGCAATTCAGGGAGGTCTTAGAGAAGAAAGTGACCGAGTTCAGAGATTTGATTCTTGCTTAGCTGTCCGAACAGATGGCGATGTCCTTCTTGGATATAACGTTGTTTTTGAACCAAGACAGAGCTTCTTTTATTGCTAGCGTTTTAGCCTGGAACACGCTACAGTGTTCTGGAAGGTGGAGGGATATGCTAAAATTGAGATCCTTGGAGTAGACAAATAATTTTACTCCCTCATCCGTCTTGGATCTATCAGTGAAAGTATGGAGAGGACCGTCCAGCGTCTCAGTATCAGACTCCAAGTCAGACCTGGAGGGTAAGCTGGTAGAGAAGTTTTTCTCTAAGATGAGATGAGGTAGTAGGAGGTCAGTATCGTGGGGTAGAAACTCAAGGTTATCTAGAATGGTAGAATGACCTGTATGGTGGTTATGCAACTAATCCCTGCTGTCCCCTTCCTTCATTTCCCTTCCTTTCCCCTTTCTGGTGTACCGGATCAAGTTGTCAATCGTACTTTGTACCAAATGCAGTGCTCAAAGAGTATAACTGTCTAGAAAGAGCTTCTCAATCTCGCCGTTCGGAGTCGGCATTAAACTGTAAGTCCCCTCCACTCGTTAGAGAACAATAGCACGCACAATACGAGTGGTTGCTGAGAAGTTTGGCCCAAGTCCACATCGGACTGTATCGCCGTCATTATTATTATGTTAAAAGCAAATGATCCACAAATACGCATTCAGTATGCGATGTTCGGATAATATCGCATTTTTTTGGTATTAACCGTCCACCGCATTCGCCCGATTTAACGGCTTGAGATTTGTTTCTTTGGGGCTACCTAAAAAGTAAGGTATATGCCATAAACCAAGAACCATCCAACAGCTTAAGGCCAATATCCGAGAAGAAGTGAGGGAGCTGGGACCTGAAATTCTAAGAAAAGTAATTGAAAATGCTTTGGAAAGAGCACGTCAGGTCGAAGCAAACAATGGGATCCATTTGAGAGATATTATCTTTAAAACGAAATGTGAACATACAGTAGACTCACGATAAAGCGAACAATTAAAAACTAAGCCAGTTCACGTTTGCGAGAGAGTTCATTTTTGCGAATGTTGAATTTTAACAATAGAATAGGATATTCTCACGGTGGATATTCATTGAAGAACGTGTCTCATTTAAATAAAGAAGAAGCAAAGAAGCAAGAAAAATAGACCAAGATGACACGAATCTTGTACACAGAAAGCCGAATTCTAATTTAAACTGCAGCTTGTTCGTATTTTTCTGTTAACTTGGCACGAAAATTGTTGTTCACGTTTTGGAGCGTTAATGATTTGTTCACGGTTTAGAGATGTAAAAAAAATCTGTTCACGATATCCGGTGTTCACCCTAACGCGACTCTACTGTATTACCAAACCATAATCTTAATTTTAATAAATGCCGTGGTTAAATAAATTTAGAAAGAAAAATTTAGTTCATTAAATAAATCTTAACATTTTTTATGCGCCATACTGTAGAAAGAATAGCACATCTAGTACATTTTTCATGAAATTGTTTGCAAAACTATGACTTCATTTCGTTGACGCAGCGCTCAGTTCGTTCTTTCAAGACGTAGGTGCTTCTTCGCATAAGCCTTCGCATAATCCACATGATCTGGGCGGCCAATTTTGATCACCAACACGGGAAATAACACATCCATTAAATTATTCATACAGGAATTAAGTAGTTTCTTCGGTTGTTTGGCATGTGACACAGTCTTGTAGAAATCACATATCGTTCATGTCTATTTCTTGCAATTTGGGCATAAAAAACTGGAGTGGCGATACCACTTTCAAAAACGACAATGTCTCCAACTCAATATCAGCACCAAACAGCGACACGTTGTGGATGCATTTCTCGTGAAATTTCTGAACTTCTAAACTCAAAATTCTGACATTTTTGACGATTGAAAACAATTTTGTTCGAACTTTAGTTGCCAATCCTTCATGATTTTCAAAATATCACTCAAAACTGAAAAAAGTGTTGGTCTTCCGTGTAGCCCTCCATTTTTAATTAACCCGAACTGTCAGCTGTCACGTTGTCTTCTTTTTTCGTTGGCACGACTTTACTGTCGAAAATGCGTGCTTATGTCATCGATGAGTCTCTTCTTCTATGGATTAGAAATTACCTTTCGAACCGTTAAATTCAAGTTGTTTTGGATGGGTTCAAGTCTGATATTCACCAAATTAATGCTGGTGTTCCTCAAGGCTCTGTTTTGTCTGCGACTCTCTTCCTCATTTTTATAAATGATCTCCTGTCTGCTACTTCTAATCCAATCCACTCCTTCGCTGATGACAGTACTGTCAGCTTTTCATATTCCTTCCAAGACTCACGACCCTATCCTTCGGCCGTAGAATTGGAGCGGCAGCGTATATTAAGCCCATTAAATTCCGACCTTGACAGCATATTTAATTGGAGTAAAAACAATAGAGTGGAATTTAACTCTTCCAAAACTCAAATGCTGTCTACTGTCACTTAAGCGATCCCAAAATAATCAGTCATCATCCCTGAATGGAACTTGCATCGAAGAAACCGAAAAGCTTTCCATCCTCGGTATGTGTATCAACTCAACACTTAGTTGGAACGATCACATATTCGAGGTCGTCAAAAATGCTGCGAAATGTCTAGGTTTCCTAAAACGATGCAAGAAATACTTCACCCCCTCTGATTTGGCTTCAATTTACAAGGTCTTCATTCACCCCAAGCTTGAGTATAACGCTCATATCTGGTCTGGAGTTCCTAAGACCTCTCTGCACCTACTTGATAGAATACAACAGCGAACGATAAAACTTATAGAAGACAGTAATATCGCAAAGTCGATAGACTCGCTTGAACATCGCCGTAACGTCTCATCCTTATCACTGTTTTATTGCTATTTTAACAAACGATGCTCGAGTGAGCTAGCCAATTGCATTCCTCCCCTCCATAAATTCACCCGCAATACTCGTCTCCCCAAGAATGCTCATCAGTTCACCCTTAAGCTTGTTTTCGGACGTACAGTTAAGTTTAGAGAGTCGTTTTTTACCCGCACCACAAGAATATGGAATGCTCTTTCCAGCCCAATATTTCCCACTCACTACAATCCGCAGACCAAAGTGCACAGGTACCTCGTCTCCCTTTCTCCCTCTATACCTTCGGCGCGTGCTGTGTTTTGATTCTGGACACTTAAGGGTATTCGAAACCGATTGTGCGCGCGAATTATAAAAAAAAAAAATGTCGCAGAAGTCAACTCTTCCGTGAATTTTGTTTCAACCTGTATACATACAAGTGGTTGTTGAATTCAGGCACACATGACCACTTACGATCCACCCTATCAGTCTGAGTATTGCGACCGCGAACTCACTCAATCCCAATTCTTGATATTTCCCCCCAAAATGCACATCAAAACCCCTGATTATGTCTCACATTGGGATGACTCCACAATCGCATGTGAAATCGATTCGATACACACACGATGTTGCGTTGACATAATGCAACAGGCATTCATAATAGCCTCACGCTAATTTGCCTTTGAAATTCACGAAACGTTTATGAGGTTGAGCACTTAAAAAAACACCACTTAGCCATTGTGACTCCAATAAAATGCTCCTTTTACGGACCGGGAAACCTCTACGAGACTGTAAATCATATTTATATCGCGTTGTATGACACAATCCACAGCAATTTGCGGGACACACATTCCACAGCAAAAAAAAGAACGCCCCGACCACTTGCCGAGAATTCTTTTTGAGAACTCAAGCCCGCACGTACTAATGAGCAATGTGTGCAATATCAGGACAATTGGCACGGCCCCCCATCCGGCGACCGTAAATGCGGTCAAGGAACGTGTTCACAACTCATTTTCAATCATTCATTGTTGCAGCACAATGTCGCGTTGGGTGGGAAAGACTGTTTTTTGCTTTAATTAATTTACCCCAGCGAATGCGATAACGACTTTGAGACAAATGACCTTGACGGGAGGTGCGCTGTGTCATCCCCAGAGATTCCTCAATTAGATATCCCCACATGCGTCATCACTTAATTAATGGGCTGTCTTATTTTCGTTTCAGTCGGACGCAGTTTGTCACAAGTGCAACGAGACGATCTCCCAGAGGATTGTGACCGCCTTGGGAAAGTCCTGGCATCCGGAACACTTCGCCTGTCGCGAGTGCAACACACCAATTGTGGAATCCACTTTCAACATCCACGAGGACGAGCCAGTGTGCACGGAGTGCTTCATCAAAAAATATTCAGGGACATGTTTCGCATGCAAGCAGCCAATTACAGAGGTGAGTGTTCAAGTCAATAAAAGGAGGAACAAATAAATTCCAGGATCCAGTTGGGAAGCAATTTCGACTCTTCTTTGTGGGAAGTGTTTAATTGGTTGACATTTTTGGGTTTCACTTGACTTTTGGGGTTGCGATCGTAAATTATGATGGTTTCTCGGGAAAAGATTCGTCAATTTAACACATGACAGGAGTGGTAATCGGTGTCATTAGCTGTTGTGTGATCTGTTGAAAAGAAGACTTCGAGTGGTACGACGATTTAAATGGACTGGTAAAGTAATTAATTGCCTGTTGAGACTAGCCTTCGCAGGTGAGTGGGTTTTGCAGGGGTTTTGCCTTAATCGCTTTTAAAGTGAAGTCAATTCTGATGTCACCGGAGTTTGGCACAAAGTGAAGCATTGGGGGAAACAAAAGGATGGACCTATTTTCCCAAATTGAGAGTAGTTTCTTGGAAATTATTGTCAAGTGTTCCATTTTTGTCAACGAGTAGATAGGTAAGCAGTTACTCAGGTGGGTGTTGTTACCATTGAACAAGTGTAGAAGTGTGTAAAAAAAACACTGGGTGGGGGGGGGGGGGGTATGCAACGAACGAATAAAATTCAAATACAGGATCAGTTCACCGATTCCTAGAATTATTCAAAACTGGTATGCCAAGAACACTTTGTTTGATCCTTATCAAGACTTTCTTCTTCCTCTTCTTCTTAGGGCGCTACAGTCCGAGGTGGAACTGGGCCTCACTCAACGTGCCTCTCCAGCCAGCACGATCTTTCGCATGCTGTCCAGTTTCGCACACCAAGCCGGCCGAGGTCCCCTTCGACTTGTGTGCGCCACCTTGTACGTGGACGTCCTCTGTTGCGTTGTTCCACATGCTCAGAGTGGAAGACTCTTCGGGTCGGGGCTAAGTTGTCCATACCCTCTACATGGTCTAGCCATCTTAGGCGTTGGATCCGTAGACACCTGGCTAGACTCATGTCGCTGTACAGACCATACAGTTCGCGGTTGAACCTTCCTCTCCAAATGCCGTTAACGCAAACAAGACCAAAGATCGCGCGAAGAACTTTTCTCTCGAAAAGACCAAGAGACTGTTCATCCGCTTAGGATATTGTCCATGCCTCTGCCCCGTGACATTGAAGGTCTAGGTGAGTTCGATACCGATCTTGATGAAGCAGCGAGAGTTCTCCATCGTCATCCTGCTCAGTCTGACGAGTTTATCAAGATAGGGCAATTTAAAAAGGAAGTGGGTAGGAGTTTCACTTTTTCCTAGTGTTTGGGGTATCCCATCGCACAATGACCCGAGATAGTGGCAACCGCTCTTCAGATGTCTTCTCTAGATCTGTTTAGTAGATAACAGACTTATCGTTTTGGGTTTATGTAATTGGGCCGAATCTTTCATGATATGACGCAGTTCGCTGGCATTTGCCGTCCGAGATTGATTAGCTATAGAAGATGCTGAAGAAAAGTTTTTAAGCGTTATTCAACATGAGTGGTTGCTGAGAAGCTAGTCCCAGGTCCTTCTCGGACTGTAGCGCCGTCATTGTTATTATTATTAACCGACTATCTTTGATTCCCACTTGACTGACTGTCGCTTCAGGTAACTTTATAGAGGTTTCTGTCTAAAAAAGCAAATGTCGCAAAAGGCTAAGCTCGCTCACTTAAAAAATTTAAATTCAATACTGAAAATTTCTGAATCAATGTCCTGAATGGGAAACATCTAAGGTGGCGCGGGCAAATCAATGATGTTGCGGTCAAGAAGGTGCTGGATGATTGTCAAGGCATCAGTCGAGCAGGGCAAGCCGGATGTTTTGATAAAGGCGAAGAAGTTTATGCTTTCCGAACAATTAAGAATAGAAATGGTGGCAGTGGCGTGTCTTACGCTGAAATGAATGTTCGCTTCCCAAAACAAACGCTAATTGCAAAGAAATGGCTTGTCAGGCTATACATCCCCTTTACTCGTGAGAGGGCAATAGCAAGCAGAAGCTTGGTAGAAGTCCATTTCGGACTGTAGTAAAAAAATGTATCCCAGAGTTCAAAATTGCCTGTGTTAGTTTTTTGTAGCAGAATGTACAACTCATTTAACATAATTCAAGTTTTAATATTTTTTTGCAGAAGAATCACAAAGGTTGAAAAAAGATGGACTAGATTTGTAAAAAGCACGAACAGCGCAACTTAAATCTGAAACTTAATTTTGGTTCATTCCTCTTTGAATTGAATCAATTTCTTATGAAAATGAAGTCTGGATAGTTGCAACTTGTACTTTATCAAGGTTCCTTTAATACAAATCAGCGACCTATAACTTGTATCATATATTATTGTTCATCATGAAATTTGGCACTGAATCAATCTGGCCTTGAACTTGTCCTCCGCATAAGCGCAAACCACTTTTAATTCGATTTAAGTTTATAGATCATAAATGATATATTTGGATAATAAGTGTCTGAAGATTGTACTGATTTTTATTGATTTCAGATTTGAATTGAATTTTTAATGCACGCCTTATATGGTGAAAATCAATAACAAACATTTAATTTTATTAATACATGAGCCAAAAAATGAGATCAAAACAAAAGACGTTCGTATAATTGACAGCCCAATTTGTGTCATTGTCTAACTTAAGAACAAAAGATTTGCGATTGTTTTCATTTTTAACTTAATAAATGAGCAAACATAAAGATCAGATTGGAAATGAAACTGATATGTGATGCAGCGTGGGTGGGTGGCATTATAGGAGTGACATCTGTAAATTAAAGGTCGAACCTGAAAAAACTAAAGTGCATGAATCAATTGTTTAGACACTTTTTACAAATTCGACAAGTCTCAGAAATTATTGTTGCAAATTCCGTCTTTTTTCATGGCACTTAAACAGCGCGCTTTAATACAGAAATTAAGTTAACACTGTTTTTCGATTCGACCACTTAATTCAAGAATTAACGTGTTTGCCAAAGAAAATTATTATAGTTAAAACCTTACAAGAACCACAAACGTTCTGGCGGTTTTTTTTTTTTTTTCAAAAATAGAAGATACCTTGTTCCAATCGTTCGGCTGTTGTGTAATATTGACCTTATTACAAGATTGCATGTTATCTGCTATTTAACTTTTTACAGTGATGGAAGGGATCTTGGTTGTAGATATTTGCCCACAATGGAATAAAATGAATTTCGTGTTTTAATAAAGCACTATTTTTTTTTGCATTAAAGGACTGAAGACAAACTTAAAAATATTATGAAGACTCTGTTGACTCGCATAGGTAGTTCAATGAATTTCGTTGCGGTCGTACGAGCACAAGCAATGCTGAGCGCCCAGTCAACCAAATGGCGTCACAATGGTCGCCAAACTCCACGATATTGCGTTGGAAGATCGCCGGGTCAATGTTCTTAAGATAGTTAAGATTGTATTAGGTGTCGTACCACATAAAATGTCTGATTTTTTTGTAAAAAAAAAAAAGAAAAAAGTCAAACTTCTTTTGTATAAAATTTTATGTAGTCAAAATGTGAACCATTAACATTTATAACCTTCTTCCACCGTGATTCAATGTCAGTCATTTCCTTTTTATAGAAGGCTTGATTTTTTGACGAGAAAAAGTTTTCAAAGGTTTCTATGACCTCTGCTCGGTTTCGGAACACCTTTTTGCCGACAAAATGACGCCAGACTACGGAAAAGGTGATAATCCGTTGGAGAAATATCAGGAGAGTACGCTGGATGAGGAAGAATTTCGAATCCCAACTGTAGCAGCTTTTGCACCATTATGTGTGAGGTATGGGGTCTAGTGGGCGCCGCGGCCGTGTGGGTTCGTGCGTCGACCTATGCGCATTAAACTTTCACAGTCTAGGTTCGAATCCAATCGAGTCACTGACAATGCTCAAAGAGTATAACTGTCTAGAAAAAGCTTCTCAAACTTGTCGTTCGGAGTCGGCATTAAACTGTAGGTCCCCTCCACTCGTGAGAGAACAAAAGCACGCACAACCCGAGTGGTTGCTGAGAAGTTAGGCCCAGGTCCATCTGTAGCGCCGTCATTATTTTTATTATTATTATTATTATTATAAGGTCTAGCATTGTCATGCAACAGGATCGGACTATGCCTATTTGGCAACGCAGGCTGCTTTTCAGCCAATTTCGTATGCATGACGATTTCCTCACAATATTTACAGTTTATCGTTTCCTCTGGTTGAAGAAATGAAAAGTGGATTGGTCCTTTCGATGTCCACCGGATTGTACATTGTACATTGTACATTGTTTAGGTACAAATATATTTTAGGTCGTGTTCACCCCAGAAAGATGCAGAAAATTTCTAAATTAGTGTTGAAAAAAAAAGTTTTGTTGTAGTTTTGTAATGTTGCAAATTGTAGTTAACTGAGAAAACCAAAAAAGAGGACAAATTGCATGTTTTTCCAAAAAGATACCGGACATTTTTTTATGAGACAAAAAGAGGACATGTCCTCTTAAAAGAGGACGTTTGGTCAGCCTAGTCATGGGGGCTAATCCCATGATGTGTGCATTGCCCCGCACCGCTTTTGTTGGATCTACATCCACCGTTTCTCGTAAAATGGTTACTGTTTCCGGTTTTCCACGCGGTTAATTTTCGAGGCTTAGATCTCCCGAACGAAATTTTACAAATCAACACCGAATGGTACCTTCGTTCACCGTTACATTCCCAAATGCGTCATTTATGTTTTTGGCTGCAGAGAATCATTATGTTCCAGTTTGAACTCGTAAAGGAAAAGAATACGAATTTGAACCGTCGACATCCGAGGATTCCTCGGAAAAAATAACTGTACTTGCAACGGACTCTAAAAGTCGCACACATCAAACACACATACCACTTTATCTTACAGGAAAAAAAAATTCACTGTGTCGTACAGATGTTCACTCGACAGCTTCTAATTGAGGACTTAGTGAAAAATCACGACTGGATGGCGCAGTTGGTTAAGTGCCTGCCCCAAGTTAGAGGCGCCTCAGGTTCGAATCCCAGTGAAATCTAATCTGGTCCAGTCACCATTTGCCATTGGGATCAAATTAACGGCACTGGAGTAGGTTGCTACCTGGCAGTACAATGGACCAGTTTTTGAGTCTGAGTGCTCCAGAAGCGTTTCAAAAAAAATCCTCCCAAAAAAAAAAATCTGACATTTCATGCGGTCCGTTTGCGCGTTTGCTGACAGTGATACAAAAACGAATGCGGGTGAAAGTTTTCAAAACAGAATTTCGAACTCGGCAAGGGCAATTCAAGTAAATTTGTATAGCGCTTCGTAAGGATGCACACCCTGAATACAGTACTACACACCACAAAGGAAGAAACAGTCAAAATAGTTGACTTCTGAAGCGCGAATGTGCTCCAAAAATAGAAAAAAAAACATTTTTTTTTTTTTGCAGAATTTGGAAGGTTTGAACTGTTTAAAAGTTTAAAAAAAGTTAGAATATCACTGAGACGAGACTAGGTTGAAAAATAGGAAAAAAAAACAAGTGTTTAATTTCAAAGTCAGTGACTTATCAAACAGTCCCCTAGAGTATACGTTCATAAATACTGAAAAAATTTGTGAAGATGTTGTATGATGAGGTATACAAAAGCATGATTCAAAGACCTTTGCAAGGAGCGAAATAAAAGCAAATCGAATGGCTTAAGATCTGGGCTATGCAGTGGATGTGGCACCAATTCACAAGCAATAACCAAACAATTTTTGCCGAGTGACCAAACTTACGTGCGGTCTCCGATTGTCGTTGTGGAACACTTTCAAAATATATTTATCGAATTTGATAAAAATGAATACACATCCCGCATAAAACTCAGTTTTGTGTTACATAATCACGGATATTTTTTATTCGATGTTAATTAAACAAATCAACTCAATTAAACCAGATACACTCGTTGACACTAGAGAGGCCGACTCCCTTCCCCCTTGCTTCCCACTCACACATCACAAGTGGTAAAACATGAACGATTCTAATGAATGCCTCATCTCATCGCTCACCCGAGCTGCAATTAACATCTTAATGGACAACACTCGTCGCTGATGCATGCGCATTTGGAAAGGCTATATCTCAAAAATTACAGATTCATAAGCTGGTCTTGAAATTCAATAAAGATTCCTCTCACCCACACCCAGCTAGCGTCTCAAAGTAGTCATGCAATCGTTTCAAACGTCTCTAATGTCACATACACTTCAAGCGCGAGACTCTCTGATTTGTAAAAGTCTCACTTGCGCGACCCATAAATCACTGAAGCGTGTAGCGCAGACCCCACCGCGTTGCGTACGGGTATTTTTACAAATGACTCACGAAATAGCTGCTCAAAGCTGCATAGACTTTCTTGGACATCTTTCTAAGGCACTTCTGCGTATTTTTATCTCCAGCAAATACACTCGAGTTACAATTACTGTTTGGCTGACAGTTTCGAGTTCGCCGATGACATCACGAGTGAACAGTGGTGTGCCCACTTCAGATTGATGTCTTGCGATACCGAGATTGTGGGATTCGACGGATTGAATTGATGGGACGAATGGCGATTTCTTTGATTTTCACTGATGTATTTTCGGGCTCCCGTCGCGCCCGAATCACGGCGTATTGGCGTGGCAGACTGGTTGGCGGTCACGACAAATCACGTCGGTGACGGCCGGTGAGCGTTATAGCTGGTTGATTGCCAAATTTGGTCGTGCATCTGTGGGGAGGCGGCAGTTCGCGTTCGGCTTCTGATTCACGAGAAAAACGTTCTCCTCCGCCGTGTGGGAGGATGAACCCATTCCTTGGAACCTCAACAAACGGCGGTGGTGGGCTGCCACGGTGACGTGGGTTGCGTGAAATTGCCTCTTAAAATGCGTATATGCCGAACTGGGTATGAACCGCCGTGGTTATGCGGTCAATAGAATTTTGGTAGAATTCCGTGATTTTTTGGTTTAAAAGGGCGCGCAAGCGCCTACGCGTCCAAGTCGGGTGCGTACGTGTTTTTTTTCTGAAATCTGAGTCATGGATTTCAACTTGTTTACGGTTGAATCGGGAAATACTTGTTTTTCTTTTTCCTGTTTGGACAAGTCGTTGAGGTTAAATTAGCACTCAGATGTTCTGACTTTAGTTACTGGCGCGGAAGAGAGGGGAAACTAGTATGGGATTTCATTGCAACGACAGTAACGGGTGCGACCCGCAGCATCTAATGCGAGGAATCTCCCGAGTTAGCGACTTGATTGTTTCCAAGAATTATGAATAACTGATGTGCTAACAGTTTAGTTAAACTCTTCCATCAGGCCACGGAAGCTGAAGTCATGCCTTGCTACGGGTAATAACTAGTTCTGACAACTAACCTTGAGGATTTTGGAATTGATTATTCGCAGTTACTTCGGATGTATTGAGTCAGGGGGTTAGTTGGTTCGAGGATGATTCGTTCTTAGTTGGAATCTATGAACTGTTTTCTCAGCACATATCAAACAGTAGTAGGAACTAGAAATAAACTGGGCAAGTGCGAGTTGTACTCGCACGGGGAAGGTACCGTCGCAGAAATATTTTTTTAAAGAAGTAGTTCTGTCGATGGTGGATCGTTTTTGACCAATATCTCGAAAACTATTAGGGCCAGAATGCTTGAAATTATTTTAAATGAAAGTACTCAACGAAACCAAGTTTTTGCGGCTTTTTTCAGATTTGTACACACTTTGGTTTAGAAATGGGAGGGGGACGCATTAAATTCGAATTTGGAGCCCGATATTTTTCAAACCGTACACTGGATCGAAAAGTGTTTAGGCAAACCTCCACCTCATTACAAAAGATTTGTCAACTGATACATCACTCGATGGTGTGCGTCAATATTTCAAAATCTAAAATAACTTGAGTGAGGCCCAGGTCCACCTTGGACTGTAACGCTCTAAGAAGAAGAAGAAAAAGAAGATAACTTCACCTATACAGGAGGGATCCCCAAATTTTTTGTTTTTGTTGTTTTTGTAGACAAAACTTTAAAAAATTATGAAAGGAACTTTAGCAGGGATAGCTTTTCTGATTATATTTCAGCAGCTGTAAAAGTTACCAATGACATACAGCTGTCAAATTATTCAGCAAGGCTTGACATTTCATCTTCACGATTGCCGAATGTCCGTCAATTATTGAAAAATATTATCGAAATTCCGGCTCAGTTGTAAATACGTAAATTTCGTAGTGAGGTCGGTCGTTTTTTTTAGTTTCAATGCATTTTTTATTTTTATCTTTTAAAAAATGAATGGCTTCAATGCGCAGGCAATTCGTCACACCGTAGAAGAGTTTTTTTTTTTTGAGGATTTTTGAAGCACTACTGGAGCACTCAGACTCAAAACTGATCCATTGCACTGTCAGGTAGCAATCTACTCCAATGCCGTTAATTTGATCCCAACGGCAAATGGTGACTGCACCAGTTTCGATTTCACTGGGATTCGAACCTGGGACCCCTCTAACTTGGGGCAGACACATAACCAACTGCGCCATCCAGTCGTAGACGTCAAGTCCTTAGTCTACGCTAACAAGACAATCTCTTTGGACGACTTCGAGGCCAATATTCGATACTCTATTCTCGGAATAATAATACAAATAAGAACCAAAATGTACAATGGCGGCGCTACAGTCCGATAGTCCCGACCTGGGCCTAGCTTCTCAGCAACCACTCGTGTTGTGCGTGCTATTGTTCTAGAAGGGGACCTACACTTTAATGACGACTTCGAACGGCGAGATTGAGAAGCTTTTTCTATACAGTTATTGTCAGTAACTCGAAAGAGGTGAAGCCGTGAAAAAATGTATGCTGTTTTTTCGGGAATCGAACCGAGAACATCGAGCGTAGGAATCGACGCGCTTACCCATTACGTCACGGCGCCGATCCGGAATAAATCTGCAAATATTGGACGACCGGTTGAAGAACTGCCAGCGAACCCGAAGCGGCCATTAGAATGATGCGCTATTCCACACATAATGGCATGAATTTAGTTTTAAAATAAAGCCAAACTCAATTTTATATCTCACACAAGTGCTGTTTTATTTCAATTTCTTTTCCTATTGTTCTTATCTGGTCACTCTGTATATAGGCCACAATGCTAGGTCCCTATTAGGGGTAGTGAATCAAATGTTTGATTAATTTCGAACTCCCAGTCGTAGAAGGCATATTATGTTCCACTAAAATAGGAGTATTCTGATCATCTTCATCAATAGATTCGCTTAGGGGCACACCAAAGACTTTACTCACATAGTAACTGTTACCAGGTGGATTGGCAGAATTTTGAGGACTAAGCAGAGCGTCTATCACTTTCTCCAAAGGAGACAGCGAGATAGATGAATAGGGGTCTCCACCGGTAGAGCTTGTGTAGATTACAGACGAACTAGTTCAAAAAGGAGCTAAAAAAAGTGAACTAAATGAACTAGTTCACAATGTCACTTTATTTTAATTCATTTAGTTCAGTAGTTCAACAATCTCAAGTATACCTTACTCTGCACACATGTGATTTAGTAAGAATAACTAAATTAAATTAAAATAAACTAAATTGAGTGGGCGTTCGTGGCGTAGGTGCGTCGACTCCTACGCTCGAAGTCTCAGGTTCGAAGTTCGAAAAAACACCTAACATTACTTAACGGCTCCACCTCTTTCGCATCACTGTCTAGGAAAAAGCTTCTCAATCTCCCCGTTCGAAGTCGGCATTAAACTCCACTCGTCAGAGAACAATAGCACGCACAACACAAGTGGTTGCTGAGGAACTAGGCCCAAGTCCACCACGGACTGTAGCGCCGCCATTATTATTATTAATAAATTAAGTGGGCGCCGTGGCCGTGTGGGTTCGTGCGTCGACCCATGCGTATTAGACTTTCGCAGTCTAGGTTCGATTCCAAGTTCAGACAAACTATTTAAAAAAAAAAAAAAGAGAATTGTTCACGGCCCCACCTCTTTCCAGTCACTGACAATGCTCAAGGAGTATAACTGTCTAGAAAAAAGCTTCTCAATCTCGCCGTTCGGAGTCGGCATTAAACTGTAGGTCCCTTCCACTCGTGAGAGAACAATAGCACGCACAACACGAGTGGTTGCTGAGAAGCTAGGCCCAGGTCCACTTCGGACTGTAGCGCCGCCATTATTATTATTATTATAAGTGCTTGTGTACATGAGCATTGTGCACATCAGGGTTGTTTTTGTTTAACTACTGCAGCATAAGTACTGCAATATGGCAACCAACCGGCGAAAATCGCACAAGGTTCAATTTTCTGAGCAGTGAACTAAATTGAACTAAATGAACTAGAAAAACTGAACTAATCTGAGCACTCTCTGGACTAAACTAAAATGTACAAGCCCAGAGTGAACCTCTAGAAGCAAACCATATCCAACAAAGTCCATAAACTTAAACACTTCTCGCTGTTGATGGAATCCGCATCGAATCCTTACAAAATTGAACTGAAATGAGTTAAAATAACACACATTTTTTGTATTTTCAGAGAACAATAAAAGCACTTGGACACACCTGGCATGAAGAGTGCTTCGTCTGCAATGGACCGTGCAAAAAGAGTTTAGTGGGAGCGTCCTTTTATGAGCGCGATGGAAATGCATACTGCAAATCAGACTACGAACAACTGTTCGCAGCCAAATGTGCTGGATGCTCGCGACCAATTACAGACAACGCGATAATAGCACTAAGTGTCAAGTGGCATAGGGACTGCTTCAAATGCAAGGTACTGCAATTCATTCATTTAACTTTCCTTACCTCAATAAACACTCAATTTTATAGAGGTGTGAAAAGCCGATCTCTGCCAGCACCTTCGCTGTTGAGGACAACCAACCCGTATGCACAGAATGCGCAGCTTAAATCTAATCCTCAAGGACATTCCAAAGAGTTTTTCTTCGAAAATTTATACACATCAGCCTTCTTTTTGGTTTTCTCTTGATATTTCTTCTGTTTTTTTTTCTTTTCAAGAGATTATTTCTTTTTTGTTATATTCTTTTCTTCCTTTTTTATATAATACCCGTATTTATTTTTCAAATTAATATTATACATATTTTTTGTAAAAAAAAAGAAAAAAAGAGAAAGGGAAACGGACTAACCATTCCATGCATGTAGAAGATTATAAAAAGGATACAATTTAAAGAAGCACCCTGCTGCACAGATTAAACCTTAAAAAATATATTTTTTTAAATTCGATGTATTTATTCATTTCACGTGTAAAAATCTGTAAAAGATTTATCCTAAGTGTTCGGGTACATTCGTTTTTAGAAAATAAATGCTTTGTAATTGAAGACTTTCTTTAAAGAAATAAATAAAAGAAATCGTGTGCACACCAAAGGAATATTGTGGAATTCTTAAAATAGGTCTACGATATTGCAGGTCAATTTGAAGAGAACACCTTTGACATCCATGGGAATGACTCACGAACTTCAACGATAAAAATCAAGTGTATTTATTTTTTTTACCAATTCGAATGCTTTTTAAACAAATTTGTCTTTTCAGAACATATTCGCTATTCCTATGTTAGAAACTAGAGTGTTCTCAAGACTCTCAAGCTTTTCCGTGAATAAAAATCAACCTTGAAATTGAAGCTCATGAGCGCTCTGAAAAGAAAAATGTCTGTGCATGCAAAGTTTTCCAATTGGGACTCAACAGCTTTGAATTTTCCCTGTGAACGCACCCTTAAACCAATGACCAAACTACCAATGTCGAAACATTCACTAGACGACAATATTTTTATCATGGTGAAGTTCACGACATATCCTGGAGAAGATCGAAGAAATGCAGATCGACACACACCACCTATTTGTCGATTTCAAAGCTGCATATGACAGCGTGTATAGAGATGCGTTATACAGCGCTATGTCTAGTTTTGACATTCCTGTCAAGCTCATAAGACTGAGGATGACGTTGGAGAACTCTCACTGCTCCATCAAAGTCGATAACAAACTCACCGAGACCTTCAATGTCAACAAATGTTTTAGACAAGGCGACGCGCTGTCGTTCTTGAGAAGATCGTGAAAAACTCACTGACCAACAGAAGATGCACGATCTTCCAAAAGTCTGTTCAACTACTACCTGACATTGACGTGATTGGGCGAACACAGCGAGCCGTCAATGATGCGTTTGCTGGCATTGAAACGGAAGCGGCTAAAATGGGTCTGGCGGTAAACGAGGGCAAAACCAAGTATATGCTGTCATAGAGAAAGGACGCACAACATCAACGACTTGGCCAGAACGTCACCAAAGACAGCTATAACTTTGAGGCAGTTAAGGACTTCGTCTACCTTGGCTCCGCGGTAAACAGTACAAACAACATCAGTACCGAGATCAAACGCGGAATAACTGTTGCCAACCGCTGTTTTTTTTGGCTCAAAAGGCAAAAGGCCCTTCTCGGAAGACCAAGCTGACTCTATACAAGACCTTGGTCATCCCAGTCCTCCTTTATGGCTCAGAGGCATGGGCAATATCCCAAGCGGATGAACAGTCTCTTGATCTTTTCGAGAAAAGTTCTGCGCGCGTTCAACGCAAGTTGATGGCACTTGGAAGAGAAGGTTTAACCACGAACTGTATTGACTGTACAGCGACGTGAGTCCAGCCAGGCGCCTACGGATCCAACGCCTAAAATGGCTAGGCCATGTAGAGCGTATGGCCCGAAGAGTCTTCGACTCTGAGCCTGTGGGACAAGGCAACAGAGGCCGTCCACGAACAAGGTGGTGCACACAAGTCGAATGGGACCTCGGACGGCTTTATGTGCGAAACTGGAGATAGCTGGCAAAAGATCATGTTGACTGGAGAGGCATCTTGAGTGAGGCCCAGGTCCATCTCGGACTGTAGCGCCCTAAGAAAAAGAAGAAGAAGAGGAAGAAGTTCACGAACGAAAACCGTTTACTCTTATTCCGGTGACGCCAACTTTAAGATCGTTAACGACAATTTTTTGTCGTCATTCTTATCCCAGTAGACAAGAAATTCATAGTCTAATGAACAAATTTGATTCAAAATTTCGCTGCTGGATGTTGTCGTGCCAGTTTGAGATTGATATCGTTCTAACGTCTGTCGCATATGAACCAAAAAACCCGATTCCATGGCGTTCTCACGAATTGGGTATCTCTAAGACCACTTCTTCCTTTTCTAATAGCGCTACAGTCCTGGGTGGATGTGGACCTCAATCAACAAGCCTCTCCAATTGGCACAATCTTTAGCCAGCTGCCTCAAATTACGCACACCAACTTGAATGAGATTCTTTTCCAATAGTGTGCGCCATTGGGTTCGAGACCTCCTCTATTGAGTTGTCCCACGGCATCACTCCCACTCACAGCCAGTCTATTCACAAAATGAATTCAAGCCTTTTCACAGCTCAGTCTGTGGCAAGAAACTTCCAAGAACAAATCCTTCCCTTCTCCAAATCAACAATATTGCACCGTGTGTAAAAGCAAAGGTCCCACCACTCTACCCTCAGGCACTCCATTCTCTCTCGCTCCCAACAGAGCACCCAACAGAGATGGCATACTCTCACACTGTATCCTTCAATCGGCTCAGGGACCCTACTGTTAACATAAATATTCGTCGGAATATCGCGCTTTTTTCTCGAAAAGACTAAAGACTTCTTCATCTGCTCTTGTGATTGTCCATGTTACGGCGCCATAGAGACGGGTGTTATATAAAGTCAACTTCGAAAGAGGGCTCTGGCATTCAATTGCCTCCTGAGTCCAAAGAAACAACGATTGACAAGAGTTATTTTGCATTTTATCTCGATTCTGATGATGTTCGTACTGTTTACTTGGAAGCCGAGGTAGACAAATTTCTTGACTACCTCGGAAGTATGTCTGCCTATGGTGACGTTGAGGCCAAGTCGTCGATGTTGTGTACTCTTCCTTGAAGACAGCATTTACTTTGTCTTGCCCTTATTCACCGTTAAACACATTTTGGCCTCCTCCAATTCAATGCCAGCAAACACCTTATCGACGCCTCGCTGAATTCGACCAATGACGTTAATGTCATTCACGAACGGCAGCAGTTGTACGGATTTTTGTAAGATAGTGCCTTTTGTGTTGGTCAGTGAGTCTTGCAAGATCTTCACAAGAACGATGTTAAAAAAGTCACATGACAGCGCGTCTCATTGCCTAAAGCTATTTTTGACAGTGAAGGTCTCTGTGAGTTTGTTTCCGACCTTGAGAGAGCAGCGAGAGTTTTTCATCCTCATGTCAATGTCAAAACTAGACATGGTACTGTATGACTCGCCTCTATTCACGCTGTCATATGCGGCATTGAAATCGACGAATAGGTCGTGGGTGTCTGCATTTCTTGGGTTATTTCCATGATCTGTTGTAGTGTGGACATCCGATCTGTTGTGGACTTCTCTGTCCTAAAATTACACTAATAAGGACCTCTCAGCTTACAGATGTAAGGTTTCAATCGTTCAAGATGGTGGATCTTAGACGCATTGTCAAGGGGATTGATACCTCGATATTTGGCGCAGTCAAAGAGGTCCAAATTCATGTGGATCGGGAAAACCAAACTGAGATTCCGCTCATAGGACACTCTTTCCTTCGCCCATGTGCTACAGATGAGATGGCGCATGCGACTAACCAGATCATCTTCAGCTGTTTTAAACATTTCAGCGGGCAGACTATCTGCACCAGCAGCTTTATTAGACTTCAGTCTCAATATCGCTATCTTGACTTCGTCTAAATCGGGGGACTGTATTCTCTTCTATCATCGTCCGTTGTGTTGAGTGGACAGCGGTATTTTTGTCCTCGTCGCCGTTCAACAGTCTGCAGAAATGATTTTTCCAAATTCTCAGTATCGACTGCGAATCTACTATTAGCTGACTATTTTCATTCCGGCAAGCTTCTGTCCGAACTTTATAGCCATTCAATAAAAGTTTCACCCTTTGGTATAACTTTCGGACATCATTCCTGTCATAACACCTCTCCGTTTCCTCGATCGCGCGCTTCTCGTGCTCTTCCATTTTCTTCTTGAAAAGTCGGTTCTCTTCCCTTCGTTTCTGTTCATAGAGTTCACGAATAGCTCTCGTAGTTCGATGCAGCGTTGCCTGGTAGATTTCTTGCTGTGCCTGCCTGCACTCGTTGTCAAATCAGGGGTTTTTCCGTGGTGGTGTTTTAAAACCCAGCACATCAGTAGCGGCTTCTCTGATGGCTTTTTGACAACGTTTCCATTCTTCGTCTATTGTTAGTGCAGGCGACGTTGAACTTTCGGAGAGTTTCAGAGAGACTCGATCGGCAAAGTTCCTGGCTGTCTGTTGCGATAGATAAGAGATAATCTCCAGCTGCTTTAAAGATTTAACAAGAAGCAATCTGCGCCAAAAGTTCTGTTAGCCATTAAACTCGATATTGCTGTCTTCACCTAGTCTAGATTGAGTGAAATAACCTGCCCGAGAGTGGTATTTGCATCCTTGTCGTCAGTAGAAACAATTTTTCCAAATCCTCAGTATCGACTACGACTATACTGCCTGTTGTCAGATTTTTGTTTTTAGACAAACGTAACGTTTTTTTTTTTTTTTGAGGATTTTTGAAACCCTACTGGAGCACTCAGACTCAAAACTGGTCCATTGTACTGCCAGGTAGCAACCTACTCCAGTGCCGTTAATTTAATCCCAACGGCAAATGGTGACTGGGCCAGATTCGATTTCACTGGGACCCCTCGAACTTGGGGCAGGCACTTAACCAACTGCGCCATCCAGTCATGTTAAACGTAACCTTAAACCACCACTTAAAAACCACTTAAATCCGCTTTATGTATGTATTTACATACATTCATTTGGTTTATATGTGCACACAAATGTAATTTAAATTAAATTAAATTTAATTTAAATTTAATTTTTTTAATTGAATTTTAATTTTAGTTTAATTTAAATCTAAAATTTGATCTCAAAAATTATAGACTTTGTTTTCTACTCAGACTCACCGAATTTCGCAAGATAGAATCTAAATTTAAGAGTATCGGTCCGAGCATTTGTCGAACCTCGTCCTTTGTTATATTTTGCAAGGCTTCGATCAGAGTTCTTGTGACCTCACTATCGGGTTGCTCCTCCAAAACCCTGTCGAACATTTGCTACAAAACGAAACTGAGTCACAAACTTCTCAATCGCAAGAGACATCCGATCTTATAACTTACCACGCTGTCAGAATTATTAACATCCGTCAGGCGAACTTGAGTATCATCTGGATCAGCAGGTGGCGCAGCTATACAGTCTCCCTCATCGCTGTCGTATCTTTCAGTAACTCTGGGTGTTCGCTTAGGTTCCTTGCTTCTTGTCGACAGTCTTCCAGTCGGAGTGTACTTCTTATGATGTTTCTTATTTTTGACTTTCGGCACGAGCTTTGGTTCATACATGTTGAGGTTATTTAAGTTCATCGTCAGTTCCCACTTGGAAGACGTCTGTGGATAAAGAGAACACATGTCTGCTTTGGTTTTCAGCATTGAAAGACTTACCCTTGGTAACTTATGTTGTTCTCTTCGGCTTGACTTCAGTGGATGCTCCTCTTCCCTTGCGCTTTTCCTTTGTTCCGCAAACTTGGAAACAAACTCCGTTAACAAGTTACAGCGCAGGAGTAAGCATTGAATGAGTGAATCTCTCTGGTCAAATATCTTCTTCTGCATACATGTTTTTGTCGTCTCTGTGACCATGTTGAGGAGAATATCCAGCTTCTTGGGGACGCTATCGGTGAAGAAGTGACGAAGTTGCTTGTGATAGCATTGCAAGGCTTGGTTGAGCAGGCCGTATATTCCGCACACCTTGACACATGCCTCGTTTGTCGTCGCGCTCTGAAAGTCTTCCTTGGGCGACGTGTGCAACTCTTCAATCTAGAGAGGAGACCTTATGTGTGTCCGAAGATCGGTATGAACTGGGACAACTTACCATCCGTCCTAAAGGGAACAAGAAATTCCTCGAGAGTCGAACGGAAAATTCAAAGGCGTTCCTTTCACGAAGTTTAACCTCAACTTGACCATCCGGCAAGGACAGCTCAACGAGACTTATTCTGTTGGATGAGACAAAAGTTAGGTGGCCGACGAGGCAATGCGTAAGTGTACCTCAGTCTGTCAAGGATTTCAATTATTTTCTCTTGAATTGATGTCATTTTGGAGAAAATACGTATCTTCTCCTGTTTGAGGGTCTCGATCTGCTTCTTCATCGTCTTGTCTAAGGGTGTCATTGGTTGCTTTCTGCTGGAGGAATGATCTGAATTCGGTCTAGGGGTATTAATTGGTCTATTTGTGTTTGGATTTGATGGCGCTTTTGATTCGACTGGTTGTAGTTGCTGCTCACGGCGGAAATGCTGTCGTCTGTGAGACTCTTCTTTAACCTGTTTTGACATTTCAATTCATTCGTTAAGAAACTATTGAATAAATGATTATCTGAAAAAACGTGGTTTCTTGAAGACGATCCTCGTAGCCTAAGTATGGAAGAATAAGAGAGTTTGGGGCACATATTGTGCAAATGCCTGGTATTGGCCTGCTTGAGAAAAGAGATTCAGATCACTGTATTGAAATTCAACAGATGAGCCAGATTTGCTTTAAACAGATACTGTCGCTAACGCGGTGAATCCTGATCTGACTAAGAGGAATCCTGGAAAAGGAAGGAAAAGAGGCCCAATACATTGGTTTGAGTATCCTTCGAAACCATATGGCTGAAACACAATAGCGCGTTAGCGCTGATGTTGTCTTTCAACGCACACAATTCAATGGCCACGCACAAAATATTGCGTCGACCTTCGTTAGTGAAAAATGAGAGAGATGAGAGGATCGTAATAAAACGTGAAACGTAATCCCAATGCACGTCATTATTCAACATGTTGGATACTTTTTTGACAGAGGGATGCGCTGTGAGACCGAAATTGAGAAATGCTTCCCAAATTGAGAAAATTTTGTGGCATCTGACAATTGAGACACGAAAACAGCGGACTAAAATTATTTTAACGACAAAACTAATTTGAAATCCGTGTATGCTTGGAAGCATGAATACGCCAAATTAGCAACAAGAAGCACTTTTTTAATTTCTTTTGAATTTCTTAGCATTCACTTTTCGCAATTAATTTCTTTAAAGTACAATTGGTTGACCAAAATATTTTTTGATTTGACATTTCAGAAATGAAAACAGCTGACGCAATGTTTTTCATCTGGTAATTGAGACAGAGAGGGAACAGCTGATTAACGAAGTGCATCATCGCACACCCTCCGTAACATGATGTCGGCTGGCGCAACGCACTATTGTGTTTCAGCCATTACTTATGCATGATGGGCCATCTAGTGCTTTTTTAAATCATACTCGTAGGTTATTTTGCCACTGACAGCTGTTTCTCGTTCGAAATCTTGACAGAAAGTCAGTATCATACCTCCACGGAACAACCAATGAACAACGTTGGCAAATATTGAAAGCTTATTTCCAAAGTGAGTGCAGTATAGCCCAAACAGTGCGTTTTTTGAAAATAAGTCTTGACCGAAATTAAGAACCCACTGCGACTGCTGTACTCAGGTTTGTGCAAAAATTTCGTGAGACTGGTATTCTAGGACAACACTCATGATTACCGTCATCGTACAGTGCGCTCAGATGAGAATGTGGTTGCTGTGGCCGAGAATGTGAGACACAATTCACGAACATCAACTCACCATCGATCTCAACATTTCACGCTCAGGCTAGCCTGAGGAGAATTCTTCACAACGAATCTAAGATTATTCGCTTACAAGGTCCAATTGACTCAGCAATTGAAGCCGCTTTGTTATCGCTTCGCAGTTTGGGTCTTAGAGCAGCTTGAATTGGATAACGATTTTGGGCGAAAAATTGTCCTTTCTGACGAGGCGCATTTTCATCTCACTTTCATCGGCTATGTTAACAAACAAAATTGCCGCATCTGGGGCTCGGAGAACGGCAATCCCGCAGGATAGTTTCGAGAAGCCAATGGATTCACAGAGAGTGGCAGTTTGGTGCGGATTATGAGTGATGGCATCATTGGACCATTTTTCTTCGAAAATGAGGCTGGGAACAACGTTTCGGTCAACGGTGGGCGTTACAGAACCATGTTAACCGACCTTTTTTTAGTGAAATTGAAGACATGGATTTGGACGACCTCTGGTTCATGCAGAATGGCGCTCCATGCCACAATCTTTTGCGCACCATTTTCCCAAATTGTGTTATCAGCAATTTTGACGATGTCAATTGGCCACGTGGGAGCTGCGATTTGACCCCTTTGGACTTTTTTTGTGGGGAACTGTGAAGGACCGGTGTTATGTTATGCCAACAATCCGGAATAAGGTTAATATCATCCAACCAATCCGTGAGCTACAGTCCGAAAATTAGGTGTGACCGAATGCGTTTCTGCGAAGGCAGGCGAGGCAGCCACTTGAACGACGTTGTATTTCATAATTAATGGGAATGTTTCTTCTTACAAATGAAGCATTGAAATGCATGGTAAAAATTTAAGTTTGTTTATTTTATTACATTTTTATAGAGAAACTTGTACTTGGCCCACCCTTTATGTTTCATATCTACTGCTTGATTTGGCGGCCACGTAGCTGAACAAATAATGTAATTGTCATTATTCAATACAAAATATTGTATACTCAAAAAATTAATTGCGGCTATAGGAGGACATATATTCCGGAAGGCAAAGATATATCGACTAAACTTGGGTGACCACATCGAGAGCATAAGATCGGTAGGTAGGTGATAAGGTAAGGTCGCAAGGGCGACCGGGTCGCGGCTCTCTGAGACCAACAGTTGGGTCCATTGTGCCCTATGTGTGGGGGTGTACCCCGTGAGACCTACACATTTGCTGCGGATTAGAACCACTCAGATTGTTGTATATATCTCAGGAGGTGCTTCAGCTCTATTTTTTCCAGATCCTCCAGCTCGTCGAAGAAGTTACTGCCTAGTGTTAGCAGTCCCCTTCCCCGTAGGGCTGGACAATCGCATAGCAGGTGACGGACGGACTCTTTTTCCTCCTCGTCCCTGCAACTTCTACAGTAGTCGCTATGGGGGATACCTAACCTTCTGGCATGGGTGCCTATCGGACAATGTCCGGTGAGAACTCCCACCACCGTCCGTATATCCTTGCGACTTAGGCTAATCATTGATAATGATTTCCTCCTGTTTAACATCGGCCACAGGGCTCTCGTCGTTGAGCCAATGTCCAGATTCAGCCATCGCGCATTTGATCGAGAGCATAAAGACCAATGGCCGGCAAAGGCAGTTTTTGAGTCCGAGCCTCCTGATTCGAGAGAAAAACTAAAACTCCGGCAAGACGGGTATTAATTTGCCAGAGACTGTTAAGGATGACATGTAGACTTAGCTGAGACTCATATCTTCCATGAGTTGTTTGCTTGAGAAAGAAGAACATAATTTAAAAAAACTAACAATCCTCTTGTCTCCTATTAATATACATTCTTTAGAGGAACACTTCTTACATTACACTTGAGTGACCAGAATCCAGTGCGATTTACAGTGTATATCACTAAGTTAAGAAGTTAATTTAATCTTTGGCTATAAACCTGGATAACCGTTGTAAGAGCCGAAAGATGAAAGAAACAAACGGAAAAAAAACAAGGCCAACGCTCTGCTTGAGTGTCTCGATTTTATTAGAGAGTATACTGTTCCTTTTCTCATTCTTTTACACTTTTTGTACACATTTTAATAACATGCTGAGTATAAGCAAATTTGGAGACATTTCGGGTAAATCAGACGATCAGATGGCAATCTATGTGGTAGTTCAAAAGAGCGAATAATTACAGTCTCGCTAACAAGCATGGAACCAAAAAGATCAAATTTATTTTTTCGATTACACCGTTAATTTCACATTTTCACCAAAAAGGGAAGTGGAGAATACTAAATGAAAAGCATATGTTGGTAGGAAAATAAATCTAAAACTGCTGATCGAGACTTAAGAAAAAAAATGTTTAATTTAAAAGTACAGTAGAATCTCGAAAAAATGAACGGTTCTATAACATGAACGATTTGGAAAGATGAACGATTTTTTCCTATTTTTCTTCCGGGCGACAGTCTAGTGCAAAAGAGTTTTTTAAGTAAAACGTCTAAATAAGTCAGAATTTTTACCTCCTAGAATATTTTTTATTTTTTTATATGTGTGGCGACCTCGCTCAACGACTAGTGATGTATGTACTGTGGCGTCCTCATACAGCGACTTCTAACAACAGAAGTTAAGCTTCCTGTATGAGGACCATAGATGACGCCACAGACATTGCAACAGTCAAGATCCCTGCAAAATGCAACGCATTCGTTGTCAGTCGCGTTCCTCACTTCATTCTGTGCAGTTGCTTAATTTCCATTCTTTTATTTCCTTTGTCTATCCATTGTCTATTTCCATAACATAGTATAAATAGTTATTTACCTTTCTTGTTAAACATTGCAAATAAATCAATTGACATAAACCTAATACTTCAACCCAAGTGTTTTCATTAACTATGACGTAGCTAAATATGTGTCTCGTTTTTTAAAGAATAAATTAATTGTTATTTTGTTATATGTAGTGTTTTTATGTAGGTTGTTCTTTAATCAAATTTCGATGAACGGGGACTGTTTCATATCTGTTCATCTTTTCGAGATTCTACTGTATTCAGTTATGAAATAGCAATCAAATTCGTACCTCGGCTTCATTCGCTTCGTTGTCCCCTTGGTTGTTGCCCTCATATTCTTCATCATCGTCTCCTTGTTTCCCATCAATTGAATCACTATGCAGACTTTCATCTTGACTCTCCGAAGCATCAAGTTCCATTGTAGGAATATTGGGAATCTGAGGGCAGACACAAAAATCAAGAGAAACGATGGACATCGAAAAAACAAAAGAAAACCTTACAACATGTCCTAAGACTCTTAACATTTCCGCACGCTCACAGTCGTTCAGGGGTGATTCAATACCAAATGACAACGGACTGTCTGGAGGAGTATCGCGTTCCCCGCCATGATCAGATTCGTCGTTGCGTAATATTAAGTCACTCGATGATTTGCCAAGCAATGAGTTTGTTCTTCTATCGAGTAGATCTTTATGCTCACTCACTCTCCTGTCCTCAAATAGATCTGGAACCTCGGGAGTCGCGGAAGTATTCGTACCGGAAGGTCCTGGGACAACAAAGGCATTGGCGAAAGCCTTTTCTGCAGGCTTTATATGAACCCACTGCGGTTGTTGGTAAAGGATGACCTCCTCAGATACTTTTGAATATTTCGGCTCTATTCGTCGCACTTCAGATGTCCCCATAGTTCTCGATGCTTCCGAGGATATTTCTCTTAGACAAATACTTGATTCCGATCGCTCAGCACTCATGGGCATGTAGGGCCTTGACAGCATCGCTTGCGATATCATGGCCTCTATCTCGGCATCACTCATAATTTTCACAATCATATCGCATGAAGAGGTCTTAGCTGGTTGATCATCGTCAGGGATGTTGCTTGCTGGTAGACTTTGCTTGAGATATGTGGGCCGTGTCTTTCCGGATCTTGGAAAGGCACGATTGCCTCTCTTTGAATCACATGATTTCTTTATTTCTCGTTCCATTTGGACCCGATTTATAACCCTTTCCAGATGATCCGAAGAATTGTACTATGAAGTATAGATGGTAGCATTAAAGAGTATGTCACGCCTGAACGGAAGGTCTGAATCCTGGAAACTCACCTTGAATTCATAGTTTCTAGTTGTTGTCCTCAACTGAGGATCCCCTGACAGGCTGAGCCCATAAAATTCCTTGCTATCGAAGTTATCCATTTAAAGTTTCCTTTTTATATTTTTTTACAGACTTAAAAAACACACGAAAATAATTTTAAGACACAAAAGTTCAGACAAAATCCCGAGAGATAGAATTTATTTTCAAATTGTGTGCGTAGAGTGTTTGGCTGCAGGAGTTGTTTGCGTTCAGCAAGCGCTGCAACGCACTTGACATCCGCTTACGCTGAGTTGATTCCTACTGAGTGGTAGGGTTGAAGTGGGAATACCTGTTTCAGGTACTTGGTGCACGTGGTTACTCAGGTGTATCGATTTGTTTCGGTTTCAACCCTGCGCAGCGGCTATTCATTCATGTTATGATGGTGTTGTGGTGAGGGGTTGTTTTTGTTTTTGTTAACCTAGTGAGGGGGTAATGAACTGCATAGTTTTACTTACAAGTGAGTGAATGGAGTGAAAGTAGTTTTGTTTCCAAACATTTTTGACATTCTTGAGTTTTACAATTTGATTACTTAATTAAACTTAATTTGTCCGTTGTTGCTCTAGAGTGAAGGTTACCACTTAAGCTTTCGAAAAGGAGAAGGCTTCTTCTGGTCATAGCAGAACAGAAGAAGAACACATGTTTAGATATTTATTCTCCCTTACCACCGCCAGCATATTTTAACCGAGCTATTAATCTCTCTTGCGTTACTGAAGCTTGTGGAGATATTGTAAATTGTAAACGTCTTTAGGCACCCTTACACTATGGATGCTTTTGACTTGAATAAGAGTCGCTACGCCACCGCTTGTTCATGCCAGAATACCAACAACACCAATATGTCGGGTAGTGTATACGAACTTGCGGTACCGTAAAGGCCCAACTCTAATAGGCATGAGCGCGCATGAGCTAAAGTCTCATTTTACCGAAAAGTTTCATGCCTATTATAGTTGGGGCTTAAGTCGCAAATCACAATCTCAACGCATGTTTCCTACAGTAAAGGGTGAGCCAAATACAAGTTTCTCTTTAAAAATGCTATAAAATGAAGAAAATTAAATGTTTACATTCCCATTAATTATGAAATACAATGTCGTTCAAGTGTCCGCCTCGGCTGGCTTCGCAGTAGCATTCTGTCACCCCAATTTTCCAAGACCTTGTTAAAGGCTTCGGGCTGTAGCTCACGGATTGTTTGGATGATATTGGCCTTAAGGGCTTGAATCGTTTCCAGATTGTTGACGTAACATCGGTCCTTCATGGTTCCACACAAAAAGAAAGTCCAAAGGGGTCAAATCGCAGCTCCGAGGCGACCAATTGAAATCGGCAAGACGTCTGATAACACGATTTGGGAATTTTGTGCGCAAAAGATCGATTGTGGCATAGGCTGTGTGGCATGGTGCGCCTTCTTGCGTGAACCAGAGATTGTCCAAATCCATGTCTTCAATTTCAGTAAAAACAAGTCGGTTAACACCCACCGTTGATCAAAACCTTGTTCCCAGCTTCTTTTTCGAAGAAAAATGGTCCAATGATGCCACCACTCCACAATCCGCAACAAACTGCCACTCTCTGTAGACGCATTGGCTCCTGGACAATAACGTGCAGGCTTTCCGTTTTTTAAACCCTAGATGCGGCAGATTTTTGTCAACGTAGCCGCCGATATGAAAATGAGCCTCGCCAGAAAAGATGATTTTTCCCCGAAATCATTGTCCAATTCAAGCTGCGCTTCTCTAAGGCCCAAACTGCGAAGCCATAACGAAGCGGATGGTCGCGCGCATTCATTTGCTGAGTCCATTGGACCTTGTAAGCGAATAATCCGAGATCTTTGTGCAGAATTCTCCTCAGACTAGCCTGTGCGTGAAATATTGGGCTGTTGAGATCGATAGCGAGTTGATGTTTGTGAATTGAGTCTCACACTCTCTCGCTACATTCTTATCTTTGCGTACCGCGTACCGTACGAAGACGGACATGAGTGTTGTCCACTAGCATACTAGTCTCAGGAACCGTTTGCACAAACTTGCGTACAGCAGTTGCAGTGGGTGCTTCATTTCGGCCAAAACAACTTTTCAAAAAACGCACTGTTTGGGCTACACACCACTCACTTTGAAAATAAGTTTTCAATATTTCCCAACGTTGTTTAAGCGTAAAGCGACTCATTTAGTTCCGCGGAGGTATGATACTGATTTTCTGTCAAGATTTCGAGCGGGAAACAGCTGTCAGTGGGAAAATAACCTATGATTTGACAAAAACCACTAGATGGCCCACCCTGTGCATTTAAGTAAGTTACTCGTATTAGGCCCACGACCCATGAGTAGTTTGAGGCTGAGCAATGACCGCTTTCTATCGCTGACGCTCCCTGGCACCCAACTTCCAGTCATCAAGACCAAGTTTTCTTGCATCCCCGATCACTTGGTCTTTATACCGGAGGATTGGTCGCACTCTCCCCCACTAAACAGGAGGCTCGAGTTCGAATACACTCTTAGCTAGACTAATTGTGTTAATGCATTCGATTTGGCCAAACCAGTTAAGCCGACGGATTTTTGCCTCCCGGATTTTATTAATACTCCTGTAAGGCTCGTAGACTTCGCGGTTATGACTTCTCATCTATTCGCCCTCCTCGCAGACAGGACCACGCAGAAGTTTTTTTTCGTAGCCACCAGCTATCGGCTCCATATAGCAGGACTGAAGATAAATAGCAAGATTTTGGTCCGTTGAGTTTCGGCCCAAGTTATTTCGACAAACCGAAGTAGTAGCGGTTGCCAAAGGTTATTCTATGGATTCGGATCTCTGCGAAAGTGTCGTTTGTGGAGTTCACGTTTGGCCCGAGGTAGACAAACTCCTTAACAACCTCAAAATTATAGGAGTTGATTGTCTCGTTTTTCCCCCAAATGGTGAACGACGAATCGATTTTTGCTAGGCTATAGCAGCTTGTTTCGCCTGTTCTTCAATCGTTGTCAAAGCTTCTACAAACGCACGCGACGATGTCAATGTCATCTGCGTAACCCAGCACCTGTACCGGTACATAATAGACTTGGCCTTAACTGTTTACACCTGCCCGCCTAACTATCTGTTCTATAACTGACTTAAATAAGTCATACGACAGCGCATCTCCTTGCCGAAATCCGGTGCAAGTTTCAAACAGTTCGAAAATCCTAGAACCGTACTGACCATTGCGTGTTTTATAATATGACGTGACAAAACTGGATACATTTTCGAGAGATCTAGAATTCATAACGACATCGAATAGTATCGAATGCACCTCGTGAGACCTACACTTTTATTGCTGATTAGAACCACCCACTTTGTTGTTATATCTCAAGAGGCGCTTCAGCTCTATTTTATTCAGATCCTCCAACTCGTCGAAGAAGTTACTGCCTAGTGTTAGCAGTGTCCTTCCCCGTAGAACGTTGTGGACGGACCACCTCCTCGTCTCTCGTCCCTATTTCCTTCTCGTCCCTGCAACTTCTACAGTAGCCGCTATGGGGGATACATAACCTTCTGGCATGTGTGCCTATCGGACAATGTCCGGTGAGAACTCCCACCACCGTCCGTAAATCCTTGCGACTTATGCTAATCATTGATAATGATTTCTTCCTGTTCAACACCGACCATAGGGCTCTCGACGTTGACCCAATATCCAGATTCAGCCATCTCTCATTTGCTCTTTCTAAGGCTTCGTCCTCTATTTCTTTCCTTAGGAAACTTAACGTAAGGTAGTTCTAGAGATTTATCTAACTCAGAGCCCTCCTTTGCCAACACGCCCGATCTCTCGTTTCCTTGATCTCCTTTGTGTCCCGGTACCCAGCAGAGAGTCACCGTGTTTACATTGGAGATTTCTGCTATGGCTCTTATAGCCGCTTGGCTGTCGGAGTATATGGTTATCGTTTTTTCAGTCAAACTTAGCTCTTTAAGCGTAAGTGCCGCCTCATTTATTGCTACCACTTCTGCTTGGAAAACGCTACGTTCGTCGCTTAGGTTAAGGGATCTTTCAAAGAGATCGCAGAAGACCCCTGCCCCCGTTCCTGCACCTGTTTTGGAGCCATCAGTATATAGGGAGATCTCTTCGCCGCCATTTGCTGATAGCTCTTAACAACCACTCCCGTCCGGAATTCGGGTATAGAACTTCCTCATGGTAGCCAGGGTTGGTGACAGATAATCCGACTTTTTGTATCTATTCTGTGACTTTTTGTATCTATCTGCTGTCCATTTTGATAGGATGGATGCGTGCCTGCTAATACTCGTGTAATTATTCCCTTGTGGTTAAAAGAAAAACTGCAACTTTTAAGAATTACCATTGCCTTTGAATTCTACGCTGGAGTTATTACGTTGAGTTACAAACAACGGTACTAAATACAGAAAGATATTTGCTAATGTTCACAATTAAATTACGTTTATTAGATCTGATTTACTTTTTACATTATTCTTTTTAGTGCAGCATATTTTTATCTAGATATTTTGTTTTTTTTTTTCGATTTCTTTGTAAATGAATACAATACAATTCTAAACATTTATTCCTTAAGGTACAAGAGTATGTATAGTTTCGATGTTCAGAAAACGAAAAAAACAACCAAAAATATAAGAAAACCAAAAAACCAAAAAAAAAAAACAGCAAAAAATATTTATTGTCTTCTAAAACGTTTTTATTATTAAAAAAAATTAATAACAAAAGAACATTTAAAACCATAAAAAAATAACTTAAACGTAGATGAGATACATTGTTCGTGATTGATTGTGCTCATACAATATATATTTAAGTATACATGTATAATTCTTTTGTAGCTTAAATTATTTTACATAAGTTAACCATTTTTTATATTAATTTAGCGCAAGAAATTTCGTAGATTATTTAAATATTATTTTTTTAGAATGTTTTTTTTTTCAATTAAGAGTTACCGATCGCTGTAATCGGGTTCTACTAAATTTTGAAGGCAGTGATATTCCGAATTCCTTAGTTGATTTTCAAATTAGTTGATGAATTAAGCTCATTTAAAATTTTTCAAAAGCATTTTCGTTGAGAATTTTGATTTTTATGATGAGTAGATGTGCATGCAGGAGAGGGAAAATGAAGAAAACTCTAGGTACACACTAAACATTTTCACTTGTGGCAAAGTGAACTAAGGTAAATGCAATCAAGGTGATGATTAAGAGAAATGATATTTTTAAGTCTATAAGAAACAAAAGTCACAAGAGCAACGATCAGCCAAAGATGTTCGAGTAGAGTGTATTCAGACCGTTGCTAATCGATGAGAAGATACCGCCATCAGAATGGCTTGGCGGTGGTCCGGGACGATAGTATTGAGATTGCGGAAGTGGCCGATAGAATTGTGCTGGTGATCCTTCGGTTCTCTGTGGAAATGGGATTTCAAAATAAAATGTCAGTTATTTTTTTTGAATTAGTAGGTTTCTTAAACGTTCAAAGCAAGACATGAATTTAGCAAAAAAAAAAATAAATAATTAGTGAGTTAGGTATTTCAAAAACCGTAACATGTAGAGATACTTTGTACATTTTTTCTTGGCAGTCCTCATGGTTTCAAAGAATTCAAAGGTACAAATTATGAAATATAATGACAGGGACAATTTGTTGAGCTTCTGAAGAACAAGTGGAAATCCTTCTGATAAAAAATACAGAATGCTTTTTTATTGGAGATACAGCAGTCCCTGAGTCATTGCACCCGCCTGAATGTGTTTCCCCCATAAATAAGTGTGAAATCATTGATTCTTGAAATTTTGAACGAAGTATACATCTATGTTATTGGATTGCGTCAAACATTGCTATTTTTGGGCGATTCTATTAAACGAGGGTTACTGTATACCAAAAGAACGTGGCCAATGAAACTGATAAATCAGATTATGAATGTGCTTCAAAAGCGTATCCGAATTTATTTTTTAGCTAAGGAACAGCTACAAACTTGACTTTATCAACTTGCCTGCTATGAAGAAAATAAACCAAGTGTATTCGAGGTCTTAAAATGGCACCTAGTGGAACTAGTCCCGAAGAATAAGCAGTTGAACGTGATCAAATTTTGAAAACTTACTTTAATAGTAATAATGACGGCACTACAGTCCGAGGCGGACCTGGGCCCAGCTTCTCAGCAACCACTCGTGTTGTGCGTGCCATTGTTCTCTCACGAGTGGAGGAGACCTACTGTTTAATGCCGATACCGATCGGCGAGCATTGTCAGTGACTCGAAAAAGGTTGTCTGAACTTGGATTCGAACCTAGACTGTGAAAGTCTAGTGTGCATGGATCGAAGCACGAACCCACACGGTCACGGCGCCCATGAAAACTTACTACGATACAAAAATAGTGATTCTGTGGAAGATATGCGTCGCGGATTATGAGTGGGTAATCGTCGTTACGACCGTTAATCTGAGCGTACTATAAGCCAACCGTAAAAAGGATTGGAAGAAATTGGCTTTTTTTCAGAAGTCTTAAGACCTATTCATCATCCAAATGCACGCTTTGCAGAAAATATGTCTGCCGTTAGTGAAAGTGTTGAGGAAGATACAAATATTTGGACCTGTTTTATGGCATTTTGCATTATGGTGTATTTTGCATTAACATCCTCAACTGTTAGCCAGCTGACTATGGAATGCGTGGAACATTCGCCGATTGGGTAATGGAACATCAGGGTTTGGACGACCAATTTTCACACATTCACTTTCTTAAGCGTTGAGGCGGCTCATTTTCCATTCGGGGGACACATAAACAAAAACTGTCGTATATGCAGAAGTGAAAATCCGCATGTAGTTTTCGAAAAACCATTGCATCCGGCTCGAAGGATCAAAAAACACAAAGCTTAAGCACGCACGAGCGTACAACCAAATGCACCCCAAATGCAAATCGAGGAGACAATTTAACAGAATTGGTCGTAAGAAGTGCAGAGGAAAAGACACTTTATGGGGGACAACAACTCATGATCTGCTGGTTGCAATTTGGACTGGTGGTGTAGTTGGTCCATACTTTTTTCGAACATGAGGAAGGTCAATTCTCATCTCTATGGCCAAATGTTAGCTAAATTTTGTTGGCCTCAAATCAAAGATATGTATACTTATATGTGGAGTACATGTGGTATCAACAAGAGGCTTCCAAAGACGGTACACAAAACGTCCTGTTTTAGCTTTATTGCGTGAACAATTTCCTGAATGAGTTATTTCGCGTTTTGGTGATGAGTACGGGACTCCAAGATCGCGTCGCTGTTGGATTTACACAGCGACAGGATTGTACACAATCCGCAAACTCACCTTGAAAATTACTTTGCCAGAACCATTATTTAAACCATTGATGTTCTAACATAAGTATACTTGTTTGGTTTAAAAATAAAGAAAGTCTTAAGAAAATAGGAAGAATTTAGAAGTGCGCGTGTATTTGCATCATGGGGATACTCCGTTCCACACCTTCAGCAGCCATGGAGAGAATGCTGAATTTGCTTTTCTTTGACGTATACGGGAAGCTGGTAGCTACCAAGGCAGCAATTAGGTGGAGAGTGTGCAATCCATGAAGTAAAACCCAAAGCTAAGGTCAGGGGGAATTTATTAAGAATGCAAGGATCCCAAACAATATAGACTATATTGCACCATTCGTAGTTTTAAAACACTGATACCAGACAGAGAAGGATTAGAGGAGACAAGAAATTTGCCACACTGCAAGTATACACAGATTGGTCTAAGATGCTTGAAAGCACAGGACTTGTCGCGACTTCGCCGTATTCTATTCTGTATTCCAGGCAGAAGTCAAAGCTGTACAAGAGGCTGCCTGCTTACTGTCCATAAATCCGATAGACGGTTTATCTGTCGCACCAGTCGGTAATATTAAGTGTTAGATAGTCTTTTGGCTAACGAGGGACCGGTGGATTTTATCGAATATGACAGCCCAATTCCATTCTGGACCTAAGTCTGTTACAGCGGTGACAGTCACTGTAACCTAACCTAACCTAACCTAAGCATCCCTACCGTACTCTATTGAGTCTGATATTAAAAATGGTTTACTGAAACAACGACCGAAAGATTAAAAAGTGAAAACGAGAAGAGATATTTCTGTCGATTAACGATCTGAACGTTCTTATAAAGTTTAAGTAATGATTGAAAAGGTAGTCCATTAAGCCGTCTAACTCCGAAGAATCAAATACGATCCAGTCTTATATACATAATAACGAAGAGAATTAACATGTTCACATTTTTGTGTGAAATCAACTAATGAATCAGCGACAGCAAATCTGGAGATCTGAAGGAGATCTGCAGAATGTTTTAACTATTTTGACTCATTGCCGGCTAGCCGCGTTATTAACACTCCTTTTTTGTCAAACTGTCCGCTTCAACAATTTGATGACAGTCGTCCCCCAAAGGAAAACATCTCATTCTATCCATTTTGCGTTCAAAATCAGGCGGTGAAAACTCTTCTACATTATACTCAGTGTTTTGAAGTTTCAAAGAAATAAGCATTTGAACTCTGGTAACACTTGAATTCACTTCTGTAATTCGATTCAGATCTTGAAAACGTTCACCACCATCACACTGAAACGAATATAAAGCAAAACTCCTTTTAGATTATTGTTTACCGGCACGTTGATGACTCCTATAAGCCTCAATGATAAAACCATAAAAATAAAATCAAGTTCTTAAATTAAACAAGTATTAGTGGTAATTGAAAGTTGTGCACCACTGTGTGCTTGATTTCATTCAGACTGCCAAGAAGTATGCAACAAAAAAAGAGTCTCACATGTTTCTGTTGACAAACAGATGACACATTCCCCATTTAAAATTAAATTTAAGGAAAAAAGAAATAATATTTTACAAAGAAAAAATATACATTTGTACAAACAGCAAAGAAATTGAAAATTGCTTACTGTTGTTTAGGGGGGAAATACTTACAACTAAATTAATACATGCTGCCGCAATATACCACATGCTACATTACATCTAAACGTAGGCGTTAAGGAGATATTTCTTTTTTTTTTATTTGCGTCTTTTGTTAAATATGTAAATTTATATACGAGTATATGTATGTGTATGTATATATCATTTTTGTTTTGTGTGTAACGTCTACGTCTACACTTGGTTTTTTTTTTTTGGGGGGAAGATTTAAATTAGCTACTTAGTCGGATGGGAAGATGATTGCATGAGAATCAGCGGGTATTCTAGCCCGGCCTGTGCTGAAAAGTGGCTGTAAAAAAATTAAATTAAACAAATATGGAAGAAATAAAAGGAGAAAGAAAATCTACAATTATAACCAACAAAACCAACCAATCACCTAGGGGAAGATTAATCTGTCATTTCATTAATTTTCAATTGAATTTTCTTTTTGATTTTTTCTGTACAAAATTTTGTTTGAACTGTCTAGCACTAGATGGCGGTGTTTTTGTTTATAAAAGCCCCTCCCTCAACATGCTAAGGTTACTAATTCGTCTCATTTTAAAGGGAAATTCAAAAAATCTCTCTCAAATTGAATTTAATTCGTTTAAATACCTTTGCCGGCTGGAGAGTCACGTTTAAGAGAGTTGGATGCTGTTCGACGACCATGAAGTCGATTTCACGTGGAGCGTATCCATCCGCAAAGGCCTGAAAAGAAGACAAGATGATTGCTTGAGGGAAATAGTAATTTAAAGCCAAACGTTCAGAGAATTGGTCGAGAGAGCACACATCAGCTGACCCGGTGTCTCTAAAAGAAGAAATGCAATTTCTCCTCTGAGACTGAGCGAGCCCTTGACGTTTCACAATCGAGAGAGCATTCGCGACCTTCAAAGGATTACGTTCGTACCTCCAATTTGTAGTATCCCGGCATCAGAATCCTCCAGAACTCGCCGTGTTTTGTTGTCTGGAAGCCAACGTCGCGGTTCTTTATCTTCAGCGAAGCCCGTTCAATTGGTGCCCCAGTTGGATCCAAAACGAATCCCTGAACCCCTCGATGTGCCTCGGCAAGGAATTTTATCAGCGACTGAAATCATCAAGCCGTCAGCAAGAGTCTGCGTTAAAAGTCCCAACTTCCTTACCAATTGATTGTCCTCCCAATACTTCTTCAACTCAAATGCTGGTGGGAACTTGCAGCAGGAGATCTCCAGGGTGATCTCCATGCAGCCGTACCAAACGTAGTTGTAGTCCTGCATTCCACCGGTCAACGGGTACCATGCCGCTCCGTTGGTGATGCCGTTCTCAAAGGCTGGAGTTGCCGACTTGCACGCCACTCCGCGTGACATTTTCGCGTGATTGTTGGCGTACACCAGCGACAGGTGCCTGAAGACGTCGTCATCCGGCGTCAGAGACGGCGCCGGCGAGTAGGTTTGAAACACTGCGCCCAGGGGACATGTTGGGAGAGAACAAATAAACAAACACATATCAATGAAAGCCACGGATGGTGGGATACAAATGAATTGCACACCCTGACCGTGCCACGAGGGCACGGCTACTCACTCGCACACAATGCTGACGATCGACAGATTCCTTTGAGCAGTCATATTGTTAGAAAGGGAATTGCATTTTATTTTTGGATTGATTTGGAGTGAAGCTCATAATCAATGCTGGGGATGGGGGTGGGGGACTTTATTGAGACTTACTAGAGTTTGGCGTGTTGTCGTAGGGGTAGCTCGCCACCAGGGCGCCTCCGTGAAGACTGCCACTCAGCACGAACTGTATTTTCGAGATCCAGTCCTTGACAGCGTCCGTTTCGGGTTGGCCGCGCTTGTTGTTCTGCTTGAAGTAGTCCGGGAAGTTGCGGTTCAAATCAAATCCACGGGCGTTGTATCTGAAAGAATCACAAGTCATCACCAGCCGCTTGAGGGAAGCACACAAGCGCCTTCATACCTTCCTTGACCACCTTCGCACGAACCCTCCTGCGACATCGCGTAACCATCTGGATTCATCGAGGGCATGATGTGGATCCGGGTGTTGTCCAACAACCACTTCACGTACGCATCTGTGTTATAGCTCGACACGAAGTATTGAATGAGATGCAGAAGCATCTCCCTGCCAACTGGCTCGTTGCCATGAATGTTGCCGACGTACTTCACATCTGGCTTTCCGATCATGTGCTCGTAGGGCGACGACGAGACGACCATCACCCACAGGTCGCGTCCCTGAATCGACTTCCCAATCGAGTAGAGTGCAGTCAGGTTGGGGTACATCGAACTCGTTGCTCTAGAAACGAAAGACTTTGCACACAGAGCTCAGCAAATGTTGTCTTTGATTGGCACTTACCTCAAGAAGCGAGTCAGCTCGTCGTGATCATGGTACACAAAGTCCAAGAACTGTGAGTCCGGGACATACGCCCTTGGCTCTGGCAATGCATCCAGCTCGTTGATGCTCTGCGCGCAGCAATCGTACACGAACAGCAGTGCGAGGGCGACGATTGTCTTCCGCAAAATCATGGCTGAAGTTGGTTCTGTAATGAAAATAGAAAACTGTCAGTCTGGCAGGAAAATGTCTGAGCGTATCGTGACTTCACATCTAGTCTAGGCGATTGATAGAGGATAGCTGCTGAGCGAACTCGAACGCGTCTACAACAAGTCGCAGAGCCACCAAAGGCGGTGCACCTTTATCTACCACTCACTGGGAGTGACTTTCAATTTCCACCACGATCGGATGCATTCGAGCCGCGCCAGCTGAAAGCAGTGAAACCACGATAATCACATCTCGGTACGAAAGTGCAGTGCACCTTCGCCACGAGTTTGGCGTGAGATTTCGCCGCTAAGGTCTGGGGATGAGAGTAACGACCACATTTCATCGCTCGGCTCTCCGTAATTATCAATTTGCTGACAGCTCTGCTGGCTGTGGCTGTACACAGAAATGTGGAATAAATCAAGACATGCTTACAAAACAAACGAGCTTACATAACCAGATCGATGGAAAGATCGCGAATGGAATAGTTGAGTTGAACTTGATTGCAGACGGGGGTAGGTTTGTGCTTGAATTCAGTCGATTGTGAACGTTTTTCATGAAATTCGATGTAGAGCGGTGTGGACGGGCGACTGCTTGCCGAGATTTCTTGTGGGAAAGTTTCACCTTCACATTGCCGGCTAAATTGTGGACATGACCGTGATTAGATCAAATGAAAGCAGTGCACACTTTGTTGTACAAAGTATTGATGGGAATTGATTTGGTAAAGAGAGGAAGACGGATAATGCAAAAACGCAAGCTGATTCTTCGATCCTAAGCGGTTTTTGGGAAAGGAATCCAAAAAGGCAAAGACGGCTATATACTTCTTCATAATTTAATGCTGGTCATATAGCCGCTGTTGCGTGGTGGCGTGCGTTGACTCCTACGCTGACTATTCATGGTTTGAGGCCGGATAAAGCAACTTTCACGATAACACCTCTCCCGAGTCACTGACAATACTCAGAGTTTGTCAAGAAAAGCTGCACAAACTCCCCGTCGACAAAAAACTGTAGATCCCATTCACTCGCGGAAGAACAATAGCACGCACACCACGAGTCGTTGCTGTAGAAGCTATGCCCAAGTCCAGCTTGAAATGTACCGCCGTCCAACAAAGAGGAAGATGTATCTGAAGCAATACATAGCGTATTTTTTAGAATGAAACTGCAAAATGAATGAAATCACAGCCAAATCATGGCTATGGCCACGACATTGGATCTATTCGAAAGACATGTAATTTTATGCAATCTTGAACATGATTTCTGACATCTGCCCCAGTCGCTGCTTCGAACGAAGCGCAATCTAAAGGTTCAATTTTCAATTATTTTTTCCATTAGTTGAGATGGTCTACTGGCAATAATGCATCGAATGGCTTCCAAGTGATCCAAAGTTTCCGGTTGATCACAATGGATTAGTGTCTTTCATATCGCTACGGAAAATCGTGCAGAGGTTAGATATGATGTAATCTTGAAGACCAATCCACTGACCCCTTTTTCGAGATGATGTGCCCATCAAATACCTCTGTGGACAAATGGACGTCACGCATTGTGTAGGATTTAGTATCGTCTTCTTGAAAGTAGGACTCTTCCACGCACAAACTATTCAATATGGGACCGATGTTTTAAAGGAATATGAACCAATGATCCCACCAGCTCATGAAGTACACCAAACAGTGATTTTTCGTTAACTCTAGATGGCTAATGTTAAGTGACGCATTATCAATCCATTCGTGAAAATAAAAAGAATGGCGTAGATAATATTTCAAAAACAGAACGTTGCGTAAGGCCCGTCTTACTAGATAAACCCGACTACCGTGCGACGCCGTCTACCGCTTGCTATGATGATTCGAAACCACGATTGCGTAAGTAAAACAATTAGAAAGGGAAGAGATACACTTTGCGAAATAATTATAAGACCAACCCCAAAATGCACAAATACGTATTCTGAAGCTACTAGCGGCAAAAGGAACGGCTATCATTCTGTTATTCCTTCATATCCCTGCCTAATAACGGTATTTTCGGTTTACTGTGAATTCATTTGCTCTTGCATTTAGCTTTTGATGATCAGTTCCATGGGAAACATTAGTAGGACCACATGTGTTTTTAAAATAAATTTAATAACAATGTTACGAAAACAATAATTTCCTTTTAGCAGGTGGATATTTTATATCTGCTCTTGTCGAAAGTCGTCTAATATTATTTTAAATTTATTACAGTAGAAATTTGTAACAACTTTTTGGAAAATGGGTCGCTAACAGTTAGTGAGCGTATAAAAGTTTTCTCATACCGTCAATCGGGAAAGACAACCCGGCAGATAGCTTCCCTTATCAATAAAAGCAGAACCGTCGTAATCAATTGTTTAAGACTAGAAGAGAATTATAATAAATAAACATATCCAATCACTGCTCATGCCTGCGGTGTGTACATTGCTGTTGGGCATTTAGGGGTTGAAATGAATGGAATGTGAGAGGTAACACTCATCATCGTTTTGAGTCGTCGATCTTCTTCTTCTTCACGATCTTTCGCCAGCTGTCTCCAGTTTTGCACACCAAGCTGACCGAGGTTCCCCTCGACTTGTGTGTGCCACCTTGTTCGTGGACATCCTCTGTTGCGTTGTCCCACAGGCTCAGAGTCGAAGACTCTTCGGGCCGGAGCTAAGTTGTCCATACGCTATACATGGTCTAGCCATCATAGGCGTTGGATCCGTAGACGCCTGGCTAGACTCATGTCGCTGTACAGCCCATATAGTTCGTGGTTGAAACTTCTCCTCCAAATGCCCTCAACGCAAACAGGACCAAAGATCGCGCGCAGAACTTTTCTCTCGAAAAGACCAAGAGACTGTTCATCCGCTTGGGATTTGTCCATGCCTCTGCACCGTACAGCAGGACTGGGATGATCAAGGTCTTGTATAGAATCAGCTTAGTCTTCCGAGAGAGGGCTCTACTACTCAATTGTCTTTTGAGCCAAAAAAAACAGCGGTTGGCAAGAGTTATTCAGCGTTTGATCTCGGTACTGATGTTGTTTATACTGTTTGCTGCAGAGCCGAGGTCCTTTACTACCTCTAAGTTATAGCTGCCTATGCTGACGTTCTGGCCAAGTCGTTGTTGTTGTGCGTCCTTTCTCGATGACAGCATATACTTGGTTTTGCCCTCGTTTAACGCCAGACCCATTTTAGCCGCTTCCGTTTCAATGCCAGCAAACGCATCATTGACGGCTCGCTGTGTTCGCCCAATCACGTCGTGCCTCTTGTGTTGGCCAGTCAGTTTTGCACGATCTTCTCAAAAACGATGTTAAAGAAATCATATCGTCGATCAGTATGGAATTGTCATTGGTCAACGTCAACGTAGCAAATTTTTTGTCGCGCACCAATTAGAGGTTACATTTACAAATCTACGCAAAGTGTTTAATTTTTATACGATTTCAAAAATCATTTATTTTTTGTAAACTAGAAATACAGACTTTTCAGAAAATATATAGGATGTTATGCCTTTGAAGAGAAACTTTAATAAATTTGAAGAAATTGCTTGGTTTCACTTCTAGTTGCAAAGAAAATTCAGAACAAATAATTCATGACGAATTTTGATATGGAGGGTCTCTTTGAAATTTTCGTGTATGCATATATCACGCTTAACTCCACCCTACGTGACATGACGTGGCGTCGAAAGACGTGAGATGTCATAGAATGACGTGACGTGAAATGCGACATGAAATGAGATGACGTGATGCGAAGTTACGTGACATCACCTCACGTCACCCTCACGCAAGCTCACGTTAAACTCACGTCACCTCACGTCACCATCATGTCACCTCACGTTAAACTCACGCCACCTCACGTCACTCTCACGTCACCTCACATCACCCTCGCGTCACCTCACATCACCCTCACGTCACCTCACGTTAAACTCACGTCACCTCACGTCACCTCACGTTAAGCTCACGTCACCTTACGTTACCCTCACGCCACTTCACGTTAAACTCACGCCACCTCACATTAAACTCACGCAACCTCACGTCACCTCACGTCACTCTCACGTCATCTCACATCACCCTCACGCCACCTCACGTTAAACTCACGTCACCTCACGTCACTCTCACATCACCTCACATCACCCTCACTACACCTCACGTCACTCTCACGTCACCTCACGTCACCCTCACGTCATCTCACATCACCCTCATGTCAGCTCACGTCACCCTCACGTCACCTCACGCCACCCTCACGTCACCTCACGTTAAACTCACGCAACCTCACGTCACCCTCACGTCATCTCACATCACCCTCACGTCACCTCACGTTAAACTCACGTCACCTCACATTAAACTCACGTAACCTCACGTCACCCTCACGTCATCTCACATCACCCTCACGTCACGTTACGGCACGTCACGTCATGTCATGTCATGTCATGTCACGTCATGTCATGTCGTCATGTCACGTCATATCTCGTCACGTCACCTCATATCACGTCATATAATATCACATATTACGTATCATCACGCCATGTCACATAACTCCGCGCCAAATCACATCACGTAGGGTGGTATTAAGCGTGATATATGCATACACGAAAATTTCGAAGAGACCCTCCATATCAAAATTCGTCAATGAATTATTTGTTCTTAATGTGAAACCAACCAATTTCTTCAAATTTATTAAAGTTTCTCTTCAAAGGCATAACATCCTATATAAATTTTGAAAAGTCTATATTTCTAGTTTACAAAAAATAAATAATTTTTGAAATCGTATAAAAAATTGTGTACTTTGCGTAGATTTATAAATGTAACCTCTAATTGGTGCACGAAAAAACAATTGCAAGTTTCAATATAATTACATATAGTGGCAAATAATTGTCTTCAATGACTGTGTAGAACAGTTGGCATTAGTTCAATTTAAATACTAAATTAATTGAAAATTTAATGAATTAATTGTACGTATGAAGCTGATATTTCAATCGTCGGGTACGCTTTCGTTTTCACAAATTTTACAAATCTTTGACGTTAGGCAAAAAGGTCTTAAATCGGAAACTGCAGTTTTTCGTAAAACCAAATTGAAAATAGATTCATTATTTGCAAATCGGGATTAAATGTATTCGAAAAAAAACTGGGCAAGTACGAGTTGAACTCGCACGGGGAAGTTCGCATAATATTGATGGATGATTTCTGAATATCAAACGACGTTGCCAAACTATTTAAGTTGAATTTTCTTCTAACTTCAACCCAAATCAACCCGTCATTCATACATTCATAGATCCAATCAAACAATCATTCATCCATACACATATCTATACCTCTATCCAAGTTTATCCAACACAGAAAATCCCTTCCATCATACACATACACAAGCGTCTTCATTTCTGTTGGGCATTTAGGGGTGAGATCGAAAAGATAACACTCATCAACGAATAGAGTGGCAGAACACAGTATGAAATGATGTGTGAAAATGAAAATTGTGATCATTTTAAATCTTAGATATCTCAAAATTTCAACATAAATCGATATTTTGAAATTTATCATTTCTTAATGCTTACATTGATGTCTTCAAAACTGCATTTTCAGATCTTCAAAATTCGCATGTCGATGATTGACCGTTTTTGGCCAATATCTCCTAAATCATTAGGGCCAGAATGCTTGAAATTGTTTTAAATGAAAGTACTCAATGAAGCCAAGTTTTTGCGATTTTTTCAGATTTTTAAACACTTTGGTTTAGAAATGGCAGGGGGGGACGGATAAAAAAGTGTTTAAAGAAACCTCCACCTCATTTCCAAAGATCTGTCGATTGATATATATTTCGATGGGGTGCGACAATTTTTACTAATTAATGTCAACTTCACCTGTACTGGAGCCACCCCCAAAAGGCCTCACTTTTTAAAATCGCTGCATAGGCAATGACATCTAGGTCTGAAGTACCTAATTCCAAAATTTCATGCCGATATCTTCATAAACTTCGGAGATAAAAAAGTGTGACAGACACGACGGACGGACGGACGGACGGACGGACACACCGAAATTATAAAGGTTCCGTTTTTGTAGACGCTGCAACTCATCCGGCAATGTCCACAAAAGAATTTTGTAGCTCACGGGGTATTCCTCTCTTGGACTGGCCAGCATGTAGTCCTGATCTGAACTCCATCGAAAATCTTTGGAGCAGACTTTCGAAGGGTGTTTTTGAAAATGGTCGACAATTCGATGGGGTTTGTCAACTTAAGGAGGCCATTAAGCTTGAATGGTCCAAAATAGACTTAAACTATATACAAAAACTTAATTGATTCGATGCCTAGGAGATTGCAGCAAGTTATATTGAACCGAGGTGGTTAAACATCTTACTGAAGCACTAAAATGTTAACTCAGCTCCGTTTTTTAGTTTTTATTAATTTTTTTATTTATTTCAATTTTATTTCAATTGGTCTTATATTTATTTCGTTTGAAAAGATTATTTTTTTAAGTTTATTCTATTGAATTGATTTTGTTTTGTAAATTAATTTGTATAAATAACACTCAATCTATGAAGTACCTTTGTGATATTTCATTTCATTTTACTAACAATTAAGCATAGCAAAATAGAAAGGCTTTGCTTGGTCCTAAATTTATTTCGCATAGTGTATTTATTGGATATTAGCTTTCTAGGGCTAATGTAACGGCGTCTCCATTAAGAAGTTATGATTATTCGAGGCTCAAGATTAAGCAGTTTTGTTTATTGATGTGTGTAGTCATTCAATTAGAAGTGACCCTCTACATACGTTACATAAGCATCAATCGATGCGACGCAACGATTTTTTGATGTTGCGATGCATCACGATTCTATTATTTTGATAGTGTTTCTGAACGGCTTATGGCTGAAACACAACGGTGCGTAGCGCTAACCGACTTCATATTACGGAGGGTGTGCGTAGACGCACTGCGTTAATCAGCTGTTCTCTCTCGCTCTCAAATACCAAATGAAAAATATTCCGTAAGCTGTTATCATTTCTGAAATGTTAAATCAAAAAATATTCTGATCAAACGATTGAACGTTAAAGAATTTAATTGCGGAAAATAAATGCTAAGAAAATTAAAAAAATTAAAAAAGTGCTTCTTGTTGCTAATTTGGCGTATTCTTGCTTCCAAGCATACACGGATTTCAAATTAGTTTTGTCGTTAAAATAATTTTAGTCCGTGTCTCAATTGTCAGATGCCACAAAATTTTCTCAATTTGGGAAGCATTTCTCAATTTCGGTCTCACAGCGCATCCCTCTGTCAAAAAAATATCCAACATGTTGAATAATGACGTGCGTTGGGATTACGTTTTACGTTTTATTACGATCCTCTCATCTCTCTCATTTTTCACTTACGTAGGTCGATGCAGTATTTCGTGAATGTCCATTGAATTGTGTGCGTTGAAAGACAACGCTGACGCTGATGCACTGTTGTGTTTCAGTAAAAAAATATTTTATACATTTCTATTAATTATTTCTTTAAAATTCGCCCATTATCAGCTAGCTTAATCGAACGCTGTGGCAGTTGAAGATGATGGGGGGATGGAAAAATTAACAAATCCGACAAAAACCCGGGTTCATCAAAATTATCAAAATCTTTTCTTCTAATGTTTCTATTTCGATTTATTCCAGCCTTCAAAACCTTTTTACTTTACAGTCTGTCATTTTAATTTAACTTTTTAACATTTTTTTATTTTTTACAAAAAATTATATTATTAAAAAATTATATATATTATATTATATTAGGAAACAGGAAAAAAATTACCCAGACTGAGGTCATAAACTCACAAACGACGAATTTTGACAAGTTGTCAAACATACCTTGTTCTCCTTACACTATGGTACTTGGCAATTTAGTAGTTCATAGAACTTCTACCGAATGCCATTACTGATTTGTCAGTGCGACATTTGAATTTACTTTTCAATCGAACGCCTAAGATAGTTAAGCTGTGCAGAGTTTGTGGACATCACAGCATGGTTCCCGTTCAAGACATCTTTGTATCCAACAACTAAACAACCGAACAGATACAGAATTTATCAATGATGGCAAACAAAACTGGAAAGAAGTGACAATCAACTAAGACTGCGGCTGTGAACACACCCGTTGCTGGTACAACATCTTGTTAGCTCGAAGTTGACTCACAGTCTAGAAAGTTGCAGACTTGTTCCAAATCATATAAATTTCACTTCTTTCTCTTGCCACTGATCCTTATCATCCGCACATTCTTGATCGATTTTCTGTCATTCATGCCGCGCTGAAATTGTGTGCGTTCCAGTTGTACCAAGCTGTGCCGACCAATGTCAAGAAACAAGTTGAATTTGTTTCACTTTTGGACCCGAACGTACGTTGGCCTCAGTTTGCTTTCATTTGGAGACTTGTTTAAAATGTGAAACTTTTTGTGTCTTGACAGTGACTAGACATTCGACACCGTGTTTGGCAACAATCGTTTGATGGTAATTTCGCGCCCTCCTTGCAACTAACTGCCAGCGAATTGGCAATAATCCAGTGAACCAAGACTGATGCTTGACTGTAAATTAGCCCCACGCAAAAGGTCGTTCCTTTTGGCCAGCCTTGCACAGTGGCACGTGCTCGAGTTGACAATTGAACCACATTAGCATTTGGATTTGCTCTAGATTGTGTGGAAAATTTTTAAATACTGCAAAAACCTTTATCATTTCCACACAATGGGCTAAAAGATGTTGGGAAGATACCAGTACACACCCGTTGGATTTGAAGTAAATAAGCTCTGCTGGAGTGGACAGGAAGCAATCTCGAATAATAAGCTAATCGTTTATCTCTCAGATAGCGCGCATTTCTTAAAAATCGATTTGCAGACGTCAAAAACCTGAGATTAGATAATGGTGCCATAAAACTCCCGTGTTGTCACCCGTCCACTTCAGTCGGCAATAAACAAATTCGACGACATCAATGCTGTTCAGGAAGTCACTCGTATTCATTTTCGCAGCTGGAGCTTTAATCGCTCTGGCTGCCGGAGCGCCGCAGACAAGGATTGTAAACGGAGACGATGCTGCAGAGGGACAATTCCCCTACCAGGCACAGCTGTTCATCGCAGGCACACCAACGTGCGGAGCAACTGTTTTGAGCGAGAACTTCGTCCTTACATTGGCGACCTGCGTGTGCTATCACAACACTGACGTTCCGTAAGATTCACATTTCTTTCATTCCTAGCAGTTTCTAAACGAACAGTTGTTTCCTTACCGTTAGATGGCCCCCTCAAGTATTTTCTGTTCGCGCTGGCAGCACTGATCTCTACACGGGAGGTGCGTACATCGTCGTCGCGGAGATTCTAGTGAACAAGGACTACGTCGAGTTGCAGAACGCCCTTGCTGTGTTGAGACTCACACAATCGCTTGTCTTGTCGTCCAAAATTCAAGCAATTCCGGTGGCTAAGGAGAATCCTCCACCAGGCGCCACCGTGTATATCAGTGGATTTGGACGGTTGAAAATCACCGACGAGTACATGTATCGCACGTTGCAGTACTACGACGACGTGATGCTGGATGAGGCCGTCTGTGCGGCGGAAATCGGCAAAGATGATCAGACCCTGATGTGCTTGGGTCACCCTAGAAAGTTTGGCATTTGCACTGGAGACTTTGGCAGCCCTGCGGCTTACAATGGAGAACTTGTGGGTGCGGCTGCGTACATTTTGGCTGACGAATGCGGCACCGCTGATCCCGATGTGTATATCAGTATTCCCTATTTCCGGGAATGGATTTTAGAAACTATCGCTGAATAGGCGGTAGATTGTGAAGAACTGTAAGGTTTCATAATTTCTGCAACCAATTGCAATCGAAAGAGGGAAATAAAGCAACAATTTGTGGTTATGAAGGCAATCTGTGGGTTTTTTTTTTAAGTTTGAGGATAAGTGGGAGGAGATTTTTTGTTGGTTGAGAATGTATCTGTGTCAGGAGTCAGTGAAGCCCCTTCAGGCAGTCGAAGGTCACCAGAGGCCAATAAATTGCCAAAAAAATAGTACACTAATCCATGAATTAACGAGCGGAGATTTGTGGTTGGCTGTGAAGATCTCTATTCTTTGGGTTCTTTTTTTAACTTTAGGATAAACAGGAGGAGATTTGTTGTTTGTTGGGAATGCCTCCGTGTCAGGAGTCAGTGAAGTCGCTTTAGGAAGTCGAAGGTGATCAATAAATCTCCAAAAAAACATCCACTAATCCACACTTGACGTCTCAATAGATCATGGCCACTTATCGTGTGCAATAAAACGCCACATCTGACAGCTAGTCTCCTCGCCAATTTTTATCGCAACAAAATTTATCAGATTCAGGAGCTGCGTTCCTCAAATCTGAACGTGGATTTTGTCCAGTAGTCGCTGCGCACTCGTAAATATATCCAAATACCAAGGCATTCGCTTGTGCCTTGATTATAGCCGTAAATAATTTAATCATCTGCCGATAAGGTTATCTTCAGATTTTCCCCAGTGGCCAGTCGTAATTGTATTTAAGACCCTTTCTGTCGGTTGGTAGTCTTATTCTTGCGATGGCGTCTAAAATTTCACAACTCATCGTTATCCTCAGCCTGTGGTGTGTTGCTGCTTCGGCTACACCCACACAGCGAGTGGTGGGAGGTGAAAATGCTGCGATTGGACAGTTTCCCTATCAAGTGGTCCTGTTCAAAGACAATCAGTTCACGTGCGGTGGATCCATAATCAGCTCGCGATACGTCTTGACCGCTGCTCATTGTGTTGTCGCTGGAGACGGCATCGCATCGTAAGATCTCTTTTATTCGTTGCACAATTACCTGCAGACTCCTCTCGTTTATTTCAGATTGCCAGCAAGGTACTTCACAGTTCGGGTTGGAAGCATCCAGCGTCTGGCCGGTGGTAAAATTGTCGGCGTCAACAATGTCATAGTTAGGTCGACTTATGGCAATTTCCTGGACGACGTCGCCCTCTTGGAGTTGTCTGAGGAACTTCAGTTTACGAATAATATCCAGAAGATCGATTTGTTCTCCGGGGATGTGCCTAGCGGTGAACCAGTGGTCGTATCGGGCTGGGGACGTACTTATCACGGTGGACCGGTCGCAAATCAGCTGCAGTACAACACACTGACTGCTTTGGATCATCACGAGTGTGATGAAGTCATCAACTGGGGATACGAACAGATAATCTGTCTGGCGCATCCGAGGGACAATGGAGTGTGCAACGGAGACTCTGGCGGACCAGCTACATACCAGGGAAAATTGGTCGGAGTTGCTGGTTTCGTCGTCGGAGGGTGTGGCAACATTTATCCCGATGGCTATGCAAAGGTTAGCTATCACCGTGAATGGATCTTGGCAAATATGGTTTGAAATAAAAACGTTCACTTGTTGATGCGAGGGAAATGAGGATCAATGTTTTATTGACGTCAAGACATTGGAGTGACAGATGTCAACTTGAAGCTACAAGGTGTTGGTATAAGTTGTGTGACATTTAGTTACCGGGTTGTTCAGTTGTTTGTTGTGTTTTTTTTAGAAAATGTGGAATCATTCTCCATGAAACTTTGCCTTCGGAGTGCTACATTCGTTATTCCTCAAATGACGTAGTAGTTGTTAACTATTCGAGAACACACTCACTCATTTATTGATTAAAGTTGTGGATTAAGTAATCGTCCGGCGATAATGTTATCGATACATTCCAAAGACCACTTAAGTACTTCGGCCTTTTAAATCTATTCGGGGACAAACTTGCAAAGATCTTGTCTAATTTTTCAAGACCTCCGGGTTTTCCCTTGGAATTCGTTATGTTTTCCACTACGATGTCACGTTGCATCTTTGTTTCAAAACTTTAGCAGTTCCCTTAAGAAGGATTCATTTTCAGTTCACGTTCTCTACGACTGCTGATCGTACCTGTTTCCTTTGCCAAAAATGGTTGAGTCGCAAGTTCTGTCATCATCACCATCGACGTTAGAACCAGGATCAAGTCCTTTATCATCCCATCTCTCACCAAAATTGGAGCTATCGTCTACCCCTTCTAGGTAACTGAAGTTGACTGAACGTGACTCGAATAAAAATAAGCTCTGGCTGCATCGTAATCCTTATAAACTTCAGCAGATGGCATCAAAACGTCAGATGTCATCAAAATGTCAGATGCCATCAAAATGTCAATTGTGACACTAAATGTCAACTGTGACACTTCGATCTGTATGTCAACTTTGACACTTAGACTTAAATGGACACTTGGACTTAAATGACAAATATGACACTTGGTCTTAAATGTCAACTTTGACAGTTCGACCTAAACGTCTACTTTGACACTTGGACCTTAATGTCAACTTTGACACTATGACAAATGCTAAAAGTGACATTTGGATCTATCATTTAAAATTTTGAAATCAAAAAATGTCGGTTTTTCCCTTCTTTATTATCAAAGCCTTTAGATAATGGCGGCGTTCAGGAAATACGTAAGAAAAGTCACACATTTGGATTTCCTGAGCGTTTATCGCTCATTGAGTTTTGTAATTTTAGCGTTGAATAGGTTAATCTTGAAAGTTTATTGTACCGGCTGATTAGATAGAAATTATTTATATGAACATACCCAGTTCTCCATTTTGGAGACCTTGAACGTTCATCTCAACTTAATGTTCTACGATAAGCCGTGCACACACATATGTGGAAAAAAATGATTAGGCATTCCATCTCTTACTGGGACAAAGTAGGTGTACCTGGGTTAGTTTCTATTCTATTTCTAGAATTTCTATTTCTCTTAGTTTCTACAGCAACCACAACAAAGAGTAGAACTGTCTAAAAAAAGCTTCTCAATCTCGCCGTTCAGAGTCGGCATTAAACTGTAGGTCCCCTCCACTTGTTAGAGAACAATAGCACGCACAACACGAGTGGTTGCTGAGACGCTAGGCCCATATACACCTCAGACTACAGCGCCACCATTATTATTATTCTCTGTTATACCCTCTGACCATTGTCAATGCCTCGAGATAGGTGATAGGCTAAATTGAAAGCTGTTGTATCCGGGATTGAGCCATGGACGCCCAGCGTAGCAGTTTACGTGCTTACCCAATCCGGTACCGTAAACTTTCTCGAATACACTAATTTTCATGTTAAGACGTTTTTGAAGATATGTGCAGCATAGGCCATCTAGTGGTTTTGTTTTTAAATCAGGTTATTTTGACACAGACAGCTGTTTCCCCCTCTTGACAGGAAGTATCATACCAGTATCATACCTCCGCGGAACGAAATGAGTCGCTTTACTCTTGAACAACTTTTGACAAATATTGGAAACGTATTTCCAAAGTGAGTGCTATGTAGCTCAAACAGAGCGTTTTTTTTAAAGAAGTTTCCGCTGAACTGGAGCACCCACCGCGACTGCTGTACGCAAGCTGGTGGACTGGTATGCTAGTGGACAACACTCATAGTTCCCGCGCACAGATGAGAATATGGCTTCTGTGGCCGAGAGTGTGAGATTCAATTCACGAACATCAACTCGTCATCGATTTCAACAACTCAACATTTCACGCTCAGGCTAGTCTGAGGAGAATTCTGCACAAAGATCACTGACTATTCACTTACAAGGTCCAACTGACTCAGCAATTGCAGGCACACGACCATTCGCTTCGTTTGAATTGCTCTAAGGAGCAGCTTGAATTGCACAACAATTTTGAGCGAAAAATCATTTCTTCTGACGAGCCGCATTTTCATCTCGCTTTCATCGGCTACGTTAACAAACAAAATTGCCAAATCTGGTCACGGAAAGTCCGCACGTTTTTGTCGAGAAACCAATGCATCAACAGAGAGTGACAGTTGGTGCGAATTCTGGAGTGGTGGCATCATTGCACCATTTTTCTTCGAAAATGAGGCTGGGAACAACGTATCGGTCAACGGTGGTTAAAGAGTCATGCTAACTGTCTTTTTAAGGTTCCGTCTACAAAAACGGAACCTTTATAATTTTGGTGTGTCCGTCCGTCCGTCCGTCCGTCCGTCCGTCCGTCGTGTCTGTCACACTTTTTTATCTCCGAAGTTTATGAAGATACCGGCATGAAATTTTGGAATTAGGTACTTCAGACCTAGATAGCATTGCCTATGCAGCGATTTTAAAAAGTGGGGCCATTTGGGGGTGGCTCCAGTACAGGTGAAGTTGACATTAATTTTGAAAAATTGTCGCACCCCATCGAAATATATATCAATCGACAGATCTTTCGAAATGAGGTGGAGGTTTCCTTCAACTCTTTTTTATCCAAAATACCGTTTGGAAAATATGGAGCTCCAAATTTTTTTTAAATGAGTCCCCCCATGCCATTTCTAAACCAAAGAGTTTAAAAATCTGAAAAAATCACAAAAACTTGGCTTCATTGAGTACTTTCATTTGAAACTATTGCGAGCATTCTGGCCCTAATGGTTTTGGAGATATTGGCTAAAAACGGTCAATCATCGATATGCGAATTTTGAAGATCTGAAAACGCAGTTTTGAAGACATCAATGTAAGCATTAAGAAATGATAAATTTCAAAATATCGATTTATGTTGAAATTTTGAGATATCTCAGATTTAAAATGAAAACAATTTTCATTTCCACATATAATTTCATGCTGTGTTCGGCCACTCTATTCGTTACTGAGCGTTATCTTTTCGATCTCACCCCTAAATGCTCAACAGAAATGAACACACACACACCGCAGGCATAAGCAGTGATTGGGTATGTGTATGATGGAAGGGATTTTCTGTGTTGGATAAACTTGGATAGAGATATAGGTATATGTAGGGATGAATATTTGTTTGTTTGGATGTATGAATGTATGAATGAATAGTTGATTTGGGTTGAAGTTAGAAGAAAATTCAACTGAAATAGTTTGAAAACGTCGTTTGATAATCTGAAATCATCCATCAATATTGTTGTGACCGAGAGTGTGAAACTCAATTCACGATCATCAACTCGCCATCGATCTCATTCATTCATTCATTCATTATTATCTCTCAGCATCATCTCAACATTTCACGCACTAGCACTAGCACTGCACAAAGATCTCGGATTATTCTCTTACAAGGTCCAACTGATTCAGCAATTGAAGACTCGCCACCATCGGCTTTGTTATTGCTTCGCAGCGTTAACTGGGCCTTAGAGCAGCTTGAATTGGACAATGATTTTAGGCGAAAAATCATCTTTTCTGACGAGGCGCATTTTCATCTCGCTTTTTGGAGTATTTTTGAAACACTACTGGAGCACTCAGACTGAAAACTGAGTCTATTGTTGCCAGGTAGCAACCTACTCCAGTCCCGTTAATTTGATCCCAACGGCAAATGGTGACTGGACCAGATTCGATTCTATTTCACTGGGATTCGAACCTGGGACCCTTCGAATTTGGGGCAAGCACTTAACCAACTGCGCCATCCAGTCGCTTTATCGGCTACGTTAACAAACAAAATTGCCACATCTGGGGTTCGGAAATTCTGCACGTTAATATCGAGGAGCCAATGCATCCACAGAGAGTGACAGTTTGGTGCGGATTGTGGAGTGGTGGCATCATTGGACCAATTTTCCTTTGAAAATGTGGCTGTGAATAACATTTCGGTCAACGGTGGACGTTACAGAGCCATGTTAACCGACTTTTTTATACAGAAATTGAAGCCATGAATTTGGAAGACCTCTGGTTTATGCAGGATGTCGCGCCTTGCCACACAGCTTATGCCACAATCGATCTTTTTGCGCATCAAATTCCCAAATGGCGTTATCAGCCGTCTTGGCGATGTCAATTGGGCGCCTAGGAGCGGCGATTTGACCCCTTTAGACGTTTTTTTGTGGGGAACCGTGATGGACCGATGTTATGCCAACAATCCGGAAACGATTCAAGCACTTAAGGCCAATATCATCCACGCAATACGTGAGTATCAGCCCGAAACCATCAACAAGGTCTTGAAAATTGGGGTGACAGAATGAGCGACTGCGAAGCCAGCCGAGGCAGCCCCTTGAACGACGTTGTTTTTCATAATTAATGGGAATGTTTGTTTTTACTAATAAAGCCATAATACATGGACAAAATTTAATTTCATTTTATTGCATTTTTAAAAAATAACTTGTACTTGGCCCACCCTTTATGCTGACTTCGAACGACGAAGGTAGAGAACCTTTACTTGACAATTTCACTCTCTCAGCATTGTCAGTGATCCGAGAGCAGTGGAGGTTGACAGTGCACCGAGAGAGATGGTGGCTTAAAAATAAAAGTAATTGTGAACGGGATCGAACCATAAACCTTTGATTTAGGACCCGACGTACTGAAAAACTGCACCCTCCATCTAGATCTTTTTAGCGTCGCCTTATTCCTGCATATTGGATAAATGGCGAAAATGTAACAATCTTAAGTGAAGTTTCATACTGTCTTATGGTAAAGAGAAAAGGAAAAGCTGTAACTGTCGAAACTAACACAAGGAAAGAGCTTGTTGATTGACTAGAGAGCGTTGCTTCATCCCAAGCTTAACAGAAATGAATAGGTTTGGGCTGATTGGAGTGGCTCCTCTTTTCGAAGGACAATTTTAATGTTTTCACGATAGCCTTGCCAGCTTTACTTTCCCACAAACTATTCCCGACAAGTATAGGCGCCATGTTCGATCCAACATTCAACGTCTCGCAAGCATATTACACATGTAGACACGTATTTCCTTTGAACTGCACACACGCAAAACAGCGAACGTCTTATCGACATGGTATTTTAAAATCTCCTATCGATAAGCTTTAACAATCTACGATAACCCAAAGTATTTGGCTAGCAACGGCGATTAGATAAGCACTTATCAAGCCGAAATTTCCGATCTATAAATTGTGAAAGCCATTTAGCACGTAAGTCTTTCAATTGCTTTGGATTAGACACAATGTCATCGGCCAGTCTCGTATTGTTTGCAGTTTGCAGTGTCCTCCTGACAGGATGTCTGGCACAGCCCACATCAAGGATCCTGGATGGAGAGGAGGCGGACACAGTTAGCTTCCCGTACATTGTCTCAGTTCGTCTGGACGGGGCTCACGTTTGCGGCGGCAGCATTGTGGGATTAAAGTACATCCTCACCGCTGCACACTGCGTATCCCAGCTGTCGATCACTCCGTAAGATTTCGCCAAATACTGCCTTGAATGTGTTTCAGACAGAGAACTTTTTTTCTTTTTTCAGAGTGGCCTCTAGCCGGGTGACGATTCGTGCCGGAAGTACCAACCAATACGCTGGAGGTAAACTGTATACGGCTGCGGTTATCACCATCCACAGCGGATATCAATCTTTCCTGAACGACCTGGCTGTGGTGGAGTTGCAATCTGCCTTGGAACTGGGACCAAGAGTTCAGATCATTCCCATAGCCGATTCCAGCAGCGTTGTTGCTGCCGGTGAACCTGTGACCGTTGCTGGTTGGGGTAATACCGTCAGCGAGGGAGCGTACGCCTACAAGCTCCACTTCGACAGTGCCGAAGTGATAAGTCAAAGCGACTGTGATGAGTCCATCGGTTATGGATTGGTATCAACTCTGTGCCTGCAAGCACCACCACAGAAAGGAGCCTGCTTCGGCGATGCCGGTGGCCCAGCCGTGTACGACGGTGTGCTCGTTGGCGTCAGCAACTTTGTGATTGGTGCCTGTGGTACCGTGTACCCTGATGTCTACGCCAGGGTCTCAAACTTCAACAGCTGGATCAGCAACATCATCAATGCGGCATAACATTTTCTTGACTGTATCCCTGAACTCATAGAGTGTAGAGTAAGAGAAATCTGTTAATAAAAGCTCTGGTGGACGACGTCCATCGCAAAGAGGTCTATACCCAAAGAGAAGGACTTATCTGATCGGGGGGCGGTAAAGTAGGCTCATTGGTTTTCAAGGCGAAGATCGAATTGATTGTTGGTGGAGTATTTGTTATGGTCGTGCTAATCGGTGGGGAATGAGTGTACGGATGTAATAAATCGCTATATCGGCTTAGAAGTAGCACAAGTAAGCAACTAGATCTCCGCCGATAAGATTGAACGATGAGTGGCTATCGTTTATTGGGTTACGACCGTGAAGTTGTAAATTGTTCATGGAGCTAGATAAACTAGGCCAGCGATTGTTTGCTTTTCTGTTTATGATAGTTGTGGTCAAGTGTTCTTTAAATATGCCGAAAGCAATTTATAGAAAGCAATAATTCGAATTGTATTTTCAAAGTCCTCAAGGGTAGACAACAATCATAAAGTCTGTGTCGTCAAAGCTGGAAAGAGGGAATATTTTGGTCATCGGAATGGAGTTCGTGGATTGTGTTAAGCCTTGCGTTTAATTGCAGTGAGACTTAGTTCAGCTCAGTTAAGAGGAGATGCAACCTGGGGAAATTGTTATTCGATTCGAGTCTCGATTTGAGGAATGTCAATTCTTTATCATTCTCTAACTCAGACGAAATGGCGGGGCGTGTTTGTGATTTTACATATCATTTTGACGACGATACAATAACATGTCTTACAAGCTGTTTAACATTAACCCCAGCTACAATTTCAAGTTTTGTCCAACTGTCTGCCTACTGCTGCGATATTGTCAATATTTTTTTTTCATATTCGTAATTTAAATTTAGTAGAAAAAAACTGGGCAAGTGCGAGTTGTACTCGCACGGGTAAGGTTCCGTCGCATAATATTGATGGATGATTTCTGAAGATCAAACGACGTTTCTAAACTATTTCAGTTGAATTTTCTTCTAACTTCAACTCAAATTGACTATTCATTCATACATTTATACATCCGAAAAAAACAAACGTTCATCCCTACATATACCTATATCTCTATCCAAGTTTATCCAACACAGAAAATCCCTTCCATCATACACATACCCAACACTGCTCATGCCTGCGGTGTGTGTGTATTCATTTCTGTTGGGCATTTAGGGGTGAGATCGAAAAGATAACGCTCAGCAACGAATAGAGTGGCCGAAGACAGCATGAAATTATGTGTGAAAATGTAATTTTCTTCTTATTTTAAATCTTAGATATCTCAAAATTTCAACATAAGTCGATATTTTGAAATTTATCATTTCTTAATGCTTACATTGATGTCTTCAAAACTGCGTTTTCAGATCTTCAAAATTCGCATGTCGATGATTGACCGTTTTTGGCCAATATCTCCAAAACCATTAAGGCCAGAATGCTCGCAATGGTTTTAAATGAAAGTACTCAATGAAGCCAAGTTTTTGTGATTTTTTCAGATTTTTAAACATTTTGGTTTAGCAATGGCAGGGGGGGAAAATCTTTGGAGCTCCATATTTTCCAAACGGTACTTTTGATAAAAAAGTCTTGAAAGAAACCTCCACCTCATTTCGAAAGATCTGTCGATTGATATATATATCGATGGGGTGCGACAATTTTTCAAAATTAGTGTCAACTTCACCTGTACTGGAGCCACCCCCAAATGGCCCCACTTTTTAAAATCGCTGCATAGGAATTGACATCTAGGTCTGAAGTACCTAATTCCAAAATTTCATGCCGATATCTTCATAAACTTCGGAGATAAAAAAGTGTGACAGACACGACGGACGGACGGACGGACGGACGGACGGACGGACGGACGGACGGACACACCGAAATTATAAAGGTTCCGTTTTTGTAGACGGAACCTTAAAAATGAAGGTTAGGTTAGGTTAGATTCCGTTGGCTGACTGCAGACAAACAGTCTCATTTAAGCCAGCATAGGCACATTGTGGTACCACGTGGATCGGGTATCTGTTATCAACTCTTTCTGCTTGCTGAAAATGGTTTTTTTGTCGTAGGTTTTGTAACACTACACTGGAGCACTTTACCCGTCCGTGAAGATTCGACTACATTCTTTTCCTGGCTTGGATTCTGGCCAGAGCCAGTCCTGAGTGGTGCAAGGTGCAATGGAAATGTGGTGCAATGGAAATATGGTGCAATGGAAATGTGGTGCGCAAGGTCCAGTGCGAGTTGTACCAAAAACCTCTTCTTTTTAAACGGAAGATGGCCTTGAGAGTACACCCCATGATGTGGATATCTAGGGGGGGGGGAGATTCTGCAGTGCATCAAGAGCAGAGCCAGGGGTACTACGGAAGGCCCCTATGCAGTCGGGACAGACCGTTCTTTGAAGCTTGGTGAAAGCAGCAGTTACGTATTTACACGAAAGCTTATTCCACCAAACGACCGATGCATAGGAGAGAAGAATATTTAACTCCATCGGAGAAGCGGATAGTGCCACCTTTTAGTACTAGTTGAGTCAAACCAGTCAATTTCCTCCTTCTCGTGAAGAGGACAACCTCGGTTTTAGGAGGGTTGACTGAAAGCCCATTTCTAGTACACCAATCGTCGATCACGTCTAGAGCTGCCTGCGCTTTTGAACACACATCCGCTAGGCATGATCCGACAGACAGAACAGCTACATACATCATCCGCATAGACCTGGGCGTAGATGTTAGAACTATTAAGAGTATCGAGCAGAGAGTCAACCAGCATGCACCATAGCAGAGAAAACAAGACGCCACCCTGCGGTCAGCCCCTATTTACCCCCGCCATAACATACTGGCCACAATCCGCATCCGCAGTTGTAGTTCTATTCATTAGCATTGCTTTGATCCGCAACACTAATGATTCATCTACAAGGTGTTCTCTGGCCGAGTTGCACATGCCATCAAAAGTCGCATTGTCAAAAGCACCCTCTATATCGATGAAAATGTCCAGCGCGTACTCTTTCCTGTCGAGTGCACATTCAATTCTGCCAACGAGATTTTGAACTGCAGTCTCGCAAGATTTTCCGCGCTGATAGGCATGTTGCATCTGAGGCAGGGGATGAATTCGAAAAGCGGTTTTGCGCACATGAAGCTCAATCAGCCTTTTCATGCTTTTTAGCAGGAAGGAAGTTAGACTGATTGGTCTTGAAAAGAGTTTGAGCTGAGTTTATTCAAAGACCTTAAAGAAGTAGTCTCCCGGATGAGCTATCTTGTGGATGGAAAGGGCACTACCCTTATTACAGTCTCCTCCTCTTTCTCGTTTCTACAACTTCTGCAGAAATCGTTATATAGGGAGTAATGGGGGTAATGTAATGACACCGATGAGAGTCCTGAGCGCCAGCGTGTTCACTCTGAATATGCGGAATAAGCGGTTAGAGTTAAGCTGGACTGGATTTGGCAGCAATAGCAAGAAAATATAACCACGGTCATTCCTTGAAGTGGCCACCGTGGCGTTGTTGTGTGTGTGTCGCTTCTTTCGCTGAAAGTCTTGGTTCGAATCACACCACAAACACCTTCTATTGTTCACGACCATAGTTCAGAGTTCGAGTCACTAAAAAATGCTCAAATAGTATAACTATCAAGAAATGCTTAGGACTGGATGGCACAGTTGGTTAAGTGCCTGCCCTAAATTAGAGGGGTCCCAGGTTCGAATCCCAGTTAAAACGCTTTTGCTCGGTTTTTCAAATCTGGTCCAGTCACCATTTGCCGTTGGGATCAAATTAACGGCACTATTACTGTCAGTGGTAGTAGTCTGACTGTGGGTATCACAAGGTCTGGCAGTGCCTTTGTTATTTCCATATTTCTACGAAGATGAAGTCGGCCTAAAGTTTACGGTCAATGAAGAGTGATGTGGATTCACTGATTTGGAAATGTTTAGGTATATAGTCTCTAGTCTATTGCAACACACTATAGACCATAGACCAGTAAAGGCCATCATCCATCGCTAGTTACTAGTTACAAATTAGAGCTCCAAATTGCGCTTGATTTATTGCAGCCGTCAACGGCCGGGAACAGATGCTAGAAGTCAAGTTCAAAAAATAACTGAAATTCGTCTAGCATTTTTATTTCATAAACACGAATCAAGAAGTGAATTAATTGACAATTTAATCAAGGTTCACGAATGTACTATGTGAACTAAAATACATTTCTACCACTAAATCTTATCGACTTCCGTCCGATTCAAATCAATCATTCGGTGATTTGCAAAGAAAAAAACGATTATTTGCGGGTTATACTCGCGTGGCGAAGGTTCCGATTGGTTAATCATTTTTGAAAGAAACAATTCGGAATATCTTCAACCAATACATGGAAAATGGGGGGTACTGCCTTTGCGTCAAATGCAATATATAATTAGGGAAACTGTGTGGAAGTTGTTGATGTGCATTTAGGGAAGTGGCGAAGTTTGAGAAGCAATTTCTTAGGTTAGGGGGCTGCTAGTGAATTCACCAGCACACTAAGATCATGTTGGTCCATTATGATACCCACAGTCAGACAACTACCACTGATCGACCGCTCCAGTGATAGTGGCGTTAATTTGATCCTAACGGCAAATGGTGACTGGACCAGATTTGAAAAAGCGGATAAAAGCGTATTAACTTTGCTTTCACTGGGATTCGAACATGGAACCCCTCTAATTTAGGGCAGGCACTTAACCAACTACGCCATTCAGTCCTTAGCATTTTCTTAATAGCTATACTCTTTGAGCATTTGACCGTGACTCGTACTCTGAACTATGGTCGTGAACTATAGCAGTTGATTGTGGTGGAAATCGAACCAAGACTTTCGGCGAAAGAGGCGACGCACTTATACACAACAACGCCACGGTGGCCACTTCAAGGAATGACCTTGGTTATAATTTCTTGCTTTTGCTGCCAATCCCGGTGGCGGCCGTGGCGTAGTGGGTAAGTGCGTCGATTCCTACGATCGAGGTCTAAGGTTCGAATCTCGAAAAAAAACAGCCTAACATTTTTTCACGGCCCCACCTCTTTCGAGTCATTGACAATTCTCAAAGAGTATAACTGTCTAGAAAAAGCTTCTCAATCTCGCCTCTTGGAGTCGGCATTAAACTGTAGATCCCCTTCACTTGTGAGAGAACAATAGCACGCACAACACGAGTTTTGCTGCGAAGCTAGGCCCAGGTCCATCTCGGACTGTACCGCCGCCATTATTATTATTATGCTGCCAAAACCTCCGTTAACAAAATTTTTTACGTTTTGTGGACATCTAACGAAGATTCGCTCAAGATGGCAGATGCTTGCTGCGCATTTTACGGCCTCCTCAACGCTGCTAGATTCCATTTTTTCTCCGCTTGTACTTGAAAATGCATTGTGTGCCCGATCCACAAAAAAGGAGACCCTCTAAAATGCGCCAACTATAGAGACATCAGTCTTCTGGACATTACCTATAAGATCTTATCTGCTGTCTTTTGTGAACGTCTAAAGCCATTCGTCAACAACCTGCTCGGTCCATACCAGTGTGGCTTTAGGCCAGAAAAATCCACCGTCGACCAAATATTCACACTGCGGCAGATCTTGGAAAAAATCCAGGAGCAGCAAATCGATACCCACCACTTTTTCATCGATTTTAAAGCCGCGTATGACAGCATCTATAGAGATGAGCTATACAGAGCAATGTCTAGTTTTGGCATCCCTACCAAACTCATCAGTTTTTTGTAGGACGACGATGGAGAATTCACGCTGCTCCACCAAGGTTGGTAAAGACCTAACCGAGACTTTTGATGTCAAAAAAGGATTCAGACAAGGCGACGCGCTGTCATGCGACTTCTTCAACATCATACATACTTGAAAGAATCTCACACGCCAACACCAGAGGCACAATCTTTCAGAAGTCCCTCCAACTACTTGCATATGCCGACGATATTGACATTATCGGAAGAACACAGCGTGATGTCAATGGCACTTTTGTGAGTGTTGCGACGGAGGCCGCAAAAATGAGTTCAACGGTAAGTTAGGGCAAGACCAAGTATATGCTGTCAATCAGAAAGGACACCCAACACCGACGTCTCGGACAGAACGTTACAGCAGACAGACATAACTTTGAGGTTGTCAAAGACTTTGTCTACCTAGGTACCGCTCTTAATTCAGACAATGACACCAGCGCTGAAATCAAACGAAGAATAACTCTTGCTAATCGCTGCTTCTTTGGGCTAAGAAAGCAATTAATAAACAAAGCCCTCTCTCGAACTACGAAGGTAACCCTGTATAAGACCATAATCGTCCCAGGTATGCTATATGGCGCAGAAGCATGAACTTTGTCAAAGGCGGATGAGGTTGCTCTTGGCTGCCTTGAGAGGAAAATTCTTCGGGTGATTTTTGGTCCCGTCTGCCTAGAGGGTGAGTGGAGGAGAAAATATAACAACGAACTGTACGAGCTGTTCAGCGACATCGACTTAGCCAGAAGGGTGAAGATCCAGCGGTTAAGATGGTTAGGTCATGTAGAGCGAATGGAAACCAATGCTCCAGCCCGGAAAGTCTTCGAATCCCCCGAGGGACGGCGCAGTAGAGGAAGACCGCGACTCAGGTGGCGCACGCAAGTGGAAAGGGACCTCAACCAACCATGCGTACGAAACTGGAGGCAGCTAGCTAAAGATCGAGCTGGCTGGAGACGCTTGTTGGTTAAGGCCCAGGTCCACCCCGGACTGTAGTGCCACCTTAAGTAAGTAAATAAGTAGTTGAAAGCGTTGATTATATGGGACAAATCCATTTTCGCACTCGTACAGTTACAAGAGTTCATAAAGATCTCAACTCGCATATAAATCCGCTGGCCCAAAAGGTATCCCCCGATACTTTCAAAGAGGTGTTCTTCTGCGTTGGCAAACCACTGCGTAAGCTGCCTCATCTGTTCTACGTTACTGATCTTATGCCGAGTGGATGGAAAACAGCATTTTTTCAGCCAGTCCCAAGAAAGGGCGTCAACGTACTCGTTCCGACCCATAGCACAAACATCCCCGCTCTTCAAGGTCATGGGACCGCTGATAAACCGTCAATTAATGAAATATCTTGAGTCGTGGAAGCTTCTTAATAGCCGGCAGGACGGTTTCAGCAACAATAGGTCCACTGGTGATTTGATGGCATATCTCACCGAAAAGTGGAACCAATCTTTGCACAATTCAGACGAAAGCAAGATTGTTACGGTTGAGATTTCAAAACCATTTGACAGAGTTTGGCATCAGGCTTCTTCGTCGAAAATGCATGCTAAATATATCGACGAGTCTCTTCTTCTATGGATTAGAAATTTTTTGGTTGGGTTTAAGACTGATATTCACCAAATATATGCCGGGGTTCCACAAGGTTCCATTTTATGTCCCGCACTCTTTCTTATTTTTATAAATGATCTTCTGTCTGCGTCGAGGAACATGCGGGTCACTGAAAATGAGATGAGATCTCCTGTCTGCTGTCTCTGAAATCCGTCGACTGCTCGGCCACATCGAGCGCATGGACAACAACGCTCTAGCTAAGAGGGTCTTCGAATCCGAGCCTCCTGGCTCGAGAAGGACAGAAAGACCGAACAAAGACCAAGTCATCGCGGATGTAAAACAGCTTGGTCTTGATGACTGGAAGCAGCGTGCCCAGGACCGTCAACGATGGAAGGCAGCGATAGGCCTGCTAAGTTAGTAAGTAGTTCTGTCTGTTACTTCTAATCCAATACACTCCTTCGCTGGTGGCAGTGCCATTTTTTTTCTGATGAGTCGGACCTGGGCCTCAACCAACAAGCTTCTTCAGCTGACATGATCTTTAGCCAGCTGCCTCCAATTACACACGACAAATTGGATGAGGTCTTTCTCCACTTGTGTGCGCCATCGGTTTCGTGGGCGTCTCACCGGCGGGGATTCGAAGACCATTGCATACTCGTTCGAAGACTAAATGCCCTGTCCCTCTGTCGCAAAATTGAAACGGCAGCGTAAAAAGTTATGCGCAAATGACAGTAACGATAGACAGACACCAGAGTGAACCCACAAGCGTTCCGTTTCAACCATTCCCCACAACGGAACTCAAAAATATAATTAGTCTGTTCCCGTAGCCTATCAAGATGTACTCTTATCAAGATTCCAGTGAATGCCTCCATCAAGATATCTAGTCCCTCACGCGGGCCATCCATCTCGACCGCCCCCGTGATAGCCGACACAAAGACGAAGTTTCCAAGATTGAATTCAATTCTTATCGATGAGATAGGCGGTGAGACAAAAACAGATTATCAAGTTAATTAGTCCACTGAAAGATAAACCCATCACCGAAAACTGGAGTATATAAGTCCTCGCCGGGCAGTCCACTTGGATTCAGTACTTCTGTTCTGTCACAATGGTCGCCAAAGTGTTCGCAGTCTTGGCCCTAGCCGTTCTTTCGGTCTGCTCTGGCAACCCTACTAGTCGCGTTGTGGGCGGCAGGGACGCCGAACCCGGTCAGTTCCCATACCAAATCTCACTGCGCTTCTCCAACAGTCACATCTGCGGCGGTTCAATCGTCAGCGAAAAGTACATCCTCACCGCCGCCCATTGCGTCGTAGAGTCTGGAACCGAAGCGTAAGTTTATCAATGATTGCCAAGAGGCTCCTAGTCATCCCTTAATTTTTCATTAGCTATGCACCAGAGAACTTCTCCATCCGCGCTGGCAGCATCAACCGTCTCTCCGGCGGAGTGTTGCGTAATGTGGTGAAGGTTGTGGTGCACGAGAACTATGCCAACTTCCTGAACGATTTGGCCGTCCTGGAATTGGACGAACCCCTGGAATACTCAGACAGGATCAAGCCAATCGATTTGGACGATGACTCCGTGCCAGTCGGCTCTGACATTATCATCTCTGGATGGGGCCTGACTGAGGACAAGGGCGCCACACTCCCAGTGATGCTGCAGTACAACTATTTGGAGGCCATTAGCAAGACTAAGTGCGCCACACAGACCGGATTCTACAGCGACGCACTCCTGTGCTTGGGACACGAGAAGGACAATGGTGCTTGCAACGGTGATTCCGGTGGCCCAGCTGCCTACGATGGTAAGTTGGCTGGTGTTGCTGGTTTCGTTGTTACTGGCTGCGGAAGCAGTCGCGCTGATGGATACGCCAAGGTATCATACAACATCGATTGGATCCGTGAGCATATCAAATAAGCCGGCAGAATAAAGTGGCATTTGAAAGCAAGTTTGAGTTTTCTTTTTTGCTCGACCTAAAAAGGGAAATTCACTTTAAGACTGCTGGCAGAAGGAGACCGAAGGTCTGTCAAGGTGGTGATCAACATGAATCAGCATGAAAATGAACGTAATTTCAAGCCAGCCATCCACTCTGCAATTATGACCACCAACATGTGGCACACAGCCTCGCTTTCCACTTAAAACAACAGCAACAATGGCAACAATGTTACTTGGTCTCGCAAATAAGACGCAATAGCGTGGCTCATGCATGGAAGTCGCTCTGTCATTAGCCTTTAGCCAGCGGCAGTCGGAAAATTGCAGTCAGAGGGAACATGAATCATTGCACAACGGCGAACGGAGTGAATGGTGTTATGTGATGTCAGGGATTGGCTTCAACTTCCTACGTGGGGATGCTTTGCTATGCTTCTTCGCAGAAACTGATTCAAAGTTCATGGCGTCCAATGAGTTCATGAATCGGCTCCGTAAGCCATTTCTTATCTTCCTTTTCCTCAAATTGCAAATTCATTCCCAATGGATCGCTTACTGCCTTCAAAGTTGACAGTCATTTATCTCCTTGGATCTTTGAAAAAACCCTGCTATAGAATGACATACAAATTGGGGCGAGATTAGATTGGAAGCCATTATAAAGTTGACCACACCGATTGCAGGAGCTCTAGTCCGTTGAACACACTGTGAATGCCAATGAAGGGGGTTTTTGATTTAAATTTGCGCTGTGCTGCGCTAGTTCCATCTGCTAATGACGTGTACGTTAATATTGACCGTTGTATTGAACATTACGTAGTCGATGGGCAGTTTGTTTGCGGCGCAATCCACTGTGTTTTTGAACGGAAGATCACACTGAAAGTGTAAATGAAGATATACTACGTCTCATCTATTGGCGGCGCTTCAGTTCGAGGTAGACTTGGGTCCAGCTTCTCAGCAACCACTCGTGTTGTGCGTGCTTATTTTTCTCTCACGAGTGGAGGAGGTGCCGACTACAAACGGCGAGATTGAGAAGGGTATAAGCAAGTCGCTGCTTTACACGATTTTTGATATGGTAACAGGTAGAAGTTTTGTTGTTAAAAGTGGCAACATGACTTCTACCAAAGTTTTCCACATAAAAAATGGGCTCCAGCAGGGTGCAGTTAACTCACCAATCCTCTTCACTATTTTCACCAGTGAACTGATTAGCTCCATGCAGCACTTGATCGCATACGCCGATGACTTGGTGGCATACAGGATAGCGCTGAAGGTTGGGCGTCCTCCTGTAACGGGACTTCGATAAAATGCAGCGATTTTGCGACGACTGGAAGTTGAAAATCAACTACCAGAAGTGTGAAACCATCCTTTTACGAACTACGTTATACAAGGCCTCAAGGGGCACGAAAAAAAAACTGGCGCAAGTTCGGCATAGTTGACCCGCAGGGGGAGCCTTTAGCAGTGAAAAGTTTAATAAGGTACCTAGGCATTTGGATGGATCAGTATCTAAATTTCGACAGACATATAGCTACTGCTCTGACGAAAGCTAGGACGAAAGCTAGGAAGCAAGAGGGTTGTTTTATAGCAGCCGAGTACAAGAAATTCTATTCCAACGAACGAACAGGGTGGATAATTGTATTATTAAGCTGATTCGAAGGCACGTTGCACGAGCCATGACCTCGGAAAACGAGCTGATATTTGGAGCTTGCTACACCAATGAAGCATATCATGAGAACGCTCGTCGAATTGGATTCATTTCGCCGGAAGCGTTCTTGTACCTTGACCAGATTGGCTTAATCCAGAATGCAGAGGGATGTCCATTGATCTACCACGTGGTGCGAAGGACAGTGGGTAGGCGACTCCTCTACGAGGGCGATGTCGCCAGCCTTATTCCGGATGATCTCCGGTTCAGTAGATCTATCTCTTTTCGCGATAGAACGGAGTGTGATAAAGTTCCTGGTTTCTACTGGTGGTTGCAGCCCCATCAAACGTCCCACCTGTCGCCTGCTTAATCAGCTAACTGCTGATCCCTTACGGCCAACTTACATTTAGGTTAAGACATTAGGGTAAACTTAACAAAAAAAAAATTAAAAATCCAAAAAAATATACCAAAAATCGAAAAAAAACAAAAAATATAAAAAAAAAATATAAAATAAAAATAATGAAATAAAAAAAAATAAAAAAATTTTAGATAGTTTAGTTTAAGTTAGTTAGGTAGTAAGCCTACCTAACTTTTAAGTTAGGTTAAGAATATAAATTTAAAAAATGTTAGATTACTAAGTTTTCTTTGTATAAGTATTTTTTTAGTATTATTAAAAAAATATATAAAAAAACACAAAAGAAGCCGAAAGGTAAAATTAATTAAAAAGTCCTAGATTAACTTAGAGTACCCGCATAGGTAAGATAGTATAAGAAACAATTTATTAGATATCTAGTTTAAGTATTTTTTCATGGAAAATAAGATTTTTAAAGAAAAAAAAATAAGAAAAAAGTGCATTTAAAATGAAATGACATGAACCTTGGAAAAGCGAACGTCTGAAGCCCTTATAACTTAACGCTATTATCCCCTCCAGCAATTTGAAGCAAAGAACTCTTTAAGATCATTGCGTACCTAGAAGACGTACAATCTTAGCCCTCTATTGTTGTAAATCTAAATAAAATCCTTGACCCAGAATCTTTGGCCCCCTTCAAGAGCCCCTGACGTCAACACATTGCTCAAATTATACAACCGCTCAATTTCACAAGACTTTCACCTATCTAGCAGCCCTAGGAGATTATTACCAACCCGTCTATCACCGTATCTTTCCTCTAGCAATAAAGTGTTGATTTATGAACTACAGATTCGATACCATCAACTACATATATTTCAGTTCCAAGGCACTACAAGCCCGTATCTCCGCAGATCTTCAGAAAAACCCTCAAAAGAAGGGTAGAGGGGTGACAAAAAGAACACTGAACACTTGCAGATAAGATTGATAGCCTTATAAAATTGACCACTCAACAAGCGTTCGGTTTAGTTTCCATTTATCAAGTATGTCGTTGAAGGTGTCTATAGTCTTCGTGTGCGCCTTACTGGTGGCCTCTGGTCATGGGGCGAGTGTCGGTCGCGTGGTTGGCGGTGAAAAGGCCTACGAAGGCCAGTTCCCACATCAAATCTCCTTGCGGCGAAACGGATCTCACACGTGCGGTGGATCCATCATTGCCCAACGATTCGTCTTGACAGCTGCTCACTGTGTCGTCGAGACGGGCATCATCCCGTAAGTGCCCGAAGAACCTAGACCCCACCAGAGGATTGCTAATCAAACACTTCATTCACAGATATCCTGCATCGGTTTTCTCAATCCGCGCTGGCTCAGTTAGCCGACTTCAGGGCGGTGCGTTGATTAATGTCAAGAATATCACAGTTCACGAGAAATATGGAAACTTCCTGAATGATGTGGCGGTGTTGGAGCTGGAGGAACCACTCATTTTCTCAAATCGCATTCAACCCATCGCGTTGGCGACGGAAGAGGTTCCCGTTGGCGCTGACGTCGTCATTTCCGGCTGGGGGCGCCTCTGGACCGGCGGTGATGTGCCGTTTTATTTGCAGTTCAATAGCTTGCAGGCAATCAGCCAGCTTAGGTGCGGAGTTTTGATCGGCATGTATTCCGAAACCCTGCTGTGTTTGGATCATGATTCTGGCAACGGTGCGTGCAACGGTGACTCGGGTGGTCCAGCAGTATACGAGGGCAAGCTTGTGGGTGTAGCAGGATTCGTGTACAACGGATGTGGCTCCAGCTATCCAGACGGCTATGCCAAGGTTTCGCACCACACCGAATGGATTAAGGCGATAATTTCTTAGACTGTAAGGCATTTTCGATTAGAAATTACACACATGAAACTGCGTTTGTAAAGTGGACAAGTAAAACTTGTTTTTTGTGCGTTTGTGTTTCGATTGGTAGCTTGCTTTCCCTTAGCGGGAGTGCACATAAAGTTGATTGATACCAATCAGCTTATAGGGAGTCCTTTCGACATCGAAAATTGAAGGAAATTTAAAAATAAAATGCGATTGGATAGAATGCTCGAGTTGAATTGAGCGGAGTGGTCAAAAGTGAATGTTCAAGTGTAAGAATCACGAATAGCGCGACAACGGAAATCTGTAATTAGATCTTTTGATTTCGACGCATCTGAATTGATATGTTGGTATGGTAAGCAAACAGACGACATTTTCTTTGAAAGTGTAACCGTGAGTCAGTAGGTAACGCCAACACGATATATGGTTTTGTTTGTGAGGAAAACGACTGGTAAAAAAGACAAAATGGTGAATTCCTCTAGCTGTACAATTATGAAGTATGCGGATTTAGTTTGGAATGGATAAATGACGCGTCCATGTCCAGAGCATGAACAGCAACGCTATGGCAAAGGGTGTCTTCGAATGGTGGCCTCCTTGCTCGAGGAGAAGACGAAGACCGAAATTACGATCTCGACACCATCGATTTCATGTTAGATGTGACTCGCACTTAAGGATAAGACATTTTGAAGTTGCCAACATCACTTCACATTACATAAAATGAAATTGATTAAAAAAAATCTTTAAGCTTAAGGTTTTCACGGGACTATATGAATGAAGAGGCTGTCTGCTATACAGTCTAAATCTTGTCATGACAGTTGTAATCTAACACCATTGTCATTCAATCTCCAGAGGCGGTGCCACGAAATAAAAGTGTTTGTTGATTTTTGGTTTCGAAAATGAATGCATTAAGTAATTGCTGCACTAACTGTCTGTCAGATCGTGCCTACCGGCTGTGTGGTCAAAAGGCAGGCAGCTCTAGACGTGATCGACGACTGGTGTACTAGAAATGGGCATTTAGTCAACCCTCTCAAAACCGAGGTTGCTGTCAGTTGTCTGGCAGTGTAAGGGAATTTTCGGCAAGTTCCGGGGGTCTACACGGCTATGGTTAGGCCCCTTCTCTCCTCTCATGAATCGGTCGTTTGGTGAAATAAACTTTCGCGTGTGAATAAACCAACCCTGGTGGTCAGGCTTGCCAAATTTGCCTTCAAATCTCACATGGTATCCGTTTTAACACTCTTAAACCCCATATGTACGTAAATAATCGCTGCTGATTTTATTTTGAGACAAGCCATCATTTTCGAGGATATGTTACTATGAGGCATAGTAATCTGTGACTACATAGGCGTCTATGATTGCAATATATTTTTACCACTATAGAGGCAGTAAACTTTTGGAACGGTATAGATCCAGTTTCAATCAGATCATTTTACCGTTTTGAGCATACGAGTACAGTGTTAATTTCTATAAGCTATTTTTTTCTTTCAAAGTGGTGACATATAAGGTCAGTTCTAATATGCAAATTATAAGTTCTGATAAAACGTTAAACTTGAGCCAGAAGACTACATCACAAATTATACCACTTTCTGCTTGAAAAAATGCCCCAACGATCAAGGAGCAGAAACAAGATTATGATATTTAAGAAGACACCACTATCCAAAGCATGTAGTGTCGTTGTCATCGATGTGATTAAGTGTTAAAATGAAAAAATCTTATTTTCGTTTAGTTTATTAAAGTGTGCGCAGACTTTTTGTGTCTGCCCATCAGTGGTATCTTCAGATAAGCGGCGCCAATAGCAGCCTTGAATTCGGAATATGACATTCGAGTAAAGTTTCGATGACCGAAATATCGAAATATCCTAATTTCTAAAGAAGATTAAAGAGTTTCGGGGTTTTCCAAAAGAGGATGTAATGTACGGAAGCAACTGCTGAAAAATTAAAATCAGGGACTGGGAAGTGGGACACAATTTGAATCTCAATTTGCAGAAGCACAGAAGGTTTTGGAACATAAGGTGTGCTTAACAGCTCGTTTAAATAAGTCATTTCTGAATTTATCTCATTTTGGTTAGTTTTTCCCGCCAAAAAGTCTGCAAAAAAAAAAGGCGGTGTGTCCGCCCGTCTTTCGTGTCTGCCACATTTTTTATTTCCTACATTTATAAAGATATCCCCATGAAATTTTGGAATTAGGTTCTTTAAGCCTAGAAATCATTTGACATGTACTAAAAGTTAAAAAGTGGGGCCATTTGGCGGTGGATATCAATCGACAAATCTTTTGAAATCTTTTCTTTAAGACTTTCTTATCCAAAGTAACATTTGAAAAATATGGAGCTCCAAAGTTTTTTTTTAATGCGTCCGCCCTGCCCTTAAAATATGTTTAAGAATCTGAAAAATCACAAAAACTGGTTTTCAATGAGTAGTTTCATTTAATACTATACTATTTCGGGCATTCTAGCCCAATAGTTTTGGAGCTATTGAGCAAAAACGGTAAAATACCAACATGTGAATTTTGAAGAACTGAAAACGCGCCGTGGCGTAGTGGGTAGGTGCGTCGACTCTTACGCTCGAGATCGTCGGTTCGGATCTCGAAAAAAACATCAAACATTTTTTCACGGCTCCACCTCTTTCGAGTCACTGACAATGCTCAAAGAGTATAACTGTCTAGAAAAAGCTTCTCAATCTCGCCGTTCGGAGTCGGCATTAAACTGTAGGTCCCCTCCACTCGTGACAGAACAATAGCACGCACAACACGAGTTGTTGCTGAGAAGCTAGGCCCAGGTTCACCTCGGAGTGTAGCACCGCCATTATTATTATTATTATATTAAAACGCATTTTTGTAAGCGTAAGGTGTAAGGTGTAAGCATTAAGAAATGATAAATACCAAAATATCGGTATATGTGCAAATATTTGATAAATCAAGATTTAAAAGTATAATGATTTTCTTTTTAACACATGAATTTCATGCTGTGATCGACAACTCCATACGATGAAGAGTGTCATCTCTCACATTCGATTTAGCAGGCAAGAGCAGTGATTGGGTATGATGGAAAGGATTTTCTGTATTAAATAAATTTGGTTAGAGGTATATGTATGGATGGAAGTTTGCTTGTTTGCATGTGTGAATGTAGTAGTAAACTGTTGATTTGGGTTGAAGATAAAAGAAAATTTAACTGAAATAGTTCGAATTCATCAGAAATGATTCTTTTCTTTTCTTTCAAAAAATATTTATGCTGCGGAATCTTCCCGTTGCGAATACAACTAGCACTTGTCAATTTATTTAAAATATTCCCGCCCAACCACACGCTACAAAAATCAGGGAGAAATTAAATTGTCTTCTTTATTTGAATAAATGCGTTCCCACTATCATGGCTTGACAAATAAGGAAAATATTAAAATACGTATGTTGATATGTAAATACATATCGTCGAACATGTTTGACAAACGGTCGTTTGGTACATTCACGTTATCAAATTTGTATTCGCATGCACATTGGCGAACAAATCATTAGGTGTAAACGCCTCTATTTGCAAATCTCAAAAATAAATCTTTTTTGTCTTGAAGACAACATCTAGCGCGATCTGGATACTGGGCTTAACAGTCTAATAATACCCAGAAACTGTCATTTTCATCATGCGCTCATTGCGGATGTGTATGAAAAAGTAAGTTCTTTATATACCGCTGCCTGTCTCTTTTTTAAGAGAACTTTTTTAATTAACCGAAACGCTTGTCCAGTGCTCTCGCTTATAATTGTCGCAGATCATATCTCCACCATTCCCCCAGTGAGTGATATTCCATCCAGATGGCACACAATGGCCAATTGGTCGCAACACATAAGTTCTCTAAGGTCGTAATTATCTAAATCACCGGTAGACTTTTCAAACGACTCGTTCATTTGTTCGAATGATGTCGCTGCTGGCGTTTTTATTTACATTCGCCTGCTGTCCACTGATAGATTCATGAATAATGGTTTTCCAATGTCCCTTTGAAAACTGGGAAATCCCGAAGCGTGAAATGTTGTTTTTTCTCTCTCCTTGTCGGCTTTTGTTTAAACGCTCGCCTTTGTTGAAACCCATCTAGCATGTCCATTTGATGTCGCATTGTTTTTGACGCCACCGAAGTGGCATTGTGTCCGTGCATGTGAGTGGAATGCAAATGTTTCAGACAGAGATTGCAGTGAAAGTGATTTGAAGAAGTGAACGTTCTTGTAACGAATACTTCGGTCTGCAGTAAATCTTGAGTGCTGTCAACACATGTTCGTTGTGTAATTTGGGTTAGGGAACATCTGAGATGGTTTGGTATGCAATCTATTTAAAATTCACTAGGGTTGCTAATTTGAAATGCATACGATATGCATTGGGCGTGAAGTAACGTACGGAGCCTTTCGATTTCGGTTGAGACATCTGTTGCACCTGGTAATTGAGATAATTAACCAGATAATCGACGTCCTATGCACATACTAAGCCGATGGACGTGGGGTTTGAGAACTTTCCATTTCGAAGAGATTCCAAATTAATGCAACTCAATGTGGGAGGCACGCTTTAAGGCAATATATGCCCCTGAACGTAGGTTAGGTTAGGGGGGCTGCTAGTGAATTCACCAGCACACGTAGACCATTGCGATACCCACAGTCAGACTACTATCACTGATCGACCGCTCCAGTGATGGTGCCGTTAATTTAATCCCAACGGCAAATGGTGACTGGACCAGATATAAAAAACCGGATTAACTTAGATTTCACTGGGGTTCGAACCTGGGACGTCTCTAACTTAACCAACTGCGCCGGAACGTAAGTCTGTTTCAGTTTGAGTTTTATTTTGTTTGTGGTTCTTGTCACTAAAGAGTGTTTTATTCAAAGTTTAGAGAACTAGCTATCAAAGGCATTCTCAGGCTGCATCAATCGGACGTTTGATCTACGGATTCGAAGCTAGCAACACAAAACGATATATGAGCATCCACAAGGTACAAATCTCAGCAGCTGTTTGTACAACGGGAGTACACCGCATGCAGGATTGGACATGATACTTCATCTCCTTCCTCTAAACTTATTCATAAAAGGCTGGGTCGCAAAAAGTGCTCTGAGACTAATGGAGTCCTCTTTATGGCCTCCGAGTGGAAGTGATGTTTTAACCATCACACTCCCCTTCCAAAACCTAATCTGTTGTCGAGCTCTGGCCACAGATAGTCGGTTAACACCGCTCTATACCTATAACCGTTGACGATAACGGTGCAACTTTCTTTATTTCGAAAGAAATAAGGTCCATTGATGCCAACATGCGATAAGCCTAACCAAGCGGTCAATCTTTGTCGATCTTTCTGGATTGTGTTCACTCCAATTGCGACAATTTTGCTTGTTGACATAGCCACTCTCGAGAAAATCAGCTCAGTGGCATCACAATGTATCCCTAGGGCCTAAATGAGTCCTTCACCTGTGAGGGAAGCCACCTTACCTAAGTGGGCCTCGTCCGAGGAGATGATTTGTTTGACCAAAATTCGGATCTTCGGCCAACACTTCCATCGCCCAATTAGGAAACTCACCACCGTGACGTTGTCTATGGTCGCCCGGTTTAATTATTGCGTCAGAACTATGTTATACGAATTTTGGCCAAAATCAAGCCGCAAAATAAACCGGTTTGAGCATAATTCAACTTATCGGCGCCGAATCGACAATCACGGGTTTTCGTCGATACTGGACTGGACCATGGCGGCACCAATTTCGCACCAATATCTGTTTGGTTGGTTTCTAAAGGCCCAAAAGAGTGTACTCACGCCAAAATTTTTCCACTTTGCGACGAATTGCCTACACACTGAAGCCATGATGACGACCGATCTCACGACGATTTTCACGTCGCGTATTTACAACTGAGTCTGAATTTCGATAACATTTTTAAGGTTCCGTCTACGAGTGGAAATGGAACCTTTATAATTTCGGTGTGTCCGTCCGTCGTGTCTGTCACACTTTTTTATCTCCGAAGTTTATAAAGATATCGGCATGAAATTTTGGAATTAAGTACTTAAATCTAAAAATTGGGGCCATTTGGGGGTGGCTCCAGTACAGGTGAAGTTGACATTAATTTTGAAACAATGTCGCACCCCATCGAATTATATATCAATCGACAGGTCCATTGAAATGAGGTACAGGTTTGCTTCAACAGTTTTTGATCCACATACCGTTTGGAAAATACGGAGTTCCAAAGTTTTTTTTAATACTTCCCGCCCCTGCCATTTCTAAACCAATGTGTTTAAAAATTTGAAAAAATCGCAAAAAACTTCACTTTGTTGAGTACTTTTATTAAAAATAATTTCGAGCATTCTGGCCTTAATAGTTTTCGAGATATTGGCCAAAAACGGTCAATTATCGACATGCGAATTTTGAAGATCTGAAAACGCAGTTTTGAAGACATCAATGTAAGCATTAAGAAATGATAAATTTCAAAATATCGATTTATGTTGAAATTTTGAGATATCTAAGAATTAAAATGATAACTATTTTCATTTTCACACAAATATCGTGCTGTGTTCGACCACTCTATGCGTTGATGAGTGTTATCGCAGGCATGAGCAGTGATTGGGTATGTGTATGATGGAAGGGATTTTCTGTGTTGGATAAACTTGGATAGAGATATAGGTATAATAATGGATGAATGTTTGTTTGTTTGGATGTATGAATGTATGAAAGAATGGTTGATTTGGTTTGAAGTTAGAAGAAAATTCAACTGAAATAGTTTGGAAACGTCGTTTGATATTCGGAAATAATAATTTAATAATTTCCGCACATTCGGCAAGCGTGAAAAGATGTACGCTGAAAAGGCAAACCTTACTCAATATTTTGACAGCTGAATGTTATTGGTAACTTTGACAGCAGCTGAAACATAACATTTTTAAAAACTATCAGTGCTGTCTGGTCACCCTTTACATGGTCTAGCCACCCTAGGAGTTGCATACGTGGACGCGTACATTTCGTGGTTGGATGTTCTCCTCCTATCGCCTTCAATAAGACCAAACATCGATGAAAACCTAGTCATTTGAGGTAGGTAGGTAGGTAGGTAAAGTGGCTTCCCTAACAAGTGAAGGATGCACTTAGACCCAAAGGATCCATTGTGATGCCACTGAGTTGGCTTCCAACCGCTACTCTTGAAACCATCTTGATTTCTAGATGAACATCCAGATTCTCTTGACACTTATTTCAGCTATCTCCGTTAGTTAATTTGAGTAGAAAACTCCTAGGATTTCTTTGCTTGTGGAGGCGATTGCAGGACATTTGCAGGGAAAATGCGAGGGTGTTTCGTCCTCTTCTTCACCCATGCATCTGCTGTAGAAGTCGTGCCTAGTCTCACGGCATGTCTTCCCATAGCGCAATGTCCCGTGAGGACTCCTACTAGGTTACCCAATTTATTCTTGTTAAGGCTGAGGATGGGTGTGGTTTTCCGAAAATCCATCTTTGGTCATGTTTGTCTCGCATGAAGACAGGTGTGAAGATTTCTCCATCTCTCACAAGCCCTGCTGGTTGCCAGCTCTGAGTTCTTGGTTTTCAAGGTTTCTATCGGCACAGAAACATTGATAGTGGTGGCGTTAGTAAATATTGTGCCAGTTTCCTGGAATATCTCTATGTCCAGGTACCCAGCACACCATAAGGCTGCATTGTCTCGATATCTCATTGAGAGACATACGGCAGACGCTTACCAATCTAGATCTTATAATTGGTGATTCGAGTGCTTTGATTGCTGCTTGACTATCGGTGTAAATGACGATGCTCTCACTCGATTCGTTCTCATCGATAGCCATTCAGCGGCTTCACGAATAGCCGTAATTTCCCCCTGGAAAATACTACAATCATCCGGTAGTCTAAAAAATTGGCCGATTTGGAGATGTTCTGAGTAAATAAATCTTAGATCCGTCGGTGTAGATTTCCTTGGCGTTGTTACTGATTAGAACCATGTTCGTGTCCCATTGTTGTCTGTTTGGGATAATAATTCTATATTCGATGTTGAAATCTAGGATCGGGACTAGAAAGTCTGTAGATTCTTCTAAGTATACTGGCGTAACCTATATTTTGTTTTCTCCATTCTGAAAGTTCCTTTAGTCTTAACGCCGATTTAGCTGCAAATTCCTTGCCACAATGTCCATAGGGACGGGGTATAGTATCGTCTTTAGCGCTGCGGTCGGAGTGGTACGCATTGCGCCTGATTGATTGATATACACGCCATCCTTTGGACGCTGTTGATCGTTTTTGTATAGCTTGCCTTGTTTAGCGCCGGCCATCATACTAACACTCCATAGAGGAGTATGGGTCTTATGACGGTCATTTGAGGTAAAAAGAAAAGATATCCTAAGCACGTCTAGATTCCTATAATGTCATACTTGAAAAGGCACGATTTCATGAAGCGATTTACACATAACCTCTCTTCAAGATCTGACAAGTCCTCAAGATCTGACCTGAAACAGTGTTCTTCGGCCTTCAATTCAACTGCCGCCCCACTTTTTGGTCTCGTGAACTCCTTCCATGCCCACTTGAGCTCAAATTATTCAAATCCAAAACGTAATTTCACTATCGTCACACTTACGTATCCATGACTAAGTGCATCCACTTTCCCAAGGTAACTCTCTCTCACACTCCACGAAGCATCAATCATCAAAAGTTTGTCACCCGAATTCCTCGCAGAAGTGCAATCTCTTCGCACGAAACTGTTTGGCAACGCCGCCTCGGTGGTTTCTTTAAATACATCATCCACCAGAGAGTCGCCCATGAGTCACCTCTCCGAAGTGAATAAACTCGCTCGCGCATAATCATTTTGGCGAACGATAGAGGTGGCCTAAAATTAAAATAAAATCGCGTTCATTCACTTCGCCCCAGACTCATGCCATATCTCTCGACATCTATGCTTCCATTTCTGGAAAAAAAAGACTTAATTATCATCGTATACTGCTAACTGGAGGAGTGGATGAGTGGGGGCAACTCAGGCGCTGCCACTGTTGGTTGACAACCACACACGTACACATGCACTGCACCGCTGAGATATCATTTGAAGAGAACGAACGGTAGAAAGCAAAATTACAGACCTCCATCGCCGTCACCCCACTGGCTGGTTGTCAGTGCGACCGCATGACCGCGAAATTGGCAATTTCTGCTGCTCCAACCTGTATTCGAGCGTTAACCCACTGACCTAAAAACAATTCAACGAGAATCGAAGAAAAACAAACGACAACTTAGGCGCGGCTACACAACTGGTTCAGGCAGCTACTGCCCGTCATGAGCTGAATGCTAGAAAAGCTGCCTCTTCCTTTGTTCGGCCGTCCATCCGGACAATTCAAACAAGCGACGCTTTCAATTGTCGTCATACACAAAAGCGAGACAAGGGAAAAGAAAAGAAAACACAGAGCGGAACGAAGGGAGGGAGGGCGGAGCAGATAGAAGTCTTGCACGCCTCGCATTCCGGTTATTTAATCCGAACTTCTGCAGATGGCTTGAGTCGGATTAATCGATCTGACATACCTGAACCGACGAAGTCGCTCATTCGAATACCATGTGTTGGCCGACAAATGTGACTTAACTGCAAATGAGCGACAGACGGTAGCTTGCTAATTAAGTACCTCAGCCAGCGGCGGAGGTGGGAAGACGCTGAACTTTACGAGAGGGACGCGTGAGGAGTGCTAATTGTGACAATTGGTTATAGGTTATCGGTCTCATGAGGGCTGAGCTTATGCGAGAGATAAACTCTTGGAGTTGGAGAGTGGGAGGAGCAAAAACGAAAAGGATTTCCTGCCAATTTTGGACATGAATTGGTTTGGGATTGCTTGAGAGAGGAGTTTTGAATTCTGTCGAGGGTGAAGTTGAGATTTTGGCGACTGGCTTTGGCTTGGAATCATGGTCTCGGAACAAACTGGTTTGGTATCAGATCAGGCCAGACTGCGTAGTACTGGCTTAAAAAAAAACATGTATTTACGACTAAACAGGAATACAACAAAGAAGGACTGTGCCGACTTAAAACAAGATGTGTACTGTCAAGATAAAAGTCAACAAAAATATGTCTACATACTTTAAGAGTGTGGAGAGCAGCAGAACAACGACAGCCGAGAAGTTTGCAGGGTTGGGCCTGCATTATTTATTTAAATTTAGCTTTACCTTTGTTAGAGAGGGCATGGGCCTTTTCACCCAGAGCTAAGTTGTTGATTGCTAGCAATTTGGTGAAATGCCAGCAACAATCCAGTCATGTATACAGCATGAACTGAGCATGAACCAATGTATTCAGCGAACTCTCTGACCAGGGGTTTAAACGAGGATTCGTTAAACCAGCTTCTAGGGTTTCAAGCGGGGGTAACTTCATCGAGCATCGGATATGGACGATTCTATTGATGACGACCATGCACAACGATTTTCGGTTCTGCACGTGGAATGCGAGGCTCTTAACAGACCACGTGTAGCCGATGAACTCGCTCTAAAATCCTACAAGGCAGACATCATCACGAGCCAGGAGGTGCGATGGGATGAGCCGGGCAAAAAGATGATGAAGAACTGTGACATCTATAACGCAAAACGAAGGCAGCAATTGTTCGGAGGCAGATTTGTTGTTCGAGCGATTACATGATTACATGAGCGAGTCCATCATAACAATCCCCATCAAGGTTTAATAAGCGCCCGCGCCCCAATGGAGGACAAAGACGACGATAGCAAGCATGACTTCTATGATCTCCTAGAAAGAAAATACCATCAATGCCCCAGTTGCGACAACAAGATCGTTCTAGGAGCTGGGCAAGTAAGACATCTTTGCTAGAGTCATCGGTAGGCACAGCCTATACGGCACCACGTCCGAAAACGGGCTTAGGTGGACTTTGCTACGAGACGGAACCCCTCTGTTACCAGTATATGGCTCCCTCACTTCAACATTCATAAATGTATCTGGCGGTCCCCTGATCAATCCACCGCCAGGCTTCGAACACCGCTATTAGTGAGTTATTTAATGAAATGGAAGCAAGTAAAAGGGTTCTAGTGATGAATGAATTTCAGTCGCCTCCCTCTAAGTCGAACTTCCCCTAAGTCGAATGCCCCTCTAAGTCGAATTTGTTCGCCATATTTATTTTGTGATTCCCCTCAATTTTCCATACAAAAAATCATCATCCAAGTCGAACTCCCTGTGGTTAGGTTAGGCTAGGTTAGGGGGCTGCTGGTGAAATCACCAGCACACTTAAACCATGTTGGTCCATTTTGATACCTGCAGTCAGACTACTACCACTGATCGACCGCTCCAGTGATAGTGCCGTTAATTTGATCCCAACGGCAAATGGTGACTGGACCAGATTCGAAAAACCGGATAAAAGCGTATTAACTTTGCTCTCATTGGGATTCGAACCTGGGACCCTTCTAACTTAGGGCAGGAACTTAACCAACTGCGCCATCCAGTCGTATTGGGTGATCGAGTAAAACTCAATGAAAATGTGTAAAGTCGTTGAAAAGTGATCGCCGTTTCCCATTGTTTTCTATTCTGAGCGTTCAAGATTCAGCCATCGTTCTTTAGGACAACGTTGCGAATATCGAATACAATGTTCAATGGGCAATGTTTCCATGTCTCTTTTGGATAAAATTGGAATTGGGACTACATAAGAAATCCTAAAAAACATCAACTGTCGATTGCGATTGAACAGGATGATCACCTGAATGCTAAAAAGACAGCTCTGGTCAATGGAAAGTAGAGTATCAATGACCAGAAAACTGCTCATGTTAAGTAAACCCCCTGTGTGGGCGTTGGTCAGTGGCCCTGACTTATTTAAATTAAACGATCGGATAGATGTGGACGGCAAAAGTCGTGCGACTCATTTAATTTATGTCACCGATGCGGTATTCATTCAAATCTTACTTTTTGATAGTCTTGTTGTTGAATCTTCTATCTCTAAATCGTTTAAAAGAGTTTAGTATTTGGAATGACCAAACGTAGCAAATGCAATTGACTAAACCGACCGAATCGCAGCTGAACTTGAAAAGTGCCAAATTGTCCGACAATGACTAAGATCCTATTATCTTTCGTCTGGGGTGTGTTTATAATTTATTTGAACATTGTTTTTATGGCCGTCGTTAGCATTTACGAACACGTGTAGAACGGTATCTACATGTTGACGTTAATTCGGCTGAGCTTTGAAGTCAACAAAAGAAGTGTGAACGAAACCTTAGACGGGACGGGTGTGAGGAAATTAAACAAGTTCTCAAAGAAATCGACTTCAAATTGATGACCTACTCTGATTGACTTATCTTCGTCGAAAATTATTACATTTATGCAGATCAGGAGCATGTTCCATATTCTAATTCAAAAATGCCGCTATCTGCTGTCACCGGTGAACATATCCCCGGCATTAGGTCACCATTTCTTAAAAAGAGTATAATTTGCATTTATCACGTCTAAAGTGCAATGATCCCGTGAATATCCAATCAGTGTTGGTCATTTGTCAAAATGAAATGACAGTTCACATTATGGATCGTTGCACCATCCAAACAAGTCTGAAACCTCTCCTCTGGTCCGGTTTGTAAGCAAATTACTGAGTCACGTTTAGGATCGAAAACGATGATAATTCATAAAAGTCAAGAAGAGTAATCCACTTAGTTTACAGCTGCGCGTCAGAAATTATGTCACAATTATTCTTTCGCCGCGATGATCTTGCTTTAGGCAATGATCTTGCAAAAAAATGCTGCAAGTCTGACATTTTCTAAGTCATTGCCTTACCGCGTAATCGCAACGTGACACGAATCTTAAAGGCCAGTGGGTGTTGTTGACATTTACATTTGTGTACTCAACGAGGTACAGTGTCGAGATTTTAAGTGATGAGGGAAGTACACGTGAAACCTGTTTGGTTAAAATGAAAACCGATGGGAAATGTTTGAACATCAAAATAAGATCTGCGTTTGGAATGGAATTCGATTGACAGAATTCGGAATGGAAAGCACGAGTCAGTTTAATTAATTTAAATTCAATTAGACATTCCTCTGAGAACACTTGACATTCCTCGGAGTACACTTGCCCGAATATCACCAAAGATTTATGTGATCGCGCATACATGTGGTCTTGTTCGTGCCTTTAAAAAATCGGCATTTTATGTTTGGGTGTTGAATAAATGAAGCAGAAGAACAGAGGAACTTATGTTGGATAAGTGCTCATGGATATCATGCCAATTAAGTGCGCTGCTTGCTTCTGATCGAATTCGATATAAAGAACAAAATGACTTCGGTGCAAATTATGACATCCACTTAAAGCAAGGGCCTCTTAGAAATCATGAAAGAAATGTCAAAAGAGCGACACATAGTGAACAGTAATTTTAAACAAAATGCGACCTGCATGATTGGTGACAAGTGGCACAGTGCGGGATATGACATCTGTTCGACCAATGACTTTACAGGGAGGGCCAAATACAAATTTCTTTTTAAAAATGCAATAAAATTAACAAAATTAAATTGTTTCATGTATTATGGCTTCATTAGTAAGAGCAAACATTTTCATTAATTATGAAGTACAACGCTGCCTTGGCTGGCTTCGTAGTAGCGCATTCTGTCACCCTAATTTTCCAAGACTTTGCTGATGGTTTCGGGCTGTAGCTCACGGATTGTTTGGATCATATTGCTCTTAAGTGCTTGAAGCGTTTCCGGATTGTTGATATAACATCGGTCCTTCACGGTTCCACACAAAAAAAGTCAAATCAAACAAAAAGGGGTCAAATCGTAGCATGAAGGACGCCAAGATGCCTGATAACACGATTTGGGAATTTGGTGGGCAAAAGATCGATTGTGGCATGGGATGTGCGGCATAACGCGCCTTCCTGCATGAATCAGAGGTCGTCCAAGTTCTTTTCTTCAATTTCAGCATAAAAGAAGTCGCTTAAAATAGTTCTGTAACGCTCACCGTTGACCGAAACGTTGTTTCCGGCCTCATTTTCGAAGAAAAGTGGCCCAAAGATGCCACCACTTCACAATCCGCACCAAACTGTCACTCTCTGTGGATGCATTGGCTTCTCGACAATAACGTGCGGATTTTTCTAGCCCCCCAGAAGCAGAAAATTTGTTTGTTAACGTAGCCGCCGAACTGAAAATGTGCCTCGTCAGAAAAGATGATTTTTCCCCCAAAATCGTTGTCCAATTCAAGCTGCTATAAGGGCCAGTTAACGAAGCGGGTGGTAGCGCGCCTGCAATTGCTGAGTCAATTCGACCTTGTAAGCGAATAATCCAAGATCTTTGTGCAGAAATCTCCTCAGGCTAGTGCGAGCACTGTTGAGCTGTTGAGATCGATGGCGAGTTGATGTTCGTGAATTGAGTCTCACACTCTCGGCCACAGCAGCCACATTCTCATCTGCGCGCACCGCACGATGACAGGGGCTACGAGTGTTGTCCAGTATCATACCAGTCCCACGAACTTTTTGCACAAACTTGCGTACAGCAGACGCGGTGGGTGCTCCATTTCAGCGAAAACTTCTTAAAAAAAAACGTTGTGTTTGGCCTACACAGCACTCACTTCGGAAATAAGTTTTCAATATTTCCCAACTTTGTTCGAGCGTAAAGCGACCCATTTCGTTCCGCGGAGGCATGATACTGACTTTATGTCAAGATTTCGAGCGAAAAACAGCTGTCAGTGTCAAAATAACCCAAGATTTAAAAAAAAGCCATTATGTACTGTTCTTTCGGAATCAATGTTCGAATAATCAAAAACTGAAGAACAAGGGGAAGAAAGTCTTGTTGGTTACTTAAAAATAGCCCTTTTTTAGAGAATATTTTGTTCGCAATATAAAGCTGTTATTCGACTCCAAAGACGTGTTTAAGAGGGCGCCCACAAAAGTAGAAGGACCTCAACTAACATTTTATGTGCAATTGGAGATAGATAACAAATGTTCATGCGAGCTTAATGAGCTTGTTGATTATAATAATGACTGCGCTATAGTCAGAGGTGGACCTGGGCCTAGCTTCTCAGCAACCACTCGTGTTGTGTGTTCTTATGTTCTCTCACGAGTGGAGGGGACCTACAATTTAATGCCAACTCCGAAAGACGATTTTGAGAACATTTTTCTAGACAGTTATACTCTTTGAGCATTGTCAGTGAATCAAATGAGGTGGAGCCGTGAAAAAATGTGAGGTGTTTTTTTCGAGATTTGAACCTTAGACATCGAGCGTAGGAGTCGATGCACCTACCCACTAAACCACGGCGCACGGGCTCGTTGATTGCATCACAGAGAAAAATGAATGAATGAAAAAATTAAAAAAAGAAAGCTGAGTAGTAGTATTTTCAGGTCATAACATTCTGCTGTGGCGTAGAAAGCAAATGACCAACTTTAATTGCCGTACGGAAAGTTACGAGAGTTGAAGCAACCGAGCGAGTACACAAAAACGATGCACAGTGACATAATAACCACTTCGCTTAGTTTCGTCAAGTTCGTTCACTTTTGTCTACTTGAGCGGGAGCGAAATGAATCGCTTTCTATGTATGCAAATGTTAAGGGCTGACTATAATGGCTGTTAAGAAACTTAAGAGAACTCAAGCAACCAAGCGAATACACAAAAACAATTCACTGTGACCATGGTAACCGTTCCGCTTAGTTTCTCAGTTTCGGTAAGTTCGTTCAGTTTTGCTCGGGAGCGAAGTAGTCTCTCTACGTATGCAAATTTCAGTTGACAGCTGAATTCTCCTTAAGGCATTATGGCCACTTTGAAATTTGATGATGATTCTGGTTATTTTCTATTGGCTTAAGTTTTCGTACGGCTATTATAGTTAGCCCTTAAGTGTGGCTTCCACACCAAGGGTCTGTGAATCAAATCCCGTTCAGCACTTCAAGTTGATAATTTCATTTCGTTCTTACGCCACCATTTATGAGTATATTCAGAGAGTATACTACTTACTTACTTAGCGGGCTCCCGACCCGTGAAGGGTCTCTGCCTGAGATCAGAGAGTATAACTGTCAGTGTAAAAGTTTCTCAAACGTTGCCTTTCGAAATCAGCATTTAACCGTAGGTTTCCTCTTTCCAGAACAATAGCAGGCAAAACACGAGCGGTTGAATTAAAATTATCTTAGGCTAGTGTGGCTTGCCTTTTATGGAGGATGCACTTGGACTAGCATAGATCAATTTTGCAGGCACATGAGTCACATAAAAAGAGAAGAGGTAAGCATATTACGACAGCCTACCAGGGCTTTCTATGAATTTAATCGTCGATTTCTAAAGGTTTCTATGAAGCGAATCGTTGATTGCCAATGTGTGCTATGAAGTGAATCGTCGATTGCTGATGGGTACGTCTCTAAGGCCATGGAAGTTATCACATAAGCTCATAGTTGCCCACGCCAAAAATTTGAAATTTTCTCCAAGGACTTTAGTAGAAGCTTCTGCGACGAAACGAAAGAAAAGAACGTTCTCGATTCCGGCATAGCCGTAAAGGTGTATACGAGAAGTAGAGAACTATAAGACTGTGCAAGAGCAATGCAGCTCTTTTTTTATACATTTTTGACTCTTCAGTTTGTGCAGGTTGACGACGAAGAACTTCCGCTGCTCCATCAAGCTCGGCAACTAACTCACCAAGACCTTCAATGTGCAAAAGGGTGGTTGGGCAAACGACGCACTGTCATGTGACCTTGTCACCACCCTTCTTGAGAAGATCATGCAAAACTCATTGGCCAACACATGATCTTCCTAAAGTCCGTACAACTTCTGACATATCCGGATGACATTGACGTGATTGGTTGAACTCAGTGAGCCGTCAACGAGGTCTTATTGCCGTTGAAATAGATGCGGCTAAAATGGGTCTGGCGGTAAATAAGTATATGCTGTCATCATGGAAGGACGCACAACATAGATGACTTGGCCCGAACGTAACAATAGGCAGCTATAACTTCAAGGAAGTCAAGGATTTCGTCTACCTCGGCTCCGCGGTAACCAGAACAAACAATATTACGAGTAGTACCGAAATCAAACGCAGAATTACTCTCGTCAACCGCTGGCTCTTTGGGGTCGAGACCCAATTGAGTAATAGAGCCCTTTCTCGAAGCACCTGACTGACTTACATAAGACATTAATCATCCCAGTCCTGCTTTCTGGCGCAGAGGCATGGACATTATCGAAACCCTATGAAGAAGCTTTTGGTCTTTTCGAGAGAAAAGTTCTGCGTGCCATTGGAGGAGAAATTTCAGCCACGAACTGTACGAGCTGTACAGCGATATGAGTCAGGCAGATCCAACGTCTTAGGCGGGTGAGTCATTTAGAGCGCGTGGAAAACTTAGCTCCGGCACGAAGAATCTGTTTAAAGAATCTTCGACTCTGAACCTTTGAAACTACGCAACAGAGGGCGTCTACGATTATGACGGCGCACAAAAGTGGGACAGTAACCAAATTGGTGTCCTCAGTTGGAGACAGATGGCAAAAGATTATGCTAGGTTAGGTTAGAAGTGGCTAAAGTGTGCATGTTCTTTTTTTTAGGTATATTTTTGAAACTCTACTGGAGCACTCAGACTCAGAACTGGTCCATTGTACTGCCAGGAAGTAACATACTCCAGTACCGTTAATTTGATCCCAACGGCAAATGGTGACTGGGACTGACTGGTGACCTGGGACCCCTCGAACTTGGGGCAGGTACTTAATCAACTGCGCCATCCAGTCGTCTTGTGCATTAAGTGTGAATTTAGACCAGAATTGATCCATTCCGCCACATGGATTGACTGAGGTCAAACCAATTGTTCAATTTCAATGATGTAGCGCAATAGATTGCTTATGAGAACCTCACTAAGTTCATAAATGCTATCTAAGAAGTAGGTCCCCAAGATGTTGCCATTGAAGGGACGTTTGGGCCGGTCAGGTGCAGAGAAGATTTGGAACGCTCTACACTTCCTCCTCGTCTAGGCAGCTTCTGCAGAAATCATTACCCACAAACCCTAATCGTCTGGCATGATATCCCATGAGGCAGTGTCCTGTTATGCATCGACGATTTTACTAATATTGGAGGGAGATTAATTCTTTGGATCTTTTGAGGTTTAACTTGGGCCAGATCATCTGCTGTTCGTTTGCTAGTAGTAGCAATTTACAAGTCGTAAGGGGCGTACTCGTGGGCGCCGTGGCGTAGTGGGTAGGTGCGTCGACTCCTACGCTCGAGGTCGTCGGTTCGAATCTCGAAAAAAAACATCAAACATTTTTTCACGGCTCCACCTCTTTCGAGTCACTGACAATGCTCAAAGAGTATAACTGTCTAGAAAAAGCTTCTCAATCTCGCCGTTTGGAGTCGGCATTAAACTATGGAGGGGACTTATAGTTTAATGCCGACTCCAAACTCGAAGGAGAACATTAGCATGCACAACACGAGTGGTTGCGGAGAAGCTAGGCCCAGGTTCACCTCGGAGTGTAGCACCGCCATTATTATTATTATTTATATAAGGGGCGTACCCGTGTTGCTGTGTTTCGATAATAAGGGCAGGATGGTTGCGAATTTGGCAAGTTCATCTGCTTTACATTTTCCCGGAATTTCTCTTTGACCTGGACGAATATTCAACTGATCAGCCATCTTGTCTAAAGATAAGCGACAGTTTATCCATCCGCTGTGCTCGACCGACGAATCTCAACTGAATGCTGAGTGGAAATGATTTTGCCTCCTCGGCGTGCGGTTCCCAATTCACTTTGACATCACTGTCGTTTGTGCGGCCTGCTGCTCGCTGCTGCTGCTGCTGCTACTTGTGCTCGTGCTCGTGCTCGTGCTGATGCTGGTGCTAGTACCGATGTCTTCTCCGTTCTGCCAGTAGTGCTACTGTTGGTGGTAACTTCTGATGGCCACAGGAGTCATGATCATAATGACGGTGTTATTGAGTTTAGCGAGACCAATTCCAGAGCCCTGATAGCTCCCTGGCTGTCCGTGAAATTGGAAATATCAAGTGCGGATATTACATTCCATTTCAGCCAGGACAGAGCTTCTTCTTCTTCTTCTTAGGGCGCTACAGTCCGAGGTGGACCTGGGCCTCACTCAAAATGCCTCTCCAGCCAGCACGATCTCTCGCCAGCTGTCTCCAGTTCCGCACACCAAGCCGGCCGAGGTCTCCCTCGACTTGTGTGCGCCACCATCCACGTGGACATCCTCTGTTGCGTTGCCCCACAGGCTCAGAGTCGAAGACTCTTCGGGCCGGAGCTAAGTTGTCCATACGCTCTACATGGCCTAGCCATCTTAGGCGTTGGATCTGTAGACGCCTGGCTAGACTCATGTCACTGTACAGCCCATACAGTTCGTGGTTGAATCTTCTCCTCGTTTACCGCCAGACCCATTTTAGCCGCTTCCGTTTCAATGCCAGCAAACGCAACATTGACGGCTCGCTGTGTTCGCCCAATCACGTCAATGTCATCCGCGTAAGCTAGCAGTTGAACGGACTTTTAGAAGATCGTGCCTCTTGTGTTGGCCAGTGAGTTTTGCACGATCTTCTCAAGAACGATGTTAAAGAAATCACATGACAGCGCGTCGCGTTGTCTAAAACCTTTTTTGACATTGAAGGTCTCGGTGAGTTCGTTACCGAGGACAGAGCTTCACTGGTTGCCATTATCTCCCGCTGAAACACACTGCAATGATCGGGTAAGCAAAAGGAGAGACTGATATTTAGTTCGTTGGAAAAAATGCCACTGCCAATCCCATCCTTGGTTTTGGACCTATCCCTAAAGAGATGCAAGGGGTTTAAGACTACCATTTCAAAAGTCTCTGTCTGGAATTAAGGATTGTGCTAGCTGGAGAGGCTTGTTGGTTGGATCCAAGGGCCATACCGGAATGTAGCACCATAAGCCCCAGAAGTGCTAAAGTTTTCATCAAAGCAATCGCATGATATCGCGAGTATCTTTAGATGATCGGACCCAGTTTTTATAGGTTTTCAAGCACGTCAATTGATCGAGTGGGATGTTGTGGACATTCCAGTAATTAAGTTGACAAAATCGGCTGAAAAAATGACAAGCATTGAACTGCTCATCTCTTCTCACAACCGTTTTGTGGTCACAGAACCCATTTGACGTCGACCGACGAAAAAAAGACAATTTGAACATCTGGACAATGTTTTTCCCCAGACTCAAGTGATTAGTTCGATAATGAACCTCGTCACTTCAGCAAATTAAAGGCCATTAGGAAATACCCAACCGAAGAGGTACAAATGTTCCCCCATAAAAGTGGGAATCAGGTGACTTCGAACATGCATTCGCTTGAACCAAGATTAAAGTGCTCTGCTTTATTTTAAGACACTCAATTCAGATAACTTATCAGCGCTACAGTCTGATTGAACACTTCCCGAGAAATCGTGTGAATCTGTTTACCTCCATAGAGACAGTGCTAATTAAACGGCTGATAATAAGTCACCCCCTGATGCTGTTGAAATAACCCAACCGACAGCTAAGTATTCTCGGGCATCAAAACAAGCAACGGAATTCCCCCTTACGAACCAGTACGTCTAATCCACTTCGCCCTGAGTCCGCAAATGCGTCTTGAGAATTGAAAACCACTCGCCTGGTGTGGAATGTCGCATACTGGTTAATTAGCGCTCGAGGATTACGGCCTACTCGATGCAAGGTAGTGTCATTGTCAATACGGGCGAGATTGATTACCTCACCACTCTGACTGCCTGTCAGATCTGACCATAGTGATTTCCGCCTTAAGTTGGGGCTGTATCACGTTCAAGGACGCTGCGAAGTGGATGTGACTGAAGAGAGGTTTGTCCTTCACTGGGAAAGCTTTTGTTCTGTGCCCTTAAACCCTTCTAAGAGCCCCAGAGTGGACGGAGAGACTGTGTGCGCTCTCGGAGACCCCTCTCTTGAGTTGACGCGCGCTCTCTCCCTCTCACGGGCTCTCTCTCAGCGGGAGGAAAAAATGGAAAACACAAAATTTCATTGCCATTGCATTTTACCATGGCCTTTATGTCTGCATGGCGCTCTGCCAAAACAAACACCGACAGACCGATTGCAATGCATCCGCAGATAGACACGGACACAGTTTTTCCCTTTTCGAAATCTGTTGTGAGTGGAGCGTGTGTGCTCTGGGGAACTGATTTGTGGGTGGGTATTGAGATTAAATAAATCGTTACCACTTAACCTTAACCTTGACCCAATGTGGGCTGCCCATCAGCACGCCTTGCGTGCATCGCCATCGAGAGCAGTCATAATAGAGAGAGAAAAGAAAAATTTGCAGTTACTCACCTCTTTTGTTGTTCCCGATGTTTGCTTGGAGTGCAACTGTGAAGCCAGGCACTGGGCGAATGGAAAATTATTCGGACTGCACTGGGCGACCGGTTTTGACCGTAAAACCAGACGATTTGTTTTAGGAAATGCACTTTTACCCGCACAGCAAGCGACAGCAGTCACAACGATTGTATTCTAGGTTAACAAACTGTATCTTTGTGCGCCTCGTATCTCGGATGAAAACAAAACGAATAAATTTATATGCACTGGATTGGTGGGTTGTTGGCGGAGTGTGGCACTGCTGCAGTGTTGGAGCGTGAGCTGGGATATTGCATGTGCCACTTTTTTCTTTTCGATAATCAGATGTGCTTCGAGTAGAAACGCGGATATCTTGTTTTCACTTTGAACGCACACGCACGCACGGAACGAATGCAAAAATTGACGTTGCCTTTGTTACGTACTCAGCACTTAAACACCCAGAAGTGGCGGCCAGCAGCAGAATAGTGTGCAGAAGAAGAATTTCAACACACAAATACACTGGGTCTTGGAACCGAAGACAGTTTATCCATCCGCTGTGCTCGACCGACGAATCTCAACTGAATGCTGAGTGGAAATGATTTTGCCTCCTCGGCGTGCGGTTCCCAATTCACTTTGACATCACTGTCGTTTGTGCGGCCTGCTGCTCGCTGCTGCTGCTGCTGCTACTTGTGCTCGTGCTCGTGCTGGTGCTGGTGCTGGTGCTAGTACCGATGGCTTCTCCGTTCTGCCAATGCTGCTACTGTTGGTGGTAACTGCTGATGGCCAGAGGAGTCGTGATCATAATGACGGTGTTATTGATGACGATGGTTGTTGGTTATTGCTCGCCTGGTGGTGGGGTTTGTTGTTGAAATTACCACGCTTGGGAGTTGGTGTTATGTTTCGTGGCTTCGAGAGGGGATCTTTTTCTATTTTCACATTTTTTTTCATTCGTTTTTCGGCAAACCGAAAGGTTGATAGTTTGATTAAGTGCTCGGTTTGCTTGGAGCACATTCCTCCCGGGGAATGGTTATGGTTCAAGGGGTTTTGGGTGGAATATTCGTCATGGGGTTGTGAGTGTCGTATTTTTTAGATTTAAATAACTGACACTCGAATTCAGTTAGATTGGACACGGTTTGTGGGCGTATGGGATGAGTGTGAAATTCTATACATCTGGTGGTTGGAGATAAGAGGACGATGGGCCGTGGCCGTGGCGGTGGCATGGTTGGTTTCAATTTCGACGTCATTAAGCTGGAAAAGTGGGCTTTTAAGTTTGAATTGCCGGGGGGTAGGGTTTTTATGAGCAAATCCATCCACTTGGGGATGTCACTTAGGCCACTTTTATCCATGGATTTGTATTTTTTTATTTTCCTTTGCTTACAGTGGTTTGCAACATTGCCGATGGAATATTTTGTATGTTGCTGAGCTATGAAATTAGGAGGCATCTTCATGTGTTTTGAAGGGTTTCCGAGAAAAATATTTTGCAGCTACCTCTTGCTTATGTATCAGTCCTCTCGAAACTTGTGGGTGCTTATGAAACTCGTGGCTTTATCTTCCCTCCAATAACTGTTCCAAACATAATTTGTTTTATTGCTAAAATCAAGAAAAAGCATAATTCATTAAAGCCTAAGGCCCTTCTCGCTCGCGGCTACGTACCTCATTTGTAATTTTAATAATAAATTAATTATATTTAAAACCAAATTTTTAAATTTAATTATAAATTAGGCTTTTTGAAATAAATAAAGAAAGAAATAAATAATTTAATAAATACAGGGTGGACCAAATACAAGTTTCTTTTTAAAAATTCAATAAAATTAACAAAATTAAATATTTTCACGTACAGTACGAACTCGGTTAAAGCAACTCTCGATTCGCGCAACTCCTCAATTTTCGCAACACTAAAGTCGTAGCACGTCTTGACTCTATAAGTGCAATTTTTCAAAAATGTTACCTCGATTAGTGCAACTTCTTGTGTTTATTCATCGCGGAAACGTTTAATCCGTTGCAAGGAGGGCACAAATTAAATTAAAATTAAAGTGAAAGTTAAGCTAACCCGGCCCTCTCTTAAACAGAAGTTGCAGTTCGATCCTTCAACGTATGTTTTCAATGTACCGAAGGGAATAACATTCCAGTAGAAGACATTCTAGCTCTACAAAAAATAAAAGAGGTGGCAAATTTGAAAAATATTGAATCCCAAAAAAACAGTCTAAATACTTTCTCAACTTCTTTAAGAAAAACCCATAATACTTTCATTTTATGTATGTTTTGTATATGTTCTTACCTTTCGTTTTCTTATTGAACAAAAATGTGTTCAACAACAGCCACTTCTTTTGGTTTCAATTATGTTTTTTTATAACATTGTCGTTATCTCTAAAGAAATAATCCGTTTGATCTATGATTTTCTATTTTAAAAAAATATAACCCAGTAAGTGCAACAACCTCGGTTATTGCAACTGCCTTAATTTCTATTAGTTGCGTAAATCGAGTTTGTACTGTATTTTAACTTTATTAGTAAGAACAAACAGTCCCATTAATTATAAAACACAACGTCGTTCGTGGCTGCCTCGGCTGGCTTCGCAGTAGCGCATTCTGTCACCCCACCCCAATTTTCCAAGACCTTGTTCATGGCTTCGGACTGTAGCTCACGAATTGCTTGGTTGATATTGGCCTTAAGTGCTTGAATCGTTTCCGAATTGTTGGCGTAACATCGGTCTTTCACGGTTCCCCACAACAAAAGCCCAAAGGGATCAAATCGCAGCTCCGAGACGTCCAATTGGCATCGCCAAGACGGGTGTTGTCAGCTTTGATTTGAAAATTTTTGGCGCGCAAAAGATTGATTGTGGCATAGGCTGTGTGGCATGGCGCGCCTTCTTGCATGAACCAGAGATCGTCCGAATCCATGTTTCCAATTTCAGTGAAAAAAAATCGGTTAACATGGCTCACCGTTGATCAAAACGTTGTTCCCAGCCTCATTTTCGAAGAAAAATGGTCCAATTGTATCACCACTCCACAATCCGCGCCAAACTGTCACTCTCTGTGGACGCATTGTCTCCTTAACAATAACGTGCAGGATTTCCGAACCCCAGATGCTTTAATTTTGTTTGTTAACGTAGCCGTCGAGATGAAAATGCGCCTCGTCAGAAAAGATGAAAATGCGCCAGGTCAGAAAAGATGATTTTTCGCCCAAAATCGTTGTCCAATTTAAGCTGCGCTACTCTAAGGCCCAAACTGCAAAGCGATAACGAAGCGGATGGTCGCGCGCCTTCAATTGCTGAGTCAATTGGACCTTGTAAGTGAAAAATTTGAGATCTTTGTGCAGAAATTTCCTCAGGCTAGTGCGAGAAGCACTGTTGAGCTGTTGATATCGATGGCGAGTTGACGTTCGTGAATTAAGTTTCATACTCCCGGCCACATTTTCATCTGTGCACACTATACGACGACGGGAACCACTAGCATGAGTGTTGTCCACTAGCACATCAGTCTTACGAACTATTTCCAGAAACTTGCGTACAGCAGTCGGGTGAATGCTCCACTTTAGCGAAAATTAATAAAAAAAAAAAGCTCAGTTCGGGCTACGCAGCAGTCACTTTGGAAGTAAGTTTTCAATATTTCCCAACATTGTTCGATCGAAGGGGGACTAATTTCGTTCCGCGAAGGTATGATACTAACTTTCTGGCAAAATTTAGAGCGGAAAACAGCTGTCAGTGTCAAAATAACCTATGATTTGAAAAAAAACACTAGATGTCCCACTCTGTATTATCATATCGCGGCACCGAGTATCACTCAAAATTACTGTCTGTTTAGCTGCATTTTCTAAGAAGACGATGTCTTCAGCCGAGAATTTGAACCAACCAATGACAAATTGTGGATGCTTCCCAAATATCACCCATAATTTTAAAATATTGATACACAAGCGAGAGGGAGATGTATTGGATGCGTTGAAAAGCAACTTTCATTTTTGTTTTGTTTTTCATGTATTTTTATTGTACAATTTATGAATTGAACTTTTATCTAGACAAAAATACTTAAATCTAGCTTAACTATCTTAACTTTTGTTCTTAAGTCTAACTTACTGACCCAACACGAGTACTCTAAGCTAATCTAAGATAAATGAATTTGCCTTTCGGCCTACGCTCTTTTTTTGTTGTTTAATATTTTTTTTTGCTACCTAAAACTAGCTTAATCTATGCAAGTTGGCCACAAGAGGTCAACTACCAAGTCATTGTCCCTAACAAAATAATGTCAGCGAAGGCTGATTGTGGTGTGACCATCAATAAATATGTCGTTCTCTGGCAGACTCTACACTGTCCCGGGCTGAGATCGCCACACTGAACCGTCGTCGCCTATCCACTGTTCGGCGTGCGACATGGAAGATGATAGGACATCCTTCCGTATCCTGTATCAGGCCTTTCGTATCCAAATAAAGGAAAGCTTCGGGCGGAATAAAGCCGTTAAGGCGCACTTTCTCATGGTACATTATGTTGGGGTAGTAAACCCCAAAGATCAGACTGTTAGTGGAAGTCATAGCTCGTGCAATGTGACCCCGAATCAACTTAATAATAAAATTATCTATCCTAATCAGATTTGCCCCGTTGTACAAGGCCTCGTTGGGATAGAATTTCTTGTACTCGGATTCGGGTGGGCGATACAACCGGAGGCAGGCCCGAAGACATTGCCTCTCGAACACCCTCATCTTTTCCATCTGGGAAGGACTCAAGTTGAACCACACTGGGCAACTATATACTATGATTGGCCGGATAAGGGCCATGTAGTGGATCATTTTTACCCTGGTATCAAGTTGGCTGCTGTAAAACAGCCTACTTGCCGCAGCAAAGGCTTTCTTAGCTTTCGTCAGCAGTAGCTGCATGCTTATCACAATACAGATACTGATCCAACCAAATGCCTAGATATCGCACTACATTTTTCACAGCTAACAGCTGTCCCTGCGGGTCAACTAAGCCGAACTTGCACCAGTTTTCTTTCGTGTCCCTTGAAGCCTTGGACAGCGAGGTTCTAAAGAGGATAGTTTCACACTTCTGGTAGTTTATCTTCAACTTCCAATCGTCGCAAAATCGCTGAATTTTGTCGAAGTCACGCTGCAACAAGACATTAATCACTTCCACCTTCGGACCTGATCTGTACGCTATGATATCATCGGCATACGCTATTATGTGCGACATAGAACCTATAAGATCGCTAGTGAATATAGCGAACAAGATCGGCTAGCCAACTGCCCCCTGTTGCAACCCGTTTTTTATGTGAAAGGTCGTGATAGAAGTTACGTTGCCATTTTTCACAACGAACATCCTGCCTGTGATCATATCATAAATCATGTATAGCAATGGTTTGCATATGCCGAACCTGGCCAACTTGAGGAGTAGGCCTTCCAACCAAATCGTGTCGAACGCCTTTTCCATGTCAATCAGGCAGGCACCCGTGCAGTGGTTCTTATTTTTATTCCACTGAATGTCGTAGACCAATTTGAGAAGCAACCTTCTTCATCCGGAAATGCACTTTCAAAGTGGAATCTTGGATGAAGCAAGCCTGTTTTCAACCCTTTTCGTTCCGTTTTCGACATGTTTTCCTCATTTTCTGGTGATCGAATGAATATTTAGAATCACGTTTCTGTGGATAGCTTCATGTTGACAGTGTTTCGCCTATTTAACGACCTTAATTGTATGCCGCGTAGTTTTCATTAGAAAAATCAAATGAAGCCATTTGCAGCTAAAAATGTATTTTCTTTGCAGACTCAAATGTTGTTTGCGACGAAATATTGGCAATAATCGTATCTTCAAATATTTCTGAAAATTCGCTTGACAGCTGTTTAATCACCATTCTTCAAAACATATTTGAGAAGTAACTACTTTGAGCCTTAAGCTCGGACTTCGACCATCAACGAACAGGTTATTATTCATATCGCCTAAAAGTATGCAATGAAAAAATCCATTATTTAGAAAATTGTATTCGAAATGTTTAGATGCAATTGTGCCTAAGCGTGGACAACACAATATCTATATTCGTCTGAGAAAAAGAATATCTATCTGTGGAGATTCTGTTCAAGTAGCACAGAGGATAAATACACAACAAACCCTTAAAGAAGTATCACAATTTCAAGTACCATCCCCATCACATTCCGATAAGGTTCTCAATCTCTTAGCTACATCTGCCCTTAAGTTTTATTGCCAATAAAATACTCAATTTCTCAGGAATCACTTACCACCGCCCGGAACACCCCACATATAAATGCCGGTATCTGTTATAATTGCTCCCCCAAAAGTATGCCATCAGTAGCGATCTCCGATTTGTGACTTGGTTCCCGTGCAGCGTTCGCTTAAGTAGACTCTAAAGCGTCTTCACCCTCACATTTCATTTTTCTCATTTTCACACATATAGATTCTCAATTCATCCACCTCTCCCTCTTACCACACACACACAATCATCGCCATAAGACCCATTTTCGTATCAGACGAGCAAACTAAAAGCCATCAACTAAGGGAAACGGAAATAACTGCTGAAAATCTCTCCATAAAGGGAAACTTTAATGTACTCCAGCTGACGTCACGAGTCCTCGCCATTGCCATTCCATAAATAGACTACCTTGACGAGGGAAAAGAGCGAGATGGGAACAGAGACTGTGACGTGAGTTCAATGTCACACACCGGAACTGCAAAAAGGCCATGAACACACAACCCAACGCGGTTGATATACACACACACACAGCAGCTAACCACCCATCCACCCCCCACCAACATCATTATAAGCCGCCAACAGCACTCAGCTGCGCGGCATGTTGTAACCACCAGCAACCTTGGGCATCATCCTCCGGACGACCTTGAGTGTAAGCGTTCCAAATACTACGGTAAATCCTTCTCAACGGTAATGGCCTTTTAAAAATGTCAAGTTCTAGAGAGAAGGGAGAGCGAGAGCAAAAGAGCGAGCGCAGGCTATAATTGACGCAGGCAATAAATTCGCATCCTTGAGAGTGCATTTATGCACTCGTGAGAGCAAAAACGACTGACGGATGGATGTGGGTGGAGTGCAGATTCATTTCAGCTTAAGGCCACTCGCTCAACGGAAGAGTGACGTGTGACGTGAACGAGGCATGTGCAAGTGCATGTAAGAGAGGACGAGCACTGTGCTCTGGCACTCTGTCACCAAGCGGAGAGTGCAAAAGCTCAGTTCCAAGGTCAGTAGAGCAGTGTGTTAAGTTCATCGGACATAGGGTGACATGAAACTTTCGACTTCACTTTCTACACGAACTTCAGCCCTTTTGGCCATGAACCATGGACGAACTGGGTTACCTCATTCACTCGTCTTGAGTGTCGCGTGTGGAGCACTCTGACGTGCTCGATCCCAATCCGCCACTCCAACCGGAGAAGTGGCAATTTAATCAAACCGAACTAAAACTAGACAGCGATCCAGTCTGGGCTTGCCTTGAGTGCCCCTTGAAGTGATAATCCTTATCAGCTGACGTCTGGAACGCAGTACGACTCGTATAAATACCCGCCCTCCGTGGGCTGAAACTTCAGTCAAAGATTTCCGCAAAACATGGCATTGAAACTCATCGTTGTTTTCCTCGTCTGTGCAGTTCTGATCAACTGCTCCTTGGCCGCGACCCGAATTGTCGGCGGAAAGGATGCGGTCGAGGGACAGTTCCCGCATCAGATTTCGCTCCGCAGGAACAGGCAGCACACCTGTGGTGGATCCATCATTTCGAACAAGTACATCCTCACCGCTGCTCACTGCGTGGTTCAGAGTGGAGTGACTCCGTAAGACACCCCTCCCGCTCAGCTCTTCAGATTGAGTTCATAATCCCCTCTTTCCCCACAGATACCCAGCCAATCAGTTCACAATCTATGCCGGCTCTACCAACCGCCTGTCCGGTGGCGTTGAGGTGGCTGTTTCCAGGATCAAGGTCCACGAGAAATACGGCAACTTCTTGAATGATCTGGCCGTGCTCACGCTTGCCAAGCCACTCTCGTTCACCAACAAGATCAAGCAGATCGCTCTGGAGACCAAGGAAATCCCTCACGATGCCAGGGTTGTGATTTCAGGCTGGGGTCGTCTCTCGACCAACGGCGACATCCCGACACACCTTCAATACAACACCTTGCAGGCAGTCAGCGACAAGCGCTGCTTTGCCTCGTCAAATCTGAACGATGACTCCTTGCTCTGCCTGGCTCACGAGAAGAACAATGGCGCCTGCAATGGTGACTCCGGCGGTCCAGCCATTTACAACGGCAAGTTGGTGGGCGTTGCTGGTTTCGTTGTCATGGGATGCGGCAGCAGGAATCCCGATGGCTACGCCAAGGTCGCCCATCACGTTCAATGGATTAAGAAGAATACTCCATAAACGCGTAACGCTTATGAGCTTTCTGGTGACGCAATGAAACAAAATGTTTAGAAATATAAACAATTTTTGCACACATTTTTGCTTTCTTTATTGACTGAACTCTGATGTGTACTCAATTCGAGTTGAGGGCAGTGTAAAGGACTATCAATCGCAGACGTGTGAACTACAGAGGAGTCTTTCCCTTGGCAGGTCTTCCGTCGACATCCTCGTCAGAAAAGAGACATTCATTCAGGAAACGCTATTATTTCAATGAAATTGGAAAGGGTGTCTTATCTGGGCTTACAGTGGAAGCGTTTTATTCTTTTTCGTATGGCCCTATAGTCTGTAGTGGACCTGCGGCTCCACCAACAAGTTTCACCCGCAAGCACGATTTTTCGCCTGCTCAAACTGCACGAACCATAAATTGGTTGAGGTCCCTCCCCACTTGTGTGTGCCATCTTAAACGTGAACGCCCTCTGCTGTGTCGTCGCTCAGGTTCTGAGTCGAGTATTTTTTGGACTGGAGTTGAGTTATCCATGTTCTCTAAAATGCCGTTGGATCCGTAGATGCCTGGTTAGACTCATGTCGCTGTGCAGCCTGCGTGTCGTCTTCTCCTCCAATCGCCATCAACACAAACACCAACAAGGATCGCACGCCGAACTATTCTCTCGAGAGACAAAGAACTTCTTCATCCATTGCTACTATCCATGACTCTACGCCGTAGAGCAGGGAAGGGGTCTGTTACTCAATTGCTTCTTGAGTCCAGAAAACATCGATTGGCAAGAGTTATTCTGTATTTGATCTCGGTACAGGTGTAGTTAGTGCCGTTTACCGATGAGCCGAGGTAGATCAAGTCTCACTACATGTAGCCCATTATTGTCCATTGTGACTTCCTGGCGCCGTGGCGTAGTGGGTAGGTGCGTTCACTCGAGGTCTCAGGTTCGAATCTCGAAAAAACACCTAACATTTTTTCACGGCTCCACCTCTTTTGAGTCACTGTCTAGAAATAGCTTCTCAATCTCGCCGTTCGGAGTCGGCATTAAACTGTAGGCCTCTTCCACTCGTGGAAGAACAATAGCACACACAACACGAGTGGTTGCTGAGAAGTTACGCCCAGGTCCACCTCGGACTGTAGCGCCGCCATTATTATTATTATTAATATGACTTGCTGGCGAAGTCATCGATGTTGTCTTCGAAACAGGATTTACTTCGATTTGCCCTTGTTTATCCGCAGTCTGTTTCAATGGTACTTGACGGCTCAATATATTCAGTGGCACCCGCTTACGCCAGTTGTACTGACTTTTGGATCGTCCCTCTAGTGTTGGTGAGGTTTGCACGATCCATTCTAGTATTACAGTAGACAGTCGATATAGTAAACATCGATATAGTGAACAATCCAATATAGTGAACACACAACATTTTATACGGGCTATTCTAAATAGTGAACAAAAAAAAATCTCGTTATAGTGAACCTATGGTTTTTTTCGTGGACGCATTGTTTCCTCGACAATAACGTGCCGAACCCCAGATGCGGTAATTTTGTTTTTTAACGTAGCCGCCGAGATGAAAATGCGCCTCGTCAGAAAAGATGATTTTCCACCCAAAATCGTTGCCCAATTCAAGGCCCAAACTGCGAAGCGATAACGAAGCGGATGGTCGCGCGCCTTCAATTACTGAGTCAACTGGACTTTGTAACCAAATTATCCGAGATCATTGTGCAGAATTCTCTTCAGGCTAGCAATCAGCTGTTGAGCTGTTGAGATCGATGGCAAGCTGATGTTCGTGAGTCGTACGACTACGACGCGGACCAAAAATTTTGTCCATGTCCACTATCATACCAGTCTCAGGAACTTTTTGCACAAACTTGCGTACAGCAGATGCGGTGGGTGCTACATTTCAAAAAAAAAACTTCTTTAAAAAAAAACGCTCTGTTTGGGCTACATAACACTCACTTTGGAAATTTTCAATATTTCCCACCATTGTTCGAACGTAAAGCGACTCATTTCGTTCCACGGAGGTATGATACTGACTTTCTGTCAAGATTTCGAGTGGAAAACAGCTGCCAGTGTCAAAATAACCTATGATTTAAAAAGAAACCACTAGATGGCCCACCCTGTACTCACTTAAATGATTCAAACTTACGGCCAGTAGCTTAAACAAGACCACGTAGTACTTACTCGTACTTACTTAGCAGGCCTACGACTCATGGACAGGCTGAGCCTGAGCTATCGCTGCCTTCCATCGTTGACGGTCCTGGGAACGCTGCTTCCAGTCATCAAGACCAAGCTGTCTTACGTCCGTCATGAATTGGTCTTTGTACCGGAGGTTCGGTCTTCCTCTCCTTCGCGAACCAGGAGGCTCGAATTCGAAGACCCTCTTAGCTGTAGCGTGCTTGGAGTTGTCCATGCACTGGAATGTCCATGTTCATGTCCAAATTGCTGAAATAGCAGAACTTATGGACATGGTAACATCCTTAACTCGCTACCACAACAGGCGATACTTAGTCATACTGACTACCTTATCCCAAAGCTAAATTTCAATAAAAACTATAGGGCATACTTTTCAACTAGAACTGAGTGGAAAAGCGATAGAGTCATCCAAACCCATGACATAGCCATCTTCACAGGCGGGTCGAAGATGGACTCTGGTGTGGGCGCTGGAATCTTCTCCGAAGCCCTCAAGATATCAAAGTCACTAAGGCTACCAAGCTTTGCAAGCATTTTCCAGGCAGAAGTGCTAGCAATATATGATGCGTGTCTTGAAATTAAAAACAAAACAGAACCAGCACAGCGGATAGCAATCTTTTCAGATAGTCAAGCTGCTATCAAGGCTCTAACATCCATAACCACAACGTCAAAATTAGTTGATTGCTGCTGCAAGGAACTATCCATTATAGGTGAACGGAGCCCGGTCTCTTTGATCTGGGTTCCCGGACACACGGGTATAATAAGAAACGAAGCAGCAGACGAGCTAGCAAGACAAGGATCCAAACTCGATAGTCTCGTTGTGGAACAAATCCAGGCTCTACTAGGCTTCGTAAAAAACAACATCTACAATCACTTCCTCAAGATCCCCAACGAAAGATGGACCAAGCTGGAAACATGTGTCCTATCCAGAAGCTTCTGGCCCAACTACAACCAAAACAGAACAAAAGACCTGCTCAACAACAGTAGAAGAAATGTATCCAGAATCACAGCGGTCTGCACTGGACACTGGGCTGTTGGCAGGCATGCTGAAAGACTGGGCATACCATTTAACTCGCACTGCCGCAGCTGCCGGGTGGAAACTGAGCCAGAAACCCCCGAGCACTTTCTGTGCAAATGTCCGGCTCTAGCTAGAGTCAGACAACGCACTCTGGGCAAAGCCTTCTTCAACACCCCTAATAATATCTCAGAAGCAAACCTTCATAGTCTGCTAGCCTTCATAAATTCCACGAAGTGCTTTCAAAATTAGGCTAATCTGAGTGAATACACACTCCTTTTCACTCCCATCTCACAAATTAGGTATCCCATAGGATGTGGTATCAAAACGGCGCTTTCATGGCGCTAATTGGGTGCGAAAACAGGATCTGTATGTCCACCGGCACTTTTACCTACCTACCCTGTCCATGCGCTCGATATGGCCGAGCCAGTGCAGTCAACGGATTTTTGCCTTCCGAACTACATACACATGTTTTGTGGAGTTCACGTTTTCCCCGAGGTAGACAAACTCCTCCTACCTCAAAACTGTGGCTGTCGATTGTAATATTTTGCCCTAGGTGGTGTGCGGCGGATTGTTTCCTGATCGACGGCGTATATTTTGTCTTATCCTCATTGACCTTAAGATCAGCTCGTTTCGCCTGTTCTTCGCCGTGAAAGCTTCTACCACGGCGCAACGATATCGATGTCATCTGCGTATCCCAACAGTTGGACTGACTTGTAGAAGATAGTGCCTTCCGTGTTTACAGCAGCCCGCCGCACTATCTTCTCCAGTACCAAATTGAAGAAATCGTACGACAGCGCAAATCCGGTGCAGGTTTCAAACTGATCGGAGGTCCTCGAGCCGAACATCACGGTGCATCGCGTATGTGCTAGCGTGGTGCGACACAACCAGATCACTTTTCCCGGGATCCCGAATTCGGCCATCGCTTCGAATAGTTCCTTGCGATGAATGCTGTCGTATGCGGCTTTTACAGCCATCGGTTATGCTGACGATATAACCATAATTATAAGAGGTAAACATGAAGATACTATAGGAAGCCTTATGCAAAGAGCCCTAGAAATAACTTGGAACTGGTGCGATGAAGAGGGACTCTCCATCAATCCCAGCAAAACAAACATAATTCGCTTCACAAAGAGAAGGACTAACAAACTTTAAACCCTAAAAATCAAAGAGACCTGCATTTCATTAAAGGAGGAGGTAAAGTTTCTGGGCATAACACTGGATCAAAAACTCACATGGAATGCACACATAAACAAAACATACTCTAAGGCTATTAAAGCTCTCTGGTCCTTAAAACAACTCGTAGGCAAAACATGGGGACTAAACCCAAAAATGAGCCTGTGGATCTACAATCAAATGATTAAACCAACCATACTCTATGGCGCTGCCGTATGGTGGAAAAAATGTGAACAAAAAAGTGCCATTAACAAACTTAATAAAGTTCAAAGACTAGCGTGCATTTGCACTATCGGTGCAATGAGAACGACTCCAACTGCAGGAATGGAAGCTTTATTAAACATTCCCCCATTACACACTGCTATAAAGGCTGAAGCTGCAAAACAAGCCTTAACAGTACAAAGAAACTATAAATACAAAGAAGGAGACCTTGTGGGGCATCTAGAGATTCTCAGGAAAGTAGACAATATCTGGGAGTTGACACGAGTGAGTGATCTGATGCTCCCAAAGTTGAATTTCAAAATACACTACAAAGTGCTCATACCAAGCAGAGAAGAATGGAACAACAACCCCCCGTGGATGAATGATGGAGCCCAAAAATGGTATACAGATGGGTCGAAATCGGAAAACAAGGTAGGGGCTGGAGTGATAGGACCAAGATGCAGCCTACACATTCCTCTCTGTAATGAGTCAACAATATTTCAAGCCGAGCTGTTCGCAATAAATGAAGCAGCACACCGCATTAACGACAGAAAACCCACAAATACCAAAATATACATATTCTCAGACAGTCAAGCGGTTCTTAAAGCGCTAAAGGGCTACACATTCAACTCTAAGGCTGTCTGGGAATGCCACAATATACTAAACAAAGTGGCAGGTAACAACAGGTTAAAATTGATCTGGGTGCCAGGCCATGAAAACCATGAAGGGAACGAAAAGGCTGACATACAAGCCAAGAAAGGTGCTCAGGTACCTTTTACAGGGCCTTCACCCCTTTATGGATTCAATAACACGGACACAAACGTACACATAAACAAATGGGTTATAAAACAAAAGAATCAGTTCTGGAACAACCAAGAGGGTATTAAACACTCAAGAACGTTCATGGAACAAAATCACAATCCCAAAAGAGCCAAAGAAGCTCTAGAACTTAACAAAGCAGACCTTAAAGTTCTATGTGAAGCACTAACAGGACATGGGGCATGCAACTACCACCTTCACAAATTGGGTCTTAGCAGCACAGAAATCTGTAGGCGATGTGGACAGGCCAAAGAAACTATGGAACACATACTGACCGTCTGCCCAAGTCTTGCCCGAGAAAGATTTAAAATGACACACCAAACAAATGTAACAGGGAAAGACTTTCAAGAAATCCCATCTAGAGAAGTTGTAAAATTCTTAAAGGCAGCACTAAAATCCTAGATCAAAGGAAGGGGGTACAATAGATCTTTATGGTCGCAGTACTAGTGTTACATACTTGACACACCCCGTGTTCTTCAATTCAATTCAATTCAATGCGGCTTTAAAATCGATAAAAAAAATGGTGCGTTTCGCCTGTTCTTTAATCGCTGCGACAGCTTCCACTACGGCACGTTGGGAACGCACGACGATGTCGATATTATCTGCGTATCCCAACAGTTGGACTGGCTTGTAGAAGATAGTGCCTTCCGTGCTTACAGCAGCCCGCCGCTCTGTTTTCAACAGTACCAAATTGAAGAAATCACACGACAGCGCATCTCCTTGCCGAAATCCAGTGCAGGTTTCAAACGACTCGGATGTCCTCGAGCCGAACTGCATGGTGCATCGCGTACAAGACCATGTAGAGTTTTCCTATTTTCCAATCGCTTGTTACTGCCCAGAGGCATTGAGTATATCCTTTTCAACAAGGACGCTCACCGGAGCTTAGTCGGACACTTGTTATTCAATTTAACAGAGGACTCATCATTCATTTTCTGAAGGGTCGCTTAAAACCACAGCACACACCTCAATTTCTCAAGCACCTGATTTCCATAAATTATTTCAAAGAAGCATGTTCATCGAAAGTTTATTCCAAAAGATTAGATACGTCAAATCGCCAAATTGTAACCCGTTCCTTGGGAGAGAAAATAGCAAACTCAATGTTGAATATTAAATGATCCCCTCTACATGAGCAGACTTAAACGAGTTCTTCGCCGGCACCTAGCCACCTAGTAGCCCAGCCCGACGTGTCTATATCGAACCAGCGCTTACATCACACCAGTGAACCATCGCTCGTTAATGCGTCTAAATTCAAGCGAATTAACCACAAGATTTCTTTGAAAGTCTGACCATAATCATGCCTTTTATTGCCAAACTGAGTAAAGCAGGCGAGAGAGAAAAACACAAAACAATCCAAAGTTTATGGGCATCGTGAGTAAGACGAGTACCGCTGCCAGATTGAATATCTCGGCTGAATTCTGTTGACGTTTGACGTGCCGCACGAAAAAAGTAATGCACCAGTACAGGTTTCATGTCGCGAAGGTAACACAATTCGTCTTAAGCTCCCAACACAAAAACATCTTTCACTGGCTGAAAAGATACAACGTATTGTGCTCCCTGCCATTCACCGTCACAGCAGTGCAAGTTTTTGTGCACCGTCCAGCCATTCACTGGAAAGCTTCGATGACGTGATGCACACACAAGGGGAAAATAAAAGTTCAAACATATCTGCAATTGCGCCCTAGATGCATCCAACCACTAGCATCCACAGTAGAGCCCGTAGAAAATGGCGCCCTCGAAACTTTACCCACGAGAGAATCCCCTGAAGTGGAACGTTATCTGGCGGAAAGATACCACAATTTTAGACGAGATAAGATACCCCAAAGCCTATTGATATCTCGAACAAAATTTGGATTGTATCTGAAAGAGACACCAACACAGTCAGCCAGGCGCGAACACAATCACCGCACCCACCACCACAACCATGGCCATTGTGTGTGACAACAATGTACGCTCCATCCCGCATTCGCAACTACTCGTTTATTTCACTGCAGCGCCATGGGCACACCACAGCGATGAACGCTTCTCCATTCAGTTCAAATCGAATTCTTGAGGTGTTCAACTCAGCTCGGCTCCGTTGACGCGAGCGCGGAACTTTTGCTCAAGCAGTGAGACACCCAATTGTGCAGTTCAAAGTTTTGTGTGAATTATTTTTCGAGTGTGTTGTGTCGCTTATCTCTGTGCAACCGATTAACTCATCGGCCAGTCAGTGTGCCTGGCAATCAATCTGGAGTAGACCGCGATTCCTTGAAAAGATCGTGACTTATAGATACACACACGTAGAGTCGTCTCGAGTCAGTGCAAAAGGGTGCAAGAAACCCCTCGAAAGAAAAAACGCAGTAGTTCCCACAGGGCAGGTGAGGCCCCGTGCGAATCTCCCCGCACCCACCACCAACACGGACTACATCCAAAGGCGGAAGCTTTCGGCCACCAAAATGCGTTCTACAGAGTTTCACCGGAAAGGTATGAGAACATCGAAACCCAAGCATTCCCCAAGCAGTACAAAAGTCTGAATAATTTATCCATCGTGTTTGACTAAGTGAAAAATTGTATCTGAAAGTGTTTGCCTGTATCTGCGGGGTTTATTTGGTATTCGCGTCCGTATTTGGGGGGTTCTAGCATACATTCCACAACCACATTGCTGTGACCATGACTTATGTACGTCCCCATAATGAGCTAATCAGTGTTTTGATTCGACTAGATACATGTATCTGAGCGTATGTTTGTCTCCCCTCCGATGCGGTTTACATAACAATCTGTTGTGAGGCCCGACTGGTGATTTGTGGCACACGACTAACTGGAGTTTGGTTGTCGTCTATTTGACTGATTTCAAAAGGTGTACCGTTTTTATAGCTTCGGATGGGCAGTTCGGTGCATTCGAATGTGGGGCAGCGACTGCGGCTTCTTTTGTCCTCTGCACTCGCACGCTGCTGTTGTTTGCGTTTCCGTCATTCTGGGCGCAGGTGGCGAGCGAAGAACTGCCAACCATCTCCAGATACGACATACCTATAAATAGATGCTTGTCTGAGGTCAAGATGTATCTGTGAGAATCAAACGATGTTTTCTTTTGTTCTCATCATTTAGCAGCTAGCTACTACCTATCGCACACTCTCCTCTCGTGTCGTCTTGTGGGGTTTTCAATTTGCCTCTGCCATTCAGTGTGGTGGTGGTTGGTAGGTGCATTCTTCAGATAAGCCACTGTGTGGCGCAGAGTGTCGTTTACCTTTTAAGTGCCTCTGAAGGCGCTGAGTGGATACAGAATACCCAGAGGTGGGTGAACGAATTATTATTGTGCTTTAGAGACATTGTAGGGTTTCTGTGGGACAGGAAATGGTACTCGATTCTCTGTGATAATCTTCAGGGGATATCAATGCAAATGCCACATACCACGATGTTGGTGGCATGTCGATGGGGGCTTCTAAATGGCATATCATCGGCTCAATGGGTTCTGCCTGCGAACAACGGCTTGCATTGAGGATTGAAATCATCCACAATTTATGGGTCTCCCCACCTACACGAAGTCGATGTCAAAAAGGGGTTTTTGTTAACGACAACGACTTGACTGGGTTCGGCAAATGGCAGCAGAGGTTGCACCTTCTTGTCCTTGGGCTTCTATGTTCTTTTGTCTCTGGAAGAAAAGTCTTACATCAAGTGAAGCCGCAGGCGAAAACATACTTGATGCTTAAGGCCTTTTGCGAAAAATGTTAAGAAATCCACTTGCAAGTCGTTCATTCAAAAGATGGGGTGAAGGAGACCTTGATCTTAACAGCGTGGTGGTCGTGGCTGAGAACAGTCTTTGACACGTCAATTCATCCTTTTCCTGTATTCATACTTTTCAAAGTATGCTTTCACGCTCCTCTTATGTTTTCTTGCCTTATCGTTGACAGCAGCTGCACTTAAGTTGTACTTTGACAGCCGTCAAATAGGGTTTAATGGAAACGTATAAAGATGGCTTAGAGCAAATGCCTCTTATCTTTAGCCTACTTCGATTACAACTTAAATGTAGTCTCAGTTAACTCGTTTGTTTACTTTTGAGATAATAATTATTTGATTTCTGGAAACTTTGTTATATTCTAAGAAGCTTGCTGATAAATAGATTTCACGTCAAATAGGAAAAGAGAAACTCAGTTGTAAAGAGTAAGGCTAAGAAACTACTTTTTAAATCTGACTGTTGTCACAGTTCGTTAATTCCCAACTCTCGATATAGGCAACAATGAGCATTAATAAGCAAGTGTGCAGTGTGGGCCAAATACCAGTTCTTTGTAAAAATGCAATAAAATTAACAAAATTAAATTGTTTACATGTACTAAGGCTTTATTATATAATATATAATAAAGTAAGAAAAATAGTCCCATTAATTATGAAATGCAACATCGTTCAAGTGGCTGTCTGCGTCACCCCAATTTTCCAAGACCTTTTTCATGGTTTCGGACTCTAGCTCACGTATTGCTTGGATGATATTGGCCTTGAGTACTTGAATCGTTTCCGGATTGTTGGCATAACATCGGTCCTTTACGGCTCCCCACAAAAAAGTCCAAAGAGGTTAATTCGGAGCTCCGAAGCGGCCAATTGACATCGCCAATACGGCTGATAACACGATTTGGGAATTTGGTGCGCAAAAGATCGATTGTGTGGCATAGTACGTCATCTTGCATGAACCAAAGGCCGTCCAAATCCATGTCTTCAATTTCAGTGAAAAAATATCGGTTAACATGGCCCACCGTTGATCAAAACGTTGTTCCCAGCCTCATTTTCGAAGAAAAATGGTCCAATGGTGCCACCACTCCACAATCCACACCAAACTGTCACTCTCTGTGGATGCATTGGCTCCTCGACAATAACATGCAAGATTTCCGAACCCCAGATGCGGTAATTTTGTAACGTAGGTCCTGATGAAAATGCGCCTCGTCAGAAAAGCTGATTTTTCGCCCAAAATCGTTGTCCAATTCAAGCTGCGCTGCTCTAAGGCCCAAACTGCGAAGCGATAACGGAGCGGCTGGTCGCGCGCCTTCAATTGCTGAGTCAACTGGACCTTATAAGCGAATAATCCGAGATCTTTGTGCAGAATTCTCCTGAGGCTAGTGCAGTGCGTGAAATGTTGAGCTGTTGAGGTCAATGGCGAGTTGATGTTCATGAATTGTGTCTCACACTCTCGGCCACAGCAGCCACATTTTCATCTGCGCGCACCGTACGACGACGGGGACCATGAAAGTTGTCCACTAGTATATCAGTCTCACGAACTTTTTGCACAAACTTGCGTACAGCAGTCGCGGTGGGTGCTTCCTTTCGGCCAAAACTTCTTTTCAAAAAACGCACTGTTTGGGCTACACAGCACTCACGGTTCACTGGTGATCTGATGGCATATCTCACCGAAAAGTGGAACCAATCTTTGCACAGTGCAGGAGAAAGCAAGATCGTTGCGCTTGATATTTCTAAGACATTTGACAGAGTCTGGCCTCAGGCTCTCTTGCCGAAAATGCGTGCTTATGGTATCGATGAATCTCTTCTTCTATGGATTAGAAATAACCTTTCGAACCGTTCAATTCAAGTTGTTTTGAATGGTTTCAAGTCCGATTCTCACCAAATTAATGCTGGTGTTCCCCAGGGCTCAGTTTTGTCTCCGACACTCTTATTCATTTTTATAAATTATCTCTTGTCTGCTATTCCAAATCCAATTCACTCCTTCGCTGATGACAGTACACTCAGCTTTTCATATATTCGTTCCAAACCTCACGTCCCTGCTCTTCGGCTGTAGAATTGAAGCGGCAGCGTATGTTAAGCACATTAAATTCCGACCTTGACAGCATATTTAACTGGCGTAAAAAAAAAGAGTGGAATTTAATGCTCCCAAAACTCAATGCTGTCTACTGTCACTTAAGCGATCTCAAAATAATCAGTCATTATCCCTGAATGGCACTTGCATCGAAGAAACCGAAAAACTTTCCATTCTCGGTATTTGTATCAACTCAACACTTAGTTGGAATGATCACATATTCGAGGTCGCCAAAAATGCTGCGAAATGTCTAGGTTTCCTAAAGCGATGCAAGAAATACTTCACCCCCTTTGATTTGGCTTCAATTTATAAGGCCTTCATTCGCCCCAAGCTTGTGTATAACGCTCATACCTGTTCTGGTGCTCCCAAGACCTCTCTGCATCTAGGTAGGTAGGTAAGTATGTGGGTAGACGGGCACAAGCCACGTCTCACTTAGGTCGTTAGGGACCCATTGTGATGCCCAGTTGGGGAGTAGTGTCCCCTTTTAACCCTTGTCGCACTCATGGTCTTTCGTTGTGCCGGACTCATCCCGATTTCCTTATGAACCTGTAAAGAGATCTAAGAGGTTTATTTGAAATTTCTTTTAGGTCTTGGAAGAAGAATTCTCCCAGTGTTCTATGACGCAACTGACAAAGACTAGGGCAGTGACAGAGGTAGTGTCCACTCGTTCCTCCTCATCACCGCAGCCTCTACAAATGTTGTCGTTGGAGAATCCCATTTTCATGGCATGGTTTCTAAGATAGGGCCAGTGAGAGCTCCAATCACCATCGTTAGCAACTCTTTGTCGCACTGAAGGATCTTGTCGGTTTTTGCTTGATCGTATCTGGGCCATAATGCTTTAGTAGTCACACATGTAGACAGATCGCGCCATCTACTGTTCGCCATTTCAATGATCATTGTATCCACCTTATTCCTCAGCTCTGAGAGTGGTGGTTTAATACCACGAATTGCTTGTGACGCGTCGGTCACTGACCCTGTTCTGGCAAGTTCATCAGCTATCTCATTGCCGGCTATGTCCCTATGTCCTGTGACCCAGCACAGATTGATCGAGTGCTGTTAGTCAAGAGCCTTTAGATCTTCGCGACAGCTTGTGACTAGCTTGGACTTGACTTCTATTGCGGATATAGCTTTCATAGCCGCCTGACTGTCAATGAAAATGGTAATATCAGCTGGTGGTATCGCCATCATTAATATCGTTTTGGCCGCTTCTTTGACCGCCAGGACCACCACTTGAACCACACTGCCATAATCAGGGAGTCTGATTGAGCAGTGCAAGTTTAGCTCGTTGGAGAAAATGCCCGCACCTGTGCCTGCTTCCATCTTTGACCCGTCGGTATATACCTTTATTGTCGAGTTGTTGATGGGCTCATTGGACGTCCACTCCTCTCTGGTGGGGTATTGGCATTTGAAGGGTCTCTCGAAGTCGAGCTATGGGAGCCTATACTCGCTCTCGACTTCTGATACTGCAAGTTTGTTAAGAATACTTGCATGTCCAGTGGTACCTGAGCGTCAGTTGCAAGATTGACTGATTTTCAGAGCACTTTTAGCGGCGATTGCCTGCATGTGAAGGTCAAGCGGTAGCATGTGTAGGTTCGTTTCCAGTCCAGCTGTTGGGGTGGAGCTGATTGCTCCAGTAACTCCCATACACGCAAGTCTCTGTATTTTCGTCAATCAGACTACGCTGCCATACGTAAGGATGGATCTGACAATACCGGTATACATCCATTGGATGGTCTTGGGGTTTGGTCCCCATTTTTTACCGACTCTCTTGATAGAATACAACAGCGAGTGGTAAAACTCATAGGAAACAACAATATTTCGAAGTCGATCGATTCGCTCGAACATCGACGTAATGTCTCCTCCTTATCACTGTTTTATCGCTATTTCCACCAACGATGCTCAAGCGCGCTCTAAACATGAGTACAACGCCTATATGAAGTGCTCTTCAGATCCCTCTGAAATTGCTGGATAAGACACAAATCATTTGAAAGTCTTATTCCTCTCCCGAATATTCTTGCAAACATTTACGTAACCTTTAAAAATGCTGACCAGTTCAAGGATTCACTTGCAACACCCAACTCGTTGAGATGTCTCCTAGTTACACATAAGCCTGCTTTCGGATGCATCTAAACGTTTCGGTGCTGTCATCCATCAGTAAATAATCACTCTTCCTGATTCCACGTCGTGGGCTCCAACAATGACTCACGTAAATCGGCCAAACCCATTTCCTCCATCGATTTTTCATAAAAACAAAACAGGAAAATGGAAAACAAAATCGTAAAATATTTACATTCACTCCAAATGTCTTGCAGTCCCCTCCAGCCTGCAATCTCCAGCATGCAATCATCTACAAGGACTTGGCACACATTCTCCACACACTCAAGCCTGCTGCCTGCTTATGCAGTCGTTGCACTGCGATTCGCAATAAATTTCACATGCGCCAGAGTCCTGCTCCACATTCGTTGCCACGTGCATGTGTGTGTGCCTGTCATATGAATCATTATGCTCATCACGTTGCTGACTAGCTAATGTCAGTCACTACCCCCCCTGGTAATGGGAAATTGCATCTCCAGCCTCGTGCAGCCGGCATTTTATGCGGCGCATCTGGTAGTGCAGCATGAGTTCAATTCGCTTTAATTGATGCTTTCCATTTCACTTTGCATGCACATACCGATGACATCAAGTAGTTCGTTCCGAATTGCTAACTGTGCCGAGCAAATGCAGTCGCAGACATGGATCATGCAATTTCTGCTACTTGCTGCTGCTTATTGTGAACAGAATCTGAATAATTAATTGCATGGAAGGCAGTTACGTCGTCGGAGAATTAATTTTGTTTAGGAATTTGCGGCTTTATTTCAAAATCAGGCTGATTTCTGATTGAATGTTGACGTTTGAACCGTCAGCTTGAGTGTTCCAGATTCCAAGCTCAACAGTTCAAAGTGACAGGTGATAATTTATGAGAAAGCTGCACACTGATCAGCTCGTCAAACAGTTCTCCAATCGTCAACCGAACCCAGTTTTGTAAAGCGGGTTATCTCGGAAGTCGCATCAGTATTTGTGCTGTCATCAATGTCATCCAACGCGATCACGACTTTCAACGTTTTCTATCATAAAAATGAATCGATGGCTTATCTTTATGTGCCCACCATTCACATCTGAGTTAACGACGTCAGCGATTAGTGTCAAACAATTTGTCATCTGTCAGCCAATCACCGGAAGTTTCTTTCTCGAATTTCTCCTGAGGAACATGGAGACATAAAGAAGCAGCCCAACAATTCGCTGCAGTCCTGGTGGACCTGGGCCTAGCTTCTCAGCCACAATTCGCTGCCGATGCGTTTTCTTAAATCCGCGAGGATTGTGGAAAACCGCCAACGCGACACGTTCCATTGTTCAACATTCAATTTGTCGGTGTTTACACACACCCCGTCCAAATTGGATTTAGACACGTTATTCCGTCGCATCAGTGTCAATCAACAATAGAATTCAGGTCAACCGGATTGACATGGCAAGTGTTGAAAATCACTAAAAGGCTGCCCACTCCCAGGGGATTATGACATCTCCCTCAATCCAACAACAGACACAATCCGACGTTGACATGATTTGTGGACAAAATGGAACCAAAAGAAGACACGCACAAAGCCACCGCTTCTTTTCTGACTTGACTAAACGAGTGTCATCAACAGTGACACTGATTCCAGTGAAAAAAAATATAAAATTTGATTGTGCCACGGGAATTATGTCCATCTGCCCACGCCCCACTCGAAACGTTTCCGCTCTCGATGTCTCGTTTATCAACAAATGCATTCGATGTCGTCTGACTTCGGCCGAATGTTTATAAGTGTCTATGCCCTGCCGCCCGACGCGAGGAATCGAAAGTGGAGAACCATACTGTCGCGACCACATTGATCTGCAAAAAAAAAATGGCTGAACTAAGCACAAGCATCAGCTTTCAACATAAACGGATCGAATGTCATCTGGGGAAGTGTTCGCGGATATCAGGGATCGAGATACCAGACCCGTGGCGATGCCGATCGTTGCTCGAAATAAACTGTAAGCTGATTGATTTCGTTTCGGTTTCGGCTTTCGCTGAATTTATCGGAATCGAATTGAAAATTGTGCGGTTAGCTGCAGTGCACTGCAGTTCCAGCGAAACCGCAGCGACATAGCTCCGAGGGGAATAGCGAAACCGAGAGATCCATTTGGTCCTATTTCTCTTCTTGCTTAGTCGGTGCAGAGTTTCTATTTTCAGATTGAAATAGAATTTCATGCCCCGAGGGAAATAGATTGGTTAACGACTCACTCATTCGGTGGATGCGATGAAGTTTAAATTGAATCTAATTGAAATTAAGTCACTGGGCGATGGACACAAGTGTAAACAATGTCACCGTGCTGGCTAACGGAATTTTATTTTTTTTTGGAGGCGTACTCATTCGATTCGAAATGATGGGAGGTTGCGTGTTTACGTGATCAATGTCGGGTTTGTTGACATGTGATGAACGTAGTTTTGCTCATTCGTTGTGAGAGCTGAATGACAGGAGAGGCGTACTTCAAAGTGTGACCAGGTTCTTAGTCATCCACTCGAAATGATTCGCTTTAACCGCGATGACTTAATAATTGCTGCTTAATCAAACACAGTTTTTGCGACGTTATGTATCATCACGATATGCACTGGCTTTTGACGATTGATGTAGTCATCATGTCTACTTCTATTCGGGACTTTGAACTCTGCGTTCTTACATCTGGAAAGCGCGTAAAGTCGGCGATCATTATCATAAAAGTGTGTACAACAAGCGCTTGTTTTGAAGCAATTAAGAAACGTCCGTGCCTTTAAAGTTTGTAGCTTTGTGTAAACGTCGTTTTGGTTAAGAAAGCGGGGTTTTCATTCTCCAAAGAATGACTCAATTTCCGGTCTTGGCCTTATTGCATGGAAATTTATTCAAAATTTTAGCAAGAGGCTAATTAATTTTTTAGCGACTATTACCTGAATAGCTATGGAATGACAAATAACCTTACCGCTTAAACCACTTAAAATAATTCTCAACCAGTCGCTCGGAAATGGAGAGTCTCTGAATGAATGGGACTATTCTTTTATTACATCAATTTATAAAAGCGGTGTAAGACAAAAAGTTGAAAAATATCGGCCTATATCAAAGCTTCGAATCAAATTGTTTGAATTGTAAAGGATAAGCTTCTTTTCGCGGTTGAAGAAATTGTTTCCTTAAAAGTGACTTAATTCAAGGCAACTTGAGTATGTACAACTTAACATTATTTCCTAATTATTCATCTGACAGCTTGAAGAATCTCTTACAAATTGAGGTACAGGGTGCGCCAAAATTTATTGAATAACTTTGACATTTATCAACCGAGCAGCAATGAAGTTGCCGCCTGTCTCTTAACGAGATGGCTGTGCATTTTAATATTCACCTCATGTGGGTGCCGGGACATAGTGACATTCCAGTGAATTGTGAAGTCGATGATCTCACCAGGAGCGGTACGATCTCCACAAACCTTCCTAGTGGAGAAACTCCACCCATGCTATTCGTTGCAGCTAAACTTCTTTTAAAAATACCAACCTAAGATGGTCAGATGGCACTACATGTCTCATCACAAAACAAATTTGGCATAAACTTGATTTAAAACATTCACTCTATCTTATAAGAATGAACGAGTCGTCTCTAAGGACTCTCATCGGCGTTATCACAGGACACTGTGCCATTGGCACACATGCCTTAAGAATGGGACGCGGAACAGCGGGAGATCGTTGACATGCCGTTTACCAACTCTTGGGCGTTGACAAACGGCATGTAGACGATCTGCAATGAAGTGGTTGAAAAGTATTACCGTGAACCCACATGTATCGTATCGTTACCGCCCTCAGCATTTTGGTGTCAGTGGAACCATCTTGTGGCGCACTTCGAAGAATGATTTACATTTGTTTCCGTAAAAAGTGCAATTAACTCAAAATATATTGCCGACCATCCACGTCGCTTGGAATACGGCTAAACAGTCGCATACCGACATACAGCGCATCTAGACTGTAGCGCCACCCACGAAGAGTCTTCGACTCCGCGTCAGTGGGACAACGCAATACAGGACGCCCGCGACACCGATGGTGCACACAAAGAATCTCAGCCAACTTTACGTGCTTAATTGCCAACGTGCGCAGTTGGCTAAAGATTCTACCATCTAGATAAGCTAGTTGGTTGAGGCCCATAAGTTTAAGGCCTTAACAGCCTTGCGAAATAATACCTGACGGAAGTCGCGCGGAGAATTGTTGATGAGTGCAGAGATGTCGTTTTGCAGATATCTAGGTTCACGCGAAGTATGTATTCTTTAAAAGATTCCATATCCAAAAGAAATGCTGATTTCGTTTGAATGACGCAACAGTCCGAGGTGGACATGTGTATCGAGAAGATCTACAACTTTGTGCTGACTCCGAACGATGAAGTTTGAGAAGCTTTGCTTCAGTCGCATATCGACATAAAAGATGACACACCCTGTACTCTACACTGATTTCACGGAACCGTTTGAATGGGTACATCAAAGCTCTAATCGTCGAGTTTTCACTCTTCAAAGTTAGAGTAGTTTCCCAATTATTTCAGAAACGGCAATTGGACAATTTTACATCTCCAGTAATAAAAGTAACAACTGTCGTTCCACAGGGTAGTCACCTTGGGCCGTTGTCTTTTTTTAACGATGTTCATGAAATATTCAATTTATGCGAAGTTTTAACATTCGCGGGTGACTTAAAATTATTTTCACTTATAAATGGTGTAACTGACTTCATTGGGTCTCAGTCGGATAGTTACAATTTATCGGAATCGTGTAAACATAACGCAATATAACTAAAAATTCGTACCGATTGTTTCTAGTATTTGCGAAATTTCCAATTTTAAACGGCAATATGCTGCCGTTTATCACGATTCGTTGATTGGTTCAGAAACTTCAGGGAAAAACCCAACAATTGGCAAGGAGAATGAAAACACTTGACGGAAAGTGTGACTCACAAACCAGAAAAACTAAACTTCCCATGCGCATCTATCACAATCTGTTGAGGTCTGAATCATGTGAATTTTATCATCAATAGAAGTCCTTATCAACACAAGTGACCAAACTGACATGCATTTTTGGATCTAGGTTCTAGTTGCAAGCTGCTAAAGTGACATTTAGTACAAGTAAGGCCTATTGCATAATCCCTTTTGGATGCTTTCTTCTTCTTCTTCTTCTTAGGGCGCTACAGTCCGAGGTGGACCTGGGCCTCACTCAACATGCCTCTCCAGCCTACACGATCTTTCGTCAGATGTCTCCAGTTTCGCCGAAGTCCCCTTCGACTTGCATCACCACCTTGTACGTGGACGTCGTCTGTTGCGTTGTCCCACAGGCTCAGAGTCGAAGACTCTTCGGGCCGGAGCTAAATTGTCCATACGCTCTACATGGCCTAGCCATCTTAGGCGTTCGATCCGTAGACGCCTGGCTAGACTCATGTCGCTGTACAGCCCATACAGTTCGTGGTGGAATCTTCTCCTCCAAATGCCATCAACGCAAACAGGACCAAAGATCGCGCGCAGAACTTTTCTCTCGAAAAGACCAAGAGACTGTTCATCCGCTTGGGATATTGTCCATGCCTCTGCGCCGTACAGCAGGACTGGGATGATCAAGGTCTTATATAAAGTCAGCTTGGTCTTCCGAGAGAGGGCTCTACTACTCAATTGCCCTTTGAGCCCATAAAAACAGCGGTTGGCAAGAGTTATTCTGCGTTTGATCTCGGTACTGATGTTGTTTGTACTGTTTACTGCGGAGCCAAGGTAGACTTCCTCAAAGTTATAGCTGCCTATGGTGACGTTCTGGTCAAGTCGTCGATGTTGTGCGTCCTTTCTTGATGACAGCATATGCTTGGTTTTGCCCTCGTTTACCGACATACCCATTTTAGCCGCTTCCGTTTCAATGCCAGCAAACGCATCATTGACGGCTCGCTGTGTTCGCCCAATCACGTCAATGTCATCCGGGTAAGCTAGCAGTTGAACGGACTTCTGGAAGATCGTGCCTCTTGTGTTGGCCAGTGAGTTTTGCACAATCTTCTCAAGAACGATGTTAAAGAAATCACATGACAGCGTGTCGCCTTGTCTAAAACCTTTGGGATGCTTTGCAAATATTAAATAAAGGTTTACCTGTTATTTCACTAAGGTTATGGAGAAATAACTTCTAAGTTCTTTATATCTCAAATGACAAAAGCTGCATATGTTGTCACTTGTGAGTCTTGTCCTTAAGATGTCGTTCTTCAGATGGTGCCCTGGAAATTTCCAAATTTCTTTGCACTGTAGAAGTATTTTGATTTCAGCACTATTGTATTTGGCCATAGTATCCAAGGTTAACTCACTGGCGGCTAAGGAGTTCTATCTAATGCTTTCCAACCCTAGGACGTTTCTTTTTCCGTCGGTGGGTCTATTTGGGATCCTTTTCTGACAAGTTTATCAGTCATTGTCGATTATGACCCTGTATTGTCAGACTCACCACATACATATTTGTAAAATGCTGCGAACCAAGAGCATCAGGTTCTTCGCGACGGCACTTGTCTAGCGTTTATGGTCGCCTTATTTTCAATTATAAAGCTAATATCAACTTGTGGCATTGCCAACAAATGTTGATAACTCTGACTTAATTTATTCACGCAGCTCTCAATGAGGCGTATGCTAAAATAAATATGAAATGTGTGCTATCATCCAAAAAGGATGAACCCCATCGAAGACGTCCGCACAATGCGTAGCTGCAATTTTAAATTGATCAATGACTTTTTCCACCTCTGTTTGAGTTCAATGGACAGAATTGAAAAATAACTGTTACTTTGAACTCAAAAGGGAATCGAAGAAAGAGTGATGTTTCTACTAAGACGAGTCAGATGCTACTAAGATCACGACTGTCTCAATCTTTTGCATGGATTATCACAAAATTAAATGAAGACAATCTTGGTGAACGTAGTGATCTTGAGATGGGTGAAAGGCACTTCGTGCCACTCCTCCAAAAAGATGTGGCATAAGCTAGATCCAAATTGATTCAAAAAGTTGATCCCTTTTGATAGATCAAAGATCGGCATCATGGTGGGTGTCATTACAAGAAACAATCTCTAAGGGATACATGCTAGAAGACTCTGTGTTATAACTAACGACTTCTAAGAAAGCTGCCTAGACGAACAGGAAAATGAGAACACTCTAAACTCTCTCGGTACCTGTCCAGCAGTGGCGTCTCTTAGGCGGCTTCATTTGGGGGCCTACTTATTTGAGAACATTCTGCGACGTTAGTGTGAATTATCTAACAGCAGTCTACTACGCTACATCGAAAGTTACAAATGGTTGTATACATACACAATCCACGTGTTTGGCTCGAACCTACTCTAAGCTGCTTTAACCCACGTAGTTATCTATGCTTCTGTTGCTGTTAGAAAAAAGTGTTTCAAAGGCGGACTCTATAGGCTTTGCAGTGACATATCCAACTCCTTAAATGATTGCCCGGACAGAACATATTTGCGCAATTACGCTGACTAAGTGAAAGCAGCAGAAGACGATCACGATTACGCCAGCGCACTCAAACAGAAGAAACCTTTCATTAACTTGATGTGCAAAAACTGAAGATAGGAAAATTCTTTCTGGTTGGAGAAACCTGTTGCTTTTAAGTCTATGTTGACAAAATGTTCATCTCCTGGTTTTAAAGTTTTAACCGTTTAGTACTTTACTAGTCACAGAAACGTTGTGGGAAAACGCCTCGGCTCCAACGCTGAAGGTCTAGGTTCGATTCCGAAAGACCTTCATTACAACCTATCTCGACTTGGAGTCGACATAAAACTGTAAGTCCCTTCGATCAATAGCATGTACAGCACGAGCGCTTGCTAGAGAAGTAATTCCTGGACTGTTGCGCTATAAAAAAACGAAATCAATGAATTTAATTATTTTGTGTATGTGTACATACAAAAGATAAATACCCTTTCCGAAGATTTTCAAATATTGCCCCCATTCACGAATTCGCTGCAAATTTTTCAGATCTTCTTTAATATTTCCAAGCCAAGTACTTTTATGTTCAATCTTTGCTGCAATGCAACTCATCAAACTCAACACCAAAATGTCAGTCCCAATCTTTTACTGCTTCACAACCATACAAATTATGGCTTCTTATTGACAAATGTGATGCATATCTCCTCGTTCCCTTATAAAAACAACTCAAACGCCTGTTGTTATTTCTGTGAACCAGGTCATGCACCATGCATCTCTTTTTACTGTTGACTCTGCTGGCAACGAAGTTAGTTTCCCATGAACTGAGAATCAATGCCAAGAATTTGGCGCCCGCTGCGTTGGCGACGATGAAAACCACAGGCAACAAACGTCACAACTGTAGACTCACTGGTGCCACCATAACCCAAATAAAAACTAATTCTCATCCACCTCCTTCACTCGCAAATGAAAAACAACAAAATGCATCCCTTCTCACCTGGCAACGCCGACATTCATCCCCTTTCCCAATGTTTCAAAGGACACACGCACCCTCTGCGCATGACCTGGAAACCAGTGATTGAGTGAGATCCACATCCAAATGTATTAATTTATTCACATCTGCCACGTCCTTCAATTAGTTACACCTGAATGTGAACAGAGAGTCATTAAACAAATCTCATATCAACAAGCCTCAAGGATAACAACAATCCCCGTAGCAACAAACTTCAACCGGAGAATACCACCCTTCCCATAGAAGAGTGACAGAGAGAGAGAGCAGGCGAAAAAAAAGAAGAAAAGACAAACAATACGAAACATAATCCAACTGGAATATACGGCCTATCCTTTTGGAAAAAGGAGAAAGTAGTCTAGGAGCAGCGATGGCAGTGTAAAAGTGTGTTGTTGACATTCTCTCGCGGAATAAGTGTGTTGTGGTCGAAATTGTATCAAAATCTGCACAAAATTGTTAACAAAAAAGACTTTAATCAAGTGATTCCCTCAGAAGGACATTCATTAGCCGCAAGGATACGCGATTTGTTAATTTTCCAATTGGATATCCGCCACCCATGTAAACATGTCTGGTAAGAGAAAAAGAAAAAAACATCCCTCCCACCCCAGTCAGAGCGCAGTGTATGTTAGTCGTGTCAATGGAGGAGTATCCAGAACAATTTCGCAGGACGAACCTCGGCGAATTAGCCTTTTTTTTTTTGCTTTTTTTGTTTCTTGTGAGGAAAATGAGCCAACGGATGTGGAAAATAAGATTGAGTGCCGTGTTTTTGTTCTGCTCCGAGGTCGAAAGCGACGTAAAACAAATAAGGGGTGTGATGTGTATTGTGTGTGCATCCGCCGCCACCGCCAGTGAAAAGGACGAAGAATAATGCCACCATTGAGGCAAAACACCAATTATGCACTTTTCCACTTGCTTTGGCCCTTCCCTCGGCTGGTGCCGGTAAAACACCAGAAAGGATGCACAAATTACGTCAAGTGCACACTCAGTGGATCGTGAAAAAGGACTCGTATGTGTGTGTCCTCATGATTATTGTATAGGCTGAGTGAATTTTTTTTTTCCTTCTCTCCCCTGTTCCTTTCGCAAACATCGCGTGGTGCTGCCACAGCGTGGACGAAGAATGCAAAGGAGAGGGAGACTTTGTTGTGCCTGAAGCTTCGCTGAAGTGGGCGAATCTGGGAACGAAGAAGTTCGGGAGAAAAAAAAGGAAGCGTTTAATGAGTGGTGCATTTGAAGGAACGCTTCAAGCTATAAATACCGCAATTTCAATGTTCGTGTTGAAATATGTATGTCAATTGCCAAGCGCTGCTCGTGCTGATGCGATATGATGGAAAGCGTTTTAACGGTTCGTGTGGAAACGACTTAATGACTTGAATGGCGGATTAGTGAAATGACGAATTCCTCGAAGGGGAGAACGGGTGATGGAGATTAGCGAAATCGATTAGAAATAATTTTGGATACATTAGGGGTTGCCAGAAGCCATTTAGTGGAGCAGACATAAGCCGTTTTGAAGCTGACGTCTAGCAACTGGGAGTTCTTAAAGCGCATACGTGATAAAGTCCTGTTGTATGAGCAGAGACTTGACGTTTTTCGACAGTAGGGTTTTTTTTCGGAAGATTTTCGAAACACTACTGGAGCACTCAAAATCAAAACTGGTCCACTGTACTGCCAGGTAGCAACCTACTCAAATGCCGTTAATTTGATCCCAACGGCGAATGGTGACTCGACCAGATTAGATTTCACTGGGATTCGAACCTGGGACCTCTCTAACTTGGGGCAGGCACTTAACCAACTGCTCCATCCAGTCGTTTTTTGGAATGCGATTATTGTAATGATTGTTTCAATAAATATGTCGAGCTTTCCAATAAAAACTTGACAAAATTTGTTGTTTTGTACTGTCCGTCAGCGGCTTCTTTGTCAATCCCGTTAGCCTTCTTGCAGTCGTGGTCGCGTGATGTATGATGTTGCCAGCATTTGATGCACGAATCCTTAAGCCTTCGCCACAAATACAATTTTCGATGACTCGACCACGCATTTCGATGGAAATGGCCGCTATCTTTCGTTCAATATTGGCTCTGAGCTCCTCTAACGACGCCGGCTTGTTGGCATAGACCAATGATTAAACCTAGCACAATAAAAAAAAGTCTAGAGGTGTTAAATCACACGATCTGGGGGCGTACATTTTTGTAAGACGGCAACATCACCAGATCTGTTTCCGTAATTTGTACACAAAAATTTAGATTTTCTCAATTTTTGAGGAGTGGGAATCAAATTCTCTCATTGAAAACAGCAGAAACGCCAAGTTCGGGAGCGCCTGGAACTACAAAAGTTGCAAGCTTATAAAAGATTCCCAATAGATCCGCACATTTTACAACTCATCACTCACACACATGGTGAGTAGGGGTTCCTTTTTCCCCAATCTTTTGTAGTAATCATATAGTATCCCACGAATCCCGGACACAGACAAAAACAAAATGTCTTAATTGTCAAAATCGACATTGGAAGTCTAAAGGGCCGACTATAATAGCCGTAAGAAAAATTAAGCTTATGTCAATAGTCAATAGGCTTTTGTGTACAAAGTGGCTTATAGAAACATAAAGAGAATTTAGCTGTTAACTGACAGAGCGATTCATTTCGCTCCCGCGTTAGTAGGTAAAAGTGAACTAACCTACCGAAACGTTACTATGGTCGTATCGTATCATTTTTGTGTATTAGCTTGATTGCTTCGGTTCTTAAGGTTCCTTACGGCCATTATAGTAAAACTGTTACTAAATTAAAGAAGGGATGGGCTTGATGAAGAGTTTTCATTGTCATATTTGTTCAGGGTGGCGCATAAGATATGTTAAGATTTATTTGATAAATAACATTTTTCTTTCCAATTCTATTTAACCTTGGCAATTAAAAAAAAAAAGCTGTTTGGACATACAGTTATGGACAAAGCAATAGGACCACCGAATATAGTTTTAAATTGTAATAAAACACCAACGATTTTGTAACTTTTGACATTTTTTTTTTTCATTTTATTACTATTTTAATGAAACAAAAGTAATTCATAAAAACTTGTTTTTTTTAAAAATAATTTTTTCTTCAGAAAACTTGTATAAAAAGGGGACAAAACAATAAGACCGGGTTACTTGTTTCTTGCTTTTTGACTGTGACGAATTGTGTTTCATTTTATTTTTAAACTATATTATTATAAGTATAAAAATAAATGATATCTGTGTATTAAGATGCATAGAATTATTTATGAAAACAGGTAAAATGGGCCGCGGAGTGCACTGCTAATCAACCGAAAGCGATTTGATCCGGAAACTCATTCAGGAAAAAAATTCACAGCGGGAGGTGTCCAGACTCATTGGAAGATCGAAGACATTTGTTTTTAATGCCTTACAGCCTCCAAAATCCCACATGCCAACAGGCCGACCACGAAAAGCATATCTAAAAGATGATGTCCAAATAAAACGCCTATCCAAAAAAGACCCGTTTAAGTCAGCAGCAGATATTAAACGTGAACTGGACTTGCCAGTCTGTTCTAGAAGAGTGCGAAGGAGGCTAGAAGAACAACATCTTTTCGGAAGAAGCTCCATTTAGGTACCGCTTCTTACCAAAAGACATAGAAAGAATCGTATCCAATTTGCAAAACAGCATCTGGAATGGATAGGTCCAGAAAACGAAAAAAAGTGGCGAAATATTCTTTGGTCGCATGGATCCAAAATAAATTTGGTGGGATCAGATGGTAAATAAATAAAGAAGAGTTGTGAAGCAGAATCCAAACAGCTTGGTACGCCATACCGTCGAGCACTTGCCGCACATTGGTCGAGTCCATGCCAAGAAGAGTATGTGCAGTGATCAAAAATAAAAGGTATACTAAAAACATTTAAAGAAAATCACATATTAATTATGATTTGCCAAGATTTTGTATAGTGGTCTTATTGTTTTGTCCCCTTTTTATAAACGTTTTTTGAAGAAAAAATATTTTTTTAAAAAAAACGGAATTTTTTTCAAATTTTTATGAATTACTTTTATTTCCCTTCATTAAAATAATAATAAAATGAAAAAAAAAATGTCAAAAGTAACAAAATATTTGAAGTTTTTTATTACGATTTAAAACTATATTCCGTGGTCCTATTGTTTTGTCCATAACTGTATGTGCTGTCCTCTAAAATGTAACTCCATCGGAATCTAATTAAGTTTTGTTACTCTGATTCCAAGGCTCTGTTACTGTTATGTATTTACAGAGTGGCGCATTATGTTTTGAGGACAATATCTCTCAAATAGTGACATTGTTTGCTTCGACCTGACAGTGCTGTTTCCAAATCATTTTCCAATATTTTTCTTAGAATCCCGAGTCCGAGGGCGCTGGCCTCATTTATTATAGAATATTGGCCTTAAGCTGTTGTATGCTTCTTGGCTTATTGGCATACACCACACTTTTTAGGTAACCCCAAGGAAAATCTGGACTCGTTAAATCGGGCGAACGCGGTACCCAGTTAAAATCAGAAAAATGCGTATTTGTGGATAACTTTCTTTCAACTTATGAACCAATTGAATCTTTTATGGAAAAAGGTGTAACTGCCTTAAAATTCTTTACAAAGACCGCCTAGACATCGTCAAATTGGACCAATCGTCAAATTCTTGGAGCACTGGGCGTACTTCGAGCATTATGAACAAGAACTTTCGATATAATCTTTGTGTCTGAATAATTGAATGTTGACTTTCAAAATAAAATTGAACCACTTTGGTTCCTTGTTCTGTGCTGAATCTTTCCATCATAAATTTCCCAAATTTTTCAAAGTTAATGCTGAAAAAAACAAAAAAAAGTATTCAATAATTAAATCTTAACGTTTCTTATGCGCCACCCTGTAAATACATAACAGTGCCAGAACCTTGGTAAGAGTAACAATACTTCATTATATTCCGATGGAGTTACATTTTAGAGGACAGCTGTTACAGTGTGGAATAACAGATGTCGTTGAATACACCTCGGCTGAGTGAGTTCAATGACATGCTGTTCATCTTTTCACAGAAAAACTATTGTTACATCGAACACAGTCTTCCAAACAATACTAGAAATGAAAATACGGAGCAATTCCCCAAATAGAGTCACATCTTTAGCAACCCGAACTGTGCACCTGGGCGAGAAGTATTGAATTAAGTTATCGAAAGTTGTACCGTCACCAGTGATGTAACAATGAAAGAAAATTAATTGAAATCGAATCCAAATAAAAAAAAAAATTAACCAGCTCCAGATGGTCGGATCGTTAAGTTATTGTTAGCGATCGCCAAAGTCACAAACATCACGCTTGGTTAGTCTCCACACACGATCGGCCGCACGATCGATGCTCGTTCGATTCTAAAACTGCATGAATAACACTGCTTCTGCACATTAAGTGCTTAATTGGATCATATTATTCGCTGCATGAGTAACAAGTGCATTGATTTCTGAGCAAAGTGCATGACCTGCAACGGCGGGAGTGGAATGTCCTTAGAGAATTGAAGGGAATACGTTTTTCTTTTCTTTTGAAAGATATGCTTAGCGATCAATTGAAGGTCTCCATGAATTTCTGTTTATTAGCACTGGTTTCTTGTTTCTCTTTTCTCTTGTTGTTGTTAATTAACAGCTTGTAGGTCAAGCTGCAACAAACTGACGTTTGTGGTCTTTGTGGACACGTAGATTATTTGCCATCTTATCCTGGGATTAAACAAGTCTGAGATTTCATGCTCGTATCTCACAGACCAAAGTGGTGCTTTTTTTGGTTGAATAATAGGTTCTTATGACAGGTGTGGTTGATATTATTCGACTTGTCCTTCAGATGACTTTTGTTATTCTGATCGAATCTGTCTGAAGATTGCTCTTTCACTCGTTCAACGATCAAATTTGCTTTCTGTTTGAACTACTACAAGGTGTATCTTCATGACTTAAATTGAATTGAATTGAAGAAAATGGGGGGTGAATACAATCACATGCATGGTGATGAACCATAATAGCCCCTTCATTAATCTATGCCTTGAGGGCATTTTATAGAATTTGATAGCTGCTTTTGATGAAATGTTTTGGTAGTCGTTACTTCTTAAAGGGCTATTCACATGAGTTCACACTTCATTCACCTGGAAATTGCCAGTAGACGCGAATTGTCAGTGTGAAAGTTAAAATGTCCACTGTTCGCGCCTGGAGATTTCGCGAATTTGTTATTCGTGAATTTGTGAATAACCAACGGCTCGTTGCGGGTCGTGAGTTCAGTTTGACAATTCGCGAGGAGAAAAAAAGCGAAATCGAAACAATATTTTTTGAGGTTCTTCATGAAAAAGTTCAATAGTTCAAAACGCACATTTTGGCATAGCAAAAGTGTACACTTTTGTTGATATTTCTCGAAATATGATTATTTCGAAAAATTCGCGTGCGCAGTTCGCGTCTAATATGAAAGGCTCTTAAAACCGACTTATTGATAAATGTGTCCGTCTCATTTTTTCTATCTGATTCTCTTACTTGAAGTTGGTTGAGTCGTGTGTGTACACAATTTAATGAGTTAGCCGGAGATGGCACTCAGGGCCAGAGAGTGTGTTCTTCTTCTTCTTCTTAGGGGGCTACAGTCCGAGGTGGACCTGGGCCTCTCCAGCCAGCACGATCTTTCGGCAGCTGTCTCCAGTTTCGCACACCAAGCCGGCCAATGTCCCCCTCGACTTTTGTGCGCTTGTACGTGTCGAAGACTCTTCGGGCCGGAGCTAAGTTGTACATACGCTCTACATGGCCTAGCCATCTTATACGTTGGATCCGTAGACGCCTGGCTAGACTCATGTCGCTGTACAGCCCATACAGTTCGTGGTTGAACCTTCTTCTCCAAATGCCATCAACGCAAACAGGACCAAAGATGGCGCGCAGAACTTTTCTCTCGAAAAGACCAAGAGACTGTTCATCCACTTGGGATATTGTCCATGCCTCTGCGCCGTACAGCAGGACTGGGATGTTCAAGGTCTTATACAGAGTCAACTTGGTCTTCCGAGAGAAGGTTCTACTACTCAATTGCCTTTTGAGCCCAAAAAAAACAGCGGTTGGCAAGAGTTATTCTGCGTTTGATCTCGGTACTGATGTTGTTTGTACTGTTTACCGCGGAGCCAAGGTAGACGGAGTCCTTAACTACCTCATGGTTATAGCTGTCTATGCTGACGTTCTGCCCAAGTCGCCGATGTTGTGCGTCCTTTCTCGATGACAGCATATACTTTGTTTACCGCCAGACCCATTTTAGCCGCTTCCGTTTCAATGCCAGCAAACGCATCATTGACGGCTCGCTGTGTTCACGCCAATGTCATCCGCATAAGCTAGCAGTTGAACAGACTTTTGGAAAATCGTGCCTCTTGTGTTGGCCAGTGAGTTTTGCACGATCTTCTCAAGAACGATGTTAAAGAAATAACATGACAGCGCGTCGCCTTGTCTAAAAGAAAGCGTGTGTTCAGACAAGAAAATACAAATCTGTATACATAAAAAATTGTTGCAAGGGCGAATTCGATAAAATGTTTAAGGTTTGTTCGCATGGTCGTGTAGATGGTTTGTGGAGATGGCTGCATGAAATTGGTCGATGCGTTCGTGAGTTATGACGTTTTACGTCAATATATGATTTTGTACAAAAAAACAACAACAAATACATATGCTCCTATGAGCGTGTGCTGTATTTATACTGTGTGCTGATGTCATACACACGGCAAATACACGTTGTAGCGCAAACACGCATACACATTGACAGCTGTCAGTGAGTAATCATGTTAAGGTTCTTTTTCATCGAACACGCATTGTGAACGGAACGGAAGGAGTTGCATTTGATTTTTTTTGTTGTTTATTGAACAAAAAGAGTTTTGCCGCTGTTTTTTTTCAAACTTGCAGCTAAACTTCGTCAAACAATTAGTAAACACAAACGTGCATGTGCACATTTTACTCCCACTTGCCGGTAGGCGTTGTTGCGTTGTTGTTTTTGGTATGCGAATAATTGAATGATTGAGGCAATGATGTTTAATATAATATAATAATAATAATTATATTAATAATAATAATGGCGGCGCTACAGTCCGAGGTAGACCTGGGCCTAGCTTCTCACCAACCACTCGTGTTGTGCGTGCTATTGTTCTCTCACGAGCGGAGGCGACCTACAGTTTAATGCCGACTTCGAACGACGAGATTGTGAAGCTTTTTCCAGACAATTATATACTTTAAGCATTGTCAGTGACTCGAAAGAGGAGGAGACGTGAAATTTTTTTTTTTAAAAATCGTTTGTCTGAACTTGTATTTGAACCTGGGCTGTGAAAGTCAAGTGCAAACGACCCACAAACCCACACGGCCACGGCGTTCACAAATGTTTAATATAGAGTGCATGCAATTTATGTTAATAAAATCGTAGTGTCTGTCTGTCCGATTGTTCGGGCTAATCTCCGAAATGGCTGGACCTATTTTAATGAAACTTTGCAGGCATAAAGAGGAGGTTGGCAAGAGTGTCATAACATTGAAGGTTCGTTTGTACGTATGGGATCCTTATGCAATTTTTGACACTATTAACACCGATTGATCAGGAATCGGTCATGGGCTATAGGAAAAACAGAAATTTGCATCTCTAAGCAAACATTTGACGGATGGCGCAGGTGGTTAAGTGCCCGCCCCTAGTTAAAGGGGTCCCAGGTTCGAATCCTAGTGAAATCGAATCTGGTCCAGTCACCATTTGCCGTTGGGATTAAATTAACGGCACTGGAGTATGTTACTACTTGACAGTAGAATGGACCAGTTTTGAGTCTGAGTGCTCCAGTAGTGTTTCAAAAATCATCCGAAAAAAAAGAAAAATTCGACGGAGGTTTATGAAATATTGCAGACATGTTAAAAACACCGGGAAAAATGCAATCCCCTTGGAAAAGAAGGGGACACGCCCACCAGAGAGGGCGTAGCGAAGCACGTTGGATACTCTAGTTTACAATAAATTGCTTATAATGCATCATTGGTTGCCGACGTGGCGTGAATCAGCAATAATGTCTAGAGAGCATAGCTCTCATTTTGAAGCTTCTCAAGATTCGCTGTTCGGACTCGGCACTAAACTTTATATCTCCTATACTATTGACAGGCTCTACTGGAATGATTGCTGTAGGAACCATGCGCAAATTCCACTTCGAACTGGAACATCACCCGAAAAATTAGAAGAAGCGAGATATGAGCCTTCGACGAAATAGTGCTCCATACTTTGTTTACATCAATCGCAGGGTTCGCAGATTTGAATGCTGCTGTTTTCTGTTCGCTAAATGATTTTGTGACCATATAAATGATTTCCCATTCACTGGAGGTAATTTCAGCCCTCCTGATGTCTGTCACAGCGACATCGTCTCTTTTTTGTTCCCTCAAAACCCTTGTAGATCTGACTGAATTAAAATGTCATCCCTGACAATCTTTTAAGATTTATACAGTGCCAGCACATAAAATGTCCCCAAAACTCACACCTAATGTCTCATATCTATCTCTGTTTGCCTTTCAGCTAAAGCACCATCCATAGATCGCGAGCGTGACTACATAGGCTTCGCGACACTTCCCGAGCAAGTGCATCGTAAATCAGTGAAGCGTGGCTTCGAGTTCACCCTCATGGTTGTGGGCGAGTCAGGCCTGGGCAAGTCGACCCTAATCAATAGTCTCTTCTTGGGTGACCTGTACAAGAACCGAGTCATACCGAACGTGGAGGAGCGCATCGAGAAGACAACTCGCATCGAGAAGAAGACAATGGACATCGAGGAGCGTGGCGTGCGACTGCGGCTGACCGTGGTTGACACACCCGGCTTTGGGGATGGCATCAACTGTGAGGACAGTTGGCGCGTTTGTACAGGGTACATCGATGAACAGGTAAATCCGATTCCTTATCCTTTGGCCAAAGCTGTGAGCTGATGGAACTCTCTATTTCAGTTTCGGCAATATTTTACCGACGAAAGTGGCCTGAACCGAAGAAACATTCAAGACAACAGAGTGCACTGCTGCTTGTACTTCGTTCCACCGTGGGGTCACAGGTAAGACCTTCCTCTGATGTCCTTCAGTCGATCGTTAATTCATTCCTTTTGCAGTCTTCGACAGATGGACTTGGACCTGATTCGTCGTCTCCACCGCAAAGTGAACATAGTTCTTGTCATTGGCAAAGCCGACTGCCTCACAAAAACCGAAGTGCGCAAGCTCAAGGAGCGCATCCTCCAGGACCTGGAGGACAACCACATCGAGCTGTATCAGTTTCCCGATTGCGACTCCGACGAAGATGAGGACTTCAAGCAGCAAGATCGCGACTTGAAGGCCTCCATCCCGTTCGCCGTGGTCGGAAGCAATACAATTCTCGAGGTTGCCGGCAAGAAAGTCCGCGGTCGTCAGTATCCCTGGGGTGTGGTCGACGTCGAGGACCCCGAGCACAGTGATTTCATCAAACTTCGTACGATGCTGATATCGACTCACATGCAGGACCTCAAGGATACCACCCAGGATGTTCATTACGAGAACTTTCGAGCCCAGTGCATTTCACAGATTTCGCAGCACGCCCTGCGTGAGCGCGGCAAATTGAAGCGCGACTCCATCAGTTCGAACGGCTTCGACTCCACCATAAGCGAGACGGACCGCTTGCTCCTGCAAAAGGACGAGGAAATCCGACGAATGCAGGATATGCTAACCCAGATGCAGGAGAAGCTCAAGGCCACGCATATGATGGAGATGAAAAAGAACGACACCGTCATCGATGTCTAGCTCTAGGCGCTCTCCAGTACGCATCATTCTTCAAAACTAAACTTAAGACAACCAAGTGAAATATAAAAGAAAGTATATTTTTATTACGCACAATACGAGATGCAGTGAAATGGGAACGAAACCGACACCAACATGGTGAGAGACGAACACCCCAAACAGAAATCCTGACACACAACGAGCCTTCCTGCGACGCGGAGGCACCCAGCCCACCAGGACTCTTCCAGCGAAAGGATTCGAATCAAAATATAAAATTATGTATCACAAGTATCTTAAATTAAACATCTCTCTGGACCGTACGAGTCGTTATTTATGAAATATGTATTGTATTTACCCTAGCAAAACAAACAAAAAGTAAACATCATCATTTGACATTTAGACATCACCTTGACAGCATCATCATTTACATTTGTGACGGCGGCTAATCAGTTCTGTACGTAAATTTACACATATTTTTGAATAAATTAACTCTATCTGTATCTGAATATCTGTATATCTGTAGGGAGCATATTGTTTACACTTCGATGTCGTTTAGTTTGTACGCGTAAACTTTTTTTTTTGTGTTAAATGGTTAAGAGTAAGTTAATCAGTCTTAGGTGGAAATAATTTAATGATTATTTTTCTATTGTTGATGTGTTGTAAATTTTTTTCTATTTTTTATTTTTTAACAATTGATTATTAGTAAATTATTTTTATTTATCTACTGTAAACTAGTATTCAATTTAATTCAATGTAATAAAGGGAAACCAAAAAAACGGATGAAATGAGTTCTATTCAGCTTCTCAGTGATGCCAAGTTAATGGTCTGTCTTCTGAGGTGCAAACAAAGCATTCATGAGAATGGCAAAAGAAGGGATAGGAAAAGGCAGGTGCATTATAATAATAATAAGAATAATAATGGCGGCGCTACTGTCCGAGGTGGACCTGGGCCTAGCTTCTCAGCAACCACTTGTGTTGTGCGTGCTATTGTTCTCTCAAGAATAGAGGAGACCTACAGTTTAATGCCGACTCCGAACGGTGAGATTGAGAAGCTATTTCTAGACAGTTATGCTCTTTGAGGATTGTCAGTGACTCGAAAGAGGTGGAGCCGTGAAAAAATGTTTGATGTTTTTTTCGCGATTCGAACCGACGACCTCGAGCGTAGGAGTCGACGCACCTACCCACTACGCCACGGCGCCCACAGGTGCATTACAGAGAGGCAATTCGTCGGGCTAGTCAAAAAGTTACCACTTCTGGCCATTCTGAAGGATGACGCGATTAGGAAATGCAACTTCCAAAAGAAATTTACCAGTAAAGGTAGCCCTAAACGACGAACATGCTCGTGCTCGCCGAACTTGCTCGTGCTCACCGCATTTTCGTCGTGTACCACTACGCCACGGCGCCCACTTCTGACAACATTGTCATGTTGAAAACTAGAAGTTCACGCAGTTTTCACGTTGAAAATTTACGGTTCACGCGGTTGGCAAAAAATTGACGGATCAGTTGACATGTATTGTCAGACAAATTCAAAATTGTTTTTTCCATCATACACTGAGGGAAGTAAAGTGTTTGTTGAGAAACGTGAAATGGAAAGACGAAATAATGCGTGATAACTAAAATATCATCTCTACATGGTTGTCGCATATTTGTCATGTCTGCGAGGAACACAAAGGAAGAGTCGACAAGACGTAACCGCGAGTTAAGGGAAGTCAAAGATCTGTGATAGTAGTGTACATACTATTGTACCTTACCAGCGTCATCATCGCCTGAACACCTCCAACTTCGCTCCAACCGAGGACGACAACCACTTACTCAAGATATAAGAAGAATAAGATACTTCGAACGTTGTGGAAACATCAGACGACAGGAAGAAAAGTACTTGTTTGTTAATCATGAAAACGTTTCTCTTTTTCTTTTCAACAACCACAGATCTGTCTTTGAATTAAATTTTCAATTCAATTTCAACCGCCAAGGATGGGTGTTAAGGGCCAACCATAATGGCCGTAAGATTAGGCTTATGTCATAATTAAATGAAAAGTGACTGTGGACAAAATGTCCGTACTTACAAAGGGATTCATTTTGCTCCCGAGTAAGTTGGCACAAGTAACCGAAACTAAAACTAAAATTGAGCGAAGCGGTTACTATTAGAGGTGTGACGGATATCCGGCAAGTATTCGATATCCGGCCTATCCGGCTTCATTTATACTATGCGGCCGGAGCCGAATAGTCTTTTGATATCCGGTATCCGGCCAAATCACTATTCGGTACAACTCTAGTTACTATGGTCGCATTGTATCATTTTTATGTATTCACTCGGTTGCTTCAGTTCTAAGTTTCTGTACGGCCATTATGGTTGGAGTTTTAGTCTTAGCTTTGGCTTGGATCCTTCAAGGGTGACATGCCTTAGAATCCAACACAACTCTTTGGGGAACCAAAATTAAACCTGCGTTTCAACCTTCAAGACTTAACATTGAGTTCGTCGTCCTATTTTGCATTGCCGACAGATTAACGCTCTTGAACAGTCAGTTCATATTACATTCTGGATTAAAGATTGAAGGAGGAAAGTTCTCCTGAAATGATCAATTATCTGTCATCATCTTTTGCTGTTCCCTTCTGATTTAATCTTTACGGGCCAATTTTTATGTTTCTGTATAAAATTACGAGCAACCGAAATGCTCCAGAATTGCTGACATACTTCTCCATCCGTCTTTGTTATTGAACCTGTCTCTGTGCCGTAAAGTAGGGGATCCAGATGATCATGGTCAAAATTCACAGAAATGTCAGCATGATCCTGAAAGCAATCACACAACGTCAAAGCAATTCTTCAATTATTTCGTAAAATCACCAGACGCACAGAAATCATAAATTCGTAGTTCTGAATTTTATGCTGAATGCATCCATCAAAAATGTCACATTTATTTCCCGGATGCTATGTTCAGATGTAGCATTCAGCATTAAATTGAGAAAAAAAACACATTTCCTTCAACAATTTATCATATCCATTTCTGGATCTGCCATTTGAAATTGTTTTTCTCTCTCTTTTTATCATTTCGCTTGATTTGGTTTTTCCTTGCCATTTTTTTTTCACTACAGCTGAGCACACAGATAAAATATGAACACATCTGATGTAAACCAACGTATAATATTCTTACATCTTCACATTCTCCTACGTAAGGAAACTCCCACCTGACATATTCTGACAGCAAACATATGTTTGCTACAAATATCAAACGTTGATTTTTTCTCCTTTAGTGTGCATTGCAAATTGGAATTAATTAAAGAAAATAAATTGAAAAAAGTGAAAGAAATAAAACACAAAAAATGACCGAAGTAATCGATATGGCGGCACGCCTCCAACTCGGACCCCGTGAGGGAGTCACATACCCCTTGAGTGTACCCTATTGCGGCAACTGCTCCATGCCTATCGAGGTACTCACTCAACCAACCGGCTCATCTATCGATTTCTTAAGCAAAAAATATCTTTTTAATTTTTTCAGTATTGCGAGTACTACCCAGAGTATGAAAAATGCAAACTTTGGTTGGAGAAGAACCTTCCAACAGAATTTGAGCGCGTCAAGCTGGAGGATGCAGCCGGTGGTGATGGCGATGATGACAAAAAGCGACAGAAACGTGGTGGCAAAGGACTCATGAAGATCAAGAAGAAGGACGTTACCAGGAAGATTTGTGTCTCACGAGCACCCCGTGGCAAGAAGAAGTCTGTCACAGTTGTGACCGGACTAAGCACATTCGGTAGGGTATCAACAATCATAAGGTTACCCGTAAACGATTTGTTTTCTTTTGTAGACATCGATCTCAAGGTGGCTGCCAAGTTTTTCGGAACAAAGTTTGCTTGTGGATCATCGGTAACTGGAGAGGATGAAATTGTCATTCAAGGTGACGTCAAGGACGATCTATTTGACATCATTCCGGAGAAATGGCCCGATATCGACGAGGATTTCATTGAGGACTTGGGGGACCAGAAACGATAGGAATATGGCTTAAAGCAAGCGTTTGAATAAAAGATCAGTTTTTTTTATGTATATGCTTGAGCTTGTCTTTTTATTGAGTCCCAGATGTGTCCGGCACTTGGAGGTGTTTCTTTACAATTTCTAGGACGGTGTTCACTTGGTCTTCACTCAATCGCTCCTCACTGTCTTCCACGAGCTAAATAAAGAAAAAAATTGCATTTTAGAGGCCAAAACATGATTCAGAGGAGTACCAGTTGAATGTGAAGGGCAGATGCGGGTGGATCGTTGACCATCATCAGACATTCGTTGCTTGTGAGCTTGAAAGGTTTTATTTCTTTCAGGAATTCAAGGATCGACTCCCGCGATTGTGTTTTGCAAGGCGAATCTTCGAGGTATTGGAGGGTCTGTAAAGGAAGACTGTATTTGACTTGCTGTTGTGAAGATTATCGCCTTACCTCGTAGGTGATTGTTGCTAGATTTCGTAGTCCGTACTTCTTCTTCGTGTCCTTGATGCTTTTCAGCGCCTCCATGACTTCCAGATTTGACAGAACCGAATAACACTGATTCACACTGCAAGAGAATACATTTATTAACTCATGTTATGTATTTTCAATTAAATTGCGATTACATTTCCATTTTTAATGCAAAATCTTCTACCCCACCGGAGATGTATTGTGCGAAATTTGTTTACAAATGTGACAGCTACCAGGGGTATTCAGAGATTTATAGCAATAAGTGATGCCAAATTTCAGAAATTTGAGAAAACGTATTCAAAAGTTTTAGATAAAAAATCATTTTAAAATCAACGAAAGGGGGCGAATTGGCGACAAATGACTTAAATTATATGATCCATTTAAAACCGAATAAATTTTAGTTACTCTTGCTACTTTAAACACGTCACTACTGAAAATCATGAGACGAACACTTATTACCCATAATTGATGCAACTATTCGAACACAGTTCTCCAAGCACATATGTCATTCTGTAGAACGATTTGACAGAAGACAACCACCGGTTAGTAAAATAAATTCGAACGAACTAATTTTTAAGCGACGAAAAATGTTTAAATCTTTTATATAAATCAAAATAAACAGTTAAATTCATTTGTTACTATCCGCACTGAACAATGATATATCGAATTGCAAAGTTCCATTCAAAGGTATTGCTGTTAACAAGTTAATTTTGACATGCAGCTGTTAATTTGATTTCATGTTATCTCACAGAAAATGATGAAAAGACGACGGAAGCTAAGATCTCTTGTTTCCGAAGAAACCCCCGATGTAGAACCATCAAGCTTCCTACAGAAGGCTGGTTTCCTAGCTTTTGCAATCTGTATCCTGGCGTTGATAATCATTGGTTTCCAATCAATATCTTGGACGAATTTTCTGGTCACTTATCGGGATCAGTATAATCAGCTCGTTCATGGCAAAAAGGACTACTGTAAGCCTGTGTTAGACACACGCAGTCTGTTCTTGCAGGTTAACGACCACATCCTCAATCAGGACGAGGCTCTGCGAACCATCGAATTGCAACTGCGGAACGACAGTAAATTTACAGCTATAGCTGTAGTTGGTCGCACCGGAGTGGGGAAAACACTGTTTGCACACGCAATGCATGCTCACTTTCCATGGCAGGAGAACACACGCTTGTACTCGTGGCGTGACATCGACAGTCACAAGCAGACAAATGCTCAATCCGCTCTAATACACCTCTCCGACTGTGGCCGGAATCTGATTATCATCGACAACATGGTTCCGGAAGACTTGAACTTTGTTCAGGAATACACCAACTTAGCGATAAAGGCTGTGGAAAATTCAAATACAAATTTGATTGTTTTGTATGTGATAAACGTGGCGACCTACACGGAGGAGCAGCGCGAGATTTATCACGAGAAGATGGATCGAATCCGGGGACTGGAAAATGTGAAAACGGTAGAGTTTAAGAAATTTGGTACGGATGAGCTCAGAGACTGCATACTGCACGAGGCGAGGAATCTAAAATGCACTCTGGACGAGGATAGCTTAGGGGAGGTGATCAAATCGATTGATGTTGAACGTTCCGGCTGCAAGAATGTCCATCCGAAGGTGTTGATGTATGGCCAGTTGGCACAATGATTGGAACTTATTTTTGTGATAATTAAAAGACTGCTCCCGCTTATGAGGGAGATAGGATTACTTCCGTTTGTTTTATTGGTTGGTGTTGGCATTTGATATTTCAAAAAAGGGGGCAATTGTTACGGAGCAGGGATCGGTAGAGATTCATTAGTCGAGGCTTCAAAAGATGCCAGGACCGTGTACAGCTGGCGGTGAATTGCATGGATCAAAATGCCGCTGCTTATGCGCAAGTACTTCATTAATCATCCTCGCTGTCTGATTGAATTCAGTTATTCATTCCTGGGGCTTGCAAAATGTATTCCCCTAGAGAGCTACTTTAACTCTCCTCTGTGTTCTTGATTTTCGCAGTTAGTTCTAGGTAGATAGATAGGTGATAGGATGCCCTTGCGACTGTGTCGCGGCTCACTTAGACCAACAGTTGGGTCCATTGTGTTCTGGGTATGGAGGGTGTACCCCGTGGGACCTACATTTCCACCGCTGATTAGAACCGCCCTGATCCGAATATCTTTCCGACGTATGCTAATTATTGATAATGATTTGTTCTTGTTTGGCACCGGCGTTGACCCAATGTCCGGATTTAGTAAACCCTCGTTTGCTCTTTCTAAGGCTTCGAAACTTAACGGCATGTTGACATAAGGTAGTGCCATAGATTTGTCTAGCTCTGAGCCCTCCTTTGCCAACAACACCCCCGCTCTCTCGTTTCCTTGAACTCCTGTGTGTCCCGGTACCCAGCAGACAGTCATTGTGTTTACACTGGAATTTTCGTTGACGTTCTGTCTGCATAGCTTGACTAGTCTCGACTTTAAAGTATCCGACGCCATGGCTCTTATAGCCGCTTGGCTGTCGGAGTATAAAGTTATCGTTTTTTCAGTCAAACTAAGCTCTTTAAGCGTAAGCGCCGCCTCCTTTATTGCTACCACTCCTGCTTGGAAAACGCTACATTCGTCGCTTAGGTTTACGGACTTTTCGAAGAGATCGAAGACCCTTGCCCCTGTTCCTGCACCGGTTTTCGAGGGAGATCTATTGACCCAACCTCTCCTGTCCCGAATTCGGAACTTCCTCGTGGTAGTCAGGGTTGGTGGCAGATAATCCGACGGGTTGTGTCTGTATGATGCTGTCCACTTTGAGAGGACGGACGCGTGCCCATATGGCTTGTCTTTCCACATCCTGACTTCCCTGCTCTGCTACTACAGAAGATTTCAGTGCTGTCCTTAGGGCACACGTGATTCCTAAGTAGGCCGATCTTTGAACCTTCGTCAAGCCAGAAAGAAGGTATTTCTTCCCCAGTGCTTGCCACCAGACTGATGATCCCTAAGTTAAGATGGGTCTTACTACCACTCTGTAAAGCCAGTATACCACACGTGCTTTACAAGATCCCAGTTGTTTCCGAAAGCTCGCTTCCATGTGTAGAAAGCTACACAAGCCTTTTTGATGCACTCCTCGATGTTCTCTTTCTAGGTTAATTTGGAATCAAGTGTAATACCTAGATACTTAGTCGTCCTTGAGAGTTTGAGTTCCACTCCGTTAATATGCGGGCTTGTAAACTGCGGAATTCTTCTTTTTTTTCGTGAAGAGCATCAGTTTTGTTTTCTCTGGGTTGACTTTCAAGCCTCAAGTGGCAGTTGTTGATCAACCTCAATCCATGATTGAGGTGCTCGCTTAGCGTTGAGAGAAACTTCCCACGCACGGATTAAAGTCTGCTCACACCACCCTTGATATCTTGGCTAACTCTTGGTTTTCGGACCTCAATTTAGACCTAAGTCGTCCTATCATCGGACCTTAAGCCTCTGCACCACGACAAGATGTCCCGCCGAGGAGTTCGTTCTGCTTTTGGGCACCTTCCTATTCGGTGTGCACCCCACCCCGCGAGGTTATTTTCAGTAAAATGAAGCTTGTTTTCCGCTTGCACTTCTTGTTTTTACGGAAGTAAGAGAATTATCGCAGCCAAGTCCTTGAGGGTATTTTGTCATAGGCGTCCTATCCGGTCCGGAGGGCGATGTAGACAATTTTGACTCTCTGCCCTAAGCCATTTTACTGAAGACAAAGATCTCGAGTTCAACACAAACAATTTTATTTTGATGATAAGAGCGTAATTTTCTGAAGAATAAAATTTTGTTAATTGAATTACCACTTCCTCCCCAGGATTTCTGGGGAATCCTATTCCGATTATATCCTTTTGGCAGTTAAAGTATTTGTTGCAATTTTCATCCATTGCATCCATACCATCAGCAGACATGATTTCTGACTCCAGGGGCAATCAATTATAGATGTAGGATTCACACTTTCTTTGCCCTACTTTTAAATAAAGCGCTTTAGCTCTTTCACTTCTTAATTCGTTTATTTAGTTCTACTTTCGATAATATTCAATACTAATAATAACTCGCTGGCGCGTTTGATGACGACTATTGCCTCTCGGTTGACTGCGACTGACTGTGTCATTTGTTCCTTCGTTATGCCTTTATGTCCGTGGTTCCTTCGTTTGTTAGTGAGTGAGTGTGTGTGTGTGTATATACGTTTCATCGCCTGTTCTCCCGCGCGATCTATATGGTACTGGTGCGTGTGCGGTTTATGTAGTCCTCCGTTCTCTATATTGTGTGCTGTTTGGTGTGTATGTATTGATGTACTTCTGTTGCGGCGTTGGTTAGCTGTCGCCTGGTGGCCCTATAGTTCGTAGGGTAAATGTCTGTCTGTATGTCCGTCTGGTCCCAATCCCACATAGATACTCAAAGGATAATACCTCGATGTGTCCATTCTACATGACCTGACGTATCAACCAAAAGATACAGTAGTCCAACTAACAGTAGAAAACTAAACACCAAACAAAATCCAGTTGTTAATTAAACACTCTAAGTCACAAGGATGAGAAAACAATTTTCAGGCTGAGTGAACCCTGACAGTCCCCAATGACCACTCTAAATATATCTGCTTCCCACCTGAAATATTCCTGAAAATGTTGACCATGACATAGTCTACAGTTGCATAGTACAGTTGCAACGGTTCAAGATGTCTGATTTCTCATGTGAAACAGAGGAGAAATTTGTTTGAATGCAATTCTGGTCACAGTTTAAATTGCGGGTGGACTGGACTTACTCCAGCAAAATTTATTTTAACATCTTTTGTTCTGGAACAGTAAAGTTTGTGTAACTAACTTGAGGTAGCATTTAGTGCTGGTTTTGTGTTTCAAAGGGTGACAAGAGTTTTTTGTTGTAAGTCATCCGTCTGGAAAATTGAATGCTATGAGAGGCAAGTTTTGTCTTTACGGGGACATGGATGGGTTGTTGGAATTTTGTGGCCACTGAAAAGGGCAATTTACTATCAAATGGATATAAAGTTTCGACAGAAGCTTGCCGGAATGAGGATGCACAACTGATGGAAGAGTCGGGGTCGATGCAAAGCATTTAGAAGAATAGTTTCTGCAGACTCTTAAACGGCGATGAGGACACACAAACCGCTGTCAGGCAGAATACTTACATACTCGTACTTACAAAAATTTCATCCAAATGGTCCAAAGTTGATGATGTCATAAAAGGGAAAAGGACTGTCAAAACCTAAGCAAAACAGACCACTGACACCTTTGCAAGTCAAAAAGCCGTTCCACACACACACACACAGATCCAATAACCTTTCGTGGTTAGGTGTTCTTTGAAATGAATGTGATTCTAATTAGTGGCGGTTTCACCTTATTGCACTCAACATCACACGTGAGTCTCGCCACAAAGCCTGCTTATTACCTTCACTTGCCTGCAAAGGCATCAACTGCAAAGGATCTAATTAGCCATTCCCCCCAACCGCAACCACAGAACCGCACGTGTGCACCTCGTCAAAGCCTGCAAATAGCTGCTCAAGAAACACAAATTGCTCCCTCCGTCTCTCGAAATGATGCAGCACCAAGGGCGCACCCTCACTCCACGACTGTGTCTCGCTTTAAGTGCGGAATTTATCTCTCAAAAACGGATTACATCAGATATTCCATTACATCATGGAATGCTCTCAGAGTCCTACAGGCAACAAACATGATGGTCTCATAAAACCGTCCCGCACACAAGCGAGGCATTGGACCATGAAACATGCTTCACAGAGCAAAAGTTACAACAATCTCACGGATAAAAGCACCAAAGAAGATGAATCCATTATTGTCAGTCAGCGGAACAAATGGGGGTTCCTTTCGCATGCATCCGATTCACCCTCCGTTCATCTGTGAATGGGCATCATGCACCCTTCACTCCGGGCACTCTGGACCAAATTAAGCTCCATTCATCAGACCAGCCTCGGAGAGAGTGCCCCGTTGTTCTCCGAAAGCAGCCACAATACACGATACGTTGGGCAGGATTATCTTCTGAATAAAATTGAATAAGAAAACGACAAGCTCACACACGCGTTTGGCCGCGCTGCGAAGCCCTGTGGCGCCAACTCGGATGAATTACGCTTTTGCTGGAACACGTCAGCTTATCTGTCCATGTCCAGGGGAATGGACAAGGATGGATGCATTGATACAGGTCAAGCACTATGTTCGTGGTTAATGATAGATGGCATTTGTGTCTTTTGTCCAATGTAGTTGCTTCCGGATCATGTTGCTTTGCTTGTTGGGGGCAGGGACCCAGGCGAATGCTTTGCAAACATTCATTCATTTAACGGTCTTATGCGAGTCGAGGAATTTCTCCATTTGAGAGGAAGCAGTCGATGGGTTGCCTGCTAAATCAATTTTAATTGTGGCATGAGCGCTGTTTTCCCTGCGTCCTTGTCCACGGATTCAGGAAACTGGGAGTGGTAACAATAGGCAACCCCTTCCCTCAACAAACGTTTGTTTATGTACTTAGAAGTGATTTACCTTCAGTTGGTATTAAGTTCCTGGCTACGTTCGAAATGTTGCCTTTGAGTGCTTAACTCGTTCTCGCTGAATTGCTGACTAATGGCGGCGACAGGTTTCCTGCTTCCTCTCAGGGCATAAATGTTGAAACATAATGAGCTCTTCGCTTAGGTGCCAATTAATTCCGACTTCACATTTGCCAGACTCTGTGCAGACACGACTGTGCAAAACAGTCCAGAAGGTGATGAGTCTCCTCTCAAGGTATCCCCAAAAAGGACTGTTCTCAACTTCCTTTGTTTGCTTTTCAATATTCGACATGAAAAATTGATCCCCTTTCAATCGAGAAATCACTAATTGTCAAAGAAGTTGTAAATCTCCGTGAAAGTCTGTCCCTTGTCAGCCACATGACACGGGTTCTCTTCACCGTGATGAACTTGTATCAGAATCAACGTTGCCCCGCTGTAAGACAGAACCTTTTTCACCAGCCCCCCAGTCAATTATGGATAAGACATCCCACTGCCGTATCTCGTGCATGTTTTATGGTTTATGGAAAATCATTTTTACGGCATCATCACGCTTGAGTTAGCCTTTAAAATTGAAAAACAACTTCGAGGCTTTAAGAGCTTAATTATCCCTCCGATGGTCGATGAATAATTTGTGTAGGTGGAATTAATTTGAAGGAAGATGTGGGCATGGATAGAAACACGGTGATGGACGGTTTGCTTCAAATCGGCTGAACTGTGCGAGGCTCACTTGTCGAGTTTCAAATGGGGATGGAATTAAATTCCTGCATGAGGGTGTTTGAGTGATCTCATTTAATTATGCGTGACTGCTTTTGGGTTAAGTGGAGAAATGCGTCGAAATGGCAAGATGCATTAGCGTAGATTAAACTGATAGAGACTTTGGAGAGTACACGGTGAGTGCTCGGTAATGAAATCGTGAAGTTCAACATCCAAGCTGTGATGCGGTTCCTTCTCTGTGTTTATACAACAGCTGTACAAAAACGGTTAAAATAATTGTCAGGTTTCGCCCAGTTGAAGTTGATAGCAATCGCTGAAGTGGATTAACATCCAAATTCGACCATATTTGACATATTCGTTCTAAGTAAAACCTCGTTAGACCACTAAAACATCATCTTTAGGGACCATTGTTCGACGTCCATTTCTGAGTCTTTCTCTTGACTTTTTTCGTGTAATGGTACTTCCATTTCTGACAAGAAGACAAGTTAGAGAAAATGATGTTGGTCCTTGTCCGGCTCTTGAATAGTGGAGGATCTGTCTTCTGTACTAAAGTACATTATTTTTTATTACACGATACGAATACGACCGGATGGCGCAGTTGGTAAAGTGCCTGCCCCAAGTTCGAGGGGTGCCAGGTTCGAATCCCAGTGAAATCGAATCTGGTCCAGTCACCATTTGCCGTTGGGATAAAATTAATGGCACTGGAGTAGGTTGCTACCTGGCAGTACAATGGACCAGTTTTGAGTCTCAGTGCTCCAGTAGTGTTTAGAAAATCCTCCAAAAAAAAGTACATTTGAGAACGCGCTGTCCACCGCTGACCAAAATTCTTCTCACTATCAAGGCGGATAAATAAATCCGTCACTTTTTTGAGCAATAGACCTTCGCCATATCCTTGTTGCACTTAGATATCCATTGTTTAGACTGCTGATTGGTTTCCGTTGTTTACAATGAATCAATCTTTCATTAACCAAACCCAAACTCTCATTTGAATATGTTACGCGTTTGTGGCCTTTCTAAAATTATTTGTCCATTTACTAACATTACCACATTACGGCCTTTCAAAAGCTAAGTATTTTATTAAACCAACCCTCTTCTTCTTATTGCGCTACCGTCTGGGGTGAACCTGGGTTTTAATCATCAAGCCTCTCCAGCTAGCACGATCTTCCGCCATCCGTCTCCAACTGCGCAACTGGAGTGTTGGTTGATATCCCTCTCTTCACTTGTGTGCTGTACTTTAAATGTGAATGTCCTATGTTCGAGTTCGAGGGATGAAGCAAAGTTGTCCATACGATCTACATGGCCCAGCCACCTTAGACTATACAGCCTACATACACACCTCATCAAAAAAATAGATACACCCTCATTCACCTTACCTTTTTGCGTCTTTAGTGTTGCCCAATGAAAGAAATAGTTAAAGTTCGCAAAAAAGTCTAATATATTTGTATTCTACATACTTATTAAAAACTTAAAACATACAAATATTTTCAATATTTTTTTTTAATATTTATTATATTAGCTCATAAAAATCGAGTGATAAAAAAATAGATACATTATTATTTTTTCCAAAATTTTTAAATTAACCCTCTTACGTTTAAGGCTGCCTCAGGGCAGCCATCGCCTATTGCACATTTAATCCATGTGCGATTTTTTTTTATGACGGTTTTCCATGCCTTCAATTGTACTTCAAGCCATATTTTGAAATACATTTCAGCACTTGTGTGTTAAAAATCAGTGAGCGAATAAAAAAAATTAGTGCACGTAAAAAAAATTTTCATAATGAAATAAAATACTTCAAATTTTTCGAAAGAGTCGGGAATTTTACAGTAAGTAGATATATTCATGTACTTTCATAATAAGAAAACAAATAATAAATAAAAATGAAAATGTCGTGTTTGAGAAAAGAAATAGGAAGGCGGCCTGAGGGCAGCCATGATCGTTTACGCCAAACAAATTTTTTTGTTTTTTTTTTTACCATTATCTTTTCCATTTTCTACTTTTTATTATCTTCCTGTTTCAATAAAACAACAAAAACAAAAAAAAGCCCGATAGATTAAACATTTTGCTTTTATTTAGCTTTTAAATCTGCACTTATTTTAAAATAATAAGTGAAACGATGAAATCAATGATAAGTGAAGGGAAAAAACTTTGACTTAAACGGTCATAGCTGCCCTGAGGCTTTACCTATTTTGTGCCTGGAGGTCCATCAAAAGAATTTTTTCGAATTCTGATTTCAATTTATGATTTCTAAGCCCATTATTTACCAGAAAAAAAATTCCCGACTCTTTTGGGTCAAAATTGCGGTTTTGACCATTAGAGGGTTAAAAGCTAAACGGCTTACTTATTTTAGTTGCAAAACCAATTACCACTAATACCCTGTGAAGTTACCTTTTCGCATTATATTTTTTACCATCCTTTTCGGCATACTGCTGATGAATGCTTGACATGTCTCTACTGGTATAACAAGTTTTTTGAACAAATTATCACTGTTTGTCTGTATTGGTAAATTTTTGTTCAAAAAATGTCTTCTTTGCGCCCTCAAGTTTTCAATAGAGTTTAGGCATAGAGATTGACTTGGCCAAGCTGGCAGGTTGATTTTGTTGTGAACAAAGCATTTTTTTACTAGTGTGGAAGTATGCTTTGGGTTGTTAACCTGCTGAAAGACCCAACGCAGAGGCATGTTTTCCTTAGTGTATGATAGCATTACCATTTGCAAAATGTGTTTGTACTCGGCTGCCGTCTTATTGTTTGTAGTGTGGAATATTGGACGAACATCATTCTAAGAATAACATCCCCAGACCATTATGTTGCCGCCTCCATATTTCATTGTATTTTTTGTGGAACGGTCATGGAATTCCTTGGCTCGAGAATTCCTTCATTCTTTTCACAGTAATTTCCAAAGATATTAATCTTTGTTTCGTCGCTTAACAAAATATTTCTCCATTTATTTTCATCAATCTCGGTCGTCCTATTTGCATGTGTCAGGGCAAACTGTAGCCTCATGCTTAAATTTTTTTTCTCATTGGGGGAACTTTCCTAGCTATTCGTCCGAGAAGTTTGGCTTTTTGTAAGCCACCGCGAACTCTTGGAGCATTAACGGTGTTGTCAATTTCTGCGGAAATCGCCTTTGATGACTTAAAATGGTCACCTTTTGATAACATTATTTTATGGCGATCATTCGCTGGGCTCGTTTTTTTTATCTGCCTTGAAATTTCTTTTGGTGTGCAAATTTTAAAATATTTTGCACAAAATAAAGTGACCGTCCCACACATTTCGCGATTTCATGCAGACATGTTCCTTCTTTTCTGTGCGACAGAGCCAAAACTTTTTCTTCTGCAGTGCAATGACTATTTCGGGCCATGGTAAACCTAAAATGTTTATTTCCTTCTTCTTAATTGATACCAAGCAATTCAAATTAAGTATACTAAACCTGTTTGACAAAAAACTCGCAAAGAAAATAATGATATAATTGAATATTGAACACAATCTGAAGTGTATCTATTTTTTTGATCACACGATTTTTATGTGCAATTGAATATTTATAAAAAAATTATTTACGTAAATATTGAAAATATTTTTATGTTTTAAGTTTTTAATAAGTGTATAGAATGAAAATATATTAGCGTTTTTTGCGAACTTTAACCATTTCTTTCACTGTGCAACACTAAAGACGAAAAATGTAATGTGTATCTATTTTAGGTGTGTACATATTTCGTGAGAATGTTCTCCTGCAATCATCATCAACGCAGACAGGGCCAAAGATCTCTCGAAAAAAACAAGACCTTAATAGAATTTGTGTATTGTCAATACCTCACCGTAGAGCAGGACTAATATAATCAATGTCTTGTACAAACCCGCCTTTGATTACTACTTGATTTCTGGTCAAAAAGCACTTACGAGTACAACTATATTGAGTACAAGTATTTGAAGTGTCGCAACATTGCCGCGGGCCGCAATTCCCCGCGGCAACTCCTTACATTGTTCTAGATTGAAAGGTGCACAAGTGCAGTTTTTTTTTACCGCGAAATTTTCGGTGTAAAAAAATAAAAGAATATTGGGTTGGATATTGGACAGTGTAGAGACTTTCTGAAAATTTAAATTTAAGCTCGTGTGCAGCGACTTTGAAAGTTTTACTGAAAAACCTTGGTAAGCAGGGCTCTTATTTGTTTTGTAAAACATTCTCATAAACTGATCATTTTATTCTTCAGCCAGAAAGGGCATATCTTTTCTAAATCAAAACATATTCAAAGATCCGTCTGTTTTCTTCCAATCTTCGGAGACATTCATTTTTGAGCTTTTCTCTTGATTCTTTACTTCGTACTAGCTTAAGTACACACAGTTCAGCTCCAAGCACACCTCTTCTTTCTAGATTGGGTTAGATTCTATTTGCAGCCTTTATTTAACCTTATGTACTAGACAAAAATGACTAAAACTAGCTTACCTAACTTGTTAGAACTAAACTTAAACGTTACCTATGTCTTTCGACTTATTATAGTTGTTAGTAATATAGGGAACAATTAAAACTAAGAAAAAGTTTTTTTTTTAAAAACTTAGTGACATTGTTAAGTTCCCTCATATTGCCTGTGTAGCTAGCAGAGAAGATGAGGTATCGTTTCCTACTCCTCTTTTTTTATGCAACTAGTAAAGAAATTGTTAGCCAAGTCCTTTTATGCCTTGGCATGTCTACCAATGAAGCAGTTCCCCTTAAAGACGGCTTAGGACCTTAATCGTATTTACCGATCTTTTCTGATGGGACAGAGTAAGCGCATAAGACCCAGTGAAGGCCAGATTTGCTTCGCAGTTAGCAGAGTTGTAAAAGAATGCATTCATTTGGTAATGCATTCTTAGAATTTGAAGTCAGTTTCGGTTTTTTTATCGATGCAATCAAGACTAAAAAAAGACTGGGATTTAAAAAAATTGAAGTCACCATTCTTTTGAAATCATTGACTGGTGCATTCAATATTTAGCAATCATAGAATTGAAATCATTGATGCAAGTCAATTGAATTCACTTAGTTGGACTTGAATTCAGTAGTGAATTCACTTTAAATCAGTTGAAGTCAGTGATTTCAATTTGATTAAGCTTGCAAAAGAAAACAATCTTTCCACAGCGGCTGACGAAGGCAATGGTGTGTTATATGTAATAGAATTTTTTTTAAACTCGGGTAACGATCCAACATTTTGAAGTCTGTTGCTGGATCGGCCAGATATGCATATAACTCATCAGATTCTGTGGTATCTAAATTGATGCTTATGACTTTTAAATAAGAATTGGCAAACCTCAAAAGTCTTCTAAAAGATTGGGCTTTAACAGGCAAGGTGTTATTATGCATTTTGTACCAACTAAAGTCAAATGAATTCAAATTATTTTCGTTGAATTCATAGACTTCAAAAGATTTTATGTGAATTCACTGCTGACTTCAACTAACATAAAGTGAATTCACAATTTTTTTTAAAAGAATGCAATCATTCGGCTTAATTCAAAGATTGTAAAAAATTGAATGCATTAGTCACTGTGTCCCAAAGAATGGTGACTTATAGTTTTTTAAATAGCAGTCATTTTTACCAAAAAGACTTCAAATTATTTTGGATGAATTCAATAGAATTAAGATCTCTAAAGATTTAATTCTTTTACAACTCTGCCAGTTAGGCACTTAGTATCTTCTGTCTTCATCTTCTTTTTCTTAGGGCGCTACAGTCCGAGGTGGAACTGGGCCTCACTCAACATGCCTTTCCAGCCAGTTTCGCACACCAAGCCGGCTGAGGTCCCCCTCGACTTGTGTGTTCGCAATTCCCTGGAATGTAATTGTCCTCCAGCACCTATTTGAAGCTGATGTTGAAGTGCTTGACCATGTTTGTAAGATTTAATTGGCAATTACATTTAACAGTGTTTGCAAAAGTAAATTGGGCAAGTGAAAGAGTTAGTTTTTGTAGACGGAACCTTTAAAATAAAGAGAGGGTGATAACAATGATAACAATCTAGTTGGATGCCACATTGTGTTTTAAGCCGCTTTTACTAAGAGTGTTGAATTTGTTTCCTGCCCTTTATTGAAGATTGTTCCTACTAACATGAGATTATGTATGAATCAATCGCCATGGTGTGAAGCTCTAAAAAGCTGTCTTTAATAGGTTTGAAGGGATTTTTACTACCGACAAAATAAATACGTCCTACAAAAAAATAAATACAAAAAAAAACATAAAAGAACGTCAAGCTGGTTTTTGAAGCGAGTATTCAACAGTAGACGGTGCACACATGGGCAGTATTTAAAGCGGATGAAGTATGTAACTCTTAGTCTCTTCGAGAGAAAAGTTCTGCATGCAATCAGTTGTTCTGTTTGTATTGGTGGCTGTACAGCACAGCCACATAAGTCTAGCCTGACATCAACCAACAACTCTCACTCCCTCTCTCTCTAATTTTCTGTTTCTTCTTTTGGATACCGGTTTTTTAGGATTCCGTTCTTACTAATATTTGGAGTAAGGTGAGAACAACTTGCATTTCACTCAATGTCTAAGTCAAACAAATTTAATTTTCCCAACTATGCTAGCAAAACGTAATAACAATGGTCCACAACTAAAATGTCCAGGAGTCCAATTCAAATGTTCTTTCAAGACAACTTCAAAACTACAACCACGTCAGCTTAGAGTTCAACAAGCAACAAAGCATCTAAAAGAATAAAGTGAACATCCCAACTGTGGGTTTTCCTTGCAGAGAAATTCGTAAACAACAGTTCCTGGACATGCGCTGTTGCTACCCCACCAGCGGATAAATGTCAGCTGATTCTCCAATAATTGTCAGTAGAAATACTTGGAAGAGTTTCTCCATGTTCGAACATGAACTTGCGGCAATAGCTTTCAATGAGTGAACGTGGAAAGTTTGCCTTTGAACAACTGGTAGATGTCCATGATTGCCCCTTGATTAGCTGTGAGTTATTCACTTTATTTCTATTTTCTCCATTTGCTTTTGTTCACACGGTATTGGGAGGTACATAAATCAGAATACACACAACAGATGATTTACGAGAGCTTTAACCAGTTTTTGATGTGATTTCCTTAGCTGAAAAGTTTTTGGCTCATTAATGGCATGAAAATGTCCACTCATTAGTTTTCCTTTATCTTTATGTGTTTGCTTATTCTTATGACTCTACGGTTAATGAAGGTAATTTGGTAATTTTCCAAATTGACATCAAGATTAACTGTTTTTTGTGAAGAATTCTGTTGTTTTGGTGTTTAAGGACTTACGTGACAGGTTTTTAAATGAAGATAAAGGCACCAGGTTAAGCAAAACACGCAAACTTAGATATGGAGAGTTTCAAATTGTTCTTTGTTTTTCCCTGCCCCGGTCATACATTTTCTGAAGTCATTGATGGATTTCTACTCTTTTGTTTAATAATAATAATAATGGCGGCGCTACAGTCCGAGGTGGACCTGGGCCTAGCTTCTCAGCAACCACTCGTGTTGTGCGTGCTATTGTTCTATCACGAGCGGAGGGGACCTACAGTTTAATGGCGACTCCGAACGGCGAGATTGAGAAACTTTTTCGAGACAGTTATACTCTTTGAGCATTGTCAGTGACTCGAAAGAGATGGAGCCGTGAAAAAATGTTTTGATGTTTTTTTTCGAGATTCGAACCGACGACATCGAGCGTAGGAGTCGACGCACCTACCCTCTTCGCCACGGCGCCCTCTCTTTTGTTTAATTTGACTAATAAGCCGTTCAGTTGAATGGAAGTCTTGAGACCTGGATGCACAATTTACTTTCCTTCTCAAAATTAAACACTTTCTTATTTCAGGTCACAGTCCAGATGTTGAGATTAAGTCACTGTAATTTCTAGTTTCTAGTTGAAATTAATAGGGGTCAACAGATACCCTTTCCGGTGGCTTTCAGACGGCAGCAAGTTTTCATCGACAGCGGAGTACAATTGACATTTCGTTTTAGCGAAGCAACACAAAGCACCGAGCCATACTTCGTCGCGTGCACTTTCTTTTTTTCGTGCGTACACAAAAATCACTTTTCCATCTCCAAAAGCGGCGCGAGTGCTAAGTGCAAAAAAGAAAATAAATAGCAGCAACTAATGTAGTGAAGGGAAGTGTTTCGGTCTTGAGTGCACTCGGTCCGCTCTCATCTGTCCCTTTCTTCACAAGCCACTGTAAAGCATTCTCGGTCGCAACTCCCGTTTGATCTAATCATGCGGGCTGGTGCAATGACTGAGAATGCTCAACATCTGACGTAGCGGATTTGGAACTGCGAAATTTTTCGGTGGACCAACTCAAATCGGTGTATGGGCATAACACCTACACACCTGATCAAAAAAATAGATACTCATAAATCTTACATTTTTCGTCCTTAGTGTTGCACAATGAAAGAAATAGTTAAAGTTCGCAAAAAAGGCTAATATATTTTTATTCTATATACTTATTAAAAACTTAAAACATAAAAATATTTTCAATATTTACGTAAACAATTTTTTTATGAAGATTGTATTAGCACATAAAAATCGTGTGATCAAAAAAATAGATACAGTGTATTTTTTTTTCAAAATATTTAAATGAAGAGCTAAAATGCTTACTTATTTCAGTTGCAAAACCAATTACCACTAATACCCTGGGAAGTTACCCTTTTGCATTATATTTTTTGCCATCCTTTTCGGAATACTGCTGATGAATGCTTGAAATGTCTCTACAGGTATTTCATAACAAGTTTTTTGAACAAATTATCACTGTTTGTCTGTATTGGTAAATATTTGTTCAAAAAATGTCTTCTTTGCGCCCTCAAGTTTTCAATAGAGTTTAGGCATAGAGATTGACTTGGCCAAGCTGGCAGGTTGATTTTGTTGTGAACAAAGCATTTCTTTACTAGTGTGGAAGTATGCTTTGGGTCGTTATCCTGCTGAAAGACCCAACACAGAGGCATGTTTTCCTTGGCGTATGATAGCATTGCAAAATGTCTTTGTAATCGGCTCCTGTTGGAGCACTAACGGTGTTGTCAATTTCTGCGGAAATCGCCTTTGATGACTTAAAAGGGTCACTTTTTGATATCATTATTATATGGCGATCATCCGCTGGGGTCGTTTTTTTCGATCTGCCTTGAAACTCCTTTTGGGGTGCAGATTTAAAAAAAAATGTTTAAACAAAATAAAGTGACCGTCCCTCACATTTCGCGATTTCGCGCAAAGATTTTCCTTTGAACACAATCTGAAGTGTATTTATTTTTTTGATCACACGATTTTTATGTGCAATTGAATATTTATAAAAAAATTATTTACGTAAATATTGAAAATATTTTTATGTTTTAAGTTTTTAATAAGTATATAGAATACAAATATATCAGCCTTTTTTGTGGACTTTAACCACTTCCTTCATTTTGCAAGACTGAAGACGAAAAATGTAAGATTTATGAGGCTGTATTTATTTTTTTTGATCAGGTGTGTATGTACATCGATTTGCTGTTGCGGAGCCAACTCTAAATTTGCACTTCGCAACTCCGCTTACCAAATGCAACGTCGGAGTTGGGTATTTGGTGTTTGTGTCTATGGGAAATTTTAGGGCTGACGTGAGCAACGTTCGTGGGCTTAAAACGAACCTCTTTGCTGTGTACTTTCACCTCTCCCGTTTTAAGCCAGTTGTCTTGGCACTAAGTGAGACACAGGAAGGTGAGAATTCCGACTTATCGGATTTAAACCTGCCTGGATATAACGTGGTGACCCTTTTCTTCTTTGACCGCGTTCTCGCCCTATATATACGTAGTTATGTAGTTTACTAACTTTAACCAAAATACGGCCGCTGTTCCAATCCCGAATTTAATTTTCTGTGGCTAAAAATCCATGTCCTTAAGCATTTTAGTGGATTAAATTCATTCGTCTATAAATGCTTCATTTATAGACGTCCAAGCCTGGATAGCAATTCAACTTTTAATGAGTTTGATATGCTATCCGATTCCATCACAAGAATTGTATCCCTGTATCCTCAGACTGAAATTGTCATTGCGGACGATTTCAATTATAATTGGCTTCGACATTCAGGCCAAGCAACACCGGAAAGACGGTATGTAGAGATCTTTGCTGAGGTAAATAATCTGACCCTGCTTGTAAATTAACCTACACGAATACCTGACATAGTAGATCATTCCGCCAACACCCTGGACCTGTTTCTCACCTCTCATCCTGATAAATATTGTATTGACATATTGTCGCCTCTAGGCTCGTCTGACCCCTGTGTCATATCAGCTAATTTCTCGTTTTCATTCCACACAGGTTCTCTAACTAATGCCTAAAAGAACAGTATGCCTATACGAGAAAGCCAATTTGAGCGGCCTTAACGACTTCTTTAGGAAATTTAACTGGTCACTATGTTTCCTCGATATAGACGTGGTCACGAACATCATTCTGCTGGGTACGAGATCCTTCATTCCTCACAAAGTGAGGGGTATCATACTCAAAGCAAATGCGTGGTATGACTCGAGCTGTAGAGAGGCTATCAGGGTGAGGGAGTTGAATTTCCGGACTTTCAAATCCAATCCTACTGAGGAAAACCGGAAACGGGCCAGAAATGACTGCAATGCATTAATTAGACGTGTGAAATCCTCATATGACCAAAAGTTAAGGCAAAAAGAGCTACAATGTCTCAAAGATGGCAAAAGCTTTTGGTCAATCGTTAAACACATAAAGAATTCAGCCTCGTCTTCGATTCCCACACTCATTTGCAATGATATTCCAGCTGTCAGCTCTTTGAACAAGGCCAATCTACCTGCTGCGCATTTCGCGGCCAACTTAACGCTGCCAGATTCCATATTCGTCGCGTCGATTACACCATGGAACAAATCCATTTCCGTTGCAAGAGTACTTAAAGATCTCAACGTGCAAAAATCCGCTGGCCCGGATGGTATCCCTCCGATACTTCTGAAGAGGTGTTCTTCTGCGCTGGCAAAACTACTGCGTTAGCTTTTTTATCTGTCCTACTCTTCTGGTCTCTTTTCGAGTAAAAGGAAAACAGCATTTGTCCAGCTTGTCCCTAAAAAGTGCAAATCTTCGTCACCCGCCTCCTACCGGCCCATAAATCTAACGTCCCTTCTTTTCAAGGTCATGGAATCACTGAGAAACCCTTAGCTTATGAAATATCTTGAATCGCGGAAGCTTCTTACGGTTTCCGCAGCAACAGGTCTACTGGTGTTTGATGGCATATCTCACCGAAAAGTGGAACTAATCCTTGCACAATGCAGGAGAAAGTAAGACCGTTGCGCTTGATATTTCAAAGGCATTTGACAGAGTTTGGCATCAACCAGTTTTGTCGAAAATGAGTGCTTATGGCATGGATGAGTCTCTTCTTCTATGGATTAGAAATTACTTTTTGAACAGTCGATTCAAGTCGTTTTGGATGGGTTCAAGTCTGATATTCACCAAATAAATGCTGGTGTTCCCCAAGGCTCTATTTTGTCTCCGACTCTTTTTCTCATTTTTATAAATGATCTCCTGTCTGCTACTTCTAATCCAATTAACTCCTTCGCTGATGACAGTACTCTCAGCTTCCAAGACTCACGTCCCTGTCCTTCGCCCGTAGAATTGGAGCGGGAGCGTATGTTAAGCACATTTAATTCCGACCATATCTATCTATCTACACTGTGCCACTTTTGGATTTTGACAAGTGAATAGCGATGGGGTAGTGACACGAAAAAATGTCGCTTGATGTTCTTCGTTCGTTACGCTAATTTGGCGTTGACGACGCATTTAATCACAGCGACTACAAGGAAGCCATCGTTTATTACAATAAAACATCCCTTTTGATGGTCATTGCCTAGCTCTTTCAATCATTTGCGGTGCCCCAAATCGAAGCCACAAATTGAAAATAGATCTGTTGGGTTATTTGCAAAATGTAACGTCGTAAAGTGAAAAGTTAACGTTCCACTCGCGTATGGATATTCGTCATTCAAATCTTTTACAAGCAATCATGTGACACATTGGCGTCAAAAGTCCATCTACCCCGTCGTAAAGGCAACATCAAACCATAAATCTGAATACATTGAATATTCCCCCGACATTCGATCGTTAAAGCGGATGAAACGAGTCCGGGATCCCGTCCCGCACGCATTCCCACCGTGCGTCGGTCGGCCCCCATCATCTGTGCAAACGGAACTAATCGGAGACAGTGGAATCATTAACCATCAGGCTGTCATAAAGTTTGACAACCTCCATGAAATATTTCTCCTAAGCATACATTTGTCAGCTCCATCATTTCGGGGTAAGTGTTGTAATGATGAGTCCTAAACGCCTGGTCTATGGGTTTTTGATGTCAGTCGTGTGTACTGCTGCATCTGCTTCATAAAGACACTCCCGACGCCAGCAAGTTTAATCACGTGATTAAAAATTTTAAATTAATTAACAAGTGTCCAGTGCTTAGTGCGAGTTGTGGTTGTCACGGTGTTTGACGGAGGCAACGACGGTGTTTAATGCTCTGACAGGCGGCTGTGATGATTAATGACAAGCATAAGCCACCGACACAGGCCAGAGCATTTTGCGATGAGTCCTCATTATTAATGATCTAACCAAGAGGCTGGAGCTAGGTTTCTTAAAATGTACCATTTCTGTGGTGACAAGAGTCATCACCCGCACTGTGAAGACTATCGAACAAGGACACAGTTTGGTAAGACTTTGTGTGGGATTTCATTCATGGCGCTGCTGTAAGTTAATTTATGGGAGCTCTAACTTTTAATGACATCTTAAAGATCAGTCTCCTCTGGTTATGCCGTGTGACGAACTTCTTCGGATATAAAAAGTTCTGCTGGCTTGGAGGACATTTCTTACATGCCCTTGAACGCACTGTTGTTCGGCTTAAAAATGATATTCCAGGAAAATGGGGTCTTTTTAGGACTAACTTTATGAAAGACGTATGATTGGCTCTGAAAAGATTTCTCTGTTCTTTTATTTTTGTCCTTAATTTGTACTAAGGAATTGCGAAAAAGTACTATTGCGTGAAATTGTATGTAGGGCGTTACACAATTTCATATATTTTTGTGAGTTTCGTAGTGTGGTCGCGCCCAACAAGAGGTGTAATATTAAACTTCGCATCATTGTTGAAGCGTTCATCGAGCCGCACTTCTTCGAAAATGAGGTCGGCCAAGCGGTTACCGTGAATGGTGTTCGCTATCGCGATATGATAACTGAATTCTTGTGGCCAGAAATTGAGGATATGGACCTGGACGACATGTGCTTCCAACAGTATGGTCCCACTTGCCACACACCCAACGAAACAATGGCTCTTTTGCGCGAGAAATTCAATGACCGTGTTATCTCACGTCGTGGCGATGTTAATTAGCCACGATCATATGTTTTGACACCGTTGGATTTCTTTCTTTGGGGATATTTAAAAGAAAAAGTGTATGTCAATAAGCCAAGAACAATTCAAGAGCTAAAGGATAAGATAATTCGGCACATTAACGACATTAAAACTTAATTATGTCTCAGAGTCATTGAAAATATGGACCATCGGATAGAGGTATGCCACCGAAGCCGTGGCGAGCATTTGGCCGATATTTTGTTTTACACATAACTGTCACAGATTCTGTCATAATAAAAAAAATTTTTTTTTTTAAATTGTCATCGTGCGTTTTCGTTGGACCACTCTTTATTATTTCATTTGTTAATGCGCAGGGTTGACTTTGTTTTTCAACAAAATTGTTCAATTATGGCACGGGATAAAAAAGGTTGGCGACCACCGATTTACACGAATACTCAACCAACGATTCATGTGGTAGGACAAACTATCAGCTATTATTGACGTAGTGCAGCCGCAAATATGCGAACAAGTAATGAACTATCATATTTCATCGCCGTTGTAACATTCTCCAATTCTTTCGTTTCATTGGCTCGGCATTATGGAGTACAGTTCCATCGTTAAATGCAGATGTGAAGTTGGAAACGAAACGGTCGTCTTCTTATTACGAGTCTCTACAGTCCGTGCTGAATATGGGTTCTGTCAGAAGCAGATAATCGACATTCTGAAATATTTCAATCCAAGCGGACAACCTTACAGTACAGATTTGCCTGATAAGTTGGCTACCTAACCGAGGCAAGTTACAGAAAAATCTGATTGGGCGTACAGTTGTTTGGTTTGAAAGAAACGTAAATCAAAGCGGCATTTAAATTCATGCTCCATGTCAAATTTGAAATACTCCCAGTCTCCCTCCGACTTCGACCTTACTCCAGTCACCAGTCAGCAATCAGTTTGGGGTCATCTTTTGACTTAAAAAACACTATAAACACAAGCTAGAAGTCACCGAGTTACTGCTTTGTTTGTTTCGAGCACCCCAACACGATAACCGTCTCAACAACAAGCTAAAGTGTTGGCGACCCCCTGAGCCTTACGGGCCTACTTAAGGTGATAAATGGCATTTCCTGTTTCCCGTCTGAACTCGGCTGCGACAAGAGATTGAATTTCAGCGACTCCTTAAACCTCAACTGTGTCTGCGAACGAGATATGGAAAGACGAAATTTAATTCTTTAAAGCGAGCGTCTTTTGCTGCCTGCTGTGACTTCGCAAACACCGCAAACTTCCTCTCCGCCCGCACACGCTCGCATAAAAAGTGGGTCAAAGTTTGGTAATTTCGATCCGGGAAAAGGACACTCACCAGCGAAGAAAGAATTCTCCCTTTTATTTCGAAATTGAAAAATATAAGCCAACACACACACAACCGCCCCCAGGATTTACATTCTCGATAACAGCGGATAGACTCCTTGGGAGATATTTGTTTTGTCTCCCCCAACCGCCGCCATTCGGGCACAGGAAAGCGGAATGATTTCCTTGAAAAGGATTTCACTGCATGCAGGGGTACGAATTCCTAACGTCGGTAGAATTTCCGATTAGCAAGGAAGCAGGCATCGCACATTGTGACGCAGTGGATGTGGTTGTTTCATTTCAAACAGCAGCGAATCCTTGAAAAGTTTGCGAAATTTAAATTTCGACAGCATCCGATGGTTGGAGGCGGTGGGGGAAGTCATAAAGGAGCACCCAGACACCGGTTACGTGATTGTAGGCGCACCCGCCGCCCCGCCTTGGGATAAAGTTCATTTAATATGTCTGACTCGACGTAATCCTGTCTACAGGACTATCGGACTGCTTATCTAAGCGGCTGGGAAGAATTAATTCTCGGATATTTTTGTGTGCCGGGTATTTGCATTTACATTGCCTTGGATGGTGTCATATTCATGAAGTTGTAACGGTGATTAAAAGTACGTGCTGTTACTTTTTATTCCCCTGCGGTGAGTACTGACGGAAAGATTACAAATTCTGGGACTGGTTGTGGCTGTTGTTTGGCACAGGAGTGTGGTGCATGTTTAGAGTTTGTTGCTCACATGGGGATCTCCCGAACTTCTGTGTCCTTACCGGATGAATGTACATAAATTTCTGCTTTTGGAGTAAGTGTAGCCCACTCAGATGGACACTCGCCGTTGGCTTTTCGGATGAAAATTCTCAAAGGAATCCGCACAATCAAAGCTGCGGAGATGTGCTGATTTTAGGGCAATGAAAATATGCCAGAGGGATGCGTAAAAACTTCACTTACATGCGAACGAATGTGATGTGGGAATGAGAAATCGAGAGAAATCGCATCTAAAAAGGAAGGGAAGTAGAGGTACTCTACCTACGAATGCATTTCAGTCATTTAAACTGACACAGAAAGTGGTACTTATCCAATTGAATTAAATTTTAAATGCTGCCAATTTGAGGTATTTCATTTCAGTCAGTCAGCTTGGCTTATTCTTGAAGTTTTCACTGAGTAGCAGGAGAAGCTTACTGCTCTTATTGTGTTGCGTCCATGCAGAAGTACGTCCAACAACACATGCTAAACTAGTAAAACAAACGTTATTCCTCTTCTTATTTTGTTGGCGCTCGAGCAATTTTTTTTTCTTAAAGTTGTTGTTTGTGCTCGGATTTAAACCTAGACTGTGAAAGTCAAGTGCGTGAGGGTCGACACACGAGCCCACATGGTCACGACACCTTCCACTCGTGAGAGAAAAATAGCATGTAAAACACGAGTAGTTGCTGAGAAGCTAGGCCCACGTGCACCTAGCACTATAACGCCGCCATTATTATATACAGTATCGAAAAAAACATTTGCAACTATAAGTGAAATCAATCAATTTCATTAAATTCATTCAAATTTTTTTGTAAAAGCATAGCATCCAATACATCATCTGAAAGGTCTGTATTTGCAGTTTATAAAAATAAATAATTTTTAAAGTCGTATAAAAAATTTACTACTCTACGTTAATTTTTAAAAGTAACCTCTAATTGTTGCGCGACAAAACAATCGCAATTTTAAATGCAATTAAAAAAAAATACAAATAATAATGTCTTCGATCTACTTGGTATTAATTCAATTCAAATTTAAAGCCATCTCAATTCTTAGAAGAAAAATCGTCTACACTTTTAACATGTTCCTTATTGATTTCTCGTTTGAAGATTTTCTATCGTGCTAAAATCTGGTGACTGAGATGGCCAATCCATAAACATGATATTGTTATCACTGAGCCGTCTTTAGACTAGCCTAGACGCGTGCTTTGGGTAATTTTTTTATTAGAAAACCTAAAACAACGGTATTTCTCATTTCACTTAAGGCAATACTACATCTTTTAAAATACTTTTGTGTGCCTCTTGATCCAAAGACCTCAAACCAGCCACAGAAAACCACCACGCATCAAAATATTCTCTCCGTCATGCCTAACAGCTCTTAAACAGTAACCTTATTGAAGTCGCTTGCCAAGTAATCTTCCAACACATGATTTTCCATAGCTACGCATGATATTAAGTTTCGATTAATCAATAAAAATAACTCAACAAAATAACAAAGTGTACAAATCAGTGACGTCCAGCAAACGTTATTATTTAAAAAAACTGATAAGCATGGCGGAGTGAATATAATGATGCGGGGTGTATTTTTCTTTGACTGGTTTGGGACTAAAGTGTTGCTTTATTTAAATCAATGGGCACACAAAAGTATTTTAGAGGATGTAATATTGCCGAAAGGGGAATGCTGTTGCTTTAGGCCTTCTAGCAAGAAAGCGACACAAAACGTGGCTCAGTGATCACAATGTCACATTTGTGGAATGGCCATATCAGGCACCAGATTTTAGCCTGATAGACACATTTTGAGAGGTCTTTAAACTTTAAAAATGTTAGAAATACGGACGACTTTTCCTAGAAGAATTGAGATGGATTGAAATAAAATTCCATTAAATATTATTCAAAATTAAATTATGTTAATAAAGGTATAAGAGAGTCATCGGAACCAATTATTTCCGTTGAAAATGGATTTTTTGTAGTTTTTTGCAATTACATTGAAAGTTGCAATTGTTTTGTCGCGAATCAATTAGAAGTTACATTAAAAATAGATTAACGTAGATTACATACATTTATGCATATGATTTCAAAGATTATTTATTTTTATCTATTTTTTTTTTAAACTTCAAATACAGACCTTTCAGATGATGTATGGGCGGCTATGATTTTACAAAAAAGTTTAATGAATTTAATAATTTGAAGAAATTGCTTGGTTTCACTTCTAGTTGCAAATGTTTTGTTCAATACTGTATATAGCCTTGACAGTCCTGGGCTCTCTACTTTCTGTTATCTAGACCAAGTCTTCTTGCACTCAAAATGACATTATCTTTTTTCGGAGGTCCAGAATTCAGTTTTCCTTTTCTTCTAAGTCCAGGAGGCTAACAACGAAAGGCAGGATGGGAGGAGGTCCATTAGAGTAGTTCTGAGAGTTCAAAAAAATCAACCCCAATGAGGTCCTATGCACAGAGCCAATCTGATGAGATTAGACAATTTCCTAGTGAATATAATTTGAGGTCGCGTAGCCAGAGCGATGATCTCAGTTAATAATTTGATCTCCAGAGCTTGGCACATCATTCCTCTTTACGACCAAAAGGAACTTCACAGCGACCCCAGAAGTAATCATCTACAAATCAGCGATACTGCTCTTCTTTCACATTGTAAATTCAACAGTGGGCTCACCTACGATCGCGCGTCACACATAGCGCTGTATAGCGTCTTCGGTTCAGTAGAGCTGTTAAAGAAGTTAAGATGCAAAACGGAAATGTTGGCGACAAGAGAAAGAACTCTCAAACCGAACCCCTTAGATCCTTAGACCGAAACGGAGAAAGAAGGACTTTATCTTGATGCGGATTGGGTGTCTATTTTTCAGCTATGCAAGTGACCTACAAAAAAGAAGTTCTTACCTGATTGATGCTGAAAAGAAAAAAGTTTACCGTTTTTTACCCACTCACGTGATTATTACCCTTTCGTGTGCTTGGTACAAAAAACCCCAAAAAAATTAGGTCTTACTCATCTTCTTTTGATCCACGTTCCCTTCGTTCTTCTGGTACTAATTTTCTTAAATGAAAAACGTACATTCTTAATTCGATCCTGTTTATTTCTTGTCTAAATTCTTGCATCAAGGTCTTAAAAGGCAAGATTCCAGTAAAATAAGAACTTCCACCCACCACAGAACTATTGTCATTCTCTCGCATCATTCTCCAAAGCGCAACGATGTTCAAATCCTCTTGAATGAGCATCTTAAATCTATGCTATTTTTGCAACTCCCTCAAGGATGCAGTGCCCTTTGACACAACAGGAGAATCAAATTTCCCTTCCCTCCCAACCACACCGCAACACTTCAGTTGAATTCAAAAATCCGATTTAGTTTCTAGATATTTATGACGAGAGAATAGGGATAAAAATGTACACCATTGTACTCCTGCCAGCAGCAGAAGGTGAAGCGATGCCAACCAAACACCTTGTATGCCACGTCAACTCGGTGGTTGACAACTTGTCTTTGCCAGAATACAATGTACACGTTCCGTCGGCACTTAGCTATGCAGTTCTTATCAATGCAAATGTATACCATAAACTTCCATTCCCCATCCCAGCACACTCCCGTGAGTAGAGACAAACCCTCTGCGGGCGGTGGTGGCAATAAGACGTTTAATGCACGTGTCTTGGCACACGGAAGCTTGTGAACACTTACGTTTGTTCGATTCAAAGGGATAAAAGGCGACTCCCACCAGCACATCAAGCCCTAATGGCTGCTTCAACGCAGGGATATCCCTGATCAAAGACAATGCTGAACTCCTGTGGACCGACACTCAGTCCACGTATTGCCTTCGGCACACGACCGACAAAGCAGGGAAATATTTACTCATTCTCTCTTCATCCAAGAGTCGGATGTCATAAACAGTATTATTTTACTTCAGCTTGTAGTTGGAGCTGAGAATGCCCCCGAGAAGGTGTCACAGGTGAGGCCGAAGGTGGGAATCATGTGGAGCATGTTTCCTCGACCAGGTTTTGTGTCAATACGGGAGTTACTTTTCGCAAAATGTCTGCTGGGTGTACTCAGAGCCAGAGTCTGAAAGTGGCGGAGTAAATATAACCTAATCCTTCTCCACATGAAGGCAACTTCTTTATATAAAAGATGCAGGAGGGAGTTGGATGGGCGGATGGCAGAGCAGGAATCCTTTATTTGGTAAAGGTAAAGCGATTTTACTGAGTTCACGAGCATGAACTACATGTTTACTTAAAACTGGAGATAGTTACATCACTTCAAGCCAATCCGTGTTGTCTGCTGAGGTGTCAGGAATAAGAAGGTATCATTACTAGTGTTCTATAAAATAAAGCTGAGAGACTGTTTGTTTGTACGGGCTATACATCTTGGCATCATTTAGATGGAAGAAGATGAATTTAAGGATGACCTTGACCTCCTTATTTTTCTGAAGGGAACCACTGTACGGGGAGAGATGTTGAGTAGAGCAGATGACATGCTACAAATAATGGACTCCGTGGGAGGCATTTCGTTGACAATAGCTGGAGCTTGGTTTAACATTTTTTAACAGCAGCAAACTGTTATTGTATGTCTTATTGAAGTTAATTGTTAGTTGTTGTGATTAATTTTTAATTTTTTTTTAAATTTTTATTTTAATTATATTTAGTTTTTATTTTTAAAATAAAAAATTAACAACTCTTTTATTTATAGATATTTTTGAGTGCTTTTTTTTTGTTGCAGACATAAGACTTGGAAGATTTACCACGGAGCACTACATGATCGCACAGCAAACACAAACACAAAAAAAAGTGCTTACCGGCAATTTCATGGAGTTCGAAATGCTCCAACAGCTCTCACTATTCATACAGTAACGGCCAAATTTACGGACGGATCAAAAATTGACACAGGTACTGGGGCCGGATTCTACTCGTACATCTTGCATAAAGAGGGATCATTTAGACTCCCTAACTTGTGCATTGTCTTCCAAGCAGAGATCTTGGCAATAGAGAAAGTAGTCAGACACATACAAGTAACCGATATCCCATCATCGGATATCACCATCTTTGTAGACAGCCAGGCTGGACTGAAGTCAATAGGATCCTGTACAATGAGATCAAAGGCTGTTATGAATTGCCGCGAGGCATTGAGTTCCATCAGCCACCACAAGGTCAAACTCTACTGGGTCCCGGGCCACAGCTCAATCGCAGGGAACGAGAGAGTGGACGAACTGTCTAGACAAGTGTAACGTTATCGTTGCAGCGTATAAAAGCCTGCGACAGAGACTGTGCGACACAGTCGCGATTACGTACTATACAATAAAAGTCATTGAACTCCACCCACCGGTGTTTCATTTAAATTTTACTAATTCATATCAACTCAGAAGTGGGATCGAAAAACCCAACGGGTGAACGTGTGTGTGCCGACAATTCATCTTGCGTGCCGTGGAGAGTGCGGTACTTTTTCCGAGACCCAAAGAGTAGGCGACGGTCGGTGAGCGGGAGACAACGTCCACAAGAAAAAGAAACAAAGAAGAAACAAAAGACCAATACGGTACGCGCGGTCAACGACCTCCCCTGCATTGCTGTTCGACGTGCTGCATCGCCAGAAATTTTTTTTGCCATCGATCAGCTGTGTGCTGTTGCCATCGATCGGCTGCTGGAAAGGGGACAGACCAATACGGTACATGCGCGCGGCGAGCTCATCTTCGTTTCTGCACTGCGAAGAGACGTCAACCGAGGAAAGGAGACGTGGGCGGGGAATTCCGAAGAGATTCTTTTTCATTGCGTAAAGCTGCTGCATCTCTTGTCTCCTATCAACAGCTGCGGTTGTTCTCGATCAGCTGCTCAGCGACAATAGAGTATGGACATGGAAGCAGAGTACCAAGCGCTGACCCGAGACGAGCTGCGAGAGCTGCTCAGGGAGCTGGGGTTGTCAACGTCTGGGACGAAGGAGGAATTGCTAGCTAGATTAGTGACCCCTTCGGGCCCAAGGGAAAACCAGTCCGGTGAGAAACCAGCGACTCCAACGGGCACTGCTGAGGCCGAAGAATTCCGGCGAATGCGCGTAGAACTGCTGCGCTTAAGGGAGAAGGTCGCGAAACTCGAGACGACCCGGTCTGGGTCCGCTGCGATCGACAAGCGAGGCGTCGATGACAGGGCAGGTGCGAGAAAATCGCAAAGGGAATCGTTGGTGGAGGGCGGAAGATGCTGCCCTCGCAACAATTACTCCGTCAGGGACGTCGCGGAGATGATACCGGTGTTCGACCCCAAGGCGTATGCCGGATTGTCTTCCGAAGGGTGGAAGAGGAAGGTTCTCGACACACAGAGGGTCTATGCATTGGACGAGAAGCTGGTGCTTATGGCAGCAACCACCCGACTGGTGGGAGCTGCCAGCCTGTGGAGCCGTAGTGGGACGGCAGAATCGTTGGAAGAGTTCTTCGCAGGGTTATGTCGCAACTTCCCAACGCGGGATGACGAGGCGGATATCCACGATAGACTGCGGGAGCGAAGACAACGACCAGGGGAAGACACGGAGGAGTACGTCTTTGAGATGAAGATGATCGCGTCGCGGGGTCACGTGCAGGAGGGAACCCTGGCAAAATACATAATCCAGGGTATCAATGACACCGAATGTCAAGAGGCTTTTAGGGCACTTAGGCCGAATTCGGTTGATGATGTGCTGGACAGGGTTCGTTGGGTCGTCGGACTGAGAGGGAGCGGAAGTCGGGCGGCGGACAGGCCGCGGCCAAGGGAAGAGGCTGAACGATCGAGTGTTGGTGGAGCGGCAGGCAGAGGAGTAAGGTGTTTCGGGTGCCAACAAACCGGACACTACAGAAGGGATTGTCCACGGTCAAATGTCCGGACGGAGGGCGGTACACCAAACACGGGAAGAAGCCGACCAGAAAGGCCCACTCAGCTGCTTCTGAAGGAGAGCCGAACAGAGTACGTCAAGGAGGCAACAGTAAATGGGTACCAGGTCAAAGCTTTCATTGACCTAGGCAGCGACTGTGTTACTTTGCGCCGCTCTATTGCTGAGGATGGAGGGCTGAAGTACACAGACGACAAAAGACGCTTGAACGGATTCGGAGGGGGAACCTGTCAGACGGTAGGGAGACTGCTCGCCGAAGTTGCGGTAGATCGGCTTAAGTCGTGGTGCGAGGTGTTAGTAGTGCCCGACGAGAGCCAGCCATATCCGATGCTGATCGGACGGAAACTGCTGGATCAACCTCAGGTCAAGGTCGTCAAAACCCACAACTGCATCTCAATCACCGACTGCATGAGAGAGACACCGAGAGCGCTACTGGTGGCAGAAGGCTTGCCGGGAGCGGCGGAAAAGCTCGAGTTGTCGCTAAATGACCTGAACACAGGGGATCTGGAGCAGGGAGATAAGGAAAAACTGCATGCTCTTGTCAATGAATACCGTGACTGCTTCGCAACGAATGAAGAGGAGCTGGGAGTGTACCGCTTTGGTGAGTGTTCCATAAAACTCACGACAACGGCGCCGGTCTGCGTTCAGCCATACAGATTACCATTGGCAAAGAGGGAGACGGTGAAGGAGATGGTGTCTACCATGCTGAAGCAGGGGGTCATTCGACCATCCTACTCCGACTACTGTGCACCGGTAACTCTCACCAAGAAGAAGGATGGCAAGGACCGATTCTGTATCGACTATCGGGCGCTGAACAAGGTGACCGTGAAAAGGAAGTTCCCGATGCCCGTAGTGGAGGAAGTGGTGGAATCACTAGCCGGGAATAAGTTCTTCACGACGCTGGATCTGAGATCAGGGTATCATCAGATCGGGATAGAGGAACACTGCAAGAAGCTGACGGCGTTTGCAACAGATGACGGCATGTACGAGTTCAACCGAATGCCGTTCGGATTGGTGAATGCCCCAGCCGAGTTCCAAGCGTGCATGAATGTGATCAAGGCACGCCTGAGGAAGGGAGACATTGAGGTGTATCTCGACGACATAGCGATCGGCAGCAAAACGGTCGAAGAAGGGCTGCAGAAGCTCCGGAGGTTCCTCGAGGTCCTGAGGGACACGGGACTGACACTCAATGTAAGAAAGTGCACATTTTTACACACTGATATTGAATTCCTAGGGTACCGAGTGAGCGAAGAGGGACTCCGACCAAGCGAAAGGAAAACGGCCGCCATCCTCGCATTTCCGACCCCTAAGGACATCCATGCGGTACGACAGTTTCTGGGGCTCACGGGGTTCTTCCGCAAGTTTGTGGAGAACTACGCTCATTGGGCAACACCGCTTACGGACCTGACCAGAGCGGACCATCACTTCGAGTGGACAGCTCGACAGGAAGAAGCATTCGTGAAGCTGAAAGCGGCACTTGTGAACCCCCCCGTGCTGGCGTTGTTCGACCTGGCATGTGAGCACGAGGTGCATACAGATGCATCGTCGTTCGGCCTAGCCGGGATATTGCTGCAGCGGGAGAAGGGGGACAACTCACTGAGACCAGTGGCCTTCTACAGCCGAAAGCTATCCGTAGCCGAGAGTAAGTACCACTCATACGAACTCGAGGTCCTAGCCATTGTAGAAAGCTTGGATCGCTTCCGGGTGTACCTTCTGGGGAGGCACTTTAAGGTCGTCACAGATTGCGAGGCCATAGTCGCAACCAGCACGAAGACCAAGCTAATACCACGGGTGGGACGGTGGTGGCTCAAGCTCCAGGAGTTCGACTACGAGACGGTCCACCAGTCAGGGAAGAGGGCCACTCACGTCGATGCTCTAAGTCGGCAACCAGCGGAGGAGGAACGAGAGGTAGAGGAAGCATCCGCCCAGATCCTGAATGTGAACATCTCGGACGAGGATTGGGTGGCAACCATGCAGTGGCAGGACTCAAAGCTGCGAAGCATAATCACCACCCTAAATGCAGTGGAGATGACTTCGGCGAAAAAACTATTGGAGAAGGACTATGTCGTGCGGGGTTCTCGCCTGTTCCGCAAGGTGAACGGAGCGGAGAGGTGGGTGGTCCCCAAGGGGATAAGATGGAGGATACTCAAGTTGTGCCACGACGACGCAGGACACTTCGCCGAGGAGAAGACGCTGGACCGGGTGAAACAAACCTTTTGGTTTGCAAGGATGAGAGGCTTCACAAGGAGCTACATCAAATCATGCGTGGAGTGCGCTTACGCAAAGAAGAGAGGAGGCAAGTCCGAGGGGGAACTACACCCCATGGAACGTATTCCACTGCCCTTCGACACCGTGCACCTGGACCACCTCGGGCCGTTCACCAAGGGGAAGGGGGGGACCAGGTACGTTTTGGCGTTGGTGGACAATTTCACCAAGTACACCATACTACGAGCAGTGAAGACCACCAATAGCAGAGGCGTTCTCACAGTCCTGAACGAAGTGGCCGGTTACTTCGGACTGCCACGAAGGGTGGTAACAGATCGGGGAACCGCCTTCACGTCGGGGATGTTCACGCAGTTTTGCGAAAAGAACGGTGTACAGCACATCAAGACCGCTGTCAGGACACCCAGAGCAAACGGTCAAGTGGAAAGGTGCAACCGCACCATTCTCTCGTCCCTCAAGTGCATGCACTCAGGGGAAAGGGGAGACGACTGGGCAACTCACCTCCGGGCAGTCCAATGGGGGCTGAACACCGTCCGAAACTGCACTACTAAGGCGAGCCCACACGAGCTCTTGTTCGCCTTTACACCGAGGAGCATTTCGGGAGACAAGCTGTTGCTAGAGTTGGGAGCAAGGACCCGGATAGAGGCCGACGATCTGGCAAGGCGGCGAAGCGAAGCCTTGACCAACATAGAGGAGGTTCAGCGGCAACAGAAAACGAGGTACGACTCCAAGCGTCAACGACCAACATCGTACCAGGCAGAGGACCTTGTTCTCATAGAGAACGAGCCTGCTGCTACCGGAGAATCGAGGAAGCTGGAGCCCCGGTATCGCGGGCCCTATATGGTCACCAAGGTGCTGCCGAATGACAGGTACGTGGTGGAAGACATTCCACACATGCCACGGAACCAAAGAAAACTGAATACCGTCATGGCGTCAGACAAACTCAAGCCCTGGTGTGAGCTCCCAGAAGGAGGTTTTGCCGGCGACGACAGCGAGGGGAGCAGCTCCGATCTCGAGGACGAGATCAATGATAGGATGGCCGAGCTGTAACGTTATCGTTGCAGCGTATAAAAGCCTGCGACAGAGACTGTGCGACACAGTCGCGATTACGTACTATACAATAAAAGTCATTGAACTCCACCCACCGGTGTTTCATTTAAATTTTACTAATTCATATCACAAGGGTCTGAAATGAACATCAGCGAAGCGGACACGTCAATACGACCACCGATCAGTGCTTTGTACCGAATCATAAGCGAAACTATACAAAAAGAGGCCAACTCGACTTGGCTTACAAGAAATGATTGCCACACGACAAGATCAACGTGGGCAAGGCTTAACTACGGCAAAACAAAGAAGCTTCTGGCGTTGGACCGAAACTCGATCCGTGTGCTCGTCGGAGTGATCACCGGACACTGCCCCATCGGAACAATGCTTCGGAAATGGGATACGAAATCCAACGATCTCTGCCGGAGCTGCGGAGATGAGAAAGAGACCGAGACGATCCAACATCTGTTTTGCCACTGCCCAGCTCTCCAGAATCGGCGCCTAGCTTCGCTGGGCCAAAGATCCTTCACAGAGACTGCGGGCTTAGCGAATGCAGGTATATCAACTATTCTAAAATTCATAAGGAGCACGGGGTGTTTTCAGCCTTCCCGTGACAGGATAGGTTATTAGATTGTGTACTCCGCAATTGAAGGGATTCACAATGGGCTCGATGGCCTCCAAGTGGAAGCGATGCTTTAACGTATTGGTAGACCTTGTTATGGACTATAGACTGAAAACATGCAGGTCGTTAGTGAAAGTGTTACAGCCGATCCTGAAAGATCGACACGACGACGTTCAACACAGTTAGGCATATCGCGTGGCACGATTTGTCGGATTTTGAGGAAAGATCTGCACTTACAAACCTTACCTTACAAAATCCAGTTAGTCCAACAACTCAATCCTGGTGACCCAAGAAAAACTTTGGAGTACTGCAGGACTTTCCTTAACATCGTCGACAATGTCCAAGAATTTTTAGAAAATTTTATGATGAGCGACGAGGCACATTTTCATCTGAGTCGATTTGTAAACAATCAAAATTGCAGATTTTGGGGCACACAGAATTCCAAAAATATCCATCAACGTTCTTTACACTCACTTCGTGTTACTGTTTGGTGTGGAATAACCTCGCGTAAGATTTGTGGGCCATATTTCTTTAAAAATGATGCGGGTGCATGAGTTACAGGCATCCCTACAGAACGATGCTTCAGGACTTCCTTTTTCCACTCATGCAAGCAGACAACAATGTTGAGCTCATGTGGTTTCAGCAAGACGGGGCTGACACCGCTCGTGAAACAATGCACTTGATAATAATAATAATAATAATAGCGGCGCTACAGTCCGAGGTGGACCTGGGCTTAGCTTCTCAGCAACCACTCGTGCGTATTATTGTTCTCTCGAGCGAAGGGGACCTATAGTTTAATTCCGACTCCGAACGGCGAGATTGAGAAGCTTTTTCTAGACAGTTTCTAGACTCTTTGACTATTGTCAGTGACTCATAAGAGGTGAAGTCGTGAAAAAATGTTTGGTGTTTTTTTTCGGGAATCGAACTGACAATATTGAGCGTAGGAGTCGACGCACCTACCCACTACGCCAAGGCGCCCACGAAACAATGAACTTACTGCTCGAAAAATTCCAAAATCTAAAAAAATTGTGATCTGTCGGCTCTAGACTTTTTTCATGGGGTTACCTTAAGGAAAAGGTTTACATTAGCAAATCACACACTATACAGGACCTGAATTTCAAAATTCGAAAAGAAATCGCCTGCAACATTTCAAAAAGTCATGGAAAGCGCTATTAAAAGAGCCCATCAGTGCCTGCAGTCTAATGGCGGCCACTTAACCGATGGAATTTTCCATACATTTGTGGCCACAAAGCATAACCGCTAAACTCGAGTTAGGACAAAAATGTGTTGTAAGCACCATTATGTTCAGCATGTTTAAATCTACTTTCACTAAATTTTTTATGTCTGTATCTTTTTTTTTATACAGAAGTTATTCCAAAAAAACCTAGCCTAAGTATTAAAAACCGACTTAAGCGGTTATGCCTTGTGACCACAGACATATTGTCTAAAGACCAAATTCACTTCGACAACTTTAATCCACAACAAGTCAACCTGACATAATTGCAAAGAATGAGAACAACAAGCTATGCGCCGTGAAAAAGGAGGTTAGTGCTGCTTCCATGGGCGACAGAGCTTCTAGAACTGCGTTGCATGTCAAGGGGAGCTCTTTGAAGAGGCTTACGTCTTTTAGTGTATTTTCTTCTAATGCTTTCAAGAGTTGTACCGAATAGTGATTTGAACGGATACCGGATACGGAATATTCGGCCTGCAGTTAGGCCGGATAGCCGAATATTCGGCGGCCGGATATCTGCCCAAATTATAATAGTTTGGTGGTCTGATACTCAAACCAGACCGGTACAAGTAAAACCAACTTAAACATGTTTTTTTCCTTCTCCTTCACAGGATAGGTATTCTTACTTTCTACACAGCAACGTTTTTGGGACATTTTTGAAGAGGTTGCAGAAGGCAAGCCACTGAAAAAAACCACTATCCGTTATTCGGCTGGATATCAAAAGACTATTCGGCTCCGGCCGGATATTACAAAAGAAGCCGGATAAGCTGGATACTTGTCGAATATCCGTCACATCTCTAATTGAAAGTCTCTGACTGAGCACGGGTGCCATCTATCCTCAAAGGTTCTGGTCGGCTGCTGTCTGTCTTTTCCTGTCCCAGGCTTTCCAGGTTTCATCTATGATTACATGATTCCCATCCTGGAGGTTATTTCTTCTCCTTCACGGTGGAGGAGGCTAAACATTAGAGATCATTCCACCATTCTGTTTATGCGAACGATGGATTATGGATATCTCGAGAACATCGCACAAATCGCGGTTTTATGACCACCACTATCCCGAGGAAGCTGCAAACGTTGTCAATAGGTGCCTACGCTACATCTTAAGGATATTTTGGCCAAGCCGTATCTCTAACGAACAGCTTTAACAGAGAACGGACCATACGACGACGAAGGTTAGGTTAGGTTAGGGGGCTGGTGGTGAATTCACCAGCACACTTAGACCATGTTGGTCCATTGCGATACCCACAGTTAGACTACAACCACTGATCGCCCAGTCCAGTGATAGTGCCGTTAATTTGATTCCAACGGCAAATGGTGACTGGACCAGATTCGATTTCACTGGGATTCGAACCTGGGACCCCTCGAACTGCAGTCGTCTACTTGCAGGATTACAGTTCTGTAAGAAAAATCCTATCTGTTCCTAGTTTTAGAGGTTTTGGTCCAAGTTGTTGGACAAACTAGAGTACAGTAGAGTTAGAGCAAAGCGTTACCCTTCGTCAAACCTTTCGCAGATTGCCGTTTAGTTATTGGCTCACCTTTGTTTTTCATTGCATTGAAAACCATTTTTGCATTTATACTATTCTGTGTGAATCCTTGTAAAACTATCTGCCAATTAACTTTGCCTTCATATCTCCCACCGTCACGGTTCACCAATATTCTCTGTCATTTTTTGAATAGGGACAGAAATGGCAATTAATTCATATAATCCATTCATCCCTACTTCATAATCAGCAACATAAATCCCCTGCCAAATCAAATGTAACTTCTATGTCTTCCCACATCGCCATTGTGTCTCAGATTGATTGAGTTTGAAAGCGCATTAGGCACCGACACGAGTTAATCCTTCTCCGTCATTTTAAGCGGCGACAGTAATTTCTGTAATAAAGTCGGCATACACCACCCTCCGTCATCATCAGTCATTCCCACTGATCTCTAGGACAGTTGATTCAGGCCAATCAAAACCGTCCTGCCCTTAATGGAACCCATTAAGCCCACACTGCAGTTGCAAATCAACCAAAAACTCGAAATGAAACCGAAGGGTCCCTTGAGTAATGATTCATGGCGTTGTACTCGTATTCCAACTGTTTACATTCGTCTTATACGAGTACGTGTACCCAGTTGAAGTTATCCCACGCACAGTTATAACTGCAGGCCAACAATTATTTTCTACCCGAAAGGGCTGAAATAATTGAAAAGACTCGGTGCTGCTTGTTCAATTCAAATGATTCAATGAAAACAAAAGCAACCGAATCGAACTGCAAAACGGCAGCCCTTCAGCTGTATACGTAAATTTTCGTTCCGACAGATACAAGGACCCGGGTGTACTGCATGAATCTGATGGTCGGAGAAACAGAGAACTGAAGGAAAACGGAAGGAAATGCCAGGATATTGCTACTGAATTTCGTATTGAGTTTTATTTCACCGACCTAACTGTTCGTCTCCTTCTGGTTCCCCCTGTTCATCAGCCATCCGGTTCCTGCTTCCTTCAGAGTCCTATTCTCCTCAGCGGTGAAGGGAAATTTATTGCAAAACTAATGAAGCTATCGCCATGAATTGCACATTTTTATGGCTCGGCGTTATTAAGTTATGAGCAGAAAGAGCGGCAAAGGGCCACAAGAGCAGGCCAAGAACAGCAACAACAGCAGCGCAGCGGCGTTCGGGACGAAGACGCGTCTTCCAGGTTTCTGGGGCATTTCTTTTCCTCTTCCAATTGATGTAGAAAATTTGCTGCTGAAATGGAAAAGTTTAATAGCGGAAATTATACTCGTGTTGTCTGCGATAAAAGACGCGCCGCGGAATGAAGCATAAAAATCGTATGTTCGCCCAACAGGCTTGTGACTGTTGGAGCAGCGGCTAATTGAAGGCTCCAAGTTGTGAGTTATTTTCGTTTAAGGACGTATGCTGTCTGCAGAGACTGAAGGTTATTGCCATTTCGTTGGAAATTTCTATGCAGAGAGAAAGAGGGAGAGCTAGATCGTAAAATACTTTCGTGATGCTCATTGTTTTACTTGTCACAGCGCTGAGCCTTTAAGGAGTAGTCAGTCATGCCTTTGGTTTTAGTTACAGAGGAACAGATTTGGGTTTGATGGTCTCGACGCTAATTTTGTGCATTTTGTTGATGTGCCGATAAGTATCCGTCCATTGCCAAATAGACTTGGATTAACATTTGAATGGCTTACACACTTTCGTAAGCTAAGTCGTAAACTTTCTGTTTTTTAGATTTTTTTTTTTTTTTTGAGGCTTTTTTAGAAGCACTACTGGAGCACTCAGACTCAAAACTGGTCCATTCTACTGCCAGGTAGTAACCTACTCCAGTGCCGTTAATTTGATCCCAACGGCAAATGGTGACTGGACCGATTTCGGAATCGAACCTGGGACCCCTCTAACTTGGGGCAGGCACTTAACCAACTGCGCCATCCAGTCGTCTGATTATTTTAGATTTTAGATTTCTTTAGCATGCACTTTTAACGACTGAATGGCGCAGTTGGTTAAGTGTCTACCCCAAGTTAGAGGGATCCCAGGTTCGAATCCCAGTGAAAGCAAAGTTAATACGCTTTTATCTGGTTTTTCAAATCCGGTCCAGTCACCATTTGCCGTTGGGATCAAATTAACGGCACTATCACTGGGGGGATCGATCAGTGGTAGTAGTCTGACTGTGGGTATCACAATGGACCGACATGGTCTAAGTGTGCTGGTGAATTCACTAGAAGCCCCCTAATTTAACCTAACCTAATCTAGCATGCACTGAAAATTTGACCACAACGACTTCCAATCTTTCAACTAATACTTCAATTTTTCGCAAGACATACGTATTAGTATAAACAATCAATTAGGCGGTACAGTCTTTCTTTCAGAAAGCTTCGTGATGCAGCTAATAACAGTTTAATTCATTTTTGAAAATTATTTACAAGAGGATGTACTCGTATCACTGAAACCTTCAGTAAAGTTTCCACTCCTTTTTGGCCATGATCAAGTGTCTCTCGTTCAATTTTAACGTTTCAAAGTTCAAATTGAGTTCGTCAAGGTCATTTATAATACCGCTGTTAGTGAGAGCCTTTCTGTAAGCCCAAGTGTGTCCATTTCGGGCCGATCACAGGAACTAGGCCTATTTGCTTGCACCGCATTCCATATAAAGCACATGCTTATAAGACTCAGTTGACCACCAACAACACTGAACTCTTACTGATTGGATGCTGAATAAAAGAATGAACAATTTTACGATTTTATACGAAATTATTCTGATTGGCTAAGAAGCTAAGAAGAGTAAGTAAACAAATGCAATTGTCTTATCTGTGCCCCGAAAACTCAAAACAGGCAGTCTCCAACCACATCTAGTGACAGTCGGGTGCTGGCAATATCATTTTAAAACTGACGCTGATCCGTTTCCGTGAATCAATTGGATCTCCAAACGATGTTGACTTACTAGTTTTCGGGTGAAATGAAATGCATATGGATCATTTAGCAGAATTAGGTCATGAAAAAATTCCTGAACGTGTCATTTCTTGAAATGGAGACCTCGGAAATTGAGCCCTAAGACTTTTCTCTTCAGGCTTATATTAAAGATAACCCAAAATTCATTAACGATTCGTAAACTAAATTAAAATATCAGCAATTATGGAGAAAAGTGATACAAAATTTCATCAAGAGATTGGCTATTTATAAGCAAGGCATACATAAATAAAAATGTTACCACTTTTTATAAAAATTATATTTTTCGATTGGTATAAAACGACACCTCTCGTTGGACGAGAATAGTTTTTTGATTCGTTCAAGAACCTTGGCTAAATCTGAAAGTAGGGGTTTCACAAGAGTTGATTTCTAGCATTGAACTCCTTCTTTATTCCCGTTCATTGGTAAGTCGAGGAAATATAAAATAAAGTGTTTTCCAATAAGGGTGTTCATACATTATATTTATTACATATTATCACATTATTGTAAAAAGATTACATCGTACTATTATTATTATTATTATTATTATTACTCTTGAATTAAAATGAATTTAAAATTGTGAATGACTAAAGAATTAAGAACAATTTCCCATTATTTCCAACATATGTATAGCTGAATTCCAAAATTGTATAACAGATTCATGTACCTTAGAAATAAGAAGAAACTATTCTGCCTTTTTTTGATCTGACCGCCAAGTGCCTACAAATAAAGTTTGTCGAATCCACTGTCATAAATTTGTGTTTTTTTAAACTTCATTTTTGCTAGTTGTTTTTTAATAGTCGAAGTCCCAAAAACTTTTGTGGACAAAGGGCTTTCAAAATGTGATAGTTAATTGCGGCCATATTGTTGAAGTTGTATCTGAAAAATTGACTGTTATTTATTCATTGTGTTTTGCCAAATCACAATGAACGTAGCGTTCAAAAACACGTGCAAATGATAAAATTGTTGTTTCAAAATGGGTGTTCTCTTTGAGCAATGTTCCGCGTGCTTCCCTATTTTACGGTCGTCATAATTGTCCTATCCAGATTCGCAGTAATAAAATGTAAGTCCACTGATTCAGTAAACGATAGACCAACACTCGTACGTCGACGAAACGCAAGATCTGCCGAGAACATCGCCGCTGTCCGTGCGAGTGTGCAGGAGCATCCGAGGCAGTCGATTTCGCGTCGCTCACAAAAACTCGCCCTTTCGCAGATCATAACTTGGCAAACTTTGCATCGTAACTTGAGCCTGTACCCATACAAAATTCAACTGACCCAGGAGCAGAACGTAAACGACTATAGACGACGCTGAATGGGCTTTGGATCAGTTGGAATAATAATAAAAATAATGGCGGCGCAACAGTCCGAGGTGGACCTGGGCTTAGCTTCTCAGCAACCACTCCTGTTGTGCGTGCTATTGTTCTCTCACGAGTGGAGGGGACCTACAGTTTAATGGAGGCTCCAAACGGCGAGATTGAGAAGCTTTTTCTAGACAATTATACTTTTTGAGCATTGTCAGTGACTCCAAGGAGATAGAGCCTCGAACAACTTTGTTTTGAAAAATTGTTGCTCGTGCTGGGATTTGAATCTAGACTTGAAAGTCTAGTGCGTATGGGTCGACGCACACACCCACACCTCTACGGCACCCACACTCCAGTACTTACTGAAGTCATATATTCATAGCATAGTTCTTCAGACGTAAGTCCTGTAACTATCATTGTCATCAACTCGTTATCGTTTCGGAGGAGTTTGGTATTCTATTTGGTACTCTATTTGCTGTCTTATCATCCGCGGTTAAATTGCTCGAGATGCGTCAGTTTTGGATACTTTCCGGTAAATTTTTTATCTACCTCATTGCCAGTTATCAACTTGTGGTTAGGGAGGCAACAAGAGTCTGGAACTCTTCGTGACAGAATGCTTCTGGCTTTGAACTTATCTTCTGTCGCAAGTGTTGCCTTCATGGCCGCTTTCAGCATATCTGAAATACTGTACTTTTCCAAGAATAAAACTCTCCTTAAGGAATAAGGCGAAGTCGTTAAACTTAATCAATTCAGTCGAGTTTTCCGACACAAAGCCAGCCTCAAATTTAATAAGGAATATTGCAATGCAATTATTTTCGACGTTTGCTCTTTCATCGTTTCGCAAATTTAACCCTAGACAGAGTCTTAATTGATTCAAGTCAAGCCTTCTCATTTGCATCAGACGGCGCAAAGTAACTCAAAATTAATTCACCAACTGTTGCTTTAAACAAGGCAACTTGGCATACCCCTTGGCTACAAAATCAATACCTTAACTTTAAGAAAACGCAGACAACGTCCCTTCCGCTCCTTCGTTTCATCCATTAAATTTTCTTAAACACGAACTAAAGACATCTTTAAGCGTCCACCCACAATTGCAGTGAAAAAATTTGTAGCACAAGCATAAAGCAATGCAAATCCTTTCGAAATTGCTTTCATCTCCTTAAGCAGGCGATTATTATTCAATTGCCGATCAACCAGGCGGGTATCTCTGAGAAAAAGAGAAACCTCTGCCTTTCCACGCACTGTTGCTCCACAGTCCCTTCGTGCATCTTAAAGCTTCACCTGATGGTGATAAAAAGGAATGTACAACCAGACCCTGGAGCGGTGCGTGCGTGCGAGTTAAAAGTGGTATCAAATCACAGTTTTGTATCGTTTCAGGAATCGTGTAGTTATCGCTATCGAAAGTTAATCAACATATTCCTCGGGATTTTTGCTTGTCGTTGAGGTTGGCAATGATTTTCAGGCGTAAATATCCAAGGACTGTCATTAACATCAAATGGATTGGTCTCTGGATGTCATCCTGGCATGTCGCTCTTTCTCTGGGATTATGGGGGGACACTCACCCTCGCCAACGAACTGGGGGCGTATGGAACTTTGTGAAAAGTTTTGTTTTAGGGAAAAGTTTTTGAGAAAAGTTTTCATTAAGACCCCGTTCGGCGGATGTAAACAAACACAGATGAGAGCGGTCATGGGAGAGAGTGTGTAGTTGTCCTGTCTGCTGACACATATTACTTTACTTTGGTGTTGTGTGAATCCCTTTGCGAAGTTGAGGAGAGCGTGATATTGAGATCTCGCAAGGTCGCCATGGTGACAATAGGGACTTCATGGACTTTACGGTGACATTTGCAGAGAAACAAGTGTGAATTTGATTCATGTTTCCTGTTTCATAAGCCGACGTGAAACTATTTCTTTTGCGGCTTAAAGCTGCTAGGGGTTAAGGAGGTGAATTGAAGGGTCGGAAGTACGGAGAAACTTTGTCCTTCTCGACAAAGGATTACGTGAAAATTTGAAAGTTTCCTTAATTGGGAGACTGTGGGGAAGTTCTTTCCCTTCATAAAGATAGCGATTTTTTGTCACAAATATTGAAAGAGAGGAGAGCTGGTTTGCTTGACTTTAGAGAACGGGCAACCACAAAATCTGTACTCTGTTCTTGGTCCATCTGGTTGTCTTGGGTTCTCTGATGGGGTATTTTGCTTCTTAGATTTCGCAGTGACTCCTGGCATTTCGCTAACAATGGCTGAGTTCGTAAACGTCAACAAAATGCGCATCGCGTAAGCATAATTGCCAATGTGATTCAGAGCAACGATTTTTTGATGCACGATGCTTTAAATTTATTCACGTTTGAATATAATGTGGCTGCTGTGGCCGAGAGTGTGAGACTCAATTCACGAACATCAACTCGTTATCGATTTTAACAGCTCAACATTTCACGCACTAGCCTGAGGAGAATTTTGCACAAAGATCTGTGATTATTCGCTTACAAGGTCCAATTGACTCAGCAATTGAAGGTGCGCGACCATCCGCCTCGTTATCGCTTCGCAGTTTGGGGTTAAGAGCAGGGCAGCTTGAATTGGACAACGATTTTCGGCGAAAAATTATCTTTTGTGTCGAGGCGCATTTTCATCTCGCTTTCATCGGCTACGTTAACAAACAAAATTGCCGCATCTCTGGCTCGGAAAACACAAAACCCGCACGTTATTGTCGAGAAGCCAATGCATCCACAGAGAGTGACAGTTTGGTGAGGATTGTGGAGTGGTGGCATCATTGGAGTATTTTTCTCCGATAATGAGGCTGGGAACAACGTTTCGATCCTTGGTGGGCGTTACAGAACCATACTAACCGACATTTTTTTAACTGAAATTGAAGACATGGATTTGGACGAACTCTGGTTCATGCAGGATGGCGCGCCATGCCACACACCCTATGCCGCAATCGATCTTTTGCACACCAAATTCCCAAATCGTGTTATCAGCCGTCTTGGCGATGTCAATTGGCCGCCTCGGAGCTGCGATTTGGACTTTTTTTTTTGTGGGGAACCGTGAAGGACCGATCTTACACCAACAACCCGGAAACGATTCAAGCACTTAGGGCTAATATCATCCAAGCAACCCGTGAGCTACAGTCCGAAACCATGAACAAGGTTTTGGAAATTTGGGGTGATAGAATGCGCTACAGCGAAGCCAGCCGAGGCAGCCACTTGAACGAAGTTGTATTTCATAATTAATGGGAATGTTTTTCTTTACTGATAAAATCATAAAATATGGAAAACAAAATTAATTTTGTTCATTTTATTGCATTTTTACAAAGAAACTTGTACTTGACCCACTCTGTATAATATCAACTCACGAATTCGGTGAAGCGTCCATTTTCAAATGTCAAATTTCAACGCATCACAATAATCAATGATGCGCTGGTACCTTTTGTTTGCGCAGTGGTTGCTTTCACGTTACATTTCAGAACGTGGTGCAAAACATCATTGCCAGGAGAAGTCGGCATTAAACTGTAGGTCCTCTCCACTCGTGAGAGAATAATAGCACTGACAACACGACGATTTTGGTCCTGGAGGAGAAGATTCAACCACGAATTATACGGGTTGTAGGACGGCATGAGCCTAGTCAAGCGTCTACGGATGACACGCTTAAGATGGCTATACCATGTAGAGCGTATGGACATCACAGCTGATGTAGAAGCTAGGTCCCAGTCCTCTTCGGACTGTAGCGCCGCCATTATTATTATTTTAAAGGCTGCAAAATTTAGAGGAATCAGGCTAACAAGCTGTATAACATCTCGGAAGACATGATGACCTCGAACATTCAGTTCATTTTAGTACACTTAAGTATATTTTAGTACAGTTTAGTACATTTTAGTATATGTTAGTTAATTTTGTGGGCGCCGTGGTGTAGTGGATAGGTGCGTCGACTCATATGCTCGATGTTCTCGGTTCGATTCCAGAAAAAACACGTAACATTTTTTCACGGCTCCACCTCTTTCAAATCACTGACAATTCTCAAAGAGTATAACTGTCTAGAAAAAGCTTCTCAATCTCGCCGTACGGAGTCGGCATTAAACTGTAGGTCCCCTCCACTCGTGAGAGAACAATAGCACGCACAACAGGAGTGGTTGCTGAGAAGCTAAGCCCAGGTCCACCTCGGACTGTAGCGTCGCCAATATTATTATTATTATTAGTTAATTTTATTACATTTTAGTACACTTTAGTACATATTAGTACATTTTAGTTCAGTGAACTGGATGATTTTGAATTAACCAGATGAAGAATGGCAGTAGTGCGCTAATACCGCGATTACGAACTTAGCCAATGCTTCAATTATGCAAAGTAGGTCGCTCAATGTTCATTCGACTTCGAATTGGGCATAAAATTGAAGGCCCTACGTGTAAGACCAGAGCACGCACCACACGAATGGCTGTTAAAGTAGCAAGTGCCCTGAATGAGCTGCAGTATGCAGATTCATATTGAATACAATAAGCCTCCATCGGGGTAAGTACATATGTTCCAAATTGAGTCTAGACAGGAGCACATATGCTTTGGGACACGGCAATTGGTGGAATGTAGTTGAAGGCTGAGTTCGGTGGGAGTATCCTGTAAACACAGGACTTCGATGTGAATACGGTTATCGAAGAACGAGAACTGCTGCATCAAAATCCTAGAGGAAAAATACAACAACAGTTGTCTTAGGCAAATGTGTGTGATTTACCAGCCCCATGGCCTTGTCACACATCTGCCAGCAGAGCTTATAAGCCATTTGCATCCAGGACAAGTCTGTTCATTTCGATATCCTTACCAAAAAATGCCCCCGTCGATGCCGCAAATTAACCGCCATTGACTTTTATTTCCACGACGTTCATTCAGCATTCATCCCAAGCACCTTCTTGGCTTTCTCCAGACTCGACTGTCTTCATTGTCTCTTAAGGAATTTATATCTCTCATCGTTGAGACAAACTCACTCAACACGTTGTCCTCACTCCTTTAATTAACCTCGGCACATTCCACACCTCACACACCCTAAATGCTAATCCCTATCCTTTCCACACTGCATGTCTGCAGGGCATTATTCTGGCTCCCCGCAATTTTGCGAAGTTATGTGCCATTTAAATGCCATGCAAGGAGGAGTTCTTGAATTGTTTATCACCCACTAAAGCGCTTTAATGATCTGCGGTAGTAATTCACACAAGGACTCAACGATTCCGACCATAAGTGTGCTTGACTGTGTCGAACGCCAAAAGACTATATCCTTTTCGTTGCTCGTTACGAAGCCACACAATTGGAATAGGTCCTTGCCCTTTTGTTTTCCCTCAGAGTGGCCTTTTAAAAGGCTATTTATCGGTTAAGAAAATCGGTCCGAGTCTGGGAGGTCCTTGTTCTGAAATTTAAAAGTCTGTCTACTCCGTGTATGTTCACCTCAACACTTTCTTATCGTCCTGCCTCGTGTCATTCGAGATTGAATTGAGCGGATTAACGTGGTGCCTGACGCTTGTCAAGGATTATATCTTAATTGGCATCATTTGTGCGATTTCACTTGGCTTGTTCTCACTTCTTAGTTAATGCTTGCCTCTCCTTGGCTCGTGTCGGCCTTGTGTGTGGAACTTGGTTTATTAGGCGAGATTATCTGGTGGTGCGTTTGGCTGTTAATATTTTCTAATTGACCTTAAGAACTCGGAATGACCCAATTTAGTGGGGCCTAGCCAAGGATGTTGTGATTATTGTTATTAGCTTGTCGGAATTATGTTTTTATCTTGCGCTTCTTGGTGGGCGAAAATGGCTTTCAAAGACAAGCACTTTTGGGTTTTCTGACTCAATGTAGACAATTGTCTTAAATTTTGTTTATGGATTTTTTTATTATTCGCTACGGACACCTCGGGGTGGGGACTATGTAAGTGTTCGTTAAGAAGAAGCTCGTTAATTTTTAACTGATAGGGTGATAGGAAATGACGGTTATTTCAATGATCTTGAGTGCTGTTCTGTTGCCCCTCAATTTCGAGGGACAAAGTGATTTTGACAAAACTTTTTGGTACCAAATTTATATTTGATTTGGGTTCTCTTGAAACTGAATAGAATTTTGTGGTAAATGTGTCTGCAAACAAATTAATTCCTTTCTTCTGCTTCTTTCTTCTAAATCCCCTTGTTGAACATAAGGGCTTAACTACGCTTACGTGTTGTCGCATGCTGTTTCTGGTAACGTGCACCAGTTCTCTCCATATTCTCCCCAACTGCTGCCCTTCACTCTGTATTTTTTGGTGCCATGTTTTCTTTGGTCTGTTAACGCTGTCTTAGGGTCTTTAATTGTGTAGCAGGTTAGCTATGCTATGCGAGGATTTGAATCTCTGACGGAAGCTTACCGGGATGAGAATATACAACTGGTAGTAGAGGCACAGCCGATACTGAGAATTTGGAAAAATCATCTCTGCAGAGTGTTAAACGGCGATGAGGACACAGATACCGCTGTCAGGCAGAATGTTCCACTAAACCTTTCGTCACCAATCTGATAGATCCGTATCAGTGTGGTTTCAGGCCAGAGAAGTCCACCATCGATCCAATCTTCACACTGTGGCAGATCCTGGAAAAGACCCAAGAAATGCAGATCGACACATACAACCTTTTTGTCGATTTCAAGGCCGCATATGACAGCGTGCATAGAGACGAGCTATACAGCGCCATGTCTGGTTCTGACATTCCTGCCAAACTTGTCAGACAGACCAGAATGACGATGGAGAACTCTCGCTGCTGCATCAAAGTCGGTAACAAACTCACCGAGACCTTCAATGCCAACAAATGTTTTAGACAAGGCGATTGTCATGTGATTTCTTTAACATCGGTCTTGAGTAGATCGTGCAAAATTCACTGGCCAACACAAGAGGCACGATCTTCCAAAAGCCTGTTCAACTGCGCGGATGACATTGACGTGATTGGGCGAACACAGCCAGCCGTCAATGATGCGTTTGCTGGTATTAAAACGGAGTCGGCTAAAATCGGTCGGGCGGTAAACGACGGCAAAACCAAGTATATGCTGTCATCGAGAGAGAGAGGACGCACAACATCGACGACTTGGCCAGAACGTCACCATAGGCAGCTATAACTTTCAGGTAGTGAAGGACTTCGCCTACCTTGGCTCCGCAGTAAACAGTACAAACAACATCAGCGCCGAGATTAAACGCAGAACAACTCTTGACAACCGCTTTTTTTTGGGCTCAAAAGGCAATTGAGTAATAGAGCCCTTATCGGAAGACCGAGTTGACTTTGTATAAGACATTGATAATTCCAGTCCTGCTTTACGGTGCAGAGGCATGGACAATATCCCAAGTGGATGAATAGTCTCTTGGTCTTTCGAAAGAAAAGTTCTGCGCGTGATCTTTGGTCCTGTTTGCGTTGATGGCATTTGGGGGAGAAGGTTCAACCACGAACTGTATGGGCTGTACAGCGACATGAGTCTAGCCAGGCGTCTACGGGTCCAGCGCCTAAGATGGCTAGGCCATGTAGAACGTATGGACAACTTAGCTCCGGCCCGAAGAGTCTTCGACTCTGAGCCTGTAGGACAACGCAACAGAGGACGTCCACGAACAAGGTGGCGCACACAAGTCGAGGGGGACCTCTGCCGGCTTGGTGTGCGAAACTGGAGACAGCTGACGAAAGATCGTGGTGGCTGGAGAGGCATGTTGAGTGAGGCCCAGGTCCACCTTGGACTGTAGCGCTCTAAGAAGAAGAGGAAGAAGAATAAGCTCTTAATTTGTTCGAGAGAAAAGTTCTGCGTGCGATTTTTGGTCCTGGGGGAAAAGATTCAACAACGAATTATACGGGTTGTAGGGCGGCATGAGCCTAGTCAAGCGCCTGCGGATGACACGCTTAAGATGGCTAGACCATGTGCGAATGGACATCACTGCTCCGGCCCGAAGAGTCTTCGAATCCGAACATCTTGGTGCGCGGAATTGGAGGCAGCTAGCGAGAGACCGTGCTAAATTGCATCTGCATCTGCTCTTTCTTTTTGGGCTTAATTCTTCACCATATTACATTTTTTTCTTTATTCGTCTCACGCTAGCCTCAGACACGCACACTTTTCGGGTTTTTGTGCTGATCAGAGCTTTCACTTCAGCTTTTTTACGTGGTGACAGGTCTCCTCTCTTATCCATGGTTAAAGTTATTGCTTAATAAGCACACAATAACCAAACAATACAATAATACAGTAAAAATCAATACCGCTTATAAGCACACAAAGCTTTTAAAGTCACACAAACAAGTCCGAACCGGCAGAATGCGAAAATGCGAATAAAAGAAGACTGTACTTGTTTACGCTCTGTTACCAATATTTTGACATTATGCATGTATAATGAAAGCAACATATCAAAATAAAAAATAAACAAAATATAAACACGAAACAAATTTAATAAGCAAAACTTAGCTTCCGTAACGTTAAAAGTTAAAAATATTGCGTATAATCTAATAATTATAGAAATTCTACAGTACGTCTAATAATATGGCCAGGGACTGTATACTACGCCAACGCACTCCGTGTTCAACCAATGTGGGGGCCAATGCACCAACTTTTCTTCACTTCAATCATCCTACCTTACCTTGACCATACCACCCTGCATCGCGGCGGAGGGCCGATCAGCTTTTTCATTATCATCTATACTGCTATATCCTGGAAGCACCATTAGGTTTATTTAGACTGCTTCGCTAATGAGACTCATAGTGCCACTCCTTGAAAGCGCGTTCGGGTGTGTCTTTATTTGATGACTTTCCATGACACTGATATAGTTCGGAAGTTTTCAGGCTTTGGAGATGCTCGGGGATTTTGAGTGCACACTTGTGCCGATTCCGCAGATCATTTCACACGAACTCCCTCGGCTGCAAGTCAAGGATACAACCAGGAACTCTCTCTGAGTCTGTTGTCCAAGACGACGATATCTTGGACATCTCCCTGTGTCTGCACACTGGTGGCAAAATGTCATATTCGATTCAGGTAGAATTGATTTTGTAGCCGAAAGTATGCCGTCTCTTAGAATCAACCCAGGAAACGAGGATGCTTCCATTGGTCCGGAGACATGCCTAAAATTACACTTCAAGGAGTCCTCCTAGGAACCACATTCTATTCCATGAGTATTTGCGTGAATATCGCTAAGTAGCCAATATTTCGTCCCCGGAACTGAGGGGAAACAAGATTAAAATTCGCTACGCAATCGTTCCTAAATTAGCTTAAGAATGCGTGCAACGTTACCCTCAGGGGATCCATTTATAAATTTCCCAGCGCCCACTTCTAACCCCCCGCACAGGGTGGGGAAGGACATCAAACAAACACTCAGACAACGGCAAGGCAAGCACTCAAAGACCTTCCCGGCCTCTGTTCGTCCCGAGATGTGTAATTCTCCGAAAATGTCACTGTCAAGAGAAACGTTTACATTCGTCCTTTTTTGCTTTTTAATAAACAAACGCACATATACCCCGGGGAGGAGCGGGCGAGAGTGAATCGTTTCCATAAATATCCTTGGAAAATGCCCCGAATTATACGTTCTGTGTCCGAAAAGTTTAAATTAAATATTCCCCACTTTCTGGCGTTTCGTTTTTCAGTTCCATTGAAGGATACACTTCAAATTGCGTCTGGCTCTGGCAGCTACATGTCCAGCCAATCGGCCTACAACTTAATCCTTTGCGACAGCATCGCCCCTCGAGCCGCCGTCGGGACGATTGGTCGGGTAATTTTAAATCGGAAAAGTCCTTCTCCGTCCAATTAGCCGAGAACAAAGACATGCTGGGCGCTCCCATGATGTTTGGTTGGTTTTTGCCTTCTTGGCCAGCTCAAGTCTCGGGGGCAAATTGGACTAGACGGACACGAGAATTGTTGTGTCAGATTAAGTGTGAATGCCTCTGAGGGTCGAAGTGGCATCTATCAGTTAAGACATTCCATGAGCAATAATCCCGAATGTTGAAAAGTCTAAAGCTCTGGTCTTTGATGTGATTAGGCCAATCTGCGTCGCTGGCATGAATTGATTTCCACACACAAGAGTGACAGGAGTCAGTCTGTCAGTCCACCGAACTGGATGGGTGGGGAATTAATGGATGATTCCAATGGCGATGGAGCCGACGGAGTGTCCTAAGGACATCAGTATTCGCTGGTGGGTAGAAGGCGCCGTCTAATGCATGGAGTGCATCGTCGTCTTGGTCAACAGAAAGCTGGACTAGTCGATCCACTTAATGGTACATTATGACCCATAACAGTCCATTAAAACAAACTGACTAATGATAATTGAGGTTGGCTGTAAAACGTCCATTCCAATGCAGTAAAAAGCTGACGACAGTGTTCTGCCGAAGGGGAGAAGCCAGCAATCATGAATTAAGAGAGCAACCAGAACCAGAAATTGTCCTTTGTTATTAGCAGATTAAGTCGATCGAAGTCTAGTACAATTTTTATTTATGACCACACTCAGTTGGTAAAGTGGTGCATAAATTAATCATTCTGCCTATAAAAACCCGAGTAGAAGCCTGCAAGGATAGGTATAGGAACCCTTAAAGGGTCTTCTAGTGGGGAATTCCGCGTCGTGACTTAGGCTTGTATCCGTACGAAATTCAACTGATCCAGTTCGCTGAATGGACTCTGAAGCAGTTGATCTTCATCCAAAATCGTCTTCAGCGATGAGGCCCATTTCTGAATGAATGGGTACGTCAACAAAAACAATTTGCCGAATTTGGGATACCAACCAACATGGGATCCAAGAGCGTTCATTGCAACTCCAAAAAAATCATCGTTTGGGGCGGTTTTGGGCTAGCGGCGTCGTCTTTGAGAACGACGTTGGCCAGCCGATCCCGTCAAGGGCAAGTGCTAAAAGAAATGTCGATGATTACCAACTTCTTTTGGCATGAATTGGATGATATGGTTTTTTTTGTTGGCTAGACCATGAGGTGGACTTGGGCCTCACTCAACATGACTCTCCAGCCAGCACGATCTTTTGCCAGCTGTCTCCAGTTTCACACACCAAGCCGACCGAGGTCCCCCTCGACTTGTGTGCGCTACCCTGTACGTGGACGTTCTCTGTTGCCTTGTCCCACAGGCTCAGAGTCGAAGACTCTTCGGGCCGGAGCTAAGCTGTCCATACGCTCTACATGGCCTAGCCATCTTAGGCGTTGAATCCGTAGACACCTGGCTAGACTAATGTCGCTGTACAGCCTATATAGTTCATGGTTGAACCTTCTTCTCCAAATGCCATCAACGCAAACAGGACCAAAGATCGCGCGCAGAACTTTTCTCTCGAAAAGACCAAGAGACTGTTCATCCGCTTGGGATATTATCCATGCCTCTGCGCCGTACAGCAGGACTGGGATGATCAAGGTCTTGTATAAGGTCAGCTTGGTTTTCCGAAAGACTATTTTCCCGTAGTCTTTTGAACCCAAAAAATAGCACATTGTCTAGTTTTGGTATCCTTACAAAACTCGTCGCTTCGTAGAATGACGATACCGGTAAAGACTTCACTAAGACTTTTGATTTGAAAAAAGGGTTTAGACAAGGCGATGCACTGTCGTGCGACATTTTTAATGTGATTCTCGAGAAGATCGTGCGAGAAGACTCGAAGTTGTGAAGGAGAAACTTGGCGACTGGATCATCTCGCGGAGAAGCCCTTAAGCCACCAACCAGACAGACCCTGGTGCAAAATGAAGAAAAACTTAGCCCGCGTTGCGTCCAGTATCGCAGAAGATACAGAAGTCTCGAGTCAGCGCCAGTCAGTTGAATTAGGCCTCGCCAGTAAGGCAACCAGGCTCATTTTGCGGATTTGGGCCTACATCCGTATAAGAGTGTGCTGACGCAAGATTGGAAGCCGGACGGCAATAGACAACGCCGTGAGTTCGATAATTGGGCGCTGGAAATGATGGTCGAAGATGAAAAAATTATCTTTTCGGACGAGCCCGATTTTGGCTCAGCGGCTATGTCAAGAAGCAAAATGACCGCTATTGGAGCGAATACAATCCACAAGTGTTCGACCAAGCATGAATGCATCAACAATGATTAACTGTTTGATGCGGTATATGGCATTGAGGCACCATTTCCGGCAATGGTCTCAGGTATAGAGCAATATTAACCGACTTTCTATGGACAGAGCTCGACAACATCGACAGGAATCATATTTGACATTTGTGAGCTAGACAGTTGTAGTATACAAAGAGACAAGTTATGGAGGGCTATACTCCGCAAGAGAGTGGAATAATTGTGTCGATTTTTTTGACCAATAATCAGTCGGTGGTGTTAGCGCAGCGTGAATTTCGACGTCAATTTCCTAATCATGTCGCGTCAACTGGGCAAACATTCCGGCGCTTAGCTAGTCGACTCAAACAGACTGGAACCACAGGAGACCATGCAGGGATTGGCCGCCACCAGACTGGCCGAGAATATTGCGGTTGTGGCTGCCGATGTCGCTGCGAACGAAGAAACATCATCAATAGGACGACGGGCCACGCAATTGGGCATCACCAGACGGATCCTACAGCGAGTGAAAGCCTTACACATGTTCCCATACACAGTGCAAACAGGGCATCAGTTAATGTCTCCTGCCCGTTAGTCGCGTGTGAATTACTGTCCAGCCATCCCATCATCATAAGCGACGAAGCGAATTTCCACTAAGCGGTTACGTCAGTAAACAAAATCTTCGTTTCTGGGGCGCTGAAAATTCGCATGTGATGCAGGAAGAGCCATTACATCCTCTCAAAGCCCCTGGGTAGAGCGGCGTTCATGCGGGAGGAGTGATTGGTCCGACTTCTAAAATTGGATGAGCGGTGCTTGGTGAACATGTGGTTTCAACAAGACGGCCCAATCGCACGCACAGCACGAGCCACAATGGATTTTGTGAAGGAAGCATTTCTTGGTCGCGTAATCTATCGTTTTGGCGATTTGACATGGTCAGCGAGAACGCCCGATTTAACCATCCCAGACTACTTTCATTGGGGCTACTTGAAATTACGGTTTTATGACAACAAGCCTCAGACAATTGCAGCCTTTAAGGAGAATATTCACCGGGAATTTTGTGGAAAGTCATGGAAAATGCGATAAAACGGCCACAAATGTATATCAACACTTGCGGCAGCCACTTTTTTTTTTTTTTTGTCGGAGTTTTTTCTAACACTACACTGGATACTCAGACTCAAAAACTGGTCCATTGTACTAGCTGTCCGCAACCTACTTTTGCTGAAATTTCAGCAGACGCTTCTGCGATGAGGAGCCTACATCATCAGTTCTCACCTCATCAGCACCGAATAACTGCCACCTGATCCGAGCAAAGTCGGGACAATGGCAGAGGAAATGCTCTGCAGTGTCATCGCCTTCTCCACAGACGTCGCAGAGGGTTTCCTCGCTTAGGCCAAGCACACTTAGGTGTTTGGCGAAGGTGTAGTGCCCCGTTAGTACGCCGGTAAGTTGTCCGCAATCTTTTCTGTTAAGAGATAACAAGAAAGCCGCGGATTTCTTACAGACGTTGGGGAGCATGCGCTTGGTCTGTCTACATCCTGGAGAGTCATGCCACCTGTGGTTGTGCTCTCGAGAAGTCCAACCATCGATGGAAGCCCTAACCAAGGACACGGGTAGTCCCAGCGTAGGTACAGGTCCTGAGAATGCTCCGTAATCCCATGGTGCCCCGGAACCCAGACAAGTCTTAGCGAATTTAAGCTACCGATCAAATTCAGAGAAGACTTGCATTCCTGAACTATCCTGGAAGTGGTTAAAGAGTTGAGCAAGGCCTTAAGCACAGTTTGGCTGTCGCTACAGACGCAAATACTTCGCGGCGGCAGCCACTTGACGGATATCATCTTTTCCACTTAGCAGAAAAAATTGTAAGGGTCCAAAAAATTTCCATCACTCAAATTCATTTAATTTTATTTAGTAAAAAGCGAATTCAAAAACAAAATTGGATGATTAATTTTGCGTCACCAAGTCGCTTATCATTTCTCATCCATTTACAAAGGACTCATTCCAAGTTCATTATAAAAACATTTCATTGAGAACCTTTGTATTCATGTTTGACTTAAGGTGACTTCATGGTTGTTGCTGACATTTTGTCAGCCATCGCTCGGTTTTAGCCGACGTGACAACTAGATCGATTTTAATTGGTCAACATACGCATTCACATGAAAACATAAATCATTAATCTGTCGGACATTGCAAAGAATCATCATCAAAACCGATGAGAGGACGAATGAGTTTCTGCCGAACTGTCAATTAATGTGCTAGGACATCATCTTCCGTGTTGGGATGAATGCTTTTCCAACGGAAATACGTTCGAATAAACCAAATGTCTGACGATGGGGATATCGATTGTGGATGTCCTTCTTTTTCGTTGCGCACCATTGTGCTCACTGCAATCTTTGGAGGAGTGGGAAGGAAGCGGATCATAAATGGATTACTTCCTGACTACTGATGTCGTTTCTAAAATTGGATTTTCAATATTTTTTAAGATGAAATAAGACTCAAGGAAATCAATTTCCAATTCGATTTCGTTAGACAACTTCGTCTTGGAGTGAGGGGTGGGTTATGTAGGTCTTAGGAGGGACGTGGCGACTGTTTTAAGTTTTTAAAGAATTAAAAATATTTGTTTGTTTGTTATTTTTGTTGTTTTAAGTCTTTGCTAATTTTAAGCGGGTTCTACGCAAAAATACGCCTTATTTCAAGGGATCTGAAGCACTATTGTTACAGTGCCATGGGGACGATGGGCTCAATAGTGATGTTAGGGACGACAGAGATGATAGAGATGAAAGTGGCGTTAGCGACGAAGGTGGAGATTGTGACGAAAGTGACGATAGCGACGAGGGTGGCGATAGCGATGAAAGTGGTCGACAGCTACAAAAGTGACGATAGCAACGAAAGTGACGATAGCGTCGAAAGTGACGATAGCGGCAAAAGGGGCAATAGTAAAATAACTGCCGATAGCGTAAGTGGCGATAGCAGCGAAGGTGACGATAGCAGCGAAGGTGACGATTGCGACGAAAGTGGAGATTGCGACAAAAGTGGCGATAGCGTCGGAAGTGGCGAAAGTGGCGGACGCGACGAAAGTGGTCGAAAGTGACAAAAGTGGCGATAGAGAAATAAGTGTCGATAGCGTAAGTAGCGATAGCAGCAAAAGTGGAGATTGCGACGAAAATGACGATAGCGACGAAAGTGTAAATAGCGAAATAAGTGGCGATAGCACCGAAAGTAACGCTAGCGGCGAAAGTGAAGATAGCGGTGAAGGTGGCCGACAGTGACAAGAGCGGCGATAGTGAAGTAAATGCCGATAGCGAAGTAAGTGGCGATATCAAATAAATAAAGAAATAAAGTGGCGATAGCATAGAAAGTGGCGATAGCGAAAAAAGTAGTGATAATGAATTAAGTGGCATTAACGACGAAAGTGAGAGGCAGAGAAACTAAACTGAGAAAGAGAAATCTGAAAGAGAAACGGCCGAAAGAAGAAAACCTGAAGCGGAAAAGTTGAAAGAGATAAAGCAAGAACCATGAAAGGAATAGAATGGGGGCAGGTTGACTTCCTTGAATAAGAGGAATCGTGCCAACCGAATAGGTACACTGGGCTATTGTAGAAATCGAAAACTTAGCTTGTTGGTTAACATGCTTGAAATTGACCGAGAGTTTGCCAAGCGACAATATGTGGCTTCATGCACTCAATGTGAAGGTTTTGAGCAAATACGTATTAATCAGAATCCGTGCAGGAAATCGTGTGAAAAACCTTGTGCCGTATCATATCGATTCCATCCGACCTTGAGATAGCGCATATGGAGTACAGAAGAACGTGCTATCCGAGAGTTTGTAAGTTTTCCCACTTCTCTCCTCCTTCGATGCTGGATAAAAATTTGATTCTATGCAGCTCCTCGTGTGAGTCTTGTGTGTCTCGTGCTCCTTGTCTTGCACCAGAAGAACATAATCAGGTGCCTGCGGATCCATGTGATATCTGTCGGAGATCATACGTTCACTGAATGAGCTAGTCCTATGCCCGGCGTCAAACGGTTTGGTAGTCACACAGCACGATGAATTTATTTTTTTGAAAAATCATCTAGAAGTGCATGTCTACGTGATCAGTTCCTAAACGTATTTAATTTTTGAATTCTCAAGTCCGCGGTGGCTTTCGGAATTTAAATATATTTTTTGATGCGCAATATGTCTTATGATACCACTGGATAAGTGCGAGTTGTAGTGAGGACAGAAGTGGCGATAGCGAAAAAAGTTGTAATAGCATAGAAGTGGCAAAAACGAAGAAAGTGAAGATAGCGATGTAAGTGCCGACAGCGAAGTAAGTGGCGATATCGAAGTGTTGATAGCGCAAGTGGCTATGGCAACGAAAGTGGCAATAGCGAATAAAGCGGCGAAAGCGTAAGTGCAATAGCGTAACTGCCAATACCATAAGTGGCGATTGCGAAGCAAGAGGCTATGGCGAAAAAACTAGCGATAGCGATGAAAATGCCGATAGCCACGAAAGTGGGAATAGCATATAAAATGGCGATAGCGAAGTAAGTAGCGATAGCATAGAAATTGGCGATATCTGAAAAATGCCAATAGCATAAATGCCAATAACGTGAGTGACGATAGCGAAGTAACTGGCGATAGCGACATAGGAATCACACAGATTCGCACGGATCCGCACGTACCTGATGCAAGACAAAGAGCACAAAACACAAAGTGGCGATAGCGAAGTAAGTGGCGATAGTGAAGTAAGTGGTAGTAGCGAAGTAAGTGGCTATTACGATGAAAGTAGACACTGCGACGAAAGTGGAGATTGCTAAAATGTGGCAATAGCGATTAAAGTGAAAATAGGGTCGATGAGGACAGAAGTGGCAATGGTAACGCTGGGGTTGATGGTACTAATTTTGACGAAAGTGAGAAGAATGCAGAATGCAAAAGAATGCTGACAATAGTAAAGTTTTAGAGAAAAATGACGCTGATGATGATAGTAACGAAGGTGATGATTGCGATGAGAATGACAAAAGTGACGATAACAATGAAAGGGGTTATATCGATGAAAGTTGCGCAATCAAAGTGAATAGTAATGATGGTCGGATTGATGGGGACCGTAGTGATGAAGGTTACTATAGTATACATATATACTATATATGACGGTGGGGATGATGGTGAAGAAAGTGGCGAAACCAACGGAAGTGGCGATAGCGACGAAAGTGGCGATAGCGACGAAAGTGGCGATTGTGAAAGTGGCGATTGTGACGAAAGTGGCGATTGTGACGAAAGTGGCGATAGTGATGAAAATGGCGATAGCACAGAAAGTGCAGATAAAAAGTAAAAAGTAAAGTAAAAAAGAAAGAAAATGATAATAGCAGCGAAAGTAGCGATGACGATTAAAGTGACGATAGAAACAAAAGTGGTTATACTGATGAAAGTGTCAGTAGCCAATTTTAATTTAGGTAATGAAGAAAATGGGGAGGGTGATATTTTGGGCCGTAAATAATATATCCTACCGAGTCCCTATTCTGCATGTTTCAAATAGACTTAAGGAAACTTTGCATACATCCACCCAAATTGTCCCTCAAAATCGCATCTACGCAAATTCAACAGTGACCACGTACAGGAGGGTTGCAGAAGGTCAACAGTATGAAATATTATTTATCCGCGTGTTTCGATAAAGAAAGAAAACATAATAAAAAAAAACAATTAACTCAAAGTTCATCGAAACCGGAATACTATTTACGGCCCACCAACCGTTTTTGTGATCCAAATATGTGGAAGTTGAAATTATTTGCCTGTGGTCAATCTATTGGCTTCCCATTTCAAACAAATTACAATTGATTAGCGGAAATAGGGGTCAACATTCAATATTCCAATGCAAACATGAATTTATGCCTTAACTTTCCGCCAACATTTGTGTTTACTAACCGCCAATATTCAGTTGTTCGGTTCAATTGTTCCACCTCATTTGAATGTAAGCAGCAGCACGAAAGTGTTGTTTTCTGTGGGATTCGGTTTGATGTTGAATCGATGAATAACAAATATCGCACGGCAGTCAATTGACACTTGACACAATTCAGCGATCATTCAAATGAAGTCACTTCCTCAACTTAAGTCTTCGGAAAATTGTTTAAACTTAAAAATTACACAAAATAACATCGAAGAAGAACGAAGTTTGTCTGGGTTTGGGAGCACTCAACTCAATCACGTCTCAATGCTCCATGAACAGGATAAAATTGTGTTTGGCTTCAGTATTGAATTTCGCAAAAGCAGACGTCTCAAGGTCAGCATCCATAAGTGGATTCGATACAGTGAATGAATTGATTTCAGATTCCAAGCAAACGCTGCTTCCTCTCCCACTTCAACCGTCTCGGTTCAGAAACTGAGACGTTGTCTCTACATCTTCTGCGAATAATTATTTACTGGCTAACGCATTTTGGGTCAGAGGAAACTCCCACGAGACATCTGCTGCGGAACTTAATTAGTCTTGTGGCCACACTTGCGGTCAGGAACGCGGAGGCGGTGTTACCATCAGTTGATGAGTCCAGTGAGTGAATTACTCGAACGAGGTCACCTCATCAGTCATATTCATTCATTCATTAAGACGTACCCCAAACCCTTTCGAGGTGCGTCATTTGCAGCCACAACCCCACGCCGCAACCCAAAAATCCATCAAAGTCCAACTGGAATTTCATCTCATTTCGGTGGCTGATGTGGCAGTGATCGGCCCAAATTGGGCTAAGTGCTGTTCAGTCATGTTCCACCTGAGTACTGACCACCCAGGCCTAATTGGCAAGTTCCCTGCCAGGGTGCCTTTCATTTGCTTAGTCCCTTCCCACGCGTCTCAACCGGAACACAATCAAACTCGTCCAGAATCGGTAAACAGCCGCCTGTGTCAATCAAACGCCCAAATGTTTGCCGAACGGCCTGGAACGAACATGAATTTCAATTCGATGACTCTGACGAATTTCAATATTCATTGGTCATTCCTTATCAGGGCTAGAGCAGTTGGTGTGTGAGGCACGTCTAAGGGTGGCCCCAGCCGAGGAGGCACTCCGTGCCAGACAATTTAATTCACTTGACTGTACGGCCCCCCTTTCTGGCCGGAGACTGCGGATTGGGAATACTTAATTCATGGCACGATTAAGGATGCACGAGGAGTATGATGGCTGGAGTGGCTGAAGAGGTTCGTGTTGAGCAACCGCTCGCTTTTGGGATTGCTGTCAACAGCGATGTTTAATCAAAGTGTTAAGTTGGCTGCTAAGTTCGTCTTGTTCTTTGGATGCTGTTTGGAGACAAAGTACCATAAAGACTTCAAGTGCTCGTTCGAGGAAGTTTGTGTGGCGGTACGTGTGGCAGATTGTGAACCATCCAGACTCGGATGTGCAATCACTGTTTGAACAGCGGAATCACTGAAATTAACGATCATGTTCCACTGCAGAGGAGGCGAATTAAGGACTGAGTGGCGACTACGAAAGGGAAATGTGGATGATTTTGTAGCTGATTAGCATATCTTGTTGAATGGGAAGTGTGTTGCGCAATGGACTTGGTAAGGGGATGCAAATATCGCATTGGCATTGGAGGATCCTACGACGCTGGCAACAAAGGATGACTTCGGAGGGAGTACAAGAGTATTCCCGTTTAATTTGGTGTGCAAATTGAGAGATTTTGCTAGTTAGAGAGTCCTTCGAGACTATACCATAACACAAAAAGGGAATGATACATGGGTGCATAGCAAAGTAACATGGGATGTTATTTGTGGTGGAAAGGGAATGATAAATAAGCGATATTTCCTAAAACCTTGAGACAAGTGGAATACTTCTGTCGGCTCCAACCTTCAGTTACCACTGTCATTTATTGAGTACAAGAATGAATCTTAAATTTTTTTGGGTTGGTTAATTCAAACTCAAAAAAGGAGACCCTTTTGACTGCGCCATCTATCGACAGATAAGCCTCCATAACATCGCGTATAAAATCTTTTCTGTCATTCTGTGTGAACGCCTGCAACCTATTATCACCAATCTGATAGATCCGTATCAGTGTGGTTTCAGGCTAGAGAAGTCCACCATCGATCAAATCTTTACACTGCGGCAGATCCTGGAGAAGACCCAAGAAATGCAAATCGATATACACCACCCATTTGTCGACTTCAAGGCCGCATATGACAACGTGCATAGAGACGAGCTATACAGCGCCATGTCTGATTCTGACATTCCTGCCAAACTTGTCAGACAGTCCAGAATAACGATAGAGAACTCTCTTTGCTCCATCAAAGTCGGTAACAAACTCCCCGAGACCTTCAATGTCAAAAAAGGTTTTAGACAAGGCGACGCGCTGTCATGTGATTTCTTTAACATCGTTCTTGAGAAGATCGTGCAAAACTCACTGGCCAACACAAGAGGCACGATCTTCCAAAAGTCTGTTCAACTGCTAGCTTACGCGGATGACATTGACGTGATTGGGCGAACACAGCGAGCCGTCAATGATGCGTTTGCTGGCATTGAAACGTAAGCGGTTAAAATGGGTCTGGCGGTAAACGAGGGCAAAACCAAGTATATACTGTCATCGAAAAATGACGTCGAAGTTGACGTTGTTGTATAAGAAGTTGTATAAGACCTTGATCATCCCTGTCCCGCTTTACCCCGCAGAGGCATGGACAATATCCAATATGAAGAGTTTCTTTGTCTTTTCGAGAGAAAAGTTCTGCGCGCGATCTTTGGTCCTGTTTGCGTTGATGGCATTTGGAGCAGAAGGTTAAACCACGGACTATATGGGCTGTACAGCGACATGAATCTAACCAGTCGTCTACGGACCCAACGCCTAAAATGGCTAGGCCATGTGAAGCGTATGGACAACTTATTATTGTTCGAAGAGTATTCGACTCGGAGCCTGTGGGACAAGGCAACAGAGGACATCCACGTACAAGGTGGCGCACACAAGCCGAGGGAGACCTCGGCCGGCTTGGTGTGCGAAACTGGAGACAGCTGGCGAGAGATCATGGCTGGCTGGAGAGGCATAACGTTTTATTTGTACAACCGAGTCGGTGGTGCATGTTTTGATTTGCTCTAATGTATTCTAAATCCTATTCAGAAGGCTCTTCCGCTTAAATGAAAGAAACTTCATCTATGATGGCCTACTGTGTTTGATGGCCAGATGTTGAATACGAACGGTTTCTTGATGTCTACTGAAAGCGTTTTCTGACTTAAGACAGTTTTTATTTTTCTTCCCTTATTGCTTTCTTGTTTTAATTAAGGTTCCACCTACAAAAACGTAAACGAAACTGTCACACTTTTCGGTTCAACACTTTTCGATCAAATGTAGCGTTTCAGAAATATGGAGCTCCAAAGTGTTTAAAAATTTTAAAAATCACAAAAACTTTTGCTTCAATGATTACTTTCATTCAAAACTATTTCGAGCATCCTGGTTTTGGAGATATTGGCCAAAAACGGTAAACCATCGACATGTGAATTGCGAAGATCCGAAATCGTAGTTTCGTGGACCTGAACGCAAGCATTAAGAACACGACTGGATGGCGCAGTTGGTTAAGTGCCTGCCCCCAGGTTCGAATTCCAGTGAAATCGAATCTGGTCCAGTCACTATTTGCCGTTGGGATTAAATTAACGGCACTGGAGTAGGTTGCTACCTGGCATTACAATGGACCAGTTTTGAGTTTGAGTGCTCCAGTAGAGTTTCAAAAATCCTTCGAAAAAAAAGCATTAAGAAATGATAAATGTGGGATTACCATGCTACGACGTGCAAACGCGATCACGCACACAAGCAGGACGATATTCATCGAAATATCCCTGAGTGCCTACGTGACGATCGCCCGACAATATACTGACAGACGAACGGGAGAGCAAGTAAATAACCCGCACGCATGTTTCTTCTTGTTATCCCTTCTTGCAACCCTAATTCAGGACAGTTGGTTATCCGCCGCCAAGCGATCAACACGTTGTAGTGAGTTGTCTTTATAAATAAAACGTATTAATTTATATGCAAAGTGTTTGTGTTTTCTTTTGTGTCTGGTGTTTGTTTGCGGTTCTACTGTTTCCAATTCCACATAAATATCAAAATACAGATTTATATGCAAATTCTGAGATAAAAAAGGTTTGAAATTTTAAAGATTATCACTTTTGCACATAAAATAGATTAATCGATACGATGATGAGTTTTATCTCTCTCATTCGAGGCCCAACAGGATACAGCAGGCATTATCAGTGATTGGGTACCTCGTGCAATTTTACCCTTAAATATTTGCCTTTATAATTCATACAAAAGAGTGTACTGATAAAGTCCCTTTTTCAGCAAACTAGCAAACCAGAAAAATTAGTTTTTTCTACTCGCCCACCTGTCAACAGATCCTCATGATTTATTTCTTGGTGGCACAGGGACGTACCGTTTGTTGCAACCTAGAAAAGTCATGAATATAACCCCCAAATTATTCAAACTCCCACCGCAACTTATTCCCACCCGATGTACAAAATGCACGATTATTTTCGGTCCCTATCCATACTCATCAAAATGTCCATCACGGGCATTACGAACTCTTCCGTTGGGTGCATACAAACAATTCATCGGCTGTTGGAAAATATTTATGAACCCATTTCCTGACCGCCTTAATGGCTTTCCACGGCACATTAACCCGACAAAGAAAACATAAATAAATAAATAAAAGGATTGCAGCCAGCGTTACGGCTATGCAGATCACGCCCATTCAGCGGAGCCCTTTAAGACCGTTAATTAAAAAGCAAACATAACCCCCATCAATCCACAATCTGTCATTTAGGGCTCGTAAATTTCTGAAAGTCCATGGCGTGGCTGTGCGTGTGCCAAGCATCAAAAAGTCGACACGTGCCTCCATCCCACCGGCAGTGTCCGACTATCGTAACAGAGATGTTTAAGTGAGAACAACCCTGTTGCTGACACTTGACGAGCTCAAAAGGGCCAGTTGCCTCAGTAATCGAGTGTGGAGGGGGCCGAGAACTTTAAAGGGTTTCACTTGAAATAAAGGATTAATATCTGTCACAACATTGGGAGGACCGTTGGAGAGGACCCAAGTACCCAATCAAAATCCCACGAAATTGCTACAAGGTCCTCTCTCACCTTCTCCCCATGGCCACCCATTTTGAGTGTCCAATAAATTACAAAACGATAAAAGGAAATTCGGCCGTAATCCTTTCGTTTTTTCCACAGTTTGCTGTTCTATGCTGATGCCGATGTGTGGGTAGGTGTCCTTGTCGTTTTGCTGACAATGGCCTGTTCATAAACTGCTACAACCGCCGGGGGTGATGCACAGGTGGGGGCTGTGGGTAATCACAAAGCCATGTCGCAGTATTTGTCGCATTTGACAGGTGATTGAAAGGTTAAGTGTCCGTTCTCTTTCTTGTCGACATTTCTCTGCCATCACCCGACTCGTTTTGCGGGTCCTGATCGACAGGCTGGCAGAAATCGATTTTCGTTGTAGTCGGCTTCAGTCCAGTCTCCAATCCCGTGCCGTGCTGGGTGTTCGATTGCGGTGGCAGTGGTCTTGTCCTTTGTTGCAGGTTATTTTCGTTTCGTCCCATCGTCGTCGTCCTGAACTCAATCAATGCTGTTCCTTTTGTGCCGTATTTTTGTTTCGTTTCTGCACGGCTAAGGGGATTACAATTGGCAAATGGGACTTAGTTGGGGATTTGTAAAGTTTTGCCGGTCTCTGTTGTCTTTTGTGAATCCGTTTTGAAATATCGTCGCGAGTTTTTTCGAGGTCGTCGATTTGTTGTTCGCTTTTATTTCGTGCGATTAATGTTGAATACCGTTGTTGCTGGCGGTTGAAAGGATCAGGCAGGGATTTGTAAGGGGTTTTTCTGCTTTTGACTTTTTATTGTTCAGGTGAACCAAGCAACAATGTCCAGAATGGCATCTTAATAAATTCCAAGCCGTCGTCTGGTTAAAGCAATTAAGATTCCCAAAAGGACACGAAATTGGTCGTTAAAGACAGGCAGGTGTAGGCGGGATTACGGCCGTGCTAAGGGATTGTTAAAAGTTTGTGAACGCTTTTGAACTCAAACGGGGTTTAAGTCGTAAAATGTGTTGAATCTTTTTGGTCATCTTTGTGATGATGATCTTTTGTGATGTTTTTCGGTTTAATTTGATTTTGGACACTTTGAGTTCATCAAACTCAACGTTGTTTCTTACAAGTCCGCATGACCTGGCTTTCATTTAGGATAGTGAAATTACCTCTTGTTGCTTAGGTAGGTGCCCTTACAGTCGTGGCTCACGTAGTGCATTAGTTTGGGTCTCTTTTGTTCCTGAGAATGAAACGCAGGAAGTGAATATCAGCTCAATCTTATTCAGGTTTTCGAGCTCTTCAAAGAAGGTTCTGCTGCAATCTCCTTCCCATTAGAACTGGGCAGTCGTAGAGCAGGTGGCAAACACATTACGTATGTTTTTCAGGTCAACGCATGCTATAGCGCTCATGTCGTTGACGCTATGTCTAGATTCGGTCATCCTTTCTTTACTTTCTCCAAACCTTCATCTTCTTTATTTTTTTCAGAGGATTTTTGAAACACTAGTGGAGCACTCAAACTAAAAACTGGTCCATTGTACTACCAGGTAGTAACCTACTCCTAGTGCCGTTAATTTGATCCCAACGACAAATGGTGACCGGACCAAATTCGATTTCTCTGGGATTCGAACCTGGGACTCCTCTAACCTGGGGCAGGCACTTAACCAACTGCGCCATCCAGTCGTCCAGTCTTCTTACCTTTTCCTTAAAAAGTTTGTTGAATATTGGTGGGATTGGCTAATTACAACGACAACATTAAAGGTTGCGTACGTGCAATCACACGCAACATATCAAAGGATGCCTACATACGTCCAACCAAACATATCAAACGGTGACTATGGGATGAATCTGTAGACACAGGCAGTGAAAACACACATAAGAACTGTGACGCGTCGACAGCGACTAGACAAGAATATCACAGTTGTTACGAACTAACGATAAAATAAAAGATCGGACGAGGACAATTGACAAAAAATAGCCTTCAAGCAATCATAAGAAACGGGCAAACTATCGCGCAGTGTTGTTTGGATCAGTCGAGTTCTTAGAACTCCTCTAGAACATTAACAATGAAAAGGTTCCGAAGGATATCGAGGCCACCTCATTGAGTCCCTTTTGCTCCCACTCCAACGATTCTCCTTAGTCAGGACGGCTCTCAGTTCTTCTTTGATCTAAACTGCTCCTGTCAGCGGCTGCATCTGTTAAATGGAGATCTGGTTCATCTGTTGGAGATTGTTTGCCATACATAGTAGTCTTAGTGATGAGAAAGGACCTCTTTGCCTGTGGTCATCCGGTCTCTCGTTCCACTTCTACATTGTCCACAGCTTCGGGTTGTACCTTCTTTTTCTCTATCTTCGAAGGTATAGAAGAGTCTTGTTCCGATTTCTCTGCTCTCACTCCAGGATTGTCGATTTCTCCTTCCACATTGGGTGTCTCGTCAATATCCATCAATTCGTTCGCGTTTTCTTCTTTTGAGTATTCGTCTTCTTTCTTTTCTTCAACCTCCATATGTTGGATTTGCTTAAACTGCTCTTCTGTGGCGTTATCCAATGTTGTTTTATCACTCTCCTTAGGGTCCTTGACATGCTGAAACTCCTCACTATCAGCTTCCTTGTTATCTTTCTCGTTTTCTTCCGTCTGTTCTTTTTGATCTTTCATCTTGTTAATCGTCTTCAGTTGTTTCAGCTTATTCTGTCCGGTTTCTCCAAGAGTTGGCCCCGTGGCGTAGTGGGTAGGTGCGCCGACTCCTACGCTCGATGTTCTCGGTTCGATTTCCGAAAAAAACACCTAACATTTTTTCACGGCTCCACCTCCTTCGAGTCACTAACAATTCTCAAAAAGTAAAACTGTCTAGAAAAAGCTTTTCAATCTCGCCGTTCGGAGTCGGCATTAAACTGTCAAATCCACTCGTGAAAGAGCAATAGCACGCACAACGCGAGTGGTTGCTGAGAAGTTAGGTCCAAGCCCACCTGAGGACTGTAGCGTCGCCATTATTATTATGTTATTATTATTATCCAAGAGTTCTCTTCTCATTCGTGGGTCCTTGCTGGCTTTTGTTTTTCGTTAGCCTGATTTGCTTTGGCTTGAGTCTCCTTTGGCTCGGTTATTCACTGATGGCCCTGGTCTGAGGTTTCGTTTTCTGCTTGTCCGACGCCATCCTTGTCTTCGTCAACATCCAACAACAGATCGTTCTGTTTTTTTCTCCTTCCTCTTGGTGGTTTCTCCTGCATCGGCCAATTTCCATCCACTGGAGCTACAGCCCTTGCTGGTTGTAGCAGCTGTTTCATTTGGATCTTGCGCGCAAGAGGAGTCGCCAACAGGAGTTGGGATACTTCTGTTGGTGGATCTTCCTGCGCCATTTAACCTCTGAACTGCGTCCTTTGAGGGTTGCAGCACTAGTTTCATCCGGACGTTGTGCGCGGGGAGAGCCATCAGCAGAGGGATCAGGAACGCTTGAGACCTTCTTCCTCTTGATCCTGTTCGAATCAGCAGAAGAGGAGGTAGCGTTGGCTCCAATAGACTGATCGGTTTCGGTTGGAGTTACCTCTGTCGACCTGTTTCTTTTTGCCGTCGCCACCAAGGGGGTGCAACTCTCAGCACTTGCGCCATCAACCTCCTCCGGAGTTTCTTTCCGCCGTGCGATTGTCGCTAGCCTTTTTCTCCTATTCTCTTGATTCTTAGTCAGGGGCCCTTCAGAGGCTGCCTCGTTTGGAGCCCGTTCAACCTTTTCGGCATTCCGGGTCGTACCATCAGAAGCAACACTGATCAGCCACTTGACTATGTGTTGGAGATTAAGCGTATCAGGCAGAGCCTCTCCGCTACATTCTCCAACTTTCCAACTCAGTCTATCGAATTTGTCGTAGAGTGAGTGGCAGGAATCATCGGATTGGGTACCAGCGATTCCATGGTCAGCGCCCGGGGGCGGAGTGAGGGGGTAGTATGGTGGTTGGGGCCTCCAGAATCCTTGCCCTAGACGTAGTCGAGAAGACTACGGGTGGATTTTCGCTGTCGCGAGTACCACCTGCAGTAATTTCCAATCTTTGTTTGTCCGTCATACTTTTTTTAACTTGTTTATCGTCAAAGTCAAGACGTTTCTGGCTTTTTGTTTCGATGTCTCACCTGGGATCTTTGGAATCTTTGGAACCGAGGTTCTTTGACTCTTAAGCCCTCCCGCCACGACAAGGCAACCAGAAAGGGAGAGTCTCCTCGTCAGCATTCTCTTCCACATTGTCTTTCTGTCTTTGTCCTTCTTGGAGTCTGTTCCAGGTTTGGGTTCAGGTTCGGAATCTGACTCTTCATCGTTCTCCTGTCCTTCTTCGACTTTGTCCTCGTCTTTTTCTGCATCTTCTTCTTGCTCTGGTTCCATAAGCTCCTTCATTTTATCAATATCGAATGGATTCTCGGTCTGTTCTTCTAATGCCTTAAATTCTGGTTTGTTCGAAGGTTGTTATCGTTGTTATTGTTTTCCAGTTAACTACGTGAATTGTTGGCGTTTGTGCTCACATCTTTTGTTGCTCGTGTTCATAACAGATTCTTTGAAATGACGCTTGTCCTTCTAACAGTTCCAGGTGGGGACCAAGACCATGAGACTCCATCTTGTGATAGACTGAATAAGCTCCTTCAGCGGTTAAGTCACTTTAATTTATACATCGTCCCGATTGTTGTTTTGGTTCTAAACTTTAACAACATCATAGTTCATTGAATAAGTTCCTCTGAGGAATGAAAACGATCTCATAAAAGAGAGAACTTCCCCTTTGTTATGTGACTAGAATAGGTTCCTAACAAATGTCGGTCTTAATTTGATGTCACATCCATTGGCGCACATGGTTTACAAGCAAAAGTTCCAGCCACGCAAATACCCACCCCGGCTCCGATGAAAATATTCGATTTTCTCCCTCGCCTCAGTGACTTCTTCCAAATCGCAGACTTGTTAAGTCATAAAAAAGCATCAACTGAAGATCTCAATCATTGGCTCGATGATAAACACTGTGGCACGTTAGAAAATCATTTCCAACTGAAACTTTTCCACTTCACAGAACCCTTCAGACTCCTCGAAGGCGGTTACTTCGGGGACGCCGAAACAAAACCGATTTCGAATAGACACATCGTCGTCGCCATCTCAGTCATCACGACCATCCTCATGTAGAGTGGGAGTCTTTAAAAAAGCACAGACCCATTCCACTTCAACCGCATACAGCTCCATGGCAGCGACCACAAACGTCCTCCACACCTCGGGACACCTTTATCCCTGAATTCTGGTCTGCTGGTTTTTTTAAGAAGAAAATAATCCAAGTCACGGAGTGGGGATGCTGTAATGAGTTGTGTCTGACAGAGAAGCAATTGGTGGGCAGTTTCCATGGCAATCGGTAGTCATGTGGATAGTGGCTGGGAGGATGTGGTGGATAAAGTTGTCTTCGGTTGGCATGGTTTCACCCAGTAGTCCGCCCTAGATGCAGATGAAATTGAATTGAAAAAAAAAATCAAGTTACTAGCGGAATTGGATGATTTCAGAGTGTGTGCACGTGGCAAACTTTGTTGGCGGAGTTGTGAAATTTTTTGAGTTGAGTACGTCCAACGCATGAGTTGCTTCTGGAAAGTTATTCCGGCCCTAGATGGAATAGTCGGCAAATTAAGTTTTAATTGTTTCCTAACATAATCAAGTGGATGTCCATTGTGCAGCGGATTAGTTTCTGGTTTTTGCGGTACAGTGGCAAGAGATGCCACATAATTCAATGCGATTTATTATTTTTTTCTGGAAATTACTGGCGTAGAACTGAGGGATGTTGCCGGTGAACGTAGATATTGGTTAAGAGTGCTCCAAGGTAGCTCATCGTGTCACAGCTTGCTGAGTCGTTAATCGGAACGTAAATAATGCAAAAGAAAACTGAATCAGAGAATTTTTCGAATCAGTTATTCGATAGAAAATAACCGTTTTTCTACTTAAGGTGTCCTAAGCTACTGAACTTGAACTGATATTTAATGGAATTTTTCTAAAATAATTTTTTTGCCTACTTTGCTTTTAAAATTTCTCTGACCTTTAGTACGCTCCCTATGCGGTATACAAGCGGAAATACAAGCCTTTTCGACTAGAAAATATTACTTGGGCATTTCGCGCGGTATTACGCTGTTCATTGGAAAAATCCTTAATCTGATATAATCGCTCCTCCTGGAAAGAACGTATGATCAATGCCCCAGCTACGACACCAAGATCGTTCTAGGAGATTTTAACGCTAAGCTGAGTAAAGAGGACATCTTTGCTAGAGTCATTGGTAAACACAGCCTGTGCAACACCACGTCCAAAAATGGGCTCAGGCTGGTGGACTTTGTCACGGGGCGGAACCTCTCTGTAGCTAACTCGCGGTTCCCGCACCTCAACATCCATAAAGGGACCTGGCGGTCCCCTGATCATTCAACCGTCAACCAGATTGATCACGTTGCGATCGACGTCAGACACTCCTCCAGTATTCTTGATGTCCGAACGTTCCGAGGCGCCAACATTGACTAGGACCATTTCCTTGTTGTAGCCAAGGTAAGGACACGGATATCGAGAGAACAACGGAGTCGAGGAAGATAACCATGGTTTGACGTGGAAAAGCTACAATCGCAACAGACAGCCAGGAACTTTGCCGATCGAGTCTTCCAGAAACTCTCCGAAAGTTCGACGTCGCCTGCACTAACAATAGACGAAGAATGGAAATGTTGTCAAAGAGCCATCCGAGAAGCCGCTACTGATGTGCTGGGTTTTAAAACACCACACAGGCACATGCAGCAAAGCAAGAAGCCTACAAGCCAACGCTGCATCGAACGAGAGCTGTTCTTGAGCTCTACGAAAAGAAACGAAGGGAAGAGAACCGGCTTCTCAGGAAGAAAAAGAAAGGGCACGAGAAGCGCGCGATCGAGAAGATGGAGAGGTGTTATGGCAGGAATGATGTCCGAAAGTTTTATCAAAGGGTAAAACTTTTATAGAATGGATACAACGTTCGGACAGAAGCTTGCCGCGACGAAAATGGACAACTAATAATAGATTCGCAGTCGATACTGAGAATTTGGAAAAATCATTTCTGCAGACTGTTAAACGGCGATGAGGACACAAATACCGCCGTCAGGCAAAATGTTCCACTCAACACAACGGACGATGATAGAAGAGAATACCGTCCTCCCGATATAGACGAACTCAAGATAGCGATGTCGAGACTGAAGTCTAATAAAGCTTCTGGTGCAGATAGTCTGCCCGCACCAGCTCATCTGTAAGATATGGTCGGAGGAAAGCATGCCCAATGAGTACGGGGCACTGTAGACTCAGGGAGCATCTAAGAAAACTAGGGGTATCAGAATAAGGTCTCTGCAGATTTTGTGGAGAATTTAATGAAATTCCAGAACAGATACTGAGATAAAAGAAAAATAAGTCTGGGCAGGTACCTACTATCAGAAGAAGAAATGCAATCACTAGAACCATCTCTCATTCTCAGATTCCTGAAGGAAACTGGCTTAGAGAGAATACTCTAGAACAGATTTCTTCACCTATGCGCAATATATGCCGGTATTGAAACGGAAGCGGCCACAATGTATGCTGTATGCTGTCTTCTAAAAAGGACGCACAACATCCACGACTTGGCGGGAACGTCACAATGGGCATCTATAACTTCGAAGAAATCAAGGACTTCGTATACCTCAGTGCCAGCCGCTATTTTTTGGGCCATTAAGTAAAAGACCGGGCGCCATTAAGTAAAAAACACGGCTCCACTTCTTTCGAGTTACTGACAATGCTCAAAGAGTATAACTGTCTAGAAAAAGCTTCTCAATCTCGACGTTCGGAGTCGACATTAAACTGCACTCGTGAGAGAATAATAGCACGCACAACACGAGTGGTTGCTGAGAAGCCAGGCCCAGGTCCACCTCGGACTGTAGCGCCGCCATTATTATTATTATGTAGGTAAAAGACCGCTCTCTCGAAAGACTTACCTGACTTTGAACAAGACCTTCATCAGGACCGTAAAAATTATATTTTACTATTTTACGGTACAGACGTCCAATGCGGATAAAGAAACTCTTGGTCGTTTCGAGATAAAAGTTCTGCACGCGATCAGGAACAAACTGTTAGCGTTGATGGGGATTGGAGGAGAGGATTCAACAAAGTACGCCTAACGTGGTTGGTCCATGTAGAGCGCATGGACAACCCATCCGATTGCTGCTCTATTCTGTTAAGTGAACACAACTTATAAGCTTTGTAAAATTTTATTATTTTTTTATAATCTTCATTGGGAAGTGTAGAACTGATAGAAACCACAATGCCTGTCATGCGTTCATTGACACTTTTATAATAAAATCTAATTTCTAAAACTTGTTCTTAAGATAATCTTCATTCCTCTTGCTCCCGAGTAATCTTCTGGATCTCTCAAGTGAGACACTCTTCACCGCTCTTCCTGCTCACTCTTCGTTTTGTTGAAAATAACCAATTTAATCAAGGGAGAGTAACAAGCTTCAATCAATCTTGAGAAAAACTAAAGCACTGGCATGTCCAATGCAGATCTATTTCAAAAATACGAGGGAAAACTGAAGACGAATTAAGCCTTTGATGTCCTAAAAGAAACAAGTGTCAGAAGAATCCAGCGACACTTTTCTATGTACCACTACATGCCCGAAAACCAATATCTTTTATTTACTTTGCAGGATAAACTGTCATCCTGTCAAGTCCTTTCTTTTTTAATTAACTGCTCTTCAAACGGCTTACGTCCTCCGCCATCCACTCAGTCCGCACCCCATGAACTTGCCCACCCCCAGCGGAGTGCTAAATTAATTTCTTCGAAAACTCATTGAAGTGCTCAAATTGGGAACAGACTCTTGCGCTATCGTCATCAGCGCCATGCTCAACCATCGCTTGACGATTTGGTTTACTTCTCGCTGCTGTCATAATAAAGTGAAAGGACTCCACTTCTCCCAATGCTGTCCGATATTGAGTAAAATTATTTCCGCTCTACGCCACAGAAAAATGGAATAAAATTAAAGCATCCCTTTGGGTGGAATGGCGTCCTTTCTTCGCGCTCTCTGCGCGTGAATTCAAACTTATTTGCGTTATCCTGTCGAGGTTTAATTTCAGATTTAAGCCACAGCTTTAACAAGAAGTGCAAATTTTCCCCCTTTTCGTCTGCTTTGTGCGTCGGTGTTGGGGGTGGTTGGATCATTGGAATCGAAATGAAAATGGATTGATTTAGGGAACTGGGCGGTGGCGTGGGCTAAGGATTTGTTGGTTGAAAGGATGTATTTCATTGGAATCGTGACAAGCAGTAAGCAGCGGTTAATTGCTGCCATGAAACACTTAATGAGCAATCACTTTGATGGTGGGGAGGTTTTTATTAAATTTTTCGTTTTAGGATTCGTTTAAAGGTACTTCTCGAGCGTATCTTTTATGTGATAGGAAACAGGTCATGAGCAGGAATCACCAATCAAATTTCGTATTAGCAGAATTAATGTGGGACTCGTGGAAGGAAGGCGATAAGATGGGTCACTTACAATTTGTTCTGTGAGTGAGTTGTTTGTGGGGCTCGGAAGTTGATTGAAGGGAATGCGGTGTGTTATTTTAAAGTACGGAATGGTAAATGTGTTGACTACAGGAGGGCCATCTAGTGGTATTTTTTTTAAATCATAGGTTATTTTGACACTGACAGCTGTTTCTCCCTCGAAATCTTGACAAGAAGTCAGTATCGTAGCTCGGCGGAACGAAACAAGTCGCTTTACCCTTGAACAACGTTGGGAAATATTGAAAACTTATTTCCAAAATGTGTGTTGTGTAGCTCAAACAGTACGTTTTTTGAAAATAAGTTTTAGCCGAAATGAAGCACCCACCACGAATGCTGTACGCAAGTTTTCCTGTCACTGGTGTGATAGTGGACAACACCCATGATCCCCGTCGTCGTACGGTGCGGTGCGCACAGATGAGAATTTGGTTGTTGTTGTCGAGAGTGTGAAACTCAATTCACGAACATCAACTCGCCATCAATCTCGACAGCTCGTCATCGATTTCACGCACTTGCCTAAGGAGAATTCTGCACAAATATCTCGCATGACTCGCTTGCAAGGTCCAATTGACTTAGCAATTGAAGGCGCGCGACCATTCGCCTCGTTATCGCTTCGCAGTGGGCAATGGGCCTTATAGCAGCTTGAATTGGACAACGCTTTTGGGCGAAAAATTATTTTTTCTGACGAGGCGCATTTTCATTGCAGTTTCATCGGCTACGTTAACAAATAAAATTGCCGCATCTGATGATCGGAGATCCCGCACTTTATTGTCGAGAAGCCAATATATCCACAGAGAGAGAGAGAGAGACGTTTTGGTGTGTATTGTGGAGTGGTGGCATCTTTTGACCAGCTTTCTTCGAAAATGAGGCAACGTTTCAGTCAACGGTGGACGTTACAGAGCCATGTTAACCGATTTGTCTTTTTGTACTGAAATTGAAGACTTGGACGACCTCTGGTTCACGCGCTATGCGTGACGCGCTATGCCACATGGCCCATGCCACAATAGGTCATTTGCGCGCCAAATTCCCAAGTCGTGTTATCAGGCGTCTTGACGATGTCAACTGGCCTCCTCGGAGCTGTGATTTTACCTTTTTTGTGGAAAACCTTAAAAGGCTGATGCCAGCAATCCAGAAACGAATCAAGCACTTAATTTTGTTAATTTTATTGTATTTTAATTTATTGTATTGTAATTTTATTGTATTTTTAAGAAGAAACTTGTATTTGACCCACCCTTTACTTCGCTGAAGGTCTGTGGTTTGATCCTGGACACAACCACTTTTATATTTCACTGCTCCACCTCTCTCACGTCACAGACAATGCCCAGACAGTAGGACTTTCAAGAAAGGCTTCTAAAATCATCTGTCGGAGTCTGTAGGTCTACAGACCGATTCTCACCCAATCCGATGTATCCTGACATCACATTTGACCATCTGTCTTTCATTTGAACGTCACAGAACGGGACACAACATGATTTGCACCAGACCGTTAAGATATTTATTACCTGCTACAGACGCGTGCCTCGCAGAACCCTGTCTTGGGAAAATTTGATGTCGGCATGCTTCACCTCAAGGGACGCCACACGTACCAGACGCACAAATCATATATGGACGCGCAATCATTTATCGGCTAATGGAGTTCCCTGGCCAGGAGATTGAAAGTATCTCCACCGTCGTCTACGTGTTTAACTTCCATTGGCTCCATTAAAAGGTGACCTAGCTCACAGGGCAGCTCTTCAGCGCCTCATACCTCATCCAAGAGGAAGAATTCTGTTCGACTCCACGATGAAGCAGATGGCGTATCGGTTTTTGAGAGAGCCACCGTGACTCATGAAATCCATAGGCTTAGGGTTTATCTATCGCAACCGATTACGAGCGAGCCCATAAAAGTTCGATTAGATTTGCGGCGGCGCTAGAAGGGTGGCTGGCACTTATTCAAGGATGAATGGTCTATCAGAGGGTGGGAGGGTCGACGAGCACATATTGATGGCGTAACAAGCGGTGCAGTCGTTCAGCGTTTGCGAATCCATTTAATGGCGTTCACTTTGACGTTCGAATTGGGGCGGCTGATATAGACGCGTAATTAAGGGTAAGTTCGAACATTGAATCACATCTGCAGCGAATGTCGCTCCAAGTCATTTCAGATGGTGGTGGTATACACTGCAGCGACGTACTCAATGCGGTAATCGTATCCGTTAATTACTTTGCTATCTGTCGAAGCACGCTCGGAGAAGCTGAGTTATGTTCATAGCGCTGGCGGGAGTGGGGAGGATGCCTTTGTAACAAATGAGTAGACAGTGCTCGTGTGGATTGCGATAACGAATGCCAACCAGAATGAGGGTAATGGGTTTGGTAATGACACACCATTCCTATGGAAGCTGGGGTCTTTGATAGTTTGCCTATAGTGGGGGCTCCAGTGAAACGTGAGTGCGACGGGAAGTTGGCGAATTGAATTTCGAACTTCAAACAAGAGGGAACTTCCGAGCCAATTAAGGGTCTTCTGGATAAATGCCTGTCGTGACTTTTCGGCTTTGAAATCATCGGCATTGGGGCACTGTGGAGTTATCTTAATTTCCTCGGAGCGGAATCAATGGTTTCCATGAAGCGAATCAATGTCTGCACTCCGTCACTTCACTCAGCATGACCCAGTCGTGGAATTAAAGTGCATCCTGCAGCATTCTGTGCACGATTTATGTGCATCTGTGCTTTTGGAATTCAATAGCTTTCCATGGAAATGACTTTCGTTTGTGGATTTTATTTCAAAAGTTACCAAATGCCGGGGAGTTTGCCTTTCTCCGCATTCAGTTGAAATAATGTCGGAGTTGTTTGCTGCATTGATACGGGTTGTTTTTGATTTTTTTCAAATCCAATAAATTCATTGTTGTAGTTCCGATGCTGCATCGATATCGACTATGGTTTTCTGGGTGAAAATTGAATTGATTATGTGGATAGCTTTGATCGGAGCATTCATGCAGTCATGCCTGTTGGCATGGGAAAGCCCGCATTCATTGATTTTCACTCATTCCATGGGCTGTAATTAATGGTGAAACCTTAAACCTTTCCAACGGGATGCAGTTGTGGTTGAAGGGGTGCTTTTAATCGGAAGGTTAAACAGAAGTTAATTACAGGGACACCGTGAGTTAATTAATTTTTGTTTGCCTTCGAATCAGCGTGCATCTGTAGTGATTAAGGTAAGTGCACATTAAACAAAAAACTTTTAGCAAAAATTACAGCAACGGGAGGAGGCGTATAGAATATGTTTCAGTTAATTTGATGGGTGCATATTTAATCATTGTTTTCGGAATGGAGGGATAATTAAAAATGTGGAAATGCGGGAATATTATTAATCAGATGATGAACGGTTTTAATGCGATTTATACAGTCAGCGTCAAGGGTAAGTATTCAGTCAGTCATCTGGTGAAATTTTAACCTCCAAATTAAAATTCACCGGAATTGTCTGTGCCAGACATGGATACATCAAATTAAAGCTCCAAAGTCACACTTCAAAATATTCCATATTTTATTTAACGTAAGCGTAAACATTCAAATGTTAATTTAATTTGGAAGAAAAAAGGGATAAAACGAACAGTCTTTATTTACAGGCAATTTCTTATCCTTGGATGTTAGACAAAAATGCTTAAATAGGTAAATGTAGACAACCAGTAGGTATCAGTAATTGGGAAATAGATGGTATTACTTATTCTAATCCAGCCAAAATTTCCAATAAAATCAATGAATACGTAACTGAAATTTCTGGAAAACTGAAACCCTCTGTAGATATTTCAAATGACTGCAATTGTTCCGTAGTATTCTCAAACTGCACTCAATCAAACAGTTTTGTTTTCCAGCCCTTTACTTTAAGCGAAATCTTTAAAGTTATATTATCATTAAAAAACAAAAGTTCGTGTACTAGTGATGGTGTTTCAAATATGTTATTGAAGAAAATATGTTTCTACGTAGTGGATGTTCTATGTTATTTGTTTAATCATAGTGTTGAAAACGGCTGCTTCCCTGAGCACTTTAAAAGCGCTGAAGTTATACCTATATTTAAAAAAGGAAATAAAATGAATATCTCAAATTATAGGCCTATTTCTTTATTATCTTCGTTCTCAAAGATTTTTGAGAAACTAATAAAAACACAAGAAAGATATCATTTCTTAGACCGAATTAATTTTTTTAGTTATAATCAGTTTGGGTTTATAAAAGCTATGTCAACCGAGAACAACGTTGTGAAAGATTATAATTTAAGTTTCCATGCTTATGATTGTAAAAAATTCTGTTTTCCGTTACATAGTTGTGGCAAATGTAATTATGTTGGCAATTCATGTTGTTCTTGTAATTGTTTTAATATTGAAACAGTACGTCAATTTAAATACCTTGGAGTAGTATTCGACCAAAACTTAAACTGGAAAGAGCATATACAAACTATAAAATCACATTTGCTACTGGTTACCCGAAAAATGTATCTCATTAAGCATTATTGTTCTCTAAACGTTTTAAAGACAATTTATTACAGCCTTGCTCATTTAAAATTGCAGTATGGTATCTCAAGTTTGGATGGCTCTTATAACATCTCCTCTAAACCATTGCTAACAGCTCAGAAATATCTCCTCAGAATTATCTGTAATAAAAATCGTACTACTCAGAGTTGGCCTCTATTTAAAGAACTGCGTATTCTACCTTTATGTTTTTAAAGTATTAAAAGAAATTTTCAAGAAAAGTGGTAATATTCCTAGTAGATGTAATCAGTTTTATAGTCTTCGTGTAAATACAATGCATCTTGTTAATGTCCCAAATACGTGCAAAACTCACTACTCTATTTTTTACACTGTTACAGCTCCTTTAATGTTCAATAATTTGCCTCTTGCTATTAGAACAACTAAACATCTAAATTCGTTTTTAAGAAAATTTAAGGACTGGTTATTTACGCTAAGCTACAACGTTCTCGAATCGTTACTTAAAACAGATCGGCTATCCTAATTATCAGCACAAGTTAATGCCTTATAAAAATGTCAATAATTGTTACGTAGTTGATTCTTCTTTTTAAGGTTCCGCCTACAAAAACGGAACCTTTATAATTTCGGTTTGTCCGTCCGTCCGTCGTGTCTGTCACACTTTTTTTATTTCCGAAGTTTATGATATATCGGCATGAAATTTTGGAATTAGGTACTTCAGACCTAAATGTCATTGCCCATGCAGCGAATTTAAAAAGTGGGGCCATTTGGGATTAATTTTGAAAAATTGTCGCACCCCATCGAAATATATATCAATCGACAGATCTTTCGAAATGAGGTGGAGGTTTCTCTCAACACTTTTTTATCTAAAATACCGTTTGGAAAATATGGAGTTACAAAGTTTTTTTATATGTGTCCCCCTTGCCATTTCTAAACCAAAGAGTTTAAAAATCTGAAAAAATCACAAAAACTTGGCTTCATTGAGTACTTTCATTTAAAATCATTGCGAGCATTCTGGCCCTAATGGTTTTCGAGATATTGGCCAAAACGGTCAATCATCGACATGCGAATTTTGAAGATCTGAAAACGCAGTTTTGAAGACTTCAGCGTAAGCATTAAGAAATGATACATTTCAAAATATCAATTTATGTTGAAATTTTGAGATATCTAAGATTTATAATAGGAACAATTTTCATTTTCACACATAATTTTATGCTGTGTTCGGCCACTCTATTCGTTGATGAGTGTTATCTTTTCGATCTCACCCCTAAATGCCCAACAGAAATGAACACACACACCGCAGACATGAGCAGTGATTGGGTATGTGTATGATGGAAGGGATTTTCTGTGTTGGATAAACTTAGATAGAGATATAGGTATATGTAGGGATGCAGGTTTGTTTGTTTGGATGTATGAATGTAGTAATGAATAGTATGATTTGGATTAGAAGAAAATTCAACTGAAATAGTTTGGAAACGTCGTTTGATATTCATAAATCATCCATCAATATTATGCGACGGAACCTTACCCGTGCGAGTTCAACTCGGACTTGCCCAGTTTATTTTTTTTTATCGCTGGTACCAATGCGAACATCTGAATGATAAGTGGTGAGCATTGTCACAAAACGACGGTTTTTTGGGAACATATCGTAGAATGCATGCCCTTAGGTTGTGATCGAAAACGATCTCAGTATGATACAATGGCTTTTTCTTTATATCGAGTAGCTTAGGTGGAATTTCTTTCCAGTTTCTTTCCAACCAATGTCATCTGGAGTTTTTTCAGCTCACAAGCAAGCTGATGAGATGTAAAGAAATTATCACAGGTTACATTTCTACCATTCAAGCCTAATAAAACGAGAAAAAGATGATAAATCAACAAGAGAAAGACAAAAATAAACATAACTACCATCAGTCATTTCTAATACCACTCGCTCTCCTTAATTTGTTTCAGGAGCACAATTACGATCCTGACCAACATACCTAAATATTATATGCATAATAGGTCTCAGCATCAACAGCAATCCATAACTTGATGCCATATTTGGCTGGTTTTGACGGAATGTATTGTGTAAACGGTGAACGACCACGAAATGGTAGCAATTGTTCATCAACTGTGATAAAATCTCCTGGTATATATAATATTTTTAGACTTTGTACCCACTTATCAAAATTAATACGAATAGGTACCAGTTTTTCTCTTTGACGATCTCTTCGGTCTTTATCATCGAAGCGAAGACAACGATTTATTCTGTTGAAAGAAACCAAAGGCATAGTTGGGGGAAAAATAGGTCGACCATGCTTACTATCCCACAATTCTTCAAGGGATTCACCACTTGATCTATAAATGGAAAATAGCATTATTTTAGGCAACTTGAAATAAAAAACAGTGTACAATTTACACTAACACCGGATGAAGGTCAATACGCTTTTATCCGGTTTTTGTCGTTGGGATCAAATTAACAGCACTATCACTGAAGCGGTCGATCAGTGATGAGTACTCGTAAATGTGGGGAACAAAGAGTACATGCAGTCGAGATAAAAATCGATCGATTTGAAAGAAAAATTCTACCTCGGATGGTCCTGGCTGCGAGGAAGGCAAATGGAGAAGAAGACACAAACGCACACTTTATGAGCGGTACCAGGATGTGGATGTAGTCCGGAAAGCGAAAATCGGTCTCCTAAACTGACTCGGCCATATCGAGCCAATGAACGTCAATGCTCCAGGCAAGAAAATCTTTGAATTCGAGCTTTCTGATTTGAGACGAGAGGAAGGCTGAACTTCCGGTATAAAGACCAAGTGATCGCGGTTGAGGGACAACTTGGTCTTGATGACTGACAGCGTGTCCGGGACGGTCAGAGATGGAAGGCAACAATAGCTCGGGCTCAGGTCCTGCAGGACTCCCAGTCCTGATTAGTAAGTAAGTATGTTTAGATCTTCCACTCCCCTATTCGTCTGGTCTGGATACGGGGGTATCGGATCTGCAAATTGATAGAAGGGAACTGAAGAGATAGAGTATGATAGCATAAAGTAGCCCGCATTAGCAGATTCAAAAAAAGAGTAAACTTTATTAATAAGTACCTACTAGCGACTGGATGGCGCAGTTGGTTAAGTGCCTGCTCCAAGTTAGAGGGGTCCCAGGTTCGAATCCCAGTGAAATCGAATCTGGTCCAGTCACCATTTGCCGTTGGGATCAAATTAACGGCACTGGAGTAGGTTGCTACCTGACAGTACAATGGACCAGTTTTTGAATCTGACTGCTCCAGTAGAGTTTCAAAAAATCCTCCGAAAAAAGGACCTACTAGCGTTGGCGCTCATGAATCCCTTGAAAGTATCATTGTGGTCATTCTCCCTGTACTTTGAATGGCAGTTAAGAGAGCAAAAGGTGCGCACATAATCTCTTTTACAAGTATTTAACTACATCTGGGTACGGTTCAAGTTGTTCACTACCTCCAGTGATATTACTTACAGATATTTAAATTAAAATGAGGACAAAGTTTTCCCATCATAATTTTCCTGTTAAATTTTGAGTTTCCATTGGCTCATAATGGTTCTCAGAATTTCATTTCAGATCTGTCTGCGTAATAAACTCTCTTTCTGGCCAGACACATTAACCACCAAAATCCAAGTGAAAATTTTCCAGCTTCCATGGTCACGATGATTTCAGGGCCACAAAAGCCTGCAGCAAAAGTTGCCACGCGCAGCCTAGAAAGACTTCACGACTTACCTTCAACTCAAAGTTGAACTTTGGAATTTACGATACTTTAACTACCTGCTAAGGATACGATAAGCTTCTCCCCGAGTCCCACCCCAATCTGTCCGCACCGCCGCGCACCGCCGCGCACCGTCTTTGGGAACATCTAAGGTCAGCCTTCAAGTCCACAGCACACACTCAGGAAGCAAAGACTAATTAATTTGTTCCATAATCCCTAACCTTGAAACCTTCATTCTTTCGCAATCACAACAACCCCTAGGAGCGCGTCTGGCGAGCAAGGACCTGCAGGACCTCAATATTTTCGTGTTTATTCTTCGAATTAATTTATATTTGAGCAGAGCTCTCTGACTCTACGGCGATAGTTAATTAAAGCATGTAAATTACTGGCCCTTTTTGTCGTCGCCCGGCCTTACAGGGGAGAGCCCGGGGTGGCAGAGCTTCTTTGGATGGTAAACTGTGCAAACTTTCGCCAAACGCCCAAGAGGACGTGCCGACAACCGACCGCAGCGGCACAGGAAACTTTTATTCAAAACAATTCTTTAATTTAATTTCTCGGTCTGGCAAATTGTGTGATGAGGGAGAGGAAGTCCGCCGTCCGTGGCAACGTCGAGCTTCTCGAAATGCGACCCGACTTCGTGTGGGGTTGCCGTGCCCGCAGGAGGAGCACCGCAAAACGTTTCAGATGTCACAGTCGGAGGAAAACCGGCCGAAAATCAGTGAAATCATTTTCCAGATAATGTGAGGCAATTTGTTGATTTCATCACTGACCGTTGTCAGGGATAAATGGATGAGATTCTGTGGCTTATTGGGTTACGAGTACGCGCTGTGGAACTGATACGGATGGTGCCGAGGTGCGTGGCTATAGCTGGGATACTACTTCTGGCCTCTGAGCTCGGGTCTGAATTGAATCAAGGGCAAATAAAAATAATATTTCGTTTGAAGAATTGAATTTGTTGTAACAAGCTAAACGTGCCGCAACATGCGTGGGGTGGCGAGCAGTGTGCCAGGACAAATCTGACACGTGCCCTTGGGGTGGATGTTGGATGAATACAGGGTGGCGGTGCCTAGCAACACCATGACTGTACTCAGACAGGTAGCAGGACATAGGGCTTATCCTAGGGACTTGCTCTCATATTAAGTTGTTGTTTGTTGATCTCGTTTGCGAAGGCATTCCAATGCTCGACGTATTATGTGCGCCTCAACTATTATTCAACTCAATCAACTAATGAAGTTGAGACTTATTGAGGATATATGTGATAGCGTTATAAGTGTTTTTGTTCCCTGTAATTTTTGATGAGATTCAATAGTCTAGAGCATTGGGAGGACTAATTTTTGTTTCGAATCCTTCTTGGTTTTCCTGGGTTGGGTTGGCTGTTATCCACATGTCTGTGTCGTGTATGGGCCCTATTATACAAAGACAGTTTGGTCTTTCGGGAGATGGCTCAACTGTCTCTTGAACCCTTAAAAACTGCGATTTACATGGGTTCACACTGCGTTTGTTTAATTGAAGCCATCTCCTTTAAGTACAAAGGACCTTATAGCTGTCTTTCCCTATGTTCTCATCTCACAACTAAGGAAATTGAAAATAAACTCGAAAACAACCCCGAGCTGCTCCGTGATCAAGTTATTCGTTTCTTCAAACTCTAAACAAACTCATAAATTCAAGTTATCAACAAATAGTTGTTGCACAAAACCCTTCCATTAGACAAATCCTTGAACAAAACAGTACAGAACTCTCAGACAAGTCACCCCCGGGAAAGTCTATACGCTCCTCCCTCTACTGCATTGCAAAACTTTTTAAATTTCGTCGTTCAATTGAAAGTTAAACACCCGTACTCTGGGGGCACTTGGTTCAACTGATCCAATTCACAGTCCAGGGTCCGTAGCCTGAGATGATGTCATGGATAAGGATTCTCCGTTGTTCTCCCAGGTAGTTTGGATTCTTTTTGTTTTCTACTTTCCATACGTTATTTCATCTCAGCTTTTGTTTCAAATTGGTTTCGAATGCCAGCTAACGAGTTTTTGTTTTCAAACTATCACCACGGCAACGCACGGTCGTGTACGTCGTTCCTCAGATGAAACATGAACAGTCTCGCTGATGCTAATGCGTTCTGCCACAGATAAATATTTTCATAAGGGAATTTGGGACAGAGCTTAATTTTCCAGAGTAGTTCCGAGTGCCAGCGTGTGTATGTGTGCGGCTGCTTCCCCTGCTGGCTTCCGAGGTAATTAGGTATATTATTTTTCAGAGTAAAAAGTTTCGCAGCCGACCGAGTTTTTTAAAGCTGAGTGGAGCGATGATACGCGTGTCTGCCTGAATGGCGCTCTCCTTGAACTGGATTTGCTTGTATTCCCAACTGCGTAAGCAACTGGAGATGGAAGGCGCTAATTTTTAGGTCAAGGCAGAGAGAACCATGCGAGCAACTGAGTTATTTGCACAAGGCCTCAGTTACTTATTGTTTACATACACGTGTGTGTGGTTTCCAATTCCGGCGACAGAGATGTTCGTCCTTGTAAAGTATGTGCAGCTGTTCGATTTATCAGACCATTAAACTGACATGGTTTTGTAATTTTATTTAACAACCGATGTCAGCGTTCAATAGACGAACGGAACGATAAATGGGAGTAACTGTGTTGCCAGCCGGTTCGCCAAAGTTGCAGAAGTAGGGCTTCAGATGATTTCATCGTTGAGTAGAAATCAGGTTTCATGTGCACAGAAGATGAGTAAGGGAGTAACGTTTGCACGAGCTATGACCTCGGAAAATGAGCTGATATTTGGAGCCTACTACCCCAATGAAGCATATCATGAGAACGCTCGCCGAAGTGGATTCATTCCACCGGAAGCGTTCTTGTTCCTTGACCGGATTGGCTTAAAATGCAGAGGGATGTCCATTGAGTGGTGCGAGGGACGGTGGATAGGCGACTCCTCTACGAGAGCGATGTCGCAAGCGTTAGTCCGAATGATCTCCGGTTCAGCAGATCCTCATCAGATCTCTGTGTGTGACAGTGTGACAAAGTTCCTGGATTCTATTGGTGGTTGCAGCCCCCTTACATTTAGGTTAGGGAATTAGACTAGGGTAAATTTAAGAAAAAAAAAATTAAAAAATTAGGAATCAAAAAAAAAAAAATACAAAAAATCGAAAAAAAAAAACAAAAAAATATTAAAATAAAAAAAAAAATGTTAGATAGTTTAGTTTAAGTTAGTTAGGTAGGCTTATTTTAAGTTAGATTAAGAATATAAATTTAAAAAATGTTAGATTACTAAGTTTTTATTTAAGATTTTCTTAGTATAAGTATTTTTGTTTTAGTATTATTAAAAAATATATAAAAAAAAACACAAAAGAAGCCGAAAGGCAAAACTAATTAAAAATTCCTAGATTAACTTAGAGTGCCCGCATAGGGCCAGTAAGATAGTATAAGAAACCATTTATTATATCTAGTTTAAGTATTTTCTCCTAGAATTTTTAAAGATGAAAATAAAAAAATGCATTTAAACTAACTAACTAGGGAGTAACGTGGATAAATATTCTGTTACTAAGTCTTTTTAAGGTTCTGTCTACAAAAACGGAGCCTTTATAATTTCGGTGTGTCCGTCTGTCCGTCCGTCCGTTGTGTCTGTCACACTTTTTTATCTCCGAAGTTTATAAAGATATCGCCACGCAATTTTGGAATTAGGTACTCCAGACCTAGATCTCATTGCCTATGCACCCAAATTTAATAAATGGGGCCATTTGAGGGTGGCTCCAGTACAGGTGAAGTGGCCATTAATTTTGAAACATTGTCGCTCCCCATCGAATTATATATCAATCGACAGATCTTTTGAAATACCGTTTGGAAAATTTTCATTTAAAACCATTGCGAGCATTCTGGCCCTAATGGTTTTTGAGATATTGGCCAAAAACGGTCAACCATCGACATGCCAATTTTGAAGATCTGAAAACGCAGTTTTGAAGACTTCAGCGTAAGCATTAAGAAATGATAAATTTCAAAATATCGATTTATGTTGAAATTTTGGATATCTAAGATTTAAAATGATAAATATTTTCATTTTCACACATAAATTTCATGCTGTGTTCGACAACTCTATTCGTTGATGAGTGTTATCTTTTCGATCTAACCCCTAAATGCCGAACAGAAGTGAACACACACACTACAGGCATGAGCAGTGATTAGGTATGTGCATGATGGAAGGGATTTTCTGTGTTGGATAAACTTGGATAGAGATATAGGTATATGTAGGGATGCAGGTTTGTTTGTTTGGATGTATGAATTTTTGAATAAATGGTTGATTTGGGTTGAAGTTAGAAGACAATTCAACTGAAATAGTTTGGAAACGTCGTTTGATATTCAGAAATCATCCATAAATATTATGCGACGGAACCTTCCCCGGTTTATAAACTTGCCCAGTTTATTTTTTACTAAAATTGATAACATGGATTTGGACAACATTTGGTTGGTCATGAGGATGACGCGAACATGCCACAGTCCATCTTTTGCACACCAAATTCACAAATCGTGTTATCAGCCATATTAGCGATGTCTATTGGCCGACTTTGAGCTGCGATTTTACCTCTTTGGACTTTGTTCTGTGGGGAACCGTGAAGGACCGATGTTACGCCAACTACCGGGAAACAATTCAAGCGCTTACGGCCAATATCATCCAAGCAATCTGTGAGCTACAGTCCGAAACCATAAACAAGGTCTTGGAAAATTGGGGTGATAGAATGCTCTACTGGGAAGCCAGACGAGGCAGCCATTTGAGCGACGTTGTATTTCATAATTAATGGAAATATTTGTTCTTTCTAATAAAGCCATAGTAGTCGACTCCTACGCTCGAGGTCGTCGGTTCGAATCTCGAAAAAAAACATCAAACATTTTTTTCACGGCTCCACCTCTTTCAAATGCTCAAAGAGTATAATTGTCTAGAAAAAGCTTCTCAATCTGGCCGTTCGGAGTCGGTATTAAACTGTAGGTCCCCTTCACTCGTGAGAGAACAATAGCACGCACAACACGAGTGGTTGCTGAGAAGCTAGGCCCAGGTCCACCTCGGACTGTAGCGCCGCCATTATTATTATTATTATATTAATAAAGCCATAATAAATGGAAAAATTAGGTATATCGAGAGATGCCTCCATTACTCTATTGCCTCTTGAGCCCAAAGAAACAGCAATTGGCAAGGGCAATTCCAGGTTTGATTTCTGTACTGATGTTGTTGTCCCTATAAACTGCAGAGCCAAGGTAGACTTGACTCCTTGACTACCTCGAAGTTTTTGCTCTTAAGTGTGACGCTTTGTCCGATGCGTCGATATTGTGTGTCCTTTCTCGATGACAGCATAAACTTCGGTTTGCCCTCATTTACCGCCAAATCCATTGCCACCAACGCCTCATTGACGGCTCGCTGTGTTCGACCAAACCCTTCAATGTCAAAAGAAAATTCCCGACTATCAAACAAAGTTGACCTCGATAATCAAAAAGGTCCTTCCTCTCAACCGAATCTTCGTGAACTTTTAATTGACTGAACAAATCTCCAGCAGAAGTTTGACTCATTTGAAAACTCGTGTGGAAGTAGTGCGAGCACGAGGGCACACATTTACATAAGGGTTCAGTGATTGTTCACTGGACAAATCGTTGTTTCCAGACGAATACCCCCAAAGAGGTTCCTAAGTTTTCTATGAATAATTTTGAATCCATAATAAAACAATTTTTTGCTCCCACCTCGTTCCCTTCCGCAAGATCCTGTTGCAGGGGCCTACATAAATTAAGACAATAAATCTCTCAGTCAAAGAATTCGTGCTCCAGTCCAATAATCTGCTTAAAAAACTGGGCATCTTTACGGTCTAGTCGTGGATTTAATCAAACGAAATCCATCCCAATCCTCCAGGTGCATTGGTTCGGATCGGATCAGACTTACCTTCCAGACGTTCAATTAAAGTCAAAGAAGCGAAACAGAATCGCAAGGCATCCATCATTTCTGACGTCTGATTAAAACAAAAAAACGACTTAGTTGTCTCTGAATTGATGCGGCGGTATTAGTCACTTAGTCACTCTGTTGACAAGGCAACGGCGACGTGAATCAATCATCCTTGCAGCGGATTGGATGGGTGGGGTGTATGTCTTCTCTTCTGCCGTTAACTGAAAGGGTGAATGGAAGCCTTTGCCAATGTTGCAATTATTTTATGTAAATTCAGTCCAAGGAGAATAGACGGCCAGGCGTGTCTGTGACATCTGAGAATTCGCGGCTATCATTCCACGCAATTGAGCTGCTGAAAAATAAATGCTTTGCGTGTCTAACTGTGATATCGCAGCGGTGACCAGAAGGAGTATCCTCTCTTATGTTAGTCAACCGATTTTAGAATTTGTCTGTGGCAATGACTGTGATCTTGACTTGACAACGATGAGAACCAAAACCGTATCCGTATTTAGATCAGTCATGAGAGTACCACAATCCTGACCTTTACTGTCATGCCGAACAATGTGGTAAGTACGTGCTAATTGTGAAACAGTTCAAACGCAAGTGTTCGCCTTGTTTTCTCTCGTGTCGCCCACGTCAACAGTGACATCAGAACCCCACACCCATGGTCACTTCGTTGCAGAAACCAATTGTCTGTCACATCGTACTGCAACTGCGTTTTGTGGTACCAGGGTGGTTAAAGGACGGTTGAGAGTACAAGAGGAGCGAAGAAAATTACCGAATGTCATTTAAGCAAAATCGTCATTTGAAGCTAAGGCGAACATAACTTACACAGCTTACGTTAAATCAACCAAAAACAGGGTGTCAACATCTTAAGTGCAGGCTGCTGAATATTACTTGTACAGTGTGGGCCAAATACAAACTTCTTTTTAAAAATGAAATGACTTTATTATTAAGAACAAATATTTCCATTAATTATGAAATACAAGGTCGTTCAAGTGGCTGCCTGGCTAGCTTCGCAATAGCGCATCCATGTCACCCCAATTTTGCAAGACCTTGTTTATGGTTTATGTAGCTCACGGATTGCTTGCATGATATTGGCCTTAAGTGCTTGAATCGTTTCCGGATTGTTGGCATAACATTCCCTTCCCTCACGGTTCACTACAAAAAAAAGTCCAAAAGGGTCAAATGGCAGCTCCCAGGCGGTCATCGACAAGACACCGCCAACACGGCTGATGACACGATTTGGGAATTTGGTGGGCAAAAGATCGATTGTGGCATGGGCTGTATTGCAAGGCGCAGCATTTTGCGTTAACCAGAGGTCGTCCAAATCCATGTCTTCAATTTCAGTAAAAAAAAAAGTCGGTTAACATAGCTCAGTAACGCCCACCGTTGACAGAAATGTTGTTCACAGCCTCATTTTCGAAGAAAAATGGTCCACTGATGCCACCACTCCACATCACTGAGGTAGTTATGGACTTCGTCTACCTTGGCTCCGCAGTGAACAGTACAAACAACATCAGTATCGAGATCAAACGCAGAAATACTCTTGCCAACCGCTGTTTTTTTGGGCTCAAAAGGCAATTGAGTAATAGAGCCCTCTCTCGGAAGACCAAGTTGACTTTGTATAAGACCTTGATCATCCCAGTCCTGCTGTACGGCGCAGAGGCATGGACAATATCCCAAGTGAATGAACAGTCTCTTGGTCTTTTCGAGAGAAAAGCTCTGCGTACGATCTTTGGTCCTCTTTGCGTTGATGGCTTTTGGAGGAGAAGACTCAACCACTAACTGTATGGGCTGTACAGCGACATGAGTCTAGCCAGGCGTCTACGGATCCAACGCCTAAGATGGCTAGGCCATGTAAAGCGTATGGACAACTTAGCTCCGGCCCGAAGAGTTTTCGACTCTGAGCCTGTGGGACAACGCAACAGAGGACGTCCACGAACAAGGTGGCGCACACAAGTCGAGGGGGACCTCGGCCGGCTTGGTGTGCGAAACTGGAGACAGCTGGCGAAAGATCGTGCCGGCTGGAGGGGCATGTTGAGTGAGGCCCACGTCCACCTCGGACTGTAGTCCCCTAAGAAGAAGAAGAATATGCCACCACTCCACAATCCGCACCATACTATCACTCTCTGTGGATGGATTGGCTTCTCGACAAGTGCGGGTTTTCCGTTTTCCGAGCCCAAGATGCGGCGATTTTGTTTGTTAGCGGTTAACGTAACTGCCGAGATAAAAATGCGCCTCTTCGGAAAAGATGATTTTTCGTCCAAAATCGTTGTCCAATTCAAGTTGCTCCTTACAGCAGCCCAAAGTGCGAAGCAATAACGAAGGGGATGGTCGCACGCTTTCAATTGCTGTGTCCTTGTTAGCGAATAATTTAATATCTTTGTGGAGAATTCTACTCAGGCTCCTCAGACTAATGCGTGAAATGTTGAGCTGTTGAGATCGATGGCGCGTTAATGTTCGTGAATTGAGTCTCACACTCTCGGCCACAGCAGCCACATTCTCATCTGTGCGCACCGTACGACGAGTGTTGTCCACTAGCATACCAGTCTCACGAACTTTTCGCACAAACTTGCGTACAGCAGTCGCGTCCCGGTGGGTGCTCCATTTCTGACAAAACTTCTTTTCAAAAAACGCACTGTTTGGGCTACACAGCACTCACTTTGGAAGTAAGTTCTCAATCTTTCCCGTTGTTCAAGCGAATAGCGACTCATTTCGTTCCGTGGAGGTGTGATACTGACTTTCAGTCAAGATTTCGAGCGGAAAACAGCTGCCATTGTCAAAATAACCTCATCTCATCTCATCTCATTTTCAGTGACCCGCATGTTCCACTAAAGGGGTCGCGGTGGTAATGCATGCACGAGACATCTCCAGGCAACTCGATCCTCCGCCGTCGACTCTAACTCATCAGGAGCTATGCCCAAGCGCAACCAGGCGAGTGTTTGGACTTAGCCCAACCATCTCGTCCTGGGTCTGTCAAGCGGTCGCCTACCTGATGGAATCGCATTCAAGGCACGTCTCGGAAGTCGTGATGATGGGGACATTCGTGCCACGTGACCAAACCATCGAAGTACAGCCCTTTCCGTTCGAAGAATCAACATTGAGTTCCTCGCGAACTGTCGTGTTTCCTATCCCGGCGAATAGTTCCCACAACAACACGAAGAAATCTCATCTCGGCAGCTTGTATTCGCGATCTTATTCTTTCGGTCATTACCCAAATTTCATGACTATAGGTGAGAGTTAGAACAAATACTGCGTTAAAAACCGCTAACTTGGCTTTGACACCAAGCTCGGCCTTCCTGATTACAGATCGACCAAGCTGTTTCAAAATTGACGCAGCTTGACCAATCCTACAAGAAAGCTCAGCATTATTCCTCCCATCACTTGTGAAGAAGACCCGGAGATACTTGAACTTATCCACCTGTTTCAATGGGACTCCACTAACATGTAGAGTGCATTGTACAGGTGTAAATAACCATAACTTCGGATTTTTCCACGTTAACCTTCATCCCAGCATCAGCACATACGGCCACAATCATATCTAGCGCGCGTTGAAATTCCTTCTGGGAGGATGTGAGGATGACTAAGTCATCTTCAAAAAGAAGATGGCTTACCTTCAACTCTCCCAATGTGAAACATTCCTCGCCTTGACTGCGCTGTAACATCCAGTCCATATTTAATTAAAAGGAGAGGTGACAAAACGCACCCTTAGCGAATTGTGCGTGCTATTGTTCTGTCACGAACAGAGAGGACCAACAGTTTAATGCCGACTCCGAATGGCGAGATTGAGAAGCTTTTTCTAGACAATTATACTCTTTGAGCATTGTCAGTGACTCGAAAGAGGTGGAGCCGTGAAAAAAATGTTTGATGTTTTTTTTCGAGATTCGAACCGACGACCTTGAGCGTAGGAGTCGACGCACCTACCCACTACGCTACGGCGCCCACCTCGGTCATATGCCTTTTCCAAATCTACAGAAAACTGTAAGTCGGTTTGACGTACTCCCAAGCCTTCTCAAGTACCATTCTTAGAGTGAAAAGTTGGTCGGTTGTGCTTCTGCCGGGACCTATGATTAAAAAAAACACTAGATGACCCACCCTACATTATCTGGCATATTCTAGCTCACACACTCTTTTTGTCAAGTACTCAGCACAGAAGGTCACGCACATCTTTTGGAATAGATTCGAACTACAGCCGCCTGACTCTGACCGTCTGGTTTAGATAAAGACCATTTTACTCGTGCACACTGTTAGAGGCACAGTACGTTCCCACTGAACAGGTACACGTTTTGTGTGTGCTACTGCTGCCGTAAGAATACAAGCAAAATTGGTTGACATTTTTCGTACCCTGGCGTACTAGTCAACCACTAGCCATAGATGAACAAAGGTGAAATTTCGTCTATTAATTTATCCCACCGTCATGCCCAAATCGACAGATGTCATTATTTGAATTTGAAATCGGTGAAAATCTTACTCCATGCCCGTCTTCATCGTCTCCTTTCTTAGTGCACCCAGGTATTTGTTGCGGCACCCTTTACGTACACGTTCACACATGAGACCTTTCAGAAAATTTAAATTAAATCCCTCCCTGGCGCCCTTCACTGGTCCTTCCACTCCCTCTGCACTGATGCTAATGACTTTTCTGGTTAAATAAGTCCTACTACAAAGAGTTGTAATCGAAATCAGTTTCAATTATCGATGGATCCTTTGACGACATCCATCACCTGGTCACAGTAGCAAACATCCCTACTTTCCATGGATGCCATCGCAAACAATGAGGCACACGAACAAAGAGGAGGACCACAAGAAGTCGACAAGAGAAAACGGGTAATTACTGCGAAGATGAAGAGACAAAGGATGCCGCACTCGCACATCAAAGCGTGCTCATCTGCTTCGGTGATAACTCTTAAGAGATCCTCAATCCTAGGACTCATCCGTCGTTTGTTGGTCTTTCATTTCTTTAGACGAGCAGATAAGTCTGATTATTCTCCACTGACGCACGGCATCAATGAGGAACAAAGGATTCTCCTCCTTGCCTGCGAGTCCTCAACTCGTTCTCTCTGGTGCAGATACGAGTATTTCATACCATCCCCCTGTGGTATGACGTTCCACTTTCTGATCCAGAGGAAGATTGCCATAAGCGTTGTCTCAAAGTTACTCGTGCCAAAGTGCGTGCCCTTGAACTTGGGAGCTTGCAAGCAAATGAGCACACATGGGTGTGTGCTCCTTCTAGCGGTAATTCTAATTATTATGGATGAGATTTTTAGAAATTCGGGAACAAGTCTGGCGGCATTTTCATTAGCATGTGAAGTTGTTGATTTTTTGAATCGCTGTGACATCGTCCCGGTCCCCGTGTGGATCCTGGGAAAATTATATTTGTCATCGCTGCGGAGACTAATATGCTAAACTTTCACTTATCCAAAGGATGGGTTGCCTTGAAGGAGTGAAGGGAATATCCTTCTGGGGTGCAGTCTGGGAGCTGGGGCATGTCTTATTTGCAGAGCAGTTGTTTGCGTGGGGATGGGATTTCCTGCTGGCGGATCATTTAGACAATAAGCGGAGAAAGGAGATGACAAGTTAAACATACATTCTGCTGGCCCAGAGGCGACGCGACAGAAGAACAAAAATTACGGCCAACTTGAAAATAATGTTGAGCTTTTCATGAAATGTGTAATTTTTATCCAGAATAAGTGGGGTGGAGTCGACGAGGTCTATGAGGAATCCTTTCCTCCAACTCAGGAGGTCACAGTGGATTTTTTTGTGCTGACATGGTTTGAGTCCCTAAATCCTCTGTGAGGTGCTTCTATCGGTCGGTTCTGATGAGTCAGTCCAGCAATTGTGCCTCGAATGGGTGGCTGGACGTTGTAGGAATCGGGTAGGCACTGATTGGCGTCAACCTGGCGATGCCCAGTGTTGTAACTTTTCCTACACATCAATTGTGCTTATTTTACCTCCAAGTGGTAGCCATCGGGTACTGGTTGCAGTTCACCCTAACTCAACCTGCTAAACTTATAAGTGCGAACTCTTGTCCTAGGGGTTACAAAATAGGAACTGGTCCTCCAGGTTGGGGGTTGTGCCGTCGGGGTAACTGCCCGGCCACACCAAAAACTGAAGTTACGAAGCAACAACAAGCCTCGGAAATGGACGGAATTACTGATGACGAACCCCGCATACGAAATAAGGACAACGATCTTCGGATCTGTACGTGGAATGTAAGGTCCCATTATAGGCCACGTGCAGCCGAACAATTAGCGGAAGCCCTAGACTGCTACAAAGCAGATATCACCGCCATCCAAGAAGTGCGATGGGATGGGCCGGGCAAAAAGAGGATGAAAATCTGTGATATTTACTACGGTGATTGCTACAGGCAACAAAAGCAGCGCTTGTGTGGATGTGGATTCGTCGTTAGAGGCAGACTTAGGCAAGAAGTCTTATCGTGTGTGAACGAACGCCTTACGACAATTCGCATCAAGGCTAAATTCACCAACATAGGCCTAATGTGCGCACATGCTCCTACAGAGGAGAAAGACGACGACACCAAAGACAGTTTCTATGAGCTCTTGGACAAGACATACGAGCAGTGCCCTAGCTATGACATTAAAATTGTCATAGGCGATTTTAATGCCTTTGGTAGTACGGTCGGGAAGCACAGCTTACACGACACCACCTCCGATAACGGATTTAGGCTGATCGACTTTGCTGCAGGGCGAAATGTTGTAGTACCCAGTACACGGTTCCCACATCTCAATATTCATAAAGGAACATGGAGATCTCCTGATCAATCAACCGTCAACCAGATTGATCACATTGCGATCGACGCAAGGCACTCCTCCTGTATTATGGATGTCCGAACGTTTCGATGTGCCAACATCGACTCGGATCACTATCTTATTGTAGCCAAGGTAAGGTTGCGGATATCCCAAACACCGTCAAGACAAGAAAATACTGTGAGAAAGTTCGACGTCGGACGGCTACAATCGCAAGAGATCGCCAAATCCTTTTCCGATCGAGTCTCCCTTAATCTCAGAAGAAGTTCTTTGCCGCCAACACCAAGCATTGAAGACCATTGGCAACATTGCCAAAAAGCTATCAGAGATGCCGCCTTTGATGTGCTGGGTTTCACTCGGCCACCACAAGGAAACCCCTGGTTTGACGACGAGTGTCGGCAGGCGAATTCAGCTAAGCAAGAGGCCTACAAAGCGGCACTTCAAAGAAGGACAAGAGCTGCTCGCGAGCTCTACGAGCAGAAAAGGAGAGACGAACACCGGCTTCTCAGGAGGAAAAAGAAGGAGCATGAGAAGCGTGCGATCGGTAGAATAGAGAGTTACTACTGCAGGAATGAGGTAAGGAAGTTTTACCAAAGGGTAAAGTCAACCTGTCAGGGTTATAAAGCCCGAACCGAAGCCTGCAAGGACGATCAAGGGAACATCGTAGTGAATCACAGTATGCTGAGGATATGGAAGAACGACCTCTACAGACTGTATAACGGCGATGAAGAACCGAATTCCGCTGTCAGGCAGATTGAACCATTCAACCCGAATGAAAGGGACGATGTAGATCAACAATTCCGTCCCCCCTGGACGAAGTGAAGATAGCTATATCTAAACTAAAGTCCAACAAAGCTGCTGGAGCTGACGGCCTAGCGGCTGAGCTTGGTAAGGAGCATGCACCAACTCATCTGTAAAATATGGTGGGAAGAAAGTATGCCCGATGAATGGAACCTCAGCATTGTTTGCCCGATCCACACAAAAGGAGACCCTCTAAAATGCACCAACTATAGAGGCATCAGTCTTCTGAACATTGCCGATAAGATCTTATCTGCCGTCTTGTGTGAACGCCTAAAGCCATTCGTCAACAACCTGGTCGGTCCATACCAGTGTGGCTTTCCACCATCGACCAGATATTCACACTGCGCAGATCTTGGAAAAAAAAACAGGAACACCAAATCGATACCCACCACCTTTTCATCGATTTTAAGGCCGCGTATGACAGCATCTATAGAGACGAGCTATACAGAGCAATGTCTAGTTTTGGCATCCCTACCAAACTCGTCCGTTTGTGTAGGATGACGATGGAGAATGCACGCTGCTCCATCAAGGTCGGTAAAGACTTAATTGAGACCTTTGATGTCAAAAAAGGATTCAGACAAGGCGACGCACTGTCATGCGACTTCTTCAACATCATACTTAAAAGAATTAATTAAAACTCGCACGCCAACACCAGAGGCACAATCTTTCAGAAGTCCGTCCGACTACTTGCATATGCCAACGATATTGACATAATTGAAGGAACACAGCGTGATGTCAATGGCGACGGAGGCCGCGAAGATGGGTTTAACGGTAAATGAGGGCAAGACCAAGTATATGCTGTCAACCAGAAAGAACACCCAACACCGACGTCTCGGACAGAACGTCACAGCAGACAGTTATAACTTTGAGGTAGTCAAAGACTTTGTCTACCTAGGCACCGCTATTAACTCAGACAATGACACCAGCGCTGAAATCAAACGAAGAACAACTCTCGCTAATTGCTGCTTCTTTGGGCTAAGAAAGCAATTGATAAACAAAGCCCTCTCTCGAACAAACAAAGTAACCCTGTACAAGACCATAATCGTCCCAGGTATGCTTTATGGCGCAGAAGCATGGACTTTGTCAAAAGCGGATGAGGTTGCTCTTTGTTGCTTTAAAAGGACGATTCTTCGGGTGATTTCGGTCCCGTCTGCATAGAGGGTGAGTGGAGGTGACGATATAACAACGAATTGTACGAGCTGTTTAGGGATATCGACTTAGCCAGAAGGGTGAAGATCCAACGATTAAGATGGCTAGGTCATATAGAGCGAATGGAAACCAATGCTCCGGCCCGGAAAGTCTTCGAATCCACCCCCGAGGGACGGCGCAGTAGAAGAAGACCGCGACTTAGGTGGCTCACGCAAGTGGAAAGGGATCCCAACCAACTGTGCGTGCGAAACTGGGGGCAGCTAGCTAAAGATCGAGCTGGTTGGAGACGCTTGTTGGTTGAGGCCCAGGTCCACCCCGGACTGTAGCGCTACATTAAGTAAGTAAGTCAAGTCGCATGATCACGGCGGGTTAAACAAATTTCTTCCTAGACGTAATCGGTCCCTTAATGTCAACAGACAATTATGATTCACTGCACGCCATCAAACAGCCGTTGTCAGCTACTTTTCAGGTTCCATTCCAAGTCTCCTTTGCCTGGAGTCATGTCCTGTTTAGGCGCTCGGCTAAAATCACACAACAAAATCAAAAATCTGAATTTAAAATAAATCTATTGAGCCTTGGTGAGAAATGACTCAATTACCTTCTGCTTGTGCCCGGGCAGGTCCTTTCAACGCTTCACCACACCTGAACGACGCCGCCTGACTCACGAAGAGCAGTAAATCGCCTCAAGTCCGTGTTGGATAGCTCCTGTCAAACGGTATTTTGTTTCAAAATAAATCAGAGTCTTTTGAATTTCAGTCAATAATCCGTCATCGACACTGGGAGGGAGAGTTCATTCTCAAGTCTGTAGGCCAAACAATTATCGTTGAATACGATGTGGGGGGAGGATATCCATTCAATTTCAGGTGCCTTGAGCAATTAAACGTCCCTGCCGGAGAATAGAATTTAAGTGCGCGCCATTACAGTGAAATATTAACAATCGCCCAAGGGCATTTTCAAGTTTCTTCAAAAAACCGACGCCGGTTCGGATCAGTTTTAATGAGTTACGAATGCTCCCAAGGATTCGTGAATAAACTTTATGACTTGAGTGTGTAGCCTTTTTCGGGAGCTGAATGGTTCGCTGGGGTGTCCAGTGACATAGGCTGGGAGAGACATTTTGCATTACTTTGCGAAGTCAAATAAATTCAAACTTATAACGAGTTTTTCATTGTGTGATTACAATGAATGAAAAGAGAAGCAATTTGTTCTCGGGGTGGTACCTATTCAGTGGGACCGAACTGTGCCTCTAACAGCGGGCAGGAGTAAGAGGTCTTTATCTAAGCCAGACGGTCAGAGTCAGGCGGAGGTAGTTCGAATCCATTCCAAAAGATGTACGTGACCTTCTGTGTTGAGTCCTAAATTCCTTTAGAGCGTCACACAGTATGCCCCTCCATATAATGCAGGAGTCTCTAATGAGGCTATGTACAGTACAACTTCCCAGGGAATTAAGCTTAAAATTTCAGAGAATTTGTGAAGAAGGTCAATGAACGAGAGAAAAATGGCGACTTACTTATCAACTCAAGTTGAAAACGAACCTCGAAAAGTGGGTTTTTATAAATTTTTGGCTACTGTGGCATGTAGGTAGGTAGGTAGGGTGCTCTTGCGACCGGGTCGCGGCATACTGAGACCAACAGTTGGGTCCATTGTGCCCTATGTGTGGGGGGTGTACCCCGTGAGACCTACCACGTTTACTTCTGATAAGAACCACAGAGATTGTTGTATATACTCGTATATCTCAAGAGGTGCTTCAGCTCAATTTTATTCAGATCCTCTAGCTCGTCGAAGAAGTTATTGCCTAGTGTTAGCAGTCTCCTTCACCGTAGGGCTGGACAATCGCATAGCAGGTGGCGGACGGACTCTATTTCCTCCTCGTCCCTGCAACTTCTACAGTAGTCGCTATGGGGGATACCTAGCCTACTGGCTACGGACAATGCCCGGTGAGAACTCCCACCACCATCCGAATATTCTTCCGACTTACGCTAATCTTTGATAATTATTTCTTCCTGTGCAACACCGGCCATAGGGCTCTCGGAGTTGACCCAATATCCAGGCTTCGTCCCCTTTTTTTTCCTTAGGAAACTTAACGGTATGTTGACATAAGGTAGTGCTAGAGATTTATCCAACTCTGAGACCTCCTTTGCCAACACGTCCGCTCTCTCATTTCCTTAAACTCCTGTGTGTCCCGGTACCCAGCAGACAGTCACCGTGTTTAGCCTGGAGATTTCGTTAACGTTCTGTCTGCATAGCTTGACTAGTTTCGACTTTACAATATCCGACGCTCTGACTGTTATAGCCCCTTGGCTGTCGGAGTATATGGTTATCGTTTTTTCAGTCAAATTAAGCTCTTTAAGCGTAAGTGCCGCCTCCTTTATTGCTGCCACTTCTGCTTGGGAAACGCTACATTCGTCGCTAAGGTTCAGGGATCTTTCAAAGAGATCGCAGAAGACCCCTGCCCCCATTCCTGCACCTGTTTTTGAGCCATCAGTATATAGGGAGATCTCCTCGCCGCCATTTTATAATTGCTCTTCCCAGCCTCTCCTGTCCGGAATTCGGGTAGAGAACTTCCTCATGGTAGTCAGGATTGATGGCAGATAATCCAACGTTTTGTATCTATATGATGCTATCCATTTTCATAGGATGTACGCGTGCCCATACGGTTTGTCTTTCCACATCTTGACTTCCCTGAGTCTCATTGCGGGTATAGCCGCTCTGCTACTACAGAAGATGTCAAGAGGGGTAAGACGAAGTAGGACATCGACCGCTGCTGTCGGCGTTGTCCTTAGGGCACCCGTGATTCCTAATCAGGCCGATCTTTGGACCTTCGTCAAGCTAGAAAGAAGATATTTCTTCTCCAGTGCTTGCTGGCCTGGGTCATATAAGGCCAGTGAAATTGGCTTCCAGATTCTGTAAACAACAAAGTCGTCAACCAATTAGATGTTACTACCATAAACATTTATGATGCATCAAATATTTCAGATTTTCAATTAAAATCAGCACTTTGGCAATTTCTGTTCAGAGTTGCAACACTTATAACAATCTCGACGCACCCAATTGATCTCAAAATAAGTTTATCTTCTCCAATTTCCTAAAAGGAGCTTCTCGCACTCTTTTTAATTAGACACACTTTCAGCAATCATCATAGGAAAATCAGCTTCCACACACATTTTTTGAAGAAAATGTTATGTATACGCCGCAGTGCCTTGACCAGATGAATCTTTTTTTCTTTTCGGTGGCAAATACTCATGTTGTGCGTACTATATTTTTGACGAGTGGGGGAGACCTTCAATAGTATGCCGACTCCGTACGGTGAAGCTTAAGACGCTTAATATGATAATTATACTACCTAAACATTTTCAATGTTGCTCCAGTGAGATTGCCAATTCCACTATACCTTCCGCCCGTCTTTGCCAGACACTTAAGGGTATTAATAACTCTTTTACAGAGACCGAAACACTGAACCTTTTGCATAGGATGCGCTTCTCCAATAAGCCAACGACCAACAGTTTCCTTTCACAAATTTTTTTAAAAAAGGTTAGGTATACGCCCCCGATGTTTCTCTTGGTATAGGGAAGTTTTTCGAAAAAACTCTTGTAGCCTCTGAGGAGACTTGCTTTAAATGTCCAATTTGGAGAAAATGTTACGTCTACGCCCCCATGAAGAATATTCATCGATTAATTATTGTAAACTATTGGGTTGTGGGCGCCGTGGTGTAGTTTGTAGGTGCGTTGACTCCTACGCTCGATGTTGTCGGTTTGATTCCCGAAAAAGCACCTACAAATTTGTTCACGGCTCCACCTCTTTCGAGTCATTGGCAGTATAACTGTCTAGAAAAAGTTTCTCAAACTCTCCATTCGGAGTTGGCAATAAACTGTAGGTCCCCTCCACTCATGAAAGAATAATAGCATGCCTTATACGAGTTGTTGCTAAAAAGCTAGGCCCAGGTCCATCCCGGACGGTAGCGCCGCCATTATTATTATTATTATATCTCATACTCAACCAGATGTTGTCTCCTTGAGAAGTGGAACATGCAATTCACTGAAAGACTTGTTTATTCAGCTAACTTTCATATTGTGTGCTCTACTGTACGAGGAACCAAACAAATCTTTACACTGAATGAAATAAGTTGCCAATAAAAATAATTCCCCTGATTATACTGATCCTGTTAACTGTTTACATGGTCCTCATGACCAGCAATAGACAAAATATGCTACTGCACCAAACCGACCACAGCAACTCCCTTGACAGTCGTAAAACTCATCAATTTCCATTACCCTACCCTCGTGGGAAAACCTCTGCTTGTTTTTTTTTGTTTTTTTAGAAAATAATTAATATCCTCCAGAGCCATTGAATACAAGCCCTTGGGGGAAATTTTTCAGTCGTATTACTCCCCGCCACCATTCACTCACAGTCAATCCTGCGGGACTGGTTTGTCTTTCTATGTCACCCCGCATTCAGTCCGCATCCCCGAGGAGGTGACATTTTAAGTTTCGCATCTCCGCACTGACAAACAGTCCCGCGAAGCTTCGGATAACCGTAATCATTTGTTCGTGAAGACGCATCAATCTGCGTTGGGCGCCAGCTTCACATGTTAAATGATAGCGTAATAAATTTCGCGCAATTAGGATAATGGCATCCGAGGAAGTCTTTGTGCAGCAGCATGCGGATGGCGACATAAAGGAGGTTCAAATTATCCCTTCCATTGGCGTCTGCACTCTGGAAACTTGCATTAACTTGCCTTTCAAAACTTGCCCTAGCGTGGCACGCAATAATTAAACGGAAGTGGTCTGAATGTGCGATGGTAGACATGCAAGTAGCTTGCTCTGGTAACCAAGACAAGGCAGATAATTAAGTGGAGTTTCATTGGCGAACTGTTGTTTAACTACGAGGCATGGTAAGCAATTGTGGTTTTCGGAGAAGAGTATAGAACTCGCGCTAATGATTCAAATTCCTTGAAGCATTCCCAGATCATCTTCGGATGGGCGATACACATCCCTGCATCCGTCTTCACACACTTAGGTGCATTCGTTGCGTCATTCTCATGACGATATCGTGGTGAGCTATTCAAGTGCACTTCCACATGATGAGTGATTCGATTCTGGGCACTCGCGTGAATGGTTTCAATTATGAATTCTAGAGAAAAAATGTCGTTGCACGCGACGAGCTTATGTACACATGTAATGGCTTACGTCGCCAAGGAAGATGAATGGAAAACGAGGTTTGGATGAGAAGTTTGCTTTTGATGGAGTAAGGCATGGTACATTAAGCAGCATCATTAGAGTGCGTCGGAGTTTTGCAGCGATTCCGAGAGCTCTTGAGTTGCGAAAATCTGTAACCCAGTTTAGGCTCCATCAGTGAATTGAATGGTGTACTTCTCAAAATGATGACGTGTAGTTGAGAAGGAGATAGTTCACAATTCCGCTCGCCTGTCTAAGAAGAGATGGTGTTCATAGGTTAGGGAACCTTGAAGGGCTCTCAGGAAACATGCATCACTTAGAAATTGAAAGGTGATTCCTTTCTTGATTGCTGGGCTCTATCATATTTTGAGTTGCCTATAAGCAGAGTTTTGATTTGATTCGAAGTAGATGTGCAAACATTAAACTCTCCAAATGTGACTCTGCTTATTCTTAAGAGCTCTTTACCTAACTAAAGGCACGTTTATTTCCTTATCAGCAGGCATTTTCCAGATTTTGTAGCACATCTACGTCTTAAATGATTTTCTTCCTTAGCACTTGATCCAATTTCTCACTCCTTTTGAGTGCTGCAATGTTGCTAAGTGTTGACACCTCTTCAAGTCAAGTACACGGTGGGCCAAATACAAATACTTCTTAAAAATAAAAAAATTAACGCAATTAACAAAATTAATTTTTTTCCATGTATTATGACTTTATTAGTAAGAACAAATATTCCCATTAATTACGAAACACAACATCGTTCAAGTGGCTGTCTCGGCTGGCTACACAGTAGCCCATTCTGTCACCCCAATTTTTCAAGACCATGTTGATGGTTTCGGGCTGTAGCTCACGGATTGCTGGGATGATATTGGCCACAAGTGCTTGAATCGTTTCCGGATTGTTGGCATAACATCAGCCCTTCACGATTACCCACAACAAAAATTCCAATGGGGTCAAGTCGCAGCTGCAAGTCGGCCAATTGACATCGAAAAGACGGCTCATAACACGATTTGAGAATTGCGATCGATTGTGACATGGGCTGTGTGGCATGGCGCGCCATCTTGCATGCATCAGAGGTCGTCCAAATCCATGTCTTCAATTTCAGTAAAAAAAAAGGTCGGTTAACATGACTCTATAACGCCCGCCGTTGACCGAAACGTTGTTCCCAGCTTCGTTTTCAAAGAAAAATGGTCCAATGATGCCACCACTCCACAATCCGCACCAAACTGTCACTCTCTGTGGATGCATTGACTTCTCGGCAATAACGTGTGGGTTTGGGTTTTCCGAGCCCCGGATGAGGGAATTTGTTTATTAATGTAGCCGATAAAAGCGAGATGAAAATGCGCCTCGTCAGAAAATTTAATTTTTCGCCCAAAATCGTTGTCCAATTCAAGCTGCTCTAAGACCCAGTTAACGCTGCGAAGCGATAACTAAGCGGATGGTCGCGCGTCTTCAATTGCTGAGTCAATTAGTCCTTGTAAGGGAATAATCCGAAATCTTTGTGCAGAATTCTCCTCAGGCTAGTACGTGAAATGTTGAGCTGTTGAGATCGATGGCGAGTTGATGTTCGTGAATTGAGTCTCACAGTCTCGGCCACAGGAGTCACGTTCTCATCTGTGAGCACCGTACGACGACGGGTACCAATAGCATGAGTGTTGTCCAGTAGCAAACCAGTCTCACGAATTCTTTTACACAAACTTGCATACAGCAGTCGCGCTGGGTGCTTCATTTCTTTTCAAATAAACTGGGTAAGTGCGAGTTGTACTCGCACGGGTAAGGTTCCGTCGCATAATATTGATGGATGATTTCTGAATATCAAACGACGTTTCAAAACTATTTCAGTTGAATTTTCTTCTAACTTCAACCCAAATCAACCATTTATTCATAAATTGATACATCTAAACAAACAAATGTTCATCCCTACATATACCTATATCTCTATCCAAGTTTATCCAACACAGAAAATCCCTTCCATCATACACATACCCAATCACTGTTCATGCCTGCGGTGTGTGTGTGTTCATTTCTGTTGGGCATTTACGGACGGACGGACGGACACACCGAAATTATAAAGGTTCCGTTTTTGTAGACGGAACCTTAAAAACGCACTTTTTGGGCTACACAGCACTCAATTTGGAAATAAGTTTTCAATATTTCCCAACGTGGTTCAAGCGTAAACCGACTGATTTCATTCCGCGGAGGTATGATACTGACTTTCTGTCAAGATTTCGAGTGGGAAACAGCTGTCAGTGTCAAAATAACCCGTGATTTAAAAAAAAACACTAGATGCTCGCAGAAAGAATTGTTTCACAACCACACCATCAATATCGTCAATAATGCTTTTCTAACGCATATTTGTACCAGTCCCAGATTGGACTGGACTGGATGGCGCAGTTGGTTGAGTGTCTGCCCGAAGTTAGAGGGGTCCCAAGTTCGAATCCCAGTGAAATCGTATCTGGTCCAGTCACCATTTGCCGTTGGGATCAAATTAACGGTACTGGAGTAGGTTGCTACCTGACAGTACAATGGACCAGTTTTGAGTCTAAGTGCTCCAGTGCAGTGTTCAAAAATAATAATAATAATAATGGCGGCGCTACAGACCGAGGTGGAACTGGGCCTAGCGTCTCAGCAACCACTCGTGTTGTGCGTGCTATTGTTCTCTCACGAGTGAAGGGGACCTACAGTTTAATGCCGACTCGGAATGGCGAGATTGAGAAGCTATTTCTAGACAGTTCTACTCTTTGAGCATTGTCAGTGACCCGAAAGAGGTGGAGGTGTGAAAAAATGTTAGATGATTTTTCGGGAATCGAACCGAAAACATCGAGCGTAGGACTCGACGCACCTACCCACTACGCTACGGCGCCCACAGTGTTTCAAAAACACTCAGAAAAAAAAGCAAAAAAAGAAAGTCACAGACTTGGAATGAGTACTCAAATAACTCGACGCGGATGTCGGATCCTAGCAGCGACGAGTGAGTGGTAATTGAGTTGAGGAAGGACAAACATTCTAAGGAATAGACTTAAAGTAAGTCAGGCTATCAGCCGAAAATCAGTAACGACAGCCTCCTCAAACCTTCACTTTAACGTCTTCTAAGGTCACATGTTAAAAACTAGCTGGCAAATTTACATGCTGTCTCCCTATATCCTAATGAAGGTCTTTGCAAACTTGCACTTTGCTTTAGAAGCGAGTACATCGATGGTTTCTTTCTTGTTAGACATTATGACGGTCTATTGAGTCTATAATGCTAAAGGACCTTAGGACTGTAGCGACGAAACGTACGACAATTAATGTCTTTCTTCCTTGCGATTGGTATTTAAAAGTGCGTGCCATCAATGACGCAGACAACACAAGATTCACATCAAAAGATTCTGTGATTTGAAAGACACATCCACGATTCCAACTCACCTCTTCCTTCCATCATTCTTCCATTCAACCATTAAGAACTTTCGAAGGTGTAAAATCATCCACAGCTCAAGTCAACCGACAAACTTTCTGAACATTTGTCAACCACTAATCCTCATGATTTGCTGACATCGTTTTCTTTCACCATTCTTAAGGATTTTCGTTTGATTCTCGTGGAATTTTTCATTCATTGCCATCACTGCTCTGTTCACTGTCTGTAGGAAAGCAAGAAACCTTCAATAAGGACAACCACTGACATTTGACTTGACAGAGACAGCCATAAAAAAAAACTCGAAGAATGCAGTCGTTTCCATTGAAATGGAGGAGGTATCGAGAGAATTTTTCCATTTGTCACCCACCAGGTATGCCGAATGGCATTCTCGTTATGTGTCTGTGGTCAAACAGTATGATTGATACCGTTAAATGTTGGAATGTCACTTTGGATTCCTGTGTATTTTTTTCTCGTTTTTTCTGGTGACTGGTGGCATATTTTTTAGGGAATTTTAAAGGGCGTGAGAAGAATTTAAAAAATGGATGGTAGACTGAAGGGAAATCTACTTTGAGCAATGAGATGATGATGAAATTGAAACAACAACAATAACAAGATGGCAAAAACAACAGCAAGTGGAACCAGAAGTTTTAAATTTCTTATCGAATCAGAGTTTATAAAATATTTCAATTTTGCATCATTTGTGTGATACAGTGTTGGCAATGAGAAAAGAAGCGTGACAGCTGACAGTGTTTTTCAAATAGTGTCCGACCGAACATTCGGCTTCGGCTTCGGCCACCTTCGGCTAAAAATATCACCTTCAAACAAAACATTCGGCTTCGGCCAAATGAGGCCGAAAGTTGTGGCGAAGCCGAATGTTTAATTTTCTGTTTTCTGTAAAAATAGAAGTAGCAAGGAACGGTGTGTTTTTTGTTTTTTTTATTGTCGGATATTTTGTATTTTGAAAGTATCATTGTTTACAGCTTTAAAATCAAACGATTTTGCATTTGCAAGTTAGTAAACTATTAAATTGTCTATATAAAACCATGCAATTTATTTGTACTGGTTTCAGGTAGAAAGAACACCAAAAATGGCAGCTAAAAATCCATTTTTGGGTTATTTCGTAAAAATGATGTGAAAGCAACTTGCAAAATATGTTCCAAATAGAGTCCGACTGAACATTCGGCGTCGGCCGAAGGTGATCAAAAAGCCGAAGTTCCGAAAAACTGGCCTTCGGTCGGACTCTATTCGGAAGAATAACGCGATTAATTTGTTGAAAATATAAAAAATAAGTTAAAGTTTGGCATCTACATTTGACATTTTCGTACAACATATAGTCGGAATAGTAATTTAATACACGAGGCTAAAGCCTCCATCAAAGAGGAGTTCTTTGGCCTCTTGGACGGTGCCCAAGGTCGTACCCGGGGACTTCAATACCAATAATCGGAAAGAAGAATATCTTAGGTGGGGTGACCGGAAAGCAAAGTCTCTACTACACGACAACAGAACGTGGCTTCCGACTCACTTTGCAACAGCTCGTCATATCCTGATAAGTAACACGAGATTCCCCCGTAAAAGAATAAACACAGCAACCTGGCGATCCCCGGGGGTCGAACCGCCAACCAAATCGACCATGTGCTCATTGACGCAAGACACGCGTCAAATATTCTGAATGTGCGAACATTCGAAAGGGCAAAAGCCGACTGAAATCATGTTCTGATCGCAGGACGATTTAGAAATCGACTGTCTTATGTCAGAAAGGAGCACCAATATACAAAAAGGAGTTTCAACATTAAACTGCTTAGAAAACCGGAGATTGCCAGAGCCTACGCATAGCAACTTAGAGAGAGACTCCACGGTATGTCCACGTCAAGCTCAAACGCCATTGAGGTTCAGCCATATGGGAAGTAGCCGGTTAGCCATTAAGGCTCTTAGAGGCTGGCTGTAATGTGCTGATAGGGAGAATGCACCAGGTCATCGGTAAAATTTTAGAAGACGAAAGCATGCCCGACGACTGAAATATCTCCTTCATATGCCCCATCCAAAAAAAAAACCGGCAAACCTAACTTAATGTAAGAACTACGAAAATATAGGTATATACAGGGTGGGCCAAATACAAGTTTCTTTTCAAGAATACAATAAAGTGAACAAAATTAAATTCTTTCCATGTATTATGGCTTTATTCTTTTCAAGAATACAATAAAGTGAACAAAATTAAATTCTTTCCATGTATTATGGCTTTATTCATAAGAACAAACATTCCCTTTCATTACGAAATATAACGTAGTTCAAGTGGCTGGCTTGACTGCCTCCGTACTAGCGCATTCTGTCACCCCAATTTTCCAAGACCATGTTCATGGTTTCGGGTTGTAGCTCAAGGATTGCTGGGATGATATTGGCCACAAGTGCTTGAATCGTTTTCGGATTGTTGGCATAACATTACCTTCCTTCAAGGTTCCCCACAGAAAAGTTCTAAGGGGTCAAATTGGTTGATAACACGATTTGGGAATTTGATGTGCAAAAGATCGATTGTGGCATGGGCTGTGAGGTATAACGCGCCATTCTGCACAAACCAGAGGTTGTTCAAAACCATGTCTTCAATTTCAGTAAAAAAAAATCGGTTAATATGGGCTCTGTAACGCTCACCGTTGACCGAAACGTTGTTCCCAGCTTCATTTTCAAAGAAAAATTGTCCAATGATGCCACCACTCGACAATCCGCACCAAACTGTCACTCTCTGTGAATGCATTGACTTCTCGAAAATAACGTGCGGGTTTCCAGAGCACCAGATGCGGTGCGGCAATTTTGTTTATTAACAGTTAACGCAGCCGCTGAGAGGAAAATTTGCCTCGTCAGAAAATATGATTTTCGCCCAAAATCGTTGTCCAACTCAAGCTGCTCCTTAGAGCAGCCCAAACCGTGATATAAGCTGATAATTAAGCGGATGGTCACGCACTCGCGTCTTCAATTGCTGAGTCAATTGGACCTTGTAAGCCAATAATCCGAAATCTTTGTGTAGAATTCTCCTCAGGCTAGTGCCTGAAATGTTGAGCTGGTGAAATCGATGGCGAGCTAATGTTCGCGAATTGAGTCTCACACTTTCGGCCACAGTAGTCACGTTCTCATCTGTGAGCACCGTACGACGACGGGGACCATGAGTGTTGTCCACTAGAATACCAGTCTGACGAACTTTTTGCACAAACTTGCGTACAGCAGTCGCGGTGGGTGCTTCATTTCGGTCAAGACTTCTTTTCAAAAAACGTACTGTTTGGGATACACAACAGGCACTTTGGAAATAATTTTTTAATAATTCCCAACGTTGTGCAGGCGTAAAGCGGAGCTATGATACTGACTTTCTGTCAAGATTTCGAGCGGGAAACAGCTGTCAGAGTCAAAATAACCTAAGATTTAAAAACCATGATTTAACCACGAGATGGCGCACCCTGCCTAATCTTCTACGTTAAAGGTCTATGGTTCGAATCCAGACTTTCATTTCCCTGACAGCACTTCTCTTGCTTCACTGACAATGTCCTAAAAGCGAAATTTCCGTGCTAAGCATTCTTGGTGCAGAATAATAGCTTATTTTTTTGCATTCAAGTAATACTTTTCATCTGAATGTCGTCAGCAGTAATTTTCTGCAGTAAAAACCCACTTGGCCGTTTACGACCTGAATCATTTTCTGAGAGCCGCTGGAAATGGTGCTGCATCTTTCTATACCCAAGTAATATCTTACCTGTTTCTCGGATCTCACCCCAATTCAAATTATTCCCAGTTACTTTCTGTGAAACTGTTCAGATGTTCTGCGAATGACACAACTCAAAGGAACATTTTCCTGACAGGAAATCACATTCCAAATCATCCTTTTGCAATTATCCTCACATTTTACTTATTTCTTTCATCTGTACTCCTTTCAAGTAAATGTCACGCTTACGCAGTATGGATTGTTGTGAATGGATTCAACAGAATGTCAGGAACTTTATGCAATTGATAAAAGATGAGATGTAGTCAATTTTCTGTCAATAATTTGTACAATCTACAATCGCTGAGATAATTGTTTTTTCCTCAAAGGCCGTCAATTTAGAGAATTTCAAAAGAAGGCTTTATAGTGTTGTGTCAACTTTCTGTGCATTATCAATACAGAAGAACATGATTTAATTTAATAATACAATAAATGTAATGACCGAAGGAATAAGATCGCGAATACAAGCTGCCGAGGTGAGATTTCTTCGTGCTGTTGTGGAAGTTACTCGCCGGGATAGGGTGAGAAACACGGCAGTGCGCAACGAACTCAATGTTGGGTAGCTGCTTCTTCGTACGGAAAGGGCTCTACTTCCATACTTCGGTCACCTGGCACGATTGTGACCATCATCACGACTTCCGGGGCGTGCCTTGAATGCGATTCCATCAGGTAGGCGACCGCTTGGCAGACTTAGGACGAGATAGTTGGGTCCAACAACTCGCCTGGTTGCGCCTGGGCAAAGCTCCAGATGAGTTAGAGTCGATGGCGGGAGATCGAGTGGCCTGGAGATCTCTCGTGCATGCATTGCTCCCGCGACCCGTTTAGTGGAACATGCGGGCCACTGAAAATGATGATGATGATGATGATAAATGCATTTTAGTCTCACTGTGGCTTGAAGACTTCAGGCAACTCTCTGCAATCGCACAACAAAATTGTGATGTGCGCTGCAATAATAGATGCTTATCTTAAGCCTGAGAGACACTTCAACTGTGACCTCGTAAAACTATCTGAACTTGTAAGGAACCATTTAAATTGAAGGATCTGGTGCTGGTGCCTTCGTGGAGAGGGACAACTTTAGACTTCACACCTCGTTAGGTAAATTTGCGCCGATTTTCCAAGCGGAAATCTATGTGATCCTAAAGGCTACGAGCTATTTTGTGAAGAATAGGTGGAAGGGGCGAAGTATTTGCGTCTGTAACGACAGCCAAGCTGTGCTTAAGGCCTTGCTGAACCCTTTAACCACTTCCAGGATAGTTCAGGAATGCAAGTCTACTCTGAATTTGATCGGTAGCTTAAATTCGCTAGGACTTGTCTGGGTTTCTGGGCACCATGGGATCGCCGATGAACTTGCTAGCCAAAGATCAGATGAGGCATTCTCAGGACCTGAACCTACGCTGGGACAGCCTGCGTCCCCGGTTAGGGCTTCCATCGATGGTTGCACTTCTCGAGAGCACAACCGCAGGTGGCATGACTCTCCAGGATGTAGACAGACCAAACGCATGTTCCCCAAGGTCTGTAAGAAATCCGAGGCATCCCTGTTATCTCTTAACAGAAAAGACTGCAGACAACTGACCGGCGTACTAACGGGGCACAACACCTTCGCCAAACACTTAAGTGTGCTTGGCCTAAGCGATGAAACCCTCTGCGACGCCTGTGGAGAAGACGATGACACTGCAGAGCACATTCTCTGCCATTATCCTGCCTTTGCTCAGATTAGGTGGCAGTCATTCGGTACTGATGAGGTGAGAGCTGATAGGCTCCTCATAAGAGAAGCGCCTGCTGAATGAAATTCCATTAAAAGTAGGTTGCTGTTTGGCAGTACAATGGACCAGTTTTTGAGTTTGAGTGCTCCAGTGAAGTGCTACAAAACCTACGACAAAAAAAGGAACAATTGCGAAAACATGCACGAGCAGGTTCAGAAGAATCATCTTGAATACCACGACCATTAAATTTTCTAAACATCTGCTCTCTACCAAAGATAGATAACAGCTGAGCTACTCACGACTCTTAAGTAGTTGTACAACGCAATAGAGGACATCCACGTCTAAGGTTGCGCACGCCAAGTTGGTTGAGGTCCCTCCCAACTTGAGTAGCCATAGCTAGCAAAAATCTGGAGAGAACGTGGAGCTGAAGAGGGTTGCTGGTTGAGGCATAGGTGCACTTCGGACTGTAGCGCCACACGAAAAGAAGAAGAGCAGTCAGCTTTTGTATGGATTTGAAAGCTGCATAATCCATCTCGGCCTTCAGGAACTGGAGGAAGACTAGATAGAAGACATTTCAGCAGAACAACTGCCGATATCAACAAGTTCTTCGTCACGAACAAGTATTCATCAAAAATCATTCAATTCTTTGCGTTGCTTGATGAATATCGCAAGCTTAAAATGTTGCGTATACGCCACAGTGACTGAGTGCAACCAAAACCACTAACAAAGCCTGTTGCCAACCATGTACATCTCCCTTACCCATGTTTTCCCAATCATCGTCCTTCCTTCCTCCCACAAGCTCACTTAAATGAATTGGGTCGAATGCTTTGCATCAAAAGAAAGAATTTAATACCAAATGATGACACAGTCATAATATCCTAGAATCACTGATCTGCTTCCAGGAAAACCCTATCTAAACGTATCTGTCGACAGACCCCAAACGCTCAGTGATCCTTATTCAAAGCCATCACTCCATCATCCTTTGTCGTCATTTCCCCAGAGTATTCGGTTACACATCCCGCTGCGCCACCCGCTCAAACCCCCCATTCTGCCGTCCATTCTTAAGGCAATACATCACAATTTTTTAATAACACATCTCCCATCGAATTCCCCGAATGATTAATGTCCTCCGCCAAGGTTAACCCAATCCGCCCGGAGTGTGCTCCCAAATAATGACGGTATTGCCAAAATGGATTTTAATTGAACACAACGTCAATCCGGGCGGCATGTGACATGTTCGTATGCATGAATTAAATTGCTCCCGCCCTCCCTGGTGTGTCGTCTGCCTGAGCCGCAGCCGCCCTCGGGAGATTTAATGCGAGTCCCTGTCAAGCCGTTGTACGAGTATCCCAATATCCCTGTCAAGTGAATGGAGACACTTCAACTCGCACGACAAGGACGCGTGTATTCGCAGTCGTGTCACGCGTGTCTATTGTTGAGGCGTCTTACTGCGGTGACGGCGGCGAGACTGAATCGAAATATGGTACCGTGCGTGCGTGCGATGCAACAAAGCCACGAAAGCACATTAAATTCATTGTGATATTGACTCTGCTCAGCAGGTGACCGTGACCTGGAATGATTCCATGAGGAAATACATCATCCGCTTGAGACGGATGCGTGCAATTATGCCTTTTGTTCAGTTGGCATAGAGTGTAATCAGGCACGAGTGTGTGTTGATGAAGTGAAAACGAATAACCACTAGCGTGGTGCACAAAATCATATCTTTCTCAGCGGTTGTCAATAACGAATGAATGGGCAAGCTGATGTTTGAGTGTGCATGACCGTAGTGGAGGATAGTGGACGGAAAATCGCGCATTTGATTTGTTTCTTGTTCGAGGAGCGATCTGTTGCGACTGAACTTGTGAACAGTGCGAAGTGAAAACAACATTTATTTGACAAATTAGTCGGGAGACACATGGCATATGCAGGCGACATTGTACGTGATTGGTCAACAACAGACAGTTGTCAATGAAGCGTTTGGAGGCATTGAATCAGAGGCGGTCAAAATAGCTTTAGCGGTGAATAAGGACAAAACAAAATACAGGGTGGGCCATCTAGTGGCTTTTTTTAAATCTTAGATTATTTTGACTCCGACAGCTGTTTCCCCCTCGAAGTCTTGACAGAAAGTCAGTGTCATACCTCCGTTGAATGAGTCGCTTTACGCCTGAACAACGTTGGGAAATATTGAAAAGTTATTTCCAAAGTGAGTGTTGTGTAGTCCAAACAGTGCGTTTTTTTGAAAAGAAGTTTTGGCTGAAAAGAAGCACCCACCGCGACTGCTGTACACAAGTTTGTGAGACTGGTATGCTAGTGGACAACACTCATGCTAGTAGTCCTCGCCGTCGTACAGTGCGCACAGATGAGAATATGGCTGCTATGCCTGTGGCCGAGAGTGTGAGACTCAATTCACGAACATCAACTCCCCATCGATCTCAACAGCTCAATATTTCACGTACTAGCCTGAGGAGAATTCTGCACAAAGATTTCGGATTATTCACTTACAAGGTTCAAATCAAGACGCGCGACCATCCGCTTCGTCATCGCTCCGCAGTTTGGGCTGGTCTAAAGAGCAGCTTGAATTGGACAACCACTTTGAGCGAAAAATCATCTTTTCTGACGAGGCGCATTTTCATCGCGCTTTCATCGGCTACGTTAACAAACAAAATAGGCACATCTGGGACTCGGCTCGGAACCGGCACGTTATTGCCGAGAAGGCAATGCATCAACAAACAGTGACAGTTTGGTGCGGATTGTGGAGTGGTGACATCATTAGACCATTTTTCTTCGAAAATGAGGCTGGGAACAGCGTTTCGGTCAACGGTGGCCGTTACAGAGCTATGGTAACCGACTAGTTTTTGACTGAAATTGAAGACATGGACTTGGACGACCTTTGGCAGCATGGCGCGCTATGCCGCACAGCCCATGCCACAATCGATTTTTGAGCACCTAATTCCCAAATCGTGTTATCAGCCGTATTGGCGATGTCAATTGGCTGCCACGGATTGACCCGATTTGGACCTTTTGGACTTCTTTTTTGTGGGGAATGGTGAAGGACCGATTTTATGCCAACAATCCGGAAATGATTCAAGAACTTAAGGCCAATATCATCCAAGGAATCCGTGAGCTACAGCCCGAAACCATAAACAAGTTCTTGGAAAATTGGGATGACGGATTGCACTACAGACAGAAGCCAGCCAAGGCAACCGCTTGAACGACGTTCTATTTCGTAATTAATGGGAATATTAGTTCTTACTAACAAAGTCATAATACGTGGAAAAAATTTAGTGTTATTCACTTTATTGCATTTTTCCAAAAAAACTTGTATTTGGCCCACCCTGTACATTTGCCTCTTACCACGGCGGTCATACAAGTATTTAGCCTCTACACCGGAGTTTCGGTAAACTTCCGATTTCCGAATCAAGAGTCTTGAATTTTAAAACACTCTTGAGGGGGTATTGCCATTAATGCGCGTCAAGTAGCGGACTACATTGGATTTGATAGTCATTGTCCTTCGGACTAGTTTCACATCTTCGAGGTTTTATTCTGCGTTTGACATTTGCATACGTAGGGAGCGATTCATTTGCGTAGGGAGCGTAAGTAGGCAAAATTGAACGAACTTAACGAAACTGAACGAAGTGGTTATTTAGGTCACAGTGTACCATTTTTGTGTATTCGCACGGTTGCTTTACTTTTTTTAAGTTTCCGTACGGCCATTATAGTTATATTGCAGAAGCAGATAGAAGACAGATTACACATCAGTGCATCGTGGTGAGGCAAGAAGCCAATTTAGATGTTCTAAAGTGCTTAGAATTTTATGCCGCTTCTGAAGATCGAAGTGTCTGAAGCTAGCGGCGCTACAGTCTGAGATGGACCTGGGCCTAGCTTCTCAGCAACCACTCGTGTTGTGCGTGCTATTATTTTCTCACGAGTGGAGGGGACCTACAGTTTAATGCTGACTCCGAACGGCGATTTTGAGAAACTTTTTCTAGACACAAAGAGTATGTCAGTGACTCGAAAGAGGTGGATCCGTGAAAAAATTTGTAGGTGATTTTTCGGGAATCGAACCGACAACATCGAGCGTAGGAGTCGACGCACCTACCCACTACGCCACGGCGCCCAGCTTGTTCTAGGCATTTGTATTCTTTGAGCGTTGTCAGTTGCGACTCGAAAGAAGTAGGTCAGTGAGTTGTGAAATGTAGGGTCTGCGTGAGAAATTTCACCTAGCGTATGAGTCGAGGGACTTACCCATCTTAAAAAAATAAATAAAATCAGTCGACTCCCTCTAAGTCGAATTTTAAGGGGATATCAAAATTAGTTCGAGTTAGAGGGAGTTCGACTTAGAGGAGGGTTTTTCGTAGTAAAATTGAGTGAATGCTAAAATAAATAAGGCGAAAAAATTCGAGTTAGAGGAAAATTCGACTTAGAGGGAGTTCGACTTAGAGGGAGTCGACTGTATTTATTTTCTTTATAGCAGATTCATCAAAAACCGTTAGATGAGATAATTTTGAGTGGGAAATTCCTTAACCGCTTACACCGAACGGTGTCATTGTTTTGTTACATAAAGGACTGGAGTGATCAATCTACTTATTTTTGGGATATCCATTTCAAAGAGTTCTTCTAGGTAATTGAAGGAGTAGTTACCTAGTGTCTTCTTCCTTGTGCACGCAGGGTCAGGACAGATGATCGGATAGGGCAGGATTGTATCTTCCTCCTCCTCATTTTTGAATCCATTTTCGTTATGGGGGTCAACTAAAATGATATCTGGTTGTTAATCCTCTTTACCTTTATGCAGAGAAGCCTTTCGTTTCTGCTGTGAATCATATTAGTCCAGCAAGACAAGGCTTCTCCATCTGGTTAGCTCCCTGGACCGTGTCGCCTGGTAGTTCTGATTTATTCACCTATATTGAGATAAGTGGTGACTCTTGCTCTGTTTCCGATGGCATACCTGCTCACAATTTAATTCATCAGATCTTTTGTTGCCTTTTGTGCCCCTATGCCCAGTCATCCAGCAGTATTATATTGCGATGGCTGCATTTTTTAAAACAACAACGATTTACCATTTTGTATCTGCCCGCTTGACTTTCTGCAAGCACTGACTACGACAGGCACCGGAAATAAACGAAGCGCTTGGGATATCTCCTCTGAGATTAAGTAGACCTCCATGCCCATACCGTCATCGTAACGAAGAACTGTTTCTCTGTATTTCGTTGATAGTATTTTACATTAAACAACCAAAGTCCATGCGGAAAAAGTTGGGTAAGCAATCAAAACAAAGTCCCAACTCTTCAGAGAATTTAAGTGGCCTGCCCAACCCCAGTTGCAAATCCCTTCAAACTTCTCCTAATGGGTTCTTGTTCGGCAAACAATATTCCCCGATAATCCGATCCATCGGGGACCACCTAACGTGCCCTCGCTGGATCTATTCAAAAACAAAATGAAAAAAAGAAACATTCCCCCAATCACCAGTTGCCTGGAACTGACAACTCCATTCACATACTCGATAATCATCACCTCAATTCAAAGGCTCACAAATAGCCGACATCGCACGCCAGTCAAACAGTTTCAGCTGCTCGATGGAGTAACTTATTCACTGCACACAATAGTCCTTTCAACGGACCTCACAGCATTTTCTCGTCAATTTCCCCCTCGAATCTAATAATCATCCCATATTCATTCATTCTTCTGCCTGCCTCTGGAGTGATAGGAACTAGCTTAGTGGCCGAAGCAACATGTCCTTCCAGCACAGAGGCAAAATCCAATAAACGTCCTCTCCGAACGCCTCCATTCACACGGACCCAAAAGCAAGCTACAGCCGCTTTGTGCTGTTTGTCAAATCGAATCAGAAAAAAGGGATTTAACCCCTTGACAGCAGGGAGCTGGAAAAAAAATTTAACACAGCAACCGCTGAGGTGACCTTTGGCGCCAGGAGGTGGGAGTGGTGCCTTGGGAGCTCCTCTCGTGTGTCGACACAGGTTGCCCTCATTGCGTGTCATTTTGAAACAGATTTTCGAAATCAGATTGACGTCTTGTTCAGCGTGAATGGAGTGAAATATGTTAATGCGTCCCCAGCGGTCCTTGGTCTAAGACCGTTTGTATGTGTCAATGGAGCTATCCTATCTCCTTGATGAGAGCATATCTTTTGACCTCGGTGACTCGGAAATGAGGAGGGAAAAATGATTATAAAGTCAAATGAATTGACACGTGAGCATTATGCACGCCACACCTCCTATCGGCTGCGTAAAGGTCAGGTTCGCTGGCGCTAGGATAATGCGGTACCGCCGTGTCGATGACATTTACATTTTGTTCGGAGACGAGACTCTCAGATGCTCGAACGAGAGTGGTCCATCCACTGAATCGGAATGATTATAGATTGTAGTATCCCTGAGTCATCGGGAATGAGATGGGGGAAAAATTAAATCTAATTTGGGTGAGATGGTTCTTGAAGTCGGGCAAGCAATTTGCTACGGATGCCGATAATGTGATTTTTGGGTTTTTCATATTTTTCCTTGGTGACATTGTCTGAGCGTGTCATTATTCGTGATGACTGAGGGGATCAGATTTCACAGCTACTGACTTTGGGGATCGGGGGATCGGATGTCTTTTGGTTTTCCCAGGTGGTTGTCAAGTGGATTATGTCATTCAGGACTGGCTTTTGGGATTAGCTTTGCATTTTCGCTTGGGAATTAATCTCCGAGTGCAGTGTGTCGAATTTAGGAAGGAAGCAAGGTCAAAAAGTCGGAATAATTTTGTGAACAAAAACTAAATTTAGAGCACTTGAAAAAACATATTACCTGAGTTTTGATGTAGTGAGTAATTCGGATCTTCACTCCTTTCCTTTCACCCCTAGAACGTCAGAAATTGAGCCTTATGCAATGCCTTTGGATTGTAGTGCGCTGGAAAAGATCTTCGAATAAACTAATGACCATTCCTGGCGAGAAAAGTATTGCGGATGAATTCATGAAGGACAAGAATGCAATTGGCCACTTCACTTGAGCATCGTTTATTGAGATAGCAGTAAAGTAATGGCAAAGAAGACACATTACGACGATGTTCACGCGAGTCTATTGACTGCGCGATATTTCGTCATTGAAGGTTTTTTGTCGGCTGCTGTCTGGCTTTAAGACCAACATTCGCGATCCCCTGACCTTTTTACCGGAATTTGACGGACTTCCGGACTACAAACTACCATCCGGACTACGTCCAGTTTGCGTATATGTATTCTTCTCCATGCGCCTCCATATCCAATGCAGAAGTGACTTTTGACAAAACATGCATTTCTTTTGGTTCGGGAGTTTTGACCCAAGTTGTTTAGACAATTCAGCGTAATAGCGACTGCTAATGGCAATTTAAAATCAGATCTCCACTAAGTTAACGTTTGCTCCTGTTGATTATGATGTAGCCACGGATCGAGTTTTGCTCTACAACATTTGTTATGCCTTATTCTTATTTATTATTCTTCTTTAACGAGTGGAGGGGACCTACAGTTTAATGCCTACTCCGAACGGCGAGATTGAGAGGCTTTTTCTACTCTTTGAGCATTGTCAGCGACTCGAAAGAGATAGAGCCGTGAAAAAAATTTTTAGGTGAATGGGAAACAGATTATACATATTTTTTCGTCATCCCTGCACCTTGAGTGCATATTACACAGTCCATGGTAATGACTGCCACACCAATATATCGTTGCGACTATTTCTATTCATTTCTTGTGATCTCTTATAGAAGACAGACTTAAAGGAGACACTGCCTTAAATGTTGACACCAACCCGTCGATCCATCTCATATCATAATAATCTTGCTTAAATCTTGTGCACGTTTTACACGGTTCGGAGAGAACCGGACTACATAGACAGGGATCCCAAATGGAACAATTCATTGCTTGAGTGCAGTCAACTGAATATCTACAGTCTTTTTTAGGATTTGTCGAAGTATAAGATGCAAACCGACTTTCAATGGCCACAGGCGCAACAAAAGGCTCAAGGATGTGAAGGAGAAATTTGGCGAATGGGTCATCTCACGACGAGCGTTGATCAATTGGCCGCCGCGTTTACCACGACTTGACACCACTCGATTATTTTCTCTGGGGCTACGTCAAGTTTTTACACTGAGCTAAAAAGGAGTGAGCTAAAGGCCAACATTCGAGACACTATAGCAATACATAGCAATAATACGGCACATAATGGTGAGAGTCATCAAAAATTGGACCGACTCCTTGAAGCCGGGGCTGCGATTTGAATGATATGCTATTTCATACATAATGGCATAAATGCGGCTTCAAAATAAAGCTAGAATCAATTTTAATACTCACACAGCGTTTATTTTATTTGAATCTCTTTTCTTATTGTTCTTATCTGGTCACCCTGTTCAAGTAAAAATACGTTACGTATACGCCCCATGCTCCCCGATGAAATTTTCTGAGCCTCCTTCGACATTATAAAAATAGTCTTTGTACACATGTTCGAAGACACAAAAACAGAATTTATTCACTGTAACCGTAAAATTTCATATCCCTACATGAAATCCAATATCTTGTGGGTCTTCTGTCCGGTTCGCGGAAAATGTCGATTTGAATTAGAATTAAATTTGTGAGTGCATCTAAAAATACCATGAATCGAACCGATATTAGACTGCAAGGATACACTGTTGTTTCTTGGAACATGAGCTGGATGCATACTGCCAGATGGTCTATGTCCTGGGCAAAAACCAGCATACTCTCATACAGCACACATTCACCTCATCGGTCATCCAACTGGAAAGCAAAGCTAATTTAACCTCAAGAGGATATTAATTCTCCTCCGCATCAAAGATGCAGGATTCTGGTCGGCTGAATATATCAATTCGAGAGATACTTAACGTCAATTGTATCGGCATTTACTTTTATCGTTCGAGAAACAATGAAATTCCCAACTTGACATTAATACCAGGCATCGCAAGACGATGCGGGAGATGCTCCACCTGGTCGCATTTAAACGAACGAACGCCTCTCACATACCAATTAAATGAGAATTTTATTGCTCCGGCGCTCGTGGATGCCATGCCAAATGGATGCCGAAGGTCACCATAGGCCGGGACCGAGCGCACGGTGTCTATGCGTGCTGAGTAATAAAACTGACGGGGGTATTCGCGATCGAACACTCCTCCACAACGCACGGATTCCATGTGGTTGAGCCCCAGTATCGGGGCTACACCCTAGAGCAAGTTGCGAATCAAGTTTCGCCGACACGGGGGCACACATGCATCTGTCAGTGCGATTCGATAGTGCCATCGATTGCTTTTTTTTCCGGGACTCAGGCTCACCTTTGGGCGTATGTGGGTCAACAAGGGCGGACTTAGTTCGAAGCATGTGTACATCGTCCTCCGCTTCTGGGAGAGTGAAATCGGTTTCTAGTCCAATAGTCACTCGAGGGTAATGTCATGAGGCAACACGGGGCAACTAGGAATTATGCATGAGAGAGGGTGGAGGCTAAGTAGCTTTGGTTTAAAAGTCAGTCGGCCCCATTGAGGAGATTTCCATCGATTGGATTCTATCTGCAAATCCCCAGTGCTTTCCATAATTTCTCGGCACATAGAGGGCACAACAAATTCAATGAAATTGAAGCATCCTTTGATTGCGCCCATCGAGTGGGTGGGTGCGTCGGTCTGCCGGTCGGTGGGATGTGTCATGTGTATACTCGTGCAGGAGCTAAGTCGGATTTCAATGAGTGAATAGGGAATTTCATTTGAATTTAATTTTCATAGCTGTCGCAGAGAATCAAACGCTTGATGTTATAGAAATGTCGCCAGTAAGTCCTTGCGCTTGGATGGCTTGGTTACGCCGAGTTGTGAGTAGTGCCACTGTTCTCGGCGGTATTTAAGGATGATGGCGCAGAAGCGGATGTAATTCGTCATGTTTCTGGATGTGGTTTGCTTAGGGTGACTGCGTGCCAGAGGACTCCTTCGTGATTGGATCTTTGTCTTCAATGGCAGCTTCAGAGCTCATGGACGAGTGTGTGTGTTGCTTTTTTACAGCATTTAATGTCTCCCTCGGAGGATGGGAAGGCGAATGAATTGTGGAGAGAATGGATTCCGTGGGTGGAAAAGCAAAAATAAGCAGATTAAGCATCGCAAGAAGTGCTGCAAACAAGAACAATAAATCCTTGGCAAATTAAATGAGAAAGCGGAAAGGAAAGAGAAGGAGAAAATGTCGAACGCTTTTGAAGCGTTTGCTCCCACTTTAAAGGGACTAAGCTCTGTCGTTTTTCACACCATTTTCTTCAAAGTGTGGCATTGTTTCGAGGGAATGAGAGAATTGGGCGATTTTAGGAAGCATATGCCTAAGACTCATCATCTGCAAGTTCAATATCAAATTGTTTCCCCCAAATAGTTCCGTGGTGCCTTAAAGATGCACCAACGTTGTCAACTAAGTTTGAACTTAAAATTGGTTCGATTGACGATTGATTTTATTGCTGCTTCGATTGTTGTTTTCTGTGAATGTTAATAATTTGAGCAAGCAACCATGAATTGTCAGAGCGACATCAACGATTCTAGATTGGCTTCACTGGTTTATTTCGGAGCAAGCACATTTCGTTAGCACCTACGAATATATCCCATGTTTAAAGCTGCCGCTGATTATCAGCCGGACAGAGACTAGAAACGAATAAACTGGGCAAATTTACGAGTACAAGAAAAAACTTCCCTATATCCCTTCCATCGTACCCAATCACTATTCACGGCTGTGTGTATACTGTTCTCATTAATTATGAAATACAACGTCGTTCGTTCAAGTGGCTGCTTTGGCTGGCTTCACAGTAAAGCATTTTGTCAACCCAATTTTCCAAGACCTTGTCGATGGTTTCGGGCTGTAGCTCACGGATGACTTGGATAATATTGGCCTTTATTTATTTATTTTTTTATTTCATCTTTACGGTTCCCCACCAAAAAATGTCCAAAGGTGTCAAATCGTTCCAAGGCGCCCAATTGACATCGCCAAGACGGCTGATAACACGATTTGGGAATTAGGTGCGAAAAAAAGATCGTATGTCGCATGGGCTGTGTGGCATGGCGGGACATCCTGCATGACCCAGAGGTCGTCCAAATCCATGGCTTCAATTTCAGTCAAAAAGTCGGCTAATATGCGCTCTATAACGCCCACCGTTGGCCGAAACGTTGTTCCCAGCCTCATTTTCGAGGAAAAATGGTCCACCACTAGAATTCTAGCCATAGATTTATAGCCCTAGATTTATAGCCCTGAAATTCTAGCCCTAAAATTCTACCCCTTGAATTCTAGCCCTAGATTTATAGCCCTAAAATTGTAGCCCTAGAACTCTAGCCCTAGATTTATAGCCCTAGATTGTCCCCTTTTTTTCATTAGTAAAAATGGTCACCGTACCCATTCTGTATAGGCCTAAAGTACCTATTCGAAAATTGCATGTCGACAGCCTTATAAATGCGGGAGATAAAAAAGTGTGACAGACAGACGGGCGGAAATACCGAAATTATTTAGGCTCCGTTTTTGTGAACGAAAACTTAACAATGGTAAAAAAATGCGTTTTCTTGCCTATCATCGTGGAGCCGTGAAAAAATGTTGGTGTATTTTTCGGGAATTGAACCGAAAACATCGAGCGTAGGAGTCAACGCACCTACCCAATACGCCACGGTGCCCAGAAATCTACTTACGAGTAAGTTATACTAAAAGTATTGTCGAGTTAAAAAAAATTTAAATTCGACATAATCGACCAACTTAGTCAGCTGCTCACAGTCAAATGAAAAAGTAAAAATTCTCCTAGCTGTCAGTCAATAATTCACCCTCTTCAGTTTATTTTTAACGTAAATGATCCGCATATACCCCAACCTTTCTCACAGTACCTCTCTTAAAGTGCCATGAAAACCGACATTAAATCTTATGTGTGTTTATCCATTTTCTATTAACAATACTCAAGTGAATTCGACCGACTGCATTCAACCTGTTTAAGTATTTTTCCATATTACTCGTATCGATTAGAATGCACATCAGTGTGCAACAAACATCTGTTGCCTGACATCAAGTCACGTCTACAGTGTGCTGTTATTGCTCTTCTTGAACTCGAACTACGCGGGTGTGGAATGCAATAAACACTTAATAGAAATGTACACCCGATCTTATTATATCATTCTAGTTCTATGTTTTCATATTTAAATGAAAATTTACTACTTGAGCAATTTAAAAAAAAATATATAAAAATACGAACCGAAATATTTGTGTCATTGCTCTGGTAAACTTAGAGACCATCAAATGAATATCTTGATGTAGTTCCCACGACATACACACAACATGCGATTCTTTAAAAAAAAGTTACGTATACGCTACCGTATCACAAGTTTCATACTTTAAAGAAATTGTGTACACGCAAAATTAACAGGATTTCTCTGTAGTCGTGCAGATACAGTAGAGCAATATGTCTTAACAGTAAAAAAACAACCACAAGAAAGGTGACCCCTTTGACTGCGCCAACTATCGAAGTATAAAATCTTTTTTGCCTGAAACGCCTGAAACCTTTCGTCACCAATCTGATATGTCCGTATCAGTGTGGTTTCAGGGCAGGGAAGTCCACCACCGATCAAATCTTCACACTGCGGTAGATCCTGGAGAAGACCCAAGAAATGCAGATCGACACACACAACCTATTTGTCGATTTCAAGGCCGCATATGACAGCGTGCATAGAGACAAGCTATACAGCGCCATGTCTACTTCTAACATTCCTGCCAAACTCATCAGACTGAGCACGATGTCGATGGAGAACTCTCGCTGCTCCATCAAGGTCGGTAAGGAACTCACCGAGACCTTCAATGTTAACAAATGTTTTAGACAAGGCCACGCGCTGTCATGTGATTTCTTTAACATAGTTCTTGAGAAGATCGTGCAAAACTCACTGGTCACCACAAGAGACACGATCTTCCAAAAGTCCGTTCAACTGCTTGCTTACGCGGATGACATTGACGTGATTGGGCGAACACAGCGAGCCGTCAATGATGCGTTTGCTGGCATTGAAACGGAAGCGGCTAAAATGGGTCTGGCGGTAAACGAGGGCATAACAAAGTATATGCTGTCATCGAGAAAGGATGCACAAAATCGACGACTTGGCCAGAACGTCACCATAGGCAGCTATAACTTTGAGGTAGCTGACGACTTCGTCTACCTTGGCTCCGCGGTAAACAGTACAAGCAACATCAGTACCGAGATCAAACGCAGAATAACTCTTGCCAACCGCTGTTTTTATGGGCTCAAAAGGCAATTGAGCAGTAGAGCCCTCTCCCGGAAGAGCAAGCTGACTCTATACAAGACCTTGATTATCCCAGTCCTGCTTTACGGCGTAGAGGCATGGACAATATGTCAAGTGGATGAATAGTCTCCTGGTCTTTCGAAAGAAAAGTTCTGCGCGCGGTTTTTGGTCCTGTTTGCGTTGATGGCACTTGGAGGAGAAGGTTCAACCACGAACTGTATGGGCTGTACAGCGACATGAGTCTAGCCAGGCGTCTACGGATCCAGCGCCTAAGATGGCTAGGCAATGTAGAGCGTATGGACAACTTAGCTCCGGCCCGAAGAGTCTTCGACTCTGAGCCTGTGGGATAACGCAACAGAGGACGTCAACGTGCAAGGTGGCGCACACAAGTCGAGGGGGACCTCGGCCGGCTTGGTGTGCGGCTTGATCGTGCTGCCTGGAGAGGCATGTTGAGTGAGGCCCAGGTCCACCTCGGACTGTAGCGCCCCAAGAAGAAGAAGAAGAAAAAAACTTATGAACAATTGACGGAGTAATATCTTGAGTTTGACATTTAAATGACCTCTGTTGCGTTTGTTGATGGTGGTGAGAAGATGAAAAGAAGGTAATATCTTAAAAAATGTTGCATAATCAAATGGTTTCGGAGGCGGCATGGTTGGCAGCAGTTACGAAACGATGATGACTTTGGTGATGAACTTAGCTTTGTCTTTTTGTTGCCGTTCGGAAACATTTTGTCTTAGATTAGAAAACACGTCCATTTGTAAGAAGATCAATTTTGACACAGCACCACGCGGCAAGTTTGTCTATTCTTGGCGAATTCTGGTGAGAAATCAACCAAAAAATCCGTCTGATGCAATGAAACAGAAATTCATTGTCCTACAGTTTTATGTCAAGTCCAAATGGTGTTTTGAGACGGTTTCCGCGAAAGTTATGCACAGGGGATATTGCGATGAAATGGATATTCGATGCTTGTCTCGTGGAATTGAATCGAAATCGATGTTAGAGTTTTGTACACTGGTGTCGTTGCATTCGTCCACAGCGACCATTTATCTCACCTGTTTCTCCCATAGGATCCCTGACTGATTTCCGTTTAAAGTTATTATGATCCTGATTTTAAAAGTATGGGGTCCGGGAGCTACAATAAGAACAAGTCATTATACAGCCTGTTAAGCTTCTGTAGTTACTCCTCTTTACAGATTTTCTTAGACCAACCTGGTTATACATTTTTTCACGTCCTTATTGGTCCAGTAGATTATTGCTTCGACTCCTACACTGAAGATGAGGGTTCATATTTCACGGCTTCAACTCTCTCGAGTTACTGACAATGCTCAGGGATTATAACTGTCAAGAAAAATGTCCTAAAACGTATCCATTCGGACTTAGCATAGATCTCTAGGTCCCCCCACTCATGAGAGAACAATAGCACGCACAGTACAAATGATTCCTGTAGAAGCTTGGCTCGAGACAATCTCAGACCCTAGCGCTGAAAAATATCTACAGTGGTGTTCACATAAATAGCACACCTTTATTCAAATATTTATTTGTTTGCAAAACACACTGTACTGAACAGGTGCATAGGAGTAAAGCCATAATAATATAATGTAGTAACTTTATGAATATAAAAACATACGGCAAAGAAGATCCCGTTATTATTTCCTTATTTTGCGATCGTGCGAATTGGTGATCATTGCAAATTGTGTGTTCATATAAATAGCACATATTTGGTTTCTCATTAAAAATGCTTTGTTTCAGTGATTTGAATGAGGTTATTATAAATATTTTTAACAATAAGAACAATTAGATTAATTTAAAAAAAATAGTAGGATTTGAGATGGGCAGAGGAAAGCACTACAGGGAAGAAAGGAGGGACATAATTGGTAACATGTTACCGAACGGAAAGACCATTTTAGATGTGGGAAGGACATAAAGTTGCTCCAGGAAGCTTATACAAAATGCGGCAAAGGTCATACGATGCACTCAATCTGCCGCAAATCCCGTTTGGAAAGACAGAATGAGAAAAACCTCAGAAGCGACTGACAGGATTATCCACTGAAACAGCGACAGTAACCCTTTCTTAACATTTCCAGAGATAATTCAACGGTTAGGGGATCAACACGATGTACAAATTTCAGACGTAATTGTGCGTCACCGCCTCATTGCATTACTACTCAATTGATGGATCGTCAGAAAAAAGCCTCTTGTCTCCCAAGAAAACCGTAAGAAAATACTTTTCTTTGCAAACGCTCACAAGAACAAATCTTTGTTATTTCGGAAAAATATCTTGTGGAGCAATGAAAATAAGTTCAGTAGGTTGGGATCGGATGGAAAAAAGTATGTGAGGAGGCCAGCGAATCAAGAGTACAATCCCAGGGATACCAATAAGACCGTCAAGCATGGCGCTGGCATCATAATAGTGTGGTAGCGATGTCATGGCAAGGCGTTGGACCAATCGTAAAAATTAATGTCATTATGGACCAACATTAGTATAAGCTAATCCTGGAGAACCAAATGGAACCATAAACTGATGACTCGATGCCTCTACCATGGACTTTTTTGCACGATAATCATCCAAAGCACACTTCGCGTATAGTGAAGAATTGACTTTCGGAGCGACAAATTTCCGTGCTTGATTAGACGGTTCAAAGTCCCTATCTGAATCCTATGGAGATTATTTGGAATGATATTGACTCGCTTGTTCAGGACTCCATAGCACGCACAGCACGAGTGGTTGCTGAGAACCTGGACTCAGGTCCACCTCGGACTGTAGCGCTGTCATTATTATTATTATATTTAATACCTAATTTTCGAATGTGCAAAAGTGGATACATTGATTTTATTTATTTTAAGAATAACATTTTAGTTTTGGATTTCCGTGTTCAACCTCGTTTTTGTAGTTTTTTAATTTTGAAGAAAATAAACAGTTTAAAAAAAAAATGTTCCGATAGCTCTATATTTAGGCGTTCTAGATTCGCTCAAAGTTGGATTTTAGCAGGATGTATCCATAAGTGCTCGCCACTGTATATGACCTAGGGTTTTCCTTCAAAAAAATAAAATTATCCAAGAGTCAACAAATTGCTTTTAAAATCCTTAATCACATTTCACAAGCAATTCATTATCGTTCGCTCTGAATTAGTTGAGAATGACTTTAATTCATTCACAAAATGGCTTTCGATGTAACCCATAAAGTACATTACAGAGTTCTCTGGTTCATATATTTTCAAACTTAACGCCCTTCAACTCTATCCGGGTTTCGCTTTGTTTCACGAACATCATGTGTTGCACCCTTTGCCCTTTGTTCACTTAAATGAAAACTAATCTCTGCTGGCAATCAAAACCTTTTAAACTTTATCCTCCATGTGCAGGAAATATGATGCGACTTCAGGATGGCATACGATAGATGCACCCACCCTGCATCCTCAGACAGCAAAGGGGTTGTCCACCTTATTCAGGTTATATATTTTTTCCTGAATACTGCCTGTAGCAAGAGGAAACAGAGCATCAACAGTGAGTGCATTCCTTACCAAGGAAGTTTCATACTGAAAAGAGTCTACTTGAAACAGATGTTTGCAATAGATTGCCATGTTCTCTTTCGTTCGAGGATTATGTTGACCGGCAACAGCAAAAGTCCTTTAAGGGCATTCATTGCGAACAACTTAATGCCAAAGTATCTTGAAAATGACAGACAATTTAGCAAATAGCAAATGGCTTCGTAAAAACTTCCACAAAGTTGCTCTAGGAGATTTCTTATTTTGGAACTGATAGGACATCGAGCGACCAAAGAGAAATGAATCACTTCGTATTGCCAGCATTTAAGGCTTTATGTAATAAATTCCAAAGGACATCTTGAATATCGTTCCTTGCGGTTGATTAAGGGGACAGTTTGAAATCTGTAAACATGAATTATCCGTCCGAAAATGTTTCAAACTTTGACTTGACTCGCTGCATTTGTTCATTCGAGAATTGATGTAAATCCATGAGATGGGTGCTTGTGATTTTGTGACGAAGATAATCAGAACCAAGACATCTGAACTCGGACATAAGTTCGCAAAAAATATTAATTCCTCCTCAAGGATGTTTCCTCACTCAGTTGGCTAAAGTGGATATATGAAACGTTCCCACAAAAGTGCCGGCACCCTTTGAAGTTCCGTAAATATCCAAACCAACCACGTACAAGCGGCAACCCCTGCATCCTTTGAACACTCGCTGACCCCCACGAATTCATTGTTCGCCATCTCCCAGCTTGATAGTTGTCATAAAAACACAAGACATTTTATTACTCATTTCCCCCCATCAGCAGCAGACATCAATCGTTTTTTGTGCGCGTCTCCTCTTTAAGGACTCCCCATCATCACAGGGCGCTTCGCTTTAAAAGACTCAAAGTTAATCGAAAATTTCAATCTTCTCCGCAGGTGCTTGTCTCGCGGCACAGGGGCAATAAATAAATCGCATCCGAGGTACGTGCTAAAGATGACAAATTATTCCCAAGCCAACAGAAAATATTTGCTCATCCAAGATCGAACCACTGGATGAGGGCACAAACACACGGATTCCCATCAACGTGAGCATATGGTAAAAAAACAACTTAAATTACGGTCTATCTGGCGTCGATGAGTGCAGAATTGTGGAGAATTTGCCGACGAGGGATCGCATTTGATGTGCTCACCCTTGGGGGAGAATAAATCACGAAACTATACTGGCGTGCAAAAATTGTGGAGTGCCTGCCGGGGAAAGTGGATGCTGTCCCCCCAGTGTCACTCTGCGAGGAGAGGAGTGTGGCCACGTGGCAGCGTCGAGGTGAGATTTATTGTTCTTGGGAACTTCCCTAATAGAGGCTTTTCGTTTCGGTGCCAATAATGCCAACTGACATGCGTGTGTACCTCTGGTGTGGGCCAACGCCAAACTACTTTCATAAGAGGGTGAATTTGGACACAATGTCAAGCATGGTATTCGTAGTTTGCACGGTAGAGGGTTCATCTCTTGGATGCGTGTGAAGTGGAACAAGTGTTGCAAGAGTGACATGCGATGTTGGAAGTGGGTCACGGAATCATGACAGCGAGTAAATTTCGTTTGCTAGTGTAGTTGGTGCACACAAGTGCTGTGTAAGGTTTTAAGGAGATATTCGTGATGGAAAATGTAAATGCTTAACTTTGCAATTTTCTAGACAATGTTTATATCGGATATAATTTTCATTGGGATGAATACACATCGAAGAGTTGCAATCAGAATAGTCTTTGATCAGAAGAAGCGAAGCCACGAAAGTATTATCCAGACTTACACCTTGGAATCATATTAAACAGAAAGCTTTGTTGGAAGCCAAACCTTACAGAAAGAACAAACAAAGCTACAGTGGCATTGTGCGCTTGAAAGAAAGCCCTAGGGAAAAAATGAGGCATAAAACCAAAAATAATGAGCTGGCTATACACCGCCGTCATAAGACCTATACTCATCTATGGAGTGTTAGTATGGTGGCCGGCACTAAACAAGGCAAGTTGTACAAAAACCATCAACAGCGTCCAAATGATAGCGTGTATATCAATCACATGCGCAATGCGTACCATGGCACGTAGCATAGTCCTGTTAAGATCACACGTCGTTCTCATTCAAATCATCCAATTCCGGACAATAGTAATTGGTTATCATCCAGCGGTAACACTCTCCGCTCACGCTGATGGGAATCCCATCGTCGTTTCGAAGAAGTGCTAACAGATGAGGTCGCGTATCATCACATCATCATAATTTATTGTGGCAAAAAGTGTGCAATACTTACAATTTCAAATTTTTGTTATACAGAGAAATGGTAAAATTACCTTACTTATAGTAGTAGTAAATATAATTGTTTAAAATAATATCACACAATTTTTCAAATTTTAAAGGAAAAGCCACTAAAAACCTTCATTAATACGAGAAAAAAAATATATATATATATAAAAATATCGTTGGAGGGAGGTCACAAGTATTTGCGAAACGCTATTACAATGAGGTCGCCATAGTTACCCACAATCCACTCTCAATTTTTTTTGAATTGAAGAGAATGGGGAGTGACTGTATAGTCACATAGCACTGCAACCACAATAGATCTTATGTGCCGCCTTTTGTTTGTCTAGGACTTCAGAGCTACCTTGAAAAATTTTATGATCTCTTTGGATGGAATGTCCTGGTAGTCTGTTCCTGTTAATGTGAATCTGCTGATTATTTGACATCTGCTTGGTGTCAGATTTGGACACTCGACTAATAGGTGTTCCATGGTCTCCTTTGATTCTCCGCAGTGTCTACAGTTTTCGGTGCTGCTGTGCCCCATTTTGTGTAGGTGATAGTTACATAGGAAGTGGCCAGTAAGTGCATCACATAGTACTCTGAGATCAGGCTTGTGAAGATTTAGAGCCTCTTTGGTTTTTCTAGGATCATCCCTCATAGATTTTTTGGAGTGCGTAAGTCCCTCCTGCCGGTTCCATAATTGGATACGGCATTAGGGTGTCCAGTTGTTTATATGTTGTTGTATGTCGGAGTTTCCGAATCCATACAGAGAGAAAGCCCCAATATAAGAAGTTCTAGCTCCTTTCTTTGCTAGGATGTCGGCCTTTTCATTACCCTCGTGGTTTTCATTTCCTGGCACCCATATTAGTTTTATTCTGTTTTTATCTGCCAGTGTGTTGAGTATTTTGTGACATGTGAAGCTGTTTAGGGCTTTGAGTACTGCCTGGCTATCTGAGAATATCGATATTTTCCAATTTGTTGAATTTCTGTTACCGATACAGTGTGCGGGTTAATTTCATTCAACTAGCAAAGAGTTCAGCCTGGAATATTGTAGACTCTTTAGGGAGAGTCATGTAGGTTACATCTGGGTCCTACGATGCCAGCTTCTACTCCACTTTTCGACTTCGACCCATCTGTGCACCATCTTTGGGCGTCATCAGTCATCCAGGGAGGGGTATTAGCCCATTCTTCTCTCTCTTTCATAAGATCACTGACCTTATTTAGTTCATTAACGTGATCAATCTTTCTTAGAATCTCTAGAAGTCCCGTTAGGTTACCTTCTTTGAAATGATAGGTTCTTTGCAGGGCTACAGCTTGTCTCGCAGCTTCAGCCTAAACGGCAACATGAAGCTGAGGCTCTCAACATTTCTACTAATGCATCACCACTTGGTGGACCTCGTGCGGATTGACACATCGTCTAGATCCGGGAATTTTAATTGTTAGCGTACACGTTCATACAAAAATGGGCCTAATCCCTGGAGAAGAAAATTTTTTTGGAATCGGGGTCCTCTTTCAACTGCTTCAGAACGCAATCTGCGGACACACGGAGTTGTCTATTGTTGTTTCACTTCAGATCATGTGTCAGTTGAGTTTTAATGCAACCGTACATACAAAGTTTGATGTCTGCTAAGGACCGATACACTGCGCGCGACGCGAAATCGACCGGGTTCCCTTACGGGTATGTTTCCGACAGATTCTATGTTTCATTGGCGTACGTTGTTGTTGATTGGCTAATTGTTCATTGAACCAATAGACTCGATTTCGGACATCAAACGTACAGTGCCTCAAAAAAGTATTCGGAATTATGTATTTTTCCTGGATTTTAGTATTGTTAAACATCACATAATCATTATAATTATAATAAAAAAGAACAAAAAAAATAATGCATGTTTTCTGTCTGATACAACAACAAAATGCAACAAACTAGGATCTAGGAAAAAACATAATTCCGAATATCTTTGTGAGGCACTGTAGGTAAGGACAACTTGTGCCAACAACAACAGGCACCATCGGGTTCTTGACGAACCTGCATCGCCAAACGACACTGGAAGGGTGTTGTTTCGTGTTAGGGCTAAGCTAGGTAGTTTTAAGGTAGATTAGGTTTAGTTTAGGTATAGTTTTAAGTTAGGTAGGATAGTTTAGGCGTAGATTAGGTAAGTTAGCTTAGCTCCGCGAACTCCCTTCCGGTCTCTTTTGGTGGTAAAGGCATAGACCTTGAACACCTTTCTTTTCCTCTTTCCTGTCTCTTCTTTCTCTTCGCTGTCCTATCTTTTAGTTGTCCGTCCGTGGTCTGTTAGGGTATTAGGCTTTCACCTCTTTCTATCTTTTCACCTCTCTCTATCTTCTCTTAGCTAGCTACAGCCAAACATGCTTGTAACATATAAACCGTAAAATGGAGCCAACGTATCCATCGATGCCACAAGAGAAGACACATTATAATAATAAAGTTTTATCATTAAAGTTGATAATTAACTGTAACTATGAATTTTCGTGGTGATGGTATAATAGTAATAGATGGTGCTGCAGTCCAAGAAAGACTTGGGCCTAGCTTCTCAGTGATTTTTCTTTAGTGTCGAAAAAATACACGGAAATTAACAGCACATAAAACACATAAACAGCCATCGTCAGACCTATCCTCACCTACGGCAGTATTGCTTTGTGGGAAGCAGTTAACACCAAATCCTACCTGAGCAACTTAAATAAGTTACAAAGGCTTGGCGTTACTGGTGCTCTCAAATCAACCCCTCAGATGGGGCTGGAAACGTTGCTGCACCTTCAACCTTTGCAACTCTTCATCAAGAGCTCTGCCGCCAAATCAGCCCTCAGACTACGGGAATGTCATAACTGGCATCCAAACAGCTACGGACATTCAAGTCTGCTCGAATCTTTCAGTTGCAGGGGTCTCTGGACTACCACAGACTACGCAAAACCCGAGTATGACCTTGACAAGAACTTCACGATCTTTACCCCAGATAGGCAGAAAAGTCTGACTTCATCAAAGGCACCCCCATTTTCACTAATGGTTCGAAAATAGAAGACGTTACGGGAGCGGGAATCTTCTGTGAGACATTAAGAAAAAACAATGCCTATCGGCTTACTGCATTTTAATCAGAAATCTTTAAGAAATTAAGAAAGCTGCGCAGGTTGTACAGCTAATGGACCTTCCTGACATGGAAATCACCTTCTGCTCGGACAGTCAAGCGGTCTTGAATCCCCATCTCGTAAACTCCAAATCCGTCAAGGATTGCATTTAAGAGCTTAAAAGCCTGAACCGCCACAAAATCCTTCTGTGCTGGGTTCCTGGACTCTCCAGCATTGAAGGAAACGAAAAGGCAGATGAACTGGCACGGACAGCTTCAAGTTGAGGCGCAGAATCGGCTGACAATACTATCTATCCTCCAATTACCTCAGCCAAAGACTCACTGAGCAAGTATCTGTGTCATCAGCAAACGAACAGTGGTAAAGCCACCCAGGCTGCGTCATATCCCACTGCTTATGGCCCAAATACGATATCAACAAGACCAAATCCCTCATATCCAACAACAAGAAAATCATACGCATCTTAACAGGGGTTCTCACTGGCCACTGCATGATAGGCGCAATGGCTAAGAGACTAAACCTTCCGGGGAACGATTTTCGTAGGAGCTGAAGAAGAAATTGAATCAGTGGAGCATCTCCTTTGCCACTACCCTGCTCTACAAGAACGACGGCTCACTCACTTGAAAGCAAGGTTCTTTCACAAGCCCAGTGATGCGGCGTGGGTACAGATCCCTGACCTAAGGAAATTTCTAACTAGAACGGGGTATATAATTATAAAATTGTTATTTTTTTTTAAATTAAATATTTTTATTAAGACTTAATTTAACCGGTATGACTATGATAACCACATCCTTTCACATCAATTCTTTGATTCGAAAACGACGTTCTTTTAAGTCAGCTTTCTGTTTAAATTAAGTGAATACATATCCCAACGGACCATCGAATATTTCTTTGCCTAAAAAATCAAAAAAGAGAAGACAAATCATTTTCAATCCTTTACTCTGTAGGGTTCTCGAACACTACGTAATCGTTTTGCATGTTCTTCCACAAATTTCAAACTAAATCACGTTTAGATACGAACTTGTGCTTAAAATATCCTGAGATTTTTCTTGTGTCTTGTGTTCATGAGGATGAAAGTCTCATCAATTCTGAGTTAAGCGTGATTTTTCCGCTTCATTAAACACTGTCAGTGTCGTCAAAATTCTATCCTCTTTGACAGGCATCTGACTTGTTTTCATTTCAAATTTATAGTCTCTCAGTAAATTTAGTCAGAACAGGAATTTTAGGTCCCGATTTATGAGAAATTACAATTTACGTGCTTCGAGAAGAGGGCCCTCGTCAACGTCTGCTTGAATAAGGGCAACATATAAATAACGAAGATTCACACACACATGCGATTTTCCTTGTTTTCAAATTGAAAACATTGTTTTCCTCATCGTTTTCTACTTGGAAACCAGAAATCAAGGACCTTCCCTCTGAGTGGTAACTGTTAATGGCCAAGGAACTCTTAACATGTACATCCCATTGACCTTATGATTGTATATCCATTGGAAACAGGAACAAGTCTCTTTTCAAAAGTATTTTTCAATTAACTGGATCCTTTGACGCAAGTAAACTATTTTCGAAGTAAAACTGAGAGAAGGTCTCCCACACATGCTCTTGCGGGTACTTAACTGGACTTGTCATTCGAACAGCTCCCAAACCCCTTCTTGACTTCAATTTCGACTGGCAGACTCAAGATGGTCAAGTCCATACGGAAGTTTGTGTCAAATGGAAGAACACGTGGCAATCCTTTTTGCAAAAAGTTTTAATTGGCTCGAGTTTCTATTTATGATTTCCCCATTAATGTCTATTTTGGTTGTTCCTTCTGCAAATCACACAAGGGCCCCACCAATAATTGGCCATCAAATAAACAACTCCACCCACTCCGCCAGTGGCCTTAAGCTGGTTGAGGACTCCCACCAGCTTTTCAGTCGACTACCGACTACTCGTCATTGTTAGCGGATTACAATTATTTGCCTGAAAAGGCCAACCGCCTACTCGATATCCCCTCTTCAACAAGGTCCAGCCGTTCAAACGTCCAAATTCAATAGCCCCCCTTCCAGTTGCGCGACTCATATTTATTGCCATCGAAACAGGCGGAGTGTGAGTGAAGCGGCATTCCACCCTCACCAGCTGTGACGCCGTAAATCAAGCTTCACTTGAATGCGAGAGGACCCCATGAAGATAGGCGTTTGCTTCTGGAAAACGTGACAACCCGAGTAAATGGTTATTTTCGGAGTGGGAGGGTGGCGTTTTCAAGGAAGTGCTGTCGCTTAGTTGCTGGTTAAGAACATGCATGGACGAGGGTTGAATTTATTGTTATCGCCGGGACAAGCAATTAAGGGAGTCTTTAGAATTAAGTGAATCAAGCGTGAAACGTGGGAAGCTAAATAATGAATAATTCCCTCGATTGATCGGTTTTTCGGTTGTTGTTTGAATTTTAAAATCAATTAAGTCTTGGAAAAGTGGGGCTAAGCTCCACGGTTACCCTGCAATCGTGGAGGTGTTTAGAAGCAGTTTGGGTGGCTTTCGTATAACGAACTTTTGTGACATTTTTTTAAGTTTTTTAAGAACCAGCTGTTTTTTACAAATTTGCATTTTCATGGAATGACCCTAAGGTCCTTCGAACAGGAGCTCGTACCATAGGAACAGTCCAAACGTGGTCGACTGAAACTTAGCCAGAATATACAGGGTGGGCCAGATACAAGTTTCTTTTTAGAAGTGCAATAAAATGAACAAAATTAAATTTCCTCCATATGTTATGGCTCTACTAGTAACAACAAACATTCCCATTGATTATAAAATACAACGTCGTTCAAGTGGCTAACTCAGCTAGCTTCGAAGAAGCGTATTCCGCCACCCCAATTTTCCAAGACCTTGTTGACGGTTTCGGGCTGTAACTTAATTGCTATTGGCCTTAAGTGCTTGAATCGTTTCCGGGTTGTAGGCATAACATCGGTCCTTCACGGTGCTCCACAAGAAAAAGTCCAGAGGGATCATATCCCAGCTTCAGGGCGGTCAATTGACATCGCCAAGACGGCGAATAACACGATTTGGGAATTTGGTGCGCAAAAGATCCTATGTGGCATAGGCTGTGTGGCATTGCCCGCCATCTTGCATGAACCAGATATCGTCCAAATTCATGCCTTCAATTTTAGTAAAAAAAAGTCGGTTACCATGGCTCTGTAACGCCCACCGTTGACCGAAACGCTTTTCCCACCCTCATTTTCGAAGAAAAATGGTACAATGATACCACCACTCCACAATCCACACCAAACTATCACTCTCTGTGAATACATTGGCCTCTCGACAATAACGTGTGGGTTTTCCGAGCCCCAGATGTTTCAATTTTGTTTGGTAACGAAAGCGAGATGAAAGTGCGCCTCATCAGAAAAGAAGATTTTTGGCCCAAAATCGTTGTCCAATTCTAGCTGCTCTGAGGTCCAAACTGTGAAGCGCGAATGGCCGCGCGCCTTCAATTGCTGAATCAATTGGACCTTAACCTTCTAAGCGAATAATCCGAGATCTTTGTGCAGAATTCTCCTCAGGCTAGAGCGTGAAATGTTGAGCTGTTGACATCGATGGCGAGTTGATATTCGTGAATTGAGTCTCACACTCTCGGCCACAGCAGACACATTCTCATCTTTGGGCACCCTACGTCGACGGGGACCATGAGTATTGTCCACTAGCACACCAGTCTCACGAATTTTTTGCACAAACTTGCTTACAGCAGTCGCGGTGGGTGCTTCATTTCGGCCAAAACACAGCACTCACTTTGGAAATAAGTTTTCAATATTTCCCAACGTTTCCCTATACGAACCCAAGCAAAACCGAATTGATGCTTTTTACGACGAAAACCAAAATACCAAACTTTCCCCTTCCTAGACTAGCCAATCAAACCTTCACTCTGTCTTCAACTGCCAGGTACTCAGGCACTATTCTTGACCCAAAACTAAATTGGAGAGCAAAGAGTTAAAAAGGCATGCATAGCCTTATACGCTTGCAACAAATCTCTTGGCAAAAGCTGGGGACTTCGACCGAAGATAACACTTTGGATGTATATTGCTGTAATACGTCCTATTCTTACCTACGGCTCCTTAATCTGGTGGCCAGCTTTAGCCAAAGCCTACAACATCACAAAACTAAACAAGGTACAAAGAACTGAATGTATAGGAGTCACTGGCGCCCTAAGAACGACTGCCACAGATGCGCTTACAGTTATTTTGCACCTTCTACCTCCAGATCTACATGCAACATTTATGGCCACATGCAGTGCACTTAGACTCAGAGAGTCAAACTGCTAGAATAAGCAGGACTTATGGACATGGTAACATCCTCAACTCACTACCACAACAGGCGATACTGAGTCATACTGACTACCTTACCCCTAAGCTAAATTTCAATAAAAACTATAGGGCATACTTTCCAACTAGAACTGAGTGGAAAAGCGATAGAGTCCTCCAAACCTATGACATAGCCATCTTCACAGACGGTTCGAAGATGGACTCTGGTGTGGGCGCTGGAATCTTCTCCGAAGCCCTCAAGATATCAGAGTCACTCAAGCTAAAATGCTACTAGAAGTACTAGCAATATATGATGCGTGTCTTGAAATTAAAAACAGAACAGAACCAGCACAGCGGATAGCAACCTTTTCAGACAGTCAAGCTGCTTTCAAGGCTCTAACATCCATAACCACAACGTCAAAACTAGTGGATTGCTGCTGCAAGGAACTATCCATTATAGGTGAACGGAGCCCGGTCTCTTTGATTTGGGTTCCCGGGCACACGGGTATAATAGGAAACGAAGCAGCAGACGAGGTAGCCAGGCAAGGATCCAAACTCGATAGTCTCGCTGTGGAACAAATCCAGGCTCCACTAGACTTCGTAAAAAATAACATCTACAATCACTTCCTCAAGATCGCCAACGAAAGATGGAGCAAGCTGGAAACATGTGTCCTATCCAGAAGCTTATGGCCCAACTACAACCAAAAGAGAACAAAAGACTTGCTCCAAAACAGTAGAAGGAACATATCGAGAATTATAGCGGTCTGTACTGGACTCTGGGCTGTTGGCAGGCATGCTGAAAGACTAGGCATACCATTTAACTCGCACTGCCGCACAGAAACTCCCGAGCACTTTATGTGCGAATGTTCGGCTCTAACTAGAGTCAGACAACGCACTCTGGGCAAAGCCTTCTTTAACACCCCTAAAAACCTCTCGGAGGCAAACATTCATAGCCTGCTAGCTAATTTTAAAAAAATTTGTTTGGGCAAATCTTAGTGAATACACACTCCTTTTCACCCTTTCTCACAAATTAGGTACCCCATAGGATGTGGTAACAAAACGGCGCTTTCATGGTGCCAATTGGGTGCAATAAACATTATCTGTATGTCCACCGCCACTTTTACCTACCTAACCTTCCCAACAAGTGAGTTTTTGTCAAGATTTCGAACGGGAAACAATCAATTTCGAAATAACTCAGGATTTTAAAAAAATCCGCTAGATGGCCCACCATGTACATGAGAACTGAAGTTTTTGAACTGTATGCGGTTAGAGCTCAGGACACCACCGATCATTCAATCGCGCCTGCCAACTCTTCGAAAACAGCTTCATCCTTCCTCCAAACTACTGCACAACAAACGTCCCATTTCAGCAAAACTCCTGCACACCAGCCGCACCATCAGCTGAATGTTCACAAAATCGATTAAATTAACTTGTGGCCAGTAACATGCACTCCCACGCAACACCGCCGAACCCTCGCACATCGACACGTCCACGAAGCAAGTCGACACTGTGTATCATTTGATGGCACTGGCGGAAGGCAAAAAAGAAGACAAAAGTGCCCTTGCAAGTGACAAGGTATTCCGTCCAACTCTCACCCCGTTTTACAGTGTCATTCCCAACACCCTGCCAAACAAAAGCCACTCATCACCTCGCCACAGTCAAGCAGTCTCCCTCAGCTGACCGTACGTGCCTGGCACAAAGAAACCGCCAACCGACCAAAAACTAATTAAATCTGATATCTTCGAAGGTCCCCTCAAATTTGCATTTTCTACCACACACTGGCTTCGATCCAGAGTTGCATGATGGGGACACATTCCTCATTCGGGTCCGCCGTCAATGCGTGCTTGTCGGTGGCAACACAATGGACACCAAAAGCGCCACCGTAACCAGGACGCAATTTGGTTTTGGGAAGGGGGACGCGAGTGCAACGTCCACGCTGCCACCCATCCCCATGCGAAAACAGGAAAACAATGCCCAGCTGTTGTCGGCTCGCTCCATCCCCTCATTCGTAAACAAACTCGCCGCCAGGATTCTGCGCACTGCCCACTGCCAAGCGTGCATCTCTCCACGCACATACTCTCCACTGGAGAAGTGGTAACAGTTTCGAGGAGCTCTCCAAAGGGGAATCTTCTTATCTCAACGCGCCGCTATTATCATCACCACCATCATCGTCATCATCATCACCATCGTGGTGGCTCGTGGACGGCAACGGCGGCGAGAACTGTATCTCATGGATACACGGTGCACGGTTTGAAAGGAAAACTTCTGCGTTCCCTAAAATTCAGTTCTTACCGGCAACCAAAGGCGTGCAGACGTGTATTGTGCCGCGAGTTGAAAAAAAAAACCCCATTCGCCATCGGCATCTTGTGAATCGAAACTATTTTCGGCTGTCTTTCCGAATCCGTTGCGAATCATTCCCTTTTTCCGGCCGCCTCATCGGTTCTGTGCCGCCAGTGGATGTGAGTGTTTGCTCCCAAAATTGATCTAAGCAGCGTCAATGGATGAAGATATATGATGGAATCAGGTGGAGCATAAAAATTGTGGTTTGCTCGTTTTTGTTTTCCCTCGGTTTGCGCCTCTCGAAAAAAAGTCCATTCGAAAACCGGGGTTTCTGAGGTGATTTTTTAAAGTGCCAGCAGTAGCTGTTTGGTTTCTTTTTGCTTTTTGTTCTGTGGAGTGTTTAGTTAATAACTTACAGTAAAGAAAATTTGAAGAAGAAGTGGAAGACGAGGTGGTTGGGAAGTATAAATCAGACTACATCCATCTGTGGGAGCAGTGCCTAAGGTGAGTTTTGAATTCAATAAAGTGCGTTGGTTGTTTGGAAATAAACGCCTTTTGGGGGAAGAACTAGGCCATTCAATGATTTTTATGGTTATTATTTGACAAGTGATTGAGTGGTTTTTTTCCGCAGGGTCGGTGTCAGGGCATTGCAGGTGCTTGTCCTTGGGTGGAAACGCAAATTTTGAGGGCTTGTTGTTGATAATTTTGAACGGTTTTGCTGTTTTTAGTCAATCAGTGGGTTGTCTTTCTTGATTTTTCATTATTTCTTTGGTTGACTTGGAATCATTGCCCTCAATGGATGGATTTTTGTTGACTCTGGACCTTTGACTTTTGACCTTTCTCCTGCCTTTTGTGAAGTCCCTTGGGTGTCTGCTGGTCTAGTAAAAGACCTTTTGTCTTGAGCTTATCTTTATCGACTGCAGGGAGGTAGCATCGTTTTTTTGGTTGAAAGAGACGAAAAGAAAGACATTTACTATGTTGAAGGCGCTGGTTGCGAAAATAAGTATTTTTTTTTCAGTTGATTTTTGAAATGCTACTGGAGCACTCAGACTCAAAACTGAGTCCATTGTACTGCCAGGTAGCAACCTACTCCAGTGCCGTTAATATGATTCGACTTCACTGGGATTCGAACCTGGCGCCCCTCGAACTTGGGGCAGGCACTTAACCAACTGCGCCATCCAGTCGTTGTAAATAAGTCTTAGAATTGAATTTCTAAATTTTTCAGTTGAATTAAAAAATTCATTTGACCATGCTTGGTTGAATTGGGTGAACATTCAATCTTTTTCCTCTGCTTCTTTCTGTGGCGTTACAGACCGGAGTGGACCTGAGCTAGCAGACTCTCGCTGGCTGTACACACCATGATTGAGGTCCTTTTGCACTTGTGTGCATCCACTTAATCGTGGCCGTCCTCTGTTGCATTGTCTCTCAGGTTTAGAGTCGAAGAGCATTCAATCTTCTCGCAGTTGAAATAGGATTCTATAGGAGAAACTCTTGGATATTTTTATGCTCAGATTTCCTGTAAATGTCATCAGCTGGCTAAATTGGAGGCTGTTTGGTTCCTCTGTTCATTACGAACGAAGTAACTTGAAATGATTTTATTAAAAGATTGAATAGAGTTGAATGAGAGAGTGCCAAATTGGATATTTCCGATGTCAGCTAAAGTTCTTAAAAACATAAAAAAATCCCACCCACAAGATAATCCACTAAATGACAAGAAGATGTTCCATGTGCCATGTGCAATGAAGCCGTTCAAGATTTAATATGTCATAAATTTGAAAAATTATCCTCTTTGAAAATGAAGTCCATTCAGTCTGATTTAAAGCTCCTTCGTCTGCGTGTTCAAGTGGATTTATTAGAGTTTCAATAGTTTTTGTTTCACTTTCAGTCATTTTTTTGTAAGGTTGGCGAAAAAGTTTTTAACGTCGTCCTTGAAAACCATCTACACTGTCGAGCGGTTGAACAGATGGTTTTGCCATGAAAGAAAGACAGATGACTGCGCAAAAGTGAGTTGAATTTTAAGTGGGTACTTTATGGTTACTACAGCATTACAACACCTCCCGGGTCTCGAGTGGTTAAGTTTTATTTTTAAGTGTCCAGTGTTTGCAGTGCCTGAGGACTTCAGTTTAATCCAAGAAAGGGAAAGGCATTATGGTTACAGCTTTGTAAGCGTTTTGATGTTATTTTGAGAACTTTGGCTGCTCCACCAAACGCATTCACTGAAGCCTTCCAACTCAAAAAAAAAGTTTTAGACAAGGCAACGCCGTCATGTGATTTTTCAACATAATTTTTAAGAAGATCGTCGAAAACTCTCTGCCAAAAACTGGAGATACGATATTCTAAAAGTCCGTACAACTGCCAGCACAATACTAATAATAATGGCGGCGCTACAGTCCGAGGTGGACCTGGGCCTAGCTTCTCGCCAACCACTCGTGTTGTGCGTCCTATTGTTCTCTCACGAGCAGAGGGGACCTACAGTTTAATGTCGACTCCAACCGGCGAGTTTTAAAAGCTTTTTCTGAACAGTCATACTCTTTGAGCATTGCCAGTGACTCGAAAGAGGTGGAGCCGTGAAAAAATAGGAGTCAACGCACCTACCCGCTACGTCACGGCGCCCACTGCTACCATACGCGGATGAAATTGATTCGATTGGTCGAATACAGCAAGATATCAATGAGGCGATTGCTGGCATTGAACAGGACGCAAATAAAAAATGGGTCTGGCGGTGAGCGTGGTCAGTATGTGCGGCCGTCGAGAAAGAACGCATCATATAGACAACTTCCCCGGAACGTCACAATAGGCAGCAATAGTTTCAAGGTAGTCAAGAAGTTGGTCTACCTTCGCTCTTACATTACTCAGATCACACGGAGAATAGCTTTTGCTAACCGCAGTTTTTTGGCTTAAAAGGTAATTTAGTAATATAGCCCTCTCTGGAAGGACCAAGCTGACTCCATATAAGATTTTTTTTTTGAGGACTTTTGAAACACTACTGGAGCACTTAGACTCAAAACTGGTTCACTGTACTGCCAGGTAGCAATCTACTCCAGTGTCGTTAATTTGATTCCAACGGCAAATGGTGACTTGACCAGACTCGATTTCACTGGCATTCGAACCTGAGAACCCTCAAAATTGGGGCAGACACCTGACCAACTGCGCCATCCAGTCGCTCGACTCCATATAAGATAGTCCTGCTCTACAGTGAAGAGGCGTGGACGAATATCGAAAGCGGATAAAGAAGTCCGCTAGAATGCGTGGGGAACACTGGTCTAGCCCGAATGGTCCTTGACTATGAGATTGTCGAATAACGAAACAGAGAACGTCCACGATTGAGGTGGAGCGCGCAATTAGAGGGGAATCTCAATTAACTTGCTCTGTGCAATTGGCGATAGCTAGCTAAAAATAGTGGCTGGCTGGAAGGCTTGTTCGTTTAAGCCCAGGTTCACACCGAACGGTAGCACCATAAAAAGTAGAAGAAGTCCTAAAGAATATATTAGTCAAACAGAGCTGATGTACATTTGGGCCTGGTCACTATCATTCCCTATGATTTTTGACAAAACTTTTGACGATTTTTCCTCGGTTTAATTTGAGGCTACGTAAAAAATAACATCTACAATCACCTCAAGATCGCCAACGAAAGATGGACCAAGCTGGAAAAATGTGTCCTATCCAGAAGCTTATGGCCCAACTATAACCAAAAGAGAACAAAAGACTTGCTCAACAACAGTAGAAGAAACATATCCAGCCAGAAACCCCCAAGCACTTTCTGTGCATATGTCCTGCTCTAGCTAGAGTCGGACAACGCACTCTGGGCAAAGCCTACATTAACACCCCTAAAAACCTCTCGGAGGCAAACATTCATAGTCTTCATAAATTCCACAAAGTGGTTTTAAACATTTTGTTTTAGGGAAAAAATTTTTTGGGCAAATCTGAGTGAACACACACTCTTTTTTACCCTTTTATCTCAAATTAGGTAATCCATAGAATGTGGTATCAAAACGGCGCTTTCATGGCGCTAATTCGGTGCGACATACAGGATCTGTATGTCCAGCGCCACTTTTACCTACCCATAGGTAGATAGGCGATCACACCTCCTTGATAACGACTGGATGGCGCAGTTGATTAAGTGCCGGCCCCAAGTTAGAGGGGTTCCAGGTTCGAATCCCAGTGAAAGCAAATTTAATACGCTTTTGTTCGGTTTTTCAAATCTGGTCCAGTCACCATTTGCCGTTGGGATCAAACTAACGGCACTATCTCTGGGGCGGTCGATCAGTGGTAGTAGTCTGATTGTGGGTATCACAATAGACCAACATGGTCTAAGTGTGCTGGTGAATTCACTAGCAGCCCCCTAACCTAACCTATAATAATAATAATGTCGGCGCTACAGTCCGAGGTGGACTTGGGCCTAGCTTCTCAGCAACCACTCGTGTTGTGCGTGCAACACGAGGGGACCTACAGTTTAATGCCGACTCCGAACGGCGAGATTGAGAAGCTTTTTCTAAACAGTTATACTCTTTGAGCATTGTCAGTGACTCGAAAGAGGTGGAGTCGTGAAAAAATGTTTAGATGCTTTAAGCAGCGGGCGTTATATTTTTCAAATGAAACACTTTTACTTCACTCTTTATTATTCTTTATTGTGGACTTCTTTTTTCGTCGGCGATCGATTACAAACTGATCTGTATTAAATTATGATACTCTATCCTAACCGGCAGTCCTCCCGTTATGTTGTCTCTCTTTTTTCGATTTTGTTCCTACTTCCCAATTTTGTACTACAATGTTTTTTTTCGAGTTCCGAACCTTAGACCTCGAGCGTAGGAGTCGACGCACCTACCCACTACGCCACGGCACCCACCCTAACCTAACCTAAAACCTCCTCGAACGCCGTGCGGTAGTGGATAAGTGAGACAAGCAAGACAGCTTTAATTTCTACGCCACTAATTCTTGCAAATCACTGACGATACTCCGAGGGAATAATTGTAAGGAAGAGCCACCCGGAATCAGCATAAAACAGTATGTGCCTCTGCTCATAAGGAAGCAAAAGAAGACGCTCTCAATGACTCACCATGAAAGTATGTCCCTCTGCTCTCAGTACCTTTTCTTTGGATATGTTGTACAAATAGTAACTTTGATGGAATGGCAAATGTATTCACTTCGCCAAAAGCGATTACTTTGCATATTCATGTATATATATTCGTCTTCATCATTATCGTCGCGACCAGGGTCATTTAAAAGTTAAATTCGACTGCGGAAAAGCAGAGGCGGTGTTTAACAATTTTGGGGAAGACGGCAAAAGTCTCCTCACTCCTACGTTGGAAGTCCATGGCTCAGTCCGGGACAGGACAGTGTTCATTTTCACTACACCATCTTTATCTGGTCAGAAAATAAAACCATCACGTAGTGTAACTCAAATTTCGCTCTTCGGAGTTGTCATAAAACTTTACGTAACTCCCATTCGTTAGAGGCACCATTAGAACTTAAAAGTCAGATCTGCGTTGATTCCGTGTTAATGTCCAGTTTCACCACAAATCTATGACTGGGTTAATTGACCAATCCTTAATATACAGCAAAATACTGATGAGTCCCCATAGCTGATTAGATTGCGCGAAGTGACATTTGTCACATTCTTGAGGGAGTTGAAAAGTATCCACTGACTGTTTTCCTTCTTGTTACGCCAGTTTATGGACAAGAGCATAGAAGATGGGTCAGTGATTCAATCTCCTATGATATTAGCACCCAATAAGCCAGTGCCCTTTGACAATACCGTGAATTACGCAACAGCCCAAGAGAATATATTTCGCTTTTGTGATGTTGCAATTCGGTCAAAATACATTGGATATCTTGCTGCAGAAAGTAACCCTATCCCGTCTGTTGGAAACTTCCATTTGTGGTTCAGAAACGATATCAGAGAAATGTTTCCATATCCTGTAGCAAAATGTGCTTCTAACTTACCCTGCTCAGAAACCTTCCCATTTCTAGAAATGCTATGATGTCTAGGGATCCAGTACAAAAAAAAAATGTGTTGTTACGTTTGAGTTCTTAGAAGAAAGAGAATCAGTTTAGAATATTTTTTGAATTGATTGTGTGGCTTTCCAGAACTAAACATAAAGACCATTTTTGTACAAAGCATTGTTGGAGTCTGAACTATTGCCGCTCAATAGCCATCTCTGCCCGGGACGGCATGCTTTTTCCAGTACCATCAAAAGCAAGTTCTCTCTCATCCGCGTTCGTTTGGTCTTCCTACAGATTGTTCGATTTCCCCCTCTGTTTTGAACCTGGAGGCTCGAATACGAAGACTCACTCAGCTGGAGCATTGGTGTTCATTCGTTTAATGTGGCGTAGCCAGTCGATGGGTCTTTATCTTTCACACTATGATGACATTCGTACACAACTCATAGAGGTCGTGGTTGTGTCTTCTTCCCGATTCGCTTTCTTCGCTGATAGGACGAAATATCCGACGTGAAATTTTTCACTCAAAGGCACCATCTTCCAGCTTTCGCCTCCATATAGCAAGACCAACTTTTTTTTTCCGGAGGATTTTCGAAACTCTGCATTGGAGCACTCAGACTCAAAACTAGTCCATTGTACTGACAGGTAGCGACCAACTCCAGTGCAGTTCATTTGATCCCAACGGCAAATGGTGACTGGACCAGATTCGATTTCACTGGGATTCGAACCTGGGACTCCTCTGACTTGGGGCAGGCACTTAACCAACTGCGCCATCCATTCGCTTGCTTCAGCATTAGAAGTTACACACCAATCCATTTCCAAGCGATTGCATACGAAAAACAGCCACAACACGAGCTGAGGCACGAAAAAGTGATTCCACAGCATAACAATCGGTCTTAAGTACGTTGCCAAACTCGTTAAAACCTGCGTGGAAACGCTCAAATGGGAAGTCCTACCCCACCCGCCATATTCCCCAGATATTGCGCCATCCGATTTTTACTTGTTCCATTCGATGGCACATGGTCTGACTAATCAGCAAAAAATGGCTTGATTCGTGGATAGCCTCAAAAGATGAACAATTTTATCGTAACGGTAATAGAGCTCTCCCAGAAAGATTGTTAAAAATTTTAGCTAGCGATGGGCAATACTTTAAATGATTAATTTCTAACCACTTTTTCACAATAAAGCTGCATTTTTATAAAATAAATGGCAAACCTGATAGCTGAAGAGGCCTTTTGGTTGAGGCACAGGTCTACCTCGAGCTGTAGTGCCAAAAGTGTAAGAAGAAGAAAATTCAAAGCAAACTGATGCTGAACCGCATTTAACGCTTGTCGAAATTTACGGTCAGCATGAGAAGAAGTGTAGGAAATTCGAAAGTGATTAATGACGAAGTGAAATATATGCTGTCGAGTAAAAATCAATCCGCCGCCCATTAACTAGGACAAAACGTCTCAGTCGGCAGCTACAATTTAGAGGCAGTTAAGGGGTTTGCTTGCCCCGAGGCAAATGTGAGCAAATAATACCCAGGAGAGATTTAAAGACTTAAGTTTATTTCAAATAACTTGTGTCAAAACTCCTGTTTCGAAGGAGGAAAATCATCCCCTACAAAGCTCTTATCTTGCGATCTCTGCTATATAAAATCGAAAGGTGAATCCTGAATTTGATAGAGCCGATTCTTGGTATTTTCGAAAAAAAATTCTGCGTCGGATATTTTGACTTGTTAACGAGACAGGCAAATGGATCAGAAGACATAACTACGAACTGTACGAGCTTAAGAATGATACAGATACAGTCCGGAAGCCACAAGTTCGTCAACTTAATTTGCTCGGTCACATTGAGAGTATGAACAACAACGGTCTAGGAAAAGCGTATTCGAAACCGAAGCTTCTGGTTCAAGATGGATAGGAAGACCAAACTTCTGATACAAAGACCAAGTGATTGCGGACACAACTTAGTCTTGATAACTGACAGCAGCCTGCCCGGAACCTTCAAGAATGGAAGACAGCAATTGCTCGGGCCCAGACCATCCATGGGTCGCCGGCCTCGTTAAAAATGAAGGTATAGACCATATCTCACTCTGATCCACATTGACCCATTGTGAAAAAATCCTTAGCTGATCCCCTTAAGAACATTTTTAGGCATGTTTCTTACTTAAATAAGTTGATTTCAAAAAACAACTGAAGACATTATTATTCAAAAAATAAAACAGAAAGACTTTCAACTGAAAATGTAAACCCCCTAAAGCCGACTTAAGATGAAAAGGGCTTAAGACGATTTACCTTTTCAGCCGAGAACTACTTGTTGTTATTCATAGGCGGAATGATGAAGTGAAAAAAAGTGTTCAAGAATTCTGAGAAGCATCAACTCCAAAAACTTGATGTAATCTACTGAACATTTCATGAATAAATCACGAACACCATTGGCGGTAAGTCAAGGGATTTTTTGCGCAAATAACCATGGCCTGTGTGAGGAGGTTAATTAGGTATGATAAACCACATAAACACACATCAACTCAAGTAAATAACGCGATAAAGTGCTTAAGTTAAACAGGGTTGCATGTGGAAACAAATTTGGGAACAAATTCATTTATTTAAGCTCTTGAGTGGGTTGGGCACTAAGTGGAAGTGTGACATGAGCTATCGGGGTGCAAAATGATTGAAGACATCTTTGGGTGACAAGGGTCTTAAAGGGGATCGAAATAGTGCTGGTAGGGTTCTAAGATTGTAAAGGTCTTCTAGGAGAGAGGTATAGCGCCGAATACCTGTTGACAATGTCAAAAAATTTCACACCGCCTAAAATCATCAAAATATTGATGGACTAAAACAAAAACAAGAAAACGACAAGAAAATTATCAAAGCTTCATTCTTCTGATGGTGATGGTGAAAATAAAAACATTCGTTTTCAAACTGAAGGTTTAAGAGGCCAACGAAATTTGGTTTTGACGCGCTTTCAACTTATCAAGTTCGAACGTCCCAATGACCACGTAACCCAGATAGCTAGGAATACGGAGTTGCGTTAATTTTTGTGAAAACCAATTGACCACTAGTTTTAACTCATCTCGAGTTGTATTTTCGATTCCCTGATCGATTCAGCCTTAAATTGCTTGCCTCGGCGTTATGGGACCAACATGGAATAGCAGCAAATATGGATAAACCCGAACCAGGTGTTTGAACATGACTGGATAGCGCAACTGGTTAAGTGCCTGCCCCAAGTTCGAGGGGTCCCAGGTTCAAATCCAAGTGAAATCGAATCTGGTCCAGTCACCATTTGCCGTTGGGATCAAATTAACGGCACTATCTCTGGAGTGGTCAATCAGTGGTAGTAGTCTGACTGTGGGTATCACAATGGAGCAACATGGTCTAACTGTGCTGGTGAATTCACTAGCAGCGCCCTAACTTAACCCAACCTACTGCTGGAGCCACGATCTTTTGCTAGCTGTAGCCCATTGCACACATCAGATTGGTTTGGGTTCATCTTCATTTAAATGCACAACATTAGATATGAAGATCCTCTTTAGCGTTGTTCCACTAGTTCAGAGACGAAAAGGAAAATGATTACCTGATCATTTATTTATCCTAAACCTAGTCCCATTCACTATTGGGGACGTAATTTGTTTGCCTTGCCTTGAGTTTTTAAAAAGACTTTCATACAAAATCATCAATTTTACTCAAAGGAAAACCACTTTTGTTCTTATGGTCTTAAGTTCCGTAGTTGTCTTTATTCAAACTCACTGTTGGAATAATGAGAACGATTAACTCTCAAGGGCCAACTATAAATATCCGTATAGAAACTTAAGATAACTAAAGCAACCGAGCGAATATCAAAAAAATTATACGCTCTGGGTATAGTGTATCGTTAAGTTCGTTCACTTTTTCCTACTGAAGCGGGACCAAAATTAACCCCTTTCTACATATGCAGATGCCAGTTGACAACTGAATTCTCTTTAAGTTTTTGTAAGCGATTATGGTGCTTTGAAATTTGACGAAGCTTTTGGTTACTTTTCGTTTGTTTTTGACATAAGCTTACGTTTTCGTACGACTATTATAATTTTCCCTTTAGTCGTCTGTCTTCAATCTGAAGCACGAGTGTTTCAATTCTTCGTCTTAAAATCTGTCAAGACTCGTTCGGGGTCACCCTTTTGTGTTCCAGGAAAACTTGTCAAGCAACGTTCAAGACAGACTACCTGACCATATACGTGACATCAAGTATTTCTTCATCTATGATGCAATTAAAGGTTTTGGTTAAGCCAAGAGCGTCAGCTTCATTTCAAACGTATTTCTGTACAAAACTACAATTAAATTGCTTTCCCATGATTAAACTCCTTTGAGTATTTAAAAGCAAATCCCACAGCAGATTGATGTTACACCAGAAGGACTTTTGAGCCAGTCCCACAAATTCTAGGAATAATAATCCTCTACATCAGACAGATTTCCAAAACCTGCAGCATGCCCTTAATGAAATTTCACCATGCCTTCGTTTTATTGCTTCGAGTAATGCCCATAAAGCTCCATCGACTGTTGGAATGGAATAAATGCAGCAGAGGATAATGAATTCGTTTTTCACGGCAATTGCCCTCAGTGCACAGTTGATATGAATTAAATTCCCTTCCGATGAAAGACCGTGCCTCAAAGGCACGGCATGTGTGCCTCTCTCTGGCAGTGATCGGTTTATCCAGGTGGTCGTATCTGTGTGCAAAACGGTTGTTTCACTAATTCCGAATAATGATGGTTCCGTGAATTCGGAATTGAAGTCAACAACCAACCCGACGCTTCGTAGCCACCACCATGAGTCTGTACTGTGGGCTCTGCGGTGGGTGATTTCGTATGCAAGCCGGTAGTCAATTAGAAGATTCTTTACGATTGGATACCCTCGCTGAAATTCATGAGATCGAGGGAAAGTTCGCAGAAGGAAGTATTAATTATTCAGTGGTTCTCAATTTATCATTTTCCGGCGCTGGAATGAAGTGTGATCGTACATGAGAGTGTTGGTGTACAGAGATGTAGGTGCCACGTGCAAGCGGTTCCCCCAGAATCAAAAGTCGTGTGCAGGCAAAATTAATGTCGGAAAAGTAGCTTTGGGGCCCATACTTTCCAATTTGTTGCGGAAATTAGATGGGCAGGCGGAGGAGTGGTGAACAAATTGAATGGGAATCGGATGAGGGTAATTAATCTGAATCTTAATCTTAATCTTAGTCTTTAATTTCCAGGCTTTGGGGTGGGCTTAGGGTTTTTACAAACCCGTAAGCTTTTTGGTTTGTTCATTTCGTATGAGAATCGCGCTACGTTTAGAGCCCAAATTCTTATATCACAGCCGGCCTAGGTTGCCCTAAGTATGACTGTATTCCAGCCAGTAAAACTTAGAGCCCACCAACTTGTTCTCTTGGACCGCACATTGCGTGGTAAATTTCAGCGATGCTTTGGATGTTCGTCTGATGTTCGTAAATAAGTCACGACATATTCTCATGGACGACAGATTTCATATGACATCAACTCAAAAACAAATTCCCAGCTGTATTAGCATGCCCTTAATTGATGCTCTTGTTCTTCGGGTGACGCTTAAGTCTAGAATGGACATGGGCATAGCTTCTGTGGAGATGACATAATGTCTTATGCCAACTCCGAACGGCAAAGTCTTGTGAAGCTTAGGTTAGGTTAGGCTAGGAGTGGTGGCTGAGCCTCACATAGACCGATTTTGATCCATAGTGTTACCACTTACAGAGTTAACCTAAGTGTTGACCTAATAGCCTTTATTGAGACAGAAGGATTTTGAAGTTATTGCAAATTTGACGAGATGATGAAGATGAAGAAACAGAGGAAGTGTTCCAATGTTTCACTGACCGCTGAATCTTTGCAGTTCCTGCACATGTCGGTAGAGACTAGGCCAAGTTTGCGAGCATGGTAGCTGAACAGACAGTGGCCTGCAATGATACCAACCAGTGTGCTGCAGTGCACTCTGGGTAACGAGATTAAGTGTTTGGTTTTGGGGATGTCGTAGTCTGGCCAGAAGATTTTAGTTATATGGCAGGTGTTGCTCCTGTTCCATATGCTGCTGGACACTTTATATGACTCGGTATCAATTTCGGCAAATAACAGCCGAAATGGCGCTGCAAAGGTTATTGATTCTGTAGGGAATATGACTCCTTGCCTAGTAAGTACGTCAGCAGTTTCGTTTCCTGGAATTCCTTCATGTCCAGGAACCGAATATAGAGAGACCATGTTATTTACACAAAGTGTTTGTAGCGAGTTGTAGTAGTTGTATACGGTTTCAGATTTTAAAGTGTTGCTTTGAAGAGCTTAGAGTGCGGCCTAACTATCCACATAAATATTGATATGAGAAGATTCAGGTTTATTAGATATGCTTTCCGCTGCTTTTTGTATAGCAACAAGTTCGGCTTGAAAAATGCTGCAACTATCATGCAATTTATGGAAAATTTCGTGGTTGAGCGTGGCGTTATAGACTTCAGCACCAACGCCTTCATTCTGCTTAGAGCCATCAGTATAGTGTTGATGCTATTTTCTGGATCAGCACTGCGTACTTTTCAGTACTCTCTTGTTGGAATGATAATTCTAAATCTACGACCAAAGAGGGTGACGGGCTTGTGGTAATCTGTATTGATATTGGACATATTCAATACGTTACTATGCCCAATGGATCTAAACTTAAAGCTATTTGCCTCTTTAAGTCTCAGTGCCGTCTTGCAAACAGTGCTTTTGACGAACAGGCCGATAGGGAGTAATTGTAAGATCATGTTTAGTGACGTAGTTGATGTTGTTCTAAGTGCCCCTGTAGTTTCTATGCACATGAGACGTTGGAGCGTTTCCAGCTGTGCTAGTATAAACTTTTTGTCAAGGGCTTTCCACCATACCACGACCCCGTACAGTAAGATTGGTCGTACTATAGAGGTGTAGATCCAGTGGGTCACTTTTGGTTATAGACCCCACTTTGTGAAGCTCATCATGACCATTTCGGTATCTGAGTAATACCAGAAAGATGGTGCGGTAAAAATGAAGGTTCATATGTTCGGAATCAAACCGTGGACCTTCAGTTTAACTGTCGACACAATCACTAAATACGCTACGGCGCCAATAATTACTTACTTAGCGGGCTCCCCACCCGTGAAGCGTCTCTGCCTGAGACACGGCTGGCTTCCATGTGCTGCGCTCCCGAGCGCAGTTATCCAGACCAAACGCTCGAGCATCCGCAATAGCTTGGTCTTCCTCGGTCTTCCTTTTCTTCTCGAACCTGTGGTCTTGGATTCAAAGTACCTCTTTGCTGGATCGTTATTGTCTAATCGCTTGATGTGGCCTAGCCAGTGTTATCGTCGTTTTTTGGCTTTTAGGAATCCATCCACATCTTTGTGCAGCTCGTAGAATTCGTGATTGTATTTTCTTGTCCATTCGCCCTCCTTGCATACGGGACCGAAAATTGGACGAAGAATTTTTCTCTCAAAAGTACCCAAAATGTGCTCCGCTTTCCTACTTATCGTCCAACACTCGGCTCCATATAGGAGCAGGATTAGTGTTTAGTAGAGCACGCATTTTGTCTTTCGAGTTAGAAATTTTGAACCCATTTGTTTCGCGAAACCGAATTAGCCGCGGTTCGGTCTTCGTCGAATCTCCGTTAAGGTGTCATTCACGGGGTTGATATTTAGTCCGAGGTATGTAAACTCCTTAGCCACCTCGAAATTATTGTTGCCAACAGTGACGTTCTGTCCTAGGCGATGAACTGATGATTCTTTGTTTGTAGACAGAAAATATTTGGTTTTGTCCGCATTTACTTCAAGACCAACACGTTTCGTTACTTCTTCAATGGCTGTGAAAGATTCTATAACGGCTCGGTGGGAGCGACCCATGATGTCAATGTCGTCTGCGTAGCCCAGCAACGGATTTGTTGAAGATAGCGCCTTCTGTACTGACGGCGCCAATAATTACTGTTATAAATATAATAAATATTTAATAATAATAATAATAATAAACGTGGCGCAACAGTCCGAGGTGGACCTTGACCCAGCTTCTCAGCAACCACTCGTGTTGTGCGTGCTATTGTTCTCTCACGAATGGTGGGGACCTACAGTTTAATGCCGATTCCGAACGGCGAGATTGAGAAGCTTTTTCTAGGCAGTAATACTCATTAAGCATTGTTCGCGACTCAAAGGAGATGGAGCCGTGAACATTTTCTTTTTTCAAAAAATGTTTGTTTGGTCCGTGTCTTAAACCTAGACTCGAAAGTCTAGGGTCTAGGGTCGACGCATGTACACAACGCAACAGTGCCCAAATTACTGTTAACATTTTTAACATTTTGGGAACCGTGGCCATGTGGGTTTATGCGTCGACCCGCATTTCTTATTTCTTTGTTGTAGAAGGTAAGATCCTGTTTGCAGCTTTGCCATTTCCCTGTACGCTTGGCTGCGTTGAACCGCTTGCATGTTTTGGCCCGGAGGCTGGATAGTTTATTGCCCACCACCCACCATGATACCAATCCCTGATTATTGGGCAGCTTGCTTCGATTGCTGTTGTGATAGCTTTTGTTGTGCTCTCTACAACATGTTCTAGCTCTAGAAAATGATATGGAGCTCCTCTGATGTCAAGGTGCTCCAGATTACTTCCTGGCAGCGATTCAAAGAGATCCCAGTCTGTTTTACTCGGATTTCTTACTGTTTTACTTGTTACACCCGTATCGTCCAAATCGAACCGTATGATTCTGTCGTCAGACAAAGATGATTCGCTGGACACTTTCGAGTCCCTAACAAATCCGCTAAGTCTATGGCTACTTATGGTAATGTCTAGTACCTCCTTTCTGGTTCTCACAACAAACGTGGGAACATTACCAACAATAAAATGGTGAGTGAAGAACTTAAGATAAATTGTAATACTCACCTCTGTCATTTGTGTTGGCGCTCATGAAAGAAGTAAAAAAAAACCTGGACCAAAGTTCACAATCGCTCATTATTTTCAACGACGTTGTTTACCTATTATTCTTCGATAAATAAGGCCCGACCGCATCTCGAGTTCAAATACCACACTGAATGATGTTGCTGTTGAACTCATTAGCACCCGAGTCAGTCAGTTATTTTAAATTTTTCAATTAGACGATAAATAGACCGTTCGCTTGGTCGATAATGTTGTCTATAAATTCCCCCAAGCACATGAAATTCAAATAACTTACAAGCGTTATTGAGGAGGATATTTGATGAATAAAAACTGGTCAGAATCACTGCTCCGCACACCTAGGAAAATTCGACTTTGATCTTCCAACAGTGTTGCCACTGTGTGATTTCAAATTTCAGAATTCCTACGCGTTATTAGAAGAAATAGCAAGAAAAGGAAAATGGTTTCAGTCCTTAAAAAATGGCTAGTCAATGTGATATGAAAGTCCGACAAATCTCATACTTAATATTCCAGTGTGTTCTTTCCAACTTTGCATTTGACTTCTGAGTTCTCCTGAAAAGTTTTTATGACTATTTTTAAGGTTCCGTCTACAAAAACGGAACCTTTATAATTTCGGTGTGTCCGTCCATCCCCCCGTCCGTCGTGTCTGTCACACTATTTTATCTCCGAAGTTTATAAAGATATCGGCATGAAATTTTGGAATTAGGTACTTCAGGCCTAGATGTCATTGCCCATGCACCCAAATTTAAAAAGTGGGGCCATTTGGGGGTGGCTCCAGTACAGGTGAAGTTGCCATTGATTTTGAAACATTGTCGCACCAACATATATCAGTTGATAGATCTTCTGAAATGAGGTAGGAGTTTGCTTCAACAGTTCTTGATCCAAAGCACCGTTTGGAAAATATGGAGCTCCAAAGTTTTTTCTTAATGCGTCCTCCCCTGCCATTTCCAAACCAAAGTGTTTAAAAATCTGAAAAAATCACTTGGCTTCATTGAGGACTTTCATTTAAAATAGTTTCAGGCATACTGGCCCTAATGGTTTTGGAGATATTGGCCAAAAACGGTCAACCATCGACATGCGAATTTTGAAGATCTGAAAACGCAGTTTTGAAGACTTCAGCGTAAGCATTAAGAAATGATAAATTTCAAAATATCGATTTATGTGGGGTGGGGCTAAAAAACAAGTCTCTGAGCTCAACTGAACGTCCGAAAACAGGCTTAAGGTTGAAATGATGAGCATTCCTTGCGGGTGAATTCATGGATGCTAGGAATGCACTTGGCTAACTCACTTGAGCACCGTTTGTTAAAATAGCGATAAAACAGTGATAAGGAAGGCACATTACGGCGAAGTTCGAGCGAGTCTATCGACTTCGCGATATTGCTGTCTCCTATAAGTCTTATCGCTCGCTGTTGTATTCTATCTAGCAGGTGCAAAGAGGTTTTGGGAGCACCAGACCAGATATGAGAGCTATACTCAAGTTTGGGGCGAATGAATGCCTTGTAAATTGAAGCCCAATCAGAGGGGGTGCAACATTTCTTGCAGCGTTTTTGGCGACCTCGGGTATATTACACCGCGACCGCCAAGATCTATTGTGACCCTTTCAAAACCTTACCACAATCATGAGTTCCCCTCAAATGCATTCTAGAATATTCTCTCTAAATCTGTTCTAGAGTATTCTCTAGTTTCCTTCAGGAATCTGAGACTGAGAGATGGTTCTAGTGATTGCATTTCTTCTTCTGATAGTAGGTACTTGCCCATACATAAAAATCAGGTGATTAAAGTCGCGGTTTGGTCTCAACCTAAGTCCTAACTTTGTTACCAGTCTACGTTGCAACAGAAAACTCAGCAAAATATATGTTTTTATATGTTCCCTGGTTTAACTATCGACCGCTTTTTTGCCTTACTTCTCCTTACATTCATTTCTTGTGAGCTATGTGAAAGAAACGAGTTTGTTGCAGTTTCTGCACATCATCCCGTTCTTTGAGCAAAAGAATTACTTTCTGCTGATGGACACTATGTCAAATTGTTGAAATTGCAGGTACACATCAACCTAAGTACTATCACTCCATCATCCTGCAGCCAAGTAGAACTGAAGCACAGACGGGGAAGAAGCCTGCAATGAATTCCCCATGGAATCACTCTCCACTGCAGATGGTGTGTGTCATTCAATTCACCATTTATCCATGACAAAGGACCAGAAAGTTTTTCTCAATTAAATCACATCCCACCGTCCACCCACCCCACACACAGCACCCAACCGAACGGAGTCGTGTGTTCCTTGACTGCGATATCAAACGATTGAGTTTTAATTAAAATTCTGCATTTCAAGTGGATGAGGGTGATGGCTGGTAGTTGCATGACAAATGCGCAGCAGTTGGGCAATTCACAGCCCCCAACCCCCTCGTCAAATCATCATCAAATCATGCGACGCAAATTAAATGCATCCCCTCCCCACACCCTGTCAGCTGAAATGCAATTTAACCACAATTCCTTTTGCCTGAGCAGGCACGCCCCATACCCGCAGCACATCCCAACCGCAGCAGGAGCATGGATTATGAATTTTACTCACTCCCTGTGACCGTCCGTCCGTGACGCCTGTAGTGAGAATCAAATGAAATCATATGTAACCACATTAGCACTGCAATCTTGCCGTCCATCACTCCCGTCCTCGTGCCGGCTCTTCTGCCAGCCGTCAAATGCGGTTTACGGTTTTTCCTGGTTTCTTCTTCCTCTCGGATGGCTGGCCGCATTCACTCCGTCATGCCGAAGGAACGATGAGGTGCTCCTTCGGAAGAGCCCTGTTACCTGCACGCCGCTTGGCCTTGAACCCGAATAGTGCATGCCTGAGTGCTGTGCACGACGAATCCTGCTCAAAAGGACCCATTCGTTGCAGGGGCGGAAAGAAAGCGTATTTGCAGTGATTCATCTTGGGGCTGAATGCAAGGAAACCAAGTGCTGCCGACGTGTGGTGGCGCGGAAGGACTTTGATGGAAATATTGCTGCCTGTCGCTCGGATGGCATCTCGAAGCGGAATCATTCTTATAGCAGAATACACTGAATCGTATGTATTTACAAGTGAATGCGGAAGAATCCCCCGTGGATTTTCCATTAGGTGACTGTGGGTTCCGTGGTCATGTCAAGCAGATATTTTAGAAAAAAGGACGATAATCCGGTACAAGGTTGAGATGCTTTTCGAAGCTTGACATTGACGGTCACGTTCAATAGATGTGCAAGTGTTGTACCGTTCTTTCTTTTTCTGCTTCCATTGGAGGGGTTGCAGAATGCGAAGGGTTGATAAATGCGAAGGGATGAAGTTGATGCAGATCAAGGTGTACATTTGTTCATGTTCACAATGACTGTTGCATCTGAAGGACACCGACTTAGGCGAGGTATTTCATATGCATGCCTCAATGCAGGGAAACAACTGATGGAGATGTGATCTCTTGCGAGTGTCCTCGAGCAGCAGAAATGAATCGCCTTCATCGTTCGGTGCTGAGGAGAGAGTCGGTAATTTTGTGCAACGACTCATGGTGCTCTTGGATTCCAGGTTTTTCTCAGAATAAGGTAGACTTGTCAAAACTTGACGTGGAATTAAAGTGTCGGGGACACTGAGTACCTACTGTCAAAAATTTACACAGTTCTTGTTGCAATACAGGGTGAGCCAAATACGAGTTTCTTTTTAATAATGCAATAAAGTGAACAAAATAACATTCTTTTCAATTTATTATGGATATATTAGTAAGACCAAACATTCCCATTAATTATGAAAAAGAACGTATTTCAAGCGGATGCCTCGCTTCTCAGTAACGCGTTCTGTCACCCCAATTTTCCAAGACCTTGCTGATGATTTCGGGCTGTAGTTCACGGATCGCTTGGATGATATTGGCCTTAAGTGCTTGAATCATTTCCGGATTGTTGGCATATCATCGGCCTTTCACGGACTCTAAAGGGGTCAAATCGCAGCTCCGAGGGAGCCAATTGCCATCGCCAAGACGGCTGATAACACGATTTGGGAATTTGGGGCGCAAATGATCGATTGTGGCATGGGCTGCGTAGCATGGAGCGCCATCCAGGATGAACCAGAAGTCGCCAAATTCATGTCTTCAATTTCAGTAAAAAAAAAAGTCGGTTAACATGGCTCTGTAACGCCTACCATTGACCGAAACGTTGGTCTTAACCTCTTTTTCGACGAAAGATGGTCCAATGATGCCATCACTCTACAATCCGCACCAAATTGTCACTCTCAGTGGGTGCATTGGCTTCTCGACAATAACGTACGGGTTCCGAGGCGAGCCCCAAATTCGGTAATTTTGTTTGCTAACGTAGCCGATGAAAGCGAGATGAAAATGCGCCTCGTCAAAAAAGATGATTTTTTGCCGAAAATCATTGTCCAATTCAAGCTGCTCTAAGGCCCAAACTATAAATTGATAATATTTTTACCACTGCCATTCAAGAAAGCTTTGAACAGTCAGTACCAAAGAAAACAGTTTCAAGACATGCATCGAATGTTCTTCCGCATTTCATCCTTCAGGTGATTACGCTAAGAAATAAGTGTCGATCTAGATTACTTCTATCTTGGAGAATACAAGAAAATGAATTATTTAGTTAAATATGCTATTGCAAATTTTAGAAACCAATCGTGGAATGAAAGACTTCAAGATTTAGATAAGGATAGCAAACCATTTTGGAACATAATCAAGGTAATAAAGAAAAAAACGCCTACATTCCTCCACTAAAGGTTGGGACTTCTTGCTTTCCTGCACTGAAAAAGCTAATGCACTAGCAAATAACTTTTCACAAAACCATTTAATTTCTAACAACATTTTCTTACCCATGCACATTGAATCTTCCGTCGAACAGTCAGTAAACTTCGTTAATTCACAACCCTTGATGGGAAATTTTTTTCTTAAGAAATTGACCGATTTGTTTAACAACTGTCTTATTTTAGGATACTTCCCAAAAAGATAGAAAACTGCAAAGATAATTCCAATTTTGAAACCTGCTCCAAATGTACCTTGCAGTTATAGGCCAATTGGTCTATTCAGCTCTCTCAGCAAGTGCTTTGAGAAGATTATAAAAAACAGAATTGTATCTTTCGTCGAGAGTAATTCAATTTTACCTCCAGAGCAATTTGGTTTCAAGGCTTTTCATAGTACTACCCACCAAGTGCATCGTATAACGAAAGATATAAAAGACAATTTTTTAGATGGAAAGAGTACTGGCATGGTCATCTTAGATGTAGAAAAAGCTTTTGATACCATTTGGCATGATGGGCTAATACATAAGTTAACGAATTTTAATCTTCCATTATATCTAGTCAAAATTATCCAGTCATATCTAAGTTCCCGATATTTCAATGTGTCTATCAATCAAAGCCTCTCAGACAATCAACTGATAGTTGGTGGAGTTCTTCAAGGATCTGTTCTTGGTCCAGTACTATTCAACATTTACACTTCCGATTTTACCAATTTGGTAAATTTTAATATTGGCCTTGTATTTATTCCTCAGATGCAATTGGTTTCAATGTTGAAACTTATCTGCAATCTGCTATAAATACTGTCGAAGCTTATTGTGGTAACTGGAAAATTAAAATGAATGCTTCTAAGACTCAAGCTATCTTTTTCACTCGTAAAAGAAAAGCTTGTTTACTTCCAAGCAACAATCTTCTTCTTAACAGAGTTCTGGTTGAGTGGAAATCAAATGCTAAATATCTTGGAATACACTTAGACAAGCGCTTAACCTTCAATCTTCATGTGAAAGAAATTATCAAAAAAGTTAATGTCACGATAAGGATTCTTTACCCATTTATATGCAGAAATTGGAAATTAAATGATTCTAATAAGTTACTGATTTTCAAGACTATTTTCCAACCCATTATCTTCTACGGGTCTCCAGTCTGGGGTAGTTGTGCAGACTTCAGACAACATAAAACAAATTGATAAAAATGATTTTAAATATGCCCTGGTTTTTTTCAACAGAAGATAAAATGGCTAATATAGAAATGGTAATAACGAGAATCCAAAAACTTTTGCACCAGTACAACTTGTCTTGCTTGTCATCCGACAATGACTTGAATTCAAACTTAGCTTCATAATGACTAGATTACATTTTCTTTGTTCTTTATTTATTACACGTACTATATTTATTTACTTATTTATTTGTACGTATAACTTTCTTATGTGTAATTGTAGTTTTATGTTAACTCACTGTATACATATATATACTTATTTATTTATTTATTAATTTATTTTTTACATATATATATTTATTTATTTATTTAATTATATATTTCTTAATCAATTTATTTATATATTTATTCATTTATTTGTTTATTGATTTGTTTATTCCTTATTTATATATAAATTACTCAGAATAATTATTTTGTAATGTTGCTAATTTTTGAACTTTGAAATCAAGTTCTGAAACCGCATCTTCCCCCAGCGAAGCCAGATATTTTATCTTTAATGAAAGTTTTTAGTGGCTTTTCCTTCAAATTCATAATTAATTCTGTGATATTGTTTTAAACAAATTGCATTAATATTTAGGTAAGGTGCTTGACCAAATCTTTGTAAACAAATATTGTTAAAAGATTTGTAAACTTTATGCCACAATAAATAAACTATAATAATAAAGGCCCAAACTACGAAGCGATGACGAAGCGGATGGTCGCGCGCCTTCAACTGCTGAGTCAATTGGACCTTGTAAGCGAATAATCCGAGATCTTTGTGCAGAATTCTTCTCAGACTAGTGCGCGAAATGTTGAGCTGTTGAGATCGATGGCGAGTTGATGTTCGTGAATTGAGTCTCACACTCTCGGCTACAGCAGCCACATTCTCATCTGTGGGAACCGTACGATCACAGGGACCATGAGTGTTGTCCACTAGCACACCAGTCTCACGAACTTTTTGCACAAACTTGCATACAGCAGTCATGGTGGGTGCTTCATTTCGGCCAAAACTTCTTTTCAAAAAACGCATTGTTTGGGATACACAGCAGTCACTTTGGAAATAAGTTTCCAATATTTTCCAACCTGTTTTAAGCGTAAAGCGTCTCATTTCGTTCCGCGGAGGTATGATATTGACGTTTTGTCAACATTTCGAGAGGGAAACAGCTGTCAGTGTCAAAATTTTTTATGTTTAAAAAAAAAGACTAGATGGCCCACCCTTTACAAGGCGTCATAGGCACCTAGATAGTTGGCCAGAGCGGAAAACTATCATTTCCTGACTTGTAATTCAAACTCTTCCACAACATTCACTTGGTCTCCACACCTTTACCCTCAAAGTTCCAAACCCAGACAGAGCGTCATCACTCATCTGGTGGACTTCACTCGCAACGAATCTTCGATGTGCACTCGTCGCTTAAAATAATTCACATCTTCACTGAAGTTCGTTGAAACCATAAAAAAGGACATGACCATAGTTCTGAGAAAATTCCCTAGAATATACTTCGAAGCACTTTAATTGTTTTCAAAAGAACCCCACGCCACGGTCATGGCAGCCGTTTAATGAACCACTTTAAGGTCATATCCTCTTTACGGTGGCCTTCTGCGTGGCACGCAATACTTGAATCAGGCATTCCGTGTACCGGATCCTGCCGTGAGGACGCACTTAAGAGAGCAAATATTTTCGAAAATCATTTTCCGCTTCTCTCACGTTCGAGTGGCCGGACATGAAAGCACTGAAAGCATCGAATGACCACTAGTCGAGGGCGAGCGATGACATAATTAAATTTTCAACGCGCCTTTCTCGACAGCACTCACCGGGAGAATGGGTAAGCCTTTTCGGGATAGCAACAAGTACGTTTGAATGTGAATTCATTGTGTTGGCGAACTCATTCGCCTTCCTTTTGTGTCCAAGGACATCGACACCAGTCCCACCGTGATTGGCCCCGGCAATCGATGAGAAGCCCATTTATCCTTGCAAATGAGCGCTGGGGTGGGGAAGAGGTGCGATTTGATTTATTGCTGAGACAACAGTTGCATGTTTATTCAACAACTGCCTCGGGGGTATCGGATAAGAACATGCCTGCTAAGCCAGTGCCACTCACACCGAAGGTCTCTTGTGTTGTAATTAATCTGTGGGGCAGCAGTTAACGAGATACATATGTCTGTTCGATTGGAATTCCGGAGTGATCTGATCCTCGAACCACTGGATCCTGGCACACTGGGTGCATTTGTATTTCGAACGTCTGAGATTAATCAAATTGGAGATGGGGGAATGGGCTGTGGGAGTGTTTGCTGCTCTTTCAATGTCGAAACGTCAGCTTTGATGGGGGAGTACCTTTGTATGGTTTACGAGGGAATTTCTTCTTGCTGCTGCCATTTTGTTGGAGGCCATGGACAATGGCCACAGCTTTATCGTCAAACAACAATACCTTTGGAGCAAATAAAGGGCATTGTGTTCAAAGGAAGAGAGAGGAATGTTCAATTAATTTGAGGTTTCCATGAACAGTCGTTCTTGAACATTTTCGTCGTCGGAAATACCTCTTAAACTCAAACATTTCGAAAACAATGTTCATTGAATCATGGCAGTTCCTAGCCTGGTTCAGTCACATTCACAGAGTAAAGGGAATGAAGAATCAGCCAGCGGAGAAGACTTGCCGTGTTAAGGAACAACCACTGGGTAAGCAAATAGCACGGATCTTGGGGACAAGTAGTCTTATATCCTTATCGCTAATACTCAAGCGATCGGAGCAACATATTGATACACTTTTGTAATTTTCTTCCATTACACTGTGTCGTATACTTACTTAAGGTAGCGCTACAGTCCGGGGTGGACCTGGTCCTCGACCAACAAGCGTCTCCAACCAGCTCGATCTTTAACTAGCTGCCTCCAGTTTCGCACGCACAGTTGGTTGAGGTCCCTTTCCAATTGCGTGCGCCACCTGAGTCGCGGTCTTCCTCTACTGCGCCGTCCGTCGGGGGTGGATTTGAAGACTTTCCGGGCTGGAGAATTGGTTTCCATTCGCTCTACATGACTTAGCCATCTTAATCGTTGGATCTTCACCCTTCGATGTCGCTGAACAGCTCGTACAGTTCGTTGTTATATCGTCTCCTCCGCTCACCCTCTATGCAGACGGGACCGAAAATCACTCGAAGAATTTTCCTCTCAAGGCAGCCAAGAGCAACCTCATCCGCTTTTGACAAAGTCCATGCTTCTGCGCCATATAGCAGGACTGGGATGATTAGGGTCTTGTACAGGGTTACCTTGGTTGCTCGAGAGAGGATTTTTTTTTATAAATTGCTTTCTTAGCCCAAAGAAGCAGCGATTAGCAAGAGTTATTCTTCATTTGATTTCAGCGCTGGTGTCATTGTCTGAATTAATAGCGGTACCTAGGTAGACAAAGTCCTTGACTACCTCAAAGTTATATCTGACTGCTGTGACGTTCTGTCCGTCGGTGTTGGGTATCCTTTCTGGTTGACAGCATATACTTGGTCTTGCCCTCATTTACCGTTAAACCCATCTTCGCGACCTCCGTCGCAATACTCACAAAAGTGCAATTGACATCACGCTGTGTTCTTCCAATTATGTCAATATCGTCGGCATATGCAAGTAGTTGGACGGACTCCTGAAAGATTGTGCCTCTGGTGTTGGCGTGCGAGTTTTGCACAATTCTTTCAAGTATGATGTTGAAAAAGTCGCATGACAGCGCGTCGCCTTGCCTGAATCCTTTTCTGACATCAAAGGTCTCGGTTGATGAAGCAGCGTGAATTCTGCATCGTCGTCCTACAAAAAACTGACGAGTTTGGTAGGGATGCCAAAACTAGACATTGCTCTGTATAGCTCGTCGTGGATTTTCCTGGCCTAGAGCCGCACTGGTATGGACCAACCAGGTTGTTGACGAATGGCTTTAGGCGTTCACACAACACGGCTGATAAGATCTTATAGGCAATGTTCAGAAGATTGATGCTTCTACAGTTGGCGCATTTCAGAGGGTCTCCTTTTTTGTGGATCGGGCAAACAATGCTGAGGTTCCATTCATCGGGCATGCCTCATTCCGGACAAATGAGTTGGTGCATGTTCCTTACCAAGTCATCGCCTGCTGCTTTGACAAACTCAGCCGCTAGGCCGTCAGCTCCGGCAGCTTTGTTGGATTTCAGTTTCGATATAGCTATCTTCACTTCATCCAGGTCGGGGGGACGGAATTGTTGATCTACATTGTCCCTTTCATTCGGGTTGAATGGTTCAATATGCCTGACAGCGGAATTCAGTTATACAGTCTGCAGAAGTTGTTCTTCCATATCCTCAGCATCGACTGTGATTCTACAACGATGTTTTCTTGATCGTCCTGCAAGGATTCGGCTAAGTACACTCTCCAACGACAGGAACGTTTGGGAGCCTACTTCTTGAATGCGCTGAAGAACTTAAGCATCACTACTCGGGTTAAAGGCTTTAGAACAACTATCAAGTAATAAAACTATTTGGAACGATGCCCTATACGCGTGATGCCACAATAGGCCTCTGCTAGCCTAAGTGAGGCTGTTAGTCTAAATTCAACCATCTAAACCTTACCTGACGTCTCCCAGAGCTATCGGTTAAGATGCTAAGGTACACCTGCTTCCCATCCTAACTACTTAACAACTGCAGGCTTGAATTTTCCAAGGGCCGACAACTGGTACCATGTAGAAATCAAAAAGAGGATGGTATTAACACATGAATAACCCTAGTCAGGCGCCACTTAGAGTGAAAAAAGTGCATATATCCTTGAGGCTGTACATTCCCTTCGCTGTCAGGAAATAAGGTTAAGTAAAATAATGCGAAAATTTAGCTTTATTTCACTTTCAAATTATCATTCTTTTCGCCATTGTTCTGGTTAAATTCTAACAAAAATAATAAATTTCAGTCTCATGGATGGAGTCTTATCCTAAGGCCGCAGCGAATTTAGAACCTACAAGAAATAGATTTCCCTCGATTCTAATATTTTACAATGGCTCTTGAGTATCAGTATTCAATTTCCCATCGCTCATAAGTTAATTCATTCGAAATGAACCACAATCCACACCAACACCTGCTTTGAGCTTCAAGTAATTGACACAAACACGTGGGGTCCATCCCCTAGCAGCTATTTAAACCACCAACTGCATACAACCCCACTCAACGAGGAGGGTGCGCCAAGACCCGCCATCACGTAACCACAAAATAGTTTCATCACGTACGTTGTAATTGCTCAGGAAGGGAACGGATGCCGGGGAATGGAGTTTGATTTGTTTGCACTACGAGAATAGTTTTTTTTTTTGTTTGTTTTTTTCACTTGTGGAAAGTTCTAAAGTTAACTTCCGGGTGATTGATCTGAATCTCGGTGTCAGATAGTTTTCCTCAGTTCCACTTTGAAAGGGGATGAAGAGGAACCATCTTCACTTCGAAAAGTCTGCAGATGTCTTAGTCCCCAAAGGGTCCCCCAAGAAATGTTCCCGAGCAATGAGCTGGAAGTTATGTCGGGTGGGTAAGCTTCAATTAAGTTTAACCGGCCAACTCGTCTAGAAAATGCCGGAGGGATGCCGATTGGGGAAACTTTTCTTTTATTAGTTTCTGGAATCCGGATGAGTTGGATTCAGTTGTTTTTGCTGTTTATCCATAAGACATGACCTGCTCTTGCGTATGATTTGGTGGAGTTTCGAAGTTAGTCATAACGGTGGCCTGTCCTTCATTAAATACAAGTTTGAGGAAGTCTATTGTGGAGACCTTTATTGAGCAAAGCAAGCAATCGAGGGAGATAGTGAAACTATGCCGGAAGTATTGGACAATGGCATCCCTCGCTTCCCTTCTGGGTGTTGGTGGAGTTGTGGAACGAAATTCAAATAAAAACCAGTTAATTGTGTTGAGATAGGAATTATCATTTGAAGGGTTCGGTTTTAATTGTTTTTTCAATTTTATTTTCATCGGAATAGAGCTGAAAAAAGCGTGTGGTTTTCAAATGTATTCAACTGAATTAGTATTTCCGATAAAACCGCCAATCTATTGGGTTCCAGTGAATTTAATTTTGAAACCATATCGGCTGTGTCATTGATCAAGTTTCACGTCATACAAATTAACTTGCTAAATATTTAATTAATTATCCCTTGAATTCGTGGGTAAAAGCCAACAAAATAAACCAACATTTTTCGAATTGGTGTGCCACGCAGACTTTATTATTCGGCTGAACATTGTTAATGCTGCAGTACAAACTACATGCTTCAGTAAACCCCAAACAAGAATTGAATTGAATTGAAAAATTGTATATTCCCCCATGCATCAGTGAGATACGCCTTAACTTTCTGAAAAATTCATAGCTGGAGGGTGTTGTCCATGCGCTCGATGTGGCCGTGCCAGTGCAGTCGACGGATTACATCCACATCCACATCCACATCCTGGTACAGCTCATAGAGTTCGCGGTTGTGTCTTCTTCTCCATTCGCCTTCCTCGCAGACGGGACCATATATCCGTCTCAAAAGCAGTGTTTAAAAATCGCAAAAGCTTGGCTTCATTGCGCACTTTCGTTTAAAACAATTTCAAGTACTCCAGCCCTACAAGTTTCCGAGATATTGTCCAAAAACGGTAAATCATCGACATGCGAGTTATGAAGGTCTGAAAACGCAGTTCTGTACACCTCAGTGAAAGCATTAAGAAATGATGAATATCAAAATATCGATTTTTTTTTGCAAATTTCGAGATATCAAAAATTTTAGATTTCGAAGATTATCGTTTTCGTCTTATTTGACTGCTCGTGTCCCGATCCACAGATGTCGGAATGCGCTGAGCTAATTGTAAACTGATGCTTCGAGAAGCCGCAACTCAAAACTCAAAAAATCATGAAATTCCTACACCAGTCTTCCCATCTTTCTCGAACCAGGAAGCTCGGACTCAGGCGGTTCTACATCGGATTTCCACCAAAAAGTCGTTTGTTTTTTTTTTCTCGTATGGTTTTTTTTTTTTTTTTTATTATTATTATTTATTTATTAATTCAGTTTTCGCAATTATTACATATATTTATCTGCAAAGCCTGAAGGGCTTGTCTGCAGAAGACTAATCATAAAAGAATTTCTATTTGTAAATGTTGAAGTTCATTAAGTACAGTATAGTTAAAAAAAAAGAACAGTAGTACAAGTATGGACAATATAGTTAACAATTCAAAGATATTTCAATTTACAGTTCATTACTATATAGGACACAAGATAAAGAAAGTAAGTTTTACAATTTAATATAATTAATACTTTAATTTGAGGAATTCAAATAGGATTCTTTTACTTTTTTAATAATTTCTCTTTTTGAAAGATTGCAAATTTCTCTTGGGAGTTCGTTCAGTATCGTCGGAATTGCCACGTTAAATGCCCTTCGACCATATTCATTCCAGTACCTTGGAATTTCACAGAGCTGCTGCTGTCGTCTTCTTGTGTTTACTATCTGCTGTGTTTGGATCCTGTAGGTGGCGTCGTCACCGAAGTTGGCCAAGATTTCCAAGTTGTATATTTGGCAGATGTTGAGCGTACGTAATTTTTGTTGATCTTCTCTAGAACTTCCTGCTTTTAGTACAAGTTTTTGCAGCCTTCTATGAACTTGTAGCGATTGCATTTGAGACGCTCTTCCCCACGCTAAAATTCCATATCTTAGATGTGATTCCACCAACCCAAGGTAGCACTGTTTGAGGACTGGTGGTGTACAGAGATTGCTTAGGTGGAAAAGAGCGTAAGCAGCTTGGCACAATTTCTTCTTCAGTGTTTCTATATAGTAGCTCCATTTAAAATTGTAGTCAATCGTCAATCCCAAGTATTTGTATGTTGACACATAATCAATATTTTCGGTGCAGTCATCTTCTTCTGTTATTCCATCACAGCCATGTCTGTGCAAGCAATCTACGCTGTGCATTTTAATCTTTAGTTTTGTTCTGAGAATATGCGGCGCGCGAATGTGCATTACCTTCGTCTTAAGTGCGTTGATAATTAATCCATGGTCGTGACACCAAGCTGCGACTCTGTTAAAATCTGATTGCATAAGTTTCACTGCTTCGTCAACGTTCCTATGGCTAACTACGATCGCTGTGTCGTCCGCATACGCATACCCCGTACTATACTTTAGCACTGACAGCAGATCATTTACGTATATAATAAAAAGAAGCGGGCCTAATTTTGAGCCTTGTGGAACACCATATTCGAGTTTTTCTTCATTGCTTACGTAGTCACCAATTTTTACCTGGAATGACCTGTGACTTAGATAGCTTCCAAACCATTCTAAGATGTGACCCCGTACTCCAATCTTTTCAAGCTGTTTTAAGATTTCTTTGTGGCTCAAAGTGTCGAAGGCTTTTTTAAAGTCAATAAACAGAACTATTGAGCTGTGGTTTTTGTACAAACTTAGGTACATTTTGTTTGCAAAATCTCCAAGTAGTCTGTTTATTCTTTTCCCTTTGCGGAATCCGAATTGATTTTTGTTCAGTATGTTGTACTTATTTATATAATTGAAGAGCCTTGTTACCAACGCTTCTTCTAAAACTTTATCGACCACTGATAAGATTGAAATCGGTCTGTAATTCAGGATTTCACTTTTATTGCCACTTTTATGAATCGGTCGAACTATCAATTTTTTAAGTATGTTTGGCACAGATGCTTAATCTAAGCTCAAGTTGATCAGTTTTGTAATTACTGGAGATAAGGTTTGTGCGCTGTTTTTCAGGTCCTTCGGTCTTATTCCATCTATTCCCGCCGATTTGTTACTCTTCAAAGAACTTAGTATGTTGTATACCTCCTCAACTGTTGCATGTTCAACGTAAATTGAATGTTGTACATTACTTGTGTTGTTAAGTAGTGTTTGGTAGCTACATTCATGGACGATGTTTCGTACTTCTAATGTTAAAGTTTTCGCAAATTTGTTGGTCAGGTCTTTAATATTTCTTTTATTCAAAAAATTCTTTTTTAAGACGTCATCTAAATTGCATCTATTTTTACCTAATATCGAATTTACGAGTTTCCAAGTCTCCCATGGATCATTTTTACAAAGTTGAAACTTCTGTTTGTAAAAGTTCGATTTTGTCCTCGCTATCTTCTTGTTTAGCTCGTTTCTATACTTTCTGTATTCTTTGTGATAATCCTCATTATGTCTGTTGTTTATGTGTCTTCTGTATAATCTATCGCGTTCTTTGCAATCGTTTTTCAACTCAGCGGTGATCCAACTATGCTCCGTTGAAACACTTCTGGAGCACTCAGACTCAAAACTGGTCCATTGTACAGCCAGGTAGCAACCTACTCTAGTGCCATTAATTTGATCCCAACGGCAAATGGTGACTGGACCAGATTCGATTTAACTGGGATTCGAACCAGGGACCTCTCTAACTTGGGGCAGGCACTTAACCAACTGCGCCATCCAGTCCTTGACAAACTTTTTACTGCCTCGAAACTGTAGCTGTCGACCATTTAGATCCCGGTTGTAAGGGTCGGATCAAGTTTTGACCGACAGCTTATATTTCGTCTATCCCTTATTGACCTTCAGACCCGCTTGTTTCACCTGTATTTCAACAGCCTTAAAAGCCGCTACAGCAGCACACTGGGAGAGCGCGTCAATGTCGAGTTTTTTTTACATTTTATATTCACCTTTACAAACTCAACAAAATTTTATAAAGAGAAAGGCTATAATTGGAAAAATAGCCACGTCGTCAGGTGGTGTTAGTGACGATAGACTGAACTGAATTGCGGGGTGATAAATTGATGGATATGATGAATGGACGGTGGGACACATAAACCAGCAGGACTGTCGGATATGGTGGAAGTGCGGTATCTTCAAAAACAGATTGAAAAGTATGGTCGAAACATCCCTTTGGCTTGAGACTTAAGCAAACCAGGATACCATAAAGATGGGCTAGGTAGGTAGGTAGGTAGGTAGGTAGGGTTTCCTTGCAACTGCGTCGCGGCTCACTGAGACCAATAGTTGGGTCCATTGTGCCCTGGGTGTGGGGGGGAGACCTATACTTTTACTGCTGATTAGAACCACCCAGATTGTTGTATATATCTGAAGAGGCGCTTCAGCTCTATTTTATTCAGATCCCCCAGCTCGTCGAAGATGTTTCTGCCTAGTGTTAACAGTCTCCTTCTCCGTAGGGCTGGACAATTGCATACCAGATGGCGGACGGACTCTATTTCCTTCACGTCCCTGCAACTTCTACAGTAGTCGATGTGAGGGATACCTAACCTTCTGGCATGGGTGCCTATCGGACAATGCCCGGTGAGAACTCCCACCACCGTCCGTATATCCTTGCGACTTGGTCCAATCATTGATAATGATTTCTTCCTGTTCAACACCGGCCATAGGGCTCTCGACGTTGACACAATATCCAGATTCAGCCATCATTTGCTCTACATGGGCATGGGCTACGTTTATATGTACTTTGCTAGCCTTACATAAGACGATTAAAAGGTGATTGAGATCGTGTTCTATCATTCAAATTTAAGACTTAAACACTGCCCCAGCATACAGTTAATCAAAAAAGTAAGTATACACTACCTCCTGAACTATATTTTTCTAAAGAAAACTAAATATTTCCAACAAAAATCAACAACCATTTTTTTTTCTGTTTTCACAAACGTAATACTATTTTTCAAAAAGAACAAACATAACAAAATAACAAAACATAAACAATAGAATTCAACTTAAAGTAAAATGAATGGAAATTTACATCAAAAAAATAAGTATACAAACAAAAAAGAATACTTTCTGAAATGTTTCTCTGCTCTCTAGTCTTCTTATCAATATTTCGTTGGGTAGCCTTTGGCTTTTATAATTGCTTGCATTTGATTTGGCATAATTGCTTGCATTTGATAGGCATATTTGTCCATTGTACCATCAATGAAAATTAAATTACCGACGCTATTTGCCGCCATACACCCCCATACCATTACGGAGCCACCACCGTGCTTTACAGTTCCGGCCATGTTTGCGGGATCTAGCTCCGCGTTTGTTTTACGCCAAACTTTAGCACGTCCATCGGATCCATGAATGTTAAATTTGCTTTCATTTGAGAATACGACCTTATTCCAGAAAGCTGGATCACAATTTACATGAGCTTTTGCAAAATTTAATCGTTTTTGACGGAACTGTAAAACACGGTGGTGGCTCCGTAATGGTATGGGGGTGTATGGCGGCAAAAATGCGTCGGTAATTTAGTTTTCATTGATGGTACAATGGACAAATATGCCTATTTGGACATATTGAAAACTAATTTACTTGAAAGCGTCAGAAAGTTGGATCAAGAAGTGTCATTTATCTTTCAACAAGATAATGACCCAAAACACACCTCTCATATTGTTAAGGAATAGTTGTTATATAATGTTCGTAACCAGCTGAGAACACCACCCAATCGCCCGACATGAATGCTATAGAACATTTATGGGAACATTTGACACGGGAAGTTCAAAAACACGGTGTCAAGACAAAATGAGACTTGAAAAGAGTGCTTCAGAAAGAGTTGGCTAAAATAAGCCAAAAAGTAACATCAAAATTGGTTAACTCGATGCCAAATCAAATGCAAGCAATTATAAAAGCCAAAGGCTACCCAACGAAATATTGATAAGAAGACTAGAGAGCAGAGAAACATTTCAGAAAGTATTCTTTTTTGTTTGTATACTTATTTTTTTGATGTAAATTTCCATTCATTTTACTTTAAGTTGAATTCTATTGTTTATGTTTTGTTATTTTGTTATGTTTGTTCTTTTTGAAAAATAGTATTACGTTTGTGAAAACAGAAAAAAAAATGGTTGTTGATTTTTGTTGGAAATATTTAGTTTTCTTTAGAAAAATATAGTTCAGGAGGTAGTGTATACTTACTTTTTTGATTAACTGTACGTCGAGAGGGGACTGTGAACTTGAATTCAGTTGTAGTTCTGCGTTCTGTATATATTCGTAAACAAAATATCAATCAGAGAAAGCACTTCATGTAATTAAATATTAATATCTGCTGTGGAACATTGTGACATCATACCGTACATCGACGTGGCATCAACCACCCCCGGTTCGGAAAATCGTTTCATTTCATCAAAATAAACATTTCAGTTAATTATCCGCCGAAGGCAATTAAATTTAAATAATAAATGTTTATCGATTTCTTTGGCCAATCACTCGAGAATTAAATCCATTATCATACCATACCTATCCGTCGAAGGAGGATTGGGCAATTGTTTTTTTTACATCACCGGATGCAAATTTTCTCTCTGGGAATATGCCATGTGGAGTACATGTGTGACACGTGTTGTGTGAAACAGCTTGTCTTCAAAGGCAGATCAACAGGGGCTATAGGGGCCATACACGACACAGACACGTCGCTGCAAACCTATATATTTTGTTGTTGTGCACAAGTTTGCGCGGACCATCTGTGTCGTGTGTATTCATGTCGGATGATTGCAGCGACCGTCTGCGTGAATTCAAAATTTTTTGAATTTTGTATGTCTGCAGCGACGTATCTGTGTAGTGTATAGTGAAATTTGCACAGACCAGTTCATGTCAGAAACATGAATAAAAATACAAATAGACAATTTTGGATAGAAGTTCTGGATATTTATAAAAGTTTGCAGGTTTTGTGGCGATTATTGTAATCGGTTTTTAAAATCTGATGCCTATGATAAGATGGTGCAAACATTTAAAGAAATTGATCCGAAAGCCTACCGCGAAAGTGTTATTAGAAAAATAAATAACTTTCGAAGCAGTTACCGTCGGGATAAGAAGAAAAAAAAGAAAAGCGAAAAATCAGTTTTCCTACCCGACGACTACGACGAAATGATACAAACTGATGTCTGTGCAGACTGTCAGCACCGTGTGTGGCGAAGGAATGTTTGCACAGACCTATGGTTGCTATAGGCTTGCAGCGACGTGTCTGTGTCATGTATGGGCCCTATTACTTCAGGATGAATCTATGTATAATAGATTGTGTCTTTATAATGATGCAACATATTTAACGTAACTTCTACGGAATCTTTAAATACACATTGCCTTGCAAAGAAGATACAAACAAATAATTTTGTTGCCTCCGCCTGCCCGCTTATTGAGTTAGTCAGCAAAAATGAACATGAAATACAGTCCAAACTCCATTCAAATAGTAACCAATTTCAAAAACTGCTTGAATTCAAACGAAGAGACCAACAGACTATTTGACTATTGGGTCCACCAAAAGGTGATTCTTGTCGGTTCTACTGTGAGCCATGGTAACAAAACAAAACCCATCCCTTTGCAGACTTGACTTGCCGTGACATGTTCATCGCATGCAACACGGAATTACCTTCGATCCATTGTTAAGTACAACAATAAGGAGCTTTCGAAAACTTTATAAATAAAATAGTCATGGCTGCTTTTTCTACGACCGAAATCATTGCCTCCTCATCCAACCCTTTAAGCAGAAGGCTGTGGAACAATTCTTCTTTAAGCCCAATACTGTACAGTGTATTTTTGAGTACCCTGTGACGACATGATACCAAAACTGTCCTATCGATTGGATCTTTATCACGCTGCAAAATTTCGTATCTCTTTTTTCCGTACCTCTTCTGCCCGCCCGCTGAAGGTAACTGCCCGAATTTCGGCACCGGAACCATGTTTTCTTCAGACACGTGCTGTGCCCTTCGCATGTGTTACACATGTTATCCCAACAAGGCAACTCTGTTTACTTAAATCTCCTTAAAATAGACTCCTCTTTCCTCATCATCAGAGAATCATGCGTCCCATTACGGCAATCGTTTACCACGACATCGGCTCGGCATGAACCCAACCAACCTGTTGCCATCATATTTTATCGCGTGCGCTCCTTTTCCTCCATTTCTTCATGTTAACCTATCCGCAACACGCAAAGTTACCCTAACAAATCTTGAGTACCCACAGAACACGGCCCTGTAGGACCATTCACACGAAGGTTATGTCCTAAGGACATTCCCGCACACGTGCAAGTGACAAAATAATTACACAATGTAAATCTGCGGAGCCGGCATCGTCGCCGAATCAATTTAACGCCCCATTACTAATCAACACAAGTCACGGATATTAATGGCAAAGTTTCTCTTGTGTCTGAGACCATGGACGGCTCCCGGGATCGCGAAGGACCCCACAAGTTGACTCACAAGCGCTTGTGTGTCTGCAGACATCGACTATTCCCGCCACCGCCAGAGAACAGACGTCGGCAGGGATCGTGTGGGACTGGAACGAGTGGATATGGTTTATAGTTCCCTCCGGTATTGTGGCTTATTTACGCCGAGATAGGGGATACCACATACTCACCCACGCACATGCCATACGTGCTAATGAAACAAAGCGGAGCGCGGGCAGGGCTTGAGTCGTTATTTCGGTCATGGTGATGAGATTTCTAGAACCCAAGCGATAACCCACGTAATTCGATGATGAAACTAGCAGTTGGAAATTAAAGATGGGATAAAGATGGGGGAGCGGTTCAGATCTCTGGGAGATTAATTGGCAGCGGTTTGTGGAGAGTCTAACTAACTTGTAACATGAATCGTTTCCCCGCTTGGATGGCGGGGTTTTGTGGCCCGCACTAATTTAATTAAGGCTATCCGTCATTAAATTGATGGAAGCTGTTGATGTCTACTGATGTTTTATGAGTCGGTGATAAGCATTTCTGAGTTGTAGAAGATTTATCGTGGAACAAATTATTTAATTGCTAGAAACGTGATAACAAGGGAAAGCAGCCGAAATGACACTTTCCCACAGAAGGAGGCGGAAAGAAATGTGAGACAGGGAGCAGCAATGAGATATGATATTTGATTTGAGGAAATAAGTTTTCCAATAAGACACAGAAAAACATGTTTCATAATGTTCCACATACGATTCAGTGTGTTAGAGCATTCATTACAAAAAAATGTTCCACATACGCAACAGTATCCTACAATTTCAAAGAAAAATATTCCACATACGCCACGATTCCATGGAATTTAATGGGTATCAGTTCGGTATGCTCAAAGTGTCTTTGGTTTGTCATGAATCATTGTCATGGGAATGTGTCATTTGAATAGATTTTAAAGAGAAAGTCAATTTAACAGGAACTTAACGTTATATCTTCATTTTCAGCAAATACAAAACAATTCAACAAGAGGTGTAGTTTTAAATTGTACGCCTTTTTTAAACTGTCAACATTCAACCATTGCGGTGAAAGCTTTGACAAAAGAAAAGTAGACGTTTTTTAGGAAGGAATCGACACTTGTAGAGAACATTTAAAAAAATAATGAAATTCAACAAACAAAAGCGTTCCTATTTTTGCCTTCATCATCATTGTCTGGCGGCTTCTCATGCAATCACCATAAACTAAGTCGATAAAAAAAGTGGGGGCAGTAGCAAAGTGGGTAGATGCGTCTACTCCTAAGCTCGAGGTTTAAGGTTCGAATCTCGAAAAAACCCCTAACATTATTTCACGGCCCCTCCTCTTCCGAGTCACTGAAAATACTCAAAGAGTATAACTGTCTAGATCAAGCTTCTCAAAAATTGCTGTTCGGAGTCGGATGTGTGGATGAACCTGTACTTTTAACTTGACCTGCTTGTCAGGTCTCTCTGTAACAGAAATATCAGGATATTTCGTCAAAGGACCATGACAAGCATACGGTGTTGTTACGAATAGTGATATGTCGAACCGAAGATTTCTCAAACTAATGTAACCCGAGTTGAAATTTAACACGTTGAGTGCCACATGAGACCACTTTGGTCTCGCACGAATTTGGGGTTGCTGTACCGCGTAAGACCAGCGTGTAATCGAAGTGTCAATAAAAAAAAACCGTGACCTGGGAGGACAGTTTTTCGGATTGTATGGTGACACTCAACGTGTTAAGCAAACCGGATCCGTTAACTCAGTTCGGACCTTTTATTTGTGGCGATTCTTTGGCAATTCTGAAACGACAATTCGCGATGTGTTGTCGAGCGGTATAGAGAGTGTTGGGGGTAGCTTGTCCAGATAACTTGCTGGCAATTCTGTACATCTGCTCATCTTCATCTCATTACCTCATCTCATTTTCATTTCATCTCATATTCTAAACGTGTGGAAGAATCAGGTGGAAACATGAAAACTCCATGTATAGAATTACCATTGATATGAGCGAAAGCCCACCGTGACGATTTCGGCGTCTCATGAGAAAGGGAATCGAAATCGATCAGCTCGCTTTACATGGGAATAATATTTTTAGAAGAAATAGCACCAGTTTTAAATCGTTTTGCATTTGAAAGTGCGTTCTTCCATAGCTTTGATCGCAGCTTGACTCTTTACAAAGATGATTATGTGGGAGATGTCAGGATTCCCTATGAGGATAATAATAATAATAATGGCGGCGCTATAGTTCGTGGTGGATCTAGGCCTAGATTCTCAGCAACCACTCGTGTTGTGCGTGCTATTGTTCTCTCACGAGTGGAGGTTTAATGCCGACTCCGAACGGCGAGATTGAGAAGCTTTTTTCTAGACAGTTATACTCTTTGAGCATTGTCAGTGACTCGAAAGAGGTGGAGCCTTGAAAAAATGTTTGGTGTTTTTTCGGAAATCGAACAGAGAACATCGAGCGTAGGAGTCGACGCACCTACCCACTACGCACCGGCGCCCAGCTTAGGAGGATATTCCCTATAAAGATATTAGCTTAAAATATGCCGCATCCCTCCGGCAATCTGAAGCACTGCCGAATACGTTGAATAAAGTTGAAAAGAAGAGAAGAGGAGATACTATTGGAAATTTTAGCGTCTATGACACAAAAGATGAAAAAAATCAATACTCCCTTAAAGAAGTTCGTTGGGTTAAGCACAAATCAAGTAAATTTCTTCGGACATAAGTTAAGAACCCATCATCTGCTTCATACACTTCCAAGGATCAGTCATGCATCAAGTCAATTTTATCCATCTTGTCCAACTATTCTCCTCTTCCATTCTTCAACGACCCTAGGCCAGTCTAGACAAATCTCCTCTCCTATCGGCTTCAGTGAGGGTGTTCTATTGCACAGCCAAATGCACAGCCGACAGTGGAAGTATCTGTACGCGGAAGGGCGAAGCCTTTCGTGGGATGAGTCTTCCTTAATTTACTTGGCCTTTGTTCCACTTAACCGAAAGTACTTGATCTGGGAACATTGCCAACAGTTTTTAGGAGAAGGACGTGAATGCCAAACAGCATGAATACCCCCCGTTTTTTGCTTAAAAGAGGAGACTGTAAATTACGGAGGAAAACTTGAATTAGCTCTTGTGGTTCAAAGAGTTCACCCAAGAAATGGTTCAAGGATTGTCTTTTCCGCGTTAAGGTGAAGCATTGACTCACACACCAGCAATATAATACATATATACTTATAGGTGATTAGGTCTAGTCCTGCTGTATAGCGCAGAGGCATGGACAATATCCCAAGCAAATGAACAGTCTCTTGGTCTTTTCAAGAGAAAAGTTCTGTGCGCGATCTTTGGTCCTGTTTGCGTTGATAGCTTTTGGAGGAGAAAGTTCAACCACGAACTGTATGGGCTGTTTAGCGACATGAGTCTAGCCAGGCGTCTACGGATCCAACGCCTAAGATGGCTAGGCCATGTAGAGCGTATGGACAATTTATCTCCGGCCCGAAGAGTCTTCGACTCTGAGCCTGTGGGACAACGCAACAGAGGACGTCCACGTACAAGGTGGCCCACACAAGTCGAGGGGACCTCGTCCGGCTTGGTGTGCGAAACTGGAGACAGCTACCGAAAGATCGTGCTGGCTGGAGAGGCATGTTGAGTGAGGCCCAGGTCCGCGTCGGACTGTAGCGCCCTAAGAAGAAGAAGAAGATTAGGGTAAACAACGATTATGATGAAACGAATGCTTAGAATGCGAGTTACCCCTGAATGACATCTATATATATAAAAAATCGTTGCAAGTGCGTTGTGATTTTATACCTCACGAATGGTTAAACCGAATTCGGTACAATTTTTAGGGTTTGTTCGTATGGTCGTGCAGATGGTTTATCTAAAGCTTTCCCGAAATTGGTCAACGAGTTCGTGAGTTATGACCTTTTACGTCAACATCTGACATCTGTCGTTATAAAAAAAAACTACAACAAATCCGTCGGCGTCTTTGAATGTGTACTGTATGTATACTGTCTTCTGATATCACACACGCCAAACTCACGTTGTAGCGCATACACGCATACACATTGACAGCTGTCAGTGAGTGATCATGTTAAGGTTCTTTTTCATGGCACTCGCATTGTGAATGGAGCAATCGGTAAGAGTCACATTCGATTTTTGTTGTTGTTTATTGATCAGGGATCGGTCATAGGCTATAGGAAAAACAGAAATTCGCATCTCTCAGCAAAGATTCGTCGCAGAATTATGTTATTTTGCACACATGTAAAGAACACCGGGAAAAATTAGATCGCCTGGAAAAAGTTGGGCACAAGCTTACCAGAGAGAGTGTAGCGAAGCACGCTGGATACTCTAGTCTTACCATAAATATTCTCTTGAGAATCATGTGAACTTTCCTAACCCAAAATCTATTTAATCTTAAAGATGACTTCGTCCCAAATCGAGTTTTCTTTCATCTATGCACCTCTGACATCCCAAGATATACCCTCGCCGGCAAAATGTGTACAAAAAGGTTTTCTAACCAAGTTCAGAGGCAATCGAATGTGTCAACTCGATTGCCTGGGAGACATTCCATTTGTCTGATTTGCTCAGCCTTGGAATAGTTTTACACCCCCCGATAGGGAGCCCCAACGCCACACAAAGCAGTTGCCCATGCATCAAAAGGATTGCACCTCCTCTCCTGCGAGAAACTTTTAAAGATGTGCAAATGTATCCGAACCTCCATCGAGGACATCCTGCAGGAGTTATCGCCGATAACAGGGACTTAAGGAGTGATCTGTCCTTTTACTACCGCTTATCCCCGACAGCCGTCGAGGGGTGGCGGATGGTCCCATTAATTCGTTTGCCCGAAGAAACGGCATTTGAATCCCCACGGACGAAGTAAAAAACGAACGTAAAGGACTTCGAAAAATGTGAATGCCGTTCTTAAAGTATGAATGGCTCGTAGTACTCGTCGTCGTGGAGGAGAGAATATATTTTTATGAGTTTATTACTGTACTCCAGCGGAAATTTATTGAGTATGGGGGTGCACTTAGGACGGCTTTGTGTTACGGTTCACCCACCGGCGGAGGACGACTGAAAAGGACTGCTTTTTGGGTGATGTCCTTATTCACATTCAAATGTACTTCGGCTACGAGAGTTTAGACTCTGTGCTTTCTATGGTCCTTCACGGGAATGGTCGATTGACGATTTTACGATTTCAACTCGGGGGCCATGGCACTTTACAGGAAGGCGTTACAGACGTTCGACGTCGGTCCTGCTCTTTGAAATATGACTCCTTGGCACAATACATCAGAATAGTGCACGTCTTGGGGTGTTTTATTATTTTATTGCGGCAATTCTTTGTGCGATAGGATCACCGGATGGGGTTTAATGGGTCCAAATGGTGTTTCGGTCCCATCGATATGGGTGAGGACACGATAAGTATGTGCCGCATTCCGTAATGGACTGACATGAGAAGGGGTTGCATTGCTTCCCCGAAAATGATATGTCGACAGTTTTGTGCTTCTGGCAAACAGGGGCATTGATGTGTAGTCAAATGGAATTGCGGGCAATTGAATGAAACTAAAGGGGCACACATACGACTTGAGTGCCGCTCGACTTGCGAAATCGTAAAGATGCTAGGAGCACTCAAGTGTGAAGTGCCAAAGGACTTGTTTGCGTATGAAATGGTGCTACTTCCATTGTGTGATGAATAGCTGGCGGATGAGGAAATCTGGATGGAGATCAAGTTTCACATTCTAGAGTTTCAGTTCATTGACCTCTTTGATGAGTGAGTCATGCACAGAGCGTGGTTAGTGGCATTTAAGTGGATTTTAGTAACCGCGATTGTTTTTGCTGTCTCTACGGAATTTTATGTAGAAACCAGGATGCGAATAAAACGTCCAGAAATAAAGATGAATTTTGCCAGTAAATAAATAATAAAAGAATCGTAATTTTCATGAATCAATAAAAGTTATGTAGTTTTGGCGGAGCCATTGGCAAACCCCCTGGTGAATGAGGAAATACCGGAAATTCGTAAAATACGGAAGAGTCTTGTAGCAAACATGCTTACCACGCAATTTCGTTTAATCTGGAGTAGGGTGGGAATAATTTTTTTCTGAGAGTCATACGAAAGCTGTATATATTTCCTCATAATCAAAACTTAAACCTCAAGAAATTTGTCATGGAGAGACAGTTATCCTCTGAAAGATTACGACATAAGGCATTCGAGTTGAGTTAGTTGTGCGACTTAATTTCATTTCGCAAATTCGGTGATCAAAAATGTAATATTACATTTATCTTAAGTCTAAGGGTATGGTCTTTGGCCCTCTACTAGACAACAGGCACTTAATAAATTACCCATACGAAAGACTCACATCACATAAACGAGATTGTAGAGAGATACTGTGGGCTTTAGAGAAGTGGGTATGTGCGTCGACTCTTATGCCCTAGACTTCCAGTCTAGGTTCAAATCCATCTACAGGCAACAATTTTCAAAAAAATATATTCCCGGCTCCCCCGCTTTCAAGTCACTGACGATGCTTAAAGAGTATAACTGTCTAGAAAAAGCCTCTCAAATTTCGCCGTTCCGAGTTGGCATTAAGCCTTAGGCCCCCTCCACTCGTCAGAGAACAATAACAATAGTAGTTGCTGCAGATGCTAGGCCCAAATCCACCTCGGACTGTAGCGGTAGCATTTTTATAATGATCGTTGAACGTCAAAAATTATATCTTGGGAAAATGTTTATAATTTGGGCAGATTACTAAAAAAACTGGATGTCAAATGTAATCGATTTTCGATTGGATTTTAAGAAGAAACCCCCCTAAAACGGGCTGAAAAAAGGTCTGAGTTCAAAAAATTAAGTGAGATTAAAGAAGATGAAACAGGAGCACATCTGTTTTCAAAGACGCGGGCCCACAGTGGCACCGCCTGTGCGAATTACAGTTTTCGGAATAAGACTGGATTTTTGCACACATTCTTGCGATGCGAAATTTTTTTGAATTTCTTGTTCGGTCAAACCTTTCGGACGCAACTCTAACGCATAAAAGAGCAATTTGAGATTTAGAACCATTATAGACCAGTGTTGCCTATAGGCAAACATCGGGCGTTAACGGGTTAATGGAAAGCCGTCAATAAAGAGAATTAATTTGAAGTCGATACAAGATTAAGGCTAGGTTAGGTTAGGTACGACTGATAGCTTGCAGATTACAGTCCCACTTAGAGAAACATAGCCCGATTGTGATACAGGGTGACCAGAAAAGATCGATAGGGAAAGAAATTCAAAATAAAACAATAACGGTGTGGGATATAGAATTGCTTCCAGCTTTGTTCTGAAGTTACATTCATGCGACTATGTATGCCCATCATTCAAATGGCCGCCTCGTCTTCGGTGGCAGTGCATCAAGTCGGTCGGTTCAAGTTTTTATAAGTCGGTCTAATATTTCCGCCGTTATTCTGGCGAAGCGCTTTGAATGTTGGTTTAGAGCTCGTCCAAATTGAATGGCTTTTTAGCGAAGACTAAGGGCTTGACGAAGCCCCAGAGCAAATAATCCAGTGATGTCAAGTCACATGAATGAGGCGACCAATTGATTGGTAACTCTGATAGCTGGTGAAACATAACAACTCGAAAAAACGATCACCTAGTGCGAAGGTTGTTACCTTTCTCTACGTTATAAGTTGCCTCTTTACCGAAAATGAAGCATACTACATCAGGTGTACCCATATTCTGTCTGCACTCCCATTGTTGTCGACTGTACATGAATGCCTTTTCAACTATCTACAGGGTGAGCCAAATACAAATTTCTTTTTAAAAATGCAAAAATATTAACATTTTTCCATGTATTATGGCTTTATTAGTAAGAAGAAACATTTCCATTAATTATGAAATACAACGTCGTTCAAGAGGCTGCCACTGCCGGTTTCGCAGTACCGCATTCTGTCAAACCAATTTTCCAAGACCTTGTCGATGTTTTCAAGCTGTAGCTCACGGATTGCTTGGATGATATTGACCTTAAGTGCTTGAATCGTTTCCGGATTGTTGGCATAACATCGGTTCTTCACGGTTCCCCACAAAAAAAAAACTACAAAAGGGTCAAGTTGCAGCTGGGAAGCGGCCAATTGGCATCGCCAAGACGGCTGATAACACTATTTGGGAATTTGGAGCGCAAACGATCGATTGTAACATGGGCTGTGTGACATGGCGTGCCATCCTGCATGAACCAGAGGTCGTCCAATTCCATGCCTTCAAGTTCAGTAAAAATAAAAGTCGGTTAAGATGGCTCTGTACCGCCCACCGTTGACCGAAACTTTGTTCCCAGCTTAATTTTCGAAAAAAAATGGTCCAATGATGGCACCACTCCACAATCTGCACCAAACTGTGACTCTCTGTGGATGCATTGGCTTCTCGAGAATAAAGTACGGGTTTTCCGTATTCCGAGCCCCAGATGCGGCGATTTTGTTTGTTAGCGGTTAACGTAGCCGTCGAGATGAAAATGTGCCTCGTCGGAAAATATGATTTTTCGGCCAAAATCGTTGTCCAATTCAAGCTGCTCTTAGGCCCACTCTGCGAAGCGATAACGAAGCGGATAGCCACGCACCTTCAATTGCTGAGTCAATTGGACCTTCTAAGCGAATAATTCGAGATATTTATGCGGAATTCCCCTCAGGCTAGTGCGTGAAATGTTGAAATGTTGAGATCGCTGACGAGTTGATGTTCGTGAATTGAGTCTCACACGCTCGGCTACAGCAGCCACATTCTCATCTGTGGGCACCGTACGAAGACGGGGACCATGAGTGTTGTCCACTATCATATCAGTCTCAGGAACTTTCTGCACAACCTTGCGCAACAGTTGCGGTGGGTGCTTCATTTCGGTCACAACTTATTTTCAAAAAACGCACTGTTTGGGCTACACCGCACTCAATTTGGAAATAAGTTTTCAATATTTCTCAAAGTTGTTCAAGCGTAAAGTGGCTCATTTCGTTCCGCGGAGATATGATACTGACTTTCTGTCAAGATTTCGAGCAGGAAACCGCTTACAGTGTCAAAATAACCTATGATTTAAAAAAAATACCACTAGATGGCCCATCCTATACATTTAACCGTTCCGCGTGCTGTTTCAGGCTAGTTTCTGAGGGAATTTTCAACTACTCCACTTATTCCTCTCCTCAAGCAGACTGCCTAAATCAGAGAAAATGAGACTTCCTTGCCGCAGTTTTGTTGACAAAAGTAGTCATGGCCTATTTCCATCCTACACACCCGCCTGCTGGGTGTGTCTCGGGAATTGTTTAATGACAGCTTAATGTTAATAGTTTCCAATTTCTTTCCACCACGAACGAAACACAACAACGCGTACGTCCTTGTTGATCAAATGTAACGGCCCAAGATATATGTACAGCCTTCAAATTGCTTGTCAAACAAATGGTTGAATATAATTTTCGTAGCTTTATCGCTTTTGGATACACGAGTATGTCGCAGCGAAGGGGACGCTATCGATATCGCTATCGATTACTGATTTGCACAGGCGACATTCAAATACACGCCTGTTGACGCAGAGCGTTATCTCCTACATGCCAGTGCCCACTCGGGCTGGAGGCTTTTACATATTCATTAGAATTATGCGTGATTGGGAACTAACCCTTATTCGCGCTTTAAGGGTTGGCCAGGTCGTGTAGAGGGGCGGCGAGTGGTGTATTTAATTGCTTGGGCGGCGGGCAATAAATCCGATATCGTGTTCAATGCAGATTCAATCTCGACGCTAATCAAGTTGATTTAATATTTAATTGGAGTCACAGAGTGAGCTTTTGGTTAGTCATTAAAGGACGACCTGAAAATGCAGATAAAAGATTGGCGATTTGAATAATGTATCTAAGTCCCACTAGGGTCGGTATTACGTCTCCATTTTGCCTCCATAAGTCCAAGAAGTTCTAATGAAACTTAGCAAGGGGTCGTCTTTGAAAGTTGCCGCTCTGACAGGCACTCAATCATCCCCGGTCATCAAGGAAAAAAGGAGCAAAAGCATCCTAGAATGTGGATGCACACAAAATATTCTCATGAATCTCCTTAAACCCTCGTTTGACGTGAAACTTGAACGAAGAAACATCACTTGCATCTTGGCAGGAACCAGAACTCCCATGGTAGCTTGAACACATCCACCAGATGTGCCCTGAATTATGAAGCAACTTCCCTCCCAGAGTACCCTTTTAACGACCGACTGCCTGAGCCCTTGGTGGTTCGTTGTTTCTCGTGCCTTACGCAGATTAACATGATTAAATTGCAGCGCTCGCATCATCCACCCCTGTCTGAGGTTACAATTTTTCAGAATTCTCTTGATTGCATAATAAGGGGAAGGAGCAAATTACCGCCTGCAACTAGGATGGGAGACTCGGCTAAGTGCTTTTATAAGCAATTATCCTTAATTGGATTCCTTCAAGCACTGCAATTACAGCGTCCTGCATGGGCACCGTGAATAGAGTGAGATGCCTGCAATTAGGACGAGGGTAAACTTCGACTGACATGCCAGAGCCTGGCGACTCCGTGATACATCAACATGGAGCTGTGTTGACTTTGAGTGATTGCTCAGTTGATGATGATGTTTATGATGGGAATTCTATTGAACTTCGGATGAACTATAGTGGGGCGATTGATAGCGATTTTAAGTACGGATAAAACCGACTCATGATCCTGGCCCCATGAAGTTTGCTTGCTCATTACTGCTTGATGTTGTCCTTTCTTCAAGCCCATGGAAGATTTTTAAAGGTGAAATTTAACTGTGCTCTGCGTCCTCTTGGATTAAGGTAGAGTTTGAATTCAGAGTTTGAATCATACAGAAAAAATTTCGATAAACGGATGTTCTCTGACGGTCCTCACCACGTCTTAATTATGTCCTTGTTGACCCCCGCACCATAACATCGTGGTTCCAAGCCTTCCCGTTGTCCTTATAACTCTGAAAAGATTAGTAAGAGATTTTTTTGGTGGTTTTTGGTGCTCTAAAGTGTTTTAGTTTAAAAGCATTTTTTTTTATTTAAATAAATATTATAGGAAAAATACTTAAGCTACGAGTAGATATACAATAAATGGATTATTGTACTAACTTACTGGCCCTATCTCTCTATTTATTATTATTATGGTTGAAGGTATATTGCTCCGCGACCTTTAAGATCTATTGTGCCCCCTTTCAATACCTTAGCACAATTACGAGTTCCCCTCAAATACAGTTCTTTTCAGAGTTGTATTGAGGGTAATGGACTCCTATTGCGCATAGGTGATGAAATCTGTTCTATAGTATTCCCTCTAAGCCAGTTTCCTTCAGAAATCTGAGAATGAGAGATGGTCCTAGTGATTCCATTTCTTCTTCTGATAGTAGATACTTGCCCAGACTTCTTTTCCTTTTGTGGGCTAATGCCTCACAAAATCCCAGAATTTCATTAAATTCTCCACAAAATCTGCAGAGACCTTCTTCTGATAAACCTAGTCTCGTTAGATGCTCCCTGAGTCTACAGTGCTCCGTTAGGAAGACTGTTAGGATACGGAGGTTATTCTTGCTCATTTTGATGCATGCCTCGAATCTCTTCCGGTTGTATTGCCCTAGGAGTTTCTTCTCCTTTCCTTGCCAGGGAGTCGGACATTTCATTGCCTTCTATCCACGTATGGCCAGGTATCCAGCAGAGTTTTATTCGGTTTCTCCTACCCAACTCTTTGAGCTTTTGCAGCCATTCCTCTACAAGCTTGGATTTGATGGTGTAGGAGTCCAGTGCCATAATAGCGGCTCGGCTGTCAGACATTATTGCTATGTCGCAGTTGGTATAATTCTTTTCAGGATTGATTTGAACACATCTGTCTATGGCATAAATTTCCGCTTGAAAGATGCTGGTACATTTGCCCATGGATTCGAAGTATTTTGTCCTGGGTCCAAAAAGTTGGAAGTTTGGAAGTTGAATTTCCTAATCACGTCATCCTTCGGAATGGCCAGTAGTGGTAGGTTTTTGACTAGTGCGTCGAATTGCCTCTGGGTGGAAACTCAGTCAATGAACCAGATATCAATTAAAAATATGCTTCTCTCGAAATCGGAGAAGAAATCCAGAGAGTCTTCCTAATGAAGAGAAATCGTGCAATAGGGACCCAGCTCCAGTTCCTTCATCAGTTCTTGATCTCAGCCTGTGGCCCATGGATTTATTGCTCCAGTCCTGTTTGGTACTCAGCTTACTGGTAAATTTTTTTTTTTGAGGTTGAATTTCCTAATCACGTCTTCCTTCGGATTGGCCAGGAGTGGTAGCTTTTTGACTTTTGCGTCGAATTGCCTCGATGTAATGCGCCTGTCTTTTCCTATCCCTTCTTTTGCCAATTCTGGCACTCTAAGTTAATCTATGAATTTAGAATTTATTTTACCTTTCGGCTTCTTTTGTGGATTTTAGATATATTTTTTAATAATACTAAAAGAAATCCTTATACTGAGAAAAAATTAATTAAAATCTTAGTAATCTAAACATTGTTTTAGTTTATACTCTTCACCTAACTTCAAATTAGCTTACCTAACTTAAACTAACCTAAACTGACCTAAACTACACTATATAAATTTTTTGGAATTTTTTTTTTTACGACTTTTTTGTTTTTTTTTTTTTGATTTCTTATTTTTTTTTAAAGCTGAAGGATATGTTTGCCAAATTACTTTTTCGTTATTGAAATCAGAGTTAGTACTTAAATTAAATTAAAATATTAGAACTGTTCGTTTTTCTTTTGATTTAAAATGATACATCTTCTTGGTAATCGGGTGGAAATCTGGAGCTGATTCGAACATTCTAGATTTTTTCTCCGCGTCACATCGACTATGTCTCGAGACTGCAACAATTGAAGCAGCTTTTTGAATAACATTTCTAAATAAAAAATATAAAATACAACTCAAGTTTTTGCAATAGACTGCAGGTTCTTAGTTAGACCATATTTGGAATACTCTTCTATCATTTGGGATTCACCATATGAAACACAAGAGCTCAGACTCGAAAGAGTTCAAAAGAATTTCACGAGATATGCTCTCCGAAAATTATATTCCTCTGAATAACTTCCTATTTATGAAAAAAGATGCAAAACAATTGGCTTGCAAACCTTAAGTTTTAGGCGGAAGGCAACGTCAGCCATGTTTATACGCGATATTATTAATTATCACATTATTTCAGCAGAATTACTTTTTCTCATGAATATATATTCTGAATATATATATATATAGTGGGCGCCGTGGCGTAGTGGGTAGGTGCGTCGACTCCTACGCTTGAGGTCGTCAGTTCGAATCTCGAAAAAAACATCAAACATTTTTTCACGGCTCCACCTCTTTCGAGTCACTGACAATGCTCAAAGAGTATAACTGTCTAGAAAAAAGCTTCTCAATCTCGCCGTTCGGAGTCGGCATTAAACCTCCACTCGTGAGAGAACAATAGCACGCACAACACGAGTGGTTGCTGAGAAGCTAGGCCCAGGTCCACCTCGGACTGTAGCGCCGCCATTATTATATTATTATTATATATTCTCCCCAGAGATCTCTTCGGGTGAGAAGTTTACTCTTTGATAAAAGGCGTAGAACCAACTATGGTTGCAATGAACCCATTACAAGGTGCATAAACACATTCAATGAACTTTGCAACGAAATTGATTTTAGCTTGTCACGATTAGAGTTTAAAAAAAGTGTTTATACATTGTTCTTTCATTAATATTGTTTTTTTTTGACGTAATCTATGAGACGGAAATCGTCTCCTTAGTCGCGCAGTAAACATCTGCTGTGTAAAGCGATACTGAGAGTTGACACTTAGAGAACGTAGTGTTCTGTGTGCTCTGTGATGGATACACCAAAAAAAAAAAAAGAAAGATGTCTGTCATCACGCACTAATGATGCCTTATGACTGCTTTTTTTCCCTACATGCCTTGGACATTCACAAACATACTGAAACAGCCATCAAGGAGGGCAACATTGTCATTATAACCACATGAACCCCAGCATATTGCAATACGACCCAAGTGCACCAATTACAAAGAACAATGCCATCTGATTTAACGCAGTAGCTAGTCCATGACCAGCGGATGGTAATTTCATCCTTCGTCGTTATTATGCAGTCAACAGAATACTGGAAAATTGTATTCCACTTAAAGCGGAAAAATGCAACCGGGTGAAGTTAATTGCGTTAATTTAAGAAAGCCCCGAGCGACTATAGAGTACCAAGGACTAAAGTAGTAGCAATTGAAAATATGCCTTTTTACGAGGAAGGAAACCGTTCTCTTGGTCGAAATTCATCTGTTGCATTCAGGAAGTCAGAACGAATGGATAAAATGAAAGAGTGTTAGGTTAGGTTAGGTTAGGGGGCTGCTAGAAAATTCACCAGCACACTTATACCATATTGGTTTATTGTGATACCCATAGTTGGGATTCGAACCTGGAGCCCCTTTAACTTAGGGCCGGCACTTGAGCTAAACTTTCACTGCTCAATCAGACTCCCTGATTATGGCAGTCTGTTTGAAGTGGAAGTCCTGGCGGTCAAAGAAGCAGCCAAAGCGATATCAATGATGGCAATACCACCAGCTGATATCATCATTCTTATTGACAGTCAGCCGGCCATGAAAGCTATATCCGCAACAGAAATCCAGTCCAAGCTAGTCGCAAGCTGTCACGAAGATCTCTCGCTCTTGGCTCACAGCACTCGATCAATCTGTGCTGGGTCCCAGGACATAGGGGCATAGCCTGCAATGAGATAGCTAATGAAATTGCCAGAACAGGGTCAGTGACCGATGTGTCACAAGCAATTCATAGAATTAAACCGCCCCTCTCAGAGTCGAGGAAAAAGGTGGATATTGAGATCATTGAAATGGCAAAAAGTAGATGGCGCGGTCTGTCTACATGTGTGACTACCAAAGCATTATGGCCCAGATACGATCGAGCAAAAACCGACAAACCTTCAGTGCGACAAAGAGTTGCTAACGATGGTGGTGGGAGCTCTCACTGGCCATAATCATCTTAGAAACCACGCCATGAAAATGGGACTCTCCGACGATAACATTTGTAGAGGCTGCAGTGATGAGGAGAAATGAGAGGACACTCCTCACCACTTCTTTCACTGCCCTAGTCTTTGTCAGTTGCGTCATAAAACACTGGGAGAATTTTCCTTCCAAGACTTACATGAAATTTCATATAAGCCTCTAAGATATCTTTGCAGGTTCATAAGGAAATCGGGATGGCTTCGGCACAACGAGGGACCATGAGTGCGGCAAGGGTTATAAGGGGACGCTAATCCCCAATTGGGCATCACAATGGGTCCTCAAGGACCTAAGTGAGGCGTGGCTTATGCCCGTCAACCCACTTACCCACCTACGTACCTAGGGTTTGGAGAATGTCAACTTATTTGGGAATCAGCCTTCACGCGTAAACAGGGAACAAGGATGGCTTTAACTATCTCCTAGAAAAAAACACACAATCAGTGCCTCAATAATGAAATCAAGATGGTTCTTGGAGATTTTTAAGCTTATCTGGATAAGGAGGGCATCGCAACAACACGATCTTTTGGTAGGTGTTTCCAGTTTCGCACACCAAGGTCCCCTTCCACTTGTATGTGCCACTCCAATCGTGGACGTGCTCTGTTGCGTTGTCCCAAAGGCTAGAAGTCGATGATTCTCCGGGTCGGCGCTGAGTTTTCTATGCACTCTACATGGTCTAGCCAACAACAGGTCGGTAAACGTCTGGCCAGATTCGAATCGTTTTTCATCGTTTTGCACAGTTCGAGGTTCAGTCTTCTCTCCCGACTGTCATCAACGCAAACAGGATCAATGTTCGCACGCAGAACTTTTTCCTCGGTAAAACCAAGGGCTTCCTCATTCGCTATATATATAGCTTATATTTCCCATGCCTCTGCGTCATAGAACAGGACTGGGTTGATCAAGATCTTGTACAAAATCAGCTTGGTCTTTCATAATAATAATAATGGTGAAGCTGCAGTCCGAGGTGGACCTAGGCCTTCTCAGCAACTACTCGTGTTGTGCGTGCTTTTGTTCTTTCACGAGTGAAAGGACCTACAGTTTAATGCCGAGTCCGAAAGGCGAGATTGGGAAGCTTTTTCTAGACAGTTATACACTTTGAGCATTGTCTGTTTTAAAAAATGTTTGCTTGTGCTGGGACTCGAACCTAAACTGTGAAAATCAAGTGCGTATGGGTCGACGCACAAGCCCACACTCTCTCTCTCTCTATCACTCTATCACTCAATTCCTTTTTGAGCACATGGAAAAAGCGATTGGAAAATTTATTCTGCGTTTGATCTCGGTACAGTTGGAGAGCCGAAGTAGATAAAGTCCATGACTACCTTCAAGATATCTGCTGCCCATTGCGACGTCCTGGCCAAGTCGTTGATGTTGGGCTTCCTTTCTCGATGACAAAATATACTTCGTCTTGCCCTCGTTTGCTACCAGACCCATTTTAGCCGCTTTCGTTGCAAAACCAGCAAAAGTCTAATTCATATCAAGTTATGTTCTGTGGGGTGACTTTCTCAAGACTGCATACTCCGTTCACCTGGCAAACATCGGTACAAGTTCCCTATGGTCTCGCCCGAAGAAATCAATCTTGAATCTGAGAGGGGTTAAGGAGATATTCGTAATGTTCGCAACTTAACCATTCTCAAAGTCAAGCGTAAGTCATTTGCCCCCATCCTAGAACATCTAATCACATCACATTCCCAGGACATTTAACTCACCACTGTCACGCAAGCCCAAACCTACTCGATTCCGATTCCGTTGCCTCACACCTGTCTCAGCGGCAAGCCTTCAACGTGTGCAAGTGTGAGTCTTGAAAGCTCATCTCGTACTTTAATTTTATTTACTCTACGCACTTGTTCGTCCTTACACACAAAAAAATCAACTCAAAATGGATTCATTCGTCTTCCCTTTACACAAATGCCAAGGAGGCATGTCCCGGTCTCATTCACAACTATGCTCCTTGCGGCTGTCAGCCGTTGCGCGTCGGTATGTGTGAGCAACACTTGTTTATTTGGCCTGACAACAATGAACAACAGGAAACACACCACTGATGAGAGATATCCCTGAATAATGATGATTTCTTTGGGCAAAAGCGCACACGATTCACATCACTCCCACAGAGAAATGATTTTCTGCTGGATTTGTGATCCCACCCCACCCTCGCCGACGACTGATGCAAGAACTCTGAAAAAGGACTCGGCGGAATTACAGCAGGAGTTCTGAAACGTGTCTCCGATTTGTCAGTGTGACTAGGTCGTTCTTGTAACTCTCGTGTGTATGCATGACTGATACCCGACTATGATTGTGAAATGTGGCAGGGAGGAGGGGCAGATTGCCGTTGTATGCCAGCAGGCACGTTACAGAGGAGAATATCAATATCGCATGAATGAGTTTGGGTGGGAAGCAATAAAACAGAATCCACCATCGAAGGAGTTACGAAAGTGTAATAACGAGGACGACATTGTATCTGATGGGTGCGTGATCATAAAGCATGCTTGATGTTTCCCGAACTATCAGCCGTCTCCTGGCTTGGGATGTGTATCCTCGCAATGACTGCGAGAGCTCTTTGTAATGGTTTTTAATGGTTTGCAGTAAAATCCTTTCATGCGACATTTTGGCTTTCGAGAAACCCTTCCAAAAACTGTTTCAAACCGTTGTCATTGCAGAATTGAAAACTATTTTGAGGAGCAACGAATTCCTTTGGGAGACTGCTCTTTCGTCAGATAGCAACTGGAGAGAAGACCTTTTGGTTGGCAACTGCTGAGGGTGCTGGTTGCAGCAACAACCGGTTGAATTTTATCAGCATCTTTAGGAATGAAACGAATGCACTCAGCGAGCGGTTATTTGAATGCATCTGTTCATCTTTAAACGCTCAAGGAAAAAACGAGCGTCTGTCGATGAATGTCTCTGAAACGAAATAACAAATATTTCTACAAACTGTTTAGATACCGCCCTCAAAATGAACGTCTTTGACAATGAGCAAGGAAGTATAATAGTCATAGTGTTGTGTGACTTGGAAGAGGTGCTTCATAAACGAATCATAGTGAAATAAATTAAATTTGAATTCTTATAAAGGGAGCTACTTTTCTTTTGTTTAAAAGCAGCCAGTAAAGAAGCATGTGCATCAAATGAAAGGACAAACCAAACTTTAAAGTTACGATCAGCAAAATTTAGGTTGAAAACCTAAAGTCTTTTCCGAAAAGGATCACACAGTTACCAGTGAATGGGGTGAAGGGTTTTTTGATCGTTTGTGCCAAACTAAACATTTCGAAGTTATTTTGACGGCCAAGAATTTCTGGGCATTTATTACAAACGCTTTATTTACGGATGCCAAGGATGGACAGTCTTTCGATTTCAATTAAGTGGTCTAGGACAACTTTGGAATCATTCCATTCCAGCCTATTGTTTGTACCTCGTTTAGCATTGTAGTCAAGGTTGGCGTAGGAGGTAAGTGCATCAACTCCTAAGCTGATAGTCTAGTTTCAGTTCCTGACACAGACAACACCAGCTACACCTATCTCGAGTCACTGACGAGAGTATAACTGTCAAGAAAAGATTCTCAAACTTCGCCATTCGGAGTCGGAGTCCGACTACGGGTATCACAATAGACCAACATGGTCTGAGTGTGCTGGTGAATTCACTAGCAGCCCCCTAACCTAACCTAACCGAACAGACTTGAAACAGTCTAAAGTACGATTGAAAGCCATAGAAAGGTAGGTTCACCAAACCAATAAGCATGCATTTTTGACAAAAGTACGTGTACCCGAACTGTCTTAGTTGTAGTTGAAATTCAAGCGCTTCGGTTTGTGTGACTTTCCCATCAAAAATCAGCCCAAAAACCGTTACCCATTTAGTTCCTAGTTGGATCCATTGTGCTGTCACTATCCGGTATTAGTAACGCCGGTTCCTCATTAACCAGAGAACTATGACCACTGGAAAGTACATAGTAAGTAACTGGTGCCCTGGTGGTTATTCATGTAGTGTTCCACAATGTGTCTGTATTACGCAGCCAATTTTTTCGGTTTATTTACTTAATCATGACCTCGATTTTGGTTTTTGACAGGCTTCCGACGTCTATATTGAGATCTTTAAACTTGTGTGCAGAAAACTGAATCATTATGTCGCGAAAGCAAGAATCATTACTATTACTGCCCAAACCGTTGCATTTTTAAAGCAGAATGCTTCGATGTGGGTTTAATCCCAAGACCCACAATAAACCGTCACACGTTATGGAGGCATTTGTTTCTGAACAAACGCGTTCTTCTTTCTGTGACAATACAGTCCGAGATGGACTTGGGCTTTAACGAATAAACCTTTTCAGCTGGAACGCTCTTTGGCTAGGTGTCTCCAACGCATTCTAACTTGGTTGGAGTGCACCTGAACGGTCTCACTGTCTCTTTATTTTACTAGAACATTTTGAAATCTTGTCTGAATTTTGGGACATTATTTATGTTCACACTGAAGGCAAAATGAGTAATTGTCAACACAAGTAGATTAATGTTCACTTTCTTATAATTTTGCAATCCATTTTAAGAATTTCAACCGGACACAGACTGATGCTTTCTACTTCAATTCCCAACCTTAATTTCTTAGAGTATCCTCAACTGTCATACCTTTCCTTGGTGTTCCAAGAAAGTCTGACATCGGTCACGGATGATGCACATACAATCATAATCTTTTTCGTACAGATTTGAAAAAACTAAAAACTGCTGAGACGAATGGTATCCTACAGCATTCACAAAAAGCTTTTTAACACGATATGTTAAGGCACGTAGTAGAAATAAGCTGACATAGAAAGATGACAAATAACTTTCACGATTGTCTTTCACAAAGCTTGCATTACTAAAATAAGATGCTTTTTTTTCGGAATGTTATTGAAGCTCTACTGGAGCACCCAGACTTAAGACTAGTCCATTGTACTGCCAGGTAGCAACCTACTCCAGTGCCGTTTATTTGATTCCAACGGCAAATGGTGGACCAGATTCGATTTCACTGGAATTCGAAACTGGGACCCCTCTAACTTGGGACAGGCACTTAGCCAACTGCCCCATCCAGTCGTTAAATAAGATGCTTACTCAGGAGTTTTAAGAAATATATCGGCATTTATCTGAAAGCCCCCTTCACTCGTAGGAGAACAATAGCGCATACAATACTAGTGGTTGCTGTAGGTGCTAATCCCAAGTCCACCTCGGATTTTATTATTATTCTTGAGGGCAAACTAACAAGACGTGGGACTTGTTCTCCACTGCATCCCGAGAAAGAGAAACCATGCAAGCCAATAACACTCTTACTAAAGTTTCACGCTGCAATTTTCACTAACCGCTGGTGGTCTGAAGGATTATTTGCACAGATAATCTGGGTATCCCTGAACTAGAAGCGATCAAACTGCCTGAGCAGAATGAGAACATTAGCAATAAGGGATCTAATATGCGTCACCAGAAGACACCGCGTCTTTGAAGACACGCCAACAGATTGGGTCTTCTTGCGCCAACGAATTCTACCCCAGCTGTAGCGATGAAGAAACGGAGAAAGTAATCCCCACCTTACTCAGAAAAACTCACTCGGAAACACACCCATTCGACAATCTAAGTGATCTAAGAAATATTAGCGTCAATCAAGTCCGTCACTTCTTTGCTAGCTCCGAATGGTTAAAGCAGTGTTAGGAGAAAGTTTGATCCACATGCTAACTCGGCCTAACTTGGCCTGAATGAAGTTGGATTTATTCACTGCCTCCCACTAGGCCCGAACCAAAAGCAAACCTAGGAGTAAGTAAAAATGAATCAGTATGCTACTGAATACGTCATTAAATTAGCAGGCCAGCCATTCTATTAAGAAACTGTGTCAAAAAAACAAAAAACAGTGACATCCAGTTCACTAGTCTTTCCCAATTCAAAACTGGCTTGAGTACGACAGCGTGATCATCCGTGAAGTATTCCAGTTTTAGCAAACGATTTAGGGACGAACATCTCAACACACCATTTAATCTCATCTCGTTGTGAGTGACTCTCCTAAGAAATTTTGCTTTGATTAAACATAAGACTGTCAAGACCTCCTTTGTCCTCAGTACGTCCTATTCACAATCTAGTCCGCCCACAGGTTAAATCCATTACATTATCCTCCAAATGAATTCACTTCCACTTGACTCATCTCGCTGTAGAGACAAATCTCCGCCAGATTATTCTTTTCTGAGAACAGTGATATAATCCCACATCACTCAGATCCCTCAGTCTTTTGATCAGAATAATCTGGTTTTTCACACCACGAAGCCCTTCAATTGATGACACCACACCATTCCCAAGTAATTACGCCCTCAAAAGTCCCTTAAAAATTAAACTCCACCAATCCATGCCACCCAACTCCGAGTGCGCCGTCAAGATGAACAACGCGCACGCAATTCCAATTATAGTCCATCCATCCATCTCATTAATTAGTCTGTTTCCCAGGCTCTTCCCTTTCTGACTGTGTGTACGTGTGCTGGTCTATTTTCATACGACCACACGAACGATGAACACATATGCGCCAGAGATCAGCTTTAATTAATTAGCGTGTGCCATCACCGTTTTGCAGAGTCACCTTCAACCGCATGATGACGCTTTAATCTGGAAACGTAACAATAAATCATTCAAGTTCCGGCGGAGTGTGGGGGAGCCGGAAAATAGATGCCACCAAGCCCTGCTCCTGTCACAATGTGTACACAAGAGTGTGTTGGGTGAGATTCACGGACTTGGGTGGTTTCATGGGGGTGCAAGGTGAACCATGGAGGGGGCTCTGAGGTGTGAGGTGATTATATTTGATCGCTCTTTGTGATGATGTGCGGCACAAAAGGAAATAGTTGGGCCCATTCCCAGCAGAAGCAGCGTTCAGAATGAGATATCTGCTGACAAATGACGGTTTCTTTTGTTTGAATACGTCTGTCTTTGAAAGGGCTTCATGCCCCAGTTCATGCTCATAATGCCAAACTTTGCTGCCTAATCAGCGGTTTCCTAGAAGGCTGAGCGCTCAAAGGATGGAACTTAAATTGAAGTGCAAAAACGCAAGAAGTTGTCAGACGTGAAGTGAAGTGTCCCCAATTTCAAATAACCTTTGCACTCTTCCACAAATCGTGGGGAGCTCGAATGTACCGTCCTCTTTGCCTCAGAACACACAAGGCAGACAGATTCTTTAAAGCTGCAGAAAAGAGTCACTTATTTGGATCCATTTAAGAGGCTGTTCCAAGCAAACGAAGCAAAAGAACAGCAAATTCTGTTGGTTGCACCGCTGTAGTTAAAATTAAGGGACTAACCGGCTTCATGCATTTTTTTTCCACTCCTGAGAGAACAACAGCAGAACACACAGCACGAGTGGTTACTGAGGAAACTAGGCACAAGTCCACCACGGACTGAAGCGACACAACATTGTTCTTATTTACGAACATCGTAGAGGGAGATGGTTGGGGATGTAATTACGTATCCTCCCCGAACTGTAGTGAGAGCAAAAATGAATGGAATAACTTATGGACGGAATATATTATCGTTCATATGTCCCCTGTGGCATCACTTCGTGGCACGTATTCGGAAGGCCAATTTTCTTTCATTTTATCGCATAAATCAGGCTGAAATTGCTGGATGGCGTTCGTTATGTTGTTGTCATCAATTGTTTGCGGTTTATTCACATAGAACTAAAATGTAATGTAACTCTAAAGGCACACGACTGGACGGCGCAGTTGGTTAAGTGCCTGTCCCAAGTAAGAGGGATCGCAGGTTCGAATCCCAGTGAAATCGATTATGGTCCAGCCACCATTTGCCGTTGGGATCAAATTAACGGCACTGGAGTAGGTTGCTACCTGGCACCAGTTTTGAGTCTGACTGCTCCAGTAGTGTTTTATTGTTTTAAAAATCCTCAAAAAAAAAAAGTATGCGCCACCGATGGACACCTTAAAGTTTGACGTGAAACAAAGAAAAAAAAATGATGCGTATACGCCACCATGCCACGGCCACTGAAGGAAACTGAGCCATTCTAGACCTCAACAACAACAGTGAAAGGGAACAAACTTCACCACAAAATTCGTATTTAATGATGACACAAACCTTAGCACGACTCATGTGCTATACAAAAGAAGCACTGATTGACATAAGCTTCTTCACAAGAAAAATGTATACGAAATTGGATGGGTACTTCAATTTTTTCCCTAGCAGACACTCATCTGTCAGGCAGTGTCCACTGTGGGCTAAGATGAATGGAATTTCCTTCAACCGATGTACTCCATCAGACGTCAACGCAGATTCGGAGAGTATGTCAGCCATCGGACCGCCAGCACATAGTCACACACATCCAACATGAAGTAAACAGCCCAATCTGCCATCCAATCTATCGCAAATCCACCAAACAAATGTGCTCGCATCCATTCAGTGCATTCGCTCTGATTATCTACACCCGACAAATGAAGCCAGCTTATGACGGTCAGTTTAACAGTTCTATTATCGTCCACCCCCAGTCGCAAATAACGGCAAACACCCTTGACAAAGCCAGAGTGACATCTGCTTATCGAAATCATGACAGCGCCGATGAAATATACAGAAATCTCTGCTAAGGACGTCTCGCAATTGACAGACAACAGAAGTCGTGAAACCCAGGGCATAGGGGGAAGGGCGACTCTTTTGTGAAGGCGCATCTGTGAGCCTGTCCTCTCGTTGTCTAGACATCGGATTCCCATTGTTGTTCGTCCGACCGGCGTGATTCCATGCCCATTTGCCTTCCACCCGACGTTTGTTTGTCGAAATACACCCTCATTAGCTAAACGCCTCCGCAATCTGCCCGTCATCATGGAGCGCTCGCACACATCATGGCGGTGCTATCAGCAAACATCGACGTCGGTGATGTGTGCCCATCACTAGTGTAAGACAAATCTCCTCCGGTTGCCGCCTGGGTATTCTAATTCCTCACCTGAGCTCCAACCTCATCTCCGTTTGTTCGCCATAAACTAAGGGTACACCGCCGCCGGTGGGAAAAGAGGGGGTCGCATGCTACGGCAGTTGCTCGCAACAGTTTTTCGAATCATACATCAAAGTCAGGTGGAATCTTTTCCATGATTGCCCGGGCAGCCACTATCGCCGTGAGAAGCACTTGCGGCGAGAGAATGTTGTTGTTTATCCGAACCTCACCCATGCTCGAAGCACACCTTCCCGAGTGGCCTCCACGCCGCCCATCGATGGAGCAAGGCTGTTGAACAAATTTATCACCAACGCAATAGCCCGCCGCTTGACTTCGAGTCGATATTTGGGAAAGGGGTGGCTCCAGCACTAACTCGTGTGGGGGAGAAATTTATCTCAATCGTGCTCCGAAATGGATCGAACGTCATCGTAATTAATTTACAGTGTTGCCGGCAGGGGTTGCGGGCGGGGGCGGAGTGGGACACTGATAAATTTGGGCGTGTGATTTTTGAAGGCATTCCAAATGGGGTGCTAGCAGAGTTAATTTCACCGACGCAGGTGTGTTTCCCTTCCAGCCCGAGCTGGATTAGTAGTTGGATTAATGTATTTCGAATGCTAGGCGTCGAGCAGGGCCCGTAATTTATCGAATCTCGACTCCTGCATGGGGATTTGGTTTGTAAATGAAGTTGGTCTATGACGGGTGGATGGAACGGTGCAGAGTGACATGTTTGGGGAAGTGATTGAGGGCGTCTGTCAGTTTTTCATTTCCGGTGACTTGATTGGAAGTCTTGAAAAATGTCTACATCGGTGACAATTCATTGCGAGCATTAGTCCCGGATTTGGTGGGGATTCGTTTCACATGACAGTAGTCGACCTTCAGGGCAGATGCTCGAACAACTTCTATTTTTTAAGTTTCAATTAAATATCTTTTTTAAGTTTTTCTCGAAGGCACAAGCAGGCTCATGGTTTATAGTCTAACTTTGTCTCTTGTCCGGGAGTTGTTGCGTCTATGACACCGTTGACTTGCATAGAGTCACTTGATCTGTGTCCAAAAATGCTTGCTTTTGCCGCATTGCCAAGACACTAACTTGAAAAAAAAAGTTTCGTATAAGCCACCGATTTAACTTAGGGGTCTCGCAACATGTACGTTCGAAGTTTCCTTGTTTATACAAAGTCGCGCAAAATTAATCATCCTACCGGAAGTTCAAATTTCTGCAAATAGTGTCGTACATCAATCATATATGACATTTGTGAACTAGACAGCTGCAGTGTACAAACAGGCAAGCAATGGAGCGCTATACTCCGCAAGAGCGTGAAATAATTGTGTCGATTTTTTTGACCAATAATCGGTCGGTGGTGTTAGTGCAACTTGAACTTCAATGTTTATTTCCTAATCGTGTCGCGCCAACTGCGCAAATATTCCGGTGCTTACTCTACTCGAACAAACTAGAACCACAGAAGACCTTGCAGGGCCTGGCCGCCACCGGACTGATCGTTCAGCCGAGAATATCGCGGCTGTGGCTGCCGATGTCGCTGAGAACGAAGAAATATAAACCAGACGACGGGCCATTCAATTGGGCATCACCAGACGGACTCTACAACGAATTTTAGTGAAAAACTTACACATTTTCCATACAAACTGCATCAGTTAATGCCTCCTGACCGTCAGTCGCGTGTGAATTACTATCAAGCCATCTTCAATTTCCACAACGGAGATGACGATTTTTTGTCGAAAATCATCATGAGCGACGAGGCGCATTTCCACTAAGCGGATATGTCAATAAACAAAATCTTCGTTTCTGCGGCATTGAAAATCCGCGTGTGATGCACGAAGAACCATTAGATCCATTCAAAGCGACTGTGTGGTGCAGCGTTCAGGCGGGAGGAGCGGTTAGGCCTTATTTTTTTGAGGACGCTATCGGTAATACGTTCACTTTTACTAGCGAACACTAAAGGGCCTTGATAAACGACTTCTTACCGCCGGAATTTAATGAGCGGTGCTTGGTGAACATGTGGTTTCAACAAGACGGTGCAACCGCACAAACAGCACGAACCACAGTGGATATTCTGATGGAAGCGTTTCCTGGTCGCGTATTCTCCCGTTTTGGCAATATGACATGGCCAGCAAAGATCGCCCGATTTAACCATCCCAGACTTCTTTCTTTGGGGCTACTGGTTTATGCCAACAAGCCTCAGACAATCGCAGCCCTTAAGAAGTATATTCGACAGGTTTATGAAGTCGAAATCTGGACGAAAAGCATGACTGCAGAACTGATTCTTGGTGCCTTCAAAAGAAAAATTCTGCATCGGTTATTCGGTCCTGTCTGCCACGGAGGCGAGAGCCTCCTTAACACCAATGCTCCATCTAAGAGTGTTTTCGAATTCGAGCCTCCTTATTCGAAAAGGGCGAACCTCCGTTAAAAAGACCAAGTGAACGCGGATGCAAGACACTTGGTCTTGATAACTGGATGCAGCATGCCCGGGACGCGATGAAAGATGGCCTCGGACCTTCCAGAGGTATGACAAGTAATTGATTGGAGCCTTTTTTTTTGTCGGACGTTTTGTAACACTACACTAGAGCACTCAAACTCAAAAACTGGTCCATTGTACTACCAGGCAGCAACCTACTTTTAATTGAATTTCATGGTCTGCCGAAGAAAGAGGAAGTGCTCTACAGTGTCATCGTCTTCCCCACTTCCCACTGCACTTGGTCTGTCTACATCCTAGAGAGTCATGCGATCTGCGGTTGTGCTCTCGATAAGTCCAACCATTGTTGGAAGCCCTAACCAAGAACGCAGGCAGTCCCAGCGTAGGTTCAGGTCCTGAGAATGCCTCATCTGATCCTCGCCTTGCAAGTTCATCGGCGATCTCATTTCCTGTGATCCCGTGGTGCCCCGGGACCCAGAAAAGCCTTAGCGAATTTAAGCTACCGATCATATTCAGAGAAGACTTGTATTCCTGAACTATCCTGGAAGTGGTTAAAGGGTTCAGCAAGGCCTTAAGCACAGCTTGGCTGTCGCTACAGACGCAAATACTTCGCCCCTTCCACCTATACTTCACAATATAGCTCGTAGCCATTAGGATCGCATAGGTTTCCGCTTGGAAAACCGACGCAAATTTACCTAACGAGGTGTGAAGTCTAAAGTTGTCCCTCTCCACGAAGGCACCAGCACCAGATCCTTCATTGGTCTTGGAGCAGTCCGTGAAGATTCGACTACATTCCTTTCCTGGCTCAGATTCTGGCCAAAGCCAAGTTAGTCGCAGGTAATTGCCAGTATCTGCAGTCTATTTGCAAACAAGACAAACAGTGCCACAGCTTTGGCGACCCGGTCACATTCACTTCGTAGAGAAAAGCCAGATAGCCAGCCTTTGCATGCTTGCAGCAGCTACTGGGCAAAAACTTCTTTGATGAGCTGGAAGATCTGAACAAGATTGAGCTGAGCTCCTGAGACTCAAACGTAATTAATATTGTCAACGGGCCTCATTATGGTAGTTTACTTTCACTACATCCCCAACGGGACAATGGACTCAAATTGTTAGTCTAACTAAGTCCCGGATGTAAATCACTTGGGGACGCGTAAACATATATAGCAAATGAAGTACCGTGGAACGATCGCAAGGGGGATGTTTAGGGGGCTTTCTTCAATCTTCTCTACGAACCATGGAACCTCTGCTCAAGCCACTTACGACTAAATTCAAAATTCGTCGAGCAACATCATGGATGTTATCTCTGTTCTGCTCTGCCTCTCCACCCACCCCTCCGTCTAATCTGACTGAATATAAATTGATTACATTCGTTTGTGCGTCCACACAAAGGACTTCTCCCAAACGATTCAACCTCAAATATTATTCTCAAACCCCGTGGCCTGCAGCAACGAACCTCCCCGTCCTATCATCCTCAGTTTCAATTTCGCCTAAACACCCCTTTGGGAGCCATCCCATCGGGGAACACAACATCAATAGCAATCGTCTTCCACTGCTCCCTCTTCCTGATTATAGACCTTCAATTGTTGGCCCCAACTTAAAACTCAAATGATCCCCAAAGACCCACAATCCCCTTCCCCGGCTCATCACGCGAAACGAGCTGCTGCATTACCTCCAAGGAAGGCGGATATTTCCCCCGGAAGACATCGGATCATCTCCCCCCCATCAATTCCCGTAAAACTTACGACCCACCCATTCAATCCCGATTTCCTCCGTGCTCTTGTTTTTAATTAAACACCTATTTCCAAGCGACGGAGGGAACTCATCCCATCCGAGATGATTGCACGACCACTCCCCCGCACCTCGTGGAATGGGAGGTCTTAAAACCGAACGACTCCCCAAGGTCCATTTCGTACACCGGAAATACGAGACTTCCAGAGTCTGCCGCTTAGCCGCCGAAACGCTCCCCGCTCCAACTACCAGCCCGATCGATATTGGCATTCTAATTGTTCATCCGCAACGTTTATGGACTATAAAACTCTTAAATTTCGATTCAACAAATCGCCGCCCATCAGAGCACAGGGCGCACCCCTTCACACGTTACTGAGCAACAACTCAGTTACAGCGGGTGGAAAGGGTGAGAGGCGGGGTGGTTTAAAGGAGCATTTTCGAGCACGTCCATTTCGACTGGAGCCAACGGTCGTTGAACCAAACGTACATCTTCTTTTAAAGTCCCTTCAGCGGGAAAGTGTGGAAATTTCATTTCAACCACGACAAGGATCAAGTTCTGCGAAGCTGAACGGTGGCGCGGCGGGTGGTGGAGGGCTGGGCGTTGGTAACATACTTTCGAGCTATAAAAAGGATATGATTTGGGGTTTTTGCCAAACATACACCATAATGAATACACAAAGCGACGAAAGGACTCGTCAGGATGCTGCTCTCGTGGGTGCTGTGGGGAAAGTGAAAATGTTCACATCCAACTCGACTGTGCGTGTGCCTGCCTGTCTGCTGCTCGGGTGTATTACCAGATGTCATCCTTCAAAAGCAGGCACAGTCCCAGTCTGGTGGCGCTCACACACACACACACACCCACAGCAACAATTGAAAAAGGATTTCAACTGCGAACCAAAATGGTGAATCTCATTTCCTCTGAATCGTTGTTGTCGCCATCACTGCGACGAGTGGGGTACGGTGGTGGCTAACAAAAGCGAAAAAAAGGACGAAACTTAAATCTCGATTCGTTGCCTTTATCGGTGTTTATTCGTCTCGTCTGCAGTCGTTGGAGCATGTTTCGTGCTACTATCGGAGATTTTCATGGCAAATAATCGCCGGCAAGCGAAGGAGGAAACTGTGGTGCTTCAAGGACACCAGTCCGCCAACATCCACACGAGATCGCCCTGTGCGCTGAAGGAGGCTTAAGTGGATTTACTGAAGCAATTTTTGAGTTTTCCTTTAACCAAGCGCATGCATGTGCTGGTGGCAAATTTGCTTTCAAGGACACCAACGCTGGGTGTGTGCTTGTGCGGCTTTGTGTGCGTATCGCAAGGTCTGCGGAGTTTTGTGAATGTTTCCTTTGGGATGGAATTCTTTCAAATTGATCCCGTTCTGCCTTTGTGTCTGTGTGCGCGGAACGAGTGTGTGGGGAACAGTCGAGCGGAAAAGTCAGTCGATTTCGCTTTGATCCCATGAGGGGGCGATTTGGTGATAAGCAGGTCCTTCATCAGACAGGATCTGTAATTGGGCTATCTCGGCGTGATGTGTGACGGCGAACTCTTAACTCAGTGAGTTATGGTGACCATAGGGGGAGCTGAGTGACGAGATTCGCTCTAAGGCACTCATGGAAGAACGAATCCTTACGACTGTCTCAGCATCGTAAATAAGTCTTCAGTTTTGAAAGAGTTTCGAGTCCGATGAGTTGACGTCAATGTTTCTTGGATACTCTTATGCATAATGAGCGGGTTCATTTCTTCGGAAATTTATTGTCTTTTCTGTTTTGTGGGACTGGCTTGTGTTGGGTTTACTTTGTTGCTTTCAGCATTTTTCTGTTTGCTTTCTTCTTCAACGCTAACAGCTTCTTTTCCTCTTTTTTTTTCAGGTGAGATCTATTGAAGACTAACTGATCGAATTGAATTCCGTGAGTATTCTTGAAAAACCGAGGGATACAGTATAAATCAATTATTTTGTGCTCCCCACTTGCAAGAGACTTTTGATCAGTTATTCAGTTTGCCCCAAGACTATAATGACCGTACGGAAACCTAAGAAAGCTAAAGAATCTGAGAGACTGTATTAACAGGTTCGTTCAGTTTCGTTAAGTTCGTTCACTTTCGTCATATTACGTAGGAGCGAAATGAATAGTGCTAGCAAATGTCAGTTGACAGCAGCATTATCCTTAAATTTCTACAAGGAATTATGGACACTTTGAAATCTGACTATGCTTCTGGTTTCTTGTCGTTTGCTTTTGGCATAAGCTTTCGTTTTCGAAAGGCCTAGTTGGCCTTTTAGTTAAACATGAGAACTCTGACACAGGCCATCGGCTTTGTAGACCTACGTCCTACGTCTTGTCTAAGAAGCTTGATTGACTCTATGCATAGTTACACCCTACTTCACTTCATGCCGTCTTATCAGATTTTGAGATTTTTCGAAAGAGTTTTCTGTGCCTTTTTGGTCAATAATCAAGCACGTTAAGCATTTGATTGGCCTCAGTGATAAAGTGATCCGAAACCGGGAGGCCTGCCGTTACTTCCTGAGGTCAAACCGGCAAACCCCACTGGCGGACCAGCATGGATGCAGTAAAGTGGGAGGGCTATGATCCTCTTATTCCAGACCATAACCTCGCCGTAAAGAAAGAAGAAGAAGTCAAGCACGTTAAGAATAAAGGGTGGTCCAACCATAATGCACGATGTTAGTTGTGAGTCCTGCCTTAAAGTCAAGTTTTTTTGCTCAACTTAATTTGACATTTCTTTGTTTCAGTGTTTGACAAATTCAACCATAGAGAGGTACACAATTGAGCAGCGCGTTAAGATTGTTGAAGCCTTTTACGAAAATGGGCGTTCAAATCAAAATGCATTTCGTGCACTTCGTGATTTTTCTGGTCAGCATAATCGACCAAATGTGTCCACAATCGGAAGAATTGTGCGCAAATTTCAGCAAAATGGGTCTGAAGGAAATGTGAAAACACCTGTGCATGCTCGCCCAGTTCGTTCTGCGGAAAACATTGCTGTTGGGTGGTATGTTGTGGGATTGTGTGGCAGAAGAGCCGTCTACCTCGACTCGTCGTCGTGCCCAACAATTGTTTTCTATCACGAGATGATAACGGACTTCTTGTGTCCCGAAATTGAAGATATGGACCTGGACGACATGTGCTTCCAACAGGATGGTGCCACTTCCCACAGTCGCTCTTTGCGCGAGAATTTCAATGACCGTGTTATCTCACGTCGTGGCGATGTTAATTGGCCACCACGATCATGTGATTTGATATCGTTGGACTTCTTTCTTTGGTGATATTTAAAAGAAAAAGTGTACGTCAATAAGCCAAGAACAATTCAAAAGCTAAAGGATGAGATAATTCGGCACATTAACGACATTGAACCTCAATTGTGTCTCAGAGTCATTGAAAATATGGACCATCGGATAGAGGTATGCCACTGAAGCAGTGGCGACCATTTGGCCGATATTTTGTTTCACACAAAATTGTCATAGATCCTTCTATAATAATAAAAATGGCGGCGCTATAGTCCGAGGTGGACCTGGGCCTAGCTTCTCAGCAACCACTCGTGTTGTGCATGCTATTGTTCTCTCACGAGTGAAGGAGACCTACAGTTTAATGCCGACTCCGAACGGCGGGATTGAGAAGCTTTTTCTGGAAACTTTCTTGGAGAAGAGTCAGTGACTCGAAAGAGGTGGAGCCGTGAGAAAAATTTTAGGTGATTTTTCGGGAATCGAACCGACAACCCACCTACCCACTACGCCACGGCGCCCATCCTTCTATTCTTCTATCATAATAAAAGATATTAAGATAATTGTCTGAAAACTTTTTGTTTTATTTACAATTATCATCGTGCGTTATTGTTGGACCACCCTTTATAAGTACTTTGGGCATCACGACAGAGTTTCAGAAACTGCGTCCCGGGGATTAAACTAGTGACCACATTCTCAAACAAAAGATACCATAATTCAGTTATCCCCTTGGTATTTGCCCTCGAGGCTGAAATTTTTGTTTTCTCGTCAAAAATGACTACTTCCTTTAAATACTCAACAAAAAATAGTTCATGCAGCTGAAAGTCCTACAATTTGTGATGCCATTTTAGAGATAATAATAATAATTGTCAAAATTAACCGTCAAGTAGATTTCCCCTTAAAAAAAAATACTTGAAGATCTCTACACCGGGCGCTATCGGCAGCGGAATGTTTTTTTTTAAAGAAGAAGATCGACCCAATAAAAAGCTGCAAGCGACAGTTTCAACCGCTATGCATCGTTATATGATGCAAAAACTTTTGTTTATTGCAGCCACTGAGGAAGAATTGAGTCTCATCTTCATTATGTGACGCTTCTGTCCGGGGTGAATGATTGTGTTGACACGGGAAGTTTCATTTAGGCCCTTATTCTTACATCTCTTGCGCCTCTTAGGGGAGATTTACTTCGTGTAATAAAAGCACAAAGGTTCTTATAAATTGTTCTAATAGTTTATTGTTTAGAGGACTATAAATACAGGGTGGGCCAAGTACATATTTCGTTTTAAAAATGCAATAAAATGGACAAAATTTATGTATTTTCCATGTATTCTGGATTTATTAGTAAGAACAATAAACGAATTGGTATGCATTCGTTATAAAATACAAATCGTTCAGGTGACTGCCTCGACTGGCTCCCCAGTAGCGAATTCTGTCACCCCAATTTTTCAAGACCTTCTTGATGGTTTCTGGAGGCTATAGCTCATGGATTACTTGGATGATATTGGCCTTAAGTGATTGAATCGTTTCCGGAACAACATCAGTCCTTCACGGTTCCCCACAAAATAAAGTCCAAAGTGGTCCGATCGCAGCTCCAAAGCGGCCAATTGACATCGCCAAGACGGTTGATAACAAAATTTGGGAAATTTATGCGTGGAAGATCGATTGTGGCACTACATGAACCAGAGGTCGTCCAAATTTATGGCTTAAATTTCTGTAAAAAAAAGTCGGTTAACATGGCTCTGCAACGCCCAGCGTTAACCGAAACATTGTTCTCAGCCTCATTTTCTAAGAAAAATGGTCCAATTATACCACCATGCCACAATCCGTACCAAACTGTCACTCTCTGTGGATGCATTGGTTTCTCGACAATAACGTGCGGTATTCCAGAGCCCCAGATGCGGTGCGGCAATTTTGTTTGTTAGCGTAGCCTATGAAAGCGAGGTGAAAATGCGCCTCGTCAAAAGAGATGATTTTTCGCCCAAAAATTGTTGTCCAATTCAAGCTGCTTTAAGGCCCAAACTGCGAGGCAAGGCGGATAGTCGCGCGCCTTCAAATGCTGAGTCAATTGGACCTTGTAAGCGAATAATCCGAAATCTTTGAGCAAAATTCTCTTCAGGCAGTTGCGTGAAATGTTGAGCTCCTGAGATCGATGCCGAGTTGATGTTCGTGAATGGAGTCTCACACCGTCGGCCACAGCAGTCACATTCTCATCTGTGCGCACCGTACAACAACGGGGACGGGGACAACGCACTAGCATGAGTGTTGTCCACTAGCATATCAGTCTCACGAGCTTTTTACACAAATTTGCGCACAGCAGTTGCGGTGGGTGCTTCACTTCGGCCAAAAGTTCTTTCCAAAAAACGCACTGTTTGGTCTACTTTCACTCACTTTGGAAATAAGTTTTCAATATTTCCCAACGTTGTTCAAGCGTTCATTTCGTTTCGTGGAGGTATGATACTGACTTTCTTTCAAGATTTCGAGCGGTAAACAGCTGTCTGTGTCAAAATAACCTATGATTTAAACAAAAAACACTAGATGGCCCACCATGTATGTGACTGATTATGATGAGCCATAACTTTTAACTCAATTACTACGATGATCAAATTGACTCAGTGCCTGAAATATCAGATTCGTCATGTTGCCATGTGTCGTGTCTTTGAAAATAGTTGACATTTACCAAAGTATTACCCCGAAAACCACAACTGTAAGCTTCAAAAACTCTCCCAGTTGTCAATACCTCGCACACTGTCAAGAGGTTAATCGTGATTTATAGACTGACAAGGCATCCTGGCAACAAGGATAATCGCTTACGTGACTGCGGATGATTTGTTGCAAATATAAGCGATTTGTCACCGAGTTAACGAACCCACCCGCTCCAGGAATCATTTGTTAAACGTGACTGATCATCCGCTGGCACCCACCTGAGGTGAGCCCACCACTCGATGTGTTTACAATTTCCATCACACTAACTATCATTTGTGCACGCTCACCAATTACATGTTACTGGCCCAAAGTCCTCTGGCTAACCGATGGCAGAAAAATGAAGTCAGAACCGTCACAGACAGCCCCACATTCCATTCCACCGGCTACGTGAGCGATATTAATCAGAATCACTCCTGCCACCACCATCCCTCCGCTGCCCACGACGGCGCTTCTTCCGACAGCCAAAAGGCGGAGAAGCTGTAAGGGCCGTGTGCAGCTGCTGCCGCCGCTTACGGTGATAATGATGGTGTAGCCACCATCCGCTTTGCTTTGGGCGCTCCCCAGTTCGCCACCCTTCCGCAGCTGGAGTGAAACTTTCCGACTTCATGGCACGGAATCCTTGAGTGTGTGTGCGGGGAGGAATGATACATCAAGGGTCATGTATTCGGTACATCTGGGGAAGTGTCTTTGAGTGGCATAAGTACCTTCAGACAATCCCTCCCCCACCCCCCACGGGAGACGCCTTAATGGGGTCGTAGAAAATTAGGTCAAGAGTGTCGGGGAATGGGAGAGTCTGTGTTGTTATTCGTGAAACCTGGATGCGTGCCGTCAGGATTAAAATGGTTGTCTACTTCCGGAGAAAGAAGCGAATTTTGTTTGCCCAGCCATTACAGCGACCCTTAATGAACAGATGAATGGGCGGGTGAAATGGCGACTTATTAAACCGCCCCTTTGGGCTGGGGATGAAAAGTCACTGGCTCACGGTGTCTGGCGAGATAATTTGTTAAAATTATCACCGCTGCCGGTGGCAGGGGGATGCCGGGCGGGGGGCAATCGAGTATCTGCAGAAATTGAGGTTCACAGTTGAGACTGCTCGAAGGGAAATTGAATGGCGCATCGGAACGGAAATTCCATTTCCTCAGAATGATTCATAATTTATCGGCAGGGTCGTGTGGGCCACGTTGCTTGCGATAGACACGATGTTTGCTGGAGGATAGCTCTCAGCCATTTCGATTGATCTGAGGGCAGCATTGCTGGTTAGTTGATTGGATCGGGAGTGGAATTGAATGCAGCCACCACGTAGATGTGTCGCTTTGTTCCATTACGAGATTGACATCGGCGTCTTCGAGGCAAGGCCAAGGCCAGAATCAATTTCAAGGCGCGCTTGGAGTGGGGATTCGGAGGTCTCGTTCAAATTATTTAAGCCGGCAATTCACCAGGGACTTACATGAGTGAGCAAAAGCACACCGTCAAAAATACAACAAGCAGACTCTCGGCTCCATTTCAGTCTAACCCTTAAGTAAATTTGATGAAAGAATAAGCATTCAATCATCAGAAGAAGTCACAGAGGAGCGTGGAGCACTAAATCATTAGAAGAAGTCACAAAAGAACCGTGGAAGACCTGAAACTCTGAGCGAGGCAAAAAGGGGTTACGGGATAACTACCTGCTTCACGAGTACCAATTTACTTTTCCAACTCAAATTTGAATGGAAAAGTCTATTTGATCCACAAATCCCCTGAGCCTGAACCACAAAGTTGATTCGATCGATGCCCACAGGTTTATACCCGTTTACACATTTTGTTCAGACTAAGTTGAATGAAAGTTCCAGCTTCCACTCCCATACAACGCAATACCATCAAATCTCCAGTCCCCCACCGTCATGTCATTCCACAGTCGATGAAAAGCATTCCCGTGTCAAAGAGAGTCCAGAACGCAACTGTCACTTTTCTCAGATTAAAATCTAACCTTTGTGGCTGGACTACACCGCAGTTGTCAGCCACACCTCCATAGTCCCTCATGGATGCATCGAAGTGGCGACTATGGAAAGCATTAGGTTCTAAAACCGTGTGGTACATGTGTGCGATAAGCCTTTGAGTGTAACAACGGACGTGCCTCGCAAGGCCAGTCAACCGTTCGACTCGTCGCTGGACAGCGAAAGGGCGGTTGAGTTTTGTCCTTGCAAAAAGGACATCAAACATATTTTTACGTGTAGCAAGGGATGACCATTAATAGTTCCGCTGCAGTCCGCAAATAAAAAGTTTGTGTTTCAGGACTTTTTTCCTTCATTCGCTTGTGCACTCATGTTTTCCAGGGGGAATTGATGTCACGCTATTTGGAGGGGATAACATGGGGCACATGGCTTGTGGACTAACACTGAGGATTACCAGACAACTGAACGAACGGTGGACAACAGGACGGGTGGACAAGGGGACGGAGGACAACAGGACGGCGGACAACAAGACGACAGACAACAGGACAGACAACAAGACGGACAACAGGACGGACAGCAGGAAGGACGGACAACAGGACGACAGACAACTGGACGACGGACAACAGGACGACGGACAACAGGACGACGGACAACAGGACGACGGACAACAGGACGACTGACAACAGGACGACGGACAACAGGACGGACAACAAGACGGACAACAAGACGGGCAACAGGATAAGCAACAGGGTGGAATTCTAGACGGACAACTGGACGGATAACAGGACGAACAACAGGGCGGACAATAGGATGGACATCAGGACGGACAATAGGTCAGACAATAGAATGGACAAAAGGACGGCGGACAAAAGAGCGGCGGACAACAGGACGGCGGACAAAAGGACGGCGGATAACAGGGCGGCGGACAACAGGACAGACAACAAGACGGGCAAAAGGACAAACAACAGAACGGAAAACAGGACGTACAAAAGGACGGATAGCAGAAAGGACGGACAACAGGACGAGCAACAGGACCGACAACAGGACGGACAACAGGAAAGACAACCGGTCAGACAACAAGACGGACAACAGGTCGGACAACAGGATGCACAACAGGACGGACAGCAGGAAAGACAGACAACAGGTCAGACAACAAGACGGACAACAGGCCGGACAACAGGATGGACAACAGGTCGGAAAAAGGGACAAGCAAAAGGACGAACAACAGGACGGACAACAAGTCGTACAACAGGACAGACAACAAGACGACGGACAACAGGACGACGGACAACTGGACGATGGAAAACGAGACGACGGACAACAGGGCGACAGACAACGGGACGATGGACAATAGGACAATGGACAATAGGACAATGGACAACGGGATGAAGGACGATAGGATAGGATGGAAAACAAGACGGGCAACAGGACGAACAACTGGATGGGCAACAGGGTGGACAACAGGACGGACAACAGCATGGTTGAGCTCCTTCACCACTTTTGTGTGCCATCTCAATCGTGGACGTTCTCTGCGTGGTATCGAAGACTCCATTGTCCATTTAATTTGAATATATTTGCCGTATGAAAAAAGCATTCACCTGCATTTTGATTAATTTCTACTAATCCCTTGTAATTCGGTTGTCCATTTACGACCAACGAACCACAGCCCACACCAGTCCATGCATCACAGAGTACCACCACCACATATTCACATTCCAAGCCTTCTTTGTCCATCTTCGATCTTTAGTCTCGCCCTTTGAGAGTGACTAACGAGCGAATCAATTTCCCTGAATGAAGCACACCACAGGGCACAAATACTCTCTTGTATTTTCAATTCAAGGGGGCTGCTCCACCCCATCAGCTGTTGGTTGCGTTTCCACTTACATCGCGCTGAAACAAAGGAAACTGCGAAATCGATGCCAAGACCAAGTGCATCCCATCCAGGCCCCTTAGGCGAGTATGCATGAGCACGTGGAATCAATAAAGTTGTTTGAATGTGAGGGGAGTTTGTCTTGACTTGCTCCACGAGCTGCAGTGATATTTTCCGTTTAACGGTCTCTATTATCATTATTGGAAGTTTGTAGTCGCTTTATGGGAGCACAGTCTGGGTGGGCAGCGAACTGTGAAGAAAATCGTTTCTCGTTCTCGTGGAATTTGTTTTCATTCGCTCTCTGGGGATGAAAGTTGAAAGTGAATGTCAATGGAAATCAGCATCAGGCGACGGGTTCGCAGACATTATGCGCTGAAAGAGGGGGGCGGAGTGATTTCATGTTGATTTGCCTGGGGGATCGTAGTAAATGGAGGGGTATCAATTAGGTTAGGAAAAGGAATAATTTGAATGAAAGTTCAATCATTCAGCGTCTGGTGTAGGTTTTGATAGAGACTTTAAGCGCGATACTGGTGCACAAAGTGTATTGAGTTTGGAGAGAAGTGATAGCTCTTGAAAAAAAACCAGAGATCCTAAGAAGGCAAGGGGGTCAAAGCTAATGTCCTTGGAAAAATAAGGTTTCATTAGAAATCTTGGTCAATGGAGATCCTAGACGACAGCTTGACAAAGACTTGCTAGAAAGTTTGGTAAGAAAAGCGAATCAAAATATTACAGCACAGCATTGACGAGACAAGGCCACGTTATGAAACACCCGCAGAAGTTAAGGTTAAAGACCTGGGAGTAAATTTGGACCTGAGCTTTTTTAATTTTCTTTTTTCATTAAGCCGGCACAAAGGCTATTAAGTGGTAGGTAAGTACTTAGCCCAGAGTTTATTCATAGTGTTGACGTGGGTCAATCCATTTGTCCACATGTGGGGAACCTTTTAGAGATTTCAGTGAAGCGTAGTAGATAACCCATTGGTGCTTCACTTAGTTCGCAAAGTAGGCCTCCAATAAGTGTCGTCATCATAACACCGATATTGCTATATTTCATCGTTGGTGATAGGGTTGTTGCGAGCCTGCCAAGTTCATCAAATATGCTGCTGCCTGGAAAATTACTGCGAAATTACTGTACCCAACACAGGTGTTTGTTAAATTGTTCGGCCATCTTGTCTAAAGATGAGTTACTTTAGAGTTTTAACACAAAAGTTCCAGGGCTCTTAAGCCAGTCTGGCTGTCCGTCAAAATGCAAATATCATGCAGGGGTATTACATTCCATTTGAGCCAGGACGAGGCTTAACGTTTCAGTCGTCAGGTAAGCAAAAGGGAAGTCTAATATTCAATTTATTAGGAAAAACCAACTCCATCCCTCAAAGGTTCTGGAATTTCTAGCCCAGAAGTCCCTATCCGGAACTTAGGTTTCGAAGTCCGGGGGGTGGCATGGTATAGACTTTCAGATATGAAGTTATTAGTCCTATTTCCAGCGTGCCAAATTTGCAGAAGCATGCTTCACGTTAAAACGACTGGATGGCGCAGTTGGTTGAGTGCCTGCCCCAAGTTAGAGCGGTGCCAGGTTCGAATCCCAATGAAATCGAATCTGGTCCAGTCACCATTTGCCGTTGGGATCAAATTAACGGCACTTGAGTACGTTGCTACCTGGCACTACAATGGACCAGTTTTGAGTCTGAGTGCTGGAGTGACTACTGGAGTAGTGTTTCAAAAAATGCTTGACGTTGTACTTTGCTTAAGTCGTTATAACGTAAGGCTTTATCTAGAATGGGCCACCAGACTATCAGTCCATACATCAGTATGGGCCGTATAACAACAACGTAGATCCAATCGGTGGTACTGTTGAAGACCCAATTTTTTGACTATAGCTTTCTTAATTTTCTTAGCTTTCTTATGTAGAGAGCAAGTATAGCATTTTAGACGCGCTCCAAAACTTCTGAAAAGTCCCAGATATTTGGCGGTTTCCAAGAAAACAAAGCTATTGCCGTTGATGGTTGGTGGGTCGGTGTGAGAAATTTTAAATTTCCTTGTGAAGAAGAAGACTTTCGTCTTTTGAGCATCAACGCTTAGGCCACATCACCTTGCAAGCTACTTCTTCCATTCCATTCCATTAAGAATCATATGATTTTTGCAACGAAAAAAAATTTAAAAATTCTTGCAAAGCTGCTCAAAAATATTTTGGCGCCCGGGTAGATTTTTTCTACACTCGGGATACTAAAACAGAAGTCGGGACTGCTTTCGTGAAATAAAGCCGTATTCCAAAATTTCCATTTTTCCATTTTCGGTCTTATTTCACTAAAGTATAGTAAAATAACGCCCACCATTGCTTGTGAAATAAATGAAAGCGAAATAACATCGAAATCCAAAATTATGGCACCGTCGGGACTCTAGAATAGATACGACGGCGGATAAGGCTTTTTTCTTATGCCCAACAGGGGCGCTTACAACCCCGAGTCGTTGCTGAAAACAGATACTTTCCGATCGCATTTCCCCGGGGCTTAGAAAATGAGCGCGCCTGGGAATTTTTCGTGAGGTTAACTTCCTGACCACGTACAAAAAAACTGATGTTTCAGGGACGTCTAAAAGTATTAGATAGTGATTGAACTTCTGTTGCGACTCCAGCAAACAAAACAAGGGGAACGACATTAGGTTCTGCATGTAGAATATGTGGACGCCGTGGCCGTGTGCGCATTAGACTTTCACAGTCTAGGTTCGAATCCAAGTTCAGACAAACAATTTTTTCAAAAAAATTGTTTACGGCTCCACCTCTTTCGGGTCACTGATAAGAGTACAAATGTTTAAAAATAGCTCCTTAATCTCACTGTTCGGAGTCGGCATTAAACTATAGGTCCCCTCCACTCGTGAGAGAACAATAGCACGCACAACACGATTGGTTACTGAGAAGCCAGGCCCAAGTCCACCTCGGACTCTAGTGCCGCCATTATTATGTAGAATATTAGGTCTCTTAAAAGACCAAGTGCAGCCGATGAACTTGCGGAGGCATTAGACTGCTACAAGGCAGACATTATCGCAATCTGGGAGTTGCGATGTGATGAGCCGAGCAAAAGGAGGATGAAGAACTGTGACATTTACTACGGGATTGTAGAAGAGAGCGAAAGCAAGGCAGACTAAGGCAAAAAGTCGTAAGCTTTAGGTAAATAATCGAGCCCCGCGTAATAATCCACATCAAGGATAAAATCGCTAACATCAGCCTAATCTTCGCCCACGCCCAAACGGAGGACTAAGATGAGGACAGCAATGACGACTTATTTCCAAAAAAGAAAATACGATGTATGCGCAAGCTATGAAACCAAGATCATTCTAGGAGTTCTCAACGCCGAGCTGGGTAAGGGAGACATATTTGCAAGAGTCGTATGTAAACACAGCCTGTATGAAAATGCATCCGAATTCAGAAACAAGGTGTAAACTTTGTCACGGGGCAGGAACTTTCTGTAGTCAGCACGCGGTTCCCGCACCTCAACACCCACAAAGGGAATTGTCGATCCTCTCATCACTCAACCGTCAACGAAAACGATAACATTGCCATCGACGTCAGAAACAAGTCTAATATTTTTGATGCCCGCATCGTCTTTCTTTTTCGGAGATTTAGAAATGCTACATTGGAGCACTCAAACTCAAAACTGGTCCATTGTACTGCCAGGTAGCAACCTACTCCAGTGCCGTTAATTTGATCCCAACGGCAAATGCTGGACCAGATTCGATTTCACTGGGATTCGAACCTGGGACCACTCGAACTTGGGACAGGCACTTAACCAACAGCACCATCCAGTCGTCGTATCGTCTTACTTACTTACTTAAGGTGGCGCCAATGTCCAGGGTGGACCTGGGCCTCAACCAACAAGCGTCTCCAGCCAGCTCGATCTTTAGCAAGCTGCTTCTAGTATTGCACGCATAGTTGGTTGAGAACGATTTCCACTTGCGTGCGCCACAAAAGTCGCGGTCTTCTTCTACTGCGGGGATCCTTTGGGGTTGGATTCGAAAACTTTCCTGGCCAGAGCATTGGTTTCCATTCGCTCTACATGACCTAACCATCGTAATCATTGGACTTTCACCTTTCTGGCTAATTCGATGGCGCTCAACAGCTCGTGCAGTTTGTCGTTATATTCAAATCCGAATCGTCTAGAAAGCCAAAAACAATTTGGACCATTTCCAAGTTAAAAATACAGTCCGGCACTACAGTCCGAGGTGGACCTGGGCCTAGCTTTTCAGAGGGGACCTACAGTTTAATATCGACTTTGAAATGCGGGATTGAGAAGCTTTTTTCTAGACAGTTGTACTCCTTGAGCATTGTCGGTGACTCGAAAGAGGTGGAGCCGCGAACAATTCTGTTTTTGAAAATTTGTTGCTTGTGCTCGGATTTGAACGTAGCCAGTGAAAGTCAAGTGCGTATAGGTCGACGCACAAACCTACACGGCCACGCCGCCAATACGGATATCTGGAGAAAAACGAAGTCGAGAAAGATCAACGCGGCTGGACGTCGGAAAGCTGCAAACGCTATAGACCGTTAGGAACTTTGCCGATCGAGCCTCCCAAAAACTCTCAGAAAATTCGACGCTGAAACAGAGGACGTCCCCGATTGATACGGCGCACACATGTAGACAAGGATCTCAACCAACTTGGTGTACGAAACTAGAGACACCCAGCAAAGGATCGTGCTGGCTCAAGAGGCTTTTTGTTGGGGCCCAAGTTCATCAGAAGACAAGAAGCTTCTGAAACTCCGGTTTCGACTCGGTTATTAGCGCCGCTGTTGACCATTCAGGGTTTGCATTCGCTGCCGCGAATTTGAGGCCTGTAGTTCTGATCTCCGAATATGCGAGAGAGGCTTTGAATAGCGGGGAAGGAGAGGACCAGGTAGCTGCTGCTATGTGATGACCAATCAAGAAGTCCTTTGTCGCCTTTCTGAGTGTATTTTGAAGCATATCAGCTGCCAACCGCGTCCCACAAAATTAGGCACTCGCCTTTCTTGCATTTCCACTTGGAGCGAGTGCAAAAGTACGAACACAGAAGCTGGCAGCTGGTTCGCTTTGAAACCAAAGAAACTCAGAACCAAAAACAAAATCAATAAAAAGGAAATCTGTTTCACGTTGTCAATGGTCGTCTGATCCTTTGAAAGAACTCTGGGAATCCTAAGAAAATATCAAGTGACAAAGCGTATGAATCTCCCAAGTGACTCTGTCAGTCTTAGACTCATCAAAAAAGAATAACAAGTTGTTAATGTCCACAAGTGCTTAATCTCGAAAATGTGAGTATTGTTCCATCCCTCAATGTGACTTCCCTTTAGGGTTCCCCCTCGACTCAGTGAACCAGCCCAGCTGTTGCAACCGAACACAATGGAAAACGAGAAGTGAAATGAAACCCCCACGCGAATTCCACATGCAACCTCTTGAACTTAAAGATCTCTTAACAGTCATAAGCAGTGCAAACACCCACCTGGCCAGCCCACGTCGATTTTGAGACCGGCACCAGTAAATAGCATGCATTCCGCACGGACCCGAGAAAGCATTCATGACACATCAAGCATTCAATGCCTCTCGCTAGGTCAAGGACTCTCGTGTTTCATCGTCAGGCGCTGTGTAAGTAACCGCGGCGAACAATGAAAATACCACCTCACAATGATGAGCATCCAACAAGGACACGAATGCCGATGTATTCATGTTCATTGGCACACGTGTACGAGGACCATCACGTCTCGCGGTTCTGCCTTTTAATGCTGATTTTATGTAAAACCATCAGACTTCTCCCGCCTTCGCTTTCAATCCACGCTCCGCCCACAAGGAATACCACGAATTAAAGATCTCATGAGCGCGCTTTAATTCCCTCACCGCACTCGGTTCCTTGTTCCCTCGTGGCATCGTCGTCGTCACGCCTTTGATAGAAACTCAAGATGATAACCCCTTTATGGTCGGCACCCTCGTCTGGATGCGTTCCCACAAAAGGACGAATGCGAGAGCACCCCGCGCTGATGCACGGCATTACGAAACTGCAGGCATATTTCGAGGCATAATCCCGCGCACAGCCGGCAGCAGCAGCAGGCGACCGAGATGAGCTCCGACCCAATTCACCCGAACGATCGCATAAGTTGAACATAAACGGAACGATATATGGGAATACTGCGATGTGTGTTTGCTCAACAAAGGATTTGGGACTCATGCATAAGCAATATTCAACGATTCGGCGAACTGAGGGGGTACGAATGCGACTCGTTGGGTGGTAAATGAAATGGGAATTGTTATGGTGACAAATATTTGCAGAACTCCTTCGGCACCGAGGCGCGGGATCGGGAGCCGGGGCCCCGATGTACCCAGGGGGGGTAGGCGTTGAGCATATTTAACACCGGCTGAGGGGAACGGGCACCGTTATTAAGTCTATTGAGTGGAAAATTAGCACGTTTGAAGGAGAGTGTACATCTCGAGGAGATTACTCTTTAACACGTCGAGGCCTTGTTAATGGATAACACATGGGATTGGGTACGCATTGAGGATGTTTCCATCGCAAGGACATGGAGTGGGATATCGTATATCCTAGGTGAGGAAATGTCTTTCATCAAATCGCAATTATATTCAGGGGGTGTCGTGGGTGGGAGGCAATACTGTGGATGTCGATAGTACAATTTGGGAGTTCAAATTTGGGGTTGATGTGTAATCGGATTTTCCAAGCAGGAAGTAGAAGATCCATTTGGAAGTGCTTTGCAATTTATTGGGTTCTCATTGAAAACTGAATGCATTTGAGGGGGATTACATGGCTTCACCTCTTGAAGCAAGGCCAGATCTTGGTGGAGATTTCTCCTATTGCCAGTTCTATTTTTCTTTTCATGTTGCAATCAATACCATCTCTGGTAATCGCCACTCGTCTTTCTTTGGACGTCTTCTTTTTTACTCACTCCTGCCATCGCTAATATTCAATTAGAGGAAAAATTTCACATATTTTTTCTACAGTATCCTGTAGAACTTCTTGTAGTAGATGATCCGCTGAATGGCTGATCAATTGTCATATTCTACTTCTTCTTTGGTGTTACAATCCGAGGTGGACTTGGGCGAAGCTGCTACAGCAACCAATCGTATTGTAAGTGCGGTATCAAATTGTCTTCTTCGTTTGATGAAGAACCACCTTAACCCAATTATTTTTGATTTTTATTTTATTTTAGCAGTATTTTATTTTATAATAGCAGTATCCTGTAGAACTTGTTAGCGCCCAATTCTTGTATCCGAAGCATACAGGTTTTCCTCTAATGAATTGATTAGATGGATGGTGACCAAAGTATTTGATCATTGACTCATCTATCGACAAATCGGTATGAAAAGCATTCCACTGGCAACATTTTTTGATAAGAAGGTCTGCCAATGGTATTACTTTGAACATTTTGGCAGTGGAAGTATTTGCTTTGTTATTGTCTACCGAGTGAATGTTCCATTTTATTTCTGTGAATGTATTTCGAGATATGGTACGCTGCACCATATCCCATATCTTCATCTAAGGACCAATATAGTCTTTCGCGTGGCAATTTGTGATACCCAGTCAACAGCAGTTGAAACCTCTAACTTGAGATACATTTATATCGAATATGTGCCTATTATTTTGGATGGCATAAATCTTTGTATTCCTAATTATAATGTCTACAACCTCTTCATCAAACAGCTTTTCAAAAAATTTAATGGGATTTAAATTTTTGAGTTCATTTGCCAATTGATCTCTTCTTGACTGGACTGCTTCTGAGCTGGAATATTTAGCTGTGTATGACGGAAAACATTTCTTCCAACATAGATGGCCTTGATTATTATCCGATTTTTCACGTCTTTTAGATTCGAGTGCCTCTTCATCACTGCTTTCCCAATCACTTCCTCTGGAGGCTTGAGTATGTGTGAACACTTCTGCAGTCCCTGGAACATCACGCGGCAAATTTGCTGTTTCGATGTCAGTATCGGCACCTTCTTCATCATCTGTAAGATAATTTGGCTCCGGGGGAATGAGTACCATATCATACTCCAAGTTTTCCTCATCGTCCAAAATGGAAGCTACAGCTTCTTCTAGTCCCTTGTAGTTTTTTTAAAGATTTGAAAACAAGTTCTTTCATCTTTTGCTGAACTACTAAAAAACAAAAAAAAACATAGTAATGTGCCCAATGTACTCAGATGAGTACACCTAAAGAAAAGTGTACATAATTGATGACTTACCTCAAAAATGTTATATTTATCACTTCAGATATTTGAAATGGTTTATGTTTTTACTAAACACCGCAACAAAACGATAAAATAACTCTCAAAACACCTATTATTATTATAATAATTTAACTTTCTCGATAAAAAATTCACAACTTTAGAACCGCACTACAAATAATGCAGTAAGTCACAAACGATTGAACAAATTCGATTATTTCAAACTCAAACTATTTATTCAAGGCACACTAAGTTCTTAGGAAATTCAAATTTTTCTCAATTATCACATACCGATATCGAGCATGGAAAGTTTTTCGGTTTCTTCAATGAAAGTGCCATTCAGGGATAATGGCTGATTATTTTGGGATCGCTTAAGTGACAGTAAACAGCATTGAGTTTTGGAAGCATTAAATTCCACTCTATTATTTTAACCCCAATTGATTATGCTGTCAATATCGGGATTCTATGTGCTTAACATACGCTTCCATTCCAATTCTAGGGCAGAATAATATCAGACTTGAATCCATCCAAAACAACTTGTATTAAACGGTTCGAAAGGTAATTTCTAATCCATAGAAGAATCGATACCATAAGCACGCATTTTCGATAAAAGAGCTTGATGCCAAACTCTGTCCAATGCCTTAGAAATATCAAGCGCGCCAAACTTGCTTTCTTCTGCATTGTGCAAGGATTGGTTCCACTTTTCGGTGAGATATGCCATCAAATCACCAGTGGACCAGTTGCTGCGGAAACAGAATTGCCGGTCATTAAAAAGCTTCCGCGATACAAAATATTTCATAAGCTGACGGTTTATCAGCGTTTCCATGGCCTCGGAAAGAAGGGACGTTAGTGGTATGGGTCGGTTGGAGGAGCGTGACGAAGATTTGCCCTTTTTAGGGACGAGCTGGACAAATGCTGTTTTCTATCCACTCGGAAAGAGACCAAAAGAATAGGACAGATGAAAAAGCTTACGCAGTAGTTTTGGCAGCACAGAAGAACACCTCTTCAGAAATATCGGGGGGATACCATCCGGGCTAGCGGATTTATGCACGTTGAGGTCTTTAAATACTCTTGCAACTGTACGAGTGCGAAAATGGATTTGTCCCATGGTACAATTGACGCTCTCAAGTACAGGAGGAGACTATGTCGAATCTGGCAGCGCAGCAAGCAGATTGGCCTTGTCTAAAGGCCAATGTCATTGCAGCAGCTGGAATGTCATTGAAAATGACCATGGGAATTGAAGATCAGGCTGAAGTCATTATATTTTTAACAAACGACCAAAAGTTTTTGCTACCCTTGGGACACTGTAGAACTTTTTGTCTCAACTTTTGGTCATAGGAATATTTCACACGTCTTATTAGTGCATTGCAGTCATTTCAGGCCCGTTTAAACTTCTTCCGGTTTTCCTAAATAGGGTTGGCTTTGTAAGTCCGGAAACTCAACTCCGTCAACCTGATAGCCTCTTTGTAGCTCGAGTCATACCACGCATTTGCTTTGTAGATGGAATCTTAAAAATGACAATGTCTAAGTCGGCGCGTGGTATCAAGTATGGTAGCGTGAAATTTGGAATTTGACCTTATTTTGTTTTTTCAAACCGAAGTTCCACGTTTGTTGTACAATATTTGTTCCAAAATTGAAGTCGCGGACACCACCCAGTAGCGTTACTTAGATTTTCTTCCCCATTCGGTGTCATCAAATATGAAAATAATACCAAACTTTACATTATTAAATCGAAAAGCCAAATTGGTTTCTTTTTTTTTTCGTTTTCTGAATAGAACTTCAGCTAAATTGGCACTTTTTGAAATTTGGCTTTTTTTCATTTGGCCTTACTTCACGTCACCGTCAAGTATTCCCCTTGGAAATAGAGCATAGCGATGACTTTTTTGTCTCATTTGCCAGCCAAATTAAGGATCTCTTTAAAATGAAGAAATTCAGTAAGGTACCTACTACCTACGTTAATTAATCTGTCACAGCATGGAGCTACCAACAATCTTGAGAAGAAATTCATCTATGATAACTTCAATTTGAGGAAACATCAATTTTAGAAAGCAAATTACTTTCGGTGACAGGCGAGTATGTGAATAAATTCAATCGATACGAGCTCACTTTGTGCATGCCTCTCAAAGGATGTCCTTCCTTTCATCCTTTCACGTCACCTGAAGAAGTCAATTTCCAAGGCACAGCAAGCCCTTGTTCATTTTTATTCATAGACAAGTCCACATTCCTCTTGTCGACTTCTTCTCCGAGACGTCTACCTTTGAACTCACTGAATATGCAATCCGGCCCCAAACCATCCACTTGATTGAGTTAATTTCCCGTTAAGGACTAACATATGAGTGCTTCCCGAGACATTCCCCCACCAGGTTTCACTTCCTCCATCCTGATGGCAGGGGAAATGAATTTAAATTAATATTAGAACAGCTCTCGTAGGAAGAGAAATTAATTCAGTACGGCCTCGACAACCCATAAATTCGATGAGTTACCGTGAATTTGCCGCAAGACACCAACATACCAGGGGACGTCTTTAAAGGGTTCCCCACACTATCCACCCTCGGTGGGGCCTTTAATTCGATCATCCCTCCCGGCCAAGATTATCTCATAAATCTCACGTCTCACGTACACATGCAGACTCCATTTATCTAGGTTTGTTCCGCTTTTCAGCAACATATCCACTCCCTCACGCCCGTTTTTGGGTCACGAAGGACTGGGCACCAACACACAGTCAACTGTTCGAAGCCCTTGGGGTGGAAACGAATGAATTTTCGGGTCCTGTCCTAATCCTGAGGCGATACAATTTCCCCATTGAGCGCATTAATGAAACCTCTCTCAAAGGACGGTGATACCCGGAAACAGTGTGGCCGAGGGTGGGGTGCGTGCAGGAAAACTTTACGTTTGCATGCGAATATCCGATTTGCAATGATATGTGGGCCTGATCCTGTGACAGAGAGCCACTTCCAGGAAGCGGGCCGGCATGCCACCGGGTGTGGAGTGGGTGCTGCCAGAGACCCACCCCGGATGGATGCGGATCTAATCCCAGCAAATTGAGAGATAAACACAAAGTGCCCCGACGAATTTCTGGATGATTCGAGGGGTTTCTGGGGAGGGGGATGAATTTATGTTTTTACCTTGCAGGTGGAAGCGTCACAGTGCATAGAGGATGATGCCAGTGTTGTTTGGTGAGTCCTGCGGGCAGAGATTTAAATGTCGGACACGTTGTCCTTTCCCTCGAATTTGCATACCCAAAGTGAAGTTTGACCAGAGACGAGCCTACACGTAGGATAGCCCCCAGCAGGAATTGTTGCCCAATGTGGGGGTGCCTTGACTGAGATTTCGAAAAGTCATGCTTTGGTGGAGGATGTGGGTTTTCATGTAATTCGAACTATTTGAAGGATTTTCCTTGTATCTCACGGAAAATGGAGATGAAATCTGGAAAAGGAGTCCTTTGCATAAGCGAATTTGCATAAGGGATGTCAAAATGTTGTGACACAACCAAGCCCTGAGGATAATTCCGAAGCGTTGAACCTTGAATGCAATTTCTTTTGATACGCCAAATGTTTCGTTATCTCATCGGGAGTCTTGCTTTAGGGTGCAGATCGAATGAGGTGAAAGGGATGATGGAACTTTATGCATCCAAAGTCATATCTGATCAGAGGTAGAGTCGATTGAAGTCCGGGTTTTTTAAGCAAATTAATCTCAGGTCTAAAAAAAAGTCAATGTAAAGATCTTCGAGACTATTTGGGAGAATCTCTTTCGATGGCTTCTAACAAACAGTTATATATACGCCTGAAGAAATGTTTAACAGAGAGCATGGGGAATAGTGACTAGATAGCAATGATATTTCATCCAATTGTAATATTTCAGCACCTGTCAAAGTTACCAATAACATCCAACCGTCAAAATATTCAATAAGGATTTCATCATGCATCGTTTGCCGCTTTCCAAAAATGCAGAAATTATTAAAAACTATCAAAATTCCGTCTCAGTTATACAGAGTAGCGCATAAGAAACTTTAAGATTTAATTTTCGAATATTTGGTAAAGATTTTTTTCGGAATTAATTTATGATGGAAAGATTCAGCACAGAACAAAGAACCAAAGGGCTTCAATTTTATTTTGAAAGCCGCCATTTACTCAAAAATTTCCAAAAATGTACCGGTCCACCTTTTTTCAGCAACAAGGGGCTGTTTGTGATCATCCGAGTGCTGAAAGACCTCGTACAGTTCGAAATGATGTGAACATTGCTCGGGTGCAAGAAAGGATTGAGGAAAACCCCGAAACTTCCACCAGGCGACGTTCTCAGCGGTTTCTAATGTCTAGGCGGTCTTTGAAACGAATTTTAAGGCATTTACACCTTTTTCCATATAAGTTCCAATTGATTCATGAGTTGAAACCAAATGAACCACAAACACGCATTCAGTATGCTCGGCGTTTGCAAGACTTGTTCCGAGAGAACAACAAGTTTATTCACAAACTCATAATGAGCGATGCGCCCCATTTTCATCTCAACGGTAACGTGAATAAACAAAATGGCAGAGTATGGGGCATCGAAAATCGAAAAATAATTACTGAACATCTTTCGGGTAAAGTCTACGCTATGGTGTTGGAGGCGCGTTCTAGAGCTATAGTCGAATCCAGGATGGGAGATGAACAGTTCGGTTTTCATTCTAAGAATGGTTGTCGAGAAGGCTTGGGAGTACGCCAAACCGATCTCGTTGTTTTGCAGATTTGGAAAAGACATACGACCGAGTTCCTTAAGGTAAGCTCTGGAGTGTTCTGCAGGAGTATGGGATTGATGGGTCTTTGTTGAGGGCCATTCAGTCTCTATACACAAACTGTAGTAGCTGTGTTCGGGTTAACGGTAGTAAATCAACACCTTTCACCGTGGACGCTGGACTTCACCAAGGGTACGTCTTTTCACCTCTCCTTTTCATTATATATATGGACTGGATGTTGCAGCGCAGTAGAGGGGAGGAATGTTTTACATTAGGAGAGATTAGGGTGTCATCTACTTTTTACAAATGACTTAGTCATCCTCACATCCTCTCAGATAGAACTCCTCCGCGCGCTAGATAGGTTTGTAGCCGTATATGCTGATGCGGGTTAACGGGGACAAATCCGAGGTTATGGTTATTTCCAGAATGCCTGTTCAATGCACTCTACATGTTAGTGGAGTCCCATTGAAACAGGTGGGTACCATAGCGTAGTGGGTAGGTGCGTCGACTCATACGCTCGAGGTTCGAATCTCGAAAAAAACACCCTAACATTTTTTCACGCCTCCACCTCTTTCTAAAAAAAAGCTTCTCAATCTCACCGTTCGGAGTCGGCATTAAATAGTAGGTCCCTTCCACTCGTGAGAGACCAGTAGCATGCACAACACGAGTAGTTGCTGAGAAGCTAGGCCCAGGTCCACCTCGGACTGTAGCGCCGCCATTATTATTATTATTAAAACAGGTGGAGAATAATCCTGAGCTTTCTTGTAGGATTGGTCAAGCTGGGTCAATTTTGAAACAGCTTGGTCGATCTGTAGGCAGGAAGGCCAAGCTTGGTGTCAAAGCCAGTATTTGTTCCAACTCTCACCTATGGTCATAAAATTTGGGTAATGACCGAAAGAATAAGATCGCGAATACAAGCTGCCGAGATGAGATTTCTTCATGCTGTTGTGGGAAATACTAGCCGAGATAGGGTGAGAAACACGACAGCGCGCGAGGAACTCAATGTTGGGCAGCTGCTTCTTCGAACGGAAAGGGCTGTACTTCGTTGGTTTGGTCACGTGCCACGAATGTCCCCATCATCACGACTTCCGAGGCGCGCCTTGAATGTGATTCCATCAGGTAGGCGACCGCTTGGCAGACCCAGGACGAGATGGTTGGACCAGGTCCAAAAACTCGCCTGGTTGCGCTTGGGCATAGCTCCTGATGAGTTAGAGTCGATGGCGGAGAATCGAGTGACCTGGAGATCTCTCGTGCATGCATTGCCCCTCCGACCCCCTTAGTGGAACATGCGGTTCACTGAAAATGAGATGAGATGAGATGGCCAAATTTCAAATTTCAAACACGAATCTTACCTATGTAGATATTTCACGACTTTTTGAACAAATATTGTTCCAGAATTAAAGTTCAGTGTAAGTCCACTTTTCATTCGTTTCAAAACTACAACGCATACACGACGAATGGCTATTAATTTTCCTTAACTTATCAATTCGGTGCTATTTCAATTTTGATATGGAAATATGACCAAACTTTGAAATTTGGCTTTCTGATTTTACGTTTCGGGTTAAAACTTAAACCCGTCTTATTGTACTTAGTTAATGCATCGTGGAGGCTGCAGGTCCACGACAACCACGAAAACAATTGGACAGCATGGCACACCTCAGGGTGGTTTACTATTTCCTCAGTTACTTGGTGTTTATGAAATTTCAGAATCGCTTAAACATTGCGGATGCAAAGTCATAGCTTATGCGGACGACATCTTAGTAGCAATAAACAGGAAGTCTATGATATCTGGTGGGTAACGCTCCGGAGGAACTAGCACGAGCTCTGAGCTAAGACTCTTCTCCAGAGCCCATCAAACTCCTGGGATAAGACAAACGCGTCCGACAGCAGTGGAGACAGAACGAAATTGTGAGCAAAAATGCTGAAATGGAAATACACACTGACGAATCTAAGACTAGCAACGTGGAGGAAGCTGGTAAATATACAAAAATGTCAGCCAATCTTTGAGACAGCCAAATTGTTGTACTGTTTTTCAAGCAAAATTCATAGCTCTAAATGATATATCCATTCAAATCTGTTCTGGATTTCTGGCCATAGAGGCTGAACTCTGAAGCAAACGATTTTAAAAGGTACTGGAATGCAAGTCTCTACGGTCGCAGGACAAACTAACGTGTTAAGAGATCTGCAAAAAACGAAGTCTCTGGGAGAACTCTTCATTAAAGAATTTTTTAACATGTCCGATATGTATGTCAGAAAAATGTGGAAATTTATCCCTGAATCAAAATGGTTCCAAGAGTAACGCCATAAGCCGACTCTAGCGGCAACCCAATGGACCTTATTTGTCTAGGTGAACCGTACCTCACGCGATGGGACCTACCTACTTTCCTTTGAATTCATGGCCATTGAATCGCATAAAGACGCAGTCCTTAAATCAGCAACTAAATCGTTGTCGACTGTGCGAACACAAATCACTCCAGGTCCAATGTGGCCGACAAGTTTCACCACTCGCCATTAAATCCGGACCACACATTTCTTCCAGGCCATTTGCTCACAATGCAAATCAACGCCAAATGGCCGACAATAAAACTCCTTCCATTGTATAGCTCCGCCCACAAATAAAAGCCTCATTTGTTGGTCATTACTTCACCACTCCATCGGCACTTCAACGCGTTCAAAGTCTCATGCCGATTAAAAGAAAGCCATAAGCCGCCATTCTAACCCGGTCCCGGTGGTTTTTTTTGCTCATAAACCACTTTTAATTGCATTTTAAGTGGCTCGCCAAGCAGCGGCTCGCCCCCATTAAGCCAACGATAAACATCTCTCTCGATTTTCCACTCAATAAAATCGATACCAGACCGTCAAAGTGAAATCGATTCCAGATTCGGTTTGTCTCCAGCTACTTAAGCGCCAATTAATGTCCGCCAAATGGCGCACAGTTCATATCAATTCACAATCCGCCGAGACTCAAACGGCTTCCCTCACTCACGCCTCAAGCACGATTCCGCACGGCAAAGTAAATAAACTCCACCGGCTTCTAATAACATCCCCTGCCCACAAGATGGCACATTTATCGATCAGCACCAGAAGTTTAATTGCTTTCAGCGATATTTAAATTATTTTCTCAGCGGAGCGGAGAAGAGAAGCATCGCAGCCTGGTCGCAGCGCCGCGGAGACCAGACCCCAAAATAGCAGTCAAAAATAAATAATGCTACGAAAATACGATGTACTCTCTTCGCCACGCACGGCGAATCACCTTGAGGTGTGCAGTCGGGCGGTGGGTGTGGTGGAATGTCGAGTCGAATTTTGAGATTTTTTTGAATTATTTTCGACACGAGGTGCCAGTTACACTGGCCATCCTCGAACACCGGCCATGGGTGGTGGTACATAATTGGCTCTAATTAAGCGGCCTCCGTGGTCCGCCTGCCCCGGCGACCAAGGGTCCCTTTCTGCTCTGATTTGGAGATACGCTTTCGTGTCAGATTTGTATAAATAGTTTTAGACGTTTCTTCTTTTTCTCTTTGCAGACGATTTGGTGGAGCATCGTATGAGGGTGGTCCTATGCTTCATGCTGTGAACGTTAATGCCGAGTTCGGTGAGGGAGAGATTCTTAATTGCCCCGGCTAATGGGCGATTTGCAGGATAATTAACACATCATTCGTTGGTGAGTTCTTTTGTGGAGGAATTTTTTGAAAGAGATTTCTAAGGGGATTTTTTTTGCTTTGCGCGTGCTTAGGCATTCTGTGCATGTCTATGATGATGGTAATTACCATGTGACTGTCGAAAGCATTGAGTCGGAGGGAAGTGGGTTCTTTGAGAACGGCCACTAAGTGGATGCGCTTATGGAGGAAATGAAAAGAAAGCACAGCACTCATCCTTTTGCTTACTTAAGTAATTAGGTTACGTATCGTAAAATCTACTTGGGATTCTTCACTTTTAAGCTGCGTACTTAAAGATTGTTTGAGTTGTTTGCCCCGCAGGCGATTGCACATTTTTCAAATTTCAAAACATACCGTTCTTAACCTTTCGAAAACGATTTTAAATTGGGAATTCAATACAAATTCTTTACGATGGAGTTTCTTTAGGTATTGGTGCATTTTAAATGTGACACAAAATCCTTTTAGGCTTAGAAACAAATACCGTTTTGTGACTATTTTCAAAATTATTGTTTTGATACATCTTTTAAAATATATGCTTGTAATCAAATGAGTTACTTAGTGTATTCCGTACTGCTTCCAAATGAATTTTTGTTAATCTTACATTTTTCAAAGTTTAAATCATACCGTTTCCGACCTTTCAAAAACGTCTTTATTCTAAAAAATTCTTTAAAAGCGTGACTGTATTTACATCTTAAAACCTTGCTGCATGTTTGATGGCTCATACCTAATCTCAAAAATGTGCCGAATCGCATGTAGAGAGTAAACGTCGTATGCACCTTCATAATACCATGTTGCTACTTTGCTTATATCCTCGAAATTCAGCAAAATCTGTTTCTAACTATCCCCGTTTTAACTTCAGCGCCCCTTAGACGACCAAAAACAGGAGTTAGAAACCACAGGCTATCTCATATCGCTGCCATAATCCATGCCACAATGTGAACTCCTGTGATTATTTCAAAGTCGCAAAGTAGCTCCAAATCCATTCACACGAATATTGTGTATGCAAGTACGCAGTCACTGAATCTTAATTACCTCATCTCCGCACCGGCATAGTCTGTATTCTTTGCGTATCTCCTTTGGCATTCTTACGGACCAACCCATCTCGAACAATGCCTAAGGAAAACAACCCATCCCGCTGCTGTTTCCCTTCGCCAGAAGCCTTTGTTAAGTAGAATATCCTTAAGAATGTGAGCGTTCGGCATAAAGAATTGATCACACAAGCGGAACAGAAGATTTACGGAATATGTGTGTTTGTGCATGTCCTTTTGTGTTGAGGCCTCAATGTCTCGTGTACATTATCGATTTTGCATTTAATTATAGTTCATCACAGATCCTGTTCGGGAGGAGGATGAGGAACACTAGGCGTCTTTAATGGCGCCTTTAAGTTTAATTTCAGTGAACTGAATGACTAATGAATCGAGAGTTGATGGGATTAAACATTTTTTTTGAGCTGAATTTGAATTTACTGATGATTAGATGAAAGGCACGTGATGAGGGAAATCTGTGGATTTCTCCATCAATCAACGGTGGCCTTGAATAGTCAAGCAGCCTCAGTTAATTCTAAATATAAATTCATTTCCTGGTTATTTTTTTAATGTTTTTTTTTTTTTTTGAAGCGTGCGTGCTTTTTGTCCACTTTTTGAATGGGTTCGGGGAGAGATTGATTAGGCATATGTAAGGGATATGTGCTTGATCAATAGGTTGGACGAAATTATCGTCGACCAGCGCCTGACCCAAACCCCCTGGAGTGATTAAGGTTGAGGCTAAGGCTGATTTCGTTAGGGAATTTTATTTTATGGCTCAAGGTACCTTCCTCGAACTGAATACTTGAGGTTCGAGAAAAGGGTGGAATGAATACTCTTAAGTCTCAGATGCGTTTGAGAATGTCTCAGTTTTCTGTTTTTGTATCATCAGACATCGCACGATTTATTTTGTCGGGTCTTAAAGGAGCACATTACACGGCAACTACCACCCAACTCCCAAGACAACACCTCAATCCGTGCAATGAAAATCATTCAGAGCCACTAAAGTTGATCAACTACAATAATTAAAGGAAAGCGCATCATAACTCGTACGGGCTTCCAATTTCCTTCATTAGCCCCACCAAAAACGAGTGTGAATCCTCTTAAGTAGTGCAACATCACAAAGAAAAGACAACAAATCGCGGTAAAAAAAAACACGGCCAAAAACAATTCAACTTCGTCAAGAAATAGCAGCAAATTTCACAGAGAACACCACTGAAGGGGTGAACTACAAACGAGCTACGTTCGCTACTATTAGTGACGAGTAGCACAGTCCTTGCAAAGAAAAGACGTTAGTTCTTGCTTTTGTTCTCCGTAACTGGGCCCTCCTTTCGACGTGAAGGATGACGAACGAAAGATTGACCCTAAGGGATTTGAAAATCTTCATTCTATTTTACATTGTGTCTGATTTGCTTGGAATTCAAACCTGCAAACAGTTGGCCAGAGGGTGCACTCCAACAAGAAACTTAAACACTTGACTAGGTGTGAAATAAAAGGGAAGAGATATGAGTGGAGGTCAAGAGTGGTGCATTGCTCACACCCCAGGCGAGAACACCCCAGGCGAGCCCTAGTGGTACCTTTCGCAAGGATAAAACGGTGCTAATTAGAAGTGGTGTTGGCAAGGAGTCTGTGCAATAGCCTCGAATGAAAACAGAATAAGAATGAGAACCGGTGGTAGTATACCACAAAGTTTGTTAAACCAAGGTGATGAAGACTTTTTCTGTAGATTCGATCTTTCTTTAAAATTAGAGCCAAACTGTTACGCATTAGAGTCAACTGTTCAAGAGTTGAGCGAGAAGACAAAGAAAAGAAAAACAAAGTCAATTTTACGGTGGCGTATACTTACTTTTGATTTTAACACTGACACCTAGGTCCTTAATTTATTCTTTTGTTTATCTAACACTTTTAAAAGTTCGAAATATATCGTTTCTGACCTTTCGAAAACGTCTTTATTATAAAATATTCCTTAAGAGAGTACCTGTATTTACATCTTATGCATGTTGATGACCCATACATAATCTCAAAATTGTGCCGAAAAGCATTTAGAGAGTAAACGTCGTATGCACCTTAGCTCCATAATTTCTTTAAGTTTGTTTACCTTTTTCTTCTTCTTTGGCTGGCTCTACACTCTGTGTGGACTTGATCCTCAATCAACATGCTTCTCCATCCAGCACAGTCTTGTGCTAGGTGTCGCCAGTTACGGCCGCTCAGCTGATTGAGGTCCCTTTCAAGATGTGAAGGAGACCGTAGCCGTACTCTTCCTTTAAAACGTTTCCCCCCAGGGTTGGAGTCGAAATCTTTCCTGGTTAATACATGTGTCCATTCGCTCTATATAACCTAGAGATCTGAGAGGAGAGACTCGAATTCGTTTGAACAGGTCGATGTCGTTGTACAAGCCGTAAAGTTCGTCGTTCAGTCTCATCGTCTAAACACCATGAGTTCATATGGAACCAAAGATAATCCGATGGACCTTCCTCTCGATTATCTGCAAATGGTGTTAACTTTTGAGTTATACACAATCTTCTCGAAAAATGTACTGGAAAAGTCGCATGACAGAACGACGCCTTGTCTTTTTTGACATAAAAGGTCTTGACGAAGTCTTTACCGCCCTAGACGGAGCAACTGGGACTCAGCAAAAACGAACGGTATGCGAAAATTAAACAATGCTTTATATAGCTCGTCCCTATAAATACTGCCATATGCGGCATTTAAATCGAGAAACAGATGGTGGGTATCGACTTGAAACTCCTTGTCTTTTCAAAAATCTGCCGGAATGGCTACGGCTACGGTCGATGGTGGACTTCGGTCTTTTTTCGAAAAAAGTCATGCGTTTAGTCTATTTTTGTGGAGGACATTTGAAAAAGAAGATTCAACCACAAACTATATCGGCTATACAACGACAGGAGTCCAGCCAGACATCTTCGGATTCCACGCCTAAGATGAATAGGCCATAACAGCGCATAGACAAGTTCGCTCCGGGACGAAGAGTCATCAACTCCGAGCCCGTGGGATAACGCAATAGAGGACGTCCACGAAACCGATGACCCACAAAAGTAGCGATGGATCTAAGTCAACTTATTGCGCGTAATAAGAGTCAACTAGGTAAAGAGCCTGGCAGCAGACGAGGCTTGTGACCCAGGTACATCTCGGACTGTAGCGCCATTAGCAGAAGAAGAAGAAGAAGAAGGACTTCGCTGACCTGAGCCCGCACTAATATTGACCAGTCAGGCTGTTGACGTAGGGTGTTTGCATTACGCAACGTTACGGCACGATGGGATGGTGGAATGCACCTAGTCGAAAAATTACCAGAGGAATTTCCCATAGGGATATTTAGAGAATTTCCCGGGAAGACAAATGTCAAAACTCGGGTCAAAACATATATAAACAATTGGAATGAACAATAAAACGTATTAATTAATATTATAACGTAGATACCAGCGGTCTTATTTAATTTTCCTGCAACTTTACGGTCCTATTCTAACAGTCCTTTGTGCGCGGACAGTTTTACCTTTTTTCTTGTGGAATAGCCGCCGAAACATTGGTCCTTCGAGCCGGACCAAGACAACAGAGACGCTTGCACAAGACAACAGAGTAGATCTTGTACGCGATATTTTAGAGACTGATTCCTCTGTACACAGTTTGGAGGGTCTCCTTTCTTTAGAGATTCCATCCTTCGGGCATACTTTCATCCAACCAGATCTTACAGATGAGTTGGAGTGTGCACCTTAAAGAATCATCGTCAACTGCTTTAAAAAGTTTGGTAGACAATCCTTGTCAGACTTTCTTTTTTTTTCGGAGTTTCTTGAACACGACCGTGGAGCACTCAGCCTCAAAAACTGGTCCATTGTACTGCCACGCAGCAACCAACTTTTGCTGGAATTTCTTGGACTTCCGGAGAAAGACGAGCAGGCTCTTCTGTGATGTGGAGCCTACATCATCAACTCTCATCTCATCAGCACCGAATAACATCGCTTAGGCCAAGCACATTTAGGTATTTGGCGAAGGTGTAGTGACCCGTTAGTACGAAGTTGTTAAACTTGAGTGTGGCGATGGCTATCGTAACTTCCTTGAGATCGGACGGACAGAGTTATTGTCTATTATCACCTATGTTGGATGGACTACTCTGCCTGACAGCGGTTTTGGTCGTCATCGCTGTTGTACCATCCGCAGAAGTGATCTTTCCATACTCTCAGCACCGACAGCGATTTCACTATTAGCTTCCCATCCTTATCTACATATGCAGGCTTCTGTTCGGGTTATATGGACTTACTTGACGAACTTCACTAACTTGACGAACTTGACGAACTTGACTAATTTGACGAACTTGACGAACTTGAGGATCTTGACGATCTTGACGGACTTGACGCACTTGACGAACTTAACGAGCATTATTTTTGCCGTAACGTCTCAGTACTAAAGTTGAAGAGGCCTCCTTCAACGATGCTTTTAATTCCTGCTACCAATTTCACACCCACTATAGAGTCCGACCAGAAATTATCCACCTCACAGCGTCATTCTTTTTTTTTCAGGGGATTTTTGTAACGCTACTGGAGCATTCAGACTCAAAACTGGTCCATTGTACTGCCAGGTAGCAACCTACTCCACTTAATTTGATCCCAACAGCTAATGGTGACTGGACCAGATACGATTTCACTGGGATTCGAACTTGGGACCCCTCGAACTTGGGGCAGGCACTTATCCAACGGCGCCATCCAGTCGTGTGTCACTCATCTTGGTCTTTATTTAATTTCACTTTACTTTCCCATGAAAAGACCAATAAATCCGAGCGTATATTTGTCGCGACGTAAAAGAAAAAAATCCGTTCCTATTCAAACGGCTCTCAAAGCATCAAATCAGCCACTCACAACGACAACAAATAAGCTCACTCACCCGAAGGTAATTGTTTCTGTTTTTCTTTATTTGTGAACAAAATCTTCCGGGACGAATTGAGATTCCTTGTGTATTCCATACCCAGCCTTTTACGATCGAACGCGCCACTCAGTCCACCTGCCGGACCCAATTCAATTCTCTCGCATCGTAAAAGCCGCCTGGATCCTGTACCCGGTAATGCTTGGGGCATGCCGAGCACGAAACAAATAAAGTTCACGGATGAAGATAAAGATGATTAAGTCGGACGAACGTCGAACCGATAAAGCGAGGGACAAGGTGGCCTTTTACGGCAAAAGCGGCGCACGATCGATGACTCAGCATCATCTCCCGGGAACGTGTCCCATCCCAGCCCCCTGCTCTGTGGATGACACAAATGATTTATCCCCGTAATTGTATCCGCACGGGGAGCAAGCATGTGTGCTCTTACGACCAATTCGGTCCGAATCATAACCAGACTCACACCCGTTGCCGGTGGCGACACATAGACTCGGCGATGATGTGTATCTCGTATCCATTGGATGTCCCCCGGAGCTGGTAGTTAATCAATCTCATTTCTGTCCCATAGCCTCACTAATTGTATGCTCAAGCGGCATAATCGCAGGCCCAAATTGAGGCGGCCGCCGTCCACTTGTTGCGTGCCACTGAATCCGGGGGCCAAAAAGTCATCACGAATCGAATTAGTTGGGTCCCCCTTCTCACACACGCACAAGGCCATTCATGTCGACAGCCAATATTGGGTTACACCGTGCTTACATAAATAATAATCATCTCTCGATATGCTACCCGCACGGATGCATGACTCAGAGCGTGACTGGGCCGCTATTTGGGGCTGATGAGGGGAGGCTGGTGGGTGAGGGCATATTTCCATCATCCACACATCAGCCGGCAGTCAGGAGCGGAAGCATGTGCGACTGAAAGTGGCTGCTGGTTCGTGTGGTAATTAAATCGCAAATCAAGTCAATTTGCATCTTTGTCGAGGTGGTGGCTGCCTTTGGGGAAAGCCACGAGTCGAGGGCGTGAGCAGGGCGCTTTGAAGTTCGAACATCGATTGATGTACTCGAAGAAGATTTATGGGTCGGAGGGTGAGCTGTGGGGGAACATTTTGGATGCGTTTCATCGAAATGATTTATGCGCCACGAAGGACGTGAGTGAATGAGTATTTACTTGGGGCCACATGCAAATGAAGCAATCAATTTCTCGGCCGCGGCAGGAGTGCCAATTCAATGAGACTCCCTGTGGATCGATAATGTCAACAAATTTGCACTTCAAGGGTATCAGAGGTCGTCAATCAGAGGACATCGAAATCGATATCCACCAGGATACGCATGCTGCGTGACTGACTGAAGCAAATGAGGACTCAAACTATTACCGGTGGCAGCTTACGTCGAACTCTGACTGTGTGACTGCAGACACTGTGGATGAGGTTCTGTTGAATTTAACAGGTGTATGAAGATTTTGTGCAAATTGACTATTTAAGGTGATAATTAACTGGTTAAGGATGAAGTCACTGATGTGGGAGAGGGAAGGAATTTAGGTGCAACTAACACTTCAATCATTTTTGCTCGACACCATATAATTCGACTACTCATTAACCCATAGACCAGCTTGTTTCGTCTGTCTTTCAATCGCTGTTAAAACGCTTGCATTGGCTCGCCGGGGTCGAGCATGATCACAATGACCATGTCATCTGTGTAACACAGCAGTTTGACGGATTTTTGAAAATAGTGGCTTCCGTGTTTACACAAGCCTGTGACACTATTTTCACCGGAACTAGATTGAAGAAATCACACAAGAGCACATATTCTTGCGGAAATACGGTCCATATTTCGAACTATTCTAGAAGTTCTAAAACCGTACTGAACGGTGCATCGGATAAATTTTCCTAGGATCCCGAATTCAGCCATCGTATCGAATAGTTTCTTGGGATGGGTTCTGTCGTATGCGGCCCTTTTCTTTTCCAGGATTTGGCGAAGTGTGAAAATTTGGTGTATAGTCATTGCCGGGCCGGAAGCCGCACTGGTGCATACCGATTAATAACAATAATAATAATGGCGGGGCTACAGTCCGCGGTGAACCTGGGCCTAGCTTCTTACCAACCACTCGTGTTGTGCGTGCTATTGTTCTTTCACGAGTAGAGGGGACCTACAGTTTAATGCCGACTCCGAAAAGCATTGTCAGTGACTCGAAAGAGGTGGAGCCGTGTAAAAATTGTAGGTGTTTTTACGGGAATTGAACCGACAACATCGAGCGTATGTGTCGACGCACCTACCCACTACGCCATGGCGCTCACATACCGATTAGTGCAGTGCAAAGCGCTTTTAAGACGTTCGAACAGTACGGTGGATAAAGGCGGCATTACGCACTGATATACGTCAATAGTAGCTGCATGTGGTAAGACCATTCTTTTTGCATATGGAACTGATATTCCAGTCATCGGACATGCTTTCGTCTTCCAAGATTCTACAGATGAGCAGCTCCGTATGACAATATCACCGCCAGCCTTGATGAGTTCTTATAACGAACCATCTGAGCCTGCGGCTTTGTTGTTACTTTGCTTTTTGGTAGCTGTGCCAACTTCTTCAGTACTGGATGGGAGGACATCGACATCGACTGGAGATGAGATTCCTTCATTCCCTATCACTCTCTCCTGGTTGTGCTCATTAAGCAGCTACTACAGGGTGGGCCATCTAGTTTTTCTTTTTTTAATCATTGATTATTTTGACACCGAGCTATTTCCCGCTCAAATTCTTGACAGAAAGTCAGTATCGTACCTCCGCGGAAAGAAATGAGTCGCTCTCTATTGAAAATTGAAATATTAAAAATTATTTCCAAAGTGAGTGCGTTTTTTGGAAAGAAGTTTGGCCGAAATGAAGCACCCACCGCAAAAAGTACACATGTGCAAAAAGTACATGAGACTGGTATGCTAGTGGATACCAGGTGAGATTGGGCTACTGCGGCCGAGGGTGTGAGACTCAATTCACGAACTTCAACTCGCCATCGATCTCAACAGCTCACGCTCACATTTCACGAACTAGCCTGAGGGAATTCTGCACAAAGATCGCGGATTCTTCGCTTACAAGGTGCAATTGACTCAGCAATTGAAGGCTCGCCACCATCCGCTTCGTTATCGCTTCGTAGTGTTTACTGGACCTTAGAGCAGCTTGAATAGGACAAAGATTTTGGGCGAAAAATCAAATTTTCTGACGAGGCGCATTTTCACCTCGCTTTCATGGGCTACGTTACGAAACAAAATTGCCGCATCTGAGGCTCGGAAAAACCCACACGTTATTGTCGAGAAGCCAATGCATCCACAGAGAGTGGCAGTTTGGTGCGGATTGTGGAGTGGTGGCATCATTGGACCATTTTTTTCGACAATGAGGCTGGGAACAGCGTTTCGGTCAACAGTGGGCGTTGCAGAGCCCATGTTAACCGACTTTTTTTTTTACTGAAATTGAAGATATTGACTTGGACTACCTCTGGTTCATGCAGGATGGCGCGCCATGCCATAATTTTTAAGGTTCCGTCTGCAAAAACGGAACCTTTATAATTTCGGTGTGTCCGTCCGTCCGTCCGTCCGTCGTGTCTGTCACACTTTTATCTCCGAAGTTTATGAAGATATCGGCATGAAAATTGGAATTAGATGTCAGACTTAGATGTCATTGCCTATGCAGCGATTTTAAAAAGTGGGGCCATTTGGGGGTGGCTCCAGTACAGGTGAAGTTGACATTAATTTTGAAAAATTGTCGCACCCCATCGAAATATATATCAATCGACAGATCTTTCGAAATGAGGTGGAGGTTTCTTTCAACACTCTTTTATCCAAAATACCGTTTGGAAAATATGGAGCTCCAAAGTTTTTTTAAATGCGTCCCCCCTTGCCATTTCTAAACCAAAGTGTTTAAAAATCTGAAAAAATCACAGAAACTTGGCCTCATTGAGTACTTTCATTTAAAATAATTGCGACCATTCTGGCCCTAATGGTTTTGGAGATATTGGCCAAAAACGGTCAATCATCGACATGCGAATTTTGAAGATCTGAAAACGCAGTTTTGAAGACATCAAAGTAAGCATTAAGAAATTATAAATTTCAAAATATCGACTTATGTTAAAATTTTGAGATATCTAAGATTTCAAATGTGAACGATTTTCATTTTCACACATAATTTCATGCTGTGTTCGGCCACTCTATTCGTTGATGAACGTTATCTTTTCGATCTCACCCCTAAATGCCTAACAGAAATGAACACTCACACACCGCAGGCATGAGCAGTGATTGGATATGTGTATGATGGAAGGGATTTTCTGTGGTGGATAAACTTCGATAAAGGAATAGGTAAATTAAACAATTATTTGTTTTCTTTTAAATACTAGTTCCCTGCTCGGGATTTATTCTCTAACTAATCTTAAAACTAAAATACATTTATCAAGCAACCTCGGCACGCACAGTCGGCAGGTCAAATGACGGATCCTACTTGAAACCAGATGTGGGTTTGCTCTGCCAGGTTTGATACTGCAAACTCCGTGTGTGTTCCCGGGTATTTCGATCGCCGGCGTTGTTCCCACATGTTCGGCGTTAATTCCCCCACCCTTAAATTCTAACGTCCTCGTTAGACCTTGGAGATGTTAGTAGGTGAGGAATGTCTTCGATCCCGATGGTTCTGCTTGGCTGGTTATTCGTCTCTGTATCAGGTGGTCCTTCAATGGTTTGGTTGCATTTTTGTTGTGTTCGGAATGCAATAAGGACGATGACAATAAGTATCAATAGCATGACAATGTTCGTTGCTAGACTTATTCCGTGCTTAGTTTCCAGCAGGCTAATCTTCTTTTATTATATTTAATTTATATTTTATTTCTAACATAATATCATCATTATAATAATTTTTTTTCTTTTATTGCTTTCAATACATTATTTGTAATATTAGTTACTTCATTAATTCGTTCTAAGGTAACTTTATTGATAATTAATCGATTGTTAATATTTTCTTAAGCATTATTAATTTTGTCTTATTTTTGTTTTTCATTTTAAAATCGTGGTGATCCGGGTTTTCCGCGATCCATTTCCACGTTAATACTATAAAATTTAGTGATATCTTATCTCAATCATTAATTCTTAATCTAGTTATATTTGTACTTTATTTATTTTACTTTATTTACTTTATTTGAATTCTTTTGGTAAAATAATCTTAAAATTGTTTACTCTTAAATTCTCATCGTTCTGGTTTACGCTTAATACAACTTTTAATAATTTTATAATTGAGATTAATTATTTAAGATTTTAAATTTCCCCTGATTTTATTATTATATTATTATATTATTATTATGTTTTCTTAACTACTATCTTTTAAAAGTAACAAATTTCTTAATTCTAACTTACACTATGGCGAACGTTCCAACGCTGGCAAAGGGGCTCACTCCGGTTTGCTGCTGCTACTAGGGTTCCTTTCTTTGCACTCCCTCGTTGGCAATCTAGATCAAAAGATGCTGATTTTGTTCACCGGGGACCCAGGTCTTAGACTGCTTTCACTTTCACTCTTTCGCGCTTTTCGAGCTACTTAAGGTCGGTTTTAGGCGATTGTCGAGTTACTTGTGGTTGTTCATTTTTTTTATACTTTTTAGGCGAGCTTCTTGAGGTCGTCTTAAAAAAAAGTAAAACAACTAACAAACAGTAATAACACCTGGGCCCCACGTTGGGCGCCAATTAAGCAATTATTTGTTTTCTTTTAAATACTAGTTCCCTGCTCGGGATTTATTCTCTAACTAATCTTAAAACTAAAATACATTTATCAAGCAACCTCGGCACGCACAGTCGGCAGGTCAAATGACGGATCCTACTTGAAACCAGATGTGGGTTTGCTCTGCCAGATTTGATACTGCAAACTCCGTGTGTGTTCCCGGGTATTTCGGTCGCCGGCGTTGTTCCCACATGTTCGGCCTTAACTGGTATATGTATGGATAAATATTTGTTCGGATGTATAAATGTATGAATGAATAGTTGATTTAGGTTGAAGTTAGAAGAAAATTCAACTTAAATAGTTTGGCAACGTCGTTTGATATTCACTTCTAGTTCCAAAGAAAATTAAGAACAAATAATTCATGACGAATTTTGTCTTTTCGAAATTTTCGTGTATGCATATATCACGCGTAATACCACCTTACGTGATGTGACTTGGCGCGGAGTTATGTGACATGGCGTGATGATACGTAATATGTGATATTATATGACGTGATATGAGGTGACGTGACATGAGCTGACGTGAGAGTTACGTGAGGGTGAAGTGAGGTGACGTGAGTTTAACGTGAGGTGACATGAGGGTGACGTGAGGTGACGTGAGTTTAACGTGAGGTGACATGGGGGTAACGTGAGGTGATGTGGGTTTAACGTGAGGTGACGTGAGTTTAATGTGAGGTGACATGAGGGTGACGTGAGGTGACGTGAGGGTGACGTGAGGTGGCGTGAAGGTGATGTGAGCTAACGTGAGGGTGACGTGAGGTAGCGTGAGGGTGACGTGAGGTGGCGTGAGGGTGAAGTGAGGTGACATGAGGGTGACGTGAGGTGACGTGAGTTTAACGTGAGGTGACATGAGGGTGAAGTGAGTTTAACGTGAGGTGACGTGAGGTGACGTGAGTTTAACGTGAGGTGACATGAGGGTGGCGTGAGGGTGACGTGAGGTGACGTGAGGATGAAGTGAGGGTGACGTGAGGTGACGTGTGGGTGATGTGAGCTAACGTGAGGGTGACGTGTGGTGGCATGAGTATGACGTGAGGTGACGTCAGTTTAACGTGAGGTGACGTGAGGTGATGTGAGGTGACGTCAGTTTGACGTGAGGTGACGTGAGGGTGATGTGAGGTGACGTGAGTTTAACGTGAGGTGGCGTGAGGTGACGTGAGGATGACGTGAGGGTGATGTGAGCTAACGTGAGGGTGACGTGAGGTGGCATGAGGATGACGTGAGGTGACGTCAGTTTGACGTGAGGGTGATGTGAGGTGACGTGAGTTTAACGTGAGGTGACATGAGGGTGGCGTGAGGTGACATGAGGATGACGTGAGGTGAGGCATGAGGATGACGTGAGGTGACGTCAGTTTGACGTGAGGTGACGTGAGGGTGATGTGAGGTGACGTGAGTTTAACGTGAGGTGACATGAGGGTGGCGTGAGGTGACGTGAGGATGAAGTGAGGGTGACGTGAGGTGACGTGTGGGTGATGTGAGCTAACCTGAGGGTGACGTGTGGTGGCATGAGGATGACGTGAGGTGACGTGAGGTGATGTGAGGTGAAGTGAGTTTAACGTGAGGTGATGTAAGGGTGACGTGAGGTGACGTGAGGTGATGTCACGTAACTTCGCATCACGTCACCTCATTTCATGTCGCATTACGTCACGTCATTCTATGCCATGTCACGTCCTTCGACGCCACGTCATATCACGTAGGGTGGAGTTAAGCGTGATATATGCATACACGAAAATTTCGAAGAGACCCTCCGTATCAAAATTCATCATGAATTATTTGTTCTTAATTTTCTTTGGAACTAGAAGTGAAACCAAGCAATTTCTTCAAATTTGTTAAAGTTTCTCTTCAAAGGCATAACATCCTATACAAATTCTGAAAAGTCTGTATTTCTAGTTTACAAAAAATAAATAATTTTTGAAATCGTATAAAAAATTGTGCACCTTGCGTAGATTTGTAAATGTAACCTCTAATTGGGGCGCGACAAAAAAATTGCTACGTTGACGTTGACCAATGCTGTGATCGACGATGCGATTTCTTTAACATCGTTCTTGAGAAGATCGTGCAAAAATGACTGGCCAACACAAGAGGCACCATCTTTCAAAAGTTTGTTCAACGGCTAACCTACTCGTACGTGGATGACATCGACGTGATTGGGCGAACACAGCGAGCCATCAATGATGCGTTTGCTGGCATTGCAACGGAAGCGGCTAAAATGGGTCTGGCGTTAAACGAGGGAAAAACCAAGTATATGATCTCATCGAGAAAGGACGCACAACATCAACGACTTGGGCAGAACGTCAGCATAGACAGCGAACACTTTGAGGTAGTTAAGGACTTCGTCTACCTTGGCTCCGCAGTAAACAGTATAAACAACATCAGTACCGAAACACTGAATAACTCAGGCCAACCGCTGTTGTTTTTGGCTCAAAAGGCAATTGAGTAGTAGAGCCCTCGCGGAAGACCAAGCTGACTTTATACAAGACCTTGATCATCCCAGTCCTGCTGTACGGCGCAGAGGCATGAACAATATCCCAAGCGGATGAACAGTCTCTTGGTCTTTTCGAGAGAAAAGTTCTGCGCGCGGTCTTTGGTCCTGTTTGCGTTGAGGGCAGTTGGAGGAGAAGGTTCAACCACGAACTATATGTGCTGTACAGCGACATGATTCTAGCCAGGCGTCTAGGGATCCAACGCCTATGATGGCTAGGCCATATGAGCGTTATACTCAAGCTTAGAACGGATGTAGGCCTTGTAAATTGAAGCCGAATCAGTGGGGGTGAAATATTTCTTGCATCGTTTAAGGAAACCTAGACATTTCGCAGCATTTTTGGCAACCTCGAATATATGATCATTCCAACTAAGGGTTGAGTTGATACACATACCGAGGAAAGTTTTTCGGTTTCTTCGATGCAAGTGCCATTCAGAGATAATGACTAATTATTTTGGGATCGCTTAAGTGACAGTAGACAGCATTGAGTTTTGGAAGCATTAAATTCCACTCTATTGTTTTTACCCCAATTAAATATGCTGTCAAGGTCGGAATTTAATGTGCTTACCATACGCTGCCGCTCCAATTCTACGGCCGAAGGACAGGGTCGTGAGTCTTGGAACGAATATGAAAAGCTGAGAGTACTGTCATCAGTGAAGGAGTGGATTGGATTAGAAGTAGCAGACAGGACATCATTTATCAAAATGAGAAATAGAGTCGGAGACAAAACAGAGCCTTGAGGAACACCAGCATTAATTTGGTGGATATCAGACTTGAACCCATCCAAAACGACTTGAATTGAACGATTCGAAAGGTAATTTCTAATCCATAGAAGAAGAGGCTCATCGATACCATAAGCACGCATTTTCGACAAAATAGCTTGATGCCAAACTCCGTCAAATGCCTTAGAAATATCAAGCGCGAAGATCTTGCTTTCTCCTGCATTGTGCAAGGATTGGTTCCACTTTTCAGTGAGATATGCCATCAAATCACCAGTGGAATTGTTGCTGCGGGAACCGTACTGCTGGTTATTAATCGATCTTTCGCGCACCAAATTCACATATCAGACGTCTTGGCGATGTCAATTCGCCGTTTTGGAGCTGCGATTTGACCCCATTGGACTTTTCTTTGTGGGGAACCGTAAAGGAAGGGGATGTTATGCCAATAATCCGGAAACGATTCAAGCACTTAAGGCCGATATCATGCAAGCAATCCGTGAACTACAGCCAGAAACCATTAACTATGTGTTGGAAAATTGGGATAACAGAATGCGATACTGCAAGGTCAGCAGAGGCAGCCACTTGAATGACTTTGTGTTTCATAATTAATAGGAATTTTTCCTTCTTAATAATAAGTCCATTATTCATGGATTTTTGTTCACTTTATTGCATTTTTAAAAAGAAACTTGTATTTGGCCCGCCCGTATTTATTATTATTAAAAAAATAAGTATTGGATTTTAGATTGATTTTACTTTTATTTTATAATCCCTGGACTCGAGCAGTTTCAGTCTCCAGCTTTTTGACCTCAGTATTATTGTATCGTTAACAAAGGCAGCAATCTGAGTTCTGCTTGTTGGTCCTCTTGATAGAGGGTATAAAGAACATACAGTTAAGGTCCCTATACGGATCCTTGGGGCACACCTGCCCTCATCTCTATTAAGTTTGATTATTCGTTGTTCTATTTTACGTAACAGTGGCATTTACTCACAAGTGGAAGTAAATTCTGAAATTTGTTCCGTAGTCCATTATACCAACATTTTGTCGAAAGCTTTTGCCACGTCAAGAAACACCCTTTCTTCTAAATCAGTCGTGATTTTGTTGACAACCCTATGGATTTGTTTGTTTGCGAATCTCGTCGGTAAATTAGTACACGATAAATTAAAAAAATAGAAATGAAGTATGAGGCTAAGAGAAGTGGCAATACAAATGGTCTCATAATGCCACATTCAATACAAAATACTAGAGTCATTCATTTGGAAAACAGGCAAAAAACATCCAGTGTATACATTCGTTTCCGTTTCCATTGTCAGTCACAAAAAGGGATTGACATCGCCCCTGACTACCGATACCCTTTCGGATAATTTCTTCACTTAAACGATAACCATTTCATCCTACTTACTTCACGATTTCAGGCTCCCAAGAGTCTCCCAGGAACAACCAACCGAAGGCGATTAAGAATCATATCTTGGGTTCAATGGCCGTGGTAATTCGCATCAAAATCTGGATCCCTGAAATTCCAATGTCATATTGAACGAAAGCATTCCATATTGCGCCCTTCACAAAATATGAACCATGCCACGAGCAGGGAGGTACACATCCATCCAACCCCATGCCCTCTCCGCACAGGGCCTGTCAATAAAATTGTATCTCGAATTCTTCCGAACGAAAACGAAAATAAAACATCCGAGGCGACTGACTGAATGACAAACAGAAGAGCAAACACGAGAATAAAAATAGGAAACAGTTTGCTTTAGCGCTGAATTCATTCGTGGGGAAAATTTATTTCATTAGACTCGTGCCGTTGTTGGCATTAATGGCAGCTCCCAGTATCCTGACGAGCGCTTTCCGTTGGGGGGATTGGCTCAAGCAATGACGATAAGATGGATGATCGTCTCTTGGAAGCATTTTCGCAAACGATTTAATTTAATGCCTGGGGTTTTTTTGTGTCTATTTCAAGGGGATGGGAACTTCAAAGAGGCCCTGTTGCTAATCGCTTGAATGTTTTTGAAAACATTTTGTCATCACTTTGAATGGAAATGTAGGATATTCAGAAAATTATCTTCAAACCCGGATGGAGGAGAGTATGACTAACTGGAAAAGGTAGTTGTTTAACCGCTTATACTCAAACTTTTCCTTTTGCGTCGCGAAAAGTGATGTCCAGCTTCTGTTTGTGTGATGAGTAATCTATTTAAAGATTAACTAGAGTTCTATTTGTGATCCTTTCACTGACAAAACCCGCAAAACTTTCTTAAAATAACTGGTGAACGTTGTCTAAGAAGTTAAGAGCAAAAAAATTTAAGGAAGGAAATGTATCCAAATAGAAGTTTAAATTTCGAAGGGAGACCATTTCATTCATTTCTTGTCGGCAGCTGAGGCAAAGGCAAAAGGAAGGAATGTTTTCTAATAAAAGGGCCAGAATGGAGCTCATTTTTATAAAAATTTAAAAAAGTGATTACTGTTTATGATCCAGTAAAAGACCTAGAGCTAGATGATAGATATGGGAATCTTCGTCTAATCCTCAAACTATAGGTAATATCTTTGCATCCCTCTTCAGGCTGCTATGCACTCACCAACTAATTAGGACCGACCAGGATTAGTTTAGTTATCTGAACAAATGTGCTCAAACATTCATTCGGTTATTACAAGTCCGGATATGGGGCTTGATTTACTCAATAATCTTAAGGATAACTAAACGTCCCAATGACTTACCTGGGGTAGCTTTTAAACAGATATGCAAACGCTATTTCTTTTCACCTTACCAAACGACCCTCTCTCTCTTAAGCCATTTTTCGAAAGTTATACTTTCACTAAAAGGCCTATTGCTACGCCCTAAGTTCCATCTCTTATGCCTGTACTTTCATTGCAACTCAACCTTTTCCCCACACAACGTAGGTCTGAAGAATGTAGATCAGATTGAACTGATCACCATCATTTTTAGCACTCTTCATTTGAAGAGACATTTGAAGAGGGAAAATGAGTTGATCTTGTTACCACCGATTATACGAGTAGCAAAGCATTCAGCAAAATTTGTCTCCAAATCATTTATTTTCAACTTAAGTCCCTTATTTTCGTACCACTTTTTGATCCATGACCTAAATTGTACTTAGAAGACTGCCAGTATGAAGAGCTCTTTAAATCCAATCCAATACACTGGATTTCTGGAATTCCACAAGGCAGTCACCTTGGTCCATTGATTGTTCTTTTAACCATGAACGAAGATTGTAGCAAAATAGAATTCTCTAAGATCTCTACGTGGGCGCATGGCGTAGTAGGTTGGTGCGTCGACAGTCTACGCTCGATGTTGTCTGTTCGATTCCCGAAAAATACACCTAACATTTTTTCACGGCTCCACCTCTTTCGAGTCACTGACAATGCTCAAAGAGTATAACTGTCTAGAAAAAGCTTCTCAATCTCGCCATTCGGAGTCGGCATTAAACTGTAGGTCCCCTCCACTCGTGAGAGAACAACAGCACGCACAACACGAGTGGTTGCTGAGAAGCTAGGCCCAGGTCCACCTCGGACTGTAGCTCCTCGATTATTATCATTATATTATTATTTATTGTATTAGACATCGACGGACAAAAATCAGGCACCCACAACCTTCCCCCCTTTTCTGTCACCGACACTAAAGCTGGCCCAGTGGCCCTTTAGTCAGCTTTAAAAACAAATGTGCATCGAACACTGCAAGCCCTCTGAAAAGAATATCTACTCTGTCTGCGTGCAAGAATTGTTTGGTATTCACGAAGGGAATCTGGATTCTCAACTGAAAAAGCAACTAACACCAGAGAAAGTGGCAATAGTTTATCCTCACTTCACGAGGCAAGCATACATTTCTTCCTCGGTTAGAAAAATACAAACGACACCACTGATCCTAAATGACAGTAAAGCAAACACTTGCAGACGTTGTTATCCTTCCATTAGGAGCATATTCCATCTCACAAGGAAAACTCCACAATTGAAGAAAAAAAGGACACAAATCCCTAGTTCAACAGGGATATCCTTTGCAAAGTATTCCATTGCAACAAATCAATGCTAATCACTTTTTAATGGAGCCACTTTTGTCCGCATGTGCGCCCTAACCTCAAATCCAAGTCGTTTTGTATCAAGCTGATGGACAGCAAACACAGACGTGACGACGTTCATCAGAGTGTGTTCCTCTCTCCCTCTCGGACATTCGTTGATTGAATAATAATGAGCTAATTACGTCGATGGGGTTGTCTCGGTCGTGTCCATCGTCCACCCTAGGATGCTCTGTTCGGTGCTCGCCCGCAAACCACTAAGCACACGCGAACGCACAGAGAGACGAGTTCATTAGCGGCAATTGTGAAAAGAGGTTAAACGTATCGATTGGCCTTGAAAGCGCAGATAATTGGACATAATGGCGTCTATTTACGATTTAATTACAGTTTTGTGTAGTTGTTTATGCACTGAAAATTGTTGGTGGTGGTTATTTGTGTGGGAGGAGGGCGTGATAATGGATGGACAATAATTTGATAGGCGATTGTTTAGTCATGGGGTTGAAGACGAACAATAAATTAAATGATAACACCCGAGTCAGTGGGGGTGGGGAGTGCAAGTGGGAGAAGGAGCCTAGGGAACGCATCCCAGCAGAATCTCGTTTCTTGAATTTGATTTTCGAAAAGACACCATTCTTCGGGAGGAAAAAGAATTATTTTCTGTCTGTCATTCGTTTTCTTCGCAGAACCCTCTTTTCAAGTGACGCGAATAATTCTTTGTCAAAGGTCCTGTTCGCATTCAACTACCGAAGATTCATCGAAGTTTGACTGACACAGACAATCAGACGCACAGACCAGAAGTTCTACAACTAAGATGTGCTTTTGCTTGATCGATTTGACTTCCTCTCCTCGACACTCTACGAGTCAAGGACTGAGACACAGTCAGAGGGCTCCCAACCGTCTTCCGAAACTGCACGACAGAAGTACAAAAGTCTATTTGTTCTTTGGAAACCCCCACGAACCCGCAGTGGTCATCGATAAGAAATCGCAAAAAGAATACATCCTGGAAGATCCCCAGAATCCACTTCTCCCAATCAGCGCCGCCGAGGTAACAAAGGCAGGAGAACAAAAGCATTGAGGAGCCATTGTCCCCATAAGTCGTCGAAAAGTGATTGAACCTTGGACACAACAAGTTGGCGACTCAATAAGGAACTGGTCCTTCTACCGATCTACTCGTTTTTTTCTTCTCCTTTGTTCACTCCCATCGCCTCTTTCCACGATTCACTCTCCAATCCAAGACACCACTTTGTGGACAGGCGTGAATCAACAGCCCCTTGGCTGTTATTCGTCTCCTCCGCAATCATCTTGCCAGCATCTGCGTTGATTTAAAAATCAATTTGGCTCTGCAGAAAAAAACACAATTAAACTCTCTTATCCTTCGGGCCACCCAGCGCCCACATCATTCTGACATTCCTTCCTCAAGCGAATGGCCAGTGTTTCATCTCCCAGGAGGCTGTGGTCTGGTCCAGTTTTAAGTGTATTTTCCGAGGGGACTCCTGGAACAAACCTTTTGTGAGGCGCGACAAAGGAGGATGGGGCGTTTTCGCAGCGCAAAAAGGAAAACGTTTTAATTCAAAACAGATTTGTTTCCACATTTTGCTTCTCGTCCTTGCGCTCAGCCTTGCCGGGAACGTGAACCACCACAGATGTACGGTGAGCTTCCGGCAATAAGGTTTCGGGCGAAGTACGAAATGAATTCCATGTGGAATTCTGTGGATGCCACAATGGCGAAGGCATTCATATGTGCTTCATCTGGCCCTTGGGGTTTTAGTTATGCAGGTGGGTTTATAATTCTTTCAAATCAAATTCATATTTTTTGCAATGAGGTCTTACCACGATATCTGCTCCGAGGTCCTCCTTGAACTCATGTGCCGCAATTCAACGAAATCCCACCTCGGCACACATTCCAGTTTTCAGAAATGCAAGCAGTAGAACGAGAGGATACTGATTTGCTTTCCAAACGCTTCACGTGATGTGAAGGTAGAGACGGTATTTCTCCTTGATCTGCGAACGTAGACGTATAGGAATTCGTGTAAGCTGCTTATGGCTTACCTCATGGGACTATATTCAGCCTTCATCTACACCCAAGGTTAAGGTTAAGCAGGAGAACACGGATTTATTGAGACTCAATGAGACTTTTGGTATCATCCCATGGGTAATTCGTCGTTTCATTGAACGTAATTGGCTAATACAAGGAATCAAGTTGATTCCATGTTCAGTTTCAGTTCTGAAGAATGTAAATGGATGCCACCCTTTGGTTTGATGGTTTCCAAAAACAAAAATGTCTAAATTCAAGATTTGATTGTTTTCGACCAGAATGTTGCAAGTGAATGTAAGACGCAGGTTTTTGAAAAATGAGGGTTTAGTATGAAGAGGAGGGTTGGTAGGCAGAAGGTTAGGTTAGGGGGCTGCAAGTGAATTCACCTGCACACTTAGACCATGTTGGTCCATTGTGATACCCACAGTCAGACTACTACCAGTGATCAAACGCTCCAGTGATAGTGTCGTTCATTTGATCCCAACGGCAAATGGTGACTGGACTAGATTTGAAAAACCGGATAAAAGCGTATTAACTTTGCTTTCACTGGGATTCGAACCTGGAACCCCTCTAACTTAGGGTAGGAACTTAACCAACTGCATCATCCTGTCGATAGAAGGTTAGGGCCGAATGTACAGTCAGCGTCAAAGTGTGTGAACAGTTACAAGCTGAAAGTTTGTCCCCTCATTTAAAAGTGAAAGGGACGACGTACGCCAGACAATGATGCCTCAAATAAAAGCTCTAAAATCATACTTTAAAACGAGCTATATTTAATTCAACATAACGGTAGACATATAGCAGTTAATTTCATTCAAAAAACAAACGCTTAAAACAAGGGTCAAAAGTGAGTGAACACCTCTAAAAAGACCCACCTTTTGGAGAAAAAATTTCACTGACTGATTATCTTAGTTCTGAGCGGTGATTTTTTGAGGAGTTATTTTGAACGATGGAAATCTATATTTGGACCTTTTCAATTTGTTCTCCTAAGTGTATCCTAAAAGATGATATCCGCCAAGTGGCTGCCGCCAGTATTGATACACATTTGTGACCGTTTTATCGCATTTTCCATGACTTTCCACAAGATTTCCGGTGATAACTGTTCGCATTCCTGTCGAATATTCTCCTTAAGGGCTGGGAGACTTGTTGGCAGAACCCGCGACTTCGAGAAGCCCCAAAGAAAGAAGTCTGGGATGGTCAAATTAGGCGATCTTGCTGGCCATGTCAAATCGCCAAAACGGGAGATTACGCGACCAGGAAACGCTTCACAATATCAATGGTGGTTCGTGCTGTGTGTGCGATTGCACCGTCTTGTTGAAACCACATGTTCATCAAGCATCGCTTATCTAATTCCGGCAGTCAGAAGTCGTTTATCATGGCCCTGTAGCATTCGCCACTAACAATGACCGTGTTGCCGATGATGTTCTCAAAAAAATAAGGCCCAATCACTCCTCTCGCATGAACGTCATTTGACGTGCGGACTTTCAGTTGCGCAGAAACGAAGATTTTGTTTATTGACATAACCGCTTAAGGTAGCCCTAAACGACGAACATGCTCGTCGAACTTGCTCGTTTGCGTTATCCCCTACAAAATAAATGTGTTCGCCGTACATTTGGCGAACATTCATTTCGTGTTGTCTCTTCAAACCGCCAGCATCGGTGATAGGGAAGCGCAAGTGGTGAATTCCTCGATAAAATCGTGGCTGACTGTTGACATTGTGCTTAATCCGCGATATGAACTCGGCGACGTTCACAGCAAAAATGAGATCTGCTCGCGAACATAGCCCTAAACGGCGAACATAGCCCTAAACGGTGAACATGAAAGCCAACGAACACAACAAAATCGAAATTTTTCGCGAACGTCGAGCGGCACGCGAACCAGCCCATACACGACGAAAATGCGGCGAGCACGTGTAAGTTCGGCGAGCATGTTCATCGTTTAGGGGTACCTTTAGTGGAAATGCGCCTCGTGGCTCATGATGATTTTCGTCCTCTCCGTTGTTAAGAATGGGAATGGCTTGACAGGAATTCACGCGCGACTGACTGTCAGGAGGCATTAACTGATACACTGTTTGCACTTTGTATGGGAACATGTGTAAGGCTTTCACTAAAATTCGCTATAGGGTCCGTCTGCTGATGCTCATTGCCTGGCCCGTCGTCTGGTTGATGTTTCTTCGTTCTCAGCAACATCGGCAGACACAGCCGCGATATTCTCGGCCGAACGACCAGACTGGTGGCGGCCACATTGGTCACAAAAATGGACACAATTATTCCACGCATTTGCGGAGTATAGCGCTCCATTGCCTGTCTCTTTGTGCACTGCAGCTGTCTAGTTTACAAATGTTAAACATGATTGACATAAGACGCCATTTGCAAAAATTATAACATCTTCCGATAGGATGATTCATTTTGCTCCACATTGTATAAAGCAAATTCAAATCGATTTGAATTAGATCGGAGTTAACAGGGAAGACACAATCTTGACTATTTTTTGAATATTTTCTTGCCGTCAGCTTACATAGAGATCTTTTAATAATAATAATAATACTGGCGACGCTACAGTCCGAGGTGGACCTGGGCCTAGCTTCTCAGCAACCACTCGTGTTGTGCGTGCTATTGCTCTCTCACGAGTGGAGGGGACCTACAGTTTTATGCCGACTCCGAACGGCGAGATTGAGAAGCTTTTTCTAGACAGTTATACTCTTTGAACATTGTCAGTGACTCGAAAGAGGTGGAGCCGTGAAAAAATGTTTAGTATTTTTTTTCGAGAATCGCACAGACAACATCGAACGGAGAAGTCGACGCACCAACCCTCTACGCCACCGCTTGAACATCGTATGGAGACCCCAAATAATGGAGGAAAATTCAAAATATGGTGACTAACTAACGAGCAATGAAAAGTCTTTTGCTAGCTGTCGCCAATTTGTTGATTGAGATCCATGTTGATTGAGATCCCTCTCCAGTACCTTAGTAGTACCTTAGAAGTGGGCTTCCTCTGTTGCGTTGTCTCACTTTTTTAGAGTCGAAGATTTCTTATACATATGTGTTTTTATTACATGTGCTAATCCACTGTTGGGCGCCAGTTTTGCCAATTTTAAGCATAGTTCTCAGAATCTGACAATTCGTAGCCTCAAAGCCCCTTAATCAAAATTGTCAACGAAAAGAAAAAAACACAAAGAAATTGCGTACGCTTGGCCTCATTTATGCTTAAGGTTCCGTTACACAAGAACTCCACAAATCTCCACTTGAATTCAGAGAATCCAAGAAGAGTGTCCATCATTAGACCTAAACTTCATCCAATACACTTGCTACCCGTGTCCAGGCTAAGTTGAGAACAATAACAACATTCTAAGCAACGGCAAACAGATGACCGACATGAGTTTTCTATTCGGTCCCAAAAAAATAAACGGGAAATATAGAAAAGTCAGTCACAGACACGAACTAAATCACTTCAATTTGCATAAAGAAGCACAATTTCGAAGCTCAAATGAAAGTGAAGCCACTCACTCAGTGAAATGCCCTCGTCAGTGACACGACTTAGGGATGACTGCAAATGCAAGTTAAGTCCTTAAGTCCTTAAGCCCTGCAGAGTGTCGACCAATGCACTCGTTATTCAGGGAATTCTCAGAGAAACCAAAGCAAAACTCTGGTCCAGTAGGTGCTTGTGAATAAACCGAAAACTCTGGGATTACCAGAGAACTCTTCACTCAACCGTCCATTTCGTATGCTAGTTGGTGAAATAAAAGGGAGCTTAAGACTTTTCAGCCATCACCACCTGGATTTCAAACGGCGAACGAACTACTGATGGTGAAAACAGGAGAATTGCACATCTGAATTGGAAAGCCCGGAATTAAATCAGAATTCGCGAACCGTAAACAATCAGAATCAACTGCAACTCAACATAATTCAATGGCAAATCTCTCAGGATATCTATCCGTTTTTGAAGCAAATTTTCAATTATTGATGAGGAAACCCACTCCAAGTTCGGAAACCTCTCGAATGTTTGAATGAATTTTATTTTAATTTCAAATACCAACGCAAGTACGTGCCAATACGATGATTGAAACGCGGAAATTTCTACTTCTGACACAAGAGTGCCTCCCTCGCCAAGTTATGTGTGTAAATAAAAAAGGGTTTCCATTCTGCTGGGCGGCACTCAACAAATCACAAAAAAAATACGCATCCCTTTGCCTCAAGGACATGATGGGGAGCGAAATTGGATGAGTGAATGAAAAAGTAACTCGACGGCCCTTGAAAATATGTACATCCACTCGCCTTTTAGAATTCTGTTCGAGTAGATACGCCAGCCATTTTATCGTGAACTCTGCTGTGGGTAAACAGAACGATTGAAAGGCAGAAACATGAAGTTACTTCTGTTAAAACTCCGGTTCAATCGTCTTTGTATATTGAATACAACTGTGAGAGCTTCGTTAAGAGTGACAGCTGTCAGTTTGTACACTTTGATGTCATATTTGTGGAGTGACCTGGCATTGAAACTCTTTTAGAAAATAATAGTCGTTGTTTTATGCTGAGTGGACTGACTGGCAACACAAAGAAATTATCTCAGAGTCTCCTGAGCATACGCTGGCATGCTGGTTTTACCATCAGACGATTTTGACAGCTCATTTCACCAAATCTCCGTTGGGAATACAAAGGCATTCATGACATGAGTTTTCTAAAAGAAATATCTTAAAAATGCATTTTTACAGAAAGGCCAACGACCCTCTTGTTCTTTGGCTTTGTATGCTTCGAAACTACTGAAGCACTAACATTGTGTCCAGGGTAAACGTGCATGCATATCAGGTGCGGGAAGACCTTGCGACGTTCCGCATCGCACGCGTTGTTGCTTTTTTAAAGACTTCTTAATAATTAGAACCCGTGTTATAATTGGATACTTCCGCATTCACCGCAAACAAACGCAGTGAGTGTCAGCACCGCAACACACCCAAAGCTCGTGCTGATGCTAACGTAGAATACAGCGGTTCGAATGCAATAAATTGCGCAGCAAATAATTATAAAGTGTGACCAGAAAGCAATGATAGTTTTTCAAATTATTATGATTCAGCAGCTGTCAAAGTTACCAATGATATACCACTTCACTATACGAGTACATCGTTGCACGCTTGCCGAATGTGCGACAATAATTAAAAAATATTCTAGCAATTCTTGCTCAGTTGTAAATACGCAACGTTAATTTCGTCGTAAGGTTGATCGTCGTCATGGCTTCAGTGTGCAAACAATTTGTCGCACGGTGGAAAAGTTTGTGCACGAGTTCGCGGCGAACGTTCATCAATTGGTCACCGCGATCATCCGACTTGACACAACTCTATTATTTTCCCTGGGGCCAGTCGACGCTAACAAGCCATCCACTTTGGCAAGCTCGAGGTTGCACATATTGGACAGGGTCATTAAGAATTGGACCGACCGCTTGAAGCACTGCCAAGGTGGCCATTTGAATTATGTGCTATTCCATTTATAATGGCGCATAAGAAACGTTAAGATTTAATTAATGAATACTTCTTTTTTTTACGTATTTTTTTTGGAATTAACTTAGAAGAACTTGGGAAATTAATGATGATTCAGATTCAGATTCAGACCACATAACAAAATTGGTTCAATTTCATTTTGAAAGTCGACATTCAATTATTCAGACACAAAGATTATATCGAAATTTCTTTCATGTTCGAAATGCGCCCAGTGCTCTAACAATTTACCGATTGGTCCAGCGTTTTCAGCAACAAAGAGCTGTCTGTGATCTTCCGCGTACTGGAACACCTCGTACAGCTCGAAATGATGTGAACTTGCTCGCAGGCAGGGATTGAGCAAAACCCCGAAACTTCCACCAGGTGACGTTCTCAGAAGTTGGTGATGTCTAGGCGGTCTTTGGAAAGAATTTTAAGGCAGTTACACCTTTTTCCATATAAGATTCAATCGGCTCATGAGTTGAAACCAAATGATTTACAAATATGCATTCAGTATGCTCGGCGTTTTCAAGACTTGTTCCGAGAGAACAACGAGTTTGTTCACAAACTCATAATAAGCGATGAGCCACATTTTCACCTCAAGGGTAACGTGAATAAACAAAGTTCCAGAATATGGGTCATCGAAAATCCAAAAATAGTTATTGAACATCAAATGCACCCTCTTAGATGCACAGTATGGCGTGGAATAACCTCAGAAAGAATCGTTGGACCATATCTTTACGAAAACGTCGAGCAAGTTGTGGTTAATGTGGACCGCTTCAATACCGGGCAAGGGTTGAACATTTTTTAAGGCCAGAGATAGAGAACAATGCAGAATTGCGGTTATAACATGGAGCCACAGCTCATACAGCTCCTCTACCTACGGCTCTCCTGAGGGAAATTTTGGTGATCGTTTTTCTGAGTTTTGACAGCCCACCGCTTTCGCCCGATGTAACGACTCCAGATTTTTTTTCTTTGGGGCTATCTATAAAGTGCATGCCAAAAAGCCAAGAACCATACAACAGTTTAAGGCCAATATCCGAGAAGAAGTGAGGGTGGTGGGGCCTGAAATTCTAGAAAAAGTAATGGAAAATGCTTTGGAAAGAGCACGTAAGGTCGAAGCAAACAATGGGCACCATTATAGAAATATTATTATTATTGAACATATTTCTAAACCATAATCTAAGTTTTAATAAAGGCTAAGGTTAAATAAGTTCTCTGGTAATCCCTCTCTGGAGTTGTCTGTTTATTCACAAGCACCTATTGGACCAGATTTTTGCTTCGGTTTATCTGAGAACTCCCTAAATAAAGAGTGCATTGGTCGACACTCTGCAGGGCTTAAGGACTTAAGGACTTAACTTGCATTTGCAGTCATCCGTAAGTCGTGTCACTGACGAAGGCATTTCACTGAGTTAGTGGCTTCACTTTCATTTGCAGCTTCGAAATTGTGCTTCTTTATGCAAATTGAAGTAGAGTAATTTTGTTCATGTCTGTGACTGACTGTGACTGTGGCGCAGTGGGGTCGTGCGTCGACTCCTACGCTCGATGTTGTGTGTTCGATTCCCGAAAAAAACACCAAACATTTTTTCACGGCTCCACCTCTTTCGAGTCACTGACAATGCTCAAAGAGTAGAACTGTCTAGAAAAAGCTTCTCAATCTCGCCGTTCGGAGTCGGCATTAAACTGTAGGTCCCCTCCACTCGTGAGAGAACAATAGCGCGCACAACACGAGTGGTTGCTGAGAAGCTAGGCCCAGGTCCACCTCGGACTGTAGCGCCGCCATTATTACTATTATTAAGGATAAAGCCATTGTAGGGAGATATATTGTCGGTTATAGCTGTGAGGCAACTGAAACCATATTTCTTTCCCAGAACATATTTGCCGTAAGCGCTCATTAATATTTCCTTTTCTGCGAAGAAATAACTGCATCCCGGAAATGAAATTTCAAAAAAGGAACGTCGCAAACAACGGAGAGATATTATTTCCTCGCGTCGCCAAGTACACGTCATTCTTCAGTGCAGCAGTTGCACCATCACCCCACATTCATTCCACAAAATAACTCAGCCAGTGCTGAATGCACGTCCTCTGGCAAGAGTTCGACATGATTTTACACAATTATTCCACACGTGCCGAGTCCATTGCGGAATCAATACACACTCCGTTGTTTCATCCCGAAGCATTCAACCCCATCGTCCCGTTCTAATTGAATTCATCTCGGTTCTGGCGAAATATTTAATTAATTGAAATGCCCCCACGTGGCGTCTCGCTTGGTTCACGAATGCTAGTGTTGAAAAATAGCGCACCGCATACCCAGCCAGCGAGTTCTGTGATTTGATTAAGCACCCCGTCCTCCAGCGGAAACTCCCCCACTCCTGAGCCCGCGGGGGAAGTCTCTGTTCCCAACCGGCAACCGAGCCCCGGCTGCCTCTGTCATGGCATGTGTTCCACGTGAAGGGAAGTAACTGACTTTACATGTGATCAAACGACGCGTATAATTAAGCGATTATTGCAAGCTGTGCGGCAGTGGGAGTGCGCCTCCTTTGCTCGTATGGTTTCCCAAATTAGTTTTAATTGGCCCTAGAAATGTCTCTGTCGATATCGGGGCTAATTCATTCTCCTCCCCGTACTACGGTGATCGGAAAAGGTTAACGGGGAGCTGTAGCATCCAGGACCTACTCCAGCGTGATGACCTCATTACCAGCAAGTATCTCTCGTGTTTTCTTTTGACAGCAATCGAAGCAGAGACTGCAATTAAAATTCAAAAACGAAAACAGGAAAAAAACCCGAGCGCATTTCGTTTGGCCTCCCCTTCGGTGAATCAAATTGAATCGTCTCTTCATTGCTTTCGGTTCAGTACCTCTGCAGATGCTCTGGCATTGTTCTGCTTCTCCCCTCACCCGAGTGGCGTATGATGTTCTCGTTGAGCAGTTATTTGCTTCGGTGGTTGCTAGCGTTCCGTAATGATGTCCTATTAAGCTCATCACATCCACTTGTTCCTTGTTCCTCGGACCAATAATAGACTGTCAGATGGGAGAAACGTCTCTGTGAACGAGTACCTGTTTCCACTTTATCACCCATGCAGTGCACGTCCTGTTCCAGCTTAAACCTGTCTATTTGCTTCGTGAGCATTGTTTTCGTGTACGTGTGTGTGTGTGTGTCAATAGAGATTGCTTGACGAAATTGAAGTGCTTCCTCGGAACACGTTTATTACCAAGTGGCGTATCCCATCAGATGGTGAGATGTCTGCTTTGGGGGTTGGCGGTGATCGGGATGTTGTGCTTCGCTGTGGGTTGCTTGCTTGTGGAGAAGATAGTGTAAAAATGGTTTCAAATAGAGGGTGGGTACGTATAGACTGACATCTTGTCCGTCCTTTTTGGAGTCGCTGTGATAAATTTCCCAAAAAATGCTACCGTTTTGCAGGAAAACTTAATTTGTTCATGTATGAACGTCATAACCTATTGTTGCCATTACGTATGGAACTCCACAAAAGATACTCCACAAAAGACTCTAACGAGGTCCAATCGCACGAATTTGGTGGCCAGTTCACATAACCTCCACGTCAGATGACCATGCCTTCGAATTGCTCGTGCAGAACCTCCAATGTGGCGCGAGCTCTGTGGCACGTAGCACCGTCCTGTTGAAACCACATGTCGTTGGTCTCCATATCATCCAATAAGACCAAAAGAAGTTGGTAATCATCGACCTATAGCGCTCACCGTTGACGCTGATGACATGGCCAACGTTGTTCTCAAAGAAATACCTATGACGCCACCAGCCCAAAATCCACATTAAACAATGACAATTTTGGGGTGCTTTGGACGCTCTTGGATCTCATGTGAATTGGTATCGTCCAAAATTCGACAATTTTATTTGTTGATGTACCCATTCATCCAGGAATGGACCTTATCGCTGAAATGATTTTTCAATGAGAACTAGGGTCAATTTAGTACTGCTCCAGAGCTCATTCAGCGAACACACGTCTTGTCTATGGTTATCTGCCTTCAGCTCCTGAGTCAGTTGCATTTAGTACGGATGCAGGGCCAAGTCATAAGACGCAAGTTTCGTCAAGTTCTGGTCCGCAAAAGGCCGAGTTCTTATGAGCGACGCGAAAGCGAATGCTTCGGATTCAACTGCACACTCTCAGGGACAGCGGCGATGTTTTCGGCCGATCTTGCGTTTTGTCGACATACGGTGTTGGTTTATCGTTAACTGAACCAATGGACTCAAATTTATCCACCACACTGCGAATAGTCCTCTTAGTAGTATAAAGGGGTAAAGTTCTACCGCCGAGCAAACCAAGACCGTACTCTTTCGCGATTCAAAGTTGACTGCCATGAAGGATGTCTCTATGATCACACGATCGTTGGCCACTCTCTCTTCCACTCAAGAGGGTAGTTCCTATTGCCCTTGAGTCGATTGAGGAGAGGGATAATTTTTATTCCTCGTGCAATATCACTCAACAGTAGGACGATTATTATTATTATGGTTGAGGGTATATGCAGATCTATTGAGCCCCTTTCAATATCTTAGCACAATTACGAGTTCCCCTCAAATACAGTTCTTTTCAGAGTTGTATTGAGGATAATGGACTCCTATTGCGCATAGGTGAAGAAATCTGTTCTAAAGTATTCTCTCTAAGCCAGTTTCCTTCAGGAATCTGAGAATGAGAGATGGTTCACTAGATCACTAGATCACTAGATTGCATTTCTTCTTCTGATAGTAGGTACTTGCGCAGACTTATTTTTCTTTTGTGGGCCAGTGCCTCACAAAATCCCAGTATATGTTCTGGAATTTCATTAAATTCTCCACAAAATCTGCAGAGACCTTCTTCTGATGCCCCTAGCTTCCTTAGATGCTCCCTGAGTCTACAGTACCCCGTTAGGAAGCCTGTTAGGATACGGAGGTTATTCTTACCCATTTTGATGCATGCCTCGAATCTCTTCCGGTTATATTGCCCTAGGAGTTTCTTTGCCAGCTTCATTCCACGAGCGTTATTCCAGGTTTCTATCCGATTCCTTCTTTCCAGTTCCCTGAATTCTTCTCTGAGGAGATGGTCTCCTACAGCGCAGAATGGTTCAGGGCCATGAAGGGTTCTGATGCTCCTTTTCTTGCCAGGAAGTCGGCCATTTCATTGCCTTCTATCCCTGTATGGCCAGGTATCCAGCAGAGTTTTACTCGGTTTCTCCTACTCAACTCTTTCAGCTTTTGCAAGCATCCATGCAAGTTTGGATTTGATGGTATAGGAGTCCAGTGCCATAATAGCGGCTCGACTGTCCGACATTACTGCTATGTCGCAGTTGGTATAATTCCTTTCAAGATTGATCTGAACGCATCTGTCTATGGCATAAATTTCCGCTTGAAAGATGCTGGTACATTTGCCCATGGATTCGAAGTATTTTGTCCTGGTTCCAAAAACTCCTGCTCCAGTTCCTTCATCAGTTCTTGATCCATCTGTATGCCATTTTACGGTGTTGCTGCTCAGTCTGTGGACCATGGATTCATTGCTCCAGTCCCATTTGGTGCTGAGCTTGCTGGTAAATTTCTTTTGGAAATTATATTTCCTAATCACGTCATCCTTCGGAATAGCCAGGAGTGATAGCTTTTTGACTAGTGCATCGAATTGCCTCGATGTAATGCACCTGTCTTTACCGATCCCTTCTTTTGCCATTCTCATGATTGTTTTGTTTGCACACTCTGCTACCACTAGATGCAAGGGAGTCAGCTCCAGTAGCATCTCCATGGCGCAGTTGGGCAAGTTCTCATGGCTCCTGTAATACAGAGGCGCGCCAACCTTTGAACTTTGCTGAGTGTCTTCCTCACGCTGATCAGATTGGTTCTCTTGCACCATAGGTTATTGTAGGTCGAACAATAGAGATGTCCATCTTAGAGTACTTGGACTGCATCCCCAGAATTTGCCCGCCAAGCTTCGACAAATCATCAGAACACGCGTCCCTTTCCTGGTTATCTCTTCGGTATGTTTTTTCCAGACGAGCTTGCTGTCCAAGATTACTCCCAGATATTTAACTTCTTTTAATCCAAAAAGCAACGGCCTAAAATTCATACAAAATCATTTTTTCTGAAAATTATCTGAAATAATTCATTAAGATCTACAAGCTGATCGTCGGAAAATAGTTAGAGAATTTAAAACTGCGCCTAAAAAAACCCAAGTGCCAAAAAAAAACTTCTCCAACCTACACCTAAGCAGCAATTTTATGTGTCAAACAAAAACCGCCTATCCACTCATAGAATTCCACACAAAGAATCTGAAGATTTCAATTTCAAATTCCCCTGCAGCCAATAAGTCTGCAGTAATTAATTGATGTGACAATGTATTGAACCTTTATTTGAATGCCTCAATGAATTCAATCGTAACTTTGCGTCCTTTTTCACCCATCCCCACAAAAGCTACTCAAATCCCCCTTTCTAACTCATTCTTCTCTTCTTCTCTTTCAGAAAAAAAAGGAACCATTCAGATCCCACAGCCACATACGACTACTCTCTCAATCCATTTCATCGGATCGAACAATGACAAGCCAACGGCTTCAATGCCATAGAGCGTGGAACACAATTAAACGCTTCATGCAAAATGAACAACCGTTTCTAAGGAATATCCTTGACATTTCGGTTAATGCCAATACAGCGGCTGTGCTGCCACATAGAGCGACGCACCAATAACTTGGTTATCGCACAGCTCACAACCCATAAGCGGAGGATTAAAAGCGAACAAGCACATAGAAGGCAAAATAAACGAACCCAGCAGAGGGAAAGCAGACGATGTTGACAAACTGAAGGGACATCCCCCAGCACACACACTCACACACACACACTAGCACACCCGCACCCCCAACCATACAACGCATTCATCTACAACCAGACCAGAGTGATTTCAATGATACCCATCATGGTTATTGCCGGTGATTCGGAACTCTTTGATGGCTCGGAAAACGACTCATTGTTATACAATTCAATGGCGCAGGCTAGTGGGAACGATTCGCTTATGCAATTGCCTCCCGAGGAATGTATGCGTGAATACAACAACGTGTCTTATTGGAATGTCTCCTGTGATACCCAGCTAACGTATAGTGTGCCGCTGTATGGATATTGCATGCCATTCCTCGTGATTATCACGGTCACAGCGAACTCCCTGGTGGTGCTGGTGCTCAGCAAACGCAGCATGGCGACGCCAACAAATTTTGTTCTTATGGGTAAGTTCATAGCTGTTTTATATCAGTTTATTTTCTTACGTATCCCCTAAGCAAATCTTGATTTCTTTGATGTGTCCCTTGTGTGGAAGTTCGCAGGCCATGACGATTAAAAGACTGGAAATGTCCTGCAGTTTATGTGTCTTTCGTTGCCAAGAGAAGTTCAATTTAGAAACATTTAAACCCATGCGGCGTTCGTGTTTGTTTGATGTAACAGCAGCTACTTTCGAGCGTCCAGCTCTAAGTAAGTGACCATTATAGGGTCAAGGATACGCGTATGCAGCTTATAATTGCCCTCGAAGTGGACCAGCAATTAATCTCAATTAGATGCCAAAGCTATTTCGAAAAATTTGGAAGACTATCAGTTTTTTTTCCCTTTCAAAGCCAAGTTAACCTTACCTAACGACACACTCCTACTGATCTGCATTCCTTCAAGACAATGAAATTATTTAAGCATTTCCTGAAATTTGTGGAGGCAGAATCAAGAGAGGTAATATGTGGTCAGACACATTACTTGATTCTGTAGTACAATTGACAATTTTTTTTAGCGTTTTTTTTGAAACACTATACTAGAGCACTCAGACTCAAAACTGGTCCATTGTACTGCCAGGTAGCAACTTACTCCAGTGCCATTAATTTGATCCCAACGGCAAATGGTGACGACCAGATTCGTTTTCACTGGGATTCAAACCTGGGCCCCTCGAACTTGGGGCAGGTACTTAACCAACTGCGCCATCCTGTCGTCTACAATTGATACAGACATGATTCTCTGAACCATAGTTTTCTAGTTCTAAAAATTATGAAAAAATGTGTTAGCCGAATGTTGTCCACATATATCCTCCACACTTTCTCTTACTTTCACCAATAAACAGTATTTTACTTTCAAAACAGTCACCAAGAAGTACGGCTTATTTATAACGCCATTCAGTCTTTACAAGAGTCGTTGAGAAAATCCTGAATCTGAGCCTGAGCCTGAGCCTGAGCTCTAACGGCCTTTTAGCAGCCTGAGCCTGAGTCTGAGCCTGAGCTCTAACGGCCTTTTAACAGCCTCAGTGGTTGTGAACAGTTCCAATCTCCAAACCACTTCTCATCTCCACCTCAAAAACAGCCTTTACTTGCCTTATGTCCTGAGGATTCTGTTCGATTCCTAGCAATGTGCGTCAGTTCTCTTCAATGGCTGCTCTTCACTTTCCACTGTTCTGCGGCATACTGCCAGACGCTATGCCGTCCTGTGATTTCGTGGTTAGTTATACAGCTGTCTTTCTTTCGAAATTTGTGATCGACCCACGGCTATTTCCGCTTGCGTATGTAGACGCCCACTAGATTCTCGTGCATTCGCTGATAAAGAATATATTCCAAAGGCACCTATTGACGGACTTTGCTCTGTGGATTCTTTGACAATACCGGCCATTGAGAGAGCGCATCCTTTATCCTATCCCTGATTGTAGGTTGGACATGGGGCTCAAGCAACAAACCTCTTCACTTCACCTTCATTTGCTTAGGCCTTCGTTTTAGTGGGCGTCCTTTATTGCGTTGTCCCACAGTCGCGAAATCGAATCGAAATCTGCAAGTCTGTTAAGAATACTTGCATGTCCTATGGTACCTGAGCGCGAGATTAACTGAATTTTAGGGCACTTTTAGCAGCGATTGCCTGCATATAAAGGTCAAGTGGTAGCATGGGTAGGATCGTTTCAAGTCCAGCTGTTGGGGTAGAACTGATTGCTCCAGTAACTCCCATACACGCAAGTCTCTGTATTTTTGTCAATGCCTTAAGATTAATGGCTTTCAATGCTGCCTGCCACCAGACTAAGCTGCCATACGTAAGGATGGGTCTGACAATAATGGTGTACATCCATAGGATGGTTTTGGGGTTTGGTCCCCATATTTTACCGAAAATTTACCGAGCGCCTAGGCTCGTGTGTGTGGGCCTGTGACCCATACGCACTAGACGTTCAAATTCCAGTTCAGCTAAACAACTTTTGAAAAAAAATTGTTCACGGCTCCACCACTTTCGAGTCACTGACAATGCTCAAAGAGTATAACTGTCCAGAAAAAGCTTCTCAATCTCGCCGTTCGGAGTCGGCATTAAAATGTAGGACCCCTCCACTCGTAAGAGACCAGTAGCATGCACAACACGAGTGGTTGCTGAGCAGCTAGGACCAGGATCAACCAAAAATAGATATTTTCTTATCTAAGCCCAAAGAAGCAGCGATTGACAAGTGTTATTCTTCGTTTGATTTCAGCACTGGTGTCGTTGTTTGAATTGATAGCGATTCCTAGGTAAACAAAGTTTTTGACTAGATTGTGCCTCTATTTTTGGCGTGCGAGTTTTGAAAGTGCGAGATATCAAGAAAGCAATAGAATTTGTGGATTGTTTGCCTAGATACGATATATGGCATAGCCCACGAAGATACGTCCAAACTGTAGCTGTATCCTGATTTCTCGCTTTGCACATCAGTCAGCACCATAAAAGGACTCGAAATATACATTAATTATGTTCCGCTGACAATGTGAAGCAGCAACTGATAGAGAATAATGACGAAAAACTCTTCGACGACGAGAGTTAATACAGTTCACGTGTTCACTGTCCTTCTTGCTTAGGACAACATCTCTCATTCATCTTTCCTCTTTCCTGACACTGACCAAGCATACAAGTCCTTCCATCTCTTCAATTTAGAGCATAATACTCTGGGACTCATATTGACCCATTTAACCTGCAATTCACCGACTCAGTGAACTCAATGAACGTCTCGTTCCATCACTTTCAATTGCACCTGCAACTGGATATTGCAAGCACATGTCTGGGTGCCTGCATTAGCCGCACCCATGCTCGCCACTCTGACAGGATTTATGGCGTAGAATACTCAAAGGGGGCAATATGCTCTCCAGCATTTCGTCTTCCTGTTGAGTGAGCGAGGATATAGTTTTTTTTCGTTCCAAAGTAGAAAATTCGTCATGCAGCAGATGGGACTACTGTGCTCAGTGAGATGGGCACTCTCAAGGGGTGCGTGATGTATGCACGTAAGGAAGGACCATTAAGGCACAGAACGGTACATTAGAGTCCAACTGGTCGTCATGTAATTTTAAGTCAAGTCGCAGTGCGGTCTCAATTTGTTGGCTTCACATTCTGCGAAAGCTCGAAGGAGATTGATGGCGAGCAGTAAGGACCAGGACTAGTAATGCTACTCCTCTATTGTCCCTGGGAGCTGAATTTTCAAGTGGGCAAATGAAATTGATTTTCTTGAATTCCTTTGGTTCGTAAGATCCAGATGCACTCCACCAGGCAATGCTTGACATTCTGCCTCTTCTGGGCCTCTGCCTCTGTGCCTCTGCCTCTATGCCTCTGCCTCTGTGCCACTGCCTCTGTAGCTCTGCCTCTGTGCCTTTGCTTCTGTGCCTCTGCCTCTGTGCCTCTGCCTCTATGCCTCTGCCTCTGTGCCACTGCCTCTGTAGCTCTGCCTCTGTGCCTTTGCCTCTGTGCCTCTGTCTCTGTGCCTCTGTGCCTCTGCGCCTCTGCCTCTGTGCCTCTGCCTCTGTTCCTCTGCATCTGTGCCCATGCCACTGTGCCTCTACCTCTGTGCCTCTGCCTCTGTGCCTCTGCCGCTGTGCCTCAGCCTCTGCGTCTGTACCTCTGCCTCTGTACCTTTGTCCCTTTGTCTCCGCCAATGTGCCTCTGCCACTGCGTCTCTGCCTCTGTACCCCCGTCACTCTTGCTCTCTATGGCTCTACCTCTGTGCCTCTGCCTCTGTGGCTCCGCCTCTGTGACTCTGTGCCTCTGTGCCTCTGTGCCTCTGTGCCTCTGTGCCTCTGCGTCTGTGCCTCTGCCTCTGCCTCTGTGCCTCTGCCACTGTGTCGCTGCCTCTGTACCCCCGTCACTCTGGCTCTCTATGGCTCTACCTCTGTGCCTCTGCATCTGTGCCTCTGTGCCTCTGCCTCTGTGCCACTGCCTCTGTGCGTCCGACTCTTCATCTGTCTCTTTTCCTCTGCCCCTGATCCTGCAGCAACTTTTACAAAGATCAATCAAAGGCTTTTATTCCATTCTCAACCCAAACGGAAGCGCAGCTGCATTCCGTGAACAATTGTTGCTCCTAATACCTCGCATTCCTTTTGATCCCTTTCCAACGATAAGTTATGACTTGCAACCACGACATGTACCGAAGCTCCTCCAATTAGCTCGGCACAAAGCCCTACGCACCCTTGTGCACAAATATTTCCGCATCGCTGTCAAATCTGCTTACCACTGTAGCCCTAGTTACGACACACTCACTTACTTTTCCTTGTCTCTTTGCAGCTATGGCGGTCTGTGATATGCTGACGGCGATATTCCCCGCGCCCGGATTCTCTTACATGTACACATTTGGGAATCACTACAAGCCGCTCCATCCGGTCTCGGCGTGCTTCACGTACTTTATTTTCAACGAGGTAAGTGGAATTAACCGTCATCAAACTCCCGTCTCCTTCCCTTCACCCGTCCACCATCCATTGGCGTTCCCCAGAAACATGACAACAAACGATGCAGTGGAGGCTCTCCTCAACCGCCCTGAACTGCACACCATCGTCGCCATACCATTGTTCACGCTGAGGGAATTAAGTTATTACCATTTATATTCTGTCGATGTTTCGCACGAAAGAGTGGTAACAAGCTTGTCTGGGACTCATGGGTATGTTCAATAGACGCTCGTTACCTGGAAACGAAAGCAGTGTTCGATGAAGGTTGAGCGGAAACAATTTCACTTATCTCCCTAGTGCTCGAGGAAGCCCATCAGCGGAAGAGGCGAATATTTTCTGGAGAAGAACTTTTTCCGAGAACTACATCCTGCAGGGAGGAAAACTGTGTCAAGCTCTCTGTGTTCCAAGGAAAAAACGCTTCGCGGAAGACTTTCTTCATAAGGGGAGCGCAGCAGTCCTTGTCGCGGGAGGAATCGGAAAAAATGCAACTACTTCGCGGAGTAGTTTGCAGTTCTTTTTCCTGGATAAGAATGCAGTTAAATTTATTTCGCACAAGAAATAAGGGTTCACAAGGCTTCACTCTAATGGAACAGGGGATTTCGAGGTGATGAAAGGAACATCCTTTCATACACATCACGACGACAACAACTTCCGTGAGATGGATATGCAAGCTATAGCATGCAATCGTTTTAATTATTTAGCAAAAGGAAATTTTTGTCGTGAGCTGGAGAGGATCTTGTCCTCCAGGTCATGTCATACAACGTCAGATTAATATTGTTGATTGAAAAACAAGGCCCCAACCCTTGTGCCCAAACTACATGAGTTTGCAAACGGAGAACAGAAAGACAAGGAAATGCAAAAATGGCAGCATGGACTACAGGGTGGGCCATCTAGTGTTTTTTTTTAAATCATAGGTTTTTTTTGACACTGATAGCTGTTTCCCGCTGGAAATCTTGTCAGAAGGCCAGTATCGTACCTCCGCCGAATGAAATGAGTCGCTTTACGCTCAAACAACGTTGGGAAATATTGAAAACTTATTTCCAAAGTGAGGGCTGTGTAGCCCAAACAGAACGTTTTTTTTGAAAATAAGGCCGAAATGAAGCACCCACCGCGACTGCTGTACGCAGGTTAGTGCAAAAAGTTCGTGAGACTGGTCTAGAGACTATTGGACAACACTCATGGTCCCCGTTGTCGTACGGTGGGCACAGATGAGAATGTGGATGCTGTGCTCAGGCCGAGAGTGTGAGACTCAATTCACGAACATCAACTCACCATCGATCTCAACAGCTCGCCATCAATTTCACGCACTAGCCTGAGGAGAATTCTGCACAAAGATCTCGGATTATTCGCTTACAAGGTCGAATTGATTCAGCAATTGAAGGCGCGCGACCGTCCGCTTCGTTATCGCTTCGCAGCGTTAACTGGGCCTCAGAGCAGCTTGAATTGAACAACGATTTTGAGCGAAAAATCATTTTTTCTGACGAGCCGCATTTTCATCTCGACGGCTACGTTAACAAACAAAATTGCCGCACCGCATCTGGGTCTCTGGAAACTCTCCGCATGTTATTGTCGAGAAGCCAATGCATCCACAGAGAGTGACAGTTTGGTGAGGATTGTGGAGTGGTGGCATCATTGGACCATTTTTCATCGAAAATGAGGCTGGGTCGGTCAACGGTGGACGTTACAGAGCCATGTTAACCGGCCTTTTAAGGTTCCGTCTACAAAAACGGAACCTTCATAATTTCGGTGTGTCCGTCCGTCCGTCCGTCGTGTCTGTCACACCTTTTTATCTCCGAAGTTTATAAAGATATCGGCATGAAATTTTGGAATTATGTACTTCAGGCGTAGATGTCATTGCACATGCACCAAGTGGGGCCATTTGAGGGTGGCTCCAGTACAGGTGAAGTTGCCATTAATTTTGAAAAATTGTTGCACCCCATCGAAATATATATCAATCGACAGGCAAGTGGTGACTGGACCAGATTCGATTTCACTGGGAATCGAACCTGGGACCCCTCGAACTTGGGGCAGACACTTAACCAACTGCGCCATCTAGTAAAGCCTTAATACAAGTAACAACAATTTGATTTTGTTAATTTTATTGCATTTTTAAAAAGAAATTTGTAGTTGGCCCACCCTGTACACTTCAGTTATTCATCTCGTGTTTTTTATAAGATTCGTGTTAAGAGACGGTGAGTAATCTGTGAGTAATAATTTGTTGGGGTCCGTTATAGTAGTTTGTTATCGCATTGTATTCGAATAGTCAACGCTAGGTGACAAGGTTAAGGGACAACTAGGAAACAAAAAGTAACCAGAAGTATTGTCAAATTTCGACGACTGGATGGCGCAGTTGGTTAAGTGCCTGCCCAATGGTAGAGGGATCCTAGGTTCGACTCCAGTAAAAGCAAAATTAATACGCTTTTATCCGGCTTTTCGAATCTGGTCCAGTCACCATTTGCCGTTGGGATCAAATTAACGACACCATCACTAGAGCGGTCGATCAGTGGTAGTAGTCTAATTGCGGGTATCACAATGGACCAACGTGATCTAAGTGTGCTGGTGAATTAACTAGCAACCCCCTAACCTAACCTAACCTATTGTCAAATTTCAAAGCGTTCACTACTGCTTATAGAAACTTAGGGAGACATCTGCAGTCACCTGACATTCGCATACGAAGAGATTGATTCATTTCTCTCGCGTAAGTAGGCAAAACTTAACGAACTTGACGAAACTAAAAGCAGCGTCACAGTGTATTGTGTTTGTGTATTCACTCGGTTGCTTCAGTTCTTTTAAGTACTTCCATTATACAATAGTTGGCCCTTTACTCTCAAAATATTTTTCGACTAAGTGCTTCCTTAAGTTTCGGTTGTAGTCGGTTTGCAAAGAGTAAATCTAATTTCAGTTTTTGAGGCAGTGTGTGGTAGACTTAAGATCCTTTAAGTTCTTGTTGCTTTTCTTAGTTTGACACTGCCACAGAGGTAACAAGCAAATCAGAATTCTCCTTGGGGAAGCAATCAAATAAAATTCAAAGAATTTAGATACATTTCATGCTCTCTCTCGCATGTCATAGATTTCCTAGAACACGTTTCCTTGCTGGATTGTGTTCAGCCAGATTCCATTTCTTCCAATAAGTTTTTCGAAAAACCCCAAGTGCAAAGAGCTAAACAATTTCTTTGAAACAAGTGCCGAAACTGGTTTGCATTTACCATTAAATTGCTGTTTCCTTTTCCCAAGACATCTTCTCGGGTTGTTGCATCGAGCAGAAGACAACTCCTCTTCCCAGACAGATAAAGTTGAATTCTTTGCTTTCACTTATCCTGATTTGCTTTGGGATAATTGAAAGCAACTTTCATCTCTGCTGTGACTCCTGACATGCAGCAGACGTCCTCATGGCCCCTCGTTCAGATAAAGTTTCAAAATGTGTATTCGCACCCAAGGAATCATCTTTGAGATATGACACACTGATTCCTTCGCCTTGTCTTCTGGGCTGTTGCAGAGCATCAGAACTTCTGTTATTCTCTGACGTGACTGTGCTCAGTGTTTATGACTTTAGACGTCTCCAAAGAAAATTAAAACCCGACACAACTTTCCATGTGCAGCCAGGGACGTTGCCTGGCAAGCGTGTTGCAGTGGCAGGGTTGACATATGGAATTGGGAGTGACGGCTTCTGTGTGTTCGTACTTAACAATGACAGCTTTGAATTCATGAAGCATTATGAATGCAATTTCAGTTCTTCTTTCTCGCAAAAGTTGATCCTTTAGCGGGGTGAGCTGAGGAATTCTGTGAATCAGCATAAGACTGAAATTAAGTGAAATTGGATTAAAGTTTGTCAGCACAGTCTTGTCATAACGAGGTGCATACAAAATCAGGGACTGCATTGTGATCTGCTCTGAATTTTGACATCCTATGGGGTGTAGTGACTGAACTGAAGTTGCTGGCTTGGGTCTTGGGAATCATTTCAGAAAAACTGCGAACGGAAACACTAAAGCAGGCAGGGAAGATTTAAAAAATCGAGTTCTTTAAAAAACTCTGTTTCCGGTATCAAAATCTTTTGAAAACGTCCGGTTTTCGTCCCGGCAGAAGTACAACCGACCAGTTTTTCACTCTTAGAATGGTACTCGAGAAGGCTTGGGAGTACGCCAAACCAATGTTTTGTAGATTTGGAAAAGGCATAAGACCGAGTTCCTAGAGGTAAACTCTGGAGTACTCCTGCAGGAGTATGGGATTGATGGTTCTTTGTTGAAGGCCATTCAGTCTCTATACACAAACTGTCGCAGCTGTGTTCGAGTTAACTGTAGTAAATCAACACCTTTCACCGTGAGCGTTGGACTTCGTCAAGGGTGCGTCTTGTCACCTCTCATTTTCATTATATAAATAGACTGGATGTTGCAGCGCAGTCGAGTTGAGGAATGTTTCACATTGGGCGAGTTAAGGGTAAGTCATCTACTTTTTACGGATGACTTAGCCATCCCCACATCCTCCCAGATGGAACTCCAGCGCTCGCTGGAAAGGTTTGTGCCCGTATATGCTGATGAGGGTTAACGTGGACAAATCCGAGGTTATGGTTATTTCTAGAACCCCTGTTCAATGCACTCTACATGTTAGTGGAGTCTCATTGAAACAGATGGGTGCCATAGCGTAGTGGGTAGGTGCGTCGACTCCTACGCTCGAGGTCGTCGGTTCGAATCTCGAAAAAAACATCAAACATTTTTTCACGGCTCCACCTCTTTCGAGTCACTGACAATGCTCAAAGAGTATAACTGTCTAGAAAAAGCTTCTCAATCTCACCGTTCGGAGTCGGCATTAAATTGTAGGTCCTCTCCACTCGCGAGAGACCAATAGCATGCACAACACGAGTAGTTGCTGAAAAGCTAGGCCCAGGTCCACCTCGGACTGTAGCGCCGCCATTATTATTATTATTTTTATTGAAACAGGTGGAAAAGTTTAAGTAACTCGAAGTCTTCTTCACGAGTGATGGGAGGATTAATACTGAACTTTCTTGTAGGATTGGTAAAACTGGGTCAATCTCGAAACTTTTGGGCCAGAATGCTTGAGATTATTCTAAATGAAAGTACTCAATGAAGCGAAATTTTTATGATTTTTCAGAGTTTTAACCTCTTTGGTTTATTTCTAAACCATGCGTCCCCCATGCTTGGGGGACGCATTGAAAAAAACTTTGGAGCTTCATATGTTTCAAACGGTACATTGGATCAAAAACTGTTGAAGCAAACCTCTACCTCATTTCAAAAGGTCTATCGATAGATAACTCGATGCGATGCGACAATGTTTCAAAATTAATGTCAACTTCACCTGTACTGGAGCCACCCCCAAATGGCCACACTTTTTAAATTTGGGTGCATGGGCAATGACATCTAGGCCTGAAGTACCTAATTCCAAAATTTCATGCGGATGTTTTTATAAACTTCGGAGATAAAAAAGTGTGACAGACACGACGGACGGACGGACGGACGGACGGACGGACGGACGGACGGACGGACACACCGAAATTATGAAGGTGTCGTTTTTGTAGACGGAACCTTAAAAATGAGGAAGAGAGTCGGAGACAAAACATAGCCTTGGGGAACGCCAGCATTAATTTGGTGGATATCAGAATTGAACCAATCTAAAACGACTTGAATTGAACGGTTCGAAAAGTAATGAAAGAATAAGATACCGAATACAAGCTGCCAAGATGAGATTTCTCTCCGGGATAGAGTGAGAAACACGGCAGTTGTTGGGAGAAATGTTGAGCAGCTGCTTCTTCGAACGGAAAGGTCTGTACTTCGATGGTTTGGTCACGTGGCATGAACGTCCACATCATCGCGACTTCCGAGACGTGCCTTGCATGTAATTCCATCAGGCAAGCGACCCAGGACGAGATGGTTGGACCGAGTCCAAACACTCGCCTGGTTGTGCTTGAGCATAGCTCCTGATGAGTTTGAGTCGATGGTGGAGGATCGAGTGGCCTAGAGATTTTGCGTGTGCGCATTGCCCCCGTGACTCCTTTAGTGGAACATGCGGGTCACTGAAGATGAGATGAGAAACGTACAAATGATGGATGGACAGGATTTTCGGACAACTTTCCAACTTGTTCCAAAAGTTTTATGAGCCAGAATTCATTTGGAACTCAAATGCCGAAGTCGAAATGTGGTTAGAAGTTTCACATAATCCACGAGCAACACCAACAGCACAAGAAATAAATTTCGTAATAGTTCATGTATAGTTTTTGAGTTTGAATTGAACAATCGGTGACCAGCGGACGTCTAGACCAGATCAATGACCCTGACCGATCAAGGAGTGATGAGAGGTTTCATAATGAGGAGAAAATAGACCACAATGTTGTGCACTAGTGATGCGTTTAGAGATCAAAATGAAGAATTTGAGTTCACGCCTCTAGTTGTTATTTTCTTTCAGTCAGTCCCCTTTTTCTTTCTCGTGTCGAAATTGACAGTGCAGGTGCATCTGGGATTCCTTTCAGGATATATGTATTCTCATTTCATTACAACTCATTGAACGGTTTATTGAAAATTGCTAGTGGTCTTGCGGCTCATAGTGACACTTTTTTAAGGGCCCTCTACAAACGTTCAGCATTAACTTCTGTTGTCTAGATCTGAAGTGAAGAGGCTTTTCCAATTTAGAACGTGACATACATTTTTTCAGTTCATAAAAATACCAAGTGCAAGTCCAAACGAAAGTTTCAACACTGAAACCAAGTCATAATCATAAAGATAAGAGCTTTAATCTGCCCAGAATGAGTTTGTGGCTGTTCAGATGGCCATGCTGGCTGTCTAGTATCCGAGGAAGATTTTAACTGTCCAACGGCAGAGGGAGAGCGCATTTATTGCGCCATAATCACGAAGAGCAGGTGCACGTTTTCAAGTGCAAGTTACTGCAATTATCGAATGGAGTCACGTAATGCGCGGTTTGGGTTTCAGATTTTGCGAGATTTAACGAGGCAACGTGTGGCAGGCTGAATATATGCCAATGACTGGATGCGGCCCATAACTCAAGAGATATGAAAGTCTATTTGTGAGTAGATTAGGAGAATAAATAGCCCTACGAAAGAGCAGAGCTACATCCTGGAATGCGGTGAATTAAATCGATTTTAACGAGATTAAAGGCATTTTTCAAATTTGGGAGTGGAGTCGTTTGGGAAATGTTCGTGGAAGTTGCTTCTATTGGAAACTAATTGAAATGCTTCTTGGATCTCTTTTTGGCATAACTGATTTGTGAAATTTTGATGAACTTTGACGGACATTTTTGAAGAAGTCTTATCAAAATACTAATACCGGTTAATTCGTGTGGTTTTACAACAGATGGCGTAACTTGATTACTATTCCAGTCAACCACCTTTCCAAATATTCAGTGGAAAGCTACTGTCATGTAGTTTTTAGAATCAGTATGTGTCATTTAGTTGAAGCGTAAACAAAAATACCTTATAATTCACTGAGTATGTCGAGTTTCGTGCCAAATAAAGGGGTTTTACTGGGAGTTTTACTTGAGTATTTCAATTTGAAGAGAAAAACACCTGAAAGTCATCGCATTTTGGTGGAAGTTTATGGTGACCATGCTCTAGCTGAGCGAACATGTCAGAAGTGGTTTGCATGGTTTAAAAGCGGTAATTTTAAATTGGAAGACGGAGAACGTCCCAGACAGCCGAAAAAGTTTGAAGATGAAGAACCACAGTGGTTCAATTTTATTTTGAAAGTCGTCATTCAATTATTCAGACACAAAATTCTTTCATGTTCGAAATACGCCCAGTGCTCCAACAATTTATCGATTGGTCCAGTGTTTTCAGCAACACGGGGCTGTCTGTGTTCTTCCGCGTGCTGGAAGACCTCGTACAGTTCGAAATGATGTGAAAATTGCTCCGGTGCAAGCAAGTATTGAGGTAAACACCGAAATCTCCACCAAGCGACGTTCTCAGCAGCTGGTGATGTCTAGGCGGTCTTTGCAAATAATTTTAAGGCAGTTACACCTTTTCCAAAAATTCAAAATTGTGGTTCCAACAAGATAGAGCTACAGCTCACACAGCTTGTCTAACTATGATTCTCCTGAGGGAAATTTTTGGTGATCGAATAATATCGCATTTTTCTGATTTTAACTGGCCACGGCGATAGCCCGATTTAACGGCTCCAGATTTTTTTTCTTTGAGACTACCTAAAAAGTGAGGTGTAAGCCAATAAGCCAAAAAACATACCGTAGCATGCATGTAATTCTCTCATGGGAACAATTGGAAAATCTCAGAGTACAAGAAGATCCAGTCCGAATAACGAAAACATATCAAAAAGCGGTGGTATGGACTAACTCCCATAATCTTCTAATCTGATCCCTCTCGATTTCTTTTAATGGCCGAATTTTAAGGAAAATGGGTACCACCAATAAATCGACTACAACCTGCATTGACAACATACAGTCAGCCTCAGAAGTGAGTAAACAGTCATTAGCTGAAAGGTATTCCTCTAAATTAAAATTGACTGGAATAGTCTACGTCTGGCTTTGATGCCTCAAGTGAAAGTTCTGAAATCATACTTCAAAATAAGCCATACTTCATTTAAAATAACAGTAAACATGAAGAAGTTTATTTAGTTCAAACGAAAAAAGGGGCTAAAAACAGGCGTTAAAAGTGAGTGAACACATCTCTTTAAAAAATAGTATCTTATTGAGAAAAAAATTTTACTTTGTATGCCTTTACCACTTTTTCAGTTTTTGTATATGGCCGTCTTAATTTTCATACAAATGTTTAACAGAATCGACCCTTTATGTCTTACAGTCACTGACACAACCATATATACACTCACTTTTTAATGCTGTTTTTAGCACTTTTCTCTTTGAAATTCAATTAATTGTTTTAGGTATACACTTATGTTAAATATTATTTACCATATTTCAAAGTATGACTTTTGAGGATATATCAAATATCCATGTCTCCTCTACCTCATTCCGGTGAATATTAATTCATTGGATAAACCTTCAGCAGATGACTGAATGTTCACTTACTTTTGACGATGACTGTATTTCTGCGAAATTGTTATGAAACATGCTTTTAAAATAACTCATTTTAACGCTACAACCACAACTACTGGTATCATGTTCCCCTATATATTAAAGCTTGTTTATTCAATAAAAAAAACATAGAACATCGACCTGAAACATAAAATGCACCCTGTTCTTCTGCTCAACTATCCATATCGCAAGGTACACATGACAGCCATATGGCCCTCTCACCTCAGCCGGAATTAATCTCATCTCCTTTTATGTTTGAACGTAAAAAGCAATCCATCCACTCACATTGATCGTCCGATGAAGCACCCGTCGACAAGGAACTACCACCAGAACACAAAGTGTAGTCTAATTCGCTCCCATTGACCGATTGTTATGGAATCAAAGGTGTTCCGTGGCGAGTTCATCAAATATGCATTTTCAATTCCCTTTGTGGGCGCTTAGGTGAGTAATCGATGTAACTCAGCCCACCCTGGGGATCCCGAGTTGCCTTTCAAATGGAAGGCCATCAATCCGATTGACCTTCTCTCGCTTGTCTTATCACAGTTCCCCTTCCACCCACAAACAGTTACTGTCTTCAACGAAAAAGGGAACGAAAAAAGGTCCCTTTTGAGACATGGACCGATTTCTTTGGCCTCGTGGGTAAACGTCTATCCGTTTCTTCTTCGCACGCTCGAATGTTTACTTCGCACCTAATGGCAAACGTAATTGAATAGAAAGAAATGATTGATGACAGCCCCCGCTCCCGTCCTTCGGAGCAGGCAGAGAGTGCAGCTCTTAGCACTAATCAGTCCCGAGTGGAGAGCGGGCGACCCAAAATGGGATCCGAAAAAGGCCTCGTTAGACGGCCAAACAACACACCTTTGAAGTTGTGCCCCCCACTCTGCCAGTGATTTGAGAAACTTTAAAGCGCCTTCAACTGCAGTGGTTTCAGGTGAAGCGGGAGCAGAATCCCAGCGCCCTCCAGCATCGACGTCGTCTATAACAGAGACTGGTGGTGGGTGGTGTGAGCATCGGCCCCTCAAAATGCGATTCCGACTCTATGACCTGTGAACAGCTCATCAATCCCACTCGCAGCAACCCTCTTAAGCTGGGAATGTAATCAGATTTGAGTTTGCTTTCCCTGGAAATAGATTAGGGCTCCCCTCCACTTTGTCTATCGGTAATATCCTTTAAAGGATTTATTATCCTCGGGGTGGGGGCATGGAGAGCAGTTCTCCGCCTTTGCTCCGTGTGCGACAACCCTTCACCCGTCGCTGATTGTTTTATCTCTGATTAATGAAGACTCCCGCCTCCCTGAAGGAATGCCTCGACTGCCGCAGAAGACGGTTGCCAATCGATACGAAATCGATTGGATTCTGGTTTCTTATGAGATGGCGGTCATCACCATCATCTCCGTCATCACGATTATGATTACCTCTTTCTCATGTGACGATAAAAGCCTGCGACAAGATAAGGGAACGGAATTTGTGATCCTTCGAGGACGACAGCGGCATCGCGTGGGTGTGTGGCGGGGGTGTTTGGAGAGCAAGCATTTCTTTCTTTGTCTGGGGCTTGGGATGATCCGCACGAGGATACACGATGGGTCCTTATGACAGGCGGAGTATTAACTTAATCCTGGTCCATTGGTTGGTGAACTGACCCAGTTAATCCAGATGCTGCAATGTACACACAAGGCTGTCTGATAAATTGTTAATTGAAAAGTTCCTTGGATAGGGATGTGCCCTGTGTGTCTTTCCTCTTGGCGGTAACCTTTCGTCTGAAAGTTTGTTTTGAGATTTTGTGAGGATCTGCATGGGGGAGATGCTGGACAGTCGATTGGGCGACTTGCTTTGTGAAGAGGATTACGTATGGAATTGACCGGCTGGTTGTTGATATTTTGAATGCTTGTCGGAGGTGGAATTAGATGTGGGTGAGGATTGATAACAACTATTTCGAATCTCGGCCAACTGAAGCATGATTTAAGGTTCATCACAGGTCAAGACTTATTTTTGAAGGGTCTACGACGGACACATATGCTTGTCTGGAGTTAAAATGTGTATTTAATCTTTAACACGAATTTAAGATTTTAATTGAACAGACTAATCCTCAAAGATTGCCAAATAACACAACAGAAGACCTGAATTTCTGGGGCTGAGAGAGTTTTAATTCAGTCCTAAAAGATTGTGCGTTGGAAAAAATTGATCGAAATTCAAGGCGACAAGAGGTTTCAGAGGTCACTTGAATATGATTTGGATATTCATTCGTAGACCATTTTGCGAAAGTTAGCCACAGCATAATCTGAACGATGATGGAAGATATGGAGCCCTGAAAATTGTTGCAGGTATGTACCTCGACATTTAAGAGCTCAACGGCACTAATTTTTATCACAAACTCCACCTCCAACTTTTTGGTTGCCGTGGCGTAATGGGTCTGTACGTTGAGTCTTACGCTAAAAGTCCATGATCCGATCTCGGATCTCAATTTCATCTCTCTAGAGTAACTGACTAAAACTAACAAAAATCTTCTCGAACTGCTCCATCCGGAGTAGGAATAAAACTGAAAGACTCTTTTCTCATGAAAGAAGAGAAGCAAATATAAAACGAGTGCTGTTGGTTTAGAAACCAAGTCCAAGTTCACTCTCAACTATGGCGTTAGCCAAAGGAAAGACCGCCTCACTGGTAGTAGGGTTTCGTAGACCATTTGATTTAACCTGTGCAAGGTCGGTTCAGCGAGCCATGAATAAGGCGTCTACTGGCAGTGAAACAGACAGAGATTCAAATAAGGCTCTGGCTATAAACGAAGGCAAACCGAAATATATGGTGTTATTAAGAACGGACACAAAACATCGACGACTTTGCCAGAGAGTCACAATTGGAAACTTTAACTTCGAGGTAGTCAATGACTTTATCTACCTCGACTCTGCGGTAAACAGAAGGAGGCAATTGAGGGTTAAAACCTCCACGTGAACCAGACTTTGTATAAGACATTGATCATCCCAGTCCTTCTCTACGGCGTAGATGCATGGACAATATTGAAAGCGGATGAAGAAGCTCCTTGCCTTTTCGAGAGAAAAGTTCTGAGTGTGATCTTTGGTCATGTTTGCGTTGATGGCATTTAAAGGAGAAGATTCAACCACAAACTGTATGGGCTGTACAGGGACATAAGTGTAGCTAGGCGTCTACGGATCCAACGCCTAAGATGGCTAGGCCACGTAGATCCAATGGATAACTTGGCTTCGCCTCGAAAAATGTTCGACTCTGAACGAGTCGGACAATGCAACAGAGCACGTCCACGTCTAAAAAATCTAAAAAATCTGCAGACAGTTAAAATCAGAAAAACGCGATATTATCCGATCACCAAAAATTTCCCTCATGAGACTCATAGTTAGACAAGCTGTATGAGCTGTGGCTCTATTTTGTTGGAATCACAATTTTAAATTTTTGGAAAAGGTGTAACTGCCTTAAAATTCGTTGCAAAGACCGCCTAGACATCACCAACTGCTGAGAACATCGCCTGGTGTGCCTGAATTTAGACTTTCAAAATAAAATTGAACCACTGTGGTTCTTCATCTTCAAACTTTTTCGGCTGTCTGGGACGTTCTCCGTCTTCCAATTTAAAATTACCGCTTTTAAACCGTGCAAACCACTTCTGACACGTTCGCTCAGCTAGAGCATGGTCACCATAAACTTCCACCAAAATGCTATGACTTTCGGGTGTTTTTCTCTTCAAATTGAAATACTCAAGTAAAACTCCCAGTAAAACCACTTTATTTGGCACGAAACTCGACATACTCAGTGCATTAAAAAGTATTTTTGTTTACGCTTCAACTAAATGACACATACAGATCCTGAAACTACATGACAGTTTCCAATGCTTTCCAATGAATATTTCGAAAGGTGATTCACTGGAATAGTAATCAAGTTACGCCATCTGTTGTAAAACCGCGCGAATTAACCGGTATTAAAATTTTGATAAGATTCCTACAAAAATGTCCGTCAAAATTCATCAAAATTTCACAAATCAGTCATGCCAAAAAGAGTTCAAAGGAGCATTTCAATTAGTTTACATTCGAAGCAATTTCCACAAACATTTCCCAAACGACTCCAGTCTTAAAGTTGAAAAATGCGTTTGAACTCGTTAAAATCGATTTAATTCACCGCACTCCAGGATCAAGCTCTGCTCTTTCGAAAGGCCATTTATTCTCCTAATCTACTCACAAATAGACTTTCATATCTCTTGAGTTATTGGCTGCCACACTTTGCAATCGAGTGAAATGTAGAACACTGCAAGCAAATTCACTCCAATTGAAAATTAAATTTCGATTTGATTTCACTCGTTTTCTGGAACCTAACTTTTTTTGTGTTTGAAAAATTGAATGTCGACTTTTAAACATTTTTTTAAGACATTTATATTTAGAGACAAAATAAAATTGAATCACTTTGGTTCTTTGTTCTGTGCTGCATCTTTCCGTCATAATCATTTCCCAAGTTTTTCAAAGTTAACTTTCTCAGTGAAAAAAAAAACAAAAAAAGTATTCAATAATTATATCTTAACGTTTCTTATGCGCCATCCTATATATGAAGCACAAATAGACACCACCATTGACTACCTAACGGAATAACAGTCATAGAAATCACATTCCATTGCCTAGGAAACTTGTTTTTCCCCTTCCAACTTACCCATTCCCTGCTTCATAACAACATCACTAACATGTCCATGTTTTTATGTGTGTTTTTAAGAAATCCACTTTCCCCTCACAATTTGTTATTAAATCTGTAACAGTACCAAAAAACCCTTTGCCTAATTATTCACCTTGTTAAACTCTATTTTTTTTATTCACAGATTATGCCAACTCTATTTCACACAGCATCCATCTGGCTGACGGTCGCATTAGCCGTTCAGAGGTAAGTGTGTATGCAGCTGAGTACTCGTACTCCACGGTTTGCAACCCTTTAGTTGAGTGGGATAGATTTACACAGAAATCCACTTTAGGACTTAGAGACCACAGCAGAAGTGTAAACATTTAGGAACTCAACGGAGTGTACTTTTCACTTCTAACTACACATTACGAGTATTTTACAAGAACAGAGACATCTTGGCTTGAAGTTGGCTTAACATAATGGAGAGAGTCGTTAGTTTCCAAGTTTAATTATTTTTCAAGATAATTTTTCATCTATCTCGTTGCTAATCTTCCATGGGAGTTGTACAACAGTAGAGTAATTGAAACATTTCTGGAGAGGATATTTTGGGTTAGTTTGGCCAACCTGCAAAAGTGGCAAAAGTGGGGTATAGTGTCTCCTAATGGGCACGAGATCTTATGTTCAATCCTTAGAAATGGAAATGCTCAAAAATCGGCAGCCTCTCAAACGTCGTTGAATTTTTTTCAGACTTATTCCATATTGACATAAAACCATATGCTCCTCTAAAAGAGTAAGCTCAAGTAGCTGACGAGAATAAATGAGGAGAAGACAGAGTATATGCTGACGAGTAAAAGTCGATCCGACGCCACCAAAAACATCAACAGCTAAGATTTTGACTTAGTTAGGGTGTTTGTTTGCCTCGGGACGACTATGAACTCCACAAACTGGTTTTTGATGACTTAGCACTTGCAACTGTAACGCTCAGAGAACTAAAACATGAGACCAAAGAACTTAAACCTAAAAAGCTCCTGGCTATGATTTAACCACCGGAAAAGTTCTCAAAGCTCTACCTAAAAAAACGTTAATTAAACTTTTACATATAATAAACGTTGTGTTGTGGGCACAGTGGCGTAGTGGGTAGGTGCGTCGACTCCTACGCTCGAGCTCGTCGGTTCGAATCTCAAAGAAAACATCAAACATTTTTCACGGCTCCACCTCTTTCGAGTCACTGACAATGCTCAAAGAGTATAACTGTCTAGAAAAAGCTTCTCAATCTCGCCGTTCGGAGTCGGCATTACAATGTAGGTCCCCTCCACTCGTGAGAGAACAATAGCACGCACAACACGAGTGGTTGCTGAGAAGCTAGACTCAGGTCCACCTCGGACTGTAGTGCCGCTATTATTATTATTATTAATATAAACGTTGCGCTCAGATTAAAACATGTGCCAAATCGCCAAATCGACAAATGGAAAGTCATTATGGTCTTAAAACCAGTAAAACCGCCAAACGAAATAAAGTCATACAGACCAATTTAGCTTCTTCCGGTCGTATCAAAAGTGTTCAAGAGATAATCCTAAGGCTGCGGCCACGCAATGCCGCATCGCATTGCGCATCGCATGCCGCATCGCTCGTCGCTCAATCGCTAGTCGGACGAGTCTGAGCGATAGGTAGCCATTTACTGAGCGTCATCGCTGAGCGATTAGTTGCCAAAATGTAAGCTTTTATATGAATAAACCTCTGGCTGATTCCCTTCAGTTGGATCTGGAACAATTGTCTGCTTTACAAAGCTCATCATTTCAAAAAAGAATTACCAATGTGTCCAAGTTCATTCCACTGCTTTTCGGTTACATTTTTATTTTTATAATCCTTGTGGCTGTCCTTCCACAGAACTGGGCGGTTTAGTTTAAATCAAGCTTTCTACGTTCAGCGATCGACTAAAAAATTAAAACAGACTTGATTGCCGAGCGACGTCAGTCTGTCGCTTAAAAAAATCGCAAATCGCTCAGTTCAGTGCTTATGTGATTACATCTGATTTCATGTGTTTTAATTTTTTTTGCGTCGCCGCAGCCTAAGGCGTCTTCAACCAGTGAAGATAAAAAGCTTATCCCTGAACATCAGTTTGGTTTCAGAAGTAAGCGTTCAACGATTAACCAGGTGCATAGAATTACGAAAGTAATCAAAAAAAAACACTTGAAGGAAAAAATATATGCTCAAGCGCATTCCACGACGAATCGCCGGCCTTCGACAAGGTATGGCATGATGGCTTAAAGTTTAAGCTACGCCAAACTTTCCCTGTATGCCCATATGATATTTTAGTATCATACCTTGGGAATCGACTCTGCCGTGTAAGACGAGGAAACGAATTTTCAGAATTCAAAGCAATTTCCGCTGGCGTACCTCAAGGAAGTGTTCTTGGGCCACTTCTCTATCTTTTATACACTCATGATATACCCAAAAAGACGGCTCTACCTTACCAACGTTTGCCGATGATACAGCCATCCTAGAAATAGGTGCACCTATCGAAAAGTCTACTAGAAAACTGCAAATGGCTCTAAATAAAGTAAGCCAATGGACGAGAGACTGGCGGATTGCTCTCAACGAAACGAAATCTGTCCCTGTGAATTTCACTCATAACTTGTACCAAAAAAAAACAAACGCCAATGTCTTCCAGACATTTCAGAAGAAAGTCCTAAGCACTTTTAGATTATACACGCACCATGGTATATTCGAAACGGCGATATCCATCGTGAAACTAGACGCTTCACGCGAAAGCATAAAAACCGACTACTCGGACATATTCGTATAAATGCAACAATCGTACAACTTTTGGATGTGAGTAGGTGAGTAGGTGATAGCCTACTCTTTGCGACCGGGTCACGGCTCTTTGATACCAAGAGTTGGGTCCATTGCGCCCTATGTGAGGGAAGGGGTATCCCGTGAGACCTACGCTTTTGCTGCTTATTAGAACCACCCAGATTGTTGTATACATCTCAGGAGGTGCTTCAGCTTTATATTTTTCTAGATCCTCCAGCTCGTCGAAGAAGTTACTGCCTAGTGTTAGCAGTCTCCTTACCCGTAGGACTGGACAATCGCATAGTAGGTGGCGGACGGACTCTATTTCCTCCTCGTCCCTGCAACTTCTACAATAGTCGCTATGGGGGATACCTAACCTTCTGGCATGGGTGCCTATCGGACAATGTCCCGTGAGAACTCCCACCACCATCCGTATATCCGTGCGACTTATGCTAATCATTGATAATGATTTCCTCCTGTTCCACATCGGCCATAGGGCTCTCGTCGTTGAACCAATATCCAGATTCAGTCATCGCGCATTTGCTCTTTCTAAGGCTTCGTCCTCTATTGCCTTCCTTAGAAAACTGATTATTTATATGAATGATTAATCATATGAACGCGACTTCCAACTAAAAAACTAAGACAAACTGAACTTAAAAATGACATTTTCGCAACTAATCGCTCAGCGATGACGCTCAGTAAATGGCCACGCATCGCTCACACTCGTCGCTCAATCGCTAGTCGCCCATTGCGTAGCCGCAGCCTTAGAAAACCTTTTATTTTAAAATATTCATAAGAGGTTATCGGCTGCAGTTCTTCGAAAGTGATGTCTTTCTCAGAACTGAACAGAACTACGGGCCCGTGGTATGGGCGTCAGAGACCTTGGCATCAAAGGATCGGAAGTGAAATTTTAAATTCAGGCACTCATTAGCTAATTTGTGATTTTCTAAATCAGATTTCAAAACTACAAAGCGTCCATTGGTGGGTGACAGTACGATGCTCAGTTGAACCTGGGACAGTATCGTAACAAGTTCCCAGAAGTTATCGATCTTCCTCAGATGTTAAGCAGAAGAATCCAAAGAAATAAACTCTCAAGGAAAAGAAAACTGAAATTCCCTGCATTCATTTTTGAAAAACGCTTTTAAAGGCCTCATAGAACCTGATGACGAAACTCACTAGTTTTCGATAGCATTCCCAGTTCATAAAGTTCACTCTTAACCATGAAGAAACTCCATTGATACGGCAGCCGATTTGTTTTCCAAAAACATCCTGCAAATCGAAAGCCCATCCAGCTTAGTTCAGAGTGAAAATTTCTCTTTGGCATCGAAAAATTCACATTTTTCGAGAAGTATGTCAATACGAGAACGAAGGCCTCAGTGTTATGATTAAACAATGAAACAAAAAAGTATTCTGCTTCGACTTCAGCCTTGCAGGGCTGTTAGTTGGGCCGCTCAAAGGAAGTCTCGCCTTACTCTTGTAATGGTGCTGCGAAATGAATACAATGAGCTCGTCTCCTTTATGGATATCGGAGAGCAACAAGCTTTTCCTCTCCGTTCTTTGTAGTTGCTCACGGGAAAAAAATGTTTTATGGCTTTCTACTCCGTGTTTGATTGTGAAACTGTGTCATTCACTGGTTCGTATTGTTTGCATTGAGATGTGAACGAATGGGAATGAGATTGGGTGGAGGAGGGGGCTTATTTAATTCCGATGTGACACAGAGACTTTATTGCAATGCAGACACATTCGGTTGGTTGATGGGTTAAACGCTGTGGTGTTGCTTTAAGGCCACGTAAACATTTTTACGATGCCTTTTACGAGCGTTTGTCAACGAACGAAGCCTATACTCGACTGGGGTATTCCAGCTGAATCCCTGGGTACTTACAATGATGAAGGGTGTTGCACGACAGGGTTGAGTTCTTTCACTGCTGCTATTTTTGGATCCCTCAGGAGTTTAATATGCTTAACAAATACGTAAGTGTACTCGTACAATCTTCTTCTTACAGCTAGTTAAACAGAGTTGTTTGGGAGACTAAAGATGTGTCTGTCCTAAAGGCCCACGAAACTGTAGCAACAATCAAAGAGGATGGGGAATAAATTAAAGAGCCACCAGGGAAAGCACCGAAGCCACTTCATCTTCCTCTTCTTCTTCTGTTGGCGCAACAGTCTGAGGTGTCTTAAGTAACCACTTGTTTTGTTCTCTAACGAGTGGAGCGGTCTACAGTTTGTATCAACGACTGGATGGAGCAGTTGGTTAAGTACTTACTCATTTACCTAGCAGGCCTACGACCCATGTAGGGTCTGAGCCTGAGTTATCGCTGCCTTCCATCGTTGACGGGACTGGGCACGCTGTTTCCAGTCATCAAGACCAAGCTGTCTTACATCCGCTATGACTTGGTCTTTATACCGGAGGTTCGGTCTTCCTCTCCTTCTCGAACCAGGAGGCTCGGATTTGAAGACCCTCTTAGCTGGAGCGTTGTTGTTCATGCGCTCTATGTGGCCGAGCCAGTGCAGTCGACGGATTACATCCACATACATCCACGTACAGCTGATTGAGCTCGCGGTTGTGTCTTCTCCTTCATTCGCCTTCCTCGCAGACGGGACCATATACTCGTATCCGACGTAAAATTTTTCTTTCGAAGGCACTAAGAATCAGCTCCGCAGTTCTGCTTAGTGTCCAGCTTTCGGCTCCATATAACAGGACTGGCAGGATAAGAATTTTGTAGAGCATAATTTTGGTCCTTCGAGTCAGCAGTTGGTTAAGTGCCTGCCCAAAGTTAGAGGGGTCCCAAGTTCGAATGCCAGTGAAATCGAATCTGGTCCGGTTAATGCCCTAGAGTAGGTTGCTACCTGGCCCAGTTTTGAATCTGAGTGCTCCAGTAATGTTTCAAAAACCCTCCGAAAAAAAAACTCTTTGAGAAACTGCTTTGATTCTCTGAGTATTTTCAGTCACTCAAGAGAGGTGGTGCCATAACAATGAGTGTTCGTGCGTCCGGGTTCGAACGATGGACCTTTGGTGAAGGCAGATCTTTAAAAAGATCTTGAAAAATAACCCGTACTTTAGATACCCGTTTGTCTATTCTGTTGATCATTAGCAATTTTATTTTTAAGGCGTTTGGGTTGTTGACCAGTGACAGAATTACAGTCCTCTATGTCTAGCATGGGTCTGGCGGTAAACGAGGGCAAAATCAAGTAGGTAGATAGGTAGGTATGGTGGCTTCCAACGTATGGACATTGGATTCACTTAGACCCATAGGGTCCATTGTGTTGCCACATCCGGCTTCCTGCCGCTCATTTCTGGAACCAGTTCGATTTTTGGACGAATATCCACAATTTCTTGACGTCCTTTTCGGATATATCAGTTAGTGAGCTTAAATTGTATTCTTAGACTACCGTCTAAGGGACTGGCTGATTTGGAGTTGTTCCGAGAAAATTTAGCACCTACTCCATTACCAGTCTTAGACCCGTTTGTGTAGATTTCCTTTCCGTTGTTACTACTTAGCACCGAGTTTGTTTCCCATTCTTATCTATTCGGGATTTTGGTGGCGTATTCAATATTGAAGTCCACGACTGGAGGCAGATAGTCCGTAGATTCCTCAAGAAAGTTATACAAGTTAAGTATATGTGCATGGCCTACATTTTGGTTTCTCCACTGTGAGATTTCTTTGAGCCGTAGCGCCGATTTTGTTGCAAATTCCTTGCCACATATGTATGTCTGTTGGGGTGAGGTGTAATATCGTTTCAAGCGCTGCGGTTGTAGTAGTACGTATACAGCTGCGGTGATAGTATACTCCCTTGAAGTGTACCTCGCTGTACTTTACTTATTATGTGGTTGTTACCGAATTCAGTTTGGATTTCCCTGGTGGTTAGCATAGAGTTTATCCAGTGGGTAATTTCTTCACGGATGTTTAGTCTTCTGAAAGCATTGTCTATCGCTTCCGGTGTGATATTGTTGAAAGCTCCTTCTATGTCGGGGAAAGCAATCATTGTGTACTCTTTACGGGTCATCGATTTTTCAATAGTCCCCACGATATTGTGAAGAGCAGTCTCGACAGATCTTCCTTTACAGTACGCATGTTGTGAGGCCGAAAGTCTGTCTATTTGAATACTGCTCTTGATGTAAAAATCAGCCTTTCCAGCGCCTTTAGTAGGAATAATGATAAACTGATTGGCCTGTATCCTTTTGGTGTTGTGTGGGATAGCTTCCTCGTTTTTGGAATGAAGACGACCTTTATTTTCCTCTATTCTTGCGGTATGCAGCTATAGTCGAGACATGCCCTGTATAGACTTAGCAGCCAGGGCTCTAACATATCGTAGGCCTGCTGCAGTTCTATTGGGTAGATACCATCCTAGCCTGTAGATTTGTAGAAGGAAGGAAGCTATGGATTGCCCAACGGAGCTTCCTTTTGCTTATTACTTCCTTAGAGATATTCGAGTGAGTGGTCGCTTGTATTTGCTGATCTGCAGGTTCTCCTTCAACGCTTCCTGGGAAGTGTTTATTCAGCAGCAGCTGTCATCGAGAAAGGACGCACAACATCGACGACTTGGCCAGAACGTCACCATAGGCAGCTATAACTTTGAGGTAGTTAAGGACTTCGTCTACCTTGGCTCCGCGGTAAACAATACAAACAATATCAGTACCGAGATCAAACGCATAATAACTCTGGCCAACCGCTGTTTTTTTGGGCTCAAAAGGCAATTGAGTAGTAGAGCCCTCTCACGGAAGACGAAGTTGACTCTGTATAAGTCCTTGATCACCCCAGTCCTGCTGTACGGCGCAGAGGCATGGACAATATCCCAAGCGGATGAAGAGTCTCTTGGTCTTTTCGAGAGAAAAGTTCTGCGCGCGATCTTTGGTCCTGTTTGCTTTGATGGCATTTGGAGGAGAAGGTTCAACCACGAACTATATGGGCTGTACAGCGTCATTAGCCAGGCGTCTACGGATCCAACGCCTAAGATGGCTAGGCCATGTAGAGCGTATGGACAACTTAGCTCCGTCCCAAAAAATCTTCGACTCTGAGCCTGTGGTTCAACGCAACAGAGGACGTCCACGTACAAGGTGGCGTACACAAGTCGAGGGGACCTCGGCCGGCTTGGTGTGCGAAACTGGAGACAGCTGGCAAAAGATCGTGCTGGCTAGAAAGGCATGTTGAGTGAGGCCCAGGTCCACCTCGGACTGTAGCGCCCTAAGAAGAAGAAGAAGATGTCTAGCATCCACCTTCTTGGTCAGAGCTGCATAGAGTTGCATAGAGTTCTCAATCAATGCTGAGGAGGCTCTGAATTTTTGTCGACGCGAAATCAGGGATCGTGATTGTTACGTGGCTCGCTGGGATCAAAGCAGTAAGCAGTTACGCACCGCCCAAAAATGTCGTCGAGTTCGCAAAGACAAGAGGATTGAACCTTAAACTTAGTGACTTGGGGATGGGAGAATGATTGGTTTGGAAATTGAAAACAGTTTCTCAGGCCAGTCAAGACCGGAAGGCATTTTCAGCTTACGAACAGACCATCCGTCGGTCGTTGGCTTGACAAAGAATGTGTCGAAGTTTTATGATTCATGTGCAACATTTGCACTGTCTTTTCCCCTGACGGCCATCGACTCACATTCGACTGGATTCTCAAGGAATATGACTCTGGAAAAGACTTCCGAGCACAAAGAAATCATGTGCACATTTCAATTTTAGCAAATTTCTCAATTTTCTTGAATTATTTCACTCCAACTTGGCATACTGAAAGTTTGTTTGCCTTCTCACATTCCATTTCTTCAATCACTATGCAACGGCCTTTTTGTCTTTGTCAAGACATTTGTTAGATTCAACGCAACACTTAAGTGACAGGGAAAGCGACTCTTCCCTAGGATGAGGGACGATGAGGATGAAGAAAAGTAGTTGAAAGGACAAGGACATTTCCCATCACAGACAAATGATTTAATGTGCCAGTGGTGATTCGATGATTCGAAACAGACTCACTTGCTCACAGAAAGTTTGAATTTCCTCCAACTGTCAGTGATTGACGTGTTGTGTATCAAAAGGGATATTTCCCACAGAATATTGGAAATGTATTCCTTGACTTTCTCCCCAAAATCTTATGATCGAAAAAAAACCCATTGTATTCGAAATGTCTCACCAAGTACATCACAAATTTACATCCGTACATCAACTCATGAATTGTATCTCAAATCAATCCCCAAGCATCGCAAATATTTCACTTTGATCCGACTCAAACATCTGCCACGTATCTGATGTCCATCTGTCGGATTGTGGTATCAAAGAATAAACGGAAACACGAGTGAGATAACATCCATTCGCATCCATCACGCCCAAACCCGAATCTGAAGTTTCAATTTCCAACATGATGGTGTATCTGGAAACTTTTCGCCTAAACTCGTGCAGAAACATCGTCGCTCTTGCCGCAGATACCACACACGACGCCGTCCCGGTGGTTGTATTTTCTGATCTCCCCCACCTTCACAAGGCAACTGTCTATCAAATTGTATCTCAAATATTCCAAAATGAATTGGAAAATATTGAAAAGATACGAGAGACGAAACAAAAGCAATACGTTTCGTTGTCCTGTGGCAGACGATCCACTTACCGAGAAAATTTATTCCATTAAACCAGTCGTCGCTCTGTGCGGCATCGTCTGGCGGGACGAGGTCCTTCGAAGATGGATGGTGATGCTTTCGAATCGCTTCCATAGGCCATTAGATTCAACGCGACACTTAAGTGACAGGGAAAGCGAATGATTTCGCCTGAAGGGAGTTCGTTAATCGGTTCAGTGGTTGCTCTCCGATGGCCACTGGCACATTCAATCATTTGTCTTTGATGGGAAGTGGATGTGATGTGTGTACGAACTGCTGAACTGATTTTTTTTGGGTACACTGCCTTGGCATCGATGGACGTTTGATGAGGGTTTGAGTGGGAAGGACCTTTCTTGGGCTTCGTTTGAAGCAAAGCCATTGTCAAGTATTAATTAATCAGCTAATGCATCGACGGGAAGATAAAAGCAAGGGTCTACCTTTGAGAGTGAGTTGAATGAGGGATAAAAATGGCATTAAAGTGTGTTGTACAGGGCGACCAGTTAAAAATGATAGGAAAAGAAATTCAAATAAATCAATAATGGTGTGAGATGTGGAATTGATTCTGGCTTTCTTTTGAAGCTACATTCGTACCGTTATGTATGGAATAGCACATCATTCAAATGGCCACCTTGACCTTGTTTGCAGTGCTTCAAGCTGTCGGTTCAATTTTTCATGGCTCTGTGCGGTATGTTTGCGGCGTTGGCATTATACCGACAATACCGTCTCATATGTTGACCTCGAGCTCGCCCAAAGTAGTTGGCTTGTTTGCGCTGACTAAGAACATGACATAGTCTCAGAGAAAAAAATCGAGTGGTGTCAAGTCGCATGATCGCGGCGGCCAATTGATGAATGCTCGCCGTGAGATGGCCGTGAGCCGCCAAATTTCTCCTTCACAACTTCGAGCGTTGCGTCGCTTGTATGGCATAATGCTCCGCGCCGTCTTGTCGGAACTAAACCTCGATGTATCGATGTTGTCGAGCTATACATAGCCACAGAAAGATGGTTAAAACTGCTGGATGGTTGAGACCTTTGACGATAACGGTGTCTGCATCGTCATTTAGAAAGAAATAAGGTCGAATGATCCCGCCATGCCGTAAAACGCACCTGATGGGGCTGCAACCACCAATAGAATCCCCGAACCTTGTCATACTCTGTTCTGTTGCGCATAGGGATGAATCTACTGAAACGGAGACCATCCGTCCTAACTCTTGCGACATCGCCTTCGTACAGGTGTCGCTTATCTACTGACCCACGTACCACGTGGTAGATCAATGGACATCCCGAACCATTCTCAATTAAACCAATCCGGTCAAGGTACAACAACGCTTCCGGCGGAATAAATCCACTTCGGCGAGCGCTCTCATGATATGCTTCATTGGGGAGTAAGCTCCAAATATCAGCTAATTTTTCGAGGTCATGGCTCCTGCAACGTGCCTTCGAATCAGCTTAATAATAAAATTATCCACCCCGATTACGTTTGCTTCATTATACAAGAACTCGTTGGAATCGAATTTCTTGTACTCAGATTCTGGGGTTCTGTAAATCTTGAGACAAGCCCGGAGACACTGCCTCTCGAACAATCTCATCTTTTCCTTCTGGGAAGGACTCACGTTGAATCACACTGGACAAACATACGTATGTCTGGTATGCCTAGATACCTGATTACACTTTTCACAGCTAACGACTTCCCCTGCGGGTCAACTATGCCGAACTTGGGCGAGTTTTCTTTCCTGTCCCTTGAGGAATGGTTTCACACTTCTGGAAGTTATTTTCAACTTCCAGATTATGTACTCTGACCTCACGACGGAATTCACGTTTCATATTTACAACTGAGCCGGAGGTTCGATAGTATTTTTTAATCATTTTCGCAGGTTTCGGCAGGCGTGAAACGATGCACGATGAAATGGTAAACCTCAGTCAATATTTTGACAGCTGGATGCCATTGGTAGCTTTGACAGATGCTAAAACATAATAATTGGAAAAACTATCATTGCTATCTGGTCACCCTTAATCACAATTGAACAGAAAGTTCTCTGCTCCGTGAACACTTTCGCTGATCACAACTTGCACAGATTCCTGTGGCGCTTTAATCCAAAATATTGAGGCCAGAACATACTCTGTGACATGCTGAATCAATTGGGGTGCCAATGCATCACCCTGCTTACTGGAAATTTCACGGAAATATCCCACAGACTTCGAGTAGACGACCCTTCCGACTGAAGCTTTTATGGTCATCCGATGTGCATGATCCAGCCAGCTTAGGCAGTGGACCATTAGATGTCTGCCTGGACTCAGTTCGAACTCAGTTTGTAGTTGAACCAGCTTCTCCAATTGCCATTAACGCAAACAGAACTGAAGACCACACAGAACTTTTTTCTTGAATAGTCTAAGAGCTTCTTCATTCACTTTGCTTAGATATTGGCTATTCCTCTGCGCCGTAGGTCAGGATTGGGATGATCAGTTTCTTGTACAAAGTCAACTCGGTCTATTGAGGCAGTATAACTCACTTTCCTCTTCAGCCCAAAGGAACAGCGATTTGGCTACTGATTGCTGCAACAATCAAAAGTGTACCCCTCTCCAGTTAAATGTCCATTTCCCACCTAACACCCTCTCAGGTCCCTCCCGTTGATCACGGCCTAACCCACAGGTCAACACCATAAACTAATAACTCCCAAGCTCACCATCCATTCACGCCATTAATAGCTTTTGCGCTTCGAAAATCATAAACCCCGTGCAACCCTGCCGAAATCCGGCCAACCACCTATCAGTCCCTGCCGGGGTTTAAAGCAAACATATCGTATTAGCATTGTCCAGTGTCCAATGACGCACGTTAACCTCAATTTACTCCGTAGTTTGTCGCATTTTGTTGACAGCCCCAGTGGGAGGTGATTGTGGTCATTGGTCGGCAGCGCACACACCCCGGTCGGTGGATTCATATTTGCGAAACTAATTGAGGTTGAATCAATAAAGCCGCACGCACACATGCAGTGTGTGGCGTGCAGGGATTTAGACGACAACTGGGCACAGCTGCAAACCGTTCCCATTTGGACACCCCCTACCCGCACATGACTTGGCTAATGGACGGATCCTGGTGTGACACCAATTTCAGAGAGACAACTCCATTAGCCACGCGTGTGCAGGATCTGAATGTCACAGAACTCTTTAACCCCAGACATGTTCTTCTTCTCTTTGCAGATACATCTACGTGTGTCACGCGCCAATGGCACGGACGTGGTGCACCATGGCCCGGGTGAAGCGCTGCACCCTCTGCATCTGTCTCGCCGCACTCGCGCACCAGAGCACCCGCTTCATCGAGCGTGACTTCAAGTCGCTGACCATCGAGTGGAATGGCACCCAGGCGGAGGTGTGCCACTTTCATACGTCAAAACTGATCGACGACTACATCGGCGTGGACGTGTACTACATGGCGTACTTCTCGTTTCGCGTGTTCTTCGTCCACCTGCTGCCCTGCATCACCCTGGTCACACTGAACATCCTGCTGTTCCGGGCCATGAAGAAGGCGCAAGAACGACGGAAGGCACTGTTCCGGGAGAACCGCAAGAAGGAATGCAAAAAGCTGCGCGAGGCCAACTGCACGACACTGATGCTGATCGTCGTGGTGACTGTCTTTCTGATCGCCGAGATACCGCTGGGCGTGCTCACCACGCTGCACATCATCTCGTCGGCCTTCACCGAGTTCCTGGACTATCGCATCGCGAACATATTCATTCTGTTTGCGAACTTCTTTATCGTCGTCAGCTATCCGATAAACTTCGGCATCTACTGCGGCATGTCGCGGCAGTTTAGGGAGACATTCAAGGAGATTTTTCTGGAGCAGGTCGCCGTCAAGAAGGACAGCTCGTCGAAGTACTCAATTGTCAATGGACCACGGACGTGTACGAATGAGACGGTGCTCTAGTTGTAAATGAGGCGTTTCTCTTTCTCCCGCAGGAGAAGGGAAATGGATTCTTAAAGGATTAGATGATAGATTGTTTTTTTTTACGTACAGGGAGGTGGAGGGTTGTGAAGACTTGCGGGGAGATGCGGAAAAGTGTCGGTGGAGGGTGAGTTTCAGGAGTGGAAGCTATTTCGAAGTGGAATGCCAATTCATTCCATTTCCTCTTGAACAACGGAGGGATGCATAAATCGTTTTGTTTCAAATTTACAAATGTTAATGTCGCGTTAACTTCACTTGCGGTCGTCCTGAAAAATTTAGTTTTCAGGCAGAGTCAATTCTGAATTTTAACTGCACTATCTATCGAATTTTTGACGAGAATGGTATAAATTAACAGCCAATAGCAACGCCATCTCTAGCACATCTACAGAACTTTGTAAACACATCTTTTATCTAACTTAACACATCATTTCGTAGCGTTCCCATTGTTCGAACCATGTCTAGTACTCGAGACACGGAATAACCTTGAGGATGTCTTCTCGATGGTAGGAATTATATTGCAGGTGCTCCTCTTCAACGCTTACTTCAGATTAGAAATCAGACAGAAGTTGAACGGCGCTAGATGAGGTGAGTACGGCGGTTGGTCGAGCGTTGTGATGTTTTTTAAGTTCAAAATTTCGCGCATTTTGGAACGACGCAGTACCATACGACAAATCTTTCTCCTTCCGATCTTTCTTTTTCCGAACTTTCTCTTTCTCAAATCCTCGGTAGGAATGCTGTGGACCCTACTCTTAGGAATACCAGTCATCTCTTCAGTACTTCTTGCAACAGTCAGAGAGCAAAATTTGTCTCAAGTTTCTCAAATTCATTTGTTCTTTATTTTTCGAAGTTTTCGGCATAGGTGAGCCTTCGTCGTCTTCAAGATCTTCAGAATCGTCACGAAATACCTGTGCACCAGATAGACACTGGTCATCGTAAACGTTTTCCATCAATTCGTTGAGCAGTTTTGGGAACTTAAAGTAAAAAGTAAAAAAAATCAATTCTCGATCTTTGCTCCATAGCGATTTTTTTTCAAAAGACTGACACATTGGACGTTTAATTATGGCGTCACAATTACTGACCAAACAATGGCAACGCTACCAATTTCGGTGTGAAGATAGGTGAAAATTGCAATTGACTACCAATTTGAACCAGTCACTGCGATTTTTTTTCAGTAAACGTTCATATTTCTTTTTCGAATCACTCAGAAATTATTAATGATTCCAATTTTCCCGTTGCTGTTCGATTAAATATGATAATTTTTCCTAAAAGGTAAGGGGTTGGGCGAGGAGAACCTTAGATAGACTCATTTGGTTTGAAAAATGCATCAAAATTTCAGTAATTAATTGCTATATACCATGTGATTAACTAAGAAAAACCCTGGCCTCTCTGTTCGACTATTTTTTAAGAAAGTATCACAAAAGACAACACTTCGTATGATCACGTACTCGTTTAACGAACAAGTCCAAAAACTCACCTCTACTCGTAGTTCCATCTGAGAAACTTTACTAAAAGCGACTTTTTGCTGTAAAATTCAAATGAAATGAAAGTGTATTCTGTACTTCTAAATTCAGAAGGACGACGTGTTTCTCGTTTTTCTTTTTTTTTCTCAGAATCAGAATCAGAAATCAGGAATTGGGATCAGAAACATGTTCCTCAAAAAAACGTGTATTTCTCCGACTAACAACAGACGTTTTCTGTCATTCGTCTCTTTAGACGTTATAGTGATGGGAATTGATAGCCTTTGAGGTCCTTGGCCTGCTTAACCTCCTTAACCTAGGGCACAATGACAGTTGGTTTAGTCTGTTGTGAGCCGCGACACAGTCGCAAGGATACCCTATAACCACCCTTGAGATCCTTGAAGGCTTAAAAGGTTTTAAAGTTCATCCAACTTAACAGCTTACAAAGTCAGTACTGCGCCTTTTGCCTATCTCTCCTCACTTCGAGCTCTACCGACCGGCCTTGCTTTTTTTGAAAGAAGGTCATCATTACCTAAAAGGTACCAACAAGCTTTCTTTTAACCGACGACAACAACGGAATGTCCCTTATAAACCTAGACAAAACAAGTGCAATCAACTTAACGGATTTAACTTTCATTCATCCACAAGAATCTCCACTTCATCCAAACCATTGCTCTTTCCCATCTCCTCACAAGTCACGCACAACCTTCATTCCCAAGTGTCTAAGAACATTGGAGTCTCACCAAACACGACTGCAACAGACGAGCTTTAACCAAGTGCGCCAAGTTTGAGAAGTGTCTTCATCTTAATTTCAAATCCAACCGAACTTCTCCCTAACTCCACAAAAAAAAATCAAATCAAAAAAAAGCCTTGAGCTTATGAAAGAAAGAAATTTAAGAAAAAAATCCTAACTTAAGCCTAAGCAAACGTAGATTTTAAGCATAAATAAATATCAACCATTGTAGCCTAACCAAGAATTTGTAAAATAAAATAAAAATGAAACCAGAGATTTCGTATAAAATACTCATTTAAATTGGAAACGATTGAGCCCTAGTTTGCCGATTTAAATGAATCTTTTAAGCCAATAAACAGCCCCCGGTGTGGAGGCCACAAGTGAATGTAGTCTAAGAGCTAGCTGTATGTCACAGGATATTCCTCATAAGCCTAGATTAAGTCTCACACCTAGTCTTGTTAAATGAATAGATTCAAAAATAGAACCTTGTACATACCAGAACTGTCCTCACTCTTGTACATAGCTTGTAAAATAACGCCCACGACGTTACTGTATCTGGGCGTGGTAGCTGTAAGGATCTGTGCACTTAGCTAAGTAAGAATGTGAATTTTTTTTTCTGGTGAACCTAGTTGCTAAGACTTTGTTAAATATTTTGTAAAACCAATAGACACGAGTTTTGTTCGTTTTGTGTAGGTTAACCGTGTAAATGATGTACTATATGTTTTTATGTATAGGATTCAGGGCAATAACGTGTTCTAGGCGGGGGAGTGTAGCGTCAGTTTTAAGCATCAGTTCCGTTCTGTGTTTGTAACTAATTTTCGATGATATTTTGAAAAATATTGAAAATCATTTGTTTTCGAAATAAAAGGAAAATGTAAGTGAAGTTTTGTTGTTGTTTCATTTTCTGTTCGAATCAGAGGACAATGAAGCAGAATTTACAAAAAAAATGATTCTGTTTCCTGGAATAGTCGCACAATATGGTAAGTAGCGAAAAGTTGCTTTTCGATCCGCTTGTGGCTTTGAGGAACTCAATCTAGCAAGTATAGGGTCATCCAATTCGTGGTACAAACTTGGCATCCCTGTCAAACCTAAGTATCATCAGAGATAATACAGGGCGGGCCACCTAGTAGTCTTTTTTAAATCATAGGTCATTTGGCAGGGACAGCTGTTTCTCGCTCGAAATCTTGACAGAAAGTCATATTGAAAACTTATTTCCAAAGTGAACACCTCGACTGCTATTCGCAAAAAATTCATGAGACTGGTATGCTAGTGGACAACACTCATCGTCCCTGTCGTCGTATGGCGCGCACATATGAGAATGTGACTGCTGTGGCCGAGAGTGTGAGACTCAATTCACAAACATCAACTCGCCATCGATCTCAACAACTCACCATCGATTTCATCACGCACTAGCCTGAGGAGAATTCTGCACAAAGATCTCGGATTATTCGCTTACAAAGGCCCAATTGACTCAGCAATTGAAGGCGCGCGTTATCGCTTAGAAGTTTGGACCTTAGAGCACCTTGTATTGGACAACGATTTTGGGCGAAAAATCATCTTTTCTAACGAGGCATATTTGCATCTCGGCGGCTACGTTAACAAACAAAATTGCCGCATCTGGGGATCGGAATAACGTGCGGGTACGTTATTGTCGAGTAGGCGATGCATCCACAGTGAGTGACAGTTTGGTGTAGATTGTGGAGTGGTGGCATCATTGGACCATTTTTCTTCGAAAATGGGGCTGGGAACAACGCTTCGGTCAACGGTGGGCGTTACAGAGCCCTGTTAACCGACTTTTTTTTTTACTGAAATTAAAAACATGGAGGTCGTCCCTCTGATTCATACAGGATGGTACGTCATGCCACACAGCCCATGCACAATCGATCTTTTGCACACCAAATTTCCAATTCGTGTTATCAGCCGTCTTGGCGATGTCAATTGGCCGGTTCCAAGCTTCGATTTGTTCCCTTTGGAGTTTCTTCTGTGACCGATTCTTTAACGATTCAAGCACTTAAGGCCAATATCATCCAAGCAACCAGTGAGCTACAGCCCGAAACCACCAACAAGGTCTTAGAAAATTAGGGTCACAGAATGCGCTGCGGCGTAGTCAGCCGAGGCAGCCAATTGAACGACTTTGTATTTCATAATTAATGGGAATGTTTGTTCTTTCTAGTAAAGTCATAATCGTGGAAAAAATTTATTTTTTTTAATTTGATTGTATTTTTAAAAAGAAACTTGTATTTGGCCCAGCCTATTCATCCGCCATAAATTCGAGAGTGAAGACTTAGGGAATACACTCATGCCTGAAGGGTTACGCTCCCGACGTGGCCTATTCAGTGTAGTTAACAGATTTCTGTTTTCCTGTCTATGACCTACATCCACGTTTTTGTACATCTTACAGTGTCAACGGTTTTGTCTTCTTTTTGTTTATCAATCAGTCTTGCGATCTGGTACATTGTCCAACTTTCGATTGGCGATAAAACGGAGACAAGGAAGACACATTACAGCGGTGTTCGGGGGATTTCTAAGGAGAAGCAGACCAGATATGAGCGTTATACTCATGTTTGGGGCGGATGTAGGCCTTATAAATTGGAGCCAACTTAGAGGAGGTGAAATATTTCTTGCATCGATTAAAGAAACCTAGACATTTTGCAGCGTTTTTGGCGACCTCGAATATGTGATCATTCCAACTAAGGGTTGTATGTATACCAAGGATACCAAGGATGGAAAGTCTTTCGGTTTCATCGTCACAAGCGCCATTCATGGATAACGGCTGATTATTGAGGGTTCTCTTTAGTGACAGTAGGCATCATTGAGTTTTGGAAGCATTGAATTCCAGTCTATTATTTTTACCACAAATGATTATGCTGTCAATGTCAGAATTCAATATGCTTAGCATAAGCTGCCGTTCCAATTCTACGGCCGAATAACAGGGTCGTGAGTCTTGGAACGAATATAAAAAGTTGAGAGTACTGTCATCAGCGAAGGAGTGGATTGGATTAGAAGTAGCAGACAGGAAACCATTTATAAAAATGAGAAAGAGAGTCGGAAACAAAACAGAGCCTTGGGGAACACCAGCATTTATTTGGTGAATATCAGACTTGAACCCATCCAAAACGACTTGAATTGAACGATTCGAAAGGTAATTTCTAATCCATAGAAAAAGAGACTCATCGATGCCACAAGCACTCATTTTCGACTAAAGAGCTTGATGCCAAACTCTGTCAAATGCCTCTGAAATATCAAGCGCAACGATCTTGCCTTCGCCTAAATTATGTAAAGATTGGTTCCACCTTTCCGTGAGATATGCCATCAATCACCAGTGGACCTGTTGCTGCGGAAACCATACTGCCGGTCATTAAGAAGCTTCCGCGATTCAAGATATTTCATAATCTGACGGTTTATCAGCATTTCCATGACCTTGGAAAGAAGGGACGTTAGTGCTATTCGTCGATAGGAGGAGGGTAATGAAGATTTGCCCTTTTTAAGAACCGGCCGGACAAATGCTGTTTTCCATCCACTCGGAAAGAGACCAGAAGAGTAGGACAGATGAAAAAGCTTACGCAGTGGTTTTGCCAGCGGAAAAGAACACCTCTTCAGAAGTATCGGGGGTATACCATCCGAACCAGCGGACTTATGCACGTTGAGATCTTTAAGTACTCTTGCAATTGCACGAGTGCGGAAATGGATTTGTCCCATGGTACAATTGACGCTCTCAAGTAAAGACAAAGACGAATCTGGCGAAATTCGCGAAATTCGCAGCAAGCAGATTGATCTTGTCTAAAGAGCTGACAGCTGGAATGTCATTGCAAATGAGCATGGGAATTGAAAATGAGGCTGAATTCCTTATATTCTTAACAAATGACCAAATGATTTTGCAACCCTTGGGACATTGTAGCACTTTTTGCCTCAACTTTTGGTCATATGAGAATTTCACACGTCTTATTAAAGCATCGCAGTCATTTCTGACACGTTTAAACATTTTCCCGTTTTTTTTACATTCTAAAGAAATGACTGGATGGCGCAGTTGGTTAAGTGCCTGCCCTAAGTTAGATGGGTCCCAGGCTAGAATCCCAACAAAATTAGTACTCTTTAATCCGGTTTTTCAAATCTGGTGCAATCACCATTTGCCGTTAGGATCCAATTAACGGCAAATTAACGGTCTGACTGTGGGTATCACAATGGAACAATATAGTCTAAGTGTGCTCGTGAATTTACTAGCAGCCCTCTAAGCTAACATAACCTACATTCTAAAGACCCTTTAATTCATGGAGACAAAGGAAGTGGTATGATTACCTGCACCAAAGTCCACTCGTCCAATGACTGAACATACAGCTCATAACATTGAGTAGGTTCAAATCTTTAAGAGAGAAACAAAAATACGAATTCTAACGAAATTCCCAACAAAGAGAGTACTTTCAACACACAGTCATAAATCATTCCTTTTGCAAGCTCTTCCGACTTGGCTTAAGGAGCACTTCCATTTTGTTTCCTTGTGGGGAACGAATTGTGCTTGTGGTCTAAGTAAGTGGTTTGTTAAATCTCTTACTTTGTCTAGCCTCCGGTTGGGGAGTGGGATAATCGTTTTCATCAGTTTTTCCACAGTTGTTGTTCTACGTTTCCCTATGAGATGGCTCTTTTGATCCATCTCCAAGAAATGTGAAATAAGACATATTTAGTCGGAAGTCGGTAAAGCCACGGCAACAGGCGAAAGAAAGCCGGGAAATTAATATGCATTTTCAAGTAGATGTGCTCGGATGAGGGGATACAACTCAGTGGTCTTTTGAGAGAAAATTGAAATATGATACAGGAAATTTTAATAGCAAAAGATTCAAGGGATGTTTTGCCACTACATCTTCATCTTTCATTAGAAAATGACTTCTTCCCCAAAATACCAATTCTATTCTACCGTTACCAACGACCACGAAATTGCCCTCTTCACCGACGGATCAAAAATGAATAGGTACTGGTGCCGAATTCTACTCAGACACCTTGCATAAACACGAATCATTAAGACCCCTAACTTGTGCAGTGTCCTCCAAGCAGAGATTCTGGCAATTTAGAAAGCATCCAAACACATACAAATAACCGATATTCTGCGCTGTAGGAGACCATCTCCTCAGAGAAGAATTCAGGGAACTGGAGAGAAGGGATCGGATAGAAACCTGGAATAACGCTCGTGGAATGAAGCATGCCAAGAAACTTCTAGGGCAATATAACCGGAAGAGATTCGAGGCATGCATCAAAATGAGCAAGAACAACCTCCGTATTTTAACAGGCTTCCTAACGGGGCACTGTAGACTCAGGGAGCGTCTAAGGAAACCAGGGGTATCAGAAGAAGGTCTCTGCAGATTTTGTGGAGAATTTAATGAAATTCCAGTACATATACTGGGATTTTGTGAGGCACTAGCCCACAAAAAAAAAGAAGTCTGCGCAAGTACCTACTATCAGAAGAAGAAATGCAATCACTAGAACCATCTCTCATTCTCAGATTCCTGAATGAAACTGGCTTAGAGAGAATACCCTAGAACAAATTTCTTCACCTATGCGCAATAGAAGTCCATTACCCTCAATACAACTCTGAAAAGAACTGCATTTGAGGGGAACTCGTAATTGTGCCAAGGTATTGAAAGGGGGCACAATAGATCTTAAAGGCCGCGGTGCAATATACCCTCAACCATAATAATAATAATAATAACCGATATCCCACCATCGGATATCACCATCTTTGTAAACAGCCAGGCTGCACGGAAGTCAATAGGATCCTGTACAACGAGATCAAAAGCTGTTATGAAGTGCCGCGACTCACTGAGGTCAATCAGCCACCACAAGGTCAAACTCTGCTAGGTCTCGTGCCACAGCTCAATAGCATGGAACGAAAGAGCGGACGAATTGGCTAGACAAGGGTTCGACATGGACATCAGCGAAGCGGATACGTCACTGCGATCACCGATCAGTGCATTGTACCGAATCATAAGTGAAACTATACAAAAAGAGGCGTGAACTCCACGAACGACATCACAGTGGAGATCCGACGTAGAATCGCCCTTGGCAACCGATGCTACTTCGGTTTGTCAAAACAACTGGGCTCAAAACTCCTGACTCGAAGGACCAAAATCATGCTCTATAAAACTCTTATCCTACCAGTCCTTCTATATGGAGCCGAAAGGTGGACACTAAGCAGAACTGACGAGCTGATTCTTGGTGCCTTCGAAAGAAAAATCTACGTCGGATATATGGTCCCGTCTGCGAGGAAGGCGAATGGAGGAGAAGACACAACCGCGAACTATATGAGCTGTACCAGGATATGGATGTAGTCCGGAAGGCAAAAATCGTCAACGATGGAAGGCAGCGATAACTTAGGACCCTACATGGGTCGTAGGCCTGCTAAGTAAGTAAGTAAGTAAGTATACAAAAAGAGGCCAACTCAGCTTACAAGAAATGATTGTCACACTACAAGATCAACGTGGTCAAAGCTTAAGTACGGCAAAACAAAGAAGCTTTTGGCGTTGGACCGAAACTCTATCCGTATACTCATCGGAGTGATCACAGGACACTGTTCCAGCGGAACAATACTCCGGAAATGGAATGCGGAATCCAGCGATCTCTGTTCTGGAGCTGCGGAATTGATGAAGAGACCGAGACGATCCAACATCTGCTTTGCCACTGCCCAGCTCTTCAGCATGGGCAAACGATTCTTCACAGAGACTGCGGACTTAGCGAATGCAGATATATCGGATGTTCTAAAATTCATAAGGAGTACGGGGTGGTTTCAGTTACCATGCGACAGGATAGGTTAATAGATTGTGTACTCCACAAATGAAGATATTCACAATGAGTTCTATTGCCTTCGAGTGGAAGTGATGTTCAACCATCACACTCCCCTTCTAAAACCTAACCTAACCTTCATTAGAAAATACTGAGAATGTTGAAAAAAAAGATCACGATAAGTGCAGTTCTAAGACTAATCTCCTCAAGGGACCTTAGATTCGCAACAGTGCCCTTTAGACTTTTCAACGCACGGCATGGCCCGAAGGAACAAAAAAAAGGAAAAGCATTGCTGTCGTAAATTGGTCCTATTCTTCTGTAGTTTGTAATATAAAAGGAGAGCAGAATTTAAATCTTACGTCAGCTACGTAAAAGTCTATAGTACAGCTGTAGTTCTGGTCCCAGTTTGAGCTTCGGTGGTAAAAAGTCTCTCTTCACTCCACAAGACTTTCATTAAATCCATCTCCATCACCATTCACAACCAGATTCCTTCAGAAAGTGAGCAAATAAATGAAAAAAGGCTTAAGCCTTAACTTCACGAATCGTCTTCAGAGCCAGAGAAGCATAAGTCCATTTACGAAAACCAATCCATTTTAATTAATTTAAGTGTCACCTCCGTGTAATCCTCAGCCTGGATGGAGCCACACAAAAGAGAAAGCCAAGGAGTAATATTAAAAAATAATTACATTTCTCAAGAAGATTAAATTACGCTGCTCCTCAAAAGCTGCCACTCTCTTTCTGAGATCTTTGAGGAGTTCAATTAAAAATTCGACTACGTTACAAGGGAAAAATGCTGCAGCAAGCCGTCAGTTCTCAGAAGTTCAGTTGAATGCTTAATTATCCACGTGACTGCATAAATGAGAACCTCTGCATCGATTCGTTTGTAGCGAAATTTACATCCATTTTAAAATTAATTACTTCCACTGTTGCCGCATCTGTGAGTGTGCTTGACTACATTGCAGGAGCTGGTTGACCAAAGTCCTTGAACTCCCAAAATACTCTGATGCTGTACTACCACACAATGACCACGTGTGTGAGTCCATGGTTACATGGGACTGGCGATTGTGCTGCATGTGGACTCTTCTTCATTTTGGTGCGTCGATTGGAATTTGAATGGAAGTCATTTAAAATTATCGTCTTTCTGATAGACAAAGACGTATGCGGTGGACATCATCGGATAATGCAGAAGAGAAAATCGCAAGAAGAAAGGATTTAATTCGCATCGAGTGAATCATTTTGCCAAATTTGAGTGTTCACACAGCAATGAAAATGACATGGCAGCTCATTAAGTTAAGGAGTATTGCGGAGTCGATCGGATAATGACACTATCCGGACACCCGGGTATTTTCGGATATGTCGCAACACTTGTTTGGAGTTGATTTTAGCCAGCAAAGGTTGCATAGTTTTTCTTGTAATTGGCTTAATGCAACAATGAGTCATTTGACCGGATTATATTCCCGATGGAGAAGCTTATATTTATTCCCGATCTCAACGTGTCAGTTTTAGGAAATTTTAAATGAAAAGCAGTCACAATTAACTAATCTCGTTTTAAGAGCTGAAGTTATGGAAAATTTAAGACTCACAAATGCTGGAGTTTCAGGTGCTCGTTGGCAATTCGTAAAATTTATTTAGCAATAAAAGATTTTATCTCAATCGGAACGAGGGCAAGTCAGCAATATCCAGACTAAAGTCAAACAAAGCCGTTGGTGCGAAAGGGCCGTCTGAACTGGTTGGGTGCATGCACCAGTTCATCTCAAGGTATGGTTGGAGTAAAGCATGCCCGATGAATGGATAAACCGATCAACCAAAAATTAAACCTCGAAAGATTAGTCTCGTAAACATCACGGCTAAGATCATCTCTGTGGTTTTGTGTAAACGTCTTCCTGAAACCTTCTTTTTTCGAAGGATTTTTGAACCACTACTAAAGCACTCAGACTCAAAACTGGTTCATTGTACTGCCAGGTAGCAACCTACTCCAGTGCCGTTTATTTGATCCCAATGGCAAATGGTGACTGGACCAGATTCGATTTCACTAGGATTCGAACCTGGGACCCCTTTAACTTGGGGCAGGCACTTAAGCAACTGCGCCATCCTTAGTGCCGCGTTAGTACGCCAATAACTTGTCTGCAATCTTTTCTGTTAAGAGATAACAGGAAAGCCGCAGATTTCTTACAGACGTTGGGGAGCATGCGTTTGGTCTGTCTACATCCTGGAGACTTATGCCACCTGCGGTTGTGCTCTCGAGAAGTCCAACCATCGATGGAAGCCCTAACCAAGGACACAGGCAGTCCCAGCGTAGGTTCAGGCCCTGAATGCCCTTAATGCCTCATCTAATCCTCGCGTAGCAAGTTCATGGGCGATCTCATTTCCTGTGATCCCGTGGTGCTCCAGAACCCAGACAATTCTTAGCGAATTTAAGCTACCGATCAAATTATTTGGGCTTAATGGCCACTAACTACAACTTCACTCAATTCGGACGCTGTTGGCAAACACAAACACGATTGCTATCCCTGGCTTCTTTACAACGAAAGAAAATAAAATAAACACACAAGCGGTAAGCAAAACTCCCTTCCTATCGTTCGCTTGTCCCTTTCGTATGTCCCGTTGATCGTCAGTATGTACCCGTATTATATTATTCGTTTCGTCGCACATTGTTGTTTTAGGTCTAGGGTTGTTTTAGGCGCCGTTTGGTCGCGTGATCTTTTACTGCCTTTTACTATGACTCATGTGGTTTCAACAAAAAGGTTCAACTGCACATACAGCACAAACCACAAACAATGGATATTGTGAAGGAAGCGTTTCCTGGTCGCGAAATCTCCCGTTTTGATAATGTGACATGGCCAAAAAGATCGCCCGACTTAACAATCTCAGACTTCTTTCTTTGGGGCTATTTGAAGTCGCGGGTTTATACCAACAAGCCACAGACAATCCCAGCCCTTAATAAGAATATGCGACAGCAATGCGAACAGTTATCACCGGCAATCTTGTGCAAAGTCATAGAAAATACGATAAAATGGGCCCCACTTGACGGATATCATCTTTTCCACTTAGCAGGAGAAATTGTAAAGATCCAAATAAATATTTCCATCATTTAAAAACTTTTTTTTTATTAAATTAAAAGTAATTCAAAAACCAATTGAATGATTAATTTTGCGTCACCTTGTACTTCTCCAAGTTTAGAACTTTTTATTAGACTGTAATATTCAAAGGAGAGCGAGCTCTTCTACCAACAGTAACACTTGTCAAAAATTTCTTTGCGACCCTGAAGATCTGTATAAAACTCAAAAGCCTCCTGAGATTCATACTTAAATCTAAATGGTTTGAATTCAACGCAAAATTGATGGTTTGCACGGTGAATCCAATCTGTGGGTCTAGGTAAGTCATCGCCGTAAGCAGCTAAAGCACGCATTCACCTACCTTACCACTACCTGAAAGAAACAGCGATTGTACATATTGCTTTAGAGAGTCTCTGACGCAATCTGCTGATTGAATGAAGCGTTCTTCCTAGACAGCAAAACTTTCTTCTTCATCACCGTTAAAGAGAAATGATTTGTGCATGATCTCCTCGAAAATTTCTTCTCTTCAAGGCTATGCCGAAATTCTTTCAATTTAGTCCGGAAATAAAATGACAAAAATAAAAATTCCTCCAGTTAGTGGCCATCGATTTTGGTTTAGAAGATAACTGGAGATGAATGAACCTCCGTCGGAAGCGAACGAGGCCTGGATTATGCCTAAATGATATCTGAATACGTACAAATGCCATTTGGTTTAAAATTCATTAGATTTTCAAATAACAACGGCATCGTCATTAAATTCATTAATTCCTTTGGTCATTAAAACAACGTCGTTCCATTTTTACTCCGCTGGTCACGACTGAATTTATGCAAATGCGTCAGAAGGATTTAAACTCGAGCTGTAATGACCTCGTAAACTGCCAATTTCGAATTTCAGCGAATCGATGAAAATATTAACATAAACGAGAATTAAACATAAATCAGTCCTCGTCACCCCTCGCAACTAGTCCTTGTTTGTTGTCATCCCATTTTTTCAACAGAAACTTGTCGGGGGAATATCAATTTGGATCAGTGGTCACTTTTGACAAGTGACCGAATAATTTGCCTCCTCTTCAGCTTCCCGGGTGAGCGGAATGTTGCAAATTAGAAGACAAAATTAACTGAAATTGTTTTCGCAAAAAATAGTCAACTCATCTCTTTCACAGAAAATGAACTTTTCCAATCCTTTGAAGATTTTTCTCATTAAGAAGTCCCTTTGGAGAGGACCCAGTCTTCCAACGCCGTCTTCCACAATTATTCCACGAAATCCTCTCGAACCATCTTATCTCTTTGACAGTGAAGAAGACTATCCGGTGCAGCCCAAGCAGGCAAAGAGGGAAGCAAATAATAATAAAGACTCCAGAGTCCAACTCATTGAATCCAAATCCTTGACACAGAGCCGATAATCTGTGTCAATCAATGCCCCTTAACCAACCAATCATCCGCAGAAAAGGAATCGATTTCCACAGAACGCGATGCGAATTTTCCCTTCAAGAAAACCAATCAAATTTTCACTCACAATCCTTTGTTTGACTTGCTCCGGAATTTTGTTTCCATAACAAGTCTCGTTTCAAGGAGCAACTCAAAGTCAACGAAACTCCAAAACTTCAATATGATTAGAGTGCTTCGTCCCTTTCCGCTCATTTGGTCTCCGGTGAGGTGAATTGATAAACTCCTAAGTGAATAACAACTTGAAGAACTTATCGAATACTAGTAACAAGCCCTCAAGTGTCCCTCACCGACTCAACATTGTGCATCGCCCGAGGAACGTTACAATGTTTCGCTGTGGTTTACCGCAGGCCATAATTTTAACGTCAAGCGGGTAAGGACGTTTTATGGTTGCCATCGTTGCTGTAGCAGTTAAAGGATACCACCTTCACTTGGATTCGCTTAACGAACAACAATGAATACTGATCCGTATAAAAAGCCATTATTGCCTTACTTTCTGGAAGGGGACAGTATGTGCTGCAGGGAGGGGTTCTTTGTGAATTCCAAGGATGACACTTTGTCACTGCGGATTTCCCACACGTTTTAACTGAATAAGTGTTAAATTTAATGGGAGAGGTTAATGGGAGCAACAAACTGTGATTGCCTAACACTGGCATCTGCAAGTTTGGTTACAATGTCAGAGATTCATAAAAGTTTGAGCATACACCACTTTGTGACAACTTTTCTCAAGAAATTCGTGGGGCTTGTTTGTCTATACACTAAGGCAACAAACGAGGTGAGAAAAGGAAATCATTCAAAAATGAAGGCCGCATACAAGGTGGGCCATCTAGTGTTTTTTTTTTAAATCACCATTTTGACTCTGACAGCTGTTTCCCCCTCGAAATCTTGACAGAAAGTCAGTATCATACCTCCGCGGAACAAAGTGCGTCGCTTTACGCTTGAACAACGTTGGGAAATATTGAAAACTTGTTTCCAAAGTGAGTGCTGAGTGCTAGGAGCCCAAACAGAGTGCGTTTTTTGAAAAGAAGTTCCCACCGAAATGAAGCACCCACCGCGACTGTTGTACGCAAGTTTGTGCAAAAAGTTCGTGAGACTGGTATGCTGGTGGACATCACTCATAGTCCCCGTCGCCGTACGGTGGGCACAGATGAGAATGTGGCTGTTGTGGCCGATAGTGTGAGAATCAATTCACGAATTCGAATTCGCCATCGATCTCAATAGCTCAACATTTCCCGCACTAGCCTGAGGGAATTCTACACAAAGATCTCGGATTCTTCCCTTACAAGGTCCAATTGACTCACCATTGAAGGCGTGCGACCATCTGCTTCGTTATCGCAGTTTGGTGCGGATTGTGGAGTGGTGGCATCATTGGACCATTTTTCTTTGAAAATGAGGCTGGGAACAACGTTTCGGTCAACCGTGGGCGTTACAGAGCCATGTTGACTGACTTTTTTTACTAAAATTGAAGACATGGATTTGGACGACTTCTGGTTCATGTAGGATGGGGCGCCATGCCACACAACTCACGCCACAATTGATCTTTTGCCCAAATTCCCAAATCGTGTTATCAGCCGTCTTGGCGATGCCAATTGGCCACCTCGAAGCTGCGATTTTACCTCTTTAAACATGTTTTTTGTGGAGAACCGTGAATTGAATTGAATTGAATTGAAGAACACGAGGTATGTCATGTATGTAACACTAGTACTGCGACCATAAAGATCTATTGTACCCCCTTCTTTTGATCTCGGATTTTAGTGCTGCCTTTAAGAATTTGACAACTTCTCTGGATGGGATTTCTTGAAAGTTTTTCCCTGTTACGTTTGTTTGGTGTGACATTTTAAATCTTTCTCGGGCAAGACTTGGACAGACGGTCAGTATGTGTTCCATAGTTTCTTTGGCCTGTCCACATCGCCTACAGATTTCTGTGCTGCTAAGACCCAATTTGTGAAGGTGCTAGTTGCATGCCCCATGTCCTGTTAGTACTTCACATAGCACTTTAAAGTCTGCTTTATTAAGTTCTAGAGCTTCTTTGGCTCGTTTGGGATTGTGATTTTGTTCCATGAACGTTCTTGAGTGTTTAATACCCTCTTGGTTGTTCCAGAACTGATTCCTTTGTTTTATAACCCATTTGTTTAGGTGTACGTTTGTGTTCGTGTTATTGAATCCATAAAGGGGTGAAGGCGCCGTAAAAGGTACCTGAGCACCTTTCTTGGCTTGTATGTCAGCCTTTTCATTCCCTTCATGGTTTTCATGGCCTGGCACCCAGATCAATTTTAACCTGTTGTTACCTGCCACTTTGTTTAGTATATTGTGACATTCCCAGACAGCCTTAGAGTTGAATGTGTAGCCCTTTAGCGCTTTAAGAACCGCTTGACTGTCTGAGAATATGTATATTTTGGTATTTGTGGGTTTTCTGTCGTTAAGGCGGTGTGCTGCTTCATTGATTGCGAACAGCTCGGCTTGAAATATTGTTGACTTATTACAGAGGGAAATGTGTGGGCTGCATCTTGGTCCTATCACTCCAGCCCCTACCTTGTTTTCAGATTTCGACCCATCTGTGTACCGTTTTTGGGCTCCATCATCCACGGGGGGTTGTTGTTCCATTCTTCTCTGCTTGGTATGAGTACTTTGTAGTGTATTTTGAAATTCAACTTTGGGGGCATCAGATCACTCACTCGTGTTAACTCCCAGATATTATCTACTTTTGTGATGCCCCACAAGGTATCCTTCTTTGTATTTATAGTTTCCTTGTACTGTTAAGGCTTATTTTGCAGCTTTAGCCTTTATAGCAGTGTGTAATGGGGGAATGTTTAATATAGCTTCCATTCCTGCAGTTGGAGTCGTTCTGCACCGATAGTGGAAATGCACGCTAGCCTTTGAATTTTATTAAGTTTGTTCATGGCACTTTTTTGTTCACATTTTTTTCACCATACAAGAACCGTGAAGGACCGATGTTATACCAAGAATCCGGAAACGATTCAAGGACTTAAGGCTCATATCATCCAAGCAATCCGTGAGCTACAGCTCAAAACCATTAACAAGGTCTTGGAAAATTGGGGTGATTGAATGACAGAAAGCCAGCCGAGGCAGTCACTTGCACGACGTTGTATTTCATAATTGATGGGATATTTGTTCTTATGGGATATTACTTCTTAAAAGCTATAGCATATGGAAAAAATATATTTTTTTTTCATTTTATTGCATTTTTATGAAGAAACTTGTACCCACCCTGTATTCCAACCTACAAAAACGTATCAAAACTTTTAATCGAGTTGAAGGAAACAGTATGAATCTGACAGCTCGCCTTCGCTGAACTTCTTCGGAAATCACTCATGCCCTGGCTTGCTCAAGAAGAGGTGACCTAAAGTTTTATGCCGACTCCGAACGACCAAGTTTGAAAAACTTTTACTGACAATCCGGGAATTGTCAGTACCCGCGAGCGGCGTTGCAGTGAAATTAATGTTTATCTCTGAGAGGAATCAATGTTGGCGTGCCAGAGCACATCATTACTACCTTTAGCAAGCGTCAGAGAAGTAACCCTTCCCAGAAGCAGTCAACAATTCTAAAGTTAAAGGATACGATGGGAATGCTGCTCAATATCGAAAAAGTTGTGACAACTGAATGAAAAGACAGCTAAAGAGGTACCTAATCCACTAACAAGTCGCAATAAAAATTATAAATTTTCCGATTCTCCGAATAGAACGATCAGACCGAAGAAATGTTAAAGCAGAGTTTTCATCAACTTCCATCAGACATTTTTCAATTGTGCCTTCCCTTGTCCGACACACTGTCCATCCCGCACGTCAGCTGTCGTCGCATGGAACACTGTTCAAAGTCAAGAATACTGAAAGAAGCTAATTTAAATTCCTTAGATTTTTATTCGATTTTTCCCTGACGGATAATACTATTTATTTCGCACAGCATCTCGCCGAGGTGTGCCACAAAGTTTCATTAGTTCCCCTTTCCCCGTGCACACCCGCGACGGTCGCATTGCCCTGCTAAGACCATTCCGTTCTTGCTTCACCTCCTGATCTGACCACACACAGGGATGTGTGGGGGGAAAAAGTTACGATGTACACGAGAATATTGTTATTAATGACTCTGGCAGTTGGCTCAATCTTTCAGAGTCGTGGTTAAAACATTTTTCGCATGGAAAACCAAGCGCGCTGGGTGATGGAAATTTTTATTATCCCATGAATAATGTTATTTGAAAGGACGAAACTTTTTTCATGACATTCTCTTCGTGTTTTACTTTGTGCAAGGTTTTGGTTGAGGGCTTCACGTCAGATAGTTTGAAAGCGATAAAGGTAACTGTCAATTGAGTGATGATATTATGTGACGCGGGTTGATGACATATAAAAATGATCGTACATCCCTGGAGAAAGTTTTTGGATGAGTGTAGGAATGAGTTGAGGTTGGATTTGAACAGGATTGACACATCAGTGTGACATTGGGTTTGCAATCTTCACAGAAACATGACGTGATTTTTTTGACAGCTGTCAGTTGATAACTATACGATGGATGACACATCGTTGCCATCAAAATGGAGATTAGTCTTAATTGGATCAATACTTTTTTTTTCAGTTGCTCCGAAAGTATGGATATTTGAGGTTTACATAAATGTAACCGATCTCGATCTAATTTATGGGAGAACTCTGCAGTGGATGTTGCAGATAACGAAGCTGATTATTGGAGTAAGCTTAAGGCCTAAATTTGTGGAAGAAAATCCACTCAGAATTTTGACTTTAAAATAAAGTGGAGAAGGCATGCTTAAGTTATAACTTACATTTCTTTCACATTCATTTCTAATTCTTAAGTGAGCGTGCGATATTTTATAACACGTGAAAGCGCTCGGTCTACGATCTTTGAACAGTTGAATTTCAGATCTTACAGTACCGTCTGTCTGTCTGCTTTCACCAACTGCAGTATGCACACTAGTAATTTAGAACAGTTAATTTAGGAAGTTATTACAAAGGTAAAAAAGTAAAATATCTTTGCTACGATAGATAAACCAAAACTATGAGATTATTAAAAATAGATCATTATACACTCGCACAGCGTGTTGAAATGGTGAAAATTTACTACAAACCATCTAGCTCCGAAAAGAAGTGTAAAATAAAGTCACTAGTATTTGGTTCAGAATTGTCTTTATTTATTATTATTAAGTGGACTGTAACATTTTAATAATATAATTTTAACTCGACCGCTCTCCCTGGAGTTCGTCGCCTGAGTGCTGATAGCGAACTGCCGGGGTGATCCTGCATGCACACACACAGGATCGGATGATCTTGTGTGGTAGATTATTCCTTTGTGCGCTTATTCTCGCTCTTGTTCCATATTAAGAATATTGAACAAGAAGAATCTTTCTAGGGTTTCAATTCTCCTAACGACCAGTGCAGGACAAAAAACAGAGTAGGTGATGAATAGATTCTATTTCTTCTTCGTCTCTACAGCTTCTACAAAAGTCGTTAGAGGATATTCCCAGCCGTGCTGCGTCAATGCCTATCGTGCAGTGCCCTGTCACGACCCCAACGGCTGTTCGTATCCCCTTCGACTTAGTTTTATGAGATCGGTAAAAATCCTCTTGTCGTAGACTGGCCATAACGATTTAGCTGTAGCGCATGTGTCTAATCTACACCACCGTTTATTGACTGCCTTGTTAGATTCAATGTCTATTTCCCTGTGCAAGGTGCTCAGCGGTGTGCCTGCCTTAGGTAGGACCCGCGTAGAGCTTGGATGTGACGCACCCTGGCCAGTTCATCCACCTTTTCGTTACCGAAGATTCCCATGTACCTGTTCACCCAACAGAGGGTCACCTTATGGGCTGCTGAAATATCATCCAGTCTTTTGATGTACATTTTTACGAGCATAGATCTTTTCGATTTTGACTGTAATGCTTTAATGGCTGCTTGACTATCAACATAGAAAGACATATCAACATACTCGTAGATACCTGAAATATCTTCCTTAAAAATCATATCCGCAGCTTGTTTTACTACAGCAACTTCCGCTTGAAAATCACTACAACTATCCTCAAGTCTGAAGGAGCGATTTGTATTCCGAGACTCACAGTATAGACCCCAGCACCAGGACATACATCCATCTTGGATCCGTCAGCATAGATGGCAAGTTCATTTTCGGCACAGACCTTCCCCATATCCCATTCTTCCGTGCTGGGAATCACAATAGAGAATCTCCGCTCACAGTTTAAACGTGGTATGATATAGTCCGTTTCCGTCCGAAGTCTCGATATATTCCATCTGTTCAGAGTTGAGGCTTGGCTATCAATTGGCCAGATTCCCTTAGTCTTAGCAGTCTTAGCTGCCAAGGTCCTACAGTGGATTTCAAGCAGAAGAAGATTCAGCAGTGTTTCCAAAACTAATGTTGGTGTTGATTTCATCGATACCGTCATCGCCAGACAGCCTGCCCTTTGAATTTTTGTCATATTTCCAAGGTGGTATTTCTTTTCAAGTGCTTTCCACAAGACAATTGAACCATAGGCTAAAATGGTACTTATCACCGCGGTGTATATAATAAAATACAAAGTTGCCGGTTGGTTGCTGCACGTCGACTGAGACAAGAATCTGGCCTAGGTAAACAAGATGTGCGGAGTTGCACTATGGTTTTCCCGGAAGCGATAAGCAACCGAAGGACGCGCAAAAACAGACGACGAGACAAAAGTGTCAACAAATCGAGAAGCATCTACGGGTGAACTTGTGACCGATGGAATGCTTGCTGTATCATGTTCTCGGTGATAGACACAAGCCGTCTACCAATATACCACTTTAGGCATAAATCCCCATGACTTCCCGAATGCTACTATTTTATTAATAGGAAACTCATGTACTACACCGACGATGGCATGAAACACTATGACGTCACGGCAGAAGTTCTGTCCTCGGACCACTTTGTGGAACATAATGTACGACGGTGTTCTACGGCTAAACCAACCCGATAGAATGCATGCGATTGGCTTTGCCGACGATATTGCTGTCGTCACAGTGGCCAATCACATTACAGAAGCTGAAAGTGCCAACAAATATACGGCAGTGGCAAATATAAAAGATTGGCTAGAAACCGCTGGTTTAGAATTAGCAGATCACAAAACGGCGGCTGTCCTTGTAACCAGCCGTAAGAAGCTGGAATATGCAACTTTCTGGGTAGGCAACGAGCTAATAAAATCCAAGGAGTCAGTGAAGTATCTTGGTGTTATGCTAGACAATAGGCTGTCCTTCAAAACACACATCAGGTACGCAAGCAAGAAGACATCGCTGATGCAAGGAGCACTGTCCCGAATGCTTCCGAACATCGGTGGACCTGGTTATGGGCGCAGAGAACTACCTTCACGGGTAGTCAGCTCAGTTCTTTTGTATGCTTTTCCGATTTGGGCGGAAGCTCTAAAAAACAAAAGGATGCTGACATCAGTGCATAGTAGAGTCCGACCGGTGGTGGCTTCGGCTTCGGCCACCTTCGGCTATAAATATCACCTTCGGCAAAACATTCGGCTTCGGTCAAGTGAGGTCGAATGTTGATATTTCTGTTTTCTGTAAAAATATAAGTTGCAAAGAACGGTGTGTTTTTTGTTTCGTTATTGTCGGATATTTTGTATTTTGAAAGTGCGATTGTTTTATTTATCAAAAGCTTTTGCATTTGCAAGTTAGTAAACTATTAAGTGTACCGTATAAAAGCATTGAATTTATTTGTACTGGTTTCAGATAGAAAGAACATCAAAAATGGCAACTAAAAAGCCAATTTGGGATTATTTCGTAAAAATGATGCGAAAGCAACTTGCAAAATATGTTCCAAATAGAGTCCAACTGAACATTCGGCTTCGGCTTCGGCCGAAAAACTGGCCTTCGGTCGGACTCTAGTGCATAGGCTCTGTGCAATAGGAGTAATAAGCGGCTTCAGGACAATCTCGGACAATGCTGCGTGCGTACTAACCGAAATGCTCCACATTGACATTATGGCAGACGAGTTGAAAAGGGTGTTTCACAAGCGAACACTGGATCGCACAGAAACATAAAAGGAGAAGAAAGAGCTACATCAATAGCTCTGTGGCAGAATATGTGGAATAATTCCACGAAAGGTAGTTGGACATATAAGCTCATCCCCGACATCGTCACATGGATATAGCGGCCGATGGGAAATTGCAACTACCACATTACGCAATTCTTGTCCGGTCATGGAGGCTATCGTCAATATCTCCACAAATGTGGACACGATAGCTCACCCCTTTGCCCGGAATGTCCAAATGTGAATGAGGATGAGGAACACGCAGTTTTTCACTGTGGTCGCTTCTCAGAAGAAAGACAGTCGGTAAATCTGGCAAGTCCCGAAGGTCTTATTTGCTACATGACAACATCTAACAATAAGTGGAGTGAAATTTGCTCATTTGTGATGGCTGTCCAGGAACAGCTACGAAGTGTAGAAGCACAAAGAAGGATCCATGATGCCGCCTCCTTGAATATAGCATAATTATTGCTAACACGCCCCGCGAAGTAATACCTAACGGCAGTCTCGCGGGGACAGTGGTTAAAGTGTGCAGGGTGTGGGTTAGTGCGTAGGCGCATTCCCGAAATCGAGTACACTGTATGGTTTGACAAATTTCCTGTACAACCACAAAAATTAAATTAAAACCCAATGACTTAAGATGCTTCCCTGAGGCACACCATGCTCGATGGGCTTCTAGAATTACTCTTTATCTTTAAGGATCAGTGGATGTCTAGCAAATAATTTTTCAAAAGTTTGCTAGCGCCTTGCACTTTTGAACTAAACCTTGTGCATGTCGTACATTGCGGACAAGCCCACATTCTTCTAAAAATGTTCCTTTTGACTAAACTCTCACGCCTCAAATTCGTCACATTTGCATGATTGTCCAAAAAATGCTTCCCAATTTATTCAAACTTTCCAAGTTCTTTGGACCACTGTAAACTGAGATAAACATGAGCTGTGCTGCATTTTCAGTCTAAATTGTGACTGGAAAGTTAACCACGCAAACAAGTCCCCGAACACCACCTCCACTGCCCAGTCATTCCCATGCTCCACTCATTAACAATCTGACAACATTCACACAAAAGGCAAACATTTTCTTTGACGCATTTGGCCTTATTCTTAATTGAATCACAAACAAAACTAACCACCGGCCAGAGTTGAAAACTTTACCATTCTGAAGCTTATTTTTAACTGACGCATTTCAACTCTCTCATAACCGGCAGTAGGTTAAGACCGGCAGAAGGTTAATTGGTGGTCGACTGCAAAAATAGAACACACCGCCTCGGCCATTGCGCGCTTAATGAGTCCTTGTCGATGTGGGCGAAAACTTTCTGCAAAACAAAAGCCCCGCAATCGAAACGTTCCACCCATTGTCCTGCCTCCCAGGAAACCCACTTCGCACCGTTCTCTTATCTGTCCGCAGGATGAAAAGTGCTGTTTACGTTTTTTTGTGGAAATTATGAAAGCCAGTGGACCGCATTCTCACATTCACAGCTAAGTAATTACTGGCGATGTGGAATTCTGCTTCATTGTGCGACTGGCCTCAATAGTTTAATAAACCCCCGGGCGGTGAGTGGTCTTGACGGGCGCCCAGTGAAGTGCGGACAGTGGAGAGCTGAGCTAACAGACACATCAACTGCCAGACAGGACGGGCACATCGTTTCGATCGCTTCAAATCGAGACAGTATTCGACGGACTGAAAATGAAATAGAATCCACTTGAGTCCCACCGCTAAATGGGAATGGGCGTGGACATGGAGTTACCCTGACATCCGCTGACAAAGGAAGGCGAAGTCTCCTTGGATCCATGGTTTCGTTAGAAGTTGTATTCTATTTTCGTGTGCGCCCTTGAGTCCCTTCGATTTAAGAGCTGAAGAGGGGTCCCACAGACAGACGTCCTAGCCGTAGCGAGGACAACCAGGTCCAGTAATTTACATTAAACTTGGAACAAACAGAATTTTGATAGGGACGCGACTGTGATGGATGAGCCTGGGACGCGATGTTATGGCACTGGATAACGATGGTGGCGATGATGATCTGTTGATGGTTGTGACGATGTTTGTTATTTTCGCAGACGGCACGCGCCATTCCATCGGACTCCGGGCGGGAGGTGTGCATATAAATCGCCTTGAGGAGACCGTCTTCGGTGTGTCACTCGGCGTTGGTTATGTTAATGAAACAGAGAGCACTGAGAAATGCTGACCAATCAATTATCCGGAATGATTATTACCCTCGCATGATGGACGAGGCTTTTCGCCGTTTCGTTCTGTCGTCCCACATCAAATTGACTTTTAATGCCAAAGACACTTTCAAGGGTTCTTATGCATAGATGAGCACGAGCGGAGCGTGGTCCAATTAGACTGGTGCTGCGATAAATATCATTTTTATGCGACTGGCCTTTTGATCTAAGGCGGGACAGAGTTTTGTTTTTCACTCAGCAGTCGCACGGGGGGATGTCTTCGATTTCAATTGACTTTTTTGGGTGGTTACAAGGGGAGAAAAGAGAGTATACATGTTTGTTTTTTTGGAACAGGTATTTAGCTGAAATGACATTTGGTGACATCATTCCGACATTTGTCGGGTAAACAACTAAGGCAATTAAAGATCTTTCCTTTTACAGTTTAAGAAACTTCGCGACAAGGGATATTGGCACAGCCTTTAAACCTTGAGTTTCTTTTATAAAGGATCACTTTGAGGAAGGGAAACGAAAGTAGAGTGTTGAGGAAGCAAAAATTCACATCAAAGATACCTTGAATGCTGCTTGTGGCGATGTACGCTACGTTAAAAATTTGTCCAGATGTGCCTCTACGTTTAGTTAACTTTGAAAAGCAATTTGCACTATAAATCAGCTAAACGTCAGTTAACATGTATTTTCGACAAGGAGCTCATCATGAATTGGTAATGGGTGACCAGATAGCAGTGATAGCTTTTCCAATTGTTTTGTTTCAGCAGCGTCAATGAGGATAAGACGAAGTATATGCTGTCGAGCAAGAAACGATTCGCCGCACACCACCTAGGACAAGACATTACTATTGACAGCTACAATTTTGAGGTAGTAAAGGAGTTTGTCTACCTCGGGGCAAACGTGAAATCCACGAACGACATCACAGTGGAGATCCGACGTAGAATCGCCCTTGCCAACCGATGCTACTTCGGTTTGTCAAAACAACTGGGCTAAAAACTCCTGACTCGAAGGACCGAAATCATGCTCTACAAAACTCTTATTCTGCCAGTTCTTCTATATGGAGCCGAAAGCTGGACACTAAGCAGAACTGACGAGCTGATTCTTGATGCCTTCGAAAGAAAAATTTTACGTCGGATATATGGTCCCGTCTGCGAGGAAGGCGAATGGAGGAGAAGACACAACAGCGAAATCTATGAGCTGTACCAGGATGTGGATGTAGTCCGGAAGGCAAAAATCCGTCGGCTGTGCTGGCTCGGCCACATCGAGCGCATGGACAACAACGCTCCAGCTAAGAGGGTCTTCGAATCCGAGCCTCCTGATTCGAGAAGGAGAGGAAGACCGAACCTCCGGTACAAAGACCAAGACATCGCGAACGTAAGAGAGCTTGGTCTTGATGACTGGAAGCAGCGTGCCCAGGACCGTCAATGATGGAAGGCAGCGATAACTCAGGACCCTACATGGGTCGTAGGCCTACTAAGTAAGTAAGTTTGTTTCAGCAGCTGTCAAAGTTGCCAATGACATCCTGCTGTCAAAATATTCAGTAAAGTATATCTTTCATTAAGCATTGTTTCACGCTCACCCAACTAGCGGAAATAATTCAAAAATATCATCGAAATATCGGTTCACAAATATGGAAATACACAACACAAAGTCCCCATTGAAGTCGGTCGTCATCATGGCTTCAGTATGCAGGCAACTCGTTGCACCATGGAAGTACATTCTTTTGGGGCTTAAGCCGCCAACCGGCAGACCCAGAAATGTCGCTTCGGCCCCGATCTGCTGAATTGGGTATCGCCAGAGAGTCAACCCAGCTTATTTTGCGGTTGAATTTGGGCCTTCTTTTTCTTAGCGGGTTCCCGACCCGTGAATGGTCTCTGCCTGAGACACGGCAGCGTTCTATGCCCTGCGGTCCCGGGCACGCTGCTTCCAGTTATCCAGACCAAGCTTTCTGGCATCCGCGATAGCTTGTTCCTTGAAACGGAGATTTGGTCTTCCTTTTCTTCTCGAGCCTGTGGGCTGTGATTCGAAGATCCTCTTTGCTGCATTATTTGCATTATTGCATTATTCTCCATACGCTCGATGTGGCCGAGCCAGTGTAGTCGTCGTTTTTTGGCTTTTTGGACTGCATCCATATTTTTGTACAGCTCGTAGAGTTCGCGGTTGTATCTTCTCCTCCATTCGCCCTCCTCGCATACGGGACCGAAAATTCGACGAAGAATTTTTCTCTCAAAATACCCAAAATGTGCTCTGCTTTCCTGCTTATCGTCTAACACTCGGCTCCAAACAGTAGAACTGGCAGGATTAGCGTTTTGTAGAGCATGTATTTTGTCGTTCGAGTTAGGAGTTTTGAACCCATTTGTTTCGCCAAACCGAAGTAGCAGCGGTTTCCTAGGGAAAGTCTTCGTCGAATCTCCACTAGGGTGTCATTCGTGGGGTTGATATTTACTTCGAGGTATGTAAACTATTTAACCACCTCGAAGTTATTGTTGCCAACAGTGACGTTTTGTCCTAGGCGGTGGACCTTTCTTGCAAATACTTGGTCTTTTCCTCATTTACTTCAAGACCAATTCGTTTCGCCTCTTCTTCAATGGCCGTGAAAGCTTCTATAACGCTGGGAGCGACCTATGATGTCAATGTCGTCTGCGTAGCCCAGCAACTGTACGGATTTGTTGAATATAGTGCCTTCTGTATTGACGCCTTTGCGCACTATCTGTTCCAGTACAAGGTTGAAGAAGTCACACGACAGCGCATCTTCTTACCGAAATCCGGTGCATGTTTGGAATAGTTCGGAGGAACTGTTCCCAAATTGCACATTGCACCGCGTGTTTTCCAGCGTCACACGGCACAGTTGGATCAGTTTTCCCGGGATCCCGAATTCGGTCATCGCCTTGTAGAGCTCAAGACGACGGATGCTGTCGTATGCGGCTTTGAAGTCGATAAATAGGTGATGAGTCTCAACTTGAAACTCGTTGGTCTTTTTCAGGATTTGTCTCAGTGTGAAAATTTGGTCGATCTGCCGGACCGGAACCCACACTAGTACGTGCCGATTAGTGTGTTGCAGAAAGGTTTCAGACGTTCACACAGTACGTTGGATAGAACCTTGTATGCGACATTTAGCAGGGCTATGTCTCGGTAATTCTTGCAAGACACAGGATCTCTTTTCTTGAAGATGGGGCATACAGAGCTGATAGTCCAGTCATTGGTCATGGCTTCATGCCCAACATGGGCCTACATCCGACTAACATTGTGCTGACGCAAGAATTGAAGCCCGACGACCACAGACGACATCATGAGTTTGCTAATTGGGGGCTGGAAATGTTGACCGGAGATCCGGATTTTGGACAAAAAATCTTCTTCTCGGACAAGGCACATTTTTGACTCAGCGACTATGTCAGCAAGCAAAATTACCGTCATTGGAGCGAGCACAATCCACAAGCATCAATGCCTCCGAATACGACTCTAATACGACTGGATGGCGCAGTTGGTTAAGTGCCTGCCCCACGATAGAGGGGTCCCAGGTTCGAATCCCAGTGAAATCGAATCTGCTTCAGTCACCTTTTGCCGTTGGGATCAAATTAACGGCACTGGAGTAGGTTGCTACCTGGCAGTACAATGGACCAGTCTAAGTAAAAAAAAATCCTCCGAAAAAAAAAGGCCTCCGAAAAGATTGACTGCTTGATGTAATTTAAGGCATGGTGGCATCATCGGACCTTATTTCTTTCGAAATGAGGAAAGAGACACTGTTACCATCAATAGTCTCAAGTTTAGACCGATTATAATCGACTTTCCATGGCTAGAGGTCTATATATCCTGTGGTTCCAACAACGGCCCTACGACGGTGGTCCGTTAAGCCTACAAAAGAAAAACGAGCATTTTGGACAAGTGAGGTTTTTTTCTGGAGGTCTGCAAAGTTGGCCTCCGTGGCGGCAATAATTTCTGCCCGGCGAGTGACTTTTCAAGATTGGAAACAAAAAGAAGTCCTACGGTGTCAAATTTGGAGAATACGGTGAATGGGCAGCATTTCGTAAACTAATTCAACTGATTTGGCCGTGGCGTCCTCGGAAGGGTGAGTCGACTCGTTGTCATAGTGGAAGAGCACTTTTTTCTTAGCCAAATGGAGCCGTTTTTTCTGCAATTCGGCGTCGAATCGGCCTAATAATTCGGTGTAGTAGAGCTCTGTGACATTTTTGCCCTTCTCCAGATAGTCGATATAGATTACACCCTGAGAATCGCCAAAAAAAGTGGCCATCATCTTTCCGGCCGATAGAACAGTTTCCGCCTTCTTCGGAGCACTTTCGCTGGGTGAAGTCCACTGTTTCGACAGTTCCTTGGTCTCTGGTGTTTCCAAGTTTCGTCGACGGTCTAGAAACGACGCAGAACGAAATTCCTTCGGATTGCGCTTAAACAGCGTCAAACACTGCTCTGAAGTTGTTTGCATTTGTTGTCCGGAGTGAGCAAACGCGGCACCTATCGCGCAGACAGCTTTCTCACGCAGGATATTTTTTTTTCGGAGGATTTTTTTCAACACTACTGGAGCACTCGACTCAAAACTGGTCCATTGTACTGCCAGGTGGCAACTTACTCCAGTGCAGTTAATTTGATCCCAACAGCAAATGGTGACTGGACCAGATTTGAATTCACTGGGATTCGAACCTGGGACCCCTCTAACGTGGGGCAGGCACTTAACCAACTGTGCTATCCAGTCGGTCACGCAGGATATGACCCACGTGATCTTTTGAGAAGCCTACTGCTATATCGCGCACCTTCAATCGACGGTCTGCCAATACGAGATCGTGGATTTTTGTCACGCTATCCTCTGTGGAAGCCGTTTTCGGGGCACCTGGGCGTGGCTCATCTAAAACCGACGTGCGACCACGTTAAAACTCGTTAAACCAATCTTTGACGGTCGCTTAAAGTTGTGGAGGTAAAAATTGGCGAATGGGTCATCTCACAGCGAGTGTTTATCAATTAGCCGCCCTGATCATGCGACTTGACACCACTCAATTATTATCCCTGGGGCTACGTCAAGTCCTTAGTTTACGCTAACAAGCTAAAAACTTTGGACGAGCTCGAGGCCAGCATTCGAGACGGGAGTCAACTTGGACCGACTGCTGAAAGCACTTCCAGTGGAGCCGATGCGGCCATTTGAACAATTCACGTGGTCTAAGCTTGCCAAAATGCCACAATCCGTGGTTTAAGCTCAAAGAATTTGACGCAAAAATTTGTCCTAAACCCTTAACACTTACATCAAAACAGTCACAAAACATCTCTTCAAAATCAACACGCCAGTCGTCACTTGGACTTCTTAAATTATGTCACTTTAATTGGCTCATCCACATTCAACGCTTTAACACATTCCTACGGGCAATCACAACCCAAGACAATACCCAACCACGTCATCTAGAAATTTATTCCTTCTCCACTAGATAACTTAATTAAATCACCCGTAATCGCCTCCATCAGCCTCCACGCCCACAAAGCGCTCGTATTCCCAATTGAATACGAAACGTCCTTGTTATCTCCGGCGAAGACATTCCGAGAACACGTTTAATTTGCATAATGCGTCCGTCTCCACCACTACATGATGCTGCGGGTGTAAAGAAGCTTGTTAATGGTCCCCAAATGCTGTCCCGCAAAAAACGAACCAAAAAGAAATAACAAGCAGCCAAGGATTCTTGCAAAGAAACAATCGAAGAAGGTACACGGGTACAACTTCGTATTGGATACGGATCATTGACTATCGAACTTTCAGCATTTAGCCGTTCTGAAAGCAGATTTGCGGCAACTACTTGCCGCGGACTCACTTACCCAACCACCTACCGACCGACGTCCTGGGAATATGTACGTTTCACTTCGAAAAGTGAGAAGAAAAACGCAAAAGTTTCTCCTTAACAAAGTGTATCCTGCATAAGGCTGGAGAAGAAAATTACTCTTGGATAAGAAAGAAGATATGTACTTGTGTCGTCGGTGGTTTTTTGATGAATGTGCAACTTACTCCAATTTGGCTTAAAGTAGTTTCCATGGGGAGCTTATGTCCGAGATATAAACTACTCGAATGAAAGGATTCTCTGGGCACAGATAAGTTTTGCGTTACTGGACTGGAGACTCCAACAACAGGTGCTGTGGTTTTGTTATGAAAAGTAGCCGTACCGCAGAAACCGGTAACATTCTTTTTGGTCTTATAAAGTCTCTAGATTTCAAGTATCTGGGCGGAACTTTTGAATGAGTAATCGGATAAAGATTACTGTGGTTTTATCAAGTTCCGTAGCAGATTGCTGTTCGATAAAGCATAGGAACTTCATAAGATCCTGGCAGGAATAAGAAGCAGCGTGGGCAGGGTATTAAAGGCGTAATCCTTTTCAGCTCCGGCCTGTCCTCTGTACCCTTCCAATCTAATAAATTGCGAAATTATTTTTTGCAGAATTATATGAACTTGATATTTATAGGGTTCCAAAAAAATTGTGCCACTTGCCACACAGCCAATAAAATAAGTGATTTATTGAAGGAGGAGGTTTTGTAATCTTGAGATCTCGATTTAACGCGGCTGGGCTTATTTCTATGGGGTTACGTGAAGATAACAACATGGAAGGAGCTCAAGAACAATATTGAACGTGAAAGTACCAAAATGATGCACACTGCACAAGTGCAGTAATAGCCTTAGGTTCAACTGTCATCAAAAAAGAAGAACTGTCAATCAACATGACAATATTATGGCGCCAATCTTAATTAATTTTCCCGTCTTTTTTAAATGTGGGATCTTTGCCCCAATTTAAACAAACATTTTGGATAATTCGGTTAGTTCAAATTATTAGTTATTTGGGCTTGATGGCCACTAACTACAAATTCACTCAATTCGGAAGCTGTTGGCAAACACAAACACAACTGCTATCGCTGGATTCTTTACAACGAATGAAAATAAAATGGACACACAAGCGGTACGCAAAACACTCTTCCTATCGTTCGTTTGTCCCTTTCGTATGTCCCGTTGATCTTCAGTATGTACCCGTATGTATCGTTAGTTTTGTCGTAGGTTTGTTGACGGCACATTGTTGTTTTAGGTCTGGCGTTCTTTTAGGTGCCGTTCGGTCGCGTGATCGTTTACTGTCTTTTGCCATGTCTCGTGATTTGTTTGTTCTGTTTCGCGTAGGGTGATTTGTACATGGTTCGGCATCGAATCCCACAGAAATAATTGTAACCCTATGAGAATTCGTCTCTTTTGTTAATAAATTGTTGAATTGAAAAGACATACGAGTATCAAGTGACGACGAGGAAGTGGAAAAAGTGAAAATTTCGAAATGAATGCGGGGGTGCTAAAAAACATATTAGAGCAACAAAACGATTGGATGAAAAGGATGATGGAGTCCAATGCTACCAAGCTTTGCATGCATTTTCCACGCAGAAGTGCTAGCTATATATGATGCGTGTCTTGAAATTAAAAACAGAACAGAACCAGCACAGCGGATAGCAATCTTTTCAGATAGTCAAGCTGCTATCAAGGCTCTAACATCCATAACCACAACGTCAAAACTAGTGGATTGCTGCTGCAAGGAACTATCCATTACAGGTGAACGGAGCCCGGTCTCTTTGATCTGGGCTCCCGGGCACACGGGTATAATAGGAAACGAAGCAGCAGGCGAGCTAGCCAGACAAGGATCCAAACTCGATAGTCTCGTTGTGGATTAAATCCAGGCTCCACTAGGCTTCGTAAAAAATAACATCTACAATCACCTCCTCAAGATCGCCAACGAAAGATGGACCAAGCTGGAAACATATGTCCTATCCAGAAGCTTATGGCCCAAATACAACCAAAAGAGAACAAAAGACCTGCTCAACAACAATAGGAAAAACATATCCAGAATCACAGCGGTCTGTACGGGACACTGGGCTGTTGGCAGGCATGCTGAGAGACTAGGCATACCATTTAACTCGCACTGCCGTAGTTGCCGGGTGGAAACTGAGCCAGAAACCCCAAAGCACTTTCTGTGCAAATGTCCGGCTCTAGATAGAGTCAGACAACGCACTCTGGGCAAAGCCTTCTTCAACACAAATTAGGGTGCCATGACATAACGCCAAGCGACATAAGGCCAAATTTTAAAACTTGGCCTTATGTCGCTTTCACTTTGATAAAATTTGGCCTTATGTCCCTTTAAAAAACGATATACGGCCAAATGCTAGAATTTGGCTTTATGTCGCTTGGCGTTATGTCTGGACCCCATTAAATAGCACTCATCCGCAGTGTACGCTCGACGTGAATGAGCAGAAAATTTTTGTGTTGCTTCACGTAAATCAACGCCCTTTAACGTTCCAACTAGACACAGGAGCCACCTGCTCTTTGGTAAGAGTGGAAGATTACAGAATTCTTGGGAGTCCACCATGTGAACCAACGGATCGCTTGCTCAAAGCTTATGGGGATAGATGCGTAGCGGTTGTAGGGTCGTTGACCGTTCAAGTCCAGTGGAAGCATAAAGTTCGTTCTCTGCTGCTAATTGAGTCCGATTTGAGTCGTGGGGCACTAAACTGTAGGTCCCCTCCACTCGTGAGAGGACAAAAGCACGCACAACACGAGTGGTTGCTGAGAAGCTAGGCCCAGATCCTCTTCGGACTGTAGCGCCGCCATTATTATTATTATTACTAGTTTAGGTCATTCGGTTTTCAAATAAATTACGCGCAAGGGGAATCGTGACTACAATTAACATCTGAATCCAAGGAAAAATTAATTAACAAAGCGCGCGTGTTATGCGAAAAGTATATCACAAAGTGTCTAGAAGAATGATAGATAATTGGATCCAGATTACAGTACTCTAAGCGTACTCGATGTGGTACCATGAACAAGACCATATTCTCTCTAAAACCCAAAGCAACAGCTACTGCTAAGAGTGCAAATCCTTTTGGTATCTTAGTGCTTTTGTTGTTAGTGCTGTTAATCTCACGCTCGATGTGGGCTTTAAACCTCAAAGTTATAGTTTCGATGACGTTGTGCTACGTCGTTCTGGGCTCGTTGGTGTTGTTTTCGATGGCAGTATATTTTGATTGCAGACAGAATTCGTACCTACCCTTACCCTCAACTGATCCACTTTGCCTCAATTTCTCAATGCTTGCAAAGAAACATTATCCAAGAGCCTTACCTCGACTCAGCTGACGCTACCATTTCCGGGGATTTTAGGTCGCAACTACAAGCCAAATGTTCTACTCGTAAAAGTTGAATTTTCTATCTTTGTTCGTTTACCTCAAGTTTAAGTCGCACATCTTTCTGGACTGGAGTAGCCCTAAGGTTCTAGAAACAACTCACAGTTTATTTATTGCAGCAGGTAATGCCAATGCTTTAATCAAATTCCTTGGAACTGAAATATATGGCAGGAACAATTTTTATTCACGCTGTAGGCCATTGTTTTCGTAAATTCAACCACCTCCCCCAGAAGATTTTCCATTTTTCTGATGAAAAGAACTCCTGAATTCCCGACAAGGAGTAAACTTTGTATAAACTCTGACGGAAGTTAAAAATTAAATCCTCCCCCGGGTTCAGCAGCTCAACTGTTCCCAGCTGGCGGCTACACGCGCCTAAAAACAAAACAAAAATCAATTTGCAACGGGCGAGGGGTCAACCGAAAGCTTTTATCTGACGCGACCGCAGGCTCCCACCGGATCTCGGGTCCCTTCATCGAAACGCTCTTCAATGGTCTAGACACTGTTTATTAATTAGAAATGTTTGCTCTTTTAATTTGGATCGGGCCCGTCGTTTGCCTTTTTCTCATTCGCGGGGCGATGAAATGTTTATGAAATTCACTTCGATGATGGCGATTACGATGATGGCCGCGTCCGTGATAAGACGGAGAACGTGCTAACCACCACGCCTGCAAAGGGGAGTCCATCGTCGTGGGGGTTGTAGCGTGAATGTTCAAAATTAAACTTGCACTGCACTTGAAAAAAAGTTCACGAGTGCGTCGGTACTTTAACGAAGTTAATCATCAAAAGGATCGTTATTTCATGAAAACATTATTTTACGTTGGTAATTGCTTTTGGGGAACCCTTTTAATATTCACTCAATCTTCTCTGGTTCTCTGTCTGTTGGATACCGTTATGAAATAGGTTTGGAGATCATTTTTGACTTTTAATGCACTCATTAGTAGGTTAGGTTGTATTGGGGGAAACATTCAGAAGACTCAGAAAATGCTTGAAATGTAAAGGGGATCAGTTCATCCTCATGGAGACTATGATCCGTGAGGCTTGAGACAGTCTTCTAATAGCCAGATTTCCTTTATCTCGAGTGTCCTACAGTCATTGCGAGGACCCTAGATCGAATGCAGAATCAAAAACATATGCTTTTGTTGAAACTAAACGAAAAGTAATCAGAAGCATCGTCAAGTTTCAAAGTGGCTAATAGAAACTTGAGAAAAATTCAGATGTCAGCTGACAGTTGCATACTGTCAAGTAGTCAAAAGCGAAAGAACTTAACGAAACTGAACTAACTTAATGAAACTAAAGAAACTAAACGAAATTGAACGTACTTAACAAAACTGAACAAAATTAACGAAACTGAACAATCTTAACGAAACTGAACGAACATAACGAAACTGGACGTACTTAACAAAACTGAACGAAATCAACGAAACTGAACGTATTGGTGTATTGAGTATTTTTTTGCAATTCGCTTGGTTGCTTCAGTTCTTTTAAGTTTCCGTATGGCCATTATAGTTAGCCCTTTACGTGAACATATTTACTAGAAAACAGTAGGACGAGAAACAGTTAATCCCGAAATTCATGGACGACTCAAAAATTTCTACGAATTTCAGTCCTGTCGGCCCATGTTTCCCGTTTCTTATTAGGTATCTTCGAGTATCTTCCTCATCTGACCATGATCAATATCCAATGTACATGGCATTCTATTTGAATCATCCCTTCACAACATCGAGCCTTCTCTGAAATCCAGAGAAAGATCACACAGCAATGGAATACATTTGATAGAATAAAGTCCACACGTGTCCTTGAATGAATGCTCATTTATTTTTATCGATTCCAATCCCCTGCACCAGCTCGATTGTCCACTTATACAAGGATTAAATCAAAGTACTTACTTCACTTTCGTACACAAGTGGACAAATTCAAAAGCCACCGAAATGTGTGTCTACTCTTGATGCTGTCCGGAGCACATTTACGGGCAGTCTCCTTCAATTTAGTTATTCCTTTCTCTTCTCTTATTTGTCCTTCGTACTCGGTTGAGGCTTCTGCATGCTGGCCAGAGTGTTAGTGGTCTGTCCACTCAAGGCAATGGCGTTGTTTGAGTGCAGAGTTGTGCTGTCGCCAGCAGATTCGTTTGCTTACATATGTGGTCCTTGGATAATAAAATCAGATTTTTTGGTACTTCTGAACGTGAGACAGATTCATGCGAAAGGTGTACTTTGTGGACAAATATTTACCAAACACGTGAAGGGCTGGAGGCTTCACTGGCGCTTAAACGAAATCGAAAGAAGTTAAGAATTTAAGAGGAGCATGCACCTGGCAGTTTTGTTCTTAAATCCTTTAGGATGTTTTTATTTAATTTTCAAATAACTTAGGCTCCTGCGAATACTGCTGCTGATGCTGATGCTGATGCTGATGCTGATGCTGATGCTGATGCTGATGCTGATGCTGATGCTGATGCTGATGCTGATGCTGATGCTGATGCTGATGCTGATGCTGATGCTGATGCTGATGCTGATGCTGATGCTGATGCTGATGCTGATGCTGATGCTGATGCTGATGCTGATGCTGATGCTGATGCTGATGCTGATACTGATGCTGATGCTGATGCTGATGCTGATGCTGATGCTGATGCTGATGCTGATGCTGATGCTGATGCTGATGCTGATGCTGATGCTGATGCTGATGCTGATGCTGATGCTGATGCTGATGCTGATGCTGATGCTGATGCTGATGCTGATGCTGATGCTGATGCTGATGCTGATGCTGATGCTGATGCTGATGTTGATGTTGATGCTGATTCTAAGATAAATGATGAAGAACATTCGCTTCTCGCCCTCTTCTGATGAATTCATATTTCGATGAGTTCTGATTCCAATTTACAAGAATGTTTTTTACAATTTTGTCGACATCTGCTTCCATTATCCAGTAACACAAACCGTCCATCTAATCATTTCATACAAACCAGCATCCACTTTGTCATCACATCCCTCACAGACCCCTTCGCATAAATAAACCTCCCATTCGTCTGATAAATGGCACCTTCGCCAGTTCCATCAACAAATTATAGATAAAAAACGAATCCTCCATCCACATGTCATCCATTCCATTCAGTCCCCTACCTCCATTAGCCCTACAGCACGATGGTTCGTCATCAATCGCACTTACCCTAGTGAACACTTCAATTTCAGTCTACAGGCACTCCGAGCCCCCGCTGCCAGCTTCTGATTGTCTCCTGTCATCGTTCAGGAAATGAAAATGTTTTTCCAATCGACAGCCCTCCCATGATGCATGACATTCCGAGCAGAAAGGGTTCTGTAATCAGGTCAATCGGCAAGGACTCATTGCCACGTACGCGCCGGCTCAAGGTAAAGCCCTCTTCCTGCACGATGATAAAAATTCACTACTCGTCAGCAGCTCAATTATTCAGAAACCGAATCTGACAAATACGACGACAATTTGACCCCGGCATGTGCTATGTCAACGCAAACTGGGGCAATGTCGAATTCATGTCGATTTTGACATCTCCCAAATCCCCTCGGCAACCCCCAAAACTGACATGACAACTTGGTGACGGGGTGTGAAAGTGGAGTCGCAGCAGGAATTTCAATTCAGTCTCGTCTATTTTCTCATCAAGAGGCCTTTATATGGCATCTGAACTTACTTGTATTTGTACTGGCACTCGAATGAAGTGTCACCGTTTCTTGAAAGGCAAAAAATGAAAACGCGGGAGGTGGTGGCGCTTTTGTTTGGTTTTGCCGCATGGAGGATGATGGTGCTAATGGAACAACTAGACAAGAAAACACGTTCTTTTGTCGGCGAATATACATTTTGAAAGCAATTTTGTGGAAGTGCTCTTGACAGCCCAAAGCGGTTATGCGTAGTGTCCACTGTCGTCGGGCGGTTCGTGTTTTTGAATTCATCCCTAGCAACGGTCGTTTTGATGAGGTCATCAGATGTTGTGCTTGTGAATGGTTGCAGTTGAAAGGAGACAAATGTACGGATTCTTGATTTTGTGATGAAAATTGTTGACACAAGATAAACAGCAGTTTTAAAGTCAAGGATTTTTTTGTGTGTCTTGAAATGTGCTGTGTGGCGAAGGGATTGAGCGAACTGATGACGATGTTGACGAAATCTCGTTTATTTTTGCTGCTTTTGTTTTGAACAACACTCGAATGACTGTATTAATACAGATTTAATCCAAATCGGATGGAGGCAGCATGTCGTTCCCACCATATTTCTGTTGATTCGAAACTTAAAGCGACAATGTTTAGAATTTAAGAGGTTACTGCGTTGCGCAAGTCATTGGACGCGGTAGTGACGAAAAAGAAATAGAACTCGTTCGTCATCCGCTCTGTGATTGCACCTCTGATGGAAATGATCTACTGAACAAAGATTTCTTTGACGAGGTTGAATATCAGCTCGCGACAGGTAGTCACTGTCTGCCAGTCTAGTGTGATGGATCGTGGCAGTGGCGACGATGATTGTGACACATTTTTTACACCGCCATCTAGTGTTTTTTTTTAATTAGAGGTTATTTTGACACTGACTGTTTCCCGCTCAAAGTCTTTACAGAAAGTCAGCATCATACCTCCACGGAACGAAATGAGTTGCTTTATTGCTTGAACGACGTTGGGAAGTATTGAAAACTTATTTCCAAAGTGAGTGCTGCGTAGCCCTAACTTTTTTAAAACATTTGCCCAAAATTAAGCACCAAGCGCGACTGCTGTGCGCAAGTTTGTGCAAAGAGTTCATGGGACTGGTGTGCTAGTGGACAACACTCATGCTAGTGGTCCCCGCCGTCGTACGGTGCGCACAGATGAGAACGTGGCTGCTGTGGCCGAGAGTGGGACACTCAATTCACGAACTACAACTCGCCATCGATCTAAACACCTCAACATTTCACGCACTAGCCTACACAAGAATGTGCTCAGAAAATGCTCGTCAATGGTAACTCCGAGGTACTTAATGCTTCTGACTACCTCAATTACGTTGCTATTTGTTGATAGCGGGCAGCGGTCATTTCGATGAAAGATTTGAATAATTTCCATTGGCTTGGATGGAAGTCCGGATGTTCATCACATTGGTTTTGGTACCATTTATGACCAGACCGTTATCATAACACTATTCCGATACAGTGTTGAATTCGTCTTGCAATATCTTCACAGCTAAGTTCAAGTGTTTGTGTTTTACCACGATTGCGATGTCATCGGCATAGGCATAGGCAGTGCAATTTTTAAGTAATCTCAATAGTTCGTTTGTGAAAAGAATGAATAAAATGGGACCTAATTTGGAAACTTGTGGCACACCGTATTTGCTTACTTTTTCATTGCTCAAAATGTCAGACACCTTAACTTGAATTGTTCAGATAACTTTTGGGCCAGTTTGCCACGACTCCTCTCAATCCCATTCTACTGACACTTTCCACAAGTTTTTCGAGTGACAGAGTATCGAACGCTTTACTGAAATTAATAAATAGCACAAGTACATGATGGTTTCTGTTTAGGCCCGCATTAACCGTATTTGTAAACTCCCCCAGTAATGATTGGGTACTCTTGGCCTTTTGAAAACCATATTGGTTTGGGTTTAGCACTTTGTGTATCGATACAAAACAATTAACACGATTAACTAGTATCTCCTTTAGGCATTTTTCGACAGCTGACAAAATTGCAATCGGCCTATAGTTTTCTGTGCTCCTTTTTATCCCTCCCTTGTAAATTGGACGAATTATCGACTTTTTCATCAGCTTTGTCACATAACACTGACACATACTACAATTTATTATTTAAGTGATTAATAGAGTAAGACAGGTCCAATTGAGTCGGCGCGCGACCATCCGCTTCGTTATCGTTTTGCAATTTGGGCTGCTCTAAGAAGCAGCTTGAATTGGACAACGATTTTGGGCGAACAATCATCTGAGGCGCATTTTCATCTCGCTTTCATCGGCTACGTTAAGACACAAAATTGCCACATCTGGGGCTCGGGAAACCCACACGTTATTGTCGAGAAGCCAATGCATCCACAGAGAGCGACAGTTTGGTGCGGATTGTGGAGTGGTGGCATCATTGGACCATTTTTCTTCGAAAATGAGGCTGGGAACAACGTTTTGGTCAACTGTGGGCGTTACAATGCCGTGTTAACCGACTTTTTTTTTGTACTGAAATTGAAGACATGTGCTTGGACGACACCTGATTCACGCAGGATTTATTCTTGAATATGCCAGTCCGGTCTGGTACCCTTACTATCTTGTTTATATCCAACGTATAGAAGCCGTCCAGCGCAGATTCTTACGTTTTGCCCTTTGCGATTTCAACTGGGTTGACAGAACTAATTTGCCCCCTTATTCGGAACGTCTAAAACTTATACGTCTCGAATCTCTTGAAAACCGTCGCGAAACTGCAGACTTATTCTTCCTCCACCAACTACTTACTGGTCACACAGATTGCCCCCAAACTAATCGAACTCGTCTCCTTTAGCACCAATTCCAACTACAGAAGGTCTACTTTTATATTCCGCGTTAGTTCACACCGTACTAATTATGGCTTAAAATCCCCTGTCTCCAGAATGTTACGTTTAACTAACATCGCTAATCGCTCATTCGACTTCCACTTCTCAAAATCATCCCTCCGAAATAGTCTGAAGACTCGCTCTTCTTCCCCCTAAGTTAAGTTTTAGTTCTGAAGTTCAGTTTATTCAGTTAGATTGTCTAAGTTGCTTGCATTAAGCATAAATAAATAAATAAATAAATAAATAGAAGACGTGCAGCCACACAGCCCATGCCACAAGCAATCATTTGCGCACCAAATTCCCAAATCGTGTTATCAGCCATCTTGGCGATGTCAATTGGCCGCCTCGGAGCTGCGACTTGAACCCTTTGGACACTCTTTTAGTGGAGAACCGTTAAGGAGCGATGTTATGCCAACAATCCAGAAACGATTCAAGCTCATCCCAGCAATCCCTGAGCTACAGTCCGAAACCATCAACAAGATATTGGAAAATTGAGATGGGGTGACAAAATGCGCTTCTGCGAAGCCAGCCGAGGTAGCCACTTGAACGACGTTGTATTTCATAATTAATAGGAATTTTTGTTTTTCCTAATAAAGCCATAATACGTAGAAAAAATTTAATTTTGTTCATTTCATTGCATTTTTAAAAAGAAACTTGTATTTGGCCCAACCTGTACAAGAATGTTCGGCAGGAAGTGGGGTTTAACCCCGAAAATAATTCTGTGGATGTACACAGCGATTTTTATGCCTATATTAATGTTTTGCAGCATAGTTAAGTTCATTAACTTATAAGCATTAACAAAGATTTTTTTTTTTTTTTGAGAATTTTTGAAACTCTACTGGAGCACTCAGACTCAAAACTGGTCCATTGTACTGCCAGGTAGCAACCTACTCCAGTCCCGTTAATTTGATCGCAACGACAAATGGTGACTGAACCAGATTCGATTTCACTGGGATTCGAACCTGGGACCCCTCGAACTTGGGCAGGCACTTAACCAACTGCGCCTTCCAGTCGTACTTATTAACAAAGATACAAAGACTTTCATGTCTGGAAGTCACAGATGCGATAGGCATTGCTTCAACAGCCTGGTCTGAAAGTTATACTTAATATGTTGCCAATAACACTTTTTGTACAGGCGTCGACGGCAAAATGCAACATGCTAACACTCTACAAAAATCATCAACAGAAGTGGACAAAAGTTTTTATTCAATTCCCTTCCTTGATTTTGAAAGACCCTTCCATTGGTACAAATTATTTTCCAAACGACGTGGAGAAAAGGGATAAGATGTCCCCTTGGGAATCGCAATAGGTCCACTAGGATCTAAGTGAAGCGTGGGTTGCGCAAACCTATCCACCAAGCTAACCTAACCAAAGTCCCAAAAATAGCAGAATTCGTGGCTACCTTTCCATCCTCGGTATGTGTATCAACTCAACACTTAGTTAGAATGACCACATATTCGATTTTGCCAAAAATGCTGCGAAATGTCTAGGTTTCCTAAATGCAAGAACTACTTCGCCCCCTCTGATTTAGCTTCATTTTATAAGTCCTTCATTCGACCCAAGCTTGAGTATAACGCTCATATCTGGTCTGGTGCTCCTAAGACCTCTCTGCACCTACTTGATAGAATACAACAGCGATAAAGCCGGCTTTCGGATGTACAGTTAAGTTTAGAGAGTCGTTTTTTAGCCGCACCGCACGAATATGGAATGCTCTTCCCAGCCCAATATTTCCCACTACAATCCGCAGACATTTAAGACCAATGTGCACAGGTACCCCCTCTCCCTTTCTCCCTCAATACCTTCGGCCCATGCTGTGTCTTGATTCCGGACACTTAAGGGTATTCGTAACCCCGTTTTGCGCGCGCAAATTATAAAAAAAAATCATAAATTCACATGCTTTTGACAGAGGTCTCACGGGCTTGAATTTAATTCTTTAATCGAGACCTAAATTAAGTTCAGAAAATCTGCCCAGTGCTCCTCGAGATTCCATTCAAACGCGCTTGAAAAAGTTTAAACAGAACTAAAGAACTGAATACCGCTGCTTCCCTCTGACGACAATAAGTAAATCGGCTTTTAACCTGCTTCTCAGCGCCAAGGAAACCACATACCGCTGCAACATAAGCCGTGTCAACAACCCATCCAAGCACGACTCACGGCTGAAAATTTGAAATTTCACGCTCGAGTGTGCTAATCATCTCAACAGTCACATAAGTTGCTCCCCACACCTCTCACGGAGACCCAATTTAATATAACCCTACCCCGTGCGAACTATGCGAAACCTCTAGAGGAACAGCAGACTGTGCGTCAGGTGCGAAGTGGGGCGCCATCACAAGTCACAACCAGAACACCTGACAAGTAGTTAATCAAACATAATTCCTCAGCGAACTTTTCAGCAAGAAACCACCCAACCCACATGTCACCGTGTGATTACTCGTGACTCGTAACCTCACATTTTCCAGCTCACCGAGACTCGTTCCCCAGACGGATGGCACTGCGAGCGTGCAGTTGGAATCAAATCGAATTATCTAGCAAGAGTACAACCTGTGCGGCCCATCAATCTCCATCGGTGCCAATCACCCTAATTACAGGCCCCGCAACCTCAGTGACGACTTGTTGAGGTGTGTGATTCACGCCACTGACTCCGAGTCAATCCATCTCAATGAAATGCTAATTCGCATAAATATTCCTTCCATCCTGCGCCGGGGGCTAGGTGCGAAAAGAAAACGGCGGCTGGCGTGGGACGACAGTCTTTGGGGGAAATTATGATATTGCAATGTGATTACTTTTGGAGAATCGGGAAATTTTAATGGCAGTGCTTCCGGTTGGATCCAGCGTGGCAGGGAGTGCGTCCTCTTGTCAGCCTGAGACTCGATACGACGGCGAGCGGCATCGGGCGATATTAATTTTGTCGAATTTCAATTCAATTTCGAACCACCACCGAAGGTGTGGACAGAGTGGGGGAGCTTAGGACTGCTTTGGGATTGTTTATTGCCATTTGATTCGTGCTGAATGGAATCGCGCAAATGGCTCCAGAGGATTATGGTCGTGAAAAAGGCGTTTTTTCGCCCATTTCTTCGTATTTGTTGACTCAGAGAACAGTCGGAGGGTGTTCAGTTCGAAGGGACTCTTTAATTTTTGAGATAAAATGTTGAATTAATTTCCAAATTTTCACGGGAACGACGATGGAAGGCATCTTGCGCCGAAGTTTGTTTCAAAGAAAGTTGTGAACGGTTCTTTTTTATTTTTTTTGCGTAAAGAAGGGAAATTGTTGTGAAAGTTAAACTGCGTTATGACGGCGTTACGCTGAGGCTCCTTGTCTTCATGGGTGAGCGTTAGAATCGTGATCAAAGTATTTCAAAGGTGAAGGCACTCGATCGTGAAGGAAACGGAAACTTAGGAATTGTTTTATTTTTCTGAAATTATTCGGTAGTTGATTAGAATTTATTGAAACTGAAACTTAATAAAAACGACTGGCTGATTCCAGGAAGGAAGAACAAATGATAAATTGAAGCAAATGGTTGGTATGGAAAACAGACGAAAGCGGCAGCATTTTTTAATCAACCATTGGATGGGAACAATTTAACGGTATTCATTATTGACTGGCAATGAACGCCGCAAAAGTTCAATCCTGCTATACTTTATGTCGTTCCTGAACCTTGCAACACAACACACTAGAGGCACAATCTACCAAAAGTCCGCTTCTAGCTTTCTTCCAAAAGTCAGCTTGTAGCTTTCGAAGGTCCCCTCTGGATTGTAGCGCTATCGAAATTAGAGGAAGAAGAAGAGGTGAAAGGTTTTTGGGAGTTGTAGTGGTCTCGTAACTTTCGGCATGATTTTCTTAACTTGATTTCTAAATTCAAGCCAGTGAGCTAAAGACAAAATTGCTTTAATTTTCAAAACTAGTATCTAACGGACGTCGAAAATGTGGCAACGGGTTAATAAGTTAATGCCCCTGCAAGGTTCAGGAGCGACATTAAGTATAGCAAGATTGAACACTTGCGAGCATTGTCTTTTTTGTAGACTAGCAGCTCTACGGACTTTTGGACGGACTTTGGGAAGTCGAAAGTTGTATCCCAATCGATAGAAAGGAAATAGTTATTCAATAAAATCAGCTTTCATTAAGTCCAACTTAGGCTTATTATCAGAAAGATCAGATAATATAATAATAATAATAATAGCGGCGCTACAGTCCGAGGTAGACCTGGGCCTAGCTTCTCAGTAACCACTCGTGTTGTACGTGCTATTGTTCTCTCAGGAGTGGAGGGGAGCTACAGTTTAATGCCGACTCCGAACGGCGAGATTGAGAAGCTTTTTCTAGACAGTTATACTCTTTGAGCATTGTCAGTGACTCGAAAGAGGAGGAGCCGTTTGTTTGGTGTTTTTTCGGGAATCGAGCCGACAACATCGAGCGTAGGAGTCGACGCACCTACCCACTACGCCACGGCGCCAACAGTCTTTGTTAGTTCCACTACAGAACACTGGGAGAGTACTTCTTCCAAGATCTTCACGAAATTTCAAATAAACCTCTAAGTGTCTATCTTTACAGGTTCATAAGAACATAGCGATGGCTAAGGAGCAACCAAGGACTATGAGTACGGAAAGGGAAAGAAGGGGATACCAACCCCCAATTGGACATCACAATGGATCCTAAGTGCGACGTGGCTTCCGCCCGTCTACCCACACCTCCCTGCTCTAAATTAGTAACAAAATTTCGCTGATCTTTGGAGAAGATGGTCGAGCAGTTTAATATTCGTGTGTTGGGTACTAGATTACAGAGACATTCCACGCAACTGCTTAGCGGACGAATCATTCAGGATCGCAACCACCCTGCCTCTGACTACGAAATATAGGTAAAGATCAAAAATCACTATCATCGTCACTGGACACTGCCTCATAAGCGAACATGCTAGAGTGAACAATTAGGCGCTCTGGCAAACGATTTTTGCAGAAGCTGCTTAGACGAGGAAGAAGAGGAGAACATTCCACATCTTCTCTGTAGCTGCACGGCCCTGGCGTCCCTTCGACGACACTTTTTGGGAACCTACTTCTTTGAATGCTTGTGTGATCTCAGTAAAGCATCAATTAGCAATCTTTTACGCTACATCATCGAAAGCTCCAAATTGTTTCCCACAAATGGACAAGCGGATTGATCTCAACCAATCTATGCGAGACCACAATGGATTAAGTCTGGTCTAAATGCACTTCCTAACCAGTTCAACGTACCTCCCTACCTATGTCGCTCCTGTTCCTCACGGGTACACTTCCTTATTCACCAGTTGCTACATTTTCGACGTCCGTTGTATACGTGTTTTGTCTTTGTTTTTAGCTTTCTGACAAGGTATCTCAAAACTGCTATATGCAACAATCTTTTCAGAGTAAGGCAGAAAGTCACGAGACAAGTAGAAGTTTCCCCACAGCAGTCCGGGGTAGACCTAGGCCTCAACCCAGTCTCAATCCTCAGTCTCAATCCTCAATCCAAGTCTCTCTCACTAGCTCCCTGCTGTTTCCTGGCGCGCATCAAGTTGGTTGAGGTCCTTCTTCACTTGTGTGCGCCACCCCAATCGGGGACGTCCTCTATTGCGTTATCCCACAGGCTCAGAGCCGAGGATTCTCCTGGCCGGAGACAAGTAGTCCATGTGCTCCACAAGGTCAAGTCATCTTAGGCATTGGATCCGTAGACGCCTGGCTAGACTCAAGTCGCTGTACAGCCCACATATTTCGCGGTTGTATCTTATTCTCCAAATGTCATCAAAGCAATTTAATTTTTGATTTCTTTCGTTATTTTCTGGGGTTTTGTCGTTACTTTTGACAAAAACAGCCACTGGCAAGAGTTATTTTGCATTTGATCTCGGTACTGATTCTGTTTTTGCCCTTTACTGCGAAGCCGAGGTAGACGAAGTCGTCGATTTTGTGCGTCCTTTCTCGAGACAGCATATACTTCGCTTCCACCTCATTCACCGCCAGTCCCATTTTAACCACTTCCATTTCAAATGAAATGACATGGGATGAGGATCAAGACAACTCGAACGTGAATATTTAATCAAATTAAACACGGACAGCCGGCCACATTTGAGTTTTCCATCTCATAACATCCTAAGCCACCAGACCGAAAGTTCCCATAAATTGAATGCGTCCAAGCGTTTTTTTTTTCAAACACTCCCGGCACCCATTCGTGACGCCCCCTTCATCTCTCAAAAACCGCTCCGACGAGGAAACCCATAAATTATCCCTCAAAACGTGCCAGTCCAGGCGACAACGCCTTCGAAAACTCTTTAAGGATTCATCCAACCTCAGATATTTGCTTTCGCTTTCGACCCGGAAATATCCATCACTCCATTCCGACCCGACCAGACTGAAATCGAAATCAAACGCAAGCAGCATACGTCTTAAATACCCCACTCAACGCATGGGGTGGCGAAGCCACATTCATTTAAATGTTTCATTTCCAACAACTGGAGAGGAAAATCCTCTCTGGTGTAAACTTTCGACCCTAATCAATCATCAGCAAATATTCACATCCTTCCCGGGGACCGATTGGTGTTGGCTTCGAGAAAATTGAAGAAGGTCTCTTTGGCACCCAAACCAAGCCCAGAGTCCATAAAACAAACCCGAGGACATATGCTCAAATAAACACCCATTCCCCGGCGGATGGCTCAAAGGACCAGTGCGAGCTTGTCACTCAATTAGTCTCAATTGAATCTCGGAAGTCTGCCCACATGCCCACACTGAACTTCATTTATTCGTAATTCGCCGCCACTGTCAAGGGTACCGGGCCCTTGATTGGACAAGCAGTCAGCCAGTTGGTTGTAGATTCAATAAATTCGTAATTTGGGGATGGGTCCTGGGCGCTGAACATCCAAGTGTGTGGCCTCATATGCAGTTATTTGAAGAATGTGTCACTTTGCAGTTCCAGTTAGTCTCATCTGGCAGTCTGGGGATGATTGGTTTCAGCAGCCTTTGCCCGATTTCAGCGACAACATCGTAGCTGCTGCTCTCTTCAGAGGACAGATGCCAATTTCCTCCCCAATTTCGAATAAATGAACAAGTGATTGACTGGAGAGGTATTCATTCACTTGGAATCATTCACTTTGGTTTCGAGTAATGAGTCCCTATCAACGAACTGAAGTCGACTCTATCCGTGTCCTTTCAACCGTCCGAATGGAATGCACCGCCTCACTTGTGCAGAGGTACACTCTGACAATCGCACCCACCTCCCGATGGGGATTCCATTCAATAATCGAAAACTGAACTGTCTTCTCATTCGTTCCATTCCCTCCGTGCGGTGCATACTAATATTTCAATGAAGAGAATGAAGAATCAACAAGGAACCGGAAACTGAAGCGTAATTCGTTTTCGATATACTAGAACTGACTGAGCACAGACCTTCGTCTGAATCGTCGGATGTGTTCGACATTCCACTCACGTACAGATGACGCCAATTTGGTCTTGTCTGAACTGCACGGTATCCGTCACAGAAGTCCAACTAGAAATGTGTCCACTTGATTATCAAAAGAGTGGAGAAGTGGATGAAAGCACGAACGTTTTGCGTGGTCTCATTGCAATTTGAGAGGGAATTGGAACAGGCTGATTGGAGTCTCTTATCGAACGTCGTTAAATCTTTTATTTAATTTGAACACTTCATTTAAGATGATTATTTAAAGTCCAACTGGCAACTAGGCTTTGGACCTACTCTTTAATTAAATTGTTCCATGTCGAGGGTTTAGAAGTCTCTTAAATTCCCCCTTAATGTTTAATCCTTTGGCGCACACTTTCTGAACAAACCCCGAGGATTTTCTGAGCTTACAGTGATCGTATAAGCCACTCTCCTGCTTTTAATGAAAACCTCTACTCAATCCAATCACCCGACTAAACTTGACATCTAGACACAAAGTTACTTCACAAAATGTTGGCCCACACTTTCTGGACAGGGCCCGAGGTTTTTCTAGGTTAACAGCAGTTCAATAAAGCACGTTGCGGCCTTAAATTAAATCTTTTCCTCGGTCCAATCAGCCGACTTAACTTGGCATATAGACACAAAGTTGCTTCCAACATTTTGAAACACACTCTCTGAACAGAGCCCGGAGCTTTCCTAGGCTTACAGCGATTTTAAAAACCATGTAGCGACTTCAAATGAAACCGTCTTCAAGATCCAATCACCCGACTGAACATTTAGGCACAAAGTTACTTCACAAAATTTCGACACACACTTTATGGACAGAGCCCAGGGCTTTGCTACACTGACAGCGATCGTAAAAATCATGTAGCGGCTTTAAAGTAAGTCCCCAACTCGATTACCGACTGAACTTACGTCACGAAGTTATTTCACAAAATGTTTACTAACACTTTTTGAACAGACCCCGGGACTGTTCAGTCCCCTACTCGACGTAATCACTCGACTAAACTTGGTGTATAGACACAAAGTTCTGTCACAAAATGTTGGCACACCCTTTCCGGACAGAAAACGGGACTTGTCCGAGCCTTCAAAATTTGACAAATTGAGGGTTTATTAACTTTCAAAGAGCAGTGTGGAATTTCCTCTCCACAGCACGTGCTCTCATTTGCATCCATCACATACCAATTCCGATAGTTCCACTCTAAAACACAACAACGGAATCCGAACAGCTGCCTCCATCTAATGCATCTAAAATGAACAAAAATTCAGTTAGAATTTAAAAAACTATCCATCAAATGCATCAGGAATGTCCAATTAGCAACCGTTAGAGCAGACAGTTCCTGTCAGTGTCGAAAGGGAATCCAGTCAAAATGCAAATTAAAAGCAGAAATTTCCAAATCCATGACATTCCTGATGGAAAACCCAGCAGGCTGTGTGATTAAAAATACTTATCGCCCCCAGGCCCGTGCCCACATCCGGTCATGCATCCACGAGAGCTAATCACTCGCCGATGCACTCCATCACGTGCTGAATAATAACGACACTTCGCGCAAAACAATGACAACAACACTGGATATGCGGCCAAAAACAGCCTCGATGCATCACCCACAATCATCACACAAACAAGACCCCATCGAGTTCCTCCATTCGATTCGGTAATCCCCCCCAAATGGCATTCCCATGTGGACGGGAATGTGCCTCAACGCTGCGGATGTCAGCATTTCGGAAGGAAAAAAAAATAAAATGACAAGAGGATCGTTACGAATAATCGAAAAATTTGCATAAAAATATGTGTAATCCTCAGATAAAAGGATTCGAAGTACACACACTCCCCTTCCTGCTTTCCCCCGAAGTGGGTGCGCCGAAGGTTGACGAATCCATGCGAGGATTTTATTGTCCTTTAAGTAAAAGCTGCAAACGTCCTGAGGGGATACAAGGCATTTACCGCCGTTACCATCGGGAAGGATAGGTTTTCCCAAGTATTTTCCCATCGTAATTTATGGGCACGTCGGGGTGTGAGCGGGGCTAAAGTGCTAAGCCACAAAGCATAGCATTTAAATGAAAAAGCACATCGGTGAGGATGCCTTGGCATCCGTTCCATTAGCACAGTCCTCTGCAGCAGCACCAGCAGCAGCGGGAGCAATTAACAAACGCCAGTGGAATAATTGCGAGAGCGTACAGACAGGCAATGGAATCGAAAGGTAAACAAAGACGGTGGCAACCTATCGGTTGGGCTGTGAAGTGGCTGGTGCTCCCGCTTGATTCCTGGTGGGAGGCGTTGTGTTGATTTCTAATTACTCTTAGTAATTTAATTTTGCGGTGATTTAATGAGTAGATTGCTTGAGGTCTGAAAGGAGGTTACAATCTGCTACAACTTAACTGTTGACTGGCATTTGCTGTGTGAATGCGCGATGTGCGATGTGCGATGAATGTATTCAATTTGAGTGTTTGCAGAGCGAATGCCAACGAGGCAGTCCGGGAGGGAGAGAGTGTAAGTGGAGACTGTTCGGCTAGCAGAACGAAGTGATGCTCTTTTAAGTGGCCTTCGCAGTTGCCAAATAGTCTGCGATAAATAACAATCTCTTCGCTATTGCGAATTCACAACGCGATGCTTTTCGAGTAAATGACAGCTTGCCTACTGAATGTGTGCAGCATTTTGCGTCAGAAGTGATTTATGTTCGCTTTGAATTTGAATGTAAAAAGAAGACCTGGGGAAATGGGTCCTGGTTTCGCTTTTCATACGATATGCTCATTAGAGCAAAACAATACGAGAAGTGAGACCAATTGGACATGGATGAGTCTTAAATAATACGACTCTCACACTTAACGAATCAGAGGTGGGGATCCTTATTGGGGAAAGGATTTTGTGTATTTATATTATTATTATTATTATTATTATTGTTATTATTATAAATTGTTCCACTTTTTTAGTAAGGGTTCGGTGTTGTTTAAAGTTTTGCATTGTAGATTATTTTGTGATACAACCAAAGATAAGTTCAAGAATATTTGTAACTCTCTTTTGCTGCTAAACATAATTGGTCACCTTTAAAAAGGTATAGAACTATTCATTTTTAAGTTAAGCTTAGGCTCCCAGAAGAATTAATTTTATCGATTCGCCACTAGACAGATGATATGCAAACGATGTGCCTTCGCGTCTATTCCGAAGAAAAAATTAAAAAAAATAACGACCTCAGACTCGTATTTGTCGCACAAAAGTTTAAAAGCCCTCATCTAACTGAAGAGCCAACCATAATTCACTTAAGGAAACATATGCTTATGTCCAAACCGAACGAGAGATAACCGGAAGCATTGTCAAATTTCAAAGTACCCATAATTGCTTCTGGGAACCTAAGCAAAATTCCACTGTGATTGCGCAACCGGTGAGTTGACCGTTCGCAAATACAATATTTTATAATAACCGGTGAGATGACCGATCGCAGTATAAAATAAAACACGACTTGCTTCAATCACGTACAAATAACAAGTGAGGAACTTTATTAAGCAAATAAGCTCAGGAAGGAGTCAAATTGTGGGTTCGGATAGAAACGTGGGAATGTCTGACTGTGGGAATGTAGAAATCTGGGAATATGAGAATATGGTAATATAGAATCTGGGAATGTGGAAATGTGGGAACATTAAAAAATAGTAACATAAGTAACTTAAAATTATGTTTGCTTCGCAAACATTCTCCCGACCCCATCAGATGGACTCGGCGTGTCATCAGGGTTTTCCAAGAAAAAGTCTTCCTTCGTCATCTTGGTTGTGGGTAGTTTTCTTGGAAGTACTGCAGGAGTTGAGTTGTCTTCAAGGTCTTCATTACATTTCGTCTGTGTATGGCAACACCTTCGGTATTTCCATGCTGCCAATAAAAGCAGGAGAATAGAAATGGTCACCCCAGCTGTTGTTGAATGAAGTGTTAAGGTTCGCCAGTGAGTTGCTAGTTTTTGATTATCGTCTTTCTCACTTAACTCATCCCAAGGGTCCTCGGAAGCTAGAACTAATTCCTTGAGAGTGGGTCTAGAATGAAAAACCTCAGATTTTACATTAACAGGATTGTACAAGGTTACGTTAAATGGTTTGAGGAAGGTTGCCTCAATGTCGACCTTAGGATTTCGCTCTGCAAGCAATGTATTTTCACGTGTCTGTATAGAACACGCTTGATTTAGTTGAATGATTCCAACCCCATCCAAGATAGTGTCTTCTCGTTGTCCGTTGCAAATTATAGCTGCTTCAGTTGCCGTATTAGTTACAAACAACCATGTGTTCTTAAGGTACAACTTCTTCCATATTGTACCGTGAATGATGAGTTTTTTCATTCTACACGCAGTTTGACTGGATCTTCGGTACAGGTGGTCGATTACGCAATTTTGTTCTGATGTGATTTGAATTACAATTCTTTGATTACATAAGAATGAAAATCGTTTCAATATTGTGCAATCATTAAGCTCACTATCCGTTAGCTCAAAAAAACGTTGGTTATTGTAATCGATTGCCAAGAAAGATGAAGTCACGTCTGGTACCAAAAAACTATTATTGCTGATCTTATATGGCACTGGAGTTATTTTGACTAAGTCATACGAGGTGATTTCAGTCATGTGGAGGAATCCGCTTATTATTGTGTGCGTCTCGTTCAGTTGAATTTTAACACGATCAGAAGGACGCTCTACGATTAAAAGATTTGGTGGTAATTTTGTCATGATGTCCTTTACGACCTCATGCAGATGTCCGGGAGTAATAAATTCAAGGAAGTTTTTTGCTGTTGTTAGTTTTAAATACTGTTGTTCTATTTCTCTTAATATATCAATTGAGATTTCATATGTCGCTAGGATCTGTAATCCAATTTTATTCTCATCTATTTTTGGGAACCATTCATCCATTTTATTTATTTCAGTTATTACTGTATTCAGCTTTTTGGCTAATATGTCGTATCGTCCTTTAAAGTTGGTATACAGTTTGTTCACGGATGTTGAAGTAGACATCATTAATACCTTCTGTTCATGAATAGCTCCTTTTAGTAAGTCCTGGTTATGATTTAAATCCTCTATATTTGCATAAACTTCGTCGTTTACACCAAATATCATCTCTAGTAATTTACCAAAGACTCCCCGTTTCGAACGTTTACTTATTTCTGGTAAAAACATTGCTCTTAGAATCTCAAGCTCACGAATGATGAATGTTTGTTTTTCCTTTACATGCTGCAACAATGTGAAACAATGCGTAATAGCATTAGAGTTCGCTGAAACCTTACATGCTCTTTCCATATTGTCGACTATGCTGTTGATTCTTTCGTGTTCGAATGTTATATTGAAATCTGAAATAACATCTATCCTGAGCATTCCTAGACTGATCTTTGCTTCTCCAGCCTTTTCCACATATAAACCGGGTTGTGGGCGTTTGATAATATATTGTCCATATGTTTGTGTTAAACACGACATGACCGTTAACATTAGAAGACACATTGTATATATTTTGGAACATGGTTTTGAATATCCCTTGGTTGATTTAACCTGGTTGAAATTGGTGATAATGTTAACATTTGAATTTGTGTCGTTGGGAGGTTGAGACACTGGTAACAAAGATAATTTTGCGATTGGTCTTTTCAATTTAGAGTTTTGTGTTTTTAGAGTTGCAACACGCGTTAGTCCATCCGGACCAGAATGTCGTTCAAGTACTCGACCAAGTAACCAAGATGAAGGCGGAAGGTTGTCCTCCTTGATGAGAACTAAATCTCCTACATCTATGTTGGGTTGTTGTTGCAACCACTTTGGTCTTTGCTGGAGCTGATGTATATATTTTGTGCTCCATTGTTTCCAAAATTCTTGAGTTAGACGCTGAATGTACCTCCATCTATCCAAATTGTTAATGTTCTTGTCCAGTAGGTTTCTTTCTGGTAACGTATGTAAGGGACCGCCAATCAAAAAATGAGCTGGCGTTAACACCATTAAATCTTCAACATCTGAGGTCATGGGACACAAAGGGCGAGAATTAAGGCAGGCTTCAATTTGAGAAAGTACAGTTGTATACTCCTCAAAGGTTAGCTTAGAATTTCCGATAGTCCTCTTCAGATGATGTTTAATTGATTTAACTCCCGCCTCCCACAAGCCTCCAAAATGTGGTGATGATGGGGGGTTAAAATGCCAAGTGGTGCCAAGGGCAGTGAGTGACTTTGCAACTTCCCTTGACCATTCCAAAGAAATGAATGTTTTATCTTTGACTAATTCGTTGCTCGCACCTTTGAAATTAGTTCCACAATCACTAAATAAATTAGCACATAGACCGCGTCTCGCAGTGAATCTTCTAAATGTTGCCAAAAAGGCTGCAGTACTTAGGTCGCTTACTACTTCAATGTGGATTGCCTTTGTAGCTAAGCACACAAAAATGACTATATCTGTTGCATCTGCCTTTCCAGAGTTTTATTTCAATAGGCCCGGCATAATCCACGCCAGTGTTAGTAAAAGGCCTAGCTATTGCAACCCGTTCGGAAGGCAGGTTACCCATTAGTTGTTGCTGCATTTTGGCGTTATATCGATGGCATCGAACGCATTGGTAAATCGTCTTCTTCACTAATCTCTTTACATTAGTAATCCAATATTTATTTCTTATTTCAGCTATCATTAGTTGCTGTCCACCATGTAAAGTGCGCATATGCACATCGAGTACAAGCAACTTGCTGAAATAGTGAGATTCGTTTAGTATGATTGGATGTTGTTGGCTAAACGACAGTGGTGCGTTTGCTAAACGCCCTCCCACTCGCAATAGGTGATCAGCATCTAGAAAAGGATTAAGATTACGAATGTGACTTCTTTTGCTTATGGGATGTGAATTTTTTAAAGCCTTGATCTCCTCGGGGAATATTTCTTCTTGTACTAACTTAATAATACACGTTTGCGCTGCTCGGAGTTCTTCATATGTTATAGGATGTAAAATTAAGGATTTTTTGTCCCTATTCCTTTTAATATTGCTTTGTAAATTCTTAAAATACCGCTGCCAAATTGCTACACATTTTACAAGTCTGGTGAGAGTAGAACATTTTGTAATAAAAAAATTTGTATCTATTGATGTGGTGTGGAAGTTTGATTTGTTAATGTCAAGTTGATATTCTTTTTTAGTTTCTAATAATGTTTTGATTTCAGGTGAACTACGAGCCACTGAAAAATTTTTAAGAAAATTTGGTCCATGCCACCACATTTGGTTTCTGAGAAGGTCCTCTGGTGATTGCCCTCGGGAGGCAAAATCTGCAGGGTTCTCATTTGTACCTACATGAAACCATCTAGAAGGTTTAATCAAATTAAATCAAATCTAGTAGCTGGATTTCCCTTAATCCAAGCTAGAGTGATCATAGAATCTGTCCAGGCGAAGACTTCTTGGTCGTGGAATTGCATGGCTTTTAGCATTCGGTGCATAATCTTTGCTAAAAGAAGTGCAGCACAAAGTTCTAAGCGTGGTAACGATATGCATTTTGTTGATGTCGGTGCTACTCTTGTTTTCGAAACAAGTAAATGAATATTTTCCTGATCGTTGATGATGACTCTAACATATACTACTGCTGCGTATGCTTTCTCTGAAGCGTCACTAAATCCGTGAAATTGTACCTTTGCAGATTGTTTATAATTAATCCAACGTTGTATTTTAATGTTTCGTAGTTTCATAAGCCCATTACGTAATTTAACCCATTGTTCTTGCAGTTCAGTAGAGATTGGTGAATCCCATGAAAATTGTTTGACCCATATTTGCTGTAGAAGTAGTTTTGCTTTTATAACGCAGGGGGAAATCCATCCTAGTGGGTCGAATATTCGTGCTATATCTGCTAGTATAGATCTTTTTGTAAAAGTTGTTGTCGTTTGTAAATTTATAAGAAAGGTAAACAAATCATTTGCTGGGTGCCATTGGATTCCCAAGGTTTTTATTGCATCTTCTGATTCAAAATTAAATGGTAGATTAATTTCTCTTTCACTTTCTGGAATCCTTTGCAACAATTTTTCGGAGTTACTAGCCCATTTGCAAAGATGAAAACCAGCAGATCTAAGAGTGTCTTGAATTGCCGCCTGTAATGTGATTGCTTCTTCTTCACTGTCGGCTCCATAAATAAAATCATCAACATAGAAACCTTTTAAAAGCACTTCTGCCACAAGCGGCTTCTTATCTTTCACATCCTCTGCCAATTGATGCAGTGTTCGAACTGCTAGAAATGGTGCTGGAGCGGTTCCAAAAGTAACAGTTTTAAGACCATATGTTTTAATGTTTTCATTAGGTGAATCCCTCCATAGAATAAGTTGATATTGAGTATCCGCGTCGGCTACCCAGATTTGGCGATACATTTTAGTTATGTCGGCGACGAATACATTTTTAAATTTTCTCCACCTTGCAATTAAATCAATTATATCATCCTGCAATCGAGGTCCCACCATTAAATGATCGTTAAGAGACGTACCATCAGACGTCTTACAAGATCCATCAAAAACCACACGAAGTTTTGTAGTAGTGCTGGATTGCTTGAATACTGCATGATGGGGCAGAAAATAATGCTGTTCGGAGTAATCGGTTGTATCTTTTATCTCTTCCATATGGCCAAGGGTTGTGTACTCATTTATGCATTTTGAGTATGCTTCTTTCAAATTTCGATTGGACTTAAATTTTCTCTCCAATTGAAGGAACCTAGCAATTGCAGCTTTCTTTGAGTCACCAAGAGTTGGGCGACTGCCGTCTTTAAATGGTAATTGGACCTCATATCGTCCATCCTCCCTTCTAGTTACGGTATCTTTAAAGTGTTGTTGACACTGTTCTTCCTCCAGAGTAAGTTTTCTCTCTTCTTGATTCTCTTCAATTTCCCAAAATTGCTTTAGTTGAGCATCTAAAGAATTGTAGTGGGCTTTAACCGCGACGGTGCCTTCACTTTCATGACTGTTCATGCCTCCGGTTAAGATCCACCCAAGCTCAGTAAATTGTGCAAGAGGTGTTTCTCTGCCTCCTCTAATTACACCGTCTAAAATTATAGAAGAGTATACATCCGCACCAATAAGAAGATCAATTTTTCCCGGAATGTTAAATGAGGGATCTGCCAATGGAAGACTTGTAATATAACTCCAATTTTTTGTATCTAATTTTTGTGTGGGTAATAATGAAGTTAGTTGGGGGAATACGAAGGCATTGACATTTAAATTAAATTCAGAGTTAGTTAATGAAAAAAGCTTGAATTCGACTTGGTAATTAGATGTTCCCGCTGTTTTTTGACCTAAACCAGTAATATTGGCTGATATCCTCTGCCTTTTTAATTTAAGGCACTGAACAACATTTTCAGTTATAAAGGTGGCTTCTGAACCTGGATCTACCAAAGCTCTTAGCACTTGTTGAGTACCATTTAAGCCAACGACCTTTACTAATGCCGTTGCTAATAATGCATTAGTACGTATCTGTTTTAGGTGCGCACTGACAATTTGAGAATAAGAGCAGGATGCACTCGCCACTCCATTGTTCGCTATAAGAGATTGATGGGCTGGATTTTGAACTAAATGGGAAGCAAATTGTGATTGTGACCTACCCCGATTTTGTGTCTGGTTTTGTTCATTATTAGAGTTGGTTCTTGAATTTTGGTCTTCGATATGCAGTAATGTATGATGTTTGGATCCACATTTTAAACACCGATTAGTGCTACCACACATGGATGAATGATGATCGTACCCAAGGCAATTAAAGCATATGAAATATTTTTTAGTCATTTCTGCACGTGTTTTGTTGTCCATATCCAAAAATTTTTTGCAGTACCGTATTGCATGAGAAGCATTGCAAAGCCGACAGAGGAATTGTTTACCCCCTGATAGGTTCTTTGCGTGTAAATTAAAAGAAGACTTTTGAAAGGATTGATTACTGTTGAACTTACTATTTTTAAAATTTGAATACTGGTTTTCTTTATTCGGCATCTTTCTTGCTGTTTCTCCAACTGCTTCCATTGATTGGAACCTGTTTTCTAGAAAATTCATCACTTCATCTAAATCAGGGATTTTTCTGGTATCCTCAAGTGAGTACTCATACAACTTATGCGTCTCCTTGTCCATTTTTTGTATTAAAAGATAAGCTATAAGTGGGCCCCATGAATTAGTATCCACACCAAGGTTCTTTATGGCGTACATGCTTTCAGTTGTTGTGTCATGCAAAGCCTTGATCATGTGCGCATTTGCGTTATAAATGCACGGTTGTCTAATTAGCTTATCCATATGTGCGGAGAAAAGAATACGTTTGTTATTGTATCTGTTATTCAAAATTGTCCATGCCGCATCATAGTTCTCTTCAGAAATTGTTAAATGTTGTATCAGCCTTAATGCCTCGCCCTTAATACTTGTCTTAAGGTAGTGCATCTTTTCTATCTTTTGAATTTTATTGTTATTATGAATGATTTTTTCGTACAACTCTCTAAAAGATATCCAATTTTTATAGTCTCCCTCAAATATTGGAATGTTGATTTGAGGGAGTTTGACATCATGAGTTTCGACTACGTTATGATTCTCATTCTGACTATCTTCAAATTCATACAACTTTGAAGTAAAATTTTTGTAATACTTCTCCAAGCAGTCATATAAATCGTCTCTAAAATACTCCAACAGATTGCCTGCCTCACTAGCATGCAGTAAAATTTCTTCATGCAGGTCAGTAATTCTGTTCCACATGTCTCTTATTTCATTTAATTTAAATTTGCAGTAGGTTGCTGACCTACTCTTATCTTTCAGATGTGCATTCTTATTCGTGATATATTTTTTCAGAAGATTCATTTTTATTCTTTGCTTCTTTAATCTGATACTTTGCTCATTTGATGTGGAGGTGTCGTTAGATTTAATCGGTGCGGCTTCTTCCGTTTTTTGTTCTCTTTCAATCCGTTCGTCTATATCTTGTATCATTTTCTCGTATATGGTTTCCACTTGTTCTCGGTATTTTTGAGTAAAATAATTTTCCTCTGGATATTTCTCTTTGTAACCAGATAGGAAGTTATCGTTCAATATAAACGCCTCCCATTTCTCTCCCAGCAATTCTCTCTTTTGTGTGAGATATGACAAAGTCTTCCTATCACCCCCATCCTTCTTATAGTTTATAAAAAGATTTTAGATAGACTTACCCAATTCTATTTGATCCTGGATTGTGGGCTCAAACAGCATTTTTAATCTATGAGGTTGAATCACTTCGTATTGTAAATATTTTTGAACTATTATTCACAAAATCGTATATGGAGTTTTTCTACACAGTTTATCAGAAACTCGAATGTCCGAATGTCCCGAATGTCTCGATTTTATACACCGACTGGCACTGTTAACAGTTTATATTCACAAGTTTTTAATAATTTCGCACAGTTTATAAAAACGTTTTAGTCACTGATTTTTAACCGTGATAGTATCGTTTTGCTCGAAGGACCAATGATTGCGCTACCGGTGAGTTGACCGTTCGCAAATACAATATTTTATAATAACCGGTGAGATGACCGATCGCAGTATAAAATAAAACACGACTTGCTTCAATCACGTACAAATAACAAGTGAGGAACTTTATTAAGCAAATAAGCTCAGGAAGGAGTCAAATTGTGGGTTCGGATAGAAACGTGGGAATGTCTGACTGTGGGAATGTAGAAATCTGGGAATATGAGAATATGGTAATATAGAATCTGGGAATGTGGAAATGTGGGAACATTAAAAAATAGTAACATAAGTAACTTAAAATTATGTTTGCTTCGCAAACACACTGTCATTTGTTAAAACAAAAAATATAAATACAGACGAACATTAAGATATTAAAAATATACTGGAAGTCACCCATAACGAGAGTGGGTCAAATACGGTCGATTGAAAAAGCGCTTAAAAACAAAAGAAATTATTTTATTTTGTAATTAAATTCATGTGGGATTCAATGCCGAACCGCGTACAAATCACCCTACGCGAAACAGAACAAACAAATCACGAGACATGGCAAAAGACAGTAAACGATAAGGCGACCGAACGGCACCTACGAGTAAAACAACAATTTGCCGCCAGCAAACCTACGACGAACCGAACGATACATACGGGTACACACCAGTGCTGCCAGTTTGTGGTAAATTTACCTTTTCGTGGGAAATTCCAAATCTCATTCCACATATTTGGTAAAAAGGTATTTTCATATAAAAAAGGGTAATTTCATTCTGAAACAAATATCCTTCCGTTTGTTTGTGTTCTCTAACAAATCTATGGAATACCCTGAAATATTAAGAAATGGCTGAAACTTGTGCCACAAAAATAGAGCTGCAGAGCTAAGAAGCAGAAATAATAAAGCACGGTAGAGGAAGCAAACATTAAAAGAGTACAAATGCAGTCCAACACCTAGAATCAACATTGAATTGTTCAAAAATACAACAAATTTGACAGTTTTCTTCGCGGAACACAATGCAACAATTAAGATGACATTCGGTTTCCCTTTTAAAAATTCTGAACTTGCGAAAAAAATGGTACCTCACTATTGCTCACTCACTATAGCTGGAAGTGGTAAATTTTAAGTGATATGGTAGTTTTTCTTCACCAGCGTGGTAAATTTTACTTAAAAATATTGGCAGCACTGGTACATACTAATGATCAACGGGACATACGAAAGGGACAAACGAACGATAGGAAGGAAGTTTTGCGTACCGCTTGTGTTTTCATTTTTATATTCATTCGTTGTAAAGATGCCAGGGATAGCAGTCGTGTTCGTGTTTGCCAACAGCGTCCGAATTGAGTGAAGTTGTAGTTAGTGGCCATCAAGCCCAAATAATTGAACTAACCGAATTAAATTAAATCAAATTTTAATTTTAATTTTGTCGAAATAGTTGTTAATTTTTGTTTGTTTCCTAAGTAGCCAAATATACTCCAATAATATTCAACAGATACGACAGCAGCGTCGGTGACGTTACAAATTATCAGTGATAATTCATGCATAAAACTAAAAATTAGCAAGAATAGTTTACGTTTTCTTTCTTAACTGATTTTGCTCCCAGAAAACTATGCAAAAGTGAAGGAATTAACCGAAACTAAAAGAAACGGTTATTATGGTCACAGTGTATCAATTTTTTTTACATTCGATAAGATTTTTTCACGGCTCCAACTCTTTTGAATCAATCTTAATGCTCAGAGAGTATAACTGTCTGGAAATAGCTTCTTAATCCCGCCGTTCGGAGTCGGCATTAAATTGTAGGTCTCCTTCACTCGTAAAAAAACAATAGCACGCACACCACGACTGGTTGCTGAGGAGCTGAGTAGCGCCATTATTATTATTATTATATATTTTAGTTGACTTAACATTACGACCATTACGGTAAGGCCTTTTGATTGCAGCGCTCTGGACGCTTAATAAACGATCGCATTGACTAGAGAATCATTTTGATTGAGATCCACCACATCGGAGTATAGCGCACAAAGAAGAAGAAACAATTGATTTGCACAAAATGGATCCCTCACTCACCATCTTGAGCGAAACGTCATAATTGATAGAAACAATTTACTTCACAAATGTGAACTTCACAATTGACGTATTAGTGGAGATCCGACGTAGAATTGCTCTTGGCAACTGCTGACAATTGGATCAAAATAGTTTCATACAAAACCAATTTTCTGCCAGTCTTGTTATTTGAAGCCAAAAGATTGACGATAAGCAGGATGGCAAAGCTGATTCATAGTGCCTTCAAAAGAAGAAATATGTCTCGGATATTTTGTCCCATCTGAGAGAAAGATATAACTGCGAGCTATACGAGTTGCACAAAAATGTGGATATAGTCCGAAAGCCAAAATCGGCCGCATGAACAACAATACTCTGTCTTCGAACCTCCTAAGAACCTAAGGAAGGAAGACCAAACTTCCGGTATACAGATTAAGTGATCGCGAATGAAAGACAAATTGGTCTTGAAAACTGGAAGGGCTTTCTGAGGACTGAAGCTCAGGTTCACCCGGACAGTAGCGCCAACTAAAGAAGGGACAACTTTAAGATATCTGATGGAATTTGCCAATGAGTTTGAGCATATCAGACACTGCATTATTATTTCTTTGTGGGACTCTAAAGTCCCGAAATGCAACTGGGTTCTAAAGCAAACACTAGTGCTGCTACAGCTTTGAGATAGTCAAGCACTTTGCCTACCTCTGGGCAAATGAAGACTCCATAACCGACATCTTTATAGGCATCTGATCAAAAACCGTCCTAATAACTTGGGTCAGAATATCTGGTTCGAAGGACCAAAATCATTCTATCAAATGCCTCTGTTCTGCTGTCTTCTTAACACTCATGTTGTGCGTGGTATTGTTCTCTCACCAATGGAGGGGCTTACAGTTTTATCCCGACTCCAAACGGCTAAGCTTTCCATAACAGTTATACTCTATCAGCATTGCCAGTGAGTTGCTGCCGCAAAAAATGAAAATTGCTGAGTCAATTGGGACCTTCAGTACAGAAGTCGACGCAATTACTCATTACGTCACGTTAGCCACTTTAGCCACTTCATCCACTTCATTGTGGAGTTTTCAACCACTTTCTCTACTCTTTAATTTAGTGTCTCACGAATGATGTACTCGATGTTCGCTGAAATCGTTGTTGCTTCGTGCACAAAGATCAGCGACATCAAATACGCTACGGAAAATAGTCCAGGATAGTCAAAACTCACACTATCTTCGAGGCCAGGTAGCACACCAATTTCTTGAAATAATTCTCTCACTAAGGACATCCTTCCAAGCTTCTCAATCTCGCCGTTCGGAGAGGGCATTAAACTGTAGGGCCCCTTCACTCGTGAGAGAACAATAGCACGCACAACACGAGTGGTTGGTGAGAAGCCCAGTTTCACCTCGAACTGTAGCGCCGCCATTATTATTATTATTATTAAGGACATCCTTCATTAACTCAATTATTTCGTCAGCAGATGACGTTGAATATGATCGCTCAGCTTCAAAACCTGCACCAATTAAATTTTGCACACAAAAATGTTCTTTGTGCCCAGATCTTAACAACCCCGACGTCTTTCGGAATTTATCAACTGCCTTGCGAACAGCCTAGTCGTTCAATCTGTTGACTACTTTAAACGTATATTGAGCTTATTTTGGAAAAAGATTTTCACAATTTGTAAACGATGCTGGATGAAGAAAATTGTGTCAACTGTCAGATTAAATGTTTGCGGTTTGACTGCTGCGTCATTGAAAAACCACTTAATTTCCTCCTCTTAAGGGAACAACAATAAAATTTTCTATTTTAACCATTGTCTCACCCTTTTCTCCTCGTGGGAAACCAGATTAAGTCAACTTTGACACATGACAAGTCGTCAACTGACATTCACAGACAGATCTCGTTCCAATCTTTTGTTCAACAAATTGCAGCAGCGACACCAGTTAAAACCAAAACCGAGACTCATCCAAAGACGTCTGAGATTGACATTTACGTGACAAACAGCAGGCAGACGTCAAACATCAATGTCAAGTGTTGTTTGTTTAAAAGCTTTTACCACGTGAAGTGCACATTTCGTTGTCTCTCCTCTTGAGGAATCTCCCGGAATGGGTCATAAAATGTACAGTGTTCCATGGAACGTGCCTTTCACTGAAACGTCAACCTAATTCGAAACAAATGTCAATGGCCATGGCACAGATTTTTCCCTCATTTTGGCGAAAAGAAAACCCCTAAACACCAATGCATCCGTCTTTATGTGTCCTTATCCGGCGAAGAATCTTCTTTTGGTCAACGATTGCCTGCCAGCCCACCAAACGCCTTGGCAATTGTGACACCATTCAACGGACTATAAATGACAAATGTGCACCCATATCCTTAGCGGTTCGTAAAACACTCAGCAGCCAATTTAAATCGGTTTGGGTGGGCGTGAAGTACCTCTTCCAAGCGATTTACGAGGACGACAACGTGGACGACGACAAAGCCAGCTGGCGCACCCTAATTGCCTCCCATTGTAAATGTACGGATAGCACATAAACATAACCCAACACGACTGTGATTTATTTGATTGATTGCCGGTTGAGAGTCTGCCGACTGTGGGTGTTGAGTCCTTCGGAGAGCGTGAAAAGTCTCAGATTTCTCGCTCACGCACCGTGTGTATAGCGATTTGTTGTTTATCACTTTGCAGCGGTTGAATTTAAGGCACAGGCATTGGCTGACACAAAGCGCACGTCTAGACGTGGAGGACAAGGTATCGTTTTCTTTGGTTCCCTCGCCAACGCGCGCTCAGAATGGTAAATGGCTTTGGGGTGAGTGAGGAAAATTAATGCTAATACATGTATCCCGCTTAACGGTGATGGGGGACTGCTATTAATTAACCGCCTGCTGATGGATACTGTAATCTGCTTTTGATTAAGAATCTAACCTCGAAATTGAACAGCAAAAGGCAGACGTTTTATCCCGTGTGGCCTAGTGGCTGAATTCCTACAGAGGATCCCTTCTGTGCCGGCTTCCATTGATTAATTGATGTGAAGGCTAAGGGGGTAGAACCATTGGATACAATTTGTCATACGATGCTCTCCAAACAGGAGTAGCACTTACAAGCGAGCGTACAACGGGGATACTAAACAGTGTTTTGATGGGACTCGTCCTGGACTACAAAACACACCCCTGGGGATTTTCGATGTGACCGAAGGCGGATAGATGCTTTCGTGGTCCGTTAATTAGTCAAAAAATGTGTGTATGAGTAAGAGTAAAATTAGATAAAAATTAAGTTCACGACCTCAATCCACATATTTTTAAAGACAAAGTAAAGCCAAGGTTTTTAACGCAGTATTCGTTCCAACTCTCACCTATGGTCATGAAATTTGGGGAAAGACCGAAAGAATAAAATCGTGAAGATAAGCTGCTGAGAGGAGATTTCTTCGTGCTGTTGTGGGAATTACTCGCCGGAATAGGGTAGTGCGCGAGGAACTCAATGTTGGGCAGCTGCTTCTTCGAACGGAAAGGGCTGTACTTCGTTGGTTTGGTTACGTGGCATGAATGTCCCCATCATCACGACTTCCGAGGCGTGCCTTGAATGCGATTCCATCAGGTAGATGACCGCTTGACAGACCCAGGACGAGATGGTTGGATCTGGTCCAAAAACTCGCCTGGTTGCGCTTGGGCATATCTCCTGATGAGTTAGAGTTACAGAACGTACAGTACGTACAGACTAGTATATTCTGCTGGTACAGTACGTCGTAAATATAGCCAAATATTTGAGAAGATAAAAAAAAACATCGGAAAACCATCGATGTATCGTTGTTAATAACGATGTTTTTTAATAATAATAATAATAATTGCGGCGCTACAGTCCGAGGTGGACCAGGGCCTAGCTTCTCAGCAACCACTCGTGTTGTGCGTGCTATTGTTCTGTCACGAGTGGAGAGGACCTACAGTTTAATGCCGACTCCGAACGGCGGGATTGAGAAGCTTTTTCTAGACAGTTATACTCTTTGAGCATTGTCAGTGCCTCGGAAGAGTTGGAGCCGTGAAAAAATGTTTGATGTTTTTTTTTCAAGTTTCGAACCGACGACCTCGAGCGTAGGAGTCGACGCACCTACCCACTACGCCACGGCGCCCACGATGTTTTTTAACATCAATTTTTATCATGGAGTCATCGATGTTTTTCAAAACGGTGTTGCATCCCTAGCCATGCCACACATCCCATGCGACAAGCAATCTTTTGCGCACCAAATTCCCAAATCGTGTTATCAGCCGTCTTGGCGATGTCAATAGCCCTAATCAGAGCTGCGATTTGACCTCTTCGGACTCTTTTTGGTAGAAACCGTGAAGGACCGATGCTATGCAATCAATCCGGAAACGATTCAAGCACTTAAGGCTAATATCATCCAAGCACTCAGTGAGCTACAGCCTTAAACCATCAACAAGGTTTTGGAAAATTGGGGTGGCAGAATGCGCTACTGCAAAGCCAGCCGAGCCAAACCAGTCGAGGCAGCCACTTGAACAACGTTGTGTTTCATAATTAATGGGAATGTTTGTTCTTACTAGCAAGGCCATAATAAATGCAAGAAATTTAAATTTGTTCATTTTATTACATTTTTAAAAAGAAACTTGTATTTGGCCCTCCCAAATTTTCTCAAGGATGGGAAAATAATTAACTGCGAGAGCTCATAAAGAAATGTTAGTTCGAGGACTATAGTAAAAACTACGCATCCTCTTTTTCTAAGGAAGCACGATAAACGTGTTGAAGTGATAGTAAGATATTTGATGAAAGGAAAGGGCCAAAACTAATATAAAAGTACTCTACTCGCTCATGGCCACGACGAATTGCCGTCGCATCCACCTTCCCTTCTTCTCCATCAACTAGCAATTACTATCACTGCGTTAGATGTGAACAGCTCTGCAGTGAAGTGTGCAGATAAAACACCTCTATTACAGTTCCCCTTCAAAATCACCTCATCTCCTTAAGCGTCTTAAGCTTGGCAGAATAAATAATATCATGTCATCGGAGGTCATTTCGCTCACTCAAAAAACTTGTCCACCCCTACCCTCAATCCGTTCTGCAGGGAACAAGGAGGAAATGAATGACTGCGCATATTTGGCGATTAATGGTTTCTTTGCGATGTCATTCGAAAATATCCCCTTCGACCGTCTTTCATTTGAAAACTTTTGATTTCTTCATGATTCCGAAGGATGACGGTAATTTGGAAAAAGAAAGGAAACGTCGCGTCGTTAATTTAATGCGATTCATTTAGCAGATTTGAGTGTTCTCCGACACTCAATGGGTGCAATCATTTTCTGCATTTTTCCTTTATAGTCACATAAATGCTGAAATTAGCGGAAGTCGGAAGGACCAAGGTGTTGACAAAGGGGAACTTTATGGCTTTGGACAGTTCTGCGCGGAGATAAATGCGCTTTTGCAAACGCTATGCAAATGACAGATATGCTGTTTGAAATTTATTGAGTATCACCGATAAAGGCAAACATTTTTATGACGCCTTCGCATCGCCGAGTCCACGTGCTTATTGCCGTCATTCGTTGTTGGGAAGTCAACAAAAGCCCGTTCGGATGGGTGCCTTCAGAGCACTCAAACGGATTATGCCTTGCAAAGCACACGTTAAATAAGAACGTGATTTTCTCAAGCAATTTCCTCGAGCAAATGTACAACCAGTTATTCATTCGAACACATTTTGCCACACGCCGTGAGGAACAAAACGATTCTCCTTAGCGGGGGACAGAAGTCAGCGCTTCAAACTCATCTGCACCCTTCACAACCAGCAATGTGTCTTCGCTCCGCCATCTCCTTCGCAGAGCCAACCAACTTGATGAGAGTACAACTATTTTCACTTCCAATGACATATGATTCCTGCGAATTCCGTTCAGCATCCGTAATGTAAAGAGCATTCCATTCCACGAACACAAATGGGAACCCTTTTGTCATTTCGTCTGAATGGGAACATTAATTACTCCAAGATACACACGCTAAAAAGTTCCCAAAGAGCCGTTATTACAATCATAAATCCAAACACCCAACAACAAAGTGACACGCCACCAAAAATTATTCATTGCATCCCCATCACATCGCCACTCATGGGAAGACGGCTCATCCGCCATTGTTTGAACAGGCAAATGCTTTACGCTTTAATCTCACTAAGCCACAAAACCCGAGTATCCTGGGACGAGGCAATTCTCTAGGGGGTTTCCCCTGCGTCTGGTAATAAATTCGGGTTGCTCGACAAAAGAAACGAACACACACAAAAACAAAGCAAAACAAAAAAACGACAAAAAGACAAGGAAAAGCAAATTACGAACCGACAAACGAACACATCGACATTGTGCCAGAAATCTATCCCATGCGAGGGGGGCCGGCAGAAAATCCACACGCATGTCAGAGGCAGAGACAAGGGTAAAGTTTAATAAACCGACTCCAACTTCTTTAAGCCGTAAGTTAAATTGAATTCATATTTATGTCGGAACGGATGTGATATATGCATTCACCCGTCTGTCGAACATCTGTCATACGTGGGCGGCGCCGAGGGGGTGTGAGCTCTTGTTTATCTTGTGTATCGCGCGTCTAATCAGGCTTTAAATGGTGAGAACATAAGATGGGCCCTTGGGGCTTGTTCTGTCACAAGTAATTAGATTAGGGTAGACTGCCTTGGAGCGACTGTGGGATGATGACTGCGGTCCTTTTGACCGATCAGTTTAAAAGGGTGGAGAGTTACAGTGGAGGCTGCAATTATATTTTCTGAATCCCTTTGAATTTGAATGATAAGCTAAAAATATTTTTAATGAAACGTCTTCCATAAGAAAGACAATCGTTGACCGCGATGTCTTTTTTGCTGAAAGAAAAGGGAAATTAAAATATCCCAATTTCAAATGGAACATATTTCTCGTCTTTGTCCTAAAAATAGAAGACGGCATAATAATAAACGGTTACCCTAATTTCGTTGCGCAAGTACCGTAGTAGTTTTAAAGACCTCCTTAAACGTGAAAGCAATCATCCTGGTGTTGACATAAAAATTGTCGACTTACTTTTATCGGGTTTTGTCCGGGCAATAGGCAAGAAAAACGTTGATTTCCCAACTGAACCAAGATGGCGGATGCCACTGACAGGTGCTCTGAGTGTACAGGGAAAACAAGTTACTTTTTAAAAATGCAAGTTACTTAAAAAAGTGGGCGCCGTGGCGTAGTGGGTAGGTGCGTCGACTCCTACGCTCGAGGTCTTCGGTTCGAATCTCTAAAAAATATGAAACATTTTTTCCTCTGCTCCACCTCTTGCGAGTCACTGACAATGCTCAAAGAGTATAACTGTCTAGAAAAAACTTCTCAATCTCGCCGTTCGGAGTCGGCATTAAACTGTAGGTCCTCTCCACTCGTGACAGAACAATAGCACGCACAACACCTCGGACTGTAGCGCCGCCATTGTTATTATATTATTATTTTAAAAATGCAATAAAATAAACAAAATTAAATTTTTTTATTACAGTAGACGCTCGATATAGTGAACAATCGAGTATAGTGAACATACACAATTTTACACAGGCTATTCTAAAGAGTGAACAAAAAAAATCTCGTTATAGTGAACCTATATGTTATAGTGAACCTTTCAGCATGCACAAACACGTCTAAAACTCATTAGTGCTATGCAGTCGGCAGTATCCATACAATCGTCCTAATTTACCGTTTGGTACATAGTTTGGGGTTGCAAATACAAACTGCGCGTTGCTTGTACATGGAATGTATTATTTTGTTGCGTTTTACATTTTTCTACGGATGAGTTGTTTTTGTTAAAAATAAAATATACTTTTGTATAAATATTAGCTTGTTTTTTTAGTAATTGCAAAGAAAAATGTTATTTATATTTTATTTTTGATGAATTTTACTTCAAAACATACGCATTTTGATGAAATTTGCTCCAAGCAGACGCTCGTTATAATGAACAATCCCGATGCAGTGAACAGGGCCGGTTTTTATTAGTTCACTATATCGAGCGTCTACTGTCGTTCATCCAGAAAACCAAGTGATTTCAAGAGCAGTGGTTGGAAGCCGGCTCAGTGGCATCACAATAGATCCTTTGGGTCTAAGTGAATCCCTCACCTGTGAGGGAAGCCACCTTACTAACGTACCATATGCTGTCGAGTAAAAATCGATCTGTCGACCGTGACCTACTCGTAGGAAAAAACGTCACAATCGACAGCTACAATCTTGAGTTAGGTAGGTAGGGTGCACTTTCGACTGGGACCAACAGTAGGGTCCATTGTGCCCTGGGTGTGGGGGGTGTACCCCGTGCGACCTACACTTTTACTGCTGATTATAACCACCCAGATTGTTGTATATATCACAGGAGGTGCTTCAGCTCTGTTTTATTCAGATCCTCCAGCTCTTCCAAAAAGTTACTGCCTAGTGTTAACAGTCACCTTCCCCATAGGGCTGGACAATCGCATAGCAGGTGGCGGACGGACTCTATTTCCTCCTCGTCCCTGCAACCTCTACAGTAGTCGCTATGGGGGATACCTAACCTTCTGGCATGGGTGCCTATCGGACAATGCCCGGTGAGAACTCCCACCACCGTCCGTATATCCGTGCGACTTATGCTAATCATTGATAATGATTTCTTTCTGTTCAACACCGGCCATATGGCTCTCGACGTTGACCCAATATCCAGATTCAGCCATCGCTCATTTGCTCTTTCTAAGGCTTCGTCCTCTATTTCTTTCGCTAGGAAACTTAACGGCATGTAGACATAAGGTAGTGCTAGAGATTTATCTAACTGTGAGCTATGCTCCAATCACCATTTGCCGTTGGGATTAAATTAATGGCACTGGAGTAGGTTACTACCTGGCAATACAATGGACCAGTTTTGAGTCTGGGTGCTCCAGCAGTGTTTTAAAAACCCTACGAAAAATGAACTTCAAAAACAACGTTTTGCAAGCTAATATCTCCACAAAGGAGATGCGATGCGGAATCGCCCTTGGGAACCGCTGTTACTTTGGTTTGTCCAAACAACTTGGGTCAAAACCCCTAACTCGAAGGACCAAATCATACTCTACAGAACCCTTATCCTGTCAGTCTTGCTATATAAGGCCGAAAGTTGAACGTTAAGCAGAACTGCAGAGATGATTCCTGGTGCCTTCGAAAGAAAAAATTGTATTCTGTATATATCGATATAAAGACCAAGTGATCGCGGATGCAAGGCATATTGGTCTTTATGAATGGAAGTAGCATGCCCATGACCGTCAGCGATGGAAGCCGGCATTAGCCTAGGCTCAGACCATCCAGGAGTCGCAGGCCTGATAAGTAAGTAAGTAGATGTGAGTAAGTGAGTCGACTCCAACGCTAAAGGTCCATGATTCGCTTCACCACACAACAACTTTCATTTACACAATACCACCTCTCTCGATTGACAAAAAGCTCTCCCTACGAACGCTCCCGAATATCGAGATGCATGGAGAATTCTGCTTTCGCGGATAATCAGTTCGGTCCTTCTGTACGCCGCTCCAATTTGGGCTGGAGCACTCACGGTAGGACGACTAGAATGGATGATGACGTCAGTCTATAGTACTTACTTACTTACTTAACAGGCCTACGACCCATGGAGGGTCTGAGCCTGAGATATTGCTGCCTTCCATCGTTGACAGTCCTGGGCACCCTGCTTCCAGTCATCAAGACCAAGCTGTCTTACGTCCGCGATGACTTGGTCTTTGTACCGGAGGTTCGGTCTTCCTCTCCTTCTCGAACCGGGAGGCTCGAACTCGAAGACCCTCTTAGTTGGAGCGTTGTTATCCATACACTCGATGTGGCCGAGCCAGCATTCGTCAGTCTATAGACTCTGCGCAATAAGGGCGATCAGCGGTTTCAAGACCATCGTCATAGCAGGAATGCTACCCATTGACATTCTTGCAGACGAGCTCAAGAGGGTGCACCGTAGGAGAACTTCAGACCCGCAGCAGGCCAAAATTATAAAAGAAGAAGAACGGACAGCATCCATAACAATATGGTAAGCCAGAAGGGACGTCTCCACAAAGGGAAGATGGGCGCATAAGCTTATTCCCGTCTTCAAGTCTTTGACATTAAGATCGGCAGGAGACTGTAACTATCACCTTTCGTAGTTCCTGTCTGGACACGACGGTTATCGAAATTACCTGTACATATTTGGACACGATAGTTCGCCGCTGTGTTCACAATGTCCAAACTCCGAGGAAGACGCAGAGCACGCAGTTTTTGACTGTAGTCGCTTTGTGCAGGATAGGTACATATTGAATCTTCCAAGCCCCGAAAACATGATCCCTTACATGATGGGATCTGTAGAAAATTGGAATGAGTTATGCTCGTACATTGCGATAGTTCAAATGAAACCACGGCAGGCCGAAGCAGAAAGAAATTTTTAAGAGGCCATTGTTCAGAATGTGGCGTAAGTCCTAATACCTAAAAGCAGTTCTGCGGGTAGAGTGGTTGAAGAGTGCAGGGTGTCGGTTAGTACAAATGCGTATTTCCGAAATCGAGTACTTGGACTGCTCAAACTTCGCCGTTCGGATTTGGCATAAAACTGTAAGTGCTCTTAAGTCGTGAACGAACAATAGCATCCATAGCACGAGTGATTGGTTGTTATATACGCTATGCAAGACCACTGGTGTAAGACGGCGGCGGCACACTATTTTACAAATTTCTAGTATTTGCAACAGAGTTTGGAAGGCCCACCAGCTGTAGCGCCACTTAAACGAAAGGTTTGAAGCACGGCGTCATAGAGTCGCAATCGGCTCTGAAGATTTCAAAAAATCACATCTGAAGGCTGTCAAAAGGCGACAACGACCTAAGCTCTACTGTCAGGCAGACCCTTCAATTAATTTGAAATGTCCACTGACAGATTTTGAAACTCCTCTCAATTCACAATTTCTGAACAAATTCAGGCGAAAACTATGAAGACAGAGAAACTCCTATCCTTCCCTTGACTACATCTCCCCAAAAATTAAATGTAATCCCTTTAACAAATGTTCAGTGTCTTAGAAGCTTCCGCGTATCAGTTCCTGAAAATCAAGTTTATGCGTCAATTACGCTCACCCAGACAAGGGCTTCAATTGAAACGAAAATCAAGCTAATTGAATTCTTTCGACGATTATCGCAGGAAAGATAAAGGAACCGTCTAATAACGACGATATAGCATCCCCCACTCACATGAAGCCACCGTACGCGCATCCCTCCGTCCGCATCAGCCTCCCACCAGTCAACAGGGTGTAAAACGAACCCAAGTCTGTGTGCATGGAGCGCGGTTAATGTGGCAGGAGTTCTCAAAATTGATTGAATTTTTCATTTCAAGAATTTTCGGTCTTTTGCCAACCCAACTGAGACTCCTTCGAACAGAACGAGCGAAGAAGACGTATAATGTGCAATTTGTGGGCGCTGCCTGTTGCCTCCTCGCTAAGACAGGTGGAAGGGCCTTTCGTACGCACAGAAGCCTTATCGTCGTCGTCCTTGTTGGTTTTCACTTCACGCCTCTTATCTTTCTGTGGGGGGCGATATTTCCCGAGATAAACCAAGAGAAAGAAAGAAACTCTCGACGGAAATTGATTTTAAATTGACTGTGCTCTGTGATAATGATGCTGATGGCACATGAAATGGAGGCAAAATTAACTATGCTAATTCAAGTACGATTTATGCTCCTAAGTGGGCGGTTACACTTTAATGATGCATGCACGTGTTGTCTCTATGAGTCGGACGATGTGTGGAAGGAGGAGAATTGATTTTTAGTTACAGGGGCTTCTGTTCTACTCAGAAATCAGTCATATGTTACTGATTTGTGCTTCTTTTCAGTCTTTGTTTCTCTGTTTGTGTTAAATGAGGAACTAACGGCGCTCTGTCAAGGTATGCCAATTCTGTTAATAACCTACAAAAAGAATAAGTGGATAATGATTAACTGTCAAAAAGCCGTCTTTTAACTCGAGGAAAATTCTTATTCTTCTTTTTCGTTGACTCTACAGACCAAGATGAATGAGTGGCAAACACAAAGCCTCTGCAGCAGGTGACCAGATAGCAATGACAGTTCTTCCAATTGTTATGTTTCGGCACATGTAAAAATTCCAAATGACACGTAACTGTCAAAATATTCAGTAAAGTTTGCCATTTTATTTCGCATTATTTCACGCTTTCCAAATGTGAGGAAATTATTAGAAAATATTACCGAAATTCCGGCTCAGTTGTAAGTACGCAACGTGAATGTCGTCGTGAGATCGATGCTGGGAATTCGTCGCATCGTGACAAGTTTGAGTCTGAATACACTCTTTTAGATTTTTAGCCACAAAACAGACAGAGAGAGTCTTCGACTCTGAGCCTGTGGGACAACGCAACAGAGAACGTCCACGTACAAGGTGGCACACACAAGTCGAGGGGAACCTTGGCCGGCTTGCTAAACTGGAGACAGCTGGTGAAAGATCGTGCTGGCTGGAGAGGCATGTTGCGTGGAGCCCAGATCCACCTCGGACTGTAGCGCCCCAAAAAGAAGAAGAAGAAGAAGAGACAGACAGAGATTCGTGCGAAATTGAGAACTCATAGCCGCCGTAGTGGCCAATATCGAAGAAGACCCAGAAATGTTGATTCTTCACCGATCACCTGAATTGAGTATCGCCAGAGAGTCAACTCGACTTATTTTGCGATGGGATTTGGGCCTACATCCATAAAAGATTGTGCTCCCGAAAAAATTACAACTGGACGACCATAGACAACGCCGTGAGTTCGCTAATTCGGCGCTAGAAGAAATAGCCGTAGATCCGGATTTTGAAAAAAAAAAAATCATCTCGGACGAGGATCATTCTGACTCCGGAGCTATGTCAGCCCACAAAATGTCCGTTGTTGGAGCGAACACAATCCACAAGTGTCCTACCAAGCATCAATGCATCTACAGAGATTGACTGGTTCGGTTTACGGCATGGCGGCATTATCGGACCTCATTTCTTTCGAAGTGAGGGAGGAGACACCGTTATCGTCAATGGTCTCAGGTATAGAGCGATGTTAACTGACATTCTGCGGCCAAAGCTCGACAGCATCGATATATCCGAACTGTGGTTCCTGTGGCGCGGCGCTACATGCCATACAAGCGACGCAACACTCGAAGTTGTGAAGAAGTTTGGCGACTGGGTCATCTCACGGTAAGCGTTCATCAATTGACCGCCGCGATCATGCAACTTGACACTATTCGATTATTTTATTAGGTTAAGCCCTTAGTCTGCTCTAACAAGCCAACCACTTTGGTTAATATTCGAGACCCTATTGCCGAAATAAAGCCGCATGTATTGAGCTGAGACATACATGTGGCGGAGGGTTAAGGATTCTTTCATCGACATGCTGGCAGCATTGTACATCACGCGACCACGACAGCAGGAAGGCTAACAAAAGAAGCCGCTGACTGACAGTACAGCACAACCTTTCGGAAGCAACGCCTCGACGTTTTCACGCGTGTTTAATAAACGGAATATTTATTTGAGTAATAAATTGTTTTAAAAGAATTATTTCGGTTTTTTACTTAGCGTCTAAATTCAAAATTTGACCAACCGCTTGAAGCACTGCCAGTGAAGCCGAGGCGACCATTGAATGATATTATGATGCAACTCCACACATAATGACATGAATACAGCTTCAAAATTAAGCCAGAGAACAATTCTATGTCTCACACCGTTGTTGTTTTATTTAAATCTTTTTTCCTATCGTTCATATCTGGTCACCCTGTACTATATTCCACAAGTTGTTTTCAGATCCAGGTACTCTAAAGGGCCAACTATAATTGTCATCCGAGAAGGGAATTGATGCAACCGAACGAATATACAAAAACATACCATAGTAACGCCTTCGCTGAGTTTCGTTAAGTTCGTTAACTATTACCTACTTACGCGGGAGAGAAATGAATTAGTCTACGTAAGCAGATGTCAGCAAAAGTCTGCTTAAGTTTCTATAGGCATCTATGGGTAGTTTAAAATTGGACGATACTTTTCGTTCGTTTTTGACATAAGCTTAAGTTTTTTGGCTCTTAAGTTGCTTAAGATCTCCCTCAACTTGTGCTCGCTCGCATTCCTTTTAAACTGCGAAAAGATTGAAGATTGAATTGAAAGACTCAAAGAAGATGGAGAAGATGATTATAATCTTCGTCAGCAGAGTTGACTCGACATGAACTTCAGCTTGTTAAGACTTGGCAACTATGGCACACTTTGTTGATTGAGATCCTCTTTCACAGCCCTAGACGTTCTTGTCCGCTGCTTCATTGTCCCACTCCATCAATCTTAAAGACGGAATACAGTTCTGTTGTAAATAATGCTTGCAAATAACCCATAAACCTTTTAACGTGCACTCTTTCGCAGATTACCAAAATCCACTGACCGTCTGTAGTCACATCTTGCGATGGTCTCCCGCAACCCATATCCACCGAGCCAACTGTCAACAGTTAGCAGGGGACAAATTTATATTTGTCTCCTATCAAGTAAACACAGTTCAAGGTGAATCCGCTTATGAATCACAACAAAGTGCCTGCGTCTGGGAAGCAGTTTCGTTGGCATTTGCCACACCATTGAATCAAAATCGACAATAAAAATAAATCCGATACATCATCCATGAAATATTACCGTCTCCATCTATCACTTCCAAAGAATAATCGATTTTTGACGAAAAGATATCGCCTCGTCGCCATCATTCAGGACGTCATCCAGGCTTGTGTTCTCCGCCAAATAACAAGATAAATTTCATTTCGTGTGGCAGAATACAAACACAAAAATAAGGGAACATACTTAATACAATTTTGTCATCCATTTGCACTTTACCGCTCTCGTGTCGTTGCTCAGAGTTGTCCTAAGACACCCACCAGTTCACCGCTTGCCCAACGATTGCCAATTTATTTAAGCGCTTTAATAAATGCTTTTGTTAAAGCGTCGTAAAGCTCCGCGAAGCAAAGGAAGTGTCAAGGCATCCTTCCCACGCAGAAGGAGTAAGTTGTAAATTCTATTTGTTGGCTGAGCATAAAGTTACTGCGCTATCTACGCTGAGGGTTTCATGTCCTTCGTCGCACTTCGGTAACCATCAATCAACGGAGTGAATTGAGACGCGCACACATCCTACTGATGGCGGAAGGAAGTCATTCGGTTTCGGATGATAAATAGTCCAAGGACCTCAGTTCTTTTAAGTTGAATTTATCTTCCGAGCTGTTTGCGGTATATGACTCTCTCTCAAGACACATGGCCGTGGAAATTTACGAGATTGGGTTGGTTGTGTGAGGTTCCTCCACCGATTTTTGACTTTTATGGGAAAATTCATAAACCCGAAGGTGGAGGCGGGCGTTTCGAAGGTGCTAGGGTTTATTTGAGTCTTTGTTTTGAGCAATCTTTTGGAATTTATAACTTCAGGTTATTGCCCTGTTTGTCAAACAAGACATTTAATCTGAAAGGACTGTGTGATAGGTACAAACTCTTCAAAACTGGAGGGTTATCTTGTAACCGACGCAATTCCAGCAATTGTATTATGGGCACAACCAGGAGCGAATGGTAAGGAATGAAGAAATCCCGTCTTCAGTAAATGAAATAGTTCTCCCACGCAGTATTGAATAGTTGACACAGCTGCCAAAAAGCTGAAGAACAACAAAGCCGAAGGCTCAGATCATTTGCCATCAGAGCTCTTCAAGGCCGGTGGCGATGTTCTGGTAGAGAGCATGCACCAGAACATCTGTAGAATTTGGGAAGACAAGCCCGACAGCTGGAATATCAGCTCCATATGCTCTAACCACAAATGGGGGATCCTACCTCATGCAAGAACTATAGACACACAGGGTGGGCCATCCAGTGGATTTTTTTTAAATCATATGTTATTTTGACACTGACAACTGTTTCCCGCTCAAAATCTTGACAGAAAGTCAGTATCGTACCTCCGCGGAACGAAATGAGGGGCTTTACGCTTGAACAACGTTGGGAAATATTGAAAGGTTATTTCCAAAGTGAGTGCTGTATAGAGTCCGACCGAACATTCGGCTTTGGCTTCGGCTTCGGCCACCTTCGATTAAAAATATCACCTTCGGCAAAACATTCAGCTTCGGCCAAATGAGACCGACGATTTTGCTGAAACCGAATGTTGAATTTTTTATATTCTGTAAAAAAAAAAAAGAATTACGGTTTTTTCTATACTTTTCTTTGCAGAATATATGAACAAGTCGTGCCGCGTTTGTTTGGTTTTGCAAAAATTGCCAGTGTGTCAAGAGTAGTAGAAGCGAAGTTGCAAGGAACGGTGTGTTTTTTGTTTTGTTATTGTCGGATATTTTGTATTTTGAAAGTGCGATTGTTTACATTTTTAAAATCAACAGATTTTGCTTTAGCAAATTGATAAACTATTAAGTGGTCTGTATAATAGCAAGCAAGTTATTTTTACTAGTTTCCGGTAGAAAGAACATAAAAAAAAATGCAGCTAAAAATACCAGTTTTGGCATATTTCAGTAAAAATGATGCGAAAGCAACTTGCAAAATATGATCAAATCGTTATCACTTGGTAGTTCGCTACCAAAAAAAACAAACAATAATTTTGTAGATTCCTTAGTATTTCATACTACAATCATATTCGGCTTCGGCCGAAGATGATCAAAAAGCCGAAGTTCGGCTTTGGCCGAAAAACTGGCCTTCGGTCAGACTTTAGTGCTGTGTAGACCAAACAGTGCGTTTTTTGAAAAGAAATTTTGGCCGAAATGAATCACCCACCGCGACTGCTGTAAGCCAGTTTGTGCAAAAAGTTCGTGAGACTGCTAGTGGACAACACTCATGGTCCCCGTCGTCGTACGGTGCGCACAGATAAGAATGAGGTTGCTGTGACCGAGAGTGTGAGACTCAATTCACGAACATCAACTCGCCATCGATCTCAAAAGCTCAACATTTCACGCACTAGCCTGAGGAGAATTCTGCACAAAGATTTCGGATTCTTCGCTTACAAGGTCAAATTGACTCAACAATTGAAAGCGCGCTGCGACCATCCTCTTAATTATCGCTTCGCAGTTTGGGCCTTAGAGCAGTTTGAATTAGACAACGGTTTGGGCGAAAAATCATTTTTTCTGACGAGGCGCAAACAAAATTGCCGCATCTGAGGCTTGGAAAACCCGCACGATATTCTCGAGAAGTCAATGCATCCACAGAGAGTGAGAGTTTGGTGTAGATTGTGGAGTGGTGGCATCATTGGACCATTTTTCTTCGAAAACGAGGCTCGGAACAAAATTACAGAGTCATGTTAACCGACTTTTTTTTACTGAAATTGAAGACATGGATTTGGACGACCTCTGGTTCATGCAGGATGGCGCGCCATGCCACACAGCCCATGCTACAATCGATCTTTGGGCACCAAATTCCTTGGCGATGTGGGCTTTTTTTTGTTGGGAACCGTGAAGGACCGATGTCATGTCAATCCTCCGAAAACGATTCAATCACTTAAGGCCAATATCATCCAAGCAATCCGCGAGCTACAGGCTAAAAGCATCAACAAGGTCTTGGAAAATTGGGGTGACAGAATGCTCTACTGGGAAAACAGCCGAGACAGCCCCTTGAACAACGTTGTGTTATAATTAATGGAAATGTTTGTTTTTATGAATAAAGCCATAATACATGAAAATTTAACTTAATTTTGTCCATTTCATAGCATTTTTGGAAAGATACTTGTACTTCGCCCACCCTGTATATATATATATGTTCGAATCCCGGCACTTGTTTGCTTAAATCCAGTGTTCTCTATTTCTTTTGAATAGCTCAGATTCACACCCAACCAAGAATTCTCTTTTCTCACATCCTTCTTGCAAAAGTTTTCGAAATTACATTTGTTCCAATGCACTTATTTCCATCCATGTTCACGACGCTAAAATGCACTGTGTGAACACCGCCTTGCACTTATTTTTTTCCAATGTGCTGAATTCTACACCATACATACATCTGTCCTTGTCAGTATGACAGTTGTCAAAACAAATTTGTTTGATCTGCATATAAAATAATATTTCAATCAGAAATCAGCTACATAGAGATACTCAACTCTTTCCCTTCTACCCAGCGTTTTTTATAACATTTTTTCGTACAGTATCCGTGAATACGTGTGATTTCTTTTGAACAGCTGATTGACTTCCCCTCCAAACAAATTCATGCAAAACATGCATTCCTTATCTACATACATATGGGAAGAAATCTATCGGGGGGTTGGCCATACCCCCACTCTCCTTTTTTCCAAACGCTATCACAAATCCTTTGCAATACGTTCACCACGAAAAGAAGGGGAAGTTCAACGAAAACGAAATGTTCAGTAAGAGCATTCATTTTACATAAATAATTACGACTGGAAGGACTATTGGAAACTATTAATTATCGGTTATTTTTAAATTGAAGTTTAAATTATTATATTATGAAATATATGGAAATAGGTTTGATATATTTTTTATTTATTCTAATTTCATTGGAAATACTGAAACAATCGGAGAGATAAGTGATAAATGTACTTATTGACGTTGAACCTGAGAAAATCAAATAAAATAGTTAACAAAATTTAAATTCATCCTTAAGTATTGAAATGACCGAAGTATCTCCTTGTGGTCTTCAGATTTAAGAAAACAACTGGTTTGTTTTTTCAAAGTGTTCCTTTATTAAACGTTAATATTGAAATTCAGAAAATTTTTTTGTTTTGAATTCCATGGATTTATGCATTTATTTTAGTTTTTTCGTGATAATGCATTAATGTTTCAAAACATCCTTAAAAAAGACAATTTTATTTCCAACATTTTTATATTTTCCTTTGTTTAGGAATTCAAAGGCTATATTCACAAATAACTACGGATGAAATTAAATATGCATGAAACTATATAAGTATATGCAGTTATGTATACAACTTGTTTTTTTAATTTATTTGTACTTCTGCAATCGTGTTTTTTTTTATTTGAAGAATTAATTTTGTTATTTATATACAACAATGCAGTGTAAATGTGAATAAATACGGAGTGATAATTATGAAATATCATCTTACACAATTAAATAGTATCCAAATATACAACATATACAATTTTTAATGTCAATATATTAAGCAAAATTTTTACAACAATATCCAACGTTTTTTTAATATTTGAAAAATGTTCGGCCTCATGAACACAACCAGTGCATTATTCCAGTAGTGGGCAAATTCGACAAAAAATGACACTATCGTGGGCAAATGTGCGCCATTTTCGTGGGCAAATGTCCCAGGATAACGGGAGTTCGTTAAACTCTGTGGAAGTGTGCGTAAAAATGTGGCAGTGTGCGTAAAAATAAGGCAGTATGCGTGAGTTTAACGAAAATATTGGAAAATCTGGAAAAATATTGGAAATGGACGGTCATAGGCGAGACGAAAAAAGCTCGAGAGTTGAGTATCTCTCTGTAGTTGATTTCTGATTTCAATTGAACATGATTTCGGGGTAAGTACATACTAATTAAATAAATTATATTATACAATAAAACGTTCCTCACAATTTGTATTTTACAGATCATTGACGAACTGGACGAGAAAAAATTGAGAGGTCGGAATTTGTCTGGTAAGTTACATTTTACATACATATGTACATAAGGTTTATCAATCTGAGTATTTTTCTTTTATTTTCAGATGAACTGCTGCATGTTGCAGCCTACCGCAACAGTATCGATGTCCGTTTTCAAGTGATCGTGAGTAAACCGACCTCGTAAAAAAGGAAGGTTTCACATGCAACACTTCCAATGCCGGTGTCTACGTGTGGCAAGGGCGCACACCCTGAGATAAATTCTAGCCGGCACTCATACTTAATCTAAACATAAACTTAAGCCCTAACTGATCACTTCTCCCAAGTTGAGGATGCTTTTTAAATGTGTAAATAAATAAAACAAATCTATACCTAACCTAGCCAGGGTGCGTTATCTCACTTTTTTTCCTGGGAACGTTTATAATTGGACTCTATCTCTTCGATTATGTTCGGAGCGATTTTGAACGCGCTTCAAAAGTCGAATCCGAGGTATAACGCTTGTTGGAGGTTCGGGACTACGAATGTCTCAGTTTCAACGCTTTTGCCACCCCAAGAGACCTGAGTCTGGAATCGTCCTTCTATCTGCTGGTGGCTCCCGTCTGCTGTTTCTACTTCAAGATCAAGTTTCTTTAGTTGCATAGGCAACTAACCGATGCTCCGCTATTGATAGGCGCAGCACCTCCTCTCCAACTACTTTCACTTTTGCATAGGGCCTATTATCGTCATAGACACCTATCACAGTTTTTGCAATTTTTCTTTTGCATAGTCTTAAGTTTCCACATTTTTCCCCCATCTTTTTGTAGTTTCTGTGCTTGGGTAGCACAGTTGTCATCTCTTGCCTTAAAATTCTACGCCTGTCATCATTTCCTTGCAGCCTCAGATGAAGACTTTTTTGTTCAGGTACAACCTTAACCTGTGGAGTCTCATCTGGGTGCTTCATTTCCCGGACTTTTTTCGTTGACGGATTCGTCCCAGCAGCACAGGAACTCTCCAAAAACTTGGAACCCGAAGACCAACAACAAATAAAATAATCCCTCATTCTGATACAAAAGAACAAAAATAAATATATATTTTCCAACACAACAAAGATGAAACCGGTGAAGCGGTTAGAATTGCAGCTTCTTTGGCAACGTTCCGCCGTCCATAGCTTCCAGCAGCTTCCGCTTTAGACTTGGCTTCTCATCAACCTTTTCCTTATTCGACTGCGGCAGTGGCAACTTAGACCCGATGGTCGGTGCTGGTTTGCTTGAGAAATATTTCATGTCCAGTGCTTCGGTGCATGTACAACGATTCGAAGGGCACAGCGCCAGCAATTTCTCAGCCAACTCAATGAGATCATCCGGTGCAGCGGTGAAAATGTGTTGCAGTGGGGTGCCAGGAAACACTTTGAATTGCATAAAGTCCGGAAGTAGCTTGACATTTGGCCAATTCTCTTCGTTTGGTGTGCCGAGAGCTTGAAATATTTTTGTCAATTGATCCAAATCGCTGTCGCCCGGAAGGAAGGGAACACGCAGAAGGAGTTCAGCCAAGATACAACCAACCGCCCAGATGTCAACCCCAGTACCGTACTGACGAGCTCCGAACAGCAACTCCGGACATCTGTACCAACGTGTGACCACTTGATGTGTGTATATCCGGCTCGGCGAGCCAAAGAACTTTGCCAAGCCGAAATCACCAATCTTCAGAACACCCTTGGAGTTAACCAGCAAATTGTTTGGCTTCAGATCCCGATGCAAAATCCAATTCATGTGAAGGTACTCCAGACCTGTAAGTTAAAGTTCCATCATACGTCTCAAAGTTGGCTGGAGTCGATGAAGCTTACCTTGCAAAGTCATGATCATGTATGCCTTGATGTTGCCCTGTGTGAGGACGATTTTGGGATCCTTGATGATGATCTCCAAGTCAGTGTCCATGAAATCGAAGACCAACGACACATTTGACTTGTGCCCAAAGACATCCACGAGGCCGATCACATTTTCGTGCTGCAACTCGTGGAGCAATTTGATCTCGCGCAGAGCTGTACGATTGATGCCATCCTGGGCTTCCTCGCGGCTTCCAATCTTAATTTTCTTCACAGCGACTATGTCATCCGTATGAATGTCTCGGGCTTTGTAAACTGTAGCGAACTTTGAAGAAGAATTATTGATGATCTATATGAATTTTAAAAGCGCTTAGTTGACATACCTGGCCCTCACCAAGGAAATCTATTTTTTCATAACGTTGCACCCTGCTGTCCATATTTTTTTAACTAATTTCAACTGAAAACCACTTGTTTTCAGGCGGCCACAATGAGAAGAGCAGAAATCAGTCAGAATTAGTTGATTTCTGGAGTAGTTTTGTAAACTTGTCAGCTGTCAGACACGGCAAATTGACGTTTTTGCAACCGGTGAGGTATTTTCAGTTGAAAAAATAGATGGCAGCAGGTTTGCCTTGAATTCAAATAACGAGTGACAATTCGTTTGTGTACGCATGTGTCAAAATTATTATTGGAGTAGTTTGAGCGGGTAGGCAGGTGGCAGTGATGGCGAAAGTAGTAGATTTTGAATTTAAAAGGAAATTCTAAGCAAGAATATTTTAGGGCTATGTTACAGGATTCCAAACTTTTTGGTGCAGATTTCAATTGTTAGTTGTATGGTTTTTCTATCAAATAAACGGGAACTGGACTTGTTTTTACTCATAATTAATTTCAATTTATTTTCGTCTGGTAAGCGAGAACCTCTTTCCTTCCATTTTTCAGGACATTTTGCCACACAAACATCTTTTGTAGACCATCTGCGATTTGCGTTGTGTTGCTAAATATTATCTACAGAATAACTTGGACGCTTGTTATATGTCGCAACGTCAAAAATGATAATTTGTACAATATTTAGCCAGACTTTTAAGGCAGGTCTTCACAGAGACTGCGGATTTAGCGAACGCAGATATATCAGATCTTCTAAAATTCAGAAGGAGCACAGGGTGGTTTCACCCATCACGTGATTAATAAATTGTGTACTCCACAATTGAAGGGATTCACAATGGGCCCTATGACCTCCGAGTGGAAGTGATGCTTTAACCATAAAACTCCCCTTCCAAAACCTTACCTAACCTAAGGCACTTGACAAGGGATTAAAGTAGAAACAAGCTAGGAAATGATTTTAGCTGAACTTCTGATTTCATTTAAGATTTACTTGCATTACTTTTGGAAAACATTTACCCATTGGAATATTGTAACAATGCATATTTTTTCCAAACTGAGCTGACATTAAAACAATTTAATTTTCCATTCACCTCATCCGCACAAAATTTGATAAAATGAATTTTCTAAACAGTGCAGCCTGCCAACAAACGACACAATTTCCAAGCGGACCCCAAAAAACGTTTGATTGCTCTTGGCTTCCGGATGTCACCACAGAGGCAGCACTTTCGCAACATGTTCTTTTCTTGGCGAACGCCATTGCTGTTTGCATCGGTAGAATTTTCACAAAATATAAACGTAAGAAATCTTTACTAAATTATCAATTATTTATTATTTCAAGTGATACAATTGTTATTCTACACATAATTCAACTCTCCGATACAAAAAGTTGGTGTCAAATTAAGTGCTTTGGCATGAAAATTGATCTCGAAAAGATGTTGGGTTATGGCGGATTGATTGTTACACGTGTTTCGGTATTACTGTGTTAAATTGCTAACGATTGGATTAATTCATGCTTTTTATTTAATTTACGACAAAACACAAGATTCCGGTGAATTTAAGAATTCTTCAGACGCGCTATGTCCTTCACTAAAACTATACTTGTTTCAGTTAATGGCGTTTATAGTATTCAAAAGGGACTAGATTAAGCTGGTTGACTTCCTCTTAAGGATATCGGTTTAAAGATAAAAGCCTTAATAAAGTTTAAACCTACAAAACCAATCTTATCGAAGTATCTCGTCCGACGCGTGTTAAATGTAGATTTCGGTGAATTCTAGAATTTTTCAGGCGGCGTGCTATGTCCTTCACTAAAACTATACTTGTTTCAGTTAATGGCGTTTATAGTATTCATAAGGGACTAGATTAAGTTGGTTGACTTCCTCTTAAGGATATCGCCTTAAAGATAAAAGCCTTAATAAAGTTTAAACCTATAGACCAACTACCTTATCCGGTTGTTTGTTTGAAACTGTAGAGCTGTTTAAAAGCGACATAGACTACAATTTGTATTCTGTTTCTATTTCAGAATGGCTGATGTTGAAAGTGTTGAAAACTTCGAGGAGCAGCCCGTTGAGGCGGAGCCAGCACCAGTCCTGGACACAACCGCACTCCCACAACCAGCTGAATTGCCTGATATCAAGCTTTTCGGCAGATGGAGCTGCGATGATGTGACTGTAAGCGATATCTCTCTGCAGGATTACATTGCGGTCAAGGAGAAGTATGCCCGCTATCTGCCGCATTCGGCTGGTCGTTATGCTGCTAAACGTTTCCGCAAGGCTCAATGCCCAATTGTCGAACGTTTGACCAACTCATTGATGATGAAGGGACGCAACAACGGCAAGAAACTCATGTCCGTCAGGATCGTTAAGCACTCATTTGAAATCATCCATTTGTTGACTGGCGAAAATCCACTGCAGGTAATTTGAATTGAATCGCGCTCAAACATGTAAACACTACTGTCCCATGCTAAACTGTTGCTGTGAGATTTGCAACGCGACAACAGGTAGAATGTGGACGAAGATTGAATGATGGGACCGCAGATGTGATTCAGCGGGAATCTGCTGCGTCAATGCCGAAACCATCGTACATTTCCAAAGAATTTCGCATTTCTTCTTCGCTTTTTTTTACCGCTATTTTCTATTTCGATTGTAGATCCTTGTCAGTGCCATCATCAACTCTGGACCACGTGAAGATTCGACCCGTATCGGTCGTGCCGGTACAGTCCGTCGTCAAGCTGTCGATGTGTCGCCACTTCGTCGTGTAAACCAAGTAAGTTCCATCACTTTCTCCTTCCTGCCATGGATAATGTCTGTCCACTCCCTTTCCTGGAGGAGAGATTATAACACATGGCTAAAACGATTGTCATTAAATATCCGTAGCGGCTTCATGGTTATGTATTGCTAGTCGCATGACTTAATGAAACATTTCAAATAAACCGCACCTCCGTCCAGCCACATTACTTCCCTTTCGCTCAAAAGAAAGGGAAGCTTATGCTACTGGACCAGAAAAAAATATTTGATTCCATGAAAAATGAGATTTTAGAATCGACTATAACCTCAAAAAACTGAACTCAAACACTAAACGAGTTCTTTTTCCCACCACCCCTCAGCACATCAGAGGAACTTTGCTTAGTAATGAATTCTCTCTTTTCAGGCTATTTGGTTGCTCTGCACAGGTGCCCGTGAGGCTGCGTTCAGGAACATCAAGACAATTGCAGAATGTTTGGCTGATGAGTTGATCAACGCCGCTAAGGTAAGTCACAAGCATTTCGCATCTCACACCCCCAACTCCCCACATTGAAGGTCCTTTCTAATCCTGTGCAACGCTAACTTATCTCGTTGTAACAGCTTCGCTTTAGGACGACATCATTGTTTTATAATCCTAGCGCCGAAATTTTTAAAAATCTTTTTCGGAGCTTGAGAAACGTAGAACGACATTACTCTTAGTTATCCCCATCCATGAGAGACCATCTCTCGTGGACAGTCCTTTCTAATACTGATCAGCAGGAATATTTTACGCTGATACAGCTTCGCTTTACGGACGAAATCAATCTGTTTTATTATCCTAGCGTCGTGGAGACATAACTAGCCCTCCCACGATGCTTGAGAAACGTAGAACTACACTTGTCTTGATGAAGCTGAAGAACGTAAACGTCTCTGAGTCACAGTAACTAATGAATTTTCTTTTGTTCGTCTCTTGCAGGGTTCATCAAACTCGTACGCCATCAAGAAGAAGGACGAATTGGAACGTGTTGCCAAGTCCAACAGATAAACAAATGTACATTCGTGTGTATCTTTTTTTACACTAAATAAACAATATATAAACACAAACTGTTAGATGAATGAATTCTTTTTTAATTGAATGAAAGTGCATGAGGGAAAGTGGTGCTTTTGTGAGGTTATGTAGAGGGCGTGCCTTTGATTTGCGCTGTTTTTTTGTGAATCTTTTTCTTAAATTACATTCTGGAGGTCAGAAAATTTGAAGGATTTACTGAGAGTACGATGATACGACGGTTGCACGGCTTTGTGCAGTGAAATAGTTTGAATATGGTGCGGTGGAAGAAGTTTCTTCGGGATTCGGATTGGGAGAGTGAGCAAACAGGCGCATTTCTACTGCTGACTTGGTCGTTCAGGTCTTCCTTTTCCTCGTATGGTGCTGTACTTCCAGGCAGCTACTAGTTTCTGTTGCAAAGACCAACAAATTGGACTTACAAATCGACGTTCTTAGTCAATGACAACATAACCTAGACAAAATTCATCTCTTCTGTGCATCAGTCGTTTGGTGGAATAAGCTTTCGCGTAAAAACGTTGCGTTATTTCCACAAAACTTCTAAGAACGGTCTGTCTCGGCTACATAGGGGCCTTTCCTGGTACGTCTCGTTCTGCACTTGATGCACTGCTGAATCTCCCCCTCTTTGATATCCACATCATAGGGAGGGCTCCCAAGGCCATCTTCCGTTTAAAAAGTAGTGGTCTTTGGTACAACTCGCACTGGAATTACGATGACCTTGCGCACCGCATTTCCTTTGGCGCACGGACACCAGTACTCCAGCTGCGACGAACATACAAAGTCGACTTTCCCTTCACTCGGGACTGGCTCTGCCCAGAATCTGAACCAGAAAAGGAATATGGTCGAATTTTCACGGACGGCTCCAAGTCCAATGAAGGATTTCGTGCTGGCGCGTTCGTGAAGAGCAACAACGTTAGAGTGCGCACCTTGTTATGTAAATTTGCGTCGGATTTCGAAGCGGAAACCTATGTGATCCTAATGGCCACAAACTATTGTGAAGACCAAGTGAAAGGGACGAAGTATTTATGTCTGTAGCGACACCCAAGCCGTTCTTTAGGCCTTGCTGAACCCTTTAACCACTTTCAGGAATTGAAGTCTTCTTTGAATTTGATCGGTAGTTAGGTTAGGTCAGAAAGGGTAGTGTGATATTGAAAAAGAAAAACATCAATTCCACTCGGAGGCCATAGGGCCCATTGTGAATTCCTTCAATTGTGGGGTACACAAACTAAAAACCTGTCCTGTCACGTGGTAGCTGAAACCACCCGGTGCTCTTTATGAATTTCTGGAGATTCGATTTATCTGCATTCGCTAGGTCCGCAGTCTCTGCGCAGAATCTATGGCCCAGTGTGACTAGGTGCTGATTCTGTAGAACTGGACAGATGTTGGATCGTCTCGGTCTCTTCTTCATGGCCGCAGCTCCTACAGCGATCGCTGGATTCCGCATTCCATTTTCGGTCCATTACTCCGATTCTCTTACCGAAGCTAAGCTCTGGCCACATTGATGTTGTCGTGTGATAATCATCGGTAGTCTAAATTTGTTGAGACTTGTCTGGGTTCCGGGTCACCACTGGATCAGAGGAAATGTGATCGCCGATGAACTTGTTAGGCAAGGATCAGGATCAGGACCTGAACCTGCGCTAGGAGTGCCTGCGTCCTTGGTTAGGGCTTCCATCGATAGTTGAACCTCTCTAGAGCACAACCGCAGGTGGCATGGCTCTCCAGGATGTAGATAGATCAAGCGCACGCTCCCTAAGTTAGATTAGGTTAGGTTAGGGCGCTGCTGGTGAATTCACCAGCACACTTAGACCATGTTGGTCCATTTTGATACCCACAGTCAGACTACTTCCTCTGATCGACCGCTCCAGTGATAGTGCCGTTAATTTGAACCCAACGGCAAATGGTGACTGGACCAGATTTGAAAAAGCGGATAAAAGCGTACTAACTTTGTTGGGATTCGAACCTGAAACTTCTCTAACTTAGGGCAGACACTTAACCAACTGCGTCCTCCAGTCGTTTTATGCATGCTCCCTAACGTCTGTAAGAAATCCGCAGTATTCTTGTTATCTCTGCGTCCTTGGTTAGGGTTTGCATCGATGGTCGAACTTTTCGAGAGCACAACCGCAGGTGGCATGACTCTTCAGGATGTTGACAGACCAGGCGCATTCTCCCCAACGTCTGTACGAAATCCACGGCTTTCTTGTTATCTTTTATCAGAAAAGATTGCAGACAACTTACCGGCGTACTAACGTGCCACTACACATTCGCTAAACAACTAAATGTGCTAGACGATGAAACCCTATACGACGCCTGTGGAGAAAACGATGACACTGCAGAACACTTCCTCTGCCATTGTCCCGCCTTTGCTTGGATCAGGTGGCAGTTATTCGGTGCTGACGAGGTGTAGTCTCCTCATCACAGAAGCGCCTGCTGATCTTCCTCCTGAAGACCATGAAATTCCGGCAAAAGTAGATTGATGTCTGGTGGCTCCAGTGAGTCTGAGTGCTCCAGTGTGTCGGAGCACTACACTGGAAAAAAAAACTCTTCTCAGCTCCAGTCATAAACCAAATTTTCCGCAGAATGTTTAGTCTTCGTCCATAACATTAATCCCTTCAAAAAAACCCGTATGGCTTAATAATGGTTCCTTATTTAATCCAGTTTTTATTGAAAAAGAAAAACAAAAACAAATTGCAACAACGCCCACTTAATTACTCTCGTGAAATTGTGAAATGTACGTGTTCAGCCATCCCTTGAACTCAACCATATGCTCATCAACGGCACCAATGTAGCTATGCGTTTGGAACTTTGGCGGCGGAAACGCCCCAGCTCCAAAGAGAGTCTGAATAAAGTTCTCTGCCATGTAACAAGCAGCAACAGCATCGGCGGCAATCACATCATGACGCAACGACAATTTTGCGAATGACTCCGCAAACAGCTTGAGACAGCTAAATGATTGCTGCGACAAACAATCTGCAAAAAGCCGATGAGAAAATGTGCAGACAAGAATAGACATTCATTCACCTGGTCTGTCCATTCTGGAAGCCACAAAGTACTTGCGAAGAATCTCTGACGCTTCATCGGTAAGATCGACACGGCGTTTGCTCACAACCGCAAGAAACTGTCGAATTCCCTCCAGTCCAATGGAGAGTTCGTCGATAGTTGACTCAAATACCTGCTCCGATGCTTGTTCCAGAACATAATCCACAAGTACTTCGTGATTATCCTCTTCGATGACAAGCGGAATTCCAAAGATTCTGCAAAAGACACAAATTTGCTACCACATGCTATACAAAAACGGAGACTTACTCAATGAGCTTGTTGAACGTATGCTGATCCTTAGTATCGTACTTATACGATCGCCAGTGAGTCCAAACAGCCGCTTCCAAGGGACACCACACGCTAGTCCTCTGCAGCATGACCCGACCTGTTTCAATAATTTTCAGTAATTTGAAGGCGTTCGGTGCCTTTAACCTTGACCAGTCACCAACGTAGTAAACCCCGCCTCTCGCCAAGATGATGGGCTCAGCTTCGATCCAAACAGGCTCTCCATTCTTCTGCGGTGGTACCTTGAAGTCGTCATGTGGCCCGACAAATCTCTCAGCAACCATGCCAATGTTCTCCATCAAGTAGTGAGCCATCCCAAACTCCGGCCCGATAGCAACTACAGAAATTGGTGGGCGATTGGGATTTTCTTCCAGCGAAGCAATGCTTAGCAGCAAACCAATCTTTAGGTGAACAAAGCAATCCATTGGGATGCGATCTTGGCACATTTGCGCACCCAACGAGTAGACGAACGCGAAGTCGGAGTAAGCTTTCTTGATGGTCTCATAGAGCCTTGTCACTGGTTCTGGAATCAGGGTTGTGTCCACTTGTTGTGTGCTTTGGGATGATTGGAGTTCATCGGCATTGTTTGCAGGCGGTGATGCACTTTCACTTATGGACGTCTTGCCATAGCTCAGAGTCAGGAACTCCATTGGTGCTGCTCGTGAGCAACTTGGCTCTACCTGCGATTGCTCTTCATCCACAACAGTTCGGGGGCAACCTAATTCAGCTGGAAATCCATTTTTTTCTTGAACATTCCGTGAACAGCTGGGTCCAACCGCATAAGGATCATCGTTTGGCACAGTCGATTCATTTGTTTTGGATTCGGAGGAACACGCCTTGGATGAGGTGGCAAATGCCGAGAATTCCAAATTGAAGTCATTACCACAACTTTTCTGTGTAGGCGTTGGAGGAAACGCAAATTGAAAGGAGAGATCTAAGGGTTCGTCCTTTACTTGAGGGTGAACAAAAATTGATTCTTCGTGTTTCCCATTTTCAGAATCGCTTGAAATGTCACATCTGACTGTCTTTTGTGAGTTAAGACATAAAGACGCTTCCACTGAGTCTAATGAAAAATCCAAATCAAATTCAGGGTACTTGACAGTTTTCTCCTTTGAAACATCCCCTTCTTCGTCCTCGGGAAAGAGATCGGTTGTATGGAGTGGCACATCGGACGTTTGGTGATGTTGAAACTGTGAAACGTGTTCACCTTCCTTCGCAGGACTTAATTCAAGAAGTTGGTCTAAATCTTGGTCGGAGATCGATTTCACAGCTGATAGGGAACTATCTACTGCCTCACTAGATTCCATGCTATCAGCTCAAGGCTTTTGAAGTCCAAATGCCCAGTCACAATATACTTCGCACCCAATGTCAGTTCGCTATCGTTGACGTAATCTAAAAGGAACGGTTGGTATTTGATACAATCGCGCTAACGATTCACTTACCGAAGAGGCGCACGACTTGACATTGAAACAACTTGTTCAAGACCTTCGGGGTGGACACGCTCTCGAAAGGAAACACTTTGAGCAGCCTATACTTTCTCATACAACGTAGTTTTGCGTACTCACTCATAGGACGTGTGCAAGATAAACAGTTTGGAGCTAGAAATGAGAATTGAATGGGAATTCGAAATTTGGATGTTTTCTTTCACCTCGCGTAACCTCCGCCTTAATGCGATTTGCTTTACATCCAGTGGAACAGTACCAAATCGACTGAATCCTAAGAAAATAAGCTATGTCAAGATCTCAAGATCTCTTTTTCAGAAAACACTTACGTATACTGGACAGGTTCAGTGTACGCCGACAGAATTCCACACACCACAGCAAGTCCTTGGGGAATCTTATTTTCAGACGCATTCAGCAACAATTCCTCTTGTACTGGCAGTCCAATGAATTGACACTGAACATGGATCTGAGCAGCGTCAATATGCTTCGGTGTGAAAACAGGAGATTGCTTAAGAATGGAAGCTATGATCGAGTAGACGAGGTATTTTGTGGTGTCCAAAAACTGTTCAGGTTCTTCAATAGCCAACTCGAGCAAACTTTGTGACCTTTGAGCTAAGTCTCTGAATTGGAACGACAACGGAATTATTATTGGCGCTCTAGCATCTTCCGGACTCTTCGAGTTTGCATAGGTTTTGATGAATTGATCTGCTTTTTCCTCCACTACTTTGATTAGTTTCGTGCCGCGCAAATAGTTGTCCAGTAATCGTTGCTCCCCGAAACTGTAATGAATGCGGTAATAGTTTAAAATATTTGATTAGTAATTTCAAATGTTTACGATTCATTCAAACTGGCTGAGGCTGTGGACATGTTTATGTCAAATGTGCGCGCCTGAATGGAAATTTCAAATGTTAAAGCTTTCGCAGCTTTCACAAATAATGACATATGGAAAGCTTTCAGACGGTGTTCGAAGATATTTTGAAGAATAAAAAAATAACTTCCGGCTGTGAAGAGTTTCCTAATACAATTCACTCTAAATAGGTAAATTCATTTTAGATTTGCTAGATTTTTTCGATGCAGTTGAAACAATTTAGTAGGTTGAAGGTAAATAAATTAAGCGCCGGGTTAGGTCAGGTTAGCCTGGATTGTATGCCACGCCTATCAGGAGTACCGATCGTCTCCAGGTGTTCTTGAGACGGCCTCTAGATCTTTGTCTTGAGCGTTCCACTCTGAAGCCATTCAAGCCTCAATGATAATTGAGAGGTTTATTTGGTGAAGATGATGGAAGAAGAAGTCTGAGGTAATGAAGAGTGTTTCCTTGTTCGCCTTTGTCACAACAGACCCCATATACAGATATTGTCATCGTTGAGCCCCATTTTCATGGCGTGATTTTGTACACGATTATGACCGATGAGAGCTCCAATCGCTTTCGCTAGCTACATTTTGTAGCACTGAAGTACTTCATTGGTTCTTGCACCATTGTACCTTGGCCATAGAATCCGTGTAACGTCGCAGGAGGATAAAGAGTGCCACCTGCTATTTCCTGACTCTACAAACTCGTCCTCTTTTTTTAGGTCATAAAGCGGTGATTTGATCCATTGGTTTGCATGAGATGGGTCCATTCCGGATATTTTTTCGCAAATTCATCAGCTGTCTCATTTGCATCCAGGAATCCAGCACAAATTTATCGAGTGCTGTGGCTCAAGAGTCTTAAGTTTTTCGCGACATCATGCAACTAGCTTGGACTTGATATCCGTTGCCGAATTTGCTTTCCTGGTCGATTGATTGTCAATAGTAATATTACCCAACATTGATATGTTTTTGGCCGCTTCTTTGACTGCCAGGACATCCGCTTGCAAAAAAGACTGCCATAATCTGGCATTCTAATAGAACAGTGCATGTTTGAGTTTCGGAGAATATGCACGCGCCTGTGCTTTACACCTTCTTGACCCATCTTTGTATTCTTAATGATCAGATTAGTAATGGAATCGTTTGCTATCCACTCAGTCCTAGACTATATGCTCATGGACTTCATCTTTTTGTGGCGTTGCAATCCGGGTCGAACCTGTTCCTCAACCAACAAGTTTCTCCAGCTTGCACGATTCTTCGCTAGCTGTCTCCGATTAACCACACCAAGTTGATTGAGCTCCTTCTCAAATTGTGTGCGCCACCATAAACGTGGACGTCCTCTGTTGCATTGTCCCATTGATTAAGATTCTTTGGGCCGGAGCTAAGTCGTAATGAGCTCTACATTACTCAGCCATCTTAGGCGCTGCATCCGTAGACGCCTTGCAAGACTCATGTCGCTGTACAACTCATACAGTTCATGGTTGAATCTTTTCCTCCAATCGCCATCAGAGGAAATATGAACAAAGATCGGCCATAGAATATTTCTCTCTCCGTTTATGCCTTTGCATCGTTAAGCAAGACTGGGATGATCAATGTTTAATGTAGTCAGCTTGGCCTTTGGAGAGGCCTCTTATACTCAATTGTTTCTTGTGCCCAATGAAACAGCGACTGGCAAGAATTATTCTGCATTTGATTTCGAAACCGATGTTGTTCGTACCGATTACTGCGAAGCCGAGCTACATAAAGTCCTGACTACTGCAAAGTTATAGGTGCCTATTCTGGCAGCGATGTTTTGCTAAACCGTCGATGTTGTGCGCCCTTTCTTTCTGCCATAGCACCTTTCCATTTCTGAGATCCTGCGCTTCTCGTGGTCTTTCTTTTTCCTCCTGAGAAGCCTTCTTCACTTCTATTCTGTTCGAAGAGCTCACGAACAGCTCTCGTAGTTTGATGTAGCATTGCCTTGTTGGCAACATGTGTCAGCCCGCAAACGTCGTCAAACCGGGAGTTTTTTCTAGCCAACGTCGTAAAACCCAGAACATCAGCAGCGGCTTCTATGATGGCTTTTTGACAACGTTTCCATTTTTCTTCTATTATTCGTGCCGCCGTCGAACTTTCAGAGAGTTTCAGGAAGACTCGATCAACAAAATTCTGTTGCGATTGCAGCTTTCCGACGTCAAACCGTGGTTTTCTTTCCCGAGTCCTTTGTTCTCTAGATGTCCGTGTCCGTACCTTGGCTACAACAGTCGACGTTGGCTCCTCGGAACGTTTGGACATGAAGAATACTGGACGAGAGTCTGACGTCGATCGGAACGTGATCAATCTGGTTGACGGTTGATCGATCAGGGGACGGCCTATATGAATGTTGAGGTGTGGGAATCGCGTGCAGGTTTCGCCCTTTGACGCAGTTCACTTGCCTGAGTCTGTTTTCGGACGTGTGAGCTGTGTTTATCGATGATTCTACCAAAGATGTTCGCTTTACCCGGCTTAGCGTTGAAATTTTCTAAAACGATCTTGGTGTCGTATGGTCTTTCGAGATCATAGAATTCATCCTTGCTGTTGTAAGGTCCCCTGCGGGGACGTGTTCGCAAATCATGCTGTTGCTCCCGAATTTATGCTTGATCCGAATTTTTATAAGATGCTCGCTTACATAATTGAAACCTACGACTTTTTGCCTAAGTCTTCCACGAACAGCAAAGTCATATCTGAATAAACGCTGTCTTCCATCTCTGTATCAGTCGCCGTAGTAGTTATCCCAGTATATCATCCTCTTTGCTCGGCCCGTCCCACCGTACTTGCAGTAACGTCAGCTTTATAGCAGGCTAGGGCCTCATCAAATTCATCGGCTACAGGTGGTCTGTTGAGGATCCTCACGTTCCACGTGCAAAACCGGAAGTCGTTGTCCTTTTTCCATTTGGAAGCAATTCATTGTTTCTGAACTAAAAGTTCTTAATGTGGTAAGGAAGTTAATCCCATGCACAATCCCCAACTGGGAGGCCAGGTCCACGTCTTTAGCAGAGAAATTCGGGAATTTGCAGGTTGTGAGCGCCGCCGTTGGCCCTAAGAAAAAGTGTCCGCCGCCGTTTCTATTCCAACGTCCCGACCTACCATTGAAAGAATACTTTTAGGCTTCAAAATATGTTGGAGTACCTCTAAAAGGGACAGATTTAATAAGGTGTACCATTAACTAAAAAAACACCATGTCTCTGATTTCTATTTCATTTAAGTGTATGTATATTTTATTGTTACTTCATAAATAATTAGAATCTATACAAAATATTAAGTTCTTGATAAAACACAAGTCAATCTAGATATGAAATTCAAATATTTCAATGACGCATAAACTAAAGCTAATCAATTACAATTTGATTTTAGAAGAATACATATGTATAAACGATACATAACTACGTCGAAGAATATGTGTAGAAACAGAGAAAACTAATGATCCTCTTCGATGAACCGCGAAAGGCAACAAAATCAATTCCCTCAAGTGTAACCAAGTTTTCATTTTTTCAAAAACACGTGACTAAAGATTCCTAATCTTAACTTAAAACCAACAATGCTTGAAATAAATGTCGTCCTTTACACAAACAAAACAAAGGCACATACAAATAGAAACTATTGTTTGCTTTAACTCACCGCTCCGAGACCGGTGACTAAGGTAAGTCCAAAAAAGGAAGAGCAAATGACAATCATTAACTCATTGTTCGTGTGATTCTTCTTCTTTTTCTTATCAACTAAATACAAAACTATATGTCTCTATGGTTATAATCTAAGGGGCTCTTATTATCATTCTTGTTTAGTTTGTTTTGTTGATTACATGATATATTGTAGTTATACTGTGTTTGAATTTAAAAATTCACTTTGGCATAGAAATCTGCGTGGGTTAACCTAGGATTTCATTTTAGTTTATCTGATTTCTTTCTCATAATGGTTGTCTTATATTGGAATACTTAAAAATAAATTATGTCTCTTAATAGTCTAGGTTTCCTTGAGCTCCAGTTATGATGGCATCGATCCAAATTCGTGCGGCCGCATCGGAGGCCGCTTGTAGGTGATAGCTACGTTTCTTTGTTTTCACAATGAATGTGCAATGAGGTCGACCACTCTTCGATGCGTTCAAGTGATCAAGGTAGACTTCATCGATTGTCTGCAATTAAAAAAAAGTTGGTTTAATGAAAGGATCAATTATTTGTCTTTAATTTTAAGTCAAGGACAAAGATACAGTGGTGTGCAAAATAAAAGGGTCGTTCGTGTAAACCCGTATAAATTGTAATAGGTCACAAACAAGATTCTTTTCCCCGTGTCTATCCCCAATATGTTGAACTTTTACTCATCAGACTATAAGCCATTTCGACATTTTACAGCTGGATAATTTAAGTGATTATTTATAAGAAGTTTTCATCTTTGACGTAGTGCTGCCAATATTTTCAAGTGAAATTTACCACACTTGAGAAGAAAATTTACCACAACGTTCAAAATGTACCACTTTAAAAAAAAAACTTGCTTTTAGATAGAAACTGTGGGCGCTGGAAGGAGTGTGGGGTTGTGCGTCGACTCATACGCACTAGACTTTCAAGTCTAGGTTCAAATCCAAGTCCAGACAAAATTTTTCAAAAACAAAGAAAAAATAATTCACGGCTCCACCTCTTTGTCACTGACAATGCTCAAAGAGTACAACTGTCTAGAAATAGCTTCTCAATCTCGACGTTCGGAGTCGGCATTAAACTGTGGGTCCCCTCCACTCGTGAGGGAACAATAGCACGCACAACATGAATGGTTGCTGAGAAGCTAGACCCAGGTCCACCTCGGACTTTAGCGCCGCTATTATTATTATTATTTTAAGATAGAAACTGTTATGCAAGCTAAAATGAGAGGTGCCATGCAGAAATGAAAACAAATGTCAAGATATTATTTGGCACAGATCTCAGTCACCCCTTAGAGTATTCAACCAAATGAAATGATATTTTTTTTTAAAGGAATTTATATTTTTTCTACTAAAATACATTTTTGTCAAATTCATGGAATGAAAGTTTAATTTCCCATGTAAATGTAAATTCACCATAACCTGGCAGCACTGTTTTGAAGATGGTGAGAAATTAGGTTAGGTTGATTAACAACAAATTTGAAGGAGAAATTAGGAATGGACAGTTTCGTGAACATCTGCCTAGGGTGACCAGATCCATGGGCATGAAAAAGAGGACACCTTGAACAGTCTCAAATAAAAATGTAAGACTCGCTTCTTTTTACATTAGAAAAGTACAAAGGAATACGGTAAACAAACGGTGTATTTAGTTTTAAACAGAAAAACATAGGTATAAAATGAGAGGGTGTGTTCAGATGACTGTTAAAAAAAACACAAAAGATGGCGTTGTGTTCAAAAGTGAATGAGTTTAGATACAAATATATTTGAGGCCGTGTTCGCACCAGGAAGATGCAAAATTTCTAAATTAGTCTTGAAAAAAAAAGTTTTGTTGTAGTTTTGTGATGTCGAAAAATGTTACTAACTGAGAAAACCAAAAAAGAGGACAAATTGCATGTTTTTCCAAAAAGATACCGGACATTTTTTTATGAGACAAAAAGAGGACATGTCCTCTTAAAAGAGGACGTCTGGTCAGCCTACATCTGCAAGAAAGTTCGTGGTTAATGAGCCTCCTTCTTTTTGTTGACGTGTTTACATCCAGGCTCAGGCTTCTTTTATTTGGCTGGATGTGACAAATGGCTCGTTTTCAGCAAGCCTCACAATTTGGCGATCAGTGTTAGACCTTGTATTACGTGTTTTGTGACAGTTAAAGACATCAGCTACTGGGGTTTGAGAGCATACAACTGTGTCCATAATAAATTTGTACGCTTTATTCCCTTTTCACGCTCTTTCCACTTCCGTATAATGCGTTTTGAGACTAATTTTATATCTCTAATGTCTATCTTTTATTAAAATTGGATAAACGAGCTAAAATAGTCGACTCTGACCAGGGACAGAAAGCAACAGAGAACGGTAAGGTAGCGCACCCATTATTTTGCACACCACTGTAAATGAGGGATCTGAGTTGTGAACCTCCATGAGGTATTCTTGTTGACGTTCTGTTCTGTTTCTTTTCGGTGGAAGTGTTGACATAGATGAGTTCATATCCTCATTTACATTCGTGGACGAATACATTTGGGGAAACCCCGATCAAATGATTACTTTAATGCAGAAATACCCGTTACGGTATACAAAGTCACAACAGGAAACAATATAAGAGAGCCTACGGGGGAAGGGTCTTTAAAGACCACCCTCCTCCAAGTCCAGAAATAAACGTTCGAATTTCGGCAGTGGAAATACGAATAGTAAGAAGTAAACATACGATTCTACGTAAAAGAGATTACAGCAAAATATCGTTCCACTGGGTGTCGATAAAATAACTCTAAATGTTTCACAAAAAACTGATAACAATCCCAATTACTCACCGCAAAATACGCTCCTCCACGGGGTTTCCTCTCAGACTTGTCAGAATAGTAAATGAAAGCGGAACGCTCTCGATCCAATACAAACCATCGTCTTGACCAACCGTGGAATGTGGCGCCCAATTTGTGCAAATACCTACAAAAGTGCCAAGAAAACAATTTGCCATGAACTGTAAAGTTTAAAAGCCAAACACACACAACATTCTTACCCTCGACAACTGTACGAGTCGACAAAAACATGCGGACACAGCGCGATCTGATGGCCCGCCGATTCGATGTGCAATCGCAAATCTAAATCTGGCGAGAAGATCGGAAGGTATCTTGTTAGTGGCCGCTGATGTTTCGGTAGTGATCTCTTGTTCCCGGATATGAGACGATCGCTACTTGTTGTATCGTTTGAATTTACACTTGAGCGTTTCCCATCGTCGCTTTGTTCTGAGTGACGATTACCGCCACCGCCACCTCCTCCACCGCCGCCGCCACCACTTCCACCACTTCCCCCATTTCCACACGACGATGAGAGCTCTATGCTGGATTTGTAGGTATTTTCCGACAATAGATCACAACTGAGCTCTGAGTTGGCATCTGAGAGGGGTCGTGACCGTTGTGATTCCAATTCTGGCTGTGAATGACGATTCTGGAATAAAAATAAATATTTGTTTACACTCAATTAATAGGGCCTGACGGAACTTAATTTAAAACGTAAACAGTAAACATAGAGTTCCTGGAGAAGTGTGTGTGTGTCTGTTTTGGGTGTCAAACTGCAGTCAGTGCCGATTCGTCACTGACTTCTGCAATAAATTCGAGATGAATCACAGAATTGCTTTCCAAAAATATCGCAGATACTAATGTCACGGGATTTCCATTCCATTCGAAATTAGATTTACCAAATGTGTAACGAATTTCACGAGGTAATTCATTGTCTCGCTGACATTTGGCAGTGTGCCCAGTTTGATGCTGTTGTTCGCAACGACTTTGCACGTCAATTAACTGAGTCTGCAGAAGTGTAATGGTTTACAATGATTATGATGTTAATCATGGGAGGGGTTCGCCAGATACCAACGCATGATGATGAGTTAGCAATGTTTACTTTGTTGGCTGCTGGGAATGAGCTCAGTGTGGACACACTTGAGAGTATGCAAACAAATGTATTGCTGGAAAGGTGATGCCCTAGAAATGTGAGTGGATACGAAAGTGTGTGGCTTGCTTAAGCGGAAATTGAGACCCTGACTTAGTCAAACAATGAATGTCGACACTTGGAAAGCAAAACAAACCACGCACATTGGAGTGATTCTGTCCTTTTCTTCTTTTTGTAGCGTTTCAGTCCGAGGTGGACCTGAGCCTCAATCAATAAGCCTCTCCAGCTGCCACGATCTTATGCTTTTCTGTCCTTTTTATACCACAAAATCAAATGCTTCTATTACCCATGTATTTACCGCATCATAAGTACCGTTTCTTAATCATAGAATTTTTGACAGCTGACAACAGTTAGTCTTTTTTGAAGACTTAGTCAAATTTTGACGTATGCACTTCAGTGAAATCACAGGAAATAACTAAAATATTTATAAAAGACGGAGACGCACTAAGTCATCATGTGCATGGAAGTTTTATTGTGAATCCATATCAGAATTCATCCGTATAGACTACCTAAATAACGCGTGAATAACGATAGAGTACAGGCGGACGTTATTGTCGAGCAGCTAATGCATCCACAGAGAGTAAATGTTTGGTGCGATTGTGGAGTGGTGGCATCACTGGACCATTTTTTTCGAAAATGAGGCTGGCGTTTCGGTAAATGGTGGCCCTCACAGAGCCATGTTTACCAAACTTTTTTTTTTGCACTGAAATTGAAGACACGGACTTGGACGACCTCTGGTTCATGCAGAATGGCGCGCCATGCCACACAGCCCATACCAAAATTGATCTTTTGCGCACCAAATTCCCATATCGTGTTATCAGCCGACTTGGCGATGTCAATTGGCCGCCTCGGAGCTGCGATTTGACCCCCTTGGACTTTTTTTGTTGGGAACCATGAAGGATCGATGTTATGCCAACAATCCGGAAACAATTCAAGCACTTAAGGCCAATATCATCCAAGCAATCCTTAAGCTACAGCCCAAAACCATCATCAAGATCTTGGAAAATTGGGGTGACAGAATGGGCTACTGCGAAGCCAGACGAGGCAGCCACTTGACCGACGTTTTAATTGTGAAAATTAATGGGAATGTTTGTTTTTACTTATAAAGCCATAATACATGGAAACAATTTAATTTTGTTCATTTTAGTTCATTTTTAAAAAGAAACTTGTTGTTGAACCACTTCCGCTTTCCTACTTCCGATGTAAATAATCAAATTATTCGATTTCTGAGTAAAAGAAAGAAAGCGTATAAGAAGCTCTCTCTATTTTCCAAGTTTGACATTTCACATTTTTTCGTTAATAGTGTGGTTTACGTCTTTGAATTTCATTAAAATTGGTCTTCAAAATCTTAGAGTTTCTCTGTATTTTGGGGTATCTTCTCAGAAATAATTTCTAGAGGCATCTCCTAGCGACTCTTTGACAGTAATTTGCACTGCTTTACACTTAAGAATAAGTTTTTGAATTAAAAAGGCTGCACTTTGCACCCACGCGTTACTGATTTTGTTTTTGTAAGACTTCACTAGGTAAATACGTCACAAGCCACAATAAAAACAAACCCAAAGTCACACAACGCTGTAAGCTGGTCATTTTCCACTCCGTTTCAGTCAAAGTTTGTTTGATTCCATTTGTTCTCTTTCACTTGAGACAGCTGTCCGTTTAAGATGATCAGAACTACCTGTGACTCATTAAAAATTCGAGACGTGCGGCACACGCGCGTCTTACCATCCGGCCTTGACGGCGTTACGTGCGTCACAAGAAATACCTACAACAAAGCAAACAGACACACCAGGGACACTCGTTAGATGAAGAAGCCAATAAGCGCCACTGAACACCACTGTCACATTAATTTCAACTAATCAGTACCAACAACTTGACATAGATTCATACCTTGACGTCATGCATTGTCCAAGGTACCCACCCACACTATGGTTCACACTTTTATTCAAATGCAATATTCAACTCACTAGATAGTATTCGACTCTCATTCGCGTCTGCGATGGTCTTCTTCTGTTCACGTAAGTCATCCAAACTGACATTATCCCAGCCGCACTCAAAAGTTCCACAAAATAGAATCCACCAAAACTGTCACTCAAAATATATATTCCTAACGGTGATGCTTATTTTTGTAAACAACAAAATGCATTCAAATTAATGAGATTAATTCGAGCAGCAGTCACCATCCGTCACTCACGGCAACCGAAATAAAAACGAAAAATTATTCAAAATGCAACTCAAACGGCGTAAACGCGACCCAACAATCGTCAGCCAAAGGCAAAGGCAGAGACTCAAATTTATCAACCACCAGCGGAATTTATCAACGTTTTATTAATAAAAACTTTTTCAAAATAAAAAAAAAATTCTATTTTAATATTTGTTTGAGGATACACAGAAATTGTGCTCAACGCAACACGATCGGAACACTGCGCGCGGGAGGCGCTCATAAACCAAAGAGCCACCTCGTGACTAATTCCGGCACTGTGGTGGGTATAGGAATTTATAAAAGCGTTACTCTGTGATATTTCAGCTCCCGCGTCACGTAACCAATCGCAGGAGAAAAACAACATCGAAAACAATACATTAACGAGTGTGTACGTCTAATAACAAATTAGCCGTACGCCTTGCAGAGGAGGTCTGTGGCGACAACGGAAAACGTCATGTCGGAGTGTTTCCCGCCGGTACGTAGTTTCCTTTTCGCCTTTATTTTTACGTTTCTTTAGAAATTTTGCTAAATTTCGAAGAATATTCTTGTTGTTTGATTACAAAAAGCACACCTCCTCACTGATCAAAGCGGGGGTGACAAACGACCACGTCCTACGGATTCGACAGCTCAACGCGTTGTTCTCCAACCGCGCCAATGATGATCGCTTTTAGGGGGCGGGTTCCATTGCAAGGAAAAGGAAAGCCACTTCAATGTGATCGCATTAATTGTTCAAAAATAAATTATGTGGACCAGCTGCCTTTTGCTAAATGGTAATGACATTTTAAAAGACCGATAGGAATTTGAAATTTGCTTTTGGATCAATGTCACTTTGTAATAGGGTGAGTATGAGAGATTTTCCCAGCCACGCATAAGAACTAAAGAATTTCCGTCCTCGTGGTTTGACAATTTTTTGATAAACAGTTTATTCTAATTGTGTGCATTGTTTTTCGCAGTATTTTAGTTAAATTAAGGCTTAACCATATTCAACTTTAGTAGTCTTAAGCTAATCTCAAAACCAAACCAAAACTCACTCAAGTTTTTGTGAGTTATCAACTTAAGCAAATTTATTTAACTGTCATCTGTAAACCTGTTTATTTAAGACTGTCAAGTTCCGAACAAACATCTCATTTCTTTGAAACATTCCGTAAGACAACTAAAGTTAACGGAACTTAACGAAGTCCTGTTGTATTTACGTGTCTTGAGACTAGAGTCCGATCGAAGGCCAGTTTTTCGGCCGAAGCCGAATTTCGGCTTTCTGATCACCTTCGGCCGAAGCCGAATGTTCAGTCGAACTCTATTTGGAACAACTTTTGCAAGTGGCTTTCGCATCACTTCTACGAAACAAACCCAAAATGAATTTTTAGCTGCCATTTTTTGTGTTCTTTCTACCTAAAACCAGTGCAAATAAAATTATACAGACCACTTAATAGTTTACCAACTTGCAAATGGAAAATCTTGTAATTTTAAAGCTGTAAACAGTGATACTTTCAAAATACAAAATATCCGACAATAAAAAAACAAAAAAACACACCGTTCCTTGCAACTTCTATTTTTTACAGAAAACAGAAAATTAAACATTCGGCTTCGGCAAAATCTTCGGCCTCAATGTTTTGCCGAAGCTGATATTTATAGCCGAAGGTGGCCGAAGCCGAAGCCGAATGTTCGGTCGGACTCTACTTGAGAGACTCCAAAACTTTAGACTTAAGGCCCAACCATAATGGTCTTACAGAAACTAAAGAGAACAGAAGCAATCAAACGAATACACAAAAATGATACAATGTGTAATAGTAATCGCCTCGCTCAGTTTCGGTAGGTTCGGTCACTTTTGCCTATTTACGCGGGACCGAAATGAATTGCTCTCTACGCAAATGGAATGGCTGAAACACAACAATGCGTTGCGCTAGCCGACTTCATGTTACGGAGGCTGTGCGTTGACGCACTGCATTAATCAGCTGTTCCCTCTCTCTCTCTCAAATACCAAATGAAAAATATTCCGTCAGCTGTTTTCATTTCTGAAATGTCAAATCAAAAAATATTCTGATCAAACAATTGAACCTTAAAGAAATTAATTGCGGAAAATGAATGCAAAGAAAGTTAAAAAAATTAAAAAGTGCTTCTTGTTGCTAATTTGGCGTATTCATGTTTCCGAGCATACACGGTTTTCAAATTAGTTTTGTCTTTAAAATAATTTTAGTCAGCTGTTTTCGTGTCTCAAATGTCTGTTGCCACAAAATGTTCTCAATTTGTGAAAAAACTCTCAATTTGGGAAGCACTTCTCAATTTCACTCTCACAGCGCATTCCACTGTCAAAAAAATATCCAACATGTTGAATAATGACGTGCGTTGGAATTACGTTTTACGTTTTATTACGATCCTCTCATCTCTCTCATTTTTCACTTACATAGGTCGACGCAGTATTTCGTGCATGTCCATTGAATTGTGTGCGTTGAAAGACAACGCTGCCGCTGACGCACTGTTGTGTTTCAGCCATAAACCAGCCTCATCGAAAATGGGACAGACCGTGTATGTATAGTAATACACATTTCAAATTTGTTACCAAAATACGAATGACGGTGAATTCGAAGTTTGGTGACAATGCTCACGACTTTTTTGAGTGAATGATAAGGATTTTTAGTGCATAATTCATATAAGGCCGGAGTACGTCATGAGTTCTTAGCAAAATAAACTGAATATGTATTCGGTTTCCCAAATATTCTACATACATCATTTAGGTGAGAGTGGTTATTCACTAAAATCATAAAACCTACTCATATCATATGTGTCTATGTCTGAAAAGTTTTTTTTAACAAAATGTTTTTTCAGTGCGGAGCCATAATTTATTTACTTAATCGATCATTATACTAACGATAAAACAATAAAGCAATTAAACAATAAACAAATTAATGGACTCTTAAAACCACAAATAATAACGATTAAGCATACCAATAATTCAAATGACAGCACCAAAGACACTCAAAAATGGGAAGTGATGCCAAGTCGTGATATACTTTTTTCGATAACTTTATTCAGACTAGGATAAATACGAAATAAATTAAGCAACCGAGAGAATACACACAAATAAAACACTGTGATCAAGTATCAGCTTCCTTTTGTTTCGTTAAGTTTGTTAACTTTTGCCTAATTACACGGAAACGAAATGAATCTTTCTTTACGAATGCAAATGTCAGTTGACAACAGAATTCTCCATAAGTTTGCGTAAGCATTATGGACACCATAAAACTTGACGGTGCTTCTGGTTATTTTTTATTTGCCATTGACATAAGCTTAAGTTTTCGTGCGGCTATTATAATTGGTTCTTTACGGCGACACCGAACGGCAAACTTTGAGAACATTTTCATAACACTTACACTCTCTTAGCATTGTGAGTGACCCGAAAGAGGTGGCGCTGTAAAAATGATACCCAATTCTCAACGGTCTTTGACAGTTTAAGTAGAGGTAAATTGAGGTTACAGCGATTTGACATAAAATACTCGTAAACTCGACCTAACGCGAACAAATTGTTGTCAAAGCGCCAACGTCGAACGAGCTATTGATTTTTTTTTGCTTGAAAGTTGGTTTGTCCGGAATCGATCTTCGATTTAGATGTCGATGCACTTATATTTACATCGGCCACATGCTTACATTTCATTCAGATTAAGATGTTCAAAAAGGATATACGGGAATGTTTCTTTGATTCGCTTTAAGTCACTCGTGTTTTAATTTTTAAGATTTCCACAAGATTCAAATTAATTGCAGGCAATTGGAAAAACGTTTAACAACAATCAATTACACATCTCCTTGTACCCGAAACACCTTTTCTGTAAACTTTTTTCCCTGCGGCCAAATAAAAAATTAAGCTTTTAACAAATTTCTTAACACTGTGTTGAATTTCATGATGGGCATCCACATTCACCCCATAAAAAAACACCACTCAAGGACAGTCCAACGATTTGAACGTGGGAAACTGGGAACCCACACAAAATTTGGAGTATATCCAAAAATACAAATCATTTCGCGACCATTCAAAAATTCGGTGATTTTCGAAAGAACGTAAATTAAACCATTTGACAACTCTGAACTGGGAAACATTAATTCCGCACTTTTATCTGTTCGGTATGACAAAGATGTTGTCGTTTAGGCAATTAACAAGAAATCAAATAAATTGAATGATTCCTTTTATAATTTTGACATCCCAGAGGAGGTAACAGAAGTAATGGTTCCTTTTGAATGGATCTGTCAGTTGTTATAATCTCCAATTTTAATTAGTTTATGATTTATTGGATTCTGATAAATTAATTTCCCCTGTGCTGGTCGAATAAAACAAAGAAGTATTCGTGACAAAGCAGAATAGACGATTATGAGTTCGTTCTCTTTCTGTGCAAAAGTTTTCAATGACACCACAAGCAATGACACCGTTAATGACCTCAATTATATTTTTTCCCGCGTCATAGTGAGGCGTTTCAATTATTAGACGATAAATACCCAAGCTGTTGACGGGATGCCAAAAGAATGCAAGCTAATGTCGGATTGTGTGATGTGATTTCAATCGTAGTGCAGTTTAATTGGATTCAGTGTGGCATGATTAATGGTTTTCGCTCAAGTTTTTCTTCCATTCGGATACAGTGTCGGCGGTAAAGGGGAACAAAGTGAGCATAGTTCACGGTGAACAGAGTGAACAACGTTTGAAATTCAGAGAGAAATCTGACCGGAATAAAACTAACAATTAAACTTTTAATAACATCGTGGGATAGAAAAACAAAGAGATTACAAGACTCAACACTTGAATTAAGACCTGCAATGGACAATGTTTGTTGAGATGAATTTCACTAGTGAAAGAGAACGCTTTCACCAACTATGAGATACGGTGTAACTCTATTTTGCTAAACAAATCATCATTCATTCATTCGCTCTCACTAGGGAAATATGTAGGCAAATGTCGGAGCAAGTTGTCCCCGTGGTGTAGTTGGTAAGTGCTTTGACTCCTGCACTCAAAATCTAGATTCATTCGACATAGACATCAGTTTTTATAATTTCACGGCATCACCATTTTCGAGTAACTGACAATGCTCGAACTGGCAATAAAAAACTTCTCAATCTCCCCACTTGCAGCCGGTATTAAACTGTAGGTCTCCTCCATTCGTGAGAACGGTTAGTGTAGAAACAAGAGTCAATCTCGGGGCAGTGCAGTTTCAGGATAAATGTACCTTTTTTGTTTGACAATACCTTTTTACCAAATGCGCGGAATAAGATTTGAAATTTCCCACGAAAGGTAAATTTACCATAAACTGTTTCGGGATGTAGTGCCACAATATATATACACAAGTATATACGTATAATATGTGCAAAATAATAAGAACACACATCACTTTCCAGGTGTTCCTGATTTTTACAGTTGTTGAGCTCTAAAAGCAAAATACATTTCTTTTCTTTTGAAGTTAAATGTAAATTATTAACATGACAGCTGGTTTAACAGAATTTATTTGACTTTTCTAGCGGGCATTTATTTTTATAACCTGAAGTAAGATTTCCTTCCGCTCTGTTCTTATTTTTTTGCACAGCACTGTACATGTGTGCGTGCGCCATATTTTAAGTTGGTATGTAAAGATAAACTTTGACATTGGAAGATCGTCGACATGCCGTTCATCAATGCCCAAGGAGTTGCAATGACAACCAGTTCATTGGAACTTCGGTAAGAGAGAGAGCGTTGCCGAGAACCCACATGTGTCGTATCGTCACCGCCCTCAACATTTTAGCCATGGAACAACCCTGCGGTGCATTTTGAAAGATGATATGGATTTGTTTGGAATATGCTTGGAATACGGCCAAACAGCCTAGAATGGTTGACACTGAACCTGATTTCTGGGAGCAAATTTTGATGACCGATGGAGCCAATTTCGCACTCTCTGGCGTCGTTAACAAGCAAAATTGTCCGAAGAATCCACACGAAATCCATGAAACATAATTGCATGACCAAAGAGTGACTGTTTGAGCCGGCGTTTGCACCAAAACCATCATTGGGATACTTTTCTTCAAAGAAGGCGAAACAGACGATGGGATATTGGTGGATGTTGGCTCCTTATGTCTGCCCACAAATGTGTGGAAAAGGTCTGGAAGGTTATTGGTTTCAACAAAAAGGTGCGCTACGACGCACTGCAAATCAAACAATGCAGTTTCTGCAACAAACATTTCCTGGACTTGTGCTTGAGATATTGAGTGACCCCCAAGATCTCCAGATTTGTCTAGTTTCCTGGACTTATGCTATGCTAGAGACATTAACTGGTCACCCAGATCTCCAGATTTGACACCAAATTTGTATAGTTATTAGAAAAAATAAGCCTCAGACCATTAACGAGCTGAAGGCAAACATTCCTGCCGAAATCATGGCTATACCGCCCAAGATGCAAGAAAAAGTAATAGAAAACGCAGCAAAAAGGGCACATTTTGCTTTGGTCAATAGAGGCGGTCACTTGATTAATGTTGTATTCAAAAACTAGTCCAGTCTAGTCCACATTCTAAAGAATCAAATTAAAGAAAGAAGAAAATACCACGTTTTTTCAAAGCGTTTTTTTTAAGTTATTCAATATTTACATACCGACATAAAGAGTAGTGTACCCTGTATATAGGAGTATGATATCGGAGCAACCTGCATCTCTGCCAGCATATCGATAAGATTACACACCATATTCAATGCAGTGGCATTCAATTTGTTCCATATTCATAACAAAATATGTGCAATATGTGCAAAACAAATCGCACGCTACTTCCCTCACGTTTACACAAACGAATGGCGCCCGTACGGTAATCGAAAGAAAAGCTGGTATCACGTACGATGCAAATATGTATTTACGTAGGGTAACAAAGGTTAATTGGAAACAATATTGGAGGCCATCAAAAGACGGAATAGCTATAGACAGAATATCGTAGAAGAACAAAGATGATTTTAATGCTGGTTTCGGTTGTTTTAAGAAAGCTTAGTGGGGAGTTGTTGGGAGTTGGATAACATAACAGATGACGTTCACGATTAAGGAGGCACGCAGAAGTAGATAAGGATGTGTAAAAACTACAGAAAGTTAGCAAAGGTCGTTCTAGCTTAAGAGGTTTTTTGGTTGAGGCCTTCAGGTAAAGAACACGCCAGTTGTCTAATTCAAAATCAAGTTTTATTCTCAAAATTGTGTGAACAACGATGTTCATTAAAGGACTCCTTAAACTTGAGTACGAGATCGTTCATAACCGCAGATCTATTTAACACACATATATTGTACGATATGCCAGTTAGATAACATGATGTTTACTGTTAAAGATTGGAGACGTTAATGTCTTGAGGTAATATGTACATAACAAGACCCAGGTCCACCCCGGACTGTAGCGGCGTTCTAACAAAATTCGCAAGAAATTGCAAAACATTGATGATTTACATTTTTTTTAAAGATAAAAATTAATGTATAACATTCACGATAACGGAAACATACTTTTTTAAGTCATAAAATTCCAAAAAAGTTAACCTCCGAATACCGATCGAAAAAAAAAAGTCCTTGACATGCACGACATATTGTGCCACTTTGCATAATCCACTCTGTCTCTCCACAACGTGTCATACCTTATTGCTTTCCGAACCGAACCTCTATCCAGATCAATAAATCACGAAGCACGACATTGCAAATCCCCAACACCACTACACAGAAACTGATACTTAATCATTTTGACACACTTCTTGACGCAGAAAAATGATCAAAAAACAATCAAAATTTGTGTATTGGAACCAAATAGCCACACACGCCCTCCCTCTGGGTAATCAGTAATAAATATATGTATTTTTTTCGATTCAATTGAAGAGAGAACTACTGGTTCCTTGGTCATATACTCACTTGACTAGATTTATTCTGATCATTACTGCTCTCGCTGTTGGTGGTGTGCGCGTTTGTGCTGCTGCTCTGCTTGCCACCAGTGGTGCTGCTGCTAATCTTCTTGTCTGCATCTTCCACCTGCTGTTGCTGTTGCTGCTGCTGATGATGATGATGATTCTCTTTATCGTTTAAATTATCGGTTTCCGGTGATGCGGTGACATTCTTATTGCTCGTTGAGTTACTGCAAAATAAGAAAAAATCTCGTTTAATTCCTTTCACAAACATTTCTTTTCTTTTGGATTTTTTTTCTAGATTTACCAACAAATGAGCGACGAGATCTTATCAAAGTTCATTTCGAGATGTTTTCTGTTTTTTTTTTTTTGGATTTTTGATTTTGCCTCTTTCCAAGCACACAAACAAAAAAAGACTATCGTCTTAGTCGGTGGCGGAGCAGGTGACAAACCGATCGAAATTAAATTGTTTACGATACCAGACGCGCACTTATCAGTTAGCAAATACACAAAGCCGCCGATTGCAGCCGAGAATGGTCGTTGATTAGTGACGTGTATTTCCAATATCGAAATGATATCGAAAAAGTTACCCTTTTTTCTGCTCAACCGTGTTTGTATTGGTGTGGCGGAATGTGCGATAACAAACGGCGACTATCATGCGCCTCAGCTTACTTGCTTATTCCACCGGTTATAGATAAAATACCGAATGGAAAAAAAGGAGGAATGCTTGTGAAAAAATGGGAAAAAATGGTGAATTGTGGCAAACGAGAACGGATCTAGGTAATACTGGTCAGGCGGGTTTAGATCGTCGCATCGCTCTGAACAGCGGCTTGAGGGTGGTGCTTTGCCGGAGCTAGAGAGACGCAAACGGCACACAACGCCGAGAGAATGAGAGAGCGACTGTCTGTGAGTTCATTGCGTCTGTTAGCACAATTATTTTGATTATGCTTCCAAATGGAATTTTATAATCTAATGCGAGTGAAGTATGTGGATGGAGGAGCATGAGAACGTACGCACATAAAAATGGGAGTACTCGTACCCGTAGTTGGACATTTTTTTTGTTCGTTTAACTCTTACGTACGATTTGCCGATGTGATGGAGTGTGACAACTACTTAACAAATTTTATATCACAGTTGTTTTACGACGGTGTGGCTGCTGTTTATTGTTTCGGTTTCGTGCGAAATGTAAACTGCAAAGGTCCTTTGAACTCATTAAAATGCTTGTTTGCGAAGCAAGTAGCATTCACTTATTCAAGGCCAAGCGTTTGAACTTGTGTCAAGAACGTTTTGTCTTCACGGAATCTTGCAAAAGAATGATCTGAATCTGAATGAAAATAAAGTAGATACTGTCTTTGCTGACGGTTGTGTACATTTCTTATCAACTGCAAACATTCAAGCTCACATCCGTGATCTCCTCTGTCAAATTCCCAACCTCAGGAGCTTTAAAAGAATTTGTGCTTATCTGATAATGTATGGATGGAGAAAGCCGTATCCGATATAGCATTTTTAGCCACAAGCACAGTTAATGTTGGGTATGTTCTTGATTTAATCAGCCCCACATTTATGGAATTTTTATAATATTAGATACATACAGTGGAGAGGACGTTCAGTTCAATTCCAACTCCGAACTTTCTGTTTAGAAGCTTTTTCTAAACAGTTGTGATTTGTCGATAAGTCAAAAGAGATGGAGTTGATATGAAAGGTGTTTTTCAGGAATTCAACCATGAGTTTGAGCGCAGGAGTCGACGGACTTAACTTCTTTCTTACTAATTCTATTCCCCGACAGAGACAAGTGGCTATCCAATGCCGTTATCAACGACCACGAGATTGCCCTTTCCACCGATGAATCAAAAATGGACACAGGCACTGGGGCCGGATTCTGCTCGGACACCTTGCATAAACAGGAATCATTTACACTCCTTAACTTGTGCAGTGTCTTCCAAGCAGAGATTCTGACAATAGAGAAAGCAACCAAACACATACAAGTAACCGATATCTCACCATCGGATATCACCATCTTTGTAGACAGTCAGGCTGCACTAAAGTCAATAGGATCCTGTACAACGAGATCAAAGGCTGAACTGCCGCGACTCACTGAGGTCCATCAGCCACCACAAGGTCAAACTCTGCTACTCGTAGGTCCCGGGGCACAGCTCAAGAGCGGGGAACGAGAGAGCGGACGAATTGGGCAGACAAGGATCTGAAATGGACATCAACGAAGCGGACACGTAACTGCGACCACAGAACAGTGGTTTGTGCCGGATCATAAGCAACACAATACAGAAGGAAGCCAACTCAACTTGGCCTGCAAGAAATGATTGTCACACGACAAGATCAATGTGGCCAGAGCTTAACTACGGCAAAACAAAGAAGCTTCTGACCTTGGACCCATACTCAATCCAAGTGCTCGTCGAAGTGATCACAGGACACTGCTCCATCGGAACAATGCTCCGGAAATGGAATGCGGAATCCAGTGATTTCTGCCGGAGCTGCGGAGATGAAGAAGAGACCGAGACAATTCAATTCAAATTCATCAGCATTGCAACTGCTCAGCTCTCCAGAATCGGTGCCTAGCTTCACTAGGCCAAAGATTCTTCACAAACTCTGTGGACTTTTTTTTAAACACTTTTGGAGCACTCAGACTCAAAACTGTTTCATTGTACTGCCAGGCGGCAACCTACTCCAGTGCCATTAATTTGATCCCAACGGCAAATGGTGACTGGATCAGATTCGATTTCACTGGGATTCGAACCTGGAACCCCTCTAACTTGGGACAGGCACTTAACCAACTGCGCCATCCATTCGGTTCGACTGTGGACTTAGCGAATGCAGATATATATAATCTTTCATAAGGAGCACGGGGTGAAGAATCTCTTATGCGGAGCAATGTTGTCTATGCGATCGATGTGGCGCAGGAGTTTACCTTCCGTTTTATACACCTCGCAAAGTTAGTGGTTATCAGATTCCGAATTTGATCATGATCTTGAACAGCTCTGGACCTTGGAAATCGTTCCTTTTTTTCTAGGATTTTGTCCAGTGCACTTTCCCAGCGAAACATTTTAACTATTGTCGATTTATCAGGTCAGAGGCCACACTGCTAAATGTCGATTAATAATAATAAAAAGGGATAATAAAGCGACATTGAACAGGGATACACCTCGAAAGTTGTAACAACACGCCTTTGTTTGGATTTCGTGTCGAGCTGAGATACCAGTCCACGCGCATAGTTTTGTCTTCCACGGAATCTGATTCCAGACCAAGGAGACCAAATTTTCTCTCTACAAGGACATCGCTTTCATCTTAGAAGAACTCATACGAGAGACCGTCTGTGACTGCAGCCTTGTTGTTCTTCAGCTTTGGAGAAGGAACAATTTCTCCAGCGGCCATTGGTTTTCTTTTGCCTCATTACTCTTGTACTCATGGCCACCAAGCACCTGCTGATTAAATATATTCATAATTCCCTGGGAATCAGTTAAGATTGCTCCTTTCAAAGTCTACGTAAAGTTTTTTTTAAACTTGCAGGCTTTTCCTCTTATTTTCCGGGACTTTTTGATATCCTTAAGCTGGGAAATTATGAAGCCTCTTTTCGCAATCACATTTCCTCCTCCATTCTGGTGGTATTTTACTTTTCCCACGTGGATATGGTCTTCGCTGTAGACTCTTTCGATATCCCTCATCTGTTGTCAGTTTTCTTTTCGCATGTTAGTCATCGTACCACGTACCTAAGGTGGTTTCATTCAACTACTTCTTGGATAGCTTATTTTTTTATTGGGGTTTCTGGAGGCTTAGGGATGATTGGAGAGTCTTTCTCATCTTTTACTCTCCAGTTTCTCGATACATATTTTTTATATGCACAAGCGTCCAATGTTAAACCTCCATTTTGATTGTGGCTGTAGCTTCCTGATATTGGATAGACGAGCTTTGAGTCATGTCGCTGCCAAAGTGTGGGCAAAGTCGACGTATGCACTCCTAAATGTTCCCACATCTAAGATGTTTGAGGCATCCCCTGCGTCAATCAACACGTGGTCAATTTTGCTGGCGATTCTACTGTTCAAAAATACCCAGGTGTTTATGTGGATCACTTCGTAGTGTGCGTTCTTCACGGATTATAGCATATATTTCGTTTTTCCTTTATGACAACAAACTGCTCGTCAGCTTGATTTGTTCACCCAATAACGTCAACTTCCTCCGAACATTAGTACATAATTTTGGAAGACCGTGTCTTTTGGCGTGAAGTTCGTAAAATCTTACAGAACGTTGTTGAAAAAACAACCTGACAAAAAGTTGACAAACAGGCTTATTGACTCCTATGAAATCTTGGATTCAATTTCCACGAATATTTCACTGTACTTTGTGGCACAAGTTTTCACAAGTCACTAGCACTTTTTAGAACAAATGTAATTGTTAAGAGTATGTCTTCTAATTTGACGTTCGAGGCACATGAGGGTCCGTTTAATCGAATAAGAACAGTAGCAGGCTGGAAATGGATAGTGTTGCTAGACAATGGTACCAGAAGCTGGACAAAGATCGTACTTGGGCTTTAGTTGTCATACAAAAAGATACCTGAAAATACCCAACTGGAGCTTTAGCCTGTTTTTAACTGTCATCTTCAATTTCAGAGCAATTTTCATTTGAAAATACCACTCATTTCATGGAATCACATTGATTTGATTCACTTACTCACATTCCATAGTGCTGCAGATTTCACCGAAACTGTGACTTCAAAAAATACGTCTTATCAAACAAATTCCTTTATCAATTGAACTCCTGAATAAGCAAAGAAGAAGCAACCGGTGCACTGTTAATAACTGTTGTCATTCCCAAACTTAATCGTCGTCGATTTATATTGCCACAAAGTGCCAGAAATAATTGTGTCCGAGGCATTTCTGTTACAAAGAACTCTATCTTATCAAAAATCATATTCGCCGTATGAGTTTCCACCCCATGAATCATCAGCTTTGTACTTAAACAGAATCTACAGGGCTACAAAGGCAGTCACTTCAAGATATTGTTTGCGGAACTCTTCAATGAGTATGTAGCTCGCCTTTGTGGAGGGGACTTGCAATTACTGTGGGTACATCATAATTTTTCTCCCAAGTTTTCTTTTGACATAAATTGAGTCAAATTACTTCGGCAATAAAGTGTAGATACATTTCACTTTAGAATTTTAATTGTTTTTCCTCCTGTCTGTTCGCAATGGAGTCTGTGCATGTGCACAATGCAAGTTTCTCTTGAAAATAGAATGCAAATATGATTGAAATAATTTAGATGAATTCAAATTGATGCAATAATAGAGGCCTTCGTATATATTTACATGTATAGTGTGACTGAATGCAACAAAGAGACCGCTTATTACTCTAATGAGATATTTTTTTATTGACTTGATGAGCTTTTTTCTTGCTGACAAGTGTCGAAAGGAATACTTGCATCTTTCAATGCTGTATAAAGTGAATAGCTTCAGAGAATAACCGTTTTAAGCGGTATAACATGTTCTGTCATCGTCATTTCACACACTGTTACAAAACAAGACAGTACTCTTACGGATTTTTTTTTCGTTTCGCGGGTATTTCGCTAAGCTTGTCAAAAATCGAATTCTTCTTCCTCTTCTTGTGGCTCTAAAGTCCGGGGTGAATCTGTGCTGTAACAAACAAGCTTCTCCAGCTAGCACACTCTTTTGCTGGCTGTCTTCGAATCGGCACGCCAAGTTGGTTGAGGTCTCTTTCCACTTATGTGCAGTACCTTAGTACCTTAGGTTAAGTGCCTGCCCCAAGTTAGAGGGGTCCCAGGTTCCAATCCCAGTGAAATCGAATCTGATTCAGTCACCATTTGCCGTTAGGATCAAATTAATGGCACTGGAGTAGGTTGCTACCAGCACAATAGACCAGTTTTGAGTCTGAGTGCTCCAGTGTAGAGTTCCAAAACCACCGAAAAAAAATCTTAGACGTGGGCGTCCTCTGTTATTTTGTTCCACTGGTTCAGAGCCGAAGATCTTATTACTGACACATTAATTAGGTAGAGGTTTATACTTTATCATACGTAAAACAGATATAAAACCTTTCTCCAACATTTCATACAACTTGCCGATCTCTGACGAAAACAATAAGTAACACAAACGTAGCTTGACATGAGTTAGTAGTCCACTTAGACCTGATTTGGTCCACTGTGCTGCCATGGGTTGGCCATGGGTTAATCCGCTTGTCCACTTGTGGTAAGCAATCCGAGCTAACAATGAAGCCCAGTAGACCACTGATAGATAGCTCTAGATAGGTGGGAAATTATGTCGTAAAAATTGGCGATCTGCATGCGCCTGAGTAGCGCTAGAGCCGGACGTGTACAGAGAAGGTGTAGAAGATTTGCTACTTCCTCTTCGTCTAGACAGCTTCTTCAGAAGTCGTTTAAAAAAAACTCAGAGTCATGTTAACCTAGCAAACAGTGTCCTGCGATGACGCCTATCGGAATGCTGACTTTTGATATATCAAGAAAGATCAGATTTTGAGATCGTTTAGAATCTAGTGGGCGCCGTGGCGTAGTGGGTAGGTGTGTCGACTCCTACGCTCGAGGTCGTCGGTTCGAATCTCGAAAAAAACATCAAACATATTTTCACGGCTCCACCTCTTTCGAGTCACTGACAATGCTCAGAGTATAACTGTCTAGAAAAAGCTTTTCAATCTCGCCGTTCGGAGTCGGCATTAAACTGTAGGTCCCCTCCACTCGTGAGAGAACAATAGCATGCACAACACGAGTGGTTGCTGAGAAGCTAGGCCCAGGTCCACCTCGGACTATAGCGCCGCCATTATTATTATTAGAATCTAGCTTGTGCTGGTTCATTCCGGAGGCGTGGCACTTTGTGCCTTTTCCCCATCTGTTGTTGGTCATTTGGGTTGTAACTTCTCGTAACAAAAGCCTGCATGTAGTAAATGACATGTCCACATTGCTATGTACATCTAGTGGTGACAATGTTGTTGCATGCTTGGCAAGTTCATCCGCTTTGCAGTTGTATGGGATTTCTCTATGGTCTGATACCCAGCACAGGATGTTTATAAACTTTTCGGTCACCTAGTCAACAAATCAGCGGCACCTTGTTACTACTTTTGAGTGTAAAAAGACAAACTCCAGGGCATTAATGGCTGCCTGTCGATCAGTGAAAAAGGGAATATCGCGAGCTAATGTTAAGTTCCACTTAAGCCAGGACAGTACTTGGCGAATTGCCATTATCTCTGCCTGAAAGACGCTACAGGAAGGTCAGGAAGGCACAGAGAGAGACTGATGGTTAGTTCGTTTCAGGAGACATATCTGACCACCCGTATAAATTTGTACGGAGTCTGCGAAGGGTTTGCAGGTGCCTTACCATAATTATAAATAAAAAAGTGTGAAACCGGAATTATAAAGATTCTGTTATTGTAGACGGAATCTTAAAAAACGCGATGCACCGTGCAATACAGTTTTAGGATTTCCGAACCGCTTCCTGCACCGAATTTCGGCAAGGAGATGCGCTAATGTGTGACTTCTTCAATTTGGTATTGAAGAGGACAGTTCGACGGATAGGTGTATATGCGGAGAACAAGCACAATCTTCTATAAATGGCTGGGTTACGCAGATAACACCGACATTGCTGCGAGCAACCGGCATTCGTTTCACGGCGATTGAAAGGCAGGCGGAACAAGCTGGTCTTAGAGCAAATTATGAAAAGACAAAAAAGCTCTCGAGCAAAAACTGATCCGTCACTCACCATCTGTGACAAAATATCACAATCGACAGCTACACTTTTGGGATAATTAAGGGGTTTGTCTACATTGTGGCAAACGTTAGATCCACAAACGATATCGTGGCTTAAATCAGACGTAGATTCAACCTTGGCAACCCTGCTTTGGTTTGCCGAAAGTACTTGGGTCAAAATCCAGCTCGCAGGACCAGAAGCAGCATGCGCTAGACCGTAAAGGATGGAAGACGGCAATAGCTCAGGCTCATACACTCCATGGCTCGTTGGTCTGATAAGTAAGTAAAGTTCACTCCACTTCTATGATTGAAGAATATACGGAATTCAGCTACAATAACTGCTTCTAAGCCAAAACAGGCAAATAATTCTACACATCATCACATGGTTCAAACGAGGTGAGTGGTTCAACAGTGATTTATGTATGAGTTCTGATAAACTCCTCATCAATCTCATCAACATACAAAAATCTCTGACAAAATCTCAAAAAGTTTTACTTTGCTTTTCATTCAAAACTACGGAATTGAAATACTTACTCTAAACTAGTGCTTAACATAGACAAATACTGTGCTCGTGCTTCATCATGACTTTTCTTCTTAAGGTCCAGCATCTTCTGCCTTTCATGCTCAATCACGTGGCATCCTGCAAAAGAAAGGGGGAAGGAATTGAATTTCAATCAGAAATCCTAAAATATGAATAAATGCTCAAGCGTACCTTGCTGTGCCAACAACAACTGTCGGTTCCTCTCAATCTCCTTAATACTGTCGAATATTTTATTACTGGCTCCTTTCGTTGAAATCGGTGCATCCGTGGTCACCTTGCAAATTCGATCGATATCGTCCTGCGAGGGAATTCGCCTCTCAAGTGGATTCACCTCAAAATCATCGCTGCCAAGCGAGAGATTGAAATTCACCCTTTCCTCGTCGTTTACATTGTACTTCAGTTTCAGCATTGGATCTTTTTCCTCTCTTTGCAATCTGCGGACGACTTTGTCCTCAATTGAGGGCGAATCTTCAGAGTTTCTGTTCGACTTGGGGGGCAGGGCCGGCGGAGGTTTATTGATTAAATCATCGTCTATATTCACCGCTTTCAGTTGCCGCTTGGGGGTACTAGTCACCGGCTGCTGAGAGGGTAATTCGATTTTGTTGTTGTAGAACATGTTCTCGTTTACACTTTTCGACATGACGTCTTCGGTGTGCCTCTTCGGGCAGAGAAGTTCCGCCGAACCGAACAGGGATTGAGACATTATTCCGTGTTGATTTTCCTCGGGGGAAGCTTCACTCTCATCGCCGTCATCTTCATCGCAACGGTCGTCTTCGGAGGATGGATCCGAATAACCGTTTAGCTCCCCTGTAATGTCGGCGATGTTCGTCTCCAGGGCACGGAGGTACTCTTGCTTGCTTCGCAGTTCATTTACAAGTAAGATGAGATTTGATTTGAGAGCCCGTGCATCCGAGGAGGCGCTGTTGTGATTTGCAGCCTCTTGATTCTCCAAGTGCCGCAAGTCTGTGCGTTTCTCTTCGATTTGTCCCGAGAGGTCTTTCTGTTCCATGTGAAGTTCTTCGCGATAGGCTTGCCACTCGGATTCCTCTTCAAGGTATTGGAACTCTAGGTCTTCAAAGGTCTTTCGATCGTTCTCCAAGGACTCTGAACATTTGTCGAACTCTTCTTTGAGGCATTCATCCATGGGTTTTTCTTTGAGCATTACTTTCAGTCTAAAATAAAAGAAACTCTTTAGGAGGTCTGCTTTGTGGTTGTAGGTGAAGACGGCTTACCTTTTAGTTTGGTCTTGTTTGATTGCGATTGTTTGCTTGAGCTTGGCTTGTTGGTTCTCTTCCATGACCCTCGCGGCATTCCTTTGTGCTTCCAGCCGGTGGATTTTTGTTTGCAAAGCGGAGAAGGAGGTTTCCAATTCACTCAACGTGTCCTTTATTGATGACAGCTCTGCTGTTACCAAAGCCTTCTCCATGTCCATCTGAGTAAACAAACGAGATTTTGAATTACTAACTTCTTTCGATAGGATGTGATGTGTTGGAACTTACCTCTCGGAGAGTCTCGTCCTCCTGCCGCTGGAGTTCAGAGATTTGTGTCTTCAGCGTTTGAATGTCGACCAGCAATTTTTTTCGAGTTTTCTTGAGTTTATCAATGTTTACGTCTCCGTCAAATTCAGAGGATGAAACGACTGGAACGGTCATGTTTGTTTTGACAGTCCGCACCGCTGGCACTGGCTTCTGCTTTTCCTTTTCCTTCTCCAAAAGACTTAGGTTCAACGTCAAATTATTTATGTTCTTGTTAGGGCGCTTGGATGGCGAACTGGAGTCCGCTACAGAGGCTGGTGGTGAGGCTAAGCGGCTGCTGTCCTGAATCGCCTCCATTTCCATCTTCAGCTTGTCCTCAAACGTCTGAATTAACTGTTCATAGTCTGACGTGGAAGACTGCTGCTGTTGATTGGTCTGGTGGTAGGTGTGGAAGATTGAGTTATTGTACGAACTGTCCTTCTTAGGGGACATGCATGTTGTTCTGATTTTGGTCCTTGGGCTCTGCGGTGTGTATCTCCCAACGATAACATTTTCGTACCCCGACTTTGGTGACCCAATGACTGACCCGCCACCGCCGCCAGCTGTTCCTCCTCCGCTTCCTACGCCGCCACCGATTTCGACGCGACGATCGCTCAAAATGCGCACGTTTTCATAGCCCGTGCCTCCCTTGGCCTTGTCCGGGAAGAACATCTTCGAGTTGCCCGAATGCTGTGGGCTGAGGTCGTAGAATGGTCCCTTCTTTTCCCTCGGCAGCGATCCGTTCGTCTTAATTCGGTTTTGAACGATCGGCGATGAAGTGATGCTTTGATTTTGTCGATCGTACTCCGTGCAAATCTTGAGGATCTCCTCCAATCGCTCGCTCTCATGAGCCGAGATGTTGTGCTGGGAGGAGTTGTGACTGGCTGGTGAGTCGTTGTGATACACCGGCGCAGAAGTGTTGATCTCGTTGTTCACCCCGTTCATTGGAAACAGCTGCAAACCTCCGTGCGACTTGGGATATCTGTCGTAGGGGGTTGTGTTCCTGTTGTTCGAAAGATTATTGTTCACCTTCTGCAGAATCTCATTGCCACCGCCATTGATGCTGGATGAAGAACTGTTTAGGTTTGAGTTGTGCTGGTGAAAACCCGCAGCTGGAATGTTAACGTAATTGTTCATCTTCTGGTTCTTTTCGTTTCGATGAATCTCTGCGAGATTCTTTGCGAAATTCGCATATTTCGGACCGAGGACATCCTTTGCCGGTGTATTCACCGTCACCGAATCAGCAGTGAACACTTTCGGGCATGTCAATCCATTGATATCGATATTCTCGATTAACTTGGCTTCCTTCGGATGGATTTTCGATTCATAGAATGCTTCGATTTGAGCTTCTTCGGAGCCATTGCTACTGCTTCGGCCCGAGTTGCGACGTGGCACTTGGGTGAAGTCGATTTGTGGCATTGAGATTCGTTCGTTACTGCCCATCGCAGAGCGTATTAACTGAGCTTCAGCTGGATTATTGAAACGCAAATAATTTGAATTGCCAATTGTTATCATTGCGCCTTGTGTGAGATTTGTTTCGCCACTTAGTTTTGTACCGTCAATCAGAATTCGGGCTTCGGGTTCGGGGACGATTGTTACTTCGTTCTCTTCGCTGCGATAAATTGTACAATGAACAGGCCGCACACCAGAACCATTCAAGGAGATACTGCATGTGGGTGATGATCCTATTGTCATATCACCTAGAAAAGAGAAGAAAAAGAAGAGAGTTCATGAAAAGGATTAAGATAGAGCAAGATTGAGGTTAGGGTATGAATTATTTGTTTCATTTTATTGTGAGGCGCACAGGGAACTGGTACTTATGACGTTTAAGTTTTTGTATATATATTTATCTAACCTTCAGAATATTCAGAATATAATAAAAGGTTGCTCCTATGGAGCATATATTGGAAACAGGGATTCTGTGAATGCTCTCCACGCGACACTGTCTTGGCCCAGCCAGAGGACGACTGGATGGCGCAGTTGGTTAAGTGCCTGCCCCAAGTTAGAGGGGTCCCAGGTTCGAATCCCAGTGAAAGCAAGGTTAATACGCTTTCATCCGGTTATTCAAATCTGGTCCAGTCACCATTTGCCGTTGGGATCAAAATGACGGCACTATCACTGGAGCGGTCGATCAGTGGCAGTAGTGTGACTGGGTATCACAATGGACCAACATGGTCTAAGTGTGCTGGAAGATGAACTAGGAACCCCGTAATCTAACCTAACCTAACCTGAGCCAGCCTAGTCACTTCCGGCCAGGATTTTCCGGCCTGTCGATGCTCTTTCTCCACGGTTCGCCTCCAAGTTAAGCGTGGTCGACCCCGACTGCGCACTCCTTGCGGTGTCCAAGTAAAGCCCTTCCTTGCAATGTCCGCTCCCGGTTTACGTAGGATATGGCCTAACCAGGTCCACTTCCGATGTTGGATCTCTGCTGCGATGGGTTTCTGTGTAGTCCTGTGCAGCAGCTCTTCGTTCGATATCCATTCCGGGCAGAATACCTTCAAGATTCGTCTCAAGCATTTATTGACGAAGACCTGAAGCTTGCGAATAATGATAGTGTTAGTTTTTCAAGTCTGGCATCCGTACAGGACTACTGATTTCACGTTGGAATTGAATATCCGAAGGTTGAGTGAGGTGGAGATTTGGTTGGATCTCCATACGTGGCCAAGCGAGAAGTAAGCGTGGCGGGGTTTGTCTATGCGAGACGTCAGTTTCTGCACCTCCATCTTTGCACAAAGTGCTGCCGAGGTAGCAGAATTTATTGACATCCTCAATTGGATTCCCGCCTATCAGGAGAGGTGTTCCGCATCTTGAGCTGATTCTCATCAGCTTTGTCTTGGCTACTTTGATTTTCAAACCAGCTCTTCTGGCGTTGAGATCCAGCGCGCGTACTTTTTCCTGAACGCCGGCTAAGGAGTTGGATAGCAGGCAGATGTCATCGGCGTAGTCAAGGTCGTGGAGTTTCTCCGTCAGGGATCATTGGATTCCTTTAGAGGCGGCATTGTTTGTGCGGTCTAGAATAAGATCAAGGACAATGATGAAAAGCAGGGGTGATAATATGCACCCTTGCCTTACGCCCTTGGTGCTGGTGAAAGAATTGCAGTCCGTACCCTTGAAGCGCACCTTGCAGGAAACCTCCCGGTAAAGCTCCGGGATGAACTCGAAATGGATGGTGGTATTCCAATGTTCTCCAAGGTGTTCCAGATGGCCTCTCGTCAAACCATGTCGTAGGCTCTCTCGAAGTCGACGAATAACAACAAATATGGAGGAGTTCCATTTAGCCGATTGTTCGATGATCATTCGAATCGTGTTGATGAGCGGTTGGATCGAAAACCGGCTTGTTCACGGCGCAGATGTTCCTCGACAGTTGGAGAAATCCGGTGTAGGATCAACGAGGATCAACGAGTTGGAGAAATCCGGTGTAGGATCAACGAGGCGAGTAGCTTCTGGATAGCATTCAGGAGTGAGATGCCTCTCCAGTTTTTGCATTCGCTCAAGTTACCTTTTTTTGGCATAATGGACTCATAGTGGTGTAAGTGAGCCGTTGACATGTTCTTCATGTCAGCATGGGCACTTATCTACCTAACCTAACTTTTCTGGGAATGGTGACAATGACACCTTCCTTCCAGCTGTCGGGAATTCGACGTTCCATCCGGCCTGGGCGGATGATCGGCTACAGGATCGACGCCATGACTGTTGCTGTTACCTAAACAGTTTCACCGGCAGGTTGTCCAGGCCGGGGTCTTTGTGGCTCTTAAGATTGCAAATTGTAAGCTTGACGACTGTAAGAGGGGTTGTGAGGACTTGCCTTCTGTGATTTCTGCGGACTAAAGGTGGAAACAGGATGTACTCCTCTTCGAACGGTGCGGATTAAGCGGAAAATTTCTTTCATCGGTTCAGCTGTTGTTGTTCTGTAGCCAAGAGGATCACATTTTTGTCCTTCAGGAGTGGCGTGGATGGTGATTTATTGCCACACAGCTTTCGGGTGGCAGCATAGATACCGCAGCCACAGTACGCAGCCACTTTGGTAGTCTCTTCTTATTCGTAACAAAAATTTTGTTAAATGTAAATACATGACCAAAGTCGACATGCTGGCTGCCATTGTCTTGGGCAAGGAAATTGGCGACAAATTTCAACAAGCACTCCAATTCAGAAGAAAAATGCTTATGTGTGGGAAGGCTTGTCATCAAATATTAGCGGTTGTGATATCATCAAGTTATTCCGAACACCGGTGCCTGCAGAGCAATTGACTTTTGGTTGATTGTCGCATGGTTATCAAAATGTGCTCGCTATTAATACCTTCACACGGCCTTGTGTTATCAAGCGCAATCAGCCAGAGTGTCAGCTGCCAATCTAACAGGGACCAGATAACAGGAGTGATAGCGAAATTAATTTCTCGGAATTTAGATGACACGAACCCACCACACAATCGCTTGACTGTTAGCCAGTTGGCAATAAAAACAAAATCAACAAAATGACAGCAGCGCCTTTAGGCAAGAGCTGTATGCACAGATGTCACAACAAGCACGTCGCGCCCGAGCTCCCAGTTGCTAAACATGGAATTTATGTAAATCACTTCTTTACTCACCAATGGGTATGTAATGTATCGTAACCGCCGTACTTAATCGACCACCACCGAGGCTAACCAAGTGCGGATCGTTAGCAGCGACTCTCAGAGCTGGGTCCTTCTTCTTCAATGACATCTGCAAGTGACAAAAAATGATAAGGCAATTAATTATAAATTCAAATGAAAGCTACCGAGATAGCGAAAGACAGATAAGTTTATCACACAGGCCCCTGGCACTTAAAAATGCGCCTCTCTCTCACATGACCATCTCGGCGTGTTATCAAAGTCAAGGCTATCAGTGGCAATTAGCCTCACTTCGAATCAAGATTTGAATTCCGAAAAGCTTTTTTGAACACAACATACCACAGCAGCGGCACACCAATCTATGGAACGTCTTCTCTTGCGCAACACACAACACGAACGTGGTACACACGGCAGACACGCAATGCCCCTCGCACGCACAATAGACTGATTTTAATTTTTTCCCTGGCTTCAAACTACAAGTTGTAATTGCCAAACTTCCGTCTAATTGCGTCAGTTTACCCGCACCGCACTCGATCGGGCCTGCGTCTAGTGACGAACGCGGCTTAACTTTCCTCGATCGTTGTCAGAAACGAAATGCCACTCTCGCCGTCAGCTGTTTAGAAAATGGACATTGGTCTCGCGGCGATTCGCTTGTTATCAATCAATTGCCCCTGTCGAGAGCGAACAAACGAATGACGTGCCAAACGACACACAAGCAGTTAAACAAGGGGTGGCTGCAACAACCGGTGGATCTGTGAACTGACTGAGTCCTGAGATGGAATACCGTCTGCCACTTAACAGTGTCGCTTGAGATGTGCGTGCGTTTGTGAAGGGAAAATCCTATAAATTCTTAATTTGACCTGCACGTGTCCTGCATGTGCAGCAAGGAAACTCGTCCTTTCCAACGCACACACACCGGTGGCGGGTGTAAGCGAAACAGATGTGGTGATCATATATCGTCCAGCATTCAACCTTGCCTACCTTAGACGGCAGCTGTGTAGATTCGGGGTTATGGCGAGCAGATGCGTGCCGCTCTCTGTTGCATTTCGAAAGAGGAGAGGAGGAAACAAATGTCAAGCGCAACCTGAATGTGTTGTGAATCGGAACAGAGCAATGACAAGGATTGGTGGCGGCTGTGGGCGTGATTAGATTTCCCAACGTAGTACACACAAACAGGCCCAACAGTCGTTGTTTGCCTTTTTTGCGAAACTTGTGTAATGGTTATTGGAATGTGCCCTAGGAAGGGGCACAAAAGAAAGTTTTGGATGTTTGCCACAACATTAATTTTCTTTTTTTGGCAGTGCCGAGCAGAAAATCTTCCCTTGGCAAGCATTGCTAATCAATCAATAGGGCGGTGGGCACGGGCATGAAATAAAATAAGGTTGCGAGTGATTCTAATGAAGCCTGGGGGATTAAAAGATTTGATAGTAAATCATGCACTCAGACAATTGAATGGCGGAATAGATAGGATTTTCCAATCAGTTTTAGAGCAAAGAAAATTAAGAACTCTCGAGGCTATGTCAAGTAAAAGTGAACAGCAAATGTGTTGGTTTTCCCTTGTGTAATAAAGAGTTGTTGGAAAAAACGTACCCATCCGTTATCCCTGTACCTATAGACTAATAGGAAGTTAACTCTAATTCCAAATGCACTATAAACCAAACCATCCCGATGGTGTTTCTCTTTTTTGAGTTCCCAGTCCTTTTTCTAACCTAAATCATGGTCACCACAAAGACTGTTCTAAAAGCCAGCGACTTTGACGCAAGATGGCGCTTGAATTGAATAGAGGATTTTTTTGAAATCTTTATTTCTTTTCGGGCATGGACGAAAAAAATCAAAGAGATCTGTCTTTTTCTTCTGATGGCGCTGCCTTCTTCTGGGATTGATTTGGGCCCCAACAAACAAGCCTCTCCAGCTAGCATGATTTGCTAGGTGTCGCCAATTGCGCACGCCAAGTTGATTGAGGTCCTTATCCACTTGGGCTTGCCACCTTAGACGTGGACATCCATCGTTGCAATGTCCCACTGGTTCAGAGTTAAAGAGAAATCTGTCATTAGCTTTTAACCGTGAAAGAAAGATCTTTGGTTTGTGAGATTTGGCCAAAATGAAAGAAAAGTGGAAGAGACTGAAGACAGACTTAAAAACATTTTTGAAGACTCTGCTCCCTAGCATGAAATGGTGCACAAATGGTTCCCTGAATTTCTTTGCGGTCGTACGAGCATAAAAGATGCTGAGTGCCCAGAACGCCTAAATGTGGTCACCATGGAACAGAATGCTCAACATAATTCTCGATATTGTGTAAAAAGATCGTCGACCTAAGCTCTGTGAGATAGCTAAGATTGTAGCAATTTCAAAAGATACCGTCGCTCGATCCCTGCACGATCATTTGGGCGTGTTAAGATCGGCAAGATGGATAGCGCATTTGCTGACGGTGGATCAAAAACGAATTCGAATGAAAATTTCAAAACAGAATTTGGAACTCATCAATCGGAATTTAAGTCCTAGAGACACCAGTAAAAACCAGAAATGAAGAAACAATCAAAACACTGGACTTCTGCAGGAGAACGTGATCCAAAAATCGTATTTTTTGGAAGGGTTAAAAAAGTTGGAATGTCGGTAGAGATGCAACATCGTTCTTAAAAACACTGATGTTTGAAAATATCGATGGTTCCATGTTAAAAAACATCGGTACTAACATCTATTGCTTTACGATGATTTATTTATCTTCTCCATCACACGAATTGTTGGCTATATTTACGACGTACTGTACCTAAACAACAAAATATACTAGTCTTACCAGTTTCAACGCAAAAACCTTCCCTGTTTTCGGATTCGTTGATGTTTGGATTTTTACTTTGTAGCTTATCGGACCAACGAACATCCGATCGACGGTTCAAATTTGGACTCTCTTCTTAACCAGTTTAATATGGGATATAATGCGTCGCTGGCAGCGAAAAGCAATAATGACGCAAGGATGTAGCGGTAAACGAACGCAAGATTCGATGTCAAGATGCTAAGTTCCGTTCTGAAAATCTTAGCCTTGAAAACGATCCACGTGGAAAACCAAAACCGATTATTGACGACAATGTTTTGAAAGCATGGGTGGAACCAGCCCAACAAAAATGGTGCAAAGAATATGGGAGTATCTGCCATGACAATATGTCTACACCTATCTCTAATAAGAAGAGTTAAGTGACTCAAATTCAGATTCATGGGGTAAAACCTAATACTTTGGAAAATAAATTCCATTTTGAGAAGAAAAAAACAACTATTGCATTTCAAAGTCCCAGCGATTTATCGAACAGAGCTGGGGTCGACTCCCTCTAAGTCGAATTTTCACGGGATATCAAAATTAGTTCGAGTTAGAGGGAAATTCGACATAGAGGGAGGCGACTGTACTCACAGTTCACTTAAAGGATTCGCCGCACATTTTCCTTGATCACTATATGTTTAATTTATAAATAGTTTTCTATTCTTTATCAATTCTTCAAGCAATTTATCCTGATTCCTCTATTTTCAAAAGAAGCTGTAAAAATCCCTGAACCCTTTCTACCCTGACTTGGATCTTCTCACAAACATAGTCACCATCCGTAAGAATTGTAGTTTCTTTCATAGATTCTTTCCCAGTGTTCAGTGTATGTGAATCTGAACCAGCGTTAATTGGAATTACTAAAGAATTCCTTTATTTAGCCTCGAGCACATATGCAGCAATACAGTATGCTTCGATACGATACGTAATATGTCCCTTATCTTCTTGCGGGACCTGTCCACGTGCAGAAACAACGCTGACAAAGAGATAAGGACGATATAAAGTTCAGTGATCCCATAAAGGATCACTGTCGCATATGAATGATCCCATAAAGGATCACTGTCGTCCGTCGATCGTAAATTAACCCTTTTTATGTATTTATTTTTCTTTCCTTAACCGAATCTTATTTTTGAAATAAATTAAGATTATTTCCCTTTTTTTTTTTTCTAAAATCGCGTGTTTGATCAGGTATCTTCCTTTCCAAACACAACCATCCCTGACTCTTTTAAACTCCATTCAGTTCTCTTGTAATTGTCGACCTCAAGTTGTTAACAGTCACTTGCATGAAACTTCAAATCCCAAAATTGTACCAAATAGTACGATATCGTCTACTACATTGCAACAAAATTAGAAAGAGAGACCACTTGCATCAATGCACACCTGTACAGTAAAAAAACGTGTTCACGTACGTATAAAGTTGTGTTCTATAATTTGACTGCAGGCATTTCGATGCACGTCTGTCTCAAGCATTACTGTAAAGCCAAGCCCACCTCAATACAAATTCAAGTAATCGCTTGCTCATCTTTTTAATAGATTTTTTTTCATTTTTGCACATCGAAAAAAATGCATAAGCCGTTAAATCCCCCTTTAATCCGAAGCTGGTTTTAGGCAATTTAATGAACATACCCGGGGAACATTTCACCACCTCAGGTGATCTCATCAATTCAATTAACGACACACCAACCACACCAACAGGGTCCCCAAGATCCACTCAATCTTAATCACGGATTAAATACGCCAGCCTGTCCGAATGTTTGCATTTGCTAGACTCATAAGCATGTGCTCTGCGGTTCCAGAATTAAATTAGCTTAAGATAAGTTTTAATTGCTTCTAATGCCCACTTTGCTTTATTTGTAGATACAATTTGCGCCTGTCAAAGCACGGTACACACTGCCTACGCAGTCTAAAAGAATTTCAACATCATTTTTCCTACTTCTGTATCAACAACCACCCAACGAATCACGTGGCGTGTTAAAGCCAAGCGCTTAAATGGTTCTTCACTGATTAAGGGCTTTTCCTCTCACGATGACACAGAAAGTGATCAAGCTTTAGAACTGTAAACGGAATAAAAAATCTGCTTTGCATTGCAGCATACGTTCACATTGTGTCACTCGACAGATACATCGCAGCTCCAACAATAAATTCTATCCCACTAAGCTCATTTCATCACTTAAACACGACCCACAAGGCCATCCGACGGAGAGTTACGAAATGTTCAACACAAAAAATAGCTTACACAGATCAACAACAATTGACGTCATTAAACACAAAACATTGTATTCAAACGGCGCAGACCCTAGACACAGAAATTACATTTCACTGGCTAAGCACAGTCTGCCACTGAAACCCGCACTGGAGCTTTGCCCGATTCACTGAGTCCAGTTCACCCGTGAAAACATAAACACAACCGACTGACAAGTTATTTATTTATTTTTCTGTTTTTGTTTTGGTTTTATTTGTAATTAACTTCGAAATAATCGAAATCAATTTCACTTTCATCGGCTATTAGGTTTCTGCCGCACAATTCATGAATCGGAGGCGTAGATAGCGCGAGTGTTGATTAACCATCTGCGCGGAACAGGCACACACAAGTGATCCGATTAGGTGTTACAAAATAACTAAAATTCAGCGCACTATCAAATGCTTGTTTAGCCTCTATCGGTGGAGCGTGTGGTCTGATGAAGAAAAGGCACGCACCTCTACGCATACAATATGTGTCGCAGAGTCCCACAGGGAGTGTGGAGGGATTGTGTCAGGTAAAACGATTGAGTGATAAGAGAGACGCAAGGAGTGATAGAAGCTATCGTGACTCACTAAGCTGGGCTCTGTGTACGCTTTTGAAGTACAATTGTAGGGTAAACATAGAACATCTTAAAAATTCCTCAAGTGACCTAGATGTGACTTGCAACTGCGAGAAGAGTCACACAAATTTTAGGGGTTATGATCTTAATTTATTGTTCTTCGTCTGTGAACAGGATTTGTATTCGAAAATAAGAAGATCGAATGGATGTATTCTGTATTCTCCAGCTCCTCTTAGGTGGTGAAACATGGAAAGACTGTTTTGTGAAGTTTCATTGAGTATAAGGAATACTTTGATGCAATGGGAAGCAGTGTGGTTTATGCTAGAGATTGCCATTGTCCATTTTCATCATTTGATATTCTACTACAATTCAGCATAAATGAATGCAGCAGATAAGGTTCATATTTCAAAAAGAATCTTAGCAAGCCATTCTATATGAACTGTTCTTCGATGGATATAATGTTAGGAAGATTTCCGTTTCAATTACATGATTTTGATCAGGAGAAAAAGATATGCTCTTTGTGAACAGAGCCCTTGATGTAGATAACTTCAACAAAAAAAATCTGACACATTACTTTCATAACAAACAGAACTACAATAGCTGCTGAACTGTAAACATATACAGTTATTGGACTACGCAAAAACTACAGTAATGTCAACCAACTGTCATTAGCTGTCATGAGCCAATAAAGAAAAGTAAAAGGAAAAAGGATGTTGTGGCATAGTAAGACCTCGACTCCTAAGTTCAAGGTTTAGGTTCGAATCCCGAAAAACAATTTCATATATTCACAGCTCCTCCTCTTTCCAGTCACTGAAACTTCGGTGTTCGGAGTTGACATTAACCTGTGAGTCCTTTCCGCTCGTAAGAGAACAATAGCACGCCTCGGAGTGTAGTTTAATTTATTTTTAATTATTGAATACTTTTTTTTGATGAAGTATTTTTTTCTCTTTCTTTTTTCAGAATTAGCTTCGAAAAACTTGGAAAATTTATGATGGAAAGATTCAGCACAGAACAAAGAACCAAAGTGGTTAAATTTTATTTTGAAAGTCGACATTCAATTAATCAGACACAAAGCAAATTTCTTTCATGTTCAGTTCTCCAACAATTTACCGATTGGTCCAGCGTTTCCAGCAACAAGGGGCTGTTTGTGATCTTTCGCGTGCTGGAAGACCTCGTACACTTCGAAATGATGTGAACATTCCTCGGGTGCAAGGAAGTATTGAGGAAAAACCGCAAACTTCCACCAGGCGACTTCCTTCCTTCCACATGACGTTCTCAGCAGTTGGTGATGTCTAGGCGGTCTTTGCAAAGAATTTTAAGGCAGTTATACCTTTTTCCATATAAGATTCAATTGGTGCATGGGTTGAAAGGTCACACAACACACAGCTCGTTCAACTATGGCTCTCCTGAGGAAACATTTTTGGTGATGGGATAATATCGCGTTTTTCTGATTTTAATTGGCCACCGCGTTCACCCGATTTAACGGCTCCAGATTTTTTTCTTTGGTACTACCTAAAAAGTAATGTTTATGCCAATAAGCCAAGAACCAAACAACAATATCCAATATCCGAGAAGAAGTGTGGGCACTAGGACCTGAAACTCTAAGAAAAGTAATGGAAAATGTTTCCAAAGCAAAGAGCACGTCAAGTCGATGCAAACAATGGACACCATTTAAGAAATACTATCTTTATAACATGTAGATGGTAGGTGCGTCGACTCCAACGCTCGATGTCGTCGGTTCGAATCTCGGAAAAAACATCAAACATTTTTTCACGGCTCCACCTCTTTCGAGTCACTGACAATGCTCAAAGAGTATAACTGTCTAGAAAAAAGCTTCTCAATCTCGCCGTTCGGAGTCGGCATTAAACTGTAGGTCCCCTCCACTCGTGAGAGAACAATAGCACGCACAACACGAGTGTTTGCTGAGAAGCTAGACCCAGGTCCACCTCGGACTGTAGCGCCGCCATTATTATTATTATTATACTATTATTATCTTTATAACATAATCTGAACATATTTCCAAGCCGCAATCTAAATTTTAATAAATGCCAAGGTTAAATAAAGTCAGAAAGAAAAATGTTATTCATCAAATAAATCTTAACGTTCCTTATGCGCCACCCTGTACAATCATAGAATTCACATCGATAGACCAAGGGATAATATTTCAGGTGGCGCAATATAAAACAATAGACATTTTGATCAACGCCAGAAGCTCATGTCATCATTAGTCTCTTCAAGTCTGCAGCATCTAACAGTCAGTCATCCAAGAAACTAATCTACATATGTAGTTCAACAAACATTTTCCGCTTGGAGTTCACTGTTTGACAAGCAGTCTTAGGTTTAACAACTCCGAACAGTGTTTCTTAACGTGCAGCGAATCTTGACAAAATCTGGTGCGGCTTACAAATCTGGCCTTTACTTCATCAACCATTGCGTGCTATTATACTTGGCAGACATTTGCGTCATGGGGGCGTTAAAAAGCAACACTATCTGCTGCACTGAATATACTTCTCTACACCCTTCCACTGCAGATAGGTAGATTTGTGACGGACAAGTACTGTACAGTGCAGTACAGTACAGAACCGTAGAGTTTGTGGTTGAATGTTCTCCTTCCAACGCCATCAACGCTAACAGTACCAAAGATCGCACGCAGAACTTTTCTCTCGCAAAAGCCTAGGGCGAGTGCCGTGGCGTAGTGGATAGCTGCGTCGACTCCTACGCTCGATGTTGTCGGTTCGATTCCCGAAAAAACACCTAACAATTTTTTCAAGGCTCCACCTTTTTCGAGTCACTGACAATGAGCATAACTGTCTAGAAAAGGCATCTCAAACTCGCCGTTCGGAGTCGGCATTAAACTGTAGGTCCCTCCACTCGTGAAAGAACAATAGCACGCACAACACGAGTGGTTGCTGAGAAGCTTGGCCAAGGTCCATCTCGGACTGTAGCGCCGCCATTATTATTATTATTATTATTAAAAGCTTCTTCGTCCGTAGAGCAGGACTAGGACAACCAACCAGTGTGGTATAAAAAGTCAGATTTATCTTTCCCAAAAGCAACCATTGGCAAGACTTACTTTGCGCTTGATTTGGGCGCTAATGTTGTTAATACTGCCGAGATAGAAGACGTCCGGACTACCTCGATATAGCTGCCCATTTTGACAATCTAGCCAAGTCGTCGATGTCCTTCCCCGAAGACAACATATACTTCGTCTTGCCTCGGTTCCTGCTGGACACATTTTCGCCACTTCCATTTTAATGCCAGCAAGAGTTTCATTGACTCGCTGGCTCGGTGCGTTCGTCTTCCGCGTATGCTAACAGTTGTACGGACTTTGGAATATCTTACCTCTGGCCAAGTTAGTCAATGAGTCGCACGATCTTCTCAAGAACGATGTTGAAGGTGCAACATGATAGCGCGTCGCCTTGCCTAAAATCTTTTTTAATTTTGAAGGTTTCGGAGAGTTTGCTACCGAAGTTAATGGAGCAGGAAGAGTTATCCATCGTCAGCGTGCACAACGGTACAAGTATGGCAGGAATGTCAAAACAAGACATGGCGCTGTATTGTTCGTCTCTATGCACGCTGTCATATGCGGCCTTAAAATCGACAAATAGGTTATCTGTGTCGAGTCGATCTGGATCTTGGATCTATTCCAGGATCTGTCTTAGTCTGAAGATCTGGTCTACTGTGGAGTTCCCTGGACCTCATCTGCACATGTAGCACCAATTATGCAGAAAAACTCCCCTGTGTACATACTTTCTTGAAAATCTTAGCGAGCTGAACAGGCATTAGCCAATTGAACCGCTTAATTGCTAGTACAAAATGGATTACTGGCTAGGAGATATCCCGATACAAGTGGTATCACAATGAGCCTGCGCTGGCCTTAGTCAGACTGTAATCTGCAGTCAGCCGCCAGAACGTAACCTAACCTATCATCCTTAAACGAACTTAGTTTCATTCCAACTCCGAGCAATGAACATGAGTTCACACTCTATCCCATTTGACCCGCTTTTTAATCTAAATTGAGTAATACATCTTAATCCAATTCAAAATACAAAATATCGATAAAATTCCTCTTTCGCTTCAGATTATGCCCTCGAAAACAAACGTCGGACATGCATTTCCTTTTACAATGCGCACTCCATGACCAAGTTTATTAATCACTCCAAATTGAAAGAATTCCATGCTAGCGAGCGTGTGAATCAACACAACCCAAGTAAACATTTACCCCCATACTGTTTTCCACCGCCACTGTCAAAGCTAACTCGCATGTCACTATTGGGCAACAAATTATCTTCAACCGATTACCCACCCATTCTGACAGATAAGATAAACTGCGAGCTTCTCTGTTTTCCCCAATTGGTACATATCACGGTACCAGCAGAAACCCCTAACTCCATCCGCAAGCAATTTGTGTTCAAACAAAAATATTTGAAGGAAAAAATATTTTTACCCATCGCCGTGTTTACAATGCAAATACCGCACACAAAAACACTCACCTAAAAGTTGGAAAATGTATCTTAATATCTCAAGCACGTACCGATCCGCAAAGTAACTCCCAGTCGAAATGAATAAGAACGTTTACTTAACGTCAATGAGTGGTTTTTCACAAGAACTTGCCCGCAATCTCCATCTGATACGGCCAATTCGGATAAACAAACTTTCGTTTGAATCGAAAATTTCGGCACGGATTCAGTGCCTAAAACGCATTTGCAGACGTTTATTTTTGAACGTGTTATATTTTTGGCTCGATTTTTTAGCAAAGTCAAGTGCTCGCCACCGGCTAGCCGTGCAGAGATGCATGTGTCGGGGTGGCGGCCAACGGGCTGTGCACCTGAAACAACAGCGATCCCAATCGAGACTCATTCGGCCCGAACGGAGACTTGTTTGTTTTCTTAATTAGTGTTGAACGCTGGTCAATAAAATGAAAGGATTATGCAACCGGCGGCAACTGTTTGATTTAAATTTCGAACAGCATGTGTTGAATCTGGGGTGTGTTCGTTGACTGCAGCAAGGCGACATGCTGCAGATGAAGTGTTGGGGCCTCAGGCGAATCGCAGTGGATTAAATTGACCATTTTGTGCAAATATTTAAACAGAAGTGTCAATAAAAATATTGAAGACTTCAGAGCGAAGTTAAACAAGTCGTCATCGGGGATTTTAAGAATATGACACATAAGCAAAACAAAAGTGAGTCCGGCAATTTCTAGTGAAGAATACGCAAATCATGCGGTTAGCGGGTTCGTATTCTGCGAATGACACATGGGTTGTGACATGATGAGGGTTGGCATTCTTTGTACACAAACTAGGCCGAGACAGTTTGGCTTTTATTTTTGGGAACACTGTTTAATGGCGGTGGGGAGTTGTAAACAAAGAAAGATCTGACACAAGAGGGAGGCACTTTAGTGAAGAGAGAGAGATGGAAATCATCTTTACGAAGTGCTGACGTGTTTCCTAGCAGGTTTTTTTGGAAACGGAGAAACTATGAATGTGAGTGTGTAGAGATTTTAAATTGGATGTGGGTTTTCATTTATGAGCTGTCAAAGGCAGAAAAGGATTTAGATGTGAGTTAGTTTCAGATTGAGACATGCGACATAATTGACAGATGTCAAAGATGAATTTAACATGGATACAAATTCAATATAAGTCAGGGTTTCGAAGAAATGGATAAAAAATTTATTGATGTCTGCAATCAGAGCAGTTAAGAGTAATATTTTGAGAAATCTAGGGGAGTCTTGAGGGACACCGCAACAGAAGACGTCCACGTCCAAGATGGCAGACAAAAATGGGGAAGGACCTCAACCAACTTCGCATGCGCTGCTGGAAACAGCTAGCAAAAGATCGTGCTACCTGGAGAGGATTATTGGTCGAGGCCTAGGTCCACCAAAGACTGTAGCGCCACAAGAAGAAGAAGCTTGTCTTTCTTTGCTGGGTGGCGCTTCAGGACACGGACCTCAACTAACATTCCTCTCCTGCCAGCGGTTTCGTTTGCCAGATGTTACCAGCGCTGTACTTCAATTTAATTGTCTCTTTCAACTTGAGCGCGCTACCATATCTGTTGTCGTCCCCTGCTGCGTTATCCCTACGAGGTAGACTCGAAGACTCCACGTGTCCCTGCGCTTTACATTGCCTAGCCACTTCTGGTGTTAAGTCTCCTGTGTAGATCAATGACTTTGTAGTTCGTGGTTGAATCTTCTCCTTCATTTACCAAACAAGGCTAACAAAATAACACAGTACACTCCTCTCAATCCAGTCAAGGGCTTCCTCATCCTCTTAAACAATATTAAGCAGCTTCTATTTTTAACCGACAAGCACCTAATCGAAATTCCCCAAGCCTCCATCTGTACGAATTAAGTAATTTTCACTTATCCATTCAATTCAAGCACTGGTCACTATTTATCGCCACGATAGTTGTTGACAGATAGCAAGTGCCAGAATAGAATACGGGCACTATTCAGTTCAAGTGCCACAAGGTCCCATTTCGAATGGGAGTTATCGCTCAAGGCGTATACACTTCAGGCAATATTCGCAATGCTTAAGTGTTTGTTTTATATTCTCATCTAGTTTCCTCCTCTGTCTGATTTTATCTGACAGTCGTATTTTTTTAATATTCCATGTGTTTACGCAAAAAAAAAAGAACACAAGTGAACACGCCCTATACTGAACCTCATGTGCGAACACACCTCACACGTAAGTTTAAACTTTTAGCAGACTGTACCCACCGAAGCACGATGGTACTTTACAAAATTAGAAAACTTTCAGTACCACTTATTATTCCATACACACCATTATCTACGATTTACTGCCAAGGTCTGTGGCCAACAATTGACTCCTGACTCACCACGCTGCGGCGTCGCACGAGAATCGCTAAACAAACTAAACTACGAAAAAAAAACAATTAAAATGCACGTGTTATCGCGAGTGGCTCTTCGCACGAACTGCTAAATGTTGGCGGAAAAAATCGTTGACCCCATCCTCCAACAAGAACGCATATACTGAAGATTAAGCCGCACATTCCATCCAAACAGATATCGGAAATACCAACGGCGGAGTCACTGAATACAATCAACTCATATCTATTATCTTTTTATCGCCAGCTATCTAATAGAGTGTGAATTTGGAGCACATGAAGCCCAAACAATTGGGGCCGATTTTCAAATCAATCACCCAACCCCATTCTTTCCCCTGCTCGTTTGTTATGTGTCCGCCTGGGCGATGATAACGCACGTATTCGTTTCAAATTTCGTTTCAATTAACGCACAGTTTAGATAAAAGCACTTAAATGTTTGAATGTTCTCTATGGGGCCGCGTTTTATTGGGGCTCTCCGGTAGCAACACGCTGCACACATACACAGGAAAATGTTTCGTTTCATTTCAGGTGCACATTCCGAAATGAAAATCCATTCAACTCCGACCGCCCTTGGTGTGGTGCAATCACTTACACTTTTGAGGACTCCTCCGAGAGGAGATCATAATCTCAACTGAACTCCATTTCGCTTTCGATGGGAATCTGTCTCAAGTGGAATTACCATTGACGTTTAATTAGGTGAAAAAAAGGGGGCATGGAAGTTACTTACGACGACGGACGCCCCTCCAGTGGCAGCACCCAGTCACTGAATGCATCATAGGCGATGCTTATCTGAGACTTTTTTTTCTGTTTCTTCTGTTTCGTTAAAGAAATGCAATTGGGGGAACTCTGACGTCTTGCTCCATTAAAGCGCGTGGAGTTTCAAGTGCATCTCCATCGTGGTGTGAAGCTGAGCAAATCTTGTTGGAATATATGAAACGGAGACCTTCGAATGTGGTTCAAATACTTGAGACAATTTACATCGGATTTATGAAAGGATTGCCTGGCTTTTGGGAATTTCAATACGCCTCTGACAGAGACCACCCATTGTTTAACACAAAAAGTACTTCGCACGCTCTATGCCATGAGCACATTGCGCACTTGATCCACACAAGTAGCTCGGAAATTTTGAAATTGAGTGATTTTATAATGAGATGAGATTGTATGCAAGCTCCACAAGGTTTAAGCTTGTATTTCGAAAGAACTTTAATCCTGCTTCAGTGATGAAAATGTCTTTGTTTGAGGTAAAAAGCTGTCAATGTTTTTGGAGTTGAGAGTGGCTTGTTTTGCTCCAGTTTTTGCCTCCAATAGTTGGAGACTAAAAGTCAATCGCACACAGTGTCCAACTGAATTTCGCGAAAATCTGCAGATAAATTTGGAAGTAATTAAGAACTGTACATTAATTTCAACTGATCTATTACCTATTCCCTTCTATTACCAATTTCAGAAGTCACAGACCGTGCAATTATCTGAAAACTCTCAATCGGTAACATCAAAATGTGTCCCACATTTAATTGCCATCATCCCCATGAGCGAATAGCGAACGGGGGATAACAATCAAACAGCCTTGTCAGTCGCAATTTTATAGACCGATTAAATGCCTAGAAAGAACACCAATAACTTCTACACCCAAGCTTGAAGAAAACCCCTCAACCAAAACCAATTAACGTTCACGCCTCAATTCATGACAGAACAATTGAGCGATTAACACGAATCACAAATAAAGTTCTAAGTTTTTCCGACAATTAACTTCGACAACAATAAAAAAAAAAGAAGATAAGTGCTGCCAATAGCGACGAAAAATCCCACGGAATATCGATTGACATCAATGTCCGTTATCGATCCATTTCAAGTTAATTGTTTTTTTCTTTCTCTCCCTCTCTGTCTGTCTTTTCGTTGTTCTATCACGCGATTTCAATTCAAACGAATTATTTTGCTTCCGCAGAAGGAAGCGATGTAAACAAAACTCGGAAAAAAATACAACAGTCTACCAACCGTTACACTTGACAAGCAAAAGAACATGCTTCCCTCAGACAAAATGGCAATGACAGTAACCGTAGCAGCATTTCCTCCCGCAGTAAACAGTTGTATTGTTTCTCTTGTTGCGTTTTTCTGCTTTTTTTGTTAAGCGTAAGCACCTATCATCGGTCGTATTTTTTGCTCCCTAATTCGCGCCAAAGCGGAAATACTCTTTTTGGAGCACAAGCCCAAAGCGAAAAAGACAAGTCGCAACAAACGAAGCCCAAAGAGAAGCAATCAACAGTGCGTTAAACTGGCATGTCACATATGTATGTACGTGCATATGCATTGCAGACAGTAACCACCCAGTTCCACTGTTTGGTGAAGACACTGTCAGCAGACCGTTGTATTCAACACAAGCACGGAACGAACAAAATGACAAGTAAAGTCCATGCCTTCGCATTGCAGTCAGAAAAAAAGAGTTCTCCAGCAGCATGTTTCGAGAACTATGAGAATTATGAATTTATTTATTAAATTCTATACGCTCCTCTTCCTTCTCGGTCCGTTTCTCCATCTGCTTTTGTTGTACACGTCGACGTCGGCATGACTTTGGTTTCGTTTTTCAAATTTTCATGAATTATTATTGTATGCTTCCTTGGCATCATCGACACGGTGGTGCCCGATAACGATGGTGGCGGTAGCGGTGGCGGTGGCGGCAGCGTTTTCATCGAGCAGAACTCGTTTGTTCTGGAAACACATTTTGGGGTGGCACTGGCAATAAAAATAATCATTGGCGTGGCCGTTAGCCGTACAAATTCTAATTATAATTTATGACTTCCTATGTTGCGCCGCAATGCAGCCGGTAAAGAATACCGCCCCGCTGACGGTGTTGAAGCCTTTGGTCTCATATGCGAAAGTGTACGAATGAGAAATTATGTTGCAACACAGTTGTGCTCAAAAATTTGTACGAGTGAAAGTAGAAAAAAGAAATTTATCGAAACAAGCTTGAAGGTGCATCTTTTTTTTTTTTTTTGTTTTCGGAGGATTTTTGAAACTCTACTGGAGCACTCAGACTCAAAACTGATCCATTGTACTGCCGGTAGCAACCTACTCCAGTGCCGTTAATTTGATCCCAACGGCAAATGGTGACTGAATCAGATTCGATTTCACTGGGATTCGAACCTGCGACTCCTCTAACTTGGGGCAGGCACTTAACCAACTGCGCCATACAGTCGTCAATGAAGGTGTATAGTCCACTGCAACTGTCTCGAGTTACAGGGCTGTGTTTGCAATAACTGATGTCCTGTGTCACGCTGCAATGACAGATCTGCAACAACTTTGCTAAACATCAATAAAACATTGTAGTTATCATATACAAGCGCCGTTCGACGAAGAGCCAACTACAATGGCCGTTCAAAAACTTAAGCTTATGTCAGAAGTGAACGAAAAGCAACCAGAAGTATCGTCAACTGTCAATGTATCCATAACTGCTTATGAAAACTTAAGGAAAATTCAGCTGTCAAATGACATTTCCATACGTAGAGAGCGATTAATTTCGCTACCGCATAAATAGGCAAAGATTAACGAACTTAACGAAACTAAACCGAGCGTCTACTATGGGCATAGTGGATTGTTTTCGTGTATTCCCTCGGCTGCTTCAGTTCTCTTAGGTTTCCGTTCGGCCATTATAGTTAAGCCCTAATGAAATACTTTTTTTTCTCAAAACTTCAAATTTATTTTTGAACGTAGTCTCCTTTCAGCACGTTCAGTACACTTCTCTCAACGATATTCCAAATATCATTTCTCAAAATCTGTTTTTGCCTTTTTTTGAAGCGCGTTTGCTCGCAGTGGTCCACTGTTTTGATTGCCGTGTCAAATGTCAGAAAAAATTCCTCTATGTAAGCCGAGCGCCATCTTGCAACCAAGTCATTGATTTATTGAACAGCCCCCGTAGTGAATCCACTTTAATAATAATAATGGCGGCGCTACAGCCCGAGGTGGACCTGGGCCTAACTTCTCAGCAACCACTCGTGTTTTGCGTGCTATTGTTCTGTCACGAGCGGAGGAGACCTACAGTTTAATGCCGACTCCAAACGGCGAGATTGAGAAGTTTTTTCTAGACAGTTATACTCTTTGAGCATTGTTAGTGACTCGAAGGAGGTGGAGCTGTAAAAAAAATGGTAGGTGATTTTTCCAGATTCGAACCGACGACCTCGAGCGTAGGAGTCGACGCACCTACCCACTACGCCACGGCGCCCACTTTATTCACTTTAGCCATAACATATCGATGCGAATGACATCTATTACTTGCAAATAAGGCAAGCCGGTCTCCATTAAATAGACAGGGAGATGAAGCTGGAGGCGTTCAGGAAGCATCCGGACTTAATAATAAATTTGCTTATTGTGTATTTCTTTGAAAGCAGTAATTAAACATTAAATTCTGTTGCAATAATTCTAAGCGACGCTGGGGTATGAATAAATGGCAATAACCAATTTAACGTCAAAAACTTGAAAGCAGAAAATCTCAAGTTAATACAAAACAGTTTCTTTTCCAAATTAAAATAAAATTACTGCTACTCTGAGTCTCAAATGACTGCAAATAATCATATTCACCCTATAACCGATGCACACTTGAGGTCTTTCATTCCATATCCGATGGTCTCTGCCCAATCGGATGACGAACCAGCAAACTGCATGTACAATGACCCTCTTCTTCTTTTTTTCTGTTTTTCTTGGAATTTGTGTCTAAATTAAGACACCGACTGTTGGAGGTGTTTACTTTGCCTCGACAAAGTGCATGCAGTTTCCTTTTACGTTTTATTAATAATTTCCGATCTATGTCAGGAACTTTACCAGAACTCAGCGCATTTCTTAAGGGATTCCCCTTCACGCGGTTGCATTCTTTAAACCGCAAACCACAAATTGTTACCATCCTCTTCATTTCAACATTCCTCCATGAAGTATTTTCTTCCTTGTCTGCGAATTGAGTTTAATGGAATTTATTATGTTGTTGTTGAGATAAACAAATTTTGCGAGTAAATATTCAACAAACAGACTTTGGACGTGGTGGTGGTGGATAGCGGGGAAGAATGAAGTGTGGTTGTGTCACTTGTTTTGTCTCTTGATTCGTTTTTTTTTGTCTCTTGAGTAAATACATTTAAAGTTTTTAATTTCCTTAAATTTATCATGGAAAGTTATGAACAAACAAGCGACGAGTTAACAGCGAACAATGGCGAATTGATGTTTATTGAAAAGCTTATTAAGTGTTCAAATCAGAGTCAACATTGAGCAGCGATGGAAATTTAATTAATTTTCTTTTTGAAGAATGTATTTTTCTTCTGAATGGTTCCATCATCAGAAATCAACAACTTAACGAAAAGACACCCTTAACATAAGTGCGAATTGATGCTTATGGTAACGGCTGAATAATTGTTCAAAACAGAGTGAAACTGACGGAACTTTAATTAATTTCCTTTGTGATGAACACATTTTCCTCCTGAATGATTTCATCAGCGAGTACACAAAGTCGCAAGAAGTTAACAACTTAACGAAACAAAGTCACTCCCATATACCGTGCTTGCCTACTGTTTGACATTGAACGCGAACTTTGACGTATCCTCGTAAATCTCCTCAAGAAACACTTTTCACTTCCGCCACTCATTACTTGGATACTTTTGCGATAAGTTTGTCCCGAGCATCATCATCAGCACAGCTACTGGTTCTTTCCGAGTTCCTTCTTCGTTTCCTCTCTTTGTTTTGATCGTACGTCGTTGTAGACGTTCTCCAAAGTGCCCCCTGTGACTCGGTACTTGAGAACAGTTCGTTTTTTTTATGTCAACTCTTCTAAGTGCACTCAAGAGACAAAAAACAAAAATCATTCTTGTCTCGCTGTGACACGCCAATCGAAAATGACATTTTGATGTCAAGCCAAATGAACGACTGTCTGTTTGCATTCAATACCATTGGACATATTCCAAATGGTAATCCCACATGTACAGTTGAATAGCACTCCAAAAAATCCCATCGCTTCCCATGCGATCACTGCGCTTCCGTTGGCTTCTAAATCGATGGGACGCCTCTTTGCCCATTCCGCTAGTAATTACGGATAACCATCTCTTGGTTGCGGTCGCTAACCCATATTTATATTCCCTTCTCTATGTCTCTCCTTCTGCATGGCTATGCCCTGCTTATTAAGTCTCTTAAAGATCCAAATCAGGAAGCAGCGCATTGACATATCCGTAGACTGACCCGCATACACTATATTAAGTACCAAGCCCTCGTCTCTCCCTCTGGGCTCTTTGTGGAGTTTCTGTTTTTGCTCTTTGCGAAAACTTATTAACCACGCTCCAGTTTGCACTTTCAATTAGCATTTTGTCATCTTAGAGACGACGCCGCCGTCGTCGTCGTCGTCATCGTTGTCGTCGCTGTCACCGATTATTGTCAAAGCGGATTACGTGCGTTTTGTTTCATCATTGTAAAGTTTTCGATATTTTTCTAAAGCCCACACAAAAATGAAGATTAAAGCACAAAAATGCTCTCTCCGATGACAAATGGATTCATAAAGTTCTTCCTGACGTTTGATCATTTCAATAATTTTAGCTTAAAAATAAATAAGAAAAAGCACAGCACACAGCGAATGTGAAGGCACACCCTCATTAGATTGGCACCACCGCCGCCGCCACAAATGACACCATTCAGTGCTTGGCGGTGAGATAGATTGTTGTTGGTTCTGTGTGCCTGTTGTACAGGTGTTGCACATAAAAACGTCATCGCTTAACAAAGCGTGAATGTTTATTAATAAGATGCAGCGTTTTTCTTTGATGATAATAAATTTAATATGTAGAGGAAAATAATTACAAAACTACAACACAGTTGATGGTGAAATTTTGTGCACACTTGTTACGGTTTGTTGCTAAAATGATGATGTAACATCTGCCGTAGTTGACAATAAAACAAATAAATTTCAAAAGGAGTTTTAAACTATCTGACTAAGGGAAATAAGCAGAATAAGTAACAATCTGCAGTTAATCCAAATTTATTCCAAATACTTAACAACTGTAAATAGAAGGAACTGTCAAAAAGTTTAGTCAAACATTTAAATGGGTCGATGCGATTTATTTCAAGCGATAACGCAAGCATTAATGTTACGGTTTATTTATGTTTTGGACAGATGAATGAAATGTTATTCCCACTTGTAGAGTACGTTAAGTTAGCTGTGGTGACAACGATCGAAATACTTAACAGTCAATTCGCGAGTTAGATCTAACAATTTGCATTCAGATTATTCTTTATTTGCTTACCGTTCAGATAGTCATTATTATTTAAGCATCAGTATACGGAATTCTGCACACACATTGGGTCCCGTTATTCTGGATTCCGCACATTCCAAAGTTTAATTTGTGCCAGCCGCTTTATGCGTTAATTTCTGAAGCATAAAAATTCGGATCAATGACGAGTATGAACCAAGGAATTTAACGAGACTGGGATAACTTCTCTCACAGGAGAACATAACCATAAATTACACAAAGCGTCACTCAAATACAATTTGTCACGAACAATAAATGAAGTCTGACATATGATTCCCCCTGTGACTTTATGACAGGTTTATTGCTGGCGACCACGATTTAAAAAGGATTCGATTCCGCAGATTGTCATTTATCCATACTCCAGCGTTGTTTAAAGTGATTAGAACAGAATTTAAACGGGTGTGTAAGTTAGTATCAGAATAGTGTCTTGTTGCTTTAGAAGGGACAAACAAGAGCAAATCACTTATTAAGTTCTGATTCTTCCTAAACGCTTCCAGTTTCATCTCCCTGTCTATTTTATGGAGACCGTCTTGCGTAATTTGCAAGTAATAGATGCCCTGCGAATCGAAATGTTATGAATAAAGTGAATTCACTACAGGGGCTGTTCAATAAGTCAGTCAGACTTTGTTGCAAGATGGCGCTCGGTTTGCATAGAGAATTTTTTCTGACATCTGAAACGACATTCAAAGCAGTGGACGTCGAACGTGCTCCAAGAGTTGCAGAGTTTGAGAAATGCTATTTTTTGGAATACGGTTCAGAAAAGTGTACTCTGAAAGTGGTGAAAGGAGACTGTTCAAAAAAAAATTCAGTTTTGTGACTTAAGGGTAAACTATAGTGGCCGTACAGAGACCTAAGAAAACTGCAGCAACCAAGCGAATATACGAAAAAATACGCAGTGGCAATACTAACCGTTACGTTCAGTTTCGTTAAGTTCGATAATTTTTACGCGGGAGCAAAATGGATCGCTCTCTAAGTATGCAAATGTCAATTGACAGCTGAATTCTCCTTAAGTTTTTATAAGCAATTATGCACATTTTATTTTGGTTGTTTTTCGTTTGGTTTTGACATATACTTAAGTTTTTGAACGGTCATTATACAGGGTGGACCAAATACAAGTTTCTTGGCTTTATTAGTAAGAACAATCATTCCCAATAATTGTGAAATACTACGTCGTTCAAGAGGCTGCCTCGGCCGGTTTCGCAGCGCATTCTGTCACCCCAATTTTCCAAGACGTTGTTGATGGTTTCGGGCTGTACCTCACGGATTGCTTGGATGATATTGGCTTTAAGTACTTGAACCGTTTCCGTTTTCACAAAAAAAATTCAAAAGGGTCAAATCGCAGGTTTGAGCCGGCCAATTGACATCGCCAAGACGGCTGATAACACGATTTGGGAATTTGGCGCGCAAAAGATCGATTGTGGCATGGGCTGTGTAACATGGCGCGGCATCCTGCATGAACCCGAGTTCGTCAAAAGCCATATCTTCAATTTCAGTAAAAAGAAGTCAGTTAACATGGCTCTGTAACACCCACCGTTGAACGAAACGTTGTTCCTAGCCTCATTTTCGAAGAAAAATGGTCCAATGTTGCCACCACTCCACTATCCACACCAAACTGTCACTCTCTGTGGATGCATTGGCTTCTCGACAATAACGTGCGGGTTTTCCGAACCCCAGATGCGCCAATTTTGTTTGTTGACGTAACCGCCTCATCAGAAAATATGATTTTTAGCCCAAAATTGTTGTCCAATTCAAGCTGCTCTAAGGCCCAAACTGCGAAGTGATAACGAAGCGGATGGTCGCGCGCCTTCAATTGCTGAGTCACCAACCAGGCGTGAAATGTTGAGCTGATGAGATCGATGGCGAGTTGATGTTTGTGAATTGAGTCTCACACTCTCGGCCACAGGCACAGCAGCCATGAGAGGGAACCATGAGTGTTGTTCACCAGCATACCAGTCTCATGAACTTTTGGCACAAACTTGCGTACAGCAGTCGCGGTGGGTGCTTCATTTCGACCAAAACTTCTTTTCAAAAAACGCAGTATTTGGGCTATACAGCACTCACTTTGGAAATAAGTTTTCAATATTCCCCAACGTTCTTCAAACGAAAAGCGACTCATTTCATTCCGCGGAGGTATGATATTGACTTTCTGTCAAGATTTCGAGCGGGAAACAGCTGTCAGTGTCAAAATAACCTATGATAAAAAAAAACACTAGATGACCTACCCTGTAAGAATGAAATTACAAAAATAAAGGAGCTGTCAAAAAAACAAAAATAGTCAGGCAAAGCTTATATCTGTCAGAAGCACAAACAGACCGCAACAGAGTTATGACATAACAACACTGTAAGTCTTAGCCGCACCTTTAAGGGCCCTAATTCACTCAAACCACACTTCTAATTGCGTCCGCGTTCTGTCAAAACAACAAACACAACAGAGTTACACTTTCAAAAAATTTAAAAACCATAAAACGTCGACTTTATTTAATAAATGAGGCTAATAGCTCAACCTATTACCCAAATCGAATGGGCGTGGTTCTTTGTCTCTCTGCGAGTGTATCCAACCCATTTCGGTCTAAATTGTTAATTGCAAGAAGCCATATCTAATGATTTTTAACTCAAAATTCCAATAGCCCCCCATCTTCGTCAAAAGTCACCGCACGTGATGCTAAGAAACACACACAACACAGCGCTTGGGTCCTTCAACGCTTGGGGACCCTAGTTGAAAGGCCCAAAGTGGAAATTGCTTTGTGTTGAGAAAGTTGTGCATCCGTATCTAATTGATTTCAGTCCACAGAGACGGACGCAGCAACCAATCCGCTTCGCTGCCGAGGAATGTCAGTTTGCGTCATGATCGTAAATAATTTCTTCTTTTTTTTTTGTTTCAATTTATTTGAATATGAGAAGAGTTTATATTCAATTTATTGTTATTATTCGCTTACAATCGATTTCGATTTATTTAAAATTCACCACATCGTCACAAGTGGTATGACGAACCTAGCGTCGTCTTTTGGCTCACCCTATTCGCGGTTCGCTGCTGCTCTGTCAAGTGAGCATGACTCACAGTAGATTCATCAGAAATATAAACAGAGCAACTCTGCTGTTTTTTGTTTATATTTTTTTATTTACTCGTTTCATGAGTAACATGGAGAGCGAAGAGGGATGGAAAACACAAATGCATGAGTGTTTTCCTGTGATGATGTATTTATCGGTCACATTTCGCATTCGGATGTCGCCTTCTGATACAAGAATGACACTTATTCCAGTTCAGTGTTGCAGATGTCAAGAATACGTGAGATGATCCGATGGTTTGACATTTGATATGGAATCAAGGGGATCTGTTAAATACGTCTAGATATGCACACATAAACGAATGCAATGTCAGTGTACGTCGGTGTCACGTTATATGAAGTGTCAACGTGAAGTATATGAAAATGTAAATCAATGTCATTTGTTTTGATTCCCACGACACGGTTTGATGTTGTTTCATAGAGAATAGTCAATTCTTTTTCAGAAATAAGGAGATAGACTGCAATTGCCTTGTCTGTCAAACATTCATCAGCATCCAGTGAAGCGATCTGTTTGTTTTGTGAGCACATCAAAGTACATACAACAAACGTCCGCATTGGGCTGACGTCTGTCAACATGTTAATTGGAAATTTGCCACTGATGGCATTTGCATGTGGATCCTTGCATTGCATATCGGTGTCAAATACGTTATTACTCTTAATTGGTTGATTGCAGCATAGATCTTTGTCTAGACATATTCTTAAAATGTGAGAACGACGATTGCAGGAATCGTGTCATTTGATCCGGAATGAAAACATGCAACGAGGAGAGGTTCCACTTGCAGAATGCAGTTAAAACCCACGCGCATATTCTTGGAACGAAGTTAATGACCAGGATGGTGAACTGGTGAAGGAATGTTTGAGTGGATTTTAATCGTGGACCCGTCGACACGGCGCCATTTGCACTCTGATCTGATCTAGTAGAAAGATCGGTCGAAAAGGAGTGAAGAGCAGTGGAATGAACTGGCCAATAGCGCTTCTTTCTTCTCCTCATGGCAACGTTCAAACATGAGTCATTTTGAAACTCCCCAAAAAGCAGTTAATTTCGCAAAGCCTCTGCGGCACTCGCTGAATTATAAATTAGTTTCATTCTTTGGAGTGTCCAAACACAGAGCACACATGCAAGCTAAAAATGTAAATATACCCACGTACGTATGGCATGGATGTGAGTATGCGAATGACGATGAGTAATAGGAAGCACCCTCAGGGTTAACAATCCAACAGCCAAAGTGCAAACTAAAAGTTCAAACTCCTTAACTTCACTTGGATCTCATTCAATTAGGCTTATTCATCTTTTATTCAATGCACATACTGGTAGCAGTGACATGTTACAAACGACGATGCGCGACAAAACTGCTAAGGGCTTAACATTGATCTCTCCCTCTCTCTCTCCATCTCTCCCTCTCCACTGTGATGCATCCCGAACGTTCTATTAATTAAAGGCGACACACGGTCATATCGTAGGCACACACACTCTGTGCTCCGGACAAAGCTGTAAAATTTCCATCAAATTGTGACGGGATAAAGGGATCAGAGGATGACTACTCCTCAGTGGGGACGTGTTCACTCACTTACAGCCAGCGAAAATTGCATAAGTTCTTGTGCGGTCTTTTGCTTTTATCGTGCAAATGGTCTTTTCTTTTTCGGTTTTTTTCCTTTTCTCTTCCATCTTCGACGGCGAGGATGATGATGACGAAGACTGTGTTTACATACAGAGACTAAAAATAAATTTTCAAAATAGAAACAGCAAAGGAGCATCAATTCTTTTTGTGGTGCCTTCTCTTTTTCGTTCTTGTGTTTCTGTGATGTGCAACTAACATCATAAAACAATTCGTTTTGGGCGCTATAATTCTTTTTTTAACTGCACACGATGGGGAATATTACACACAAATGCAGAACCGTAGAGGGAAGATGAAAATGTTGGGTCAAACTTCTATCTCTTTCTCTCTCTCTCGCTCGACGAGTAATGGGCAAGATGATAGGCGCCAATCGCGCAAAGTGAAAGCATATTTTTCAAGTGTCATCTGCAATCCACACAAGGGAATATTTCATTTGACATTACAAATAAATGCCAACGAAGGCATTAGGAATTTTAAAGACAAGCCGTAAGTGCGGAGGTTAAATGTTGTGCCGAAGGTTGAGAGAAATTAAACGAAAGAAGATTATTAATTAACTCTCCCTTAGGTTGACAGCGAAGGTGACATATTTTTGTTTGTCTAAAGGAGGTGCCCGCACAAGGGATCTTTTATGAATATTATGAAGTTTCAAAGACAAAGCAGAGCCTTGTGGAACACCAGCATTTATGTGGTGAATATCAGACTGTAGCCTATTCACAGCAACTTCTAAGTGAAGGGTCCAAAAGTCAATTTCTAATCCATAGAAGGAGAGATTTAACAATACCAGAAGCACGCATTTTCGACAAAAGAGCCTGAAGCCAAACTCTGTCAAATAATAATAATAATAATAATAATAATAATAATGGTGCCACAATCGTGTGGAGTTGGGCCTAACTTAAACATCAACCACGTGTTGTGCGTGTTATTGGCCTCAAAGGAGTAGAGGGAATCTACCAGGGATAGGAGCTGGTTTTGAGCCGGTTATGAGCTAATAATAATAATGGCGGCGCCACAGTCCGAGGTGGACTTGGGCCTAGCTTCTCAGCAACCACTCGTGTTGTGTGTGGTATTGTTCTCTCACGAGTGGAGGGGACCTACAGTTTAAAACCGACTCCGAACGGCGAGATTGAAAAGCTTTTTCTAGACAGTTATACCCTTTGAACATTGTCAGTGACCCGTAAGAGTGAGTGAACGTCTAGTGCATTGGAGTCGACGAACATACCCACTACGCCACGAGTACAGGGTGGGCCATCTAGTATTTTTTTTTAAATCATAGGTTATTTTGATACTGACAGCTGTTTCCCGCTTGAAATCTTGTCAGAAAGTCAATATCATACCTCCGCGGAATGAAATGAGTCGCTTTTCGTTTGAAGAACGTTGGGGAATATTGAAAACTTATTTCCAAAGTGAGTGCTGTGTAGCCCAAATACTGCGTTTTTTTAAAAGAATTTTTGGCCGAAATGAAGCACCCACCGCGACTGCTGTACGCAAGTTTGTGCAAAAAGTTCGTGAGACTGGTATGCTAGTGGACAATACTCATGTTACTGGTCCCCATCGTCGTACGGTGCGCACAGATGAGAATGTGGCTGCTGTGGCCGAGAGTGTGAGACTCAATTCACGAACATCAATTCGCTATCGATCTCAACAGCTTAATATTTCACGCACTAGCCAGAGGAGAATTGTGCACAAAGATTTTGGATTATTAGCTTACAAGGTCCAATTGACTCAGCAATAGCAGGCGCGCGACTTTCCGCTTCGTTATGGCTTCGCAGTTTGGGCCTTAGAGCAACTTGAATTGGACAACGATTTTGGGCGAAAAATCATGTTTTCATCTCGGCGGCTACATTAACAAACAGAATTGCCGCATCTGGGGCTCGGAAAACCGGCACGTTATGGTCGAAAACAGTTTGGTGTGGATTGTGGAGTGGTGGCATCATTGGTCCATTTTTCTTCGAAAATAAGGCTGGGAACAAGGTTTCGGTCAACTGTGGCTCTGTAACGCCCACCGTTGACCATGTTAACCAAGTTTTGTTACTGAAATTGAAGACATGGGTTTGAACGACCTCTGGTTCATACAGAATGGCGCGCCATACCACACAGCCCATGCCACAATCGATCTTTTGCACACCAAATTCCCAAATCGTGTTATCAGCTGTCTTGGCAATGTCAATTGCCCGCCTTGGAGCCGCGATTTGGCCTCTTTGGACTCTTTTTTTTCTGGGGAACCGTGAAGGACCGATGTTATGCCAACAATCCGGAAACGATTCAAGCCAATATCATCCAAGCAATCCGTGAGCTACAGCCCGAAACCATCAACAACGTCTTGAAAAATTGAGTTGACAGAATGCGATACTGCGAAGCCTGCCGAGGCAGCCCCTTGAACGACGTTGTATTTCATAATGAATGGGAATGTTTGTTCTTTATATAAATAAAGCCATAATACATGGAAAAAATTTAATTTTGTTCATTTTATTGCATTTTTAAAAAGAAACTTGTATTTGGCCCGCCCTGTAAATCTTCGCTCCTGCGCATGAAAGTAGACCAAAATGAACGAACTTACCGAAACTGAACGAAGCTGTTACATTACACGGTGTATTGTTTTTGTGTACTCGTTCAGTTGCTACAGTTTGCGTAAGTTCCAGCGGGGCCATTATAGGTGGCACTCTAAATGTTGGTACTCATTGTGTACAAATGTGTCTCCAAGTACATCCTCTTTATCTCGTTTTTTCTTGTAAGCCCATCTTAACAGGAGTCTAAAAGTCCACTCCAATGGATCTCTATCTATATCCTGTAGCCCGGTTGTCCAGCAATGCATATCTGAGCTGCTGAGGTTGTTCCAAGCCTGATGACCTTGGTTTTCCGGGGATTTCTCTTCAGCCCGACGATACATCCCTTTTCATCTTTGATACCATTTCGTGGAGGATCATTATTTTATGCAAAAGGAGGCATACTTTCATGGATCAATGGACTTGGAATGTACTGCCTTGAGAGACACCGTCTCCCTATTAATTGTAAACACGAGGCAGAAACAATTAAACAAAAAGGCCTGTTGATACAGGTAAGCAATGCTTATTACTTCAAATTGCTTTTACCGCAGATCTGATTCATTCCACACCGGTGACTGTGTACTATGCCTAAGTTTATTGTCCCAACAACTTGACTTAATTGTGCAAATGCGGTACATTTTATTTGCATTTCAATAAATCAAGTTGTTTATCTTCGCGGCCCATCTCCGGAGTCGATCACCTGCTCGAACGAAAGGATATCGCCAGCAGACCTTGAGAATTCTATACGCCACATGTTTGTATGTCGGCAATGCATCAAAGTCGGGATCGTCGCGTAATCTTTAAATCTCTGAATCATAATAGGACCCTACTCCGAAGGTGCCTCGCCTTGACTGGTATTTAATCAAACCCAACGATCTCCCCCCACTCTCTGCAGTCTGGTTCAACTTGAACCACTATTTAAAGTTATATCTTTCCCACCTTGACCCGCATAAATTAACTCAACCAAATCCCCCACACACATACGCACTCGTTTGGCAGATTGGCCTACAATTGCCCCCTTAAGCATTCGATGACTCATGCGGACTGTTTTTCAACTGCGTCCAGATGCCATGGACTACCTTGGGACGTGAAATAATTTCATCTCTGAGATTACCCACTTATCAGGTTGTGTGACGACTTACTGAAAGAATCCCCTCAGGCGAGCCATCAGTCATCTTGGGCTCTCTTTCAAAACATTGCCTTTCTACCTACGAAACGGGTTGCCCGAGAATGCACGAAGTAGCTTCTTTCTTGGTTCTCCTTTGTCGTGTCTTCAAATCTCTGCCAAAGTACCTAATAATTACTCCGGCGAGATGAGAGCGAGACAAAGAGCAGGAACTCGATACATTTCCAATCGCAATCCATCTGTGGATCGAAATTTCCATCGGCGCACATGCTGGAGCAGACACTTTCATGGAGCCACAGAGGCAGGCAGCCAGGTAGGCACACAGCCAGACGAAGAGAAAAGTATCTCGAACAAGGCCGAATGCTTAGCTCAGTGGTGTGGCATAATTGATTTAGGCTGTGTTGTGTTGTTCCATTGTTGTTATTACCTTTATTCGTGGTACGTGATTGTTCCGCTGTGTCATTGAAATTGGTAAGAACATTCCTTGCCATGGTCGTCATTTTTTTCTCTTGACGCTCGCATGCCTCTCTCCTTTTCTGCTGAACGGAGTGGGCAATCGAAAAGCACTTGAGAATGGGAAAATAGGTTAATTTCTTGGAGGAACTATCGCACAATCAACTTCGACTGAAGTGGAATCATATGCAGATCGAGTGATTCAGTGTTGAAGCGTGGAGGTGAGGTGAACGCTTTTAAGATTGCCTGTTGGAGGAGGTCTTCAACAAGTTAAATCCTATACGGAGCATTAACGATGACATGGAAGAGGTGTATATGCAAAATTTCTACACATCGTGGTCATTGGAAACGTTATAACACGATTCATGGCGGCTACCTATATTCGGCTGCGTCCGGCAGATGATAGTTTTATGGGGAGAGAACATCGAGTCATAATTGCCGGAAGTTTGTCGTTAAGTTGCTTAAATGTGTCAAATCTTATCTATATTAGGAAGATTTTCATAATTAAGTGCTTGTTATAGGCGATGAGATGGGGAAAGCATTTTATAACTTAATTTAAATTCAAATTTCATTGACCAAAGAAGAGAAGTTGGGCCAAGGCTACTTTCACACGTGGACGTATTTGCATTTACGAAAATCGTTTGCCACACTTTTCTGTGGAAGCATGCTCAGAAATATGAGCTTTACTTCGAAAACAGTGCGTTGCGCTAGCCGACTTCATGACGCACTGCGTTAATCAGCTGTTCCATATCTCTCTCAAATACCAAATGAAAAATATTCCGTCAGCTGTTTTAATTTCTGAAATGTCAAATCAAAAACTAATCCGGTCAAACAATTGAACGTTAAAGAAATTAATTGCGGAAAATGAATGCCAAGAAATTTAAAAATTATGGCCTCCGCCCAGTGGACCAATAATCCCTTTGGCCACTCCTCCATACTAAGTTCTTTAAACTTCCCGACGAGAATTCTGGACCATGCCACACCCTAATACTTCCCCGACAGACACTTTAAAACCCTGATTCCAGATAGAAACTTCTTGAATGATAATCCTAAGCCTTTTGCAGGTGCCCTGCACTTCTTCACGGATGGGTCAAAGACCCAGGATGGGGTGGGCAGTGGCGTTTTCTCTAATGAACTAAATATAAGTCTCTCCTTTCGCTTACTCGACCACTGTAGCATGTTTCAGGCGGAGATAATGGCGATAAGTGAAGCTCTGTCCTGGCTCAAATGGAATTTAATATCCGCGTGTGATATTTACATTTTTACGGACAGCCAGGCAGCCATCAGAGCCCTGGAATTGGTCTCTATAAACTCTAAAGCTGTAATAGACTGCCGCTCATCTTTAGACAAGATGGCCGATCAGTTCAATATTCGCCTATGCTTGGTGCCAGGCCATGGAGACACTTCCAGGTAACTGCAAAGCGGATGAGCTTGCCAAGTTCTTAACTTCACAGCCATTACTTCCTAAACACAGTAACTTGGGTATGCCCCTCACAACTTGTAAATTGTTGCTCTCATTAGAGGCAATTCATGAAATAAATAGCAGATGGGCGAGTGACACTACGTGTTACACCTCCAGAATTATCTGGCCTAAGATCTCAGAAGATCTAAGGATTTAACATCTCTTGATAAGTAAGTAAGTACAATCGTCGGTGTCATCACAGGACACTGCCTCATAGGAAATCATACCAGTAGTCTAGGCGTCCCGGCTAATGATTTCTGTAGAAACTGCTTAGACGAGGAGGAAGTGGAATGCGTTTCACACCTTCTCTGCTCCTGTCCAGTCCTAGCGTCTATTCGACGCCTACATCTAGGGGCCTTCTTTTTCGATAACTTATATGAACTTAGTGCGGTTCCCATTAATAATCTACTAGGCTTCATTATAGGCTCCAAATGGTTTCCTACAAATACTTTATTGGATTGACCTCAGTTAAACCATGTGGCTGCACAATGGATCAACTCTGGTTTAAGTGCACATCTTACCCACCTCATACCTACCTAAGTTAAAAAAATTGAAAAAGTGCTTCTTGTTGCTAATTTGGCGTATTCATGTTTCCAAGCATACACGGATTTCGAATTAGTTCTGTCGGTAAAATAATTTAAGTCAACTGTTTTCATGTCTCCAATGTCAATTGCCACAAAATGTTCTCAATTTGGGAAGCATTTCTCAATTTCGCACTCACAGCGCATCCCTCTGTCAAAAAAACATCCAACATTTTACGTTTTATTAGAATCCTCTCATCTCTCTCATTTTTCACTTACGTAGGTCGATGCAGTATTTCGTGAATGTCCATTGAATTGTGTGCGTTGAAAGACAACGCTGACGCTGACGCACTGTTGTGTTTCAGCCATGAGACTCTGGAATAGTCTTGAGGATGTCGGTTCAAGCCTTTTGTAGGTGTTCCATTTCAACTCCACCCTAAGTTTATAAAACAGACAGAAGTCGCATAGCGCTAGATCAGGCGAGTACGAGAGATGGTCGAGCGTTGTAATGCATTTTTGGCCCAAAAACTCGCCTCGGAACGCTAACAAAATTCGGTGTGAAGTTAGATAAAAGATGGATAGGAGGATAAAAGTGTACATACGAAGAGAACTTCGTTAAAAATGTATTCTTTGAGTAGTAGACAGAACATATTTAGAGTTGGGTTGTATACGGAAACAGCGCTATATCAACTGACAAGTGCTGCGAAAAAAGAAGTAAACACTGGAGGGATAGCAATGACCAGGAGATTTTTGAAACACTACACTGGAGCACTCAGACTCAAAACTGGTCCATTGTACTGCCAGATAGCAACCCACTCCAGTGCCGTTAATTTGATCCCAACGGCAAATGGTGACTGGACCAGATTCGATTTCACTGGGATTCGAACCTAAGACCCCTCGAACTTGGGGAAGGCACTTAACAAACTGCGCCATCCAGTCGCTTTGGCAATGATCATAATAATCGACACTGAGGGTATTTTTGATAAAATTCGCTATAAAAGTCTAAACCTTGCTCTAAAAAAAACGTAGGATTAATCCCCTTACGATAAGATGGGTGGACAACATGCTTAAAAATAGAACGGAATCTCTCCTTGACGATCTCTAAGGGATTGCTATTCGTACCATAGGATACTCAGATTGCAATGTAATAATGACGAGAAGCAGGTTTATGAGAATAACAGCAAATATCATGAAGAATGCACTCGGAGTGGTAGAACGAGTAGTGTATACAACAAGATCCATAAATGTAAGCAAAGCTGATTTAATAATTTTTACCAGAAATAAAAATACAGTCACCTCCCTCTAAATCGAATTTTCACGGGATACCAAAATTAGTTCGAGTAAGAGGGGGTTCGACTTAGACGATCAGTGTTTGTATGGAAAATTGGGGGAAATGCCAAAATAAATATGGCGAACAAATTCGAGTTAGAGGGAAATTAGAGGAAGTTCCACTTACGGGGAGGCGACTGTATTTGGAATCTGGAACCGTTAACACTTTTTGAAACTGAGATTAAGGGGCATCTAAAGGAAATTTATGCAGACATCAAATCATCATTGGCTTTAGAGTGTGTGCTAAAACTAAATGACAACGCGCCTAGAAACCATGTCACACTTTCTCGGGGATCGAAAACAATGAAAGGCCGACTCTCTAGCAGCTTTGGAGCTAATTGGTTCTGAACCACTTGCTGCTTTAGGTAGAGGAATGGTTGATTATCTGCTGATCAACCATGAAACCATGTAGATAGCAAAAATGTCTACAGTAGCCGTCCAGAGGAAAATCTTAACTTAAAGCGAGACTCATTAAAATGCATCAGAAGCTAGGATCTGTCAAAACTAATGCTTGCAGACTATACCTGAAGGAGGAAGAAACTACACACACTTATTGTGCCAATGTACGGTACTGGTCAGCAAAAGAAGAGTTTGTGGATCATAACTGGATGTAATTGTTGTTATTGTTGAGGGTATATTGCACCGCGACCTTTAAGATCTATTGTGCCTCCTTTCAAAACTTTAGCACAAGTACGAGTTCCCCTCAAATACAATTTTTTTCAAAGTTGTATTGAGGGTAATGGACTCCTATTGCGCATAGGTGAAGAAATCTGTTCTAGAGTATTCTCTCTAAGCCAGTTTCCTTCAGGAATCTGAGGATGAGAGATGGTTCTAGTGATTCCATTTCTTCTTCTGATAGTAGGTAGTTGCCCAGGCATCTTTTTCTTTTGTGGGCTAGTGCCTCACAAAATCCCAGTATATGTTCTGGAATTTCATTAAATTCTCCACAAAATCTGCAGAGACCTTCCCCTGGTTTCCTTAGATGCTCCCTGAGCCTACAGTGCCCCGTTAGAAAGCCTGTTAGGATACAGACGTTGTTCTTGCTCATTTTGATGCATTCCTCGAACCTCTTTCGGTTATATTGCCCTAGAAGTTTCATGGCCTGCTTCATTCCACGAGCGTTGTTCCAAGTTTCAATCCGGTCCCTTCTTTCTAATTCCCTGAATTCTTCTCTGTGAAGATGGTCTCCTACAGCGCAGAATGGTTCAGTGCCTATGAAGGGTTCTGATGCGCCTTTCCTTGCAGGGAAGTCTTGCATTTCATTGCCTTCTATTCCCGTATGACCAGGTATTCAGCAGAGTTTTACTCGGTTTCTCCTCTTTCAACATCTGCAGGCATTCCCATACAAGCTTGGATTTGATGATGTAGGAGTCCAGTGCCATAATAGCGACTCGATTGTCCGACTTTATTGATATGTCGCAGTTGGTATAATTCATTTCAAGATTGATCTGAACGCATCTGTCTATAGCATAAATTTCCGCTTCAAAGATGCTGGTACATTTGCCCATGGATTCGAAGTATTTTGTCCTGGATCCAAAAAGTTGGAAGTTTGGAAGTTGAATTTCCTAATCACGTCATCCGTCATTCGGAATGACCAGTAGCGGTAGGTTTTTGACTAGTGCGTCGAATTGCCTCTGGGTGGAATGACCAGATATCAATTGAAAATATGCTTCTCTCGAGATCGGAGAAGAAGTCCAGAGAGTCTTCCTGATGAAGAGAAATCGTGGAATAGGGACCCTGTTATAGTGGCGTTTGAATTAATGAGTTGGACTCGGTTGATTTCTCGCTCCACATTTTCAGTATAACCTTCTCAGCACTAAATTGGTCAGCACAAGTCAGTCTAAGGTTGTGTGGCAACGTAAAATTTAATTCAAATTGTCAATTTGGATCTCATTTATCTGCTGCTTAAAACAATTTTTTTGCTAATGAATCCAATAAGTTTCAAAAACATTATCATCTGAGGGGTACCACCACAAAACTCTTTAAAAAAATTACCTAAAATGGTTGTTTGCCAAGGGCAGAACATGTCGTTAACCTGTCGATCTCCCTAAATCCAACAGCAAAGTTCAAATTTATAAAGTCACTATAACTCTCGCCAAACTGATGCAACTGTGCGAACAAGAGGTGAACATTGCCAACATAAAATGTTAAGGTCGGTGGTAGGCTCATAAATGTGTTTAAAGTTGAAAGTTTGGAAATAACAATGAACTCTGCCCATTGATCACATAATCGTCCAAACTATTGCAAACTTTTAAAAGTGAAAATTTCTCTTGAAGCAAAACTTTCGTTCAGTTATCAAGATACACATTTACTGCCGATTGTTTGAATAAATAACATCAACTAACTCGCACATATTCTCGATTGGAGATAACTTTCGGCACAAAAATTGATCTATCAAGTCAAACTTGTCGTTTAACAATCATTTTACAATTTTAAGCGTTTTGAACTGAGGAGAACTGGTAACAATTTCACTCGATAGTGCGTTTTATGTTTCTGATTTAAGATACCCATTTGTCTTGAAATAAAATCTTAAGGTATTCAGGCCTAACTTTTAATTGATTGAGATATCTTTAATGTATTAACTTTTATTTCCGAACGAACCCAGCAGCTGTGGGGAATAGCCCATTAGCATGACAGTTTGAAACAAAATACTGATGGAAATGAGGAAAAGATGTTTTTTTAACAAATGATTTATAAAGTTTTGATAATTTCAATCATGACGGATGTCTCGTTCATGGGTTCTGTAAACGTATTAAGTGAGAACGAGACATCTGTCGTAATAGAAATTATCTTTGTTGTGAATGATGTTACAGTCCAGGTCCGATCGCCTGATCACGACTACGTGATATTTTAACAAACGTTTGGAAAATAATTCCCCTACTGTTGGTTCAGTTAGCTGTCGGAAGACGGATTACACCATTAACTGAAACAAGTTTTCTGCAATTTTATCGAATGCAGACTCGAGTTGAAGTCCTCCTTATTGGGACTAAATAATCACGCCTGATGTGTTCCTAATAAACGGAATTAGGTTTTTTGTTACAGATAACTCAAAAGATGCGCTAATTTTAAATTTTGGTGCTGAATCTATTCCGTAAGAAATAAGAACGCCTTTTTCTTTGTTGATTTTTAATAAAATAAAACTGTGGGAAATTAAAGAAATCATTTTTTGCCAAACTAAAGTCAACTTGTGTAGGTCGAAGGATCATTAAAAGACCGTACCTATTTCGGATGAAAAGACTTTTTCGTCGTCAAATTAAAGTACCGGCACAATTAAAGAGTCGGCTCGATTGTTTCATCGTTGCCCGAATAAAGTAAACGTTGATGAGCTCAGAATGACGTATAAAATTTGGTTCAATGACTCGTTGTATGTTTTCAACATGAGTTTTATATGATTTGGCAGCACTTTTAATGTCAAACAATGCCAGGTGTCAGTTGTAAAAGCAAATTCATTGAATTTTTAATTCTAATTTTCAATTTGATTAAAAAACAAACGGTCTCCTTGCACCCTCCCAACACAATGAATGTGAAATGATTGAAACATTTTTTTATTACACTTCCTGCATCAGAGTGATGGAAGCATCTCATCAAGAATTTATGTTGCCATTGGCCTTTAATGTCCTCCATCTCAAATGAATGACGAGTGAAGTGTACCTGTACTCACTTTATTATGACATGACTCTCCTTCAACCCTGCACTTGTGGCTCGTTCTTAAGGTCTTTTGGTTAATGTTGCTTTTTTTTGTACGTGCACTTCCCTGAAGCAGTAACCCGCATAAAGCGGTTATATTCAAATGAAATGAAAACAACAAAAAAAACAACAACATAAACAACTTGAATAACGTCACATCACTGCCGCTTCGAAAACCTTATTCCGTCGCTTAAGCACTCACGTATGTTGCGCTTCTCAGTCATTTAAAAATAATTTTTATTAATTTGCAATGATGTCATGCGAACAAGCTGCATCATCACGTTGAGCCAAGTGGCTGGTTGGATGGCCGTATGCCCGTCATCCGTTCCAGCAGCTACGGGTGTGCATCTCTGCATGTGTGCGCGGCGTTCTAATAACACAGAATGCTCGCTGGAACGCCGCCGCCTAGATGCACAATGCGTGCCATTGTAATGAAGTACCGCACAGACTAGAGCCCATCCATGAATAATGAAATGACACTTTTTTCTTTACAAACCGCCTAGATATGCGGTAATTGTGCATAAAATGCGGAACTCGTATTGTTCATCCCGACTTGCCATTTGGCGGTTTAAAGCAGATTCTTCTGCGTGCCGGAATGCCTCACAAAGGGAATGCTGCAAGCTTTGTTCGATTCTCTTTTCGGAATGAACTGGAAATGACATATTGTCGTCTGCATAAATTATACTCAATTGGTTCTGTTCCAGTTTCATTAATTGTTGCAAATGGCTTAAGCAGATCGGGTTTAACACGGGCAAAGGGAGAACAATTTATCAACGAGTGTCTTAAACGTCTTTCTTAGACAAATGTCTGGAAAGACTGGAAGGACACTGGAAAGACAAATGTCAAAACCCCATAAAGTGAAGAGCTGGTGAAACGAATCCCAAAACTCCATAAAGCGTAGGAATCGTGTGATAACCCTACGCCCCATAGCACCGGTTCCACAAGACATAAAACCTACGAACCAATAAATTCTGCAGCCATATCCCACCAGGGAAAGATGAACACTTATGTCACACACCACATGGCGTTCCCTTCCATCAACCTCTTCAGGTTATCATACAATAAATTCCATTTTCAATGAATCGTGTAAATCATTTAGGCCAAAGGTATCCGCCATTCGAAACTAACAAATTCATCGAGACCCGGGTAAATGGAACAAAATCACGTTTATCTGTTTCTGTGACTTTTATTGGTGTTTTAACATTCCACATTTTTTCCGTCACTGCAATAAAATCATTGAAACCTGAATGCGCCTTCAAACCGCTGAAACATATGTTTTATTGTTTATGGCCGAGTATAGCGGTACACTGCAAGTCGATGTATTGACACATCGGTTAGGCGGCACATACCAAAACGAATACATTGTTAGTTGTGACTTTTTTTTTGTTGTTGTTCTCCTTTACTCGTATCTGTTTATTTACAAATTGGGTGTGAACTATTGTTTAATCGATGCCACTGACAGGAGAGGACAAAATTATGGTACGTTGACATTGCTGGGAGAAAATCTCAGTTCACGGACGTTGTTAACAAATGTCTCACGACTTGGGTACGGATCAGAAATTACTTCATGTGAAGAGTTGGTTTACGATAGTGTGAAAGAATTTCGGCTATCTTTGGATGCATAGGGTGGAGCCACAGTGGACGGGTCAAAAAACTCAGAATTTTAGGTTATATTTTATCTTTTTCACAAGTCTTATGTGTAAAGTGAGGTAATCTCATTTGAGCAGTTGAAACAATGGTCACGATCGCGATGGCGGGCAGAAGAAAAGGATAACCTTGAAATTCTGTTCAGAAGTTGCTATAAAAAATTGAGATAAAGATTGTGTTTTGCAAGGAAGTACATTAAAAGACTTTGCCCTGGCTGTTGCGGTGCGGGAAATTGGAAACACCAATGAAACTCCCACAAATTTTGACATACACGGACTAGATCAAAAACAGTGCTTTATGAAGGGCAGAAACGAAGTGGCGAAAGTCAAAAGTTAAGTCACCACAAGCAATAAATTACTTTTTTACTTTTTACTAAGGATGGGCGCCGTGGCGTAGTGGGTAGTACCTCGGGGTCGTCGGTTCGAATCTCGAAAAAAAACATCAAACATTTTTTCACGGCTCCACCTCTTTCGAGTCACTGACAATGCTCAAAGAGTATAACTGTCTAGAAAAAGCTTCTCAATCTCGCCGTTCGGAGTTGGCATTAAACTGCAGGTCCCCTCCACTCGTGAGAGAACAATAGCACGCACAACACGAGTGGTTGCTGAGACGCTAGGCCCAGGTCCACCTCGGACGGTAGCGCCGATATTATTATTATTATAATCACCACACTTTGCCTAGGACATAGAACCCAAAATCGCTTCAGGGCGGGGCATGATACCATACATGCTGTGTCCAAATTGGTCTCCGACATTCAATGGAATAAGAACAAGACCCAATGCACGGGTGCCTGCCTGATAGACATGGAAAAGGCGTTTGGTTAGAAGGCCTTTTCCTCAAGTTGGTCGGGCTCGGCATTAGTAAGCCATTGCTATATACGATCTATGACATGATCACTGGTAGGAAGGTCGTTGTGAAAAATGGCAATGTAACTTCTAACACAGGTCTTTAAGATGAAAAATGGCTAGCAACAGGGGCAGTTGGTCCGCCGATTCTGTTCGCTATATTCACTAGCAATCTTATAGGTCCCATACCGCACTTAATAGCGTACGCCGATGATCTGACAGTGTACAGATCAGGTCCGAAGGTTGAAGTAATTAATATCATGTTGCAGCGTGACTTCGATAAAATTCAGCGATTTTGCGATGACTGGAAGTTGAAAATCAACTTCCGGAAGTTTGAAACTATTCTGTTCAGAACCCCGCTGTCCAAGGCCTGAAGGGATACGAACAAAAACTGGCGCAAGTTCGGCATAGCTTCCCCACAGGGACGGCTGTTAGCTGTAAAAAGTGTAGTTAGATATCTTGGGATTTGGTTGCATCATTATCTGTACTGTGATAGACATACATAAGATGACCAGATCCATGGGGCATGAAAAAGAGGACACCTTGAACAGTCTCAAATAAAAATTGAAGACTCACTTCTTTTTACATTAGAAAAGCACACAGGAATACGGTAAACAAACGGTGTATTTACTTTAAAAATAGGTATGAAAAGAGCTGTCAAATGACAGGGTGTGTTCAGACGACTGTTAAAAAAACACAAAAGATGGCGTTGTGTTCAGAAGTGAATGAGTTTAGGTACAAATATATTTCGCAGGGCCAGTAAGTTAGGATTAAGAACCGTGTCCGTCCAACTAGGATTAGCATTTTGTCTAGGACATAAGCATACTGAAATTATTAATAAAAATGCATTGAAAGCGAAACGAAATGGTCGTGTTCACACCAGAAAAATGCATACAATTTCTAAATTAGTCTTGAAAAAAAAAGTTTTGTTGTAGTTTTGTGATGTAAAAAAATGTAGTTAACTGAGAAAACCAAAAAAGAGGACAAATTGCATGTTTTTCCAAAAAGATACCGGACAGTTGTTTATGAGATAAAAAGAGGACATGTCCTCTTAAAAGAGGACGTCAGGTCACACTAAGCATGCAACTACTGCTCTGACAAAAGCTAGGAAAGCCTTTGCTGCGGCAAGTAGATCCGAATTTAGGATCCCGGGAAAATGAATTCGGTTGTGTTGTGCAATGCTAATAAATACGCGACGCACGGTATAGTTCGGCTCTAAAGCTTCCGAACCGTTTTGCAATTTGCACCGTGTGATTTTTTTCAATCTGGTTCTAGAAAAGATAGTGTATAAACACGGAACATCATCTATCTTCCGCAAATATACGACTGGATGGCGCAGTTGGTTAAGTGTCTGCAACAAGTTATATGGGTCTCAGGTTCGAATCCCAGTGAAATCAAATCTGGTCCCGTCACCATTTGCCGTTGGGATCAAATTAACGGCACTGGAGTAGGTTGCTACCTGGCAGTACAATGGACAAGTTTTGAGTCTGAGTGCTCCAGTAGTGTTTCAAAAATATTTCGAAAGAAAATCTTCTACAAATGGGTCCAGTTGCAGGGTTATGCAGAAGATATCCACATTGTCGCGTTCCTAGCGAGTCATTGTAGAAGCATTCACGGCGATTGAAGAACTGGTAAAACAAGCTCGTCGTAGGGTAAATGAGGAGAAGGCGAAATATATTATGTCGAGTAAAAATGGATCCGTTGTCAATCATCTAGGACAAAACGTTACAATCGACAGCTAAATTTTTTACCATCTAAGGAGTTTGCGCTCAAAAGTGTACTCAACAAACGACATCTTAATGGAGACCCAACGTGGAATCGACGTTTGGCAACCCCTTCTATTTCGATATGTCGAAATAAATTGGGCTAAAACTCCAAATTATGCTCCGATCCAGTCTTGCTATGTGGAGCCGAATGATGTACGATAAGCAAGACTGCAGAGCTGATCCTTAACCTTCGAAAGAAAATTTTGACGTTGGAAAGGAAGACGAATGGAGGAGAAGACACAACCACGAGCTCTTCGAGCTATATAAAGATATGGACATAGTTCGGAAGACAAAAATTCGTAAACTAAACTGGTTCGACCAAATCGAGCGAATGAGCATCAATGCTTCAGCCAAGAGAGTCTTCGAACCCGAGCCTCCTGGTTCAAGAAGGAGAGGATGACGGACCCTTCGGTACAAAGACCAAGTGATGCCAGACAGCTTGGTCTTGGTGACTGAAAGTAGCGTGGTCTGTACCGTCAGCGATGGAAGCGGCTATTGCTTAGGCTCAGATCCTCCACAGGTCGTAAGGCTTGTAAGCACAGAATTCAAGTCGGTATGAAAACATTAAATAATTTTGACATTTATTAACCGGTTGACTTAAGCAGACATGTTTTTAAAATGTCAATTCAGTGCAATTTTAAGCATAAATCGTTTCAAACAGTAACAAAGCGCCGAAATAGTGTCAAAATCCAACTTGCTTCTTATAGTACATTTACACCGCACCCAAATTCAGCATTTCGTCTAGTTTCTGCATTTCAGCCCAAATGCATTGCATTTCACCATACATTTCCTGCATTCTGGAATGTTGCATTTCAGCGAAATACAGAATTTCGTCGCTGCATTTGTAAGTTCTTCAAATCGAACAATCCTCTTTACAAATTCAGCACCATTCAGCACGTCATACGATGACATTTCACCCCGCTGACATAAGCAAAAAAAACAGCTGTCAACAAAACAATAAATCATTTCAAATGATCATTGCAATAAAAATGGAATATATATGTTTGAATTAGCATTTAAATTCATCTTTAAATTAATATAACAAGCTAAATGGTTCGACCACTTCTGATTTCTAATCAGGAAAAAATATCAATAACCAATTCTGACACTAGCTGTCATTTGAAATGCTGAAATTGCAGTGGGAACGCAAAATTGGATTCTGAAATTTTTTTCCTGAAATGCTGAATTTGGGTGCGGTGTAAACGTACTATTAGACTGTGTTCAAAGTCAAAGCAATGCCAGATTTCATTGAAAATGATGAAACATTGAAAATAGTCGTTCAGTCGTCGTTGAAAATATTGTGGCGAACAAGCACCGTCTGACAACATTATTCGTCGTTTGGTGTCGAATTTTGTTGAGCATGGAACAATTGAAGATCCAATTTCCAGCAAAGAAGCTAGGCCCAAGTCCACCTCCTACTGTAGCGTCCCCATTATTATTATTATGATTCAATACTGAATCTACATTAGTTTCTCCAATTCAAAGTTACGACCATAAAAAAATACGATTCTTCTTAAAAATTCATGACCTCTCTTAAGGCCCTTGCTCTTGCACTCAACCACTTCCCCACCATCCAAGCAAAGACCTTCCAAAATGTTAATGAATTTCATCTTAAGTTCGCAAACACACAACCAGTTATCCAGACCCCCAGTTGGTCTCCAACGCAATGCACTCGCGGAAACCCATTAACAAAACACTAACAGCGTTACGTGCGCCAGTGTTTCACTGAGACCGCCTAAAACTCTGAAGGAGAAAATGTTATTACCTGCCGAACAGCTCCTCCCCTTCCTCAGGCACCCACCAAAAGTTGATAAACTTTATTTTGCAGCAGCAGTGATGGTAGCGGCAGCAAATTAAGCAAGTTACTCATACTCACAGCATAAATTCAAAATCTACAACTCCCAACGCATTCGGCGCGGCACTTAACAGACGAATCTTTATGTTTGCTTAATGATTTCTTACTTCGAGTACATAGCTGCCGTCACCGACCCCGGCGTCGCCGCCACCGCCAACCTTCAGCGATTGATTCATAGACCAGAAGTCGATGGAGACGATGTCGATGCTGTGGATGTCGATGAAACCTCATTGCAGAGGTGAAAGTTTTTTTTTCAGAAACTAAACCAAATCCATCGAATCACGAGATTGAATGGATGAACTGTAGTCATTTTTTTCTCTCCCCATCCTCCCCGGCAGTGGCTGCGCTTCTTAATGGATTAAGATTGCCACTGATGTGAGAGGCGGCTTGTTTTCGCGTCCAGTTTTTCGCTAATGAAATGAAAATGTTGCAGTGAATGGCGCTCTGGCAGAGGTGCAGGCACGGTGAGTAGCACAAATACACCTTCTATCTGCCTGGCTCCTGGCGTCCACAGGCCGCAACGTACTTGGATCAGAGAAACACCGGAGATTTATCTGCATCTGCATCACATTTGGCCTCAATAAACTCGTAAATAGAAGGAAATCCCTCGTAAAATTATGAGACTAGCGCAATAAATCACCGAACCAGATACCTTGGCACGAGCCGAAGTACTTAAGCACCCCATCTTTAGGTTCCCTAATCGCATGCGCTTCAAAACGCATCCTGCCATCGGAAGTGGAAAATTTATTGTCCGCCTTGCAGCGTTTCAGCGCTTCAATTACGGGAAATCCAACCCAGTGATGAATGAATGAGGAAATTTTCGGGAACTTCCAGATATTCGATTGGCTTTGATTAGTATCTCTCGAACTCCGATAAGGCAGGCAGTAAAATTCAATCAGATGGGACCGAATGTGTTGTCAGATTGGAAGCTACTCGGAACTCCTCGGAAACCGAATGGAGGCGGTTCAAAAGAAGAACAGAATTAAAATGCCAGACAAACAAGAAACTTTAAAATGGAATGTGTTTTCTTTTATGGCATGTTGTCAGGCCAACGCCTACAGGGTGAGACATTTTAGAATAAGCCGCTAGAATGCACAAACCGCCGGTGCGGTGGTGTGGGGTCTAAGCGAAGCGAGTGCATAAATAGAATGGAATCACTTTAAAATGCAATAAAATTTGTATAGAAATATGGGACACGAGATCAAAGGGACGTGCATGACACCCTTCCCGGTGGCTAGCGAAAGTAAAAGATATAAATTTAAGTACGGGCACCTTGTTTCACACTGAACGCGAACAGATGTCGGACAACTTTAACCGAATGGCGTAAGCATTTTTCTTCCATCCTCTGTAGTTACCTTGTGTTAAGTTGTCAACACGTCTAGACATAATCAATTTTGTCTGCATAAAGGGTTAGTACCTACGGGGAGATCTGTTATTGCTTTGACTTAGAACCCAGTCTAAGAAACAAGTTGGATTTTGCTGCTTAGGTTCAGTCTACAAGAGCACAAATAATTGCGGAGAATATGTCTTGTTCTTGGCACAGCACTATTCAACGACCTAAAGGAGGATCGGTGAACTGATCCTTTATTTGAATTCAACAGAATAGATCTAACTATACTCCTATTCTGTACATCTAACACAATTTAACAATTATGGATACGGGTTTAATCGCGATATCAAGGCTAAAGTCGAATAAAAGTGCTGGTGCAGACAGACTGTCTGCAGAACTTTTTAAAGCAACTGGAGATGAGCTGGTAGGGCCCATGCACCAACAGAACAATAGAGAGCGCCCATGAAACTGTGTCCCATCAGAAGAGAAGGACCTCATCCAACTTGGCGTGCGTAGTTAGATGCAGCTGACTAAATATCGCGCCATCTGGAGAGGCTTATTGGTTGAGACCCAGATCCACTGCAGACGGTGGCTGGTGTCTAGCTCTAGGGCTTTAATGGCATCCTGACTGTTTGTGAAAATGCAAATACTTTCCGCTCGCGAAAGTACAATCCACTAAAGGTAGAACAATATTCTATCCAACATACTGTGTGAATGTCTGAAACATTACTGCAACACACTAACCTGCACGTACCAGAGTGGGTTATGGCCCGGCAGATCGACAATCGACCAAATTTTCACACTGAGACAAATTCTGGAAAAAAACCAACGAGTTTAAAGTCGAGACTCATCGCCTATTTATCGACTTCAAAGCCGCATACGACAGCATCCATCGTCTTGAGCTCTACCAGGCTCCATTACTTAAAAAGTACGTCCTTTAAAAACCTATCATCATCAGTATCACATTCCAACATCAAGTCGAATTTCGATCTGAAGCAAAATATCAACACGGCCGGCCAATGACGTGTGCTTTTACTCAGATTCTAGCCGCCCTTGAAATATTGAGCAAATCAATCTTCTTCAACAGTGGCTATCCTCATTAATAAAACATTTGCCTTGTCTATGCTCACATTTCTTATGACGAAATGAGGAAGTTAAACAAGACTAGGGGCACATGGGTGATGTGCTCTCTGGAGAGAAGATAATAAATTGAGTGGACTCAGGTATGCATAATCATCGGCTCGCACACGAATGCTTAAATTAGAACTTCGGAAAGAGGAATAAAAGCCTCGATCTTCAGGGCAAGAACTTCTTTCAGGGCCGTAAAGACAGAAAGTCTCAAGGTTTGTGTTGAAATGAAATAAAAATACTTATTCCTGATATCTTGGTATTCCTAAGCCTGTGAACGAATTAAAAGAATGATCCAGATAAGAGCGACCTTCCTCATTAAGTTTCAAACGAGTTCTGTTTTAAAGCAAAACTTGTTTACGGGTTGTTTACCAAAAATCATCGCCAGTATAAGGTTACATCTACCCCTCCAATCCAGTTCTATTAAACAACGAAAGCAAAAGCCCAGATTCTCTTTTGAATACGTTCTTTTCTGACCTCACTCTTGGCTAACCAACGGCAACACGATTTATTTTCCAGCATAATAATGACATCAAACCCACATCCACACACTTGCACATGTCATGTGAGGAGAAAAGCAAATTCGCTCACTAGTTCACGAGAAAAAAAAATCACAAATTCGTCTCGACTTTCAGACGGAAAAAAAGAACCTGAGCACCTAACCGTCGGTTAAGAACGGTTTTAACAATCAACAACTGGAAAGTAGCAGAATGTAATTATTACGAAATGAGGTTAACACCGTTAACTTCAGATTTAAATTGTAAGACTCGAATTTAAAGTGTAATTTTCCGTCTTGGGTCAACCATTGTGCTGCTCTCTGGAACGAATCACTCAAAGCAGCGCTCCATTAAAATGGCACAAAATTTGATTTGGCATCACTTTTCGAATTTCCCATGGCGAGCGACAATGTGTCAGGTTAGTATATTACATTTCCGTGCACAACATGATACTCGTGGATGAATGTTCGCCAATTTCACGTAGAAACACGAAAGCATCTTACGTAACTTGATAAATATTTATCAGCTCATGTCAGCTCTATATGGACTTTTGCATAATCTGAACATTAAATCTGTTTTATTTCTTTTTTGCAGCGGCGCTGGCTGCTGACTCACATTCGCTTTCTGGGGACTTGAACTCCGAGTGATAGAACCTGATCGAGTGCGCTTAGACCGGGTGGCAGAATTCGCTAATCAGCACGTTGTGTTCATGAAAAAAAAAATCACATTTGATCATCGCATACCTTCGCCTCCCAGACGAGTCGTCCAGTGAGAATGCAAAATTGCAATTTTTCTTTTCAGTCCAAACGTCCCTTACTCATCATGGCACAACAATGAATTTCCAGCCAATAATACTGGCTAATATCCAAACAAATGAAGATGCCACACGCGAGGCGAGACAAAAGCGAACGGGTGGAGAAGTGGATGTGGCAGCGAAATGTTGTTTATGTTATCCTCAAACCAGTATTCCCCGGCATCTGCAGAGCCCAAGAAGAATGCAAAACACTTTCGCTTGCCTCTTTTTTTTCGCGCTGTTTACAGGGTATTGTGATGAAGTCGGCAGAACCGGTGGCGGTTAGACGGGATAATTCGAATCCAGAACGATGAGTGGTAGCGGTAGCGTACTTCACTCTCTTCGTGGTGCGAGAACAATTACCATTGTGGCAAATAGCACGAATAAGGTGTGCTTTCATTCGTTTTCACTTGGGGAAAAGCAATTTGTGTCGCCTCAATGTGGCTGGCTGTCTGGATGTGTAGCCACAAAATTCTTCTTCTCCATGCAATCCTCTTCTAGCCGCACACATCACACACAGCACACACACACACTGGCGCACATACCAATTGCATCTGGGTGTTTCTAATGAATTGCTTCGCGTACGATTTCGATTGCGGTAATTCCGTGTAATTACAACACCGATTTACATGTACTTCAAGCGGTGGAAATGCATTTGTGTGTGAGTGGAGAAAAGGGAAAACGTCGACGATGGTGACAGTGTGTGGAACTGGTTTTTGGAACACACAATTTTGACGGTTAATTTTTTAATTAACTAGCTCCCCCAGTGAGTGATTTGATGAGTGAATCTTCTGATGTGAGAGGTCAACTTTTGGAGGACGGGCACGGAGTTGGTAGCACACTAACCCAGGCAACAAGGTCGCATGGTTTAAGCCAGAAGTTCAGGGAAATTGATGGCAATCGGGGGTCATGATAGTTATTGGCGGCGGTCACATTTAGTGAAGTCAAGCACATGAGTGTTTTTGGAACAGTACGGAATTTTGATTATCCTGATTCCTTGATTTCGAAGCGTTGACAGGCGAACCATGCAGACACAAGCCTCTGTTAACGAACTCCTACTCTCACCTCCCCGTGGTGAAATCCGGGAGCCGTGTACCTTCGACAGAAGACAACCCCCGTGGAACGTCTGGGCGGCTGCAAACGAGAGAGGGGGAGTCTGCCAGAGCTCGTCGCTCTTTTTAGGATGCAAGCGGGGGAGTATGAGCTTACGAGGGCTCATCGCTCTTTTTAGGATAGCGCCGGAGGAGCTGATCAACCGATTGGCCAACGTCGGGATCCACAACTCCAGTCAGCAGGAGCTACCTGATTTCCATGGTAAGATATTCTTCTTCTTCTTAGGGCGCTACAGTCCGTGGATAGTTCGAGATCCTAGAATAGAGACAGCGGCGAATGAGCCCTTCTAAGGGGTAAGGGACTACCGACACCGGATCTTTCCGGGCCCCTTTTTCCGCGGGCTAAACAAATTAACCTGTCCTCTCAGTTAAAGTTTGCGCGGGGGATTAACTTCCTCACCACGTAAAAAATCAATCGAGTTCAGAAACAAAAACCTGCCTCGGACGGATTGGACGGATTTACTACGACCTCAGCATATGGAAAAGGGACTACGTGATTTTCGGTTTTGCACGTGGAATATGATGTCCCTGAACAGACCGAGTGCAGAGTTACTTTTCCGTTTGTTGGGGTCGTCAGCAGTAGGATTACTTTAGGTTAGGGGCTGCTAGTGAATTCACCAGCACACTTAAACCATGTTGGTCCATTGTCATACCCATAGTCAGACAACTACCAATGATCGCTCCAGTGATAGTGTAGTTAACTTGATTCCATCGGCAAATGGTGACTAGGCCAGATTTGAAAAAACGGATAAAAGCGTATTAACTTTGCTTTCACTGGGATTCGAACCTGGGACCCCTCTAACTTAGGGCAGGCACTTAACCAACAGCGCAATCCAGTCGTCGTCAACAGTAAGTCCGCAGCCGATGAACTCACGCATGCCCTAGACTGCTATAAGCCGACGTTACCGCACTCCAGGAAGTGCGGGATGGGCCGGACAAAAATATGATGAAAAACTGCATTATCTATTATGGCGATTGCTACAGAGAGCGAAGGCAGCGCTTATTTGGAAGTGGATTTGTTCTTCGAGGCCGACTTCGGCAAAAAGTCTTAAGCTTTAAGTACATAAACGAGCGCTTCATAATAATCCGCATTAAGGCTGAATTCGGCAACATCAGCCTAATCTGCGCCCACGCCCCAACGAAGAACAAAGATGACGATAGCAAGGATGACTTCTATGATCTCCTAGAAAGAACATGCGCTCAATGCCCTAGCTACGAGACCAAGATCGTTCTAGGAGGACGAGCATAAGTATTAAATAAAACACATTAAATAAGTTCCTAATCAAAGATCAAATGAACTAGGCCTCCAGCAACTACATCCTGTACGACGATGTGACTGCGATTGAAGACAAGGTTTTATCTCGACTTGGAAGAAAGCGTATCGTGAGCATATCGCAACGCAAGCCTCACTTTTGTGACACTTCATATAAACCGCATATAAACCGACGCCGCTGTAGAATGAATTGAAAGGCAAAATATTATGCTTACATATGTCAAAAAGGTTGCTATATTGGGTCCGCGATAACTTGGTCTTTATACTGGCGGTTCAGTCTTCCTTTCCTTCTCGAACCAGGAGGTTCGGATTCGAAGACCCTCTTAGCTGGAACGTTGTTGTATGATTCAGAGATTTTTGAAACGAACTGTACGGTGCCTAATATATCCTTTAGTGTGGTGCGACACAACCGGATCAGTTTTCCCGGGATCCCGAATTCGATCATCGCTATCGTATGCAGCTTTAAAATCGATGAAAAGATGAGGCATATCGATTTGAAACTCACTGGTCTTCTCCAGGATTTGCCTTAATGTGAAAATTTGGTCTATAGTCGATTTTCCGGGCCGAAAGCCGCATTGGTTCTTGCCGATTAATATGGTGTAGAACGGTTTTACACGTTCACACAGTACGCTGGACAGGATCTTGTAGGCGACATTGAGCAAGAATATACCTCTATAATTGTTGCGAGATGTAGGATCGCCTTATTTTGTGGATGGGGCATATGGAGCTGATATTCCAGTCGTCGGGCATGCTTCCGTCATCCCAATTTCTACAAATAATCTGGTGCATGCTCCCTACCAGATCATCGCCAGCGCCCTTGAAGAGCTCTGATGGAAAGCTAACTGAGCCTGCGGCTTTGTTCTTCTTCAGGATTTCAATGTCTATGCCGACTTTTACAAAGCTAGGAGGGATGACTAATTCATCGACTGGAGTTGGGATTTCTCAACTTTAACATCATTAACGCCAATTTTTAGTCGAAATTCTCTTCCGAGTAAACAATCAAATATATGGCCTAGTGAATAAATTTGAATCTAAATTTTCGGATGATCGAAATGCCGAGAATATTGCTGCTCTTCAAGCGTCCTTCACAGACTAACCAAACAGTCGATTCCACGGCGTTCTCAAGAATTGGTCATTACTAAGACCGCGAATTTTACGATGCGATCTGAACCTGCAAACTTATAAGATGAAGTTAACTCAAGAACTAAAGCCACTCGATCATAGGAAGCGACGTATGTTCTCGGGTCGGGCTCTATAAATGTTGGAAGACAACGAACTTCGCCTAGATCGTGGGATTTAACACATATAAACTTATTTATGGGGCTAAGTCAAATCATTGATCTGTGCCTTCTTTAGAAGGGCATTGCCAAGAGAGCCGATAGGTGGGATACTTACGAACGTTGAACGACAATCCTGAATTTTGAATGATAGCAACCTTTGGTCTAAGATCCCCGCTAGCATTGACGCATTAAAGAAATAACCTAATCACCTAACGATGATTCTCTTCTGGCGAAATTTGTTTTTGAATATAAGAGATTAGTTTCAAAGATAATTGGGTGCTAAAAAATTACTAAACATCCTTCGCACATACTTATTAACTTCCCGTCCAACATACTTTTATTGTACTGCATCTATTTTACTACAGAAAGTGCGAACACGTTACTAGTTTAAACAGCGCAATGCAGACATTTCTTTCAGTGTAAGACTACCGCAGTAAACACACTACGATGGAAGTTCATTGACTGAAACAACCCCATTACCCCAAACGTGTACGATAGTAGTTTTCTGTTTTAATTCCCAATATAATTCTATACACAACAAATCTCTCTTTGGACAAAAATAAAGTAACTCAAACTTCCCTAGGCAACATTACTCACAACACCGGTGCGAAAACATCGAGAATTGCTCCGTCAGCATCAATAATTCGACGTGTCCGCCCTACCAACACCCTCACCCGAACCATTTCTGCAATACACCACGTCTAGACTAGACCACCATCAGACTCCATCCACCACCCAGGTTGCGTACTCATAAATCTGCAAAATTAGATAACTCGCACATTAATCTAGCGCTGACCCCAGTTCGAACCCTGACCAATCTGAGCATCAATTAGAACTTTTTTGAATGAAATTATTTGCAAAAAAAACAACCAAAGAAAGCCTTAACAAAATTTCAATTGATTGAGGTCATTGTTATATTAATTTACACCGCACATACAATCTGAGAGAATGAAACCGAATAAATTGAAGAAATCACGAAAAAACAGAACAATTCAACTCACACTGGGCCTGGGTAAAGGTTAAATTTATTTACTTGCTTATGACTGCTTCCTCTTGGAGTACTTACCGTGAGTGAACGTATTCAGCAATTAAACAGAAATTATTTTGCGCACTCTACGCGTTGTGCGTGCGAAATATAGATTAATCTGAGCCTTCCTCCCTTTACGATCTTTGTGCACGAGATTACTTTGGAAATCTTTTATATTTTCTTATTTTCTTATTTTTGCTTTTGGCTGTAGTGAGGGAGTTGACTAACAAGACACTCTCGCGGGAGTTCACCTTTATTCACTTTATTTTCGCAAAAACTTGTTTTCTTCGCAATTAACCGTGAAACGCACTTGAAACTCTCTGCTCTCGGTTTATCACTCTTAGCACGCACTTTTCTTCCGATTAGTTATTTCGTTTGCAAAAAAAGCATCGTCGGTTCAGTTAACTTGTATCAAAAAAATTTAAACAAAACAAAATCAAAATAAAAACAAGAGTTTGAGTTCGAGGACTGTGCACTGTATGAGCAGCAGTTCTACATTATCGAGCAACGAAAAAAAAAAGAAGAAAAACACCCATACTCTACCACCGTTTCTATTATACTGCCGTCTTTTTGTATTCGACTTGCTTTGCCTGGCCTGCTGGCCTGCACGCACACTACACAATTTGATGCAATATTGTGCGAGCGACAGACAGAGAGGAGAGATGAAGAGTTTTCTACGGTTGGTTGAATTCGAATTGTTTTGACAGCTGCTGTTACGAGGAGTTACGTTGCATTGTCTCCACAAGATGTCACGTGATGGGAATGGTTGCGTTCAGATAGATTTGAAAATATGGAAAATATGTTAAAAATTGTCAATTGAGTGGAAATGAAAACAAACAATTTTTCGAGTGGGAAATGAGGAATTAATCAGAAAATAACTTTCGCGTCTTTGTTTCACGAGGAATCACAGAGTAACAGGCCAGCGCATGGTGGGTGATAGGGTGCCCTTGCGACCATGATATACAGAATACAAGGTATTATGTTCCCGTCACTTATTTTTTTGACTTGTGCTGCGTGTGACGTCATATGTATCATGACATGTTTCGCCGCGAACAATTCGAACAGTTTTGTGAAAATATTTGTGACTAATTTTGTGAAATTTGTGAAAAGTTTAATTAAAAAATGGCAGTTTGTGCAGTATTTGGTTGTAAAACCAATAATAACAAAAAGTAATTTTTATTATTTATACTATAACCAACATTTTTCATTTAATTAATGCTACAGAAAGTATATACGCACGATACTTGTGACGTCACACGAATTTGACAGATAAGAGAAATATAATACCTTGTATTCTGTATATCGTGCCTTGCGACTGTGTCGCGGAGTTGGGTCTATTGTGGGTCGGGTCCATTGTGGGTCGGGTCCATTGTGGGTTGGGTCCATTGTGCTCTAGCGCATACTTTAGAACAGTAAGAACCTGGCATGTGTCCAGGATTTAGTTAGATTGAGGTATTCTAAAGGGAAAACTGTAGTGTCCGTACGGAAACTTAAGACAACTGAAGCAACCAAGCGAATACTAGTTAATTTAGGTTGTTTTTGAAGATCAAAAACAGAATTCCAAATTTTGATCTTCTTTATTCAAAGTCTTGGTAAAAACTAAAAACTCTCTCGGCCAATGAACGAATACTTAGCCCTAAGTGAGGAGTACGAATTGCTGAGGTAGAGGAATCTGCTTCTGCGCGTGGAAGATAAGTTCATTTGACTTAAATTCTGGTGAGGCGACGGAAGCTATTGCTGCGCATGGAGGATGATCCGGTCCATATGTCGTTGGACGACAAAAACTGTTGCGCTTGTAGGTAGTTTGGATTGATGAAATGGCCGCGCTTTGTTGGCGTTATGACTATAATACCAGCTTCGATAAGTTCGGTCAATTTTGAAGGAGCGAAATGAGTAACATTCTTCGTATGCTAATGTCAGTTGACAGCTGAATGCTCCTAAAGTTTCTATAAGCTATTATGGACATTTTGAAATTTGACGATGCTTCTTGTTACTTTACTACGGCTATTATAGAAGGGTATTTAATGTTAGTCAATGAACTTACAATGGTTCATTTCCCCTCCATGGCATTTCTTCCAGGCAGTTTTTATACGTCTTTTTCACCCTTCCCCATGGTTAGAGGAAAACAGATGCACAGAAATGCTGGCTTATCTCGACGTTCAACCCATACTCCTCTCAATCTTCGTACCACTTGCTTCACATTGCGAATTGCTGCTTCAAAATTGACAAAAATTGCCTCGAGTAAAAAGACCAAAACAAACAGCTCACACATAGTTAAGCGGTTATTTATTTACAAACAACTGGCCAATCAGCTTGGGCATGTAAGATCTTCTGCCTGTGGAACACCCGAATCGGATAAATTGCTTCATGTTTTCATTCAGTAATGTTCTATTGCGAATCGAGTAACACTTTTAAATTCCTATTTTTATAAATGACGGATAAAAACCTTTCTTGGAGGTGCAACAGCAATGTTTACATGAAGTTCTACAGGGTGAGCCATCTAGCTGTTTCAGCTGTTTCCCGCTCGAAATCTTGACAGAAAGTCAGCAGCATACCTCCGCGGAACGAAATGAGTCGCTTTTAGCTTGAGCAACTTTGGGAAATATTGAAAACTTATTTTCAGAATGAGTGCTGTGTTGCCCAAACAGTGCGTTTATTGAAAAGAAGTTTTGGCCGAAATGAAGCACCCACCGCGACTGCTGTACGCAAGTTTATGCAAAAAGTTAATGAGACTGATACGCTAGTGTACAACACTCATGGTCTCCGTCGTCGTACGGTGCGCACAGATGAGAATGTGGCTGCTGTGGCCGAGAGTGTGAGACTCAATTCACGAACATCAATTCGCCATCGATCTCAACAGCTCAATATTTCACGCTCTAGCCTGAGGAGAATTCTGCACGCGACCATCCGCTTCGTAGTTTGGGCCTTAGATCAGGTTGAATTGGACAACAATTTTGGGCGAAAAATATTTTTTTCTGACGAGGCGCATTTCACCTAGGCGGCTATGTTAACGAACAAAATTGGCGCATATGGGGCTCGGCACAGAGCCAGCACGTTATTGTCGAGAAGCCAATGCATCCACAGAAAGTGCGCGGATTGTGGAGTGGTGGCATCATTGGACCATTTTTCTTCGAAAATGAGGCTGGGTCGGTCAGCAACGTTCCGGCCAACGGTGGGCGTTAGAGGGCCATCTTACTTTTACTGAAATGGAAAATATGGATTTGGACGACCTCTGGTTCATGCAGGATGGCGCGCCATGCCACAATCGATTTTTTGCGCACCAAATTCCCAAATCGTGTTATCAGCCGTCTTGGGGATGCCAATTGCCCGCCTCGGAGCTTCGATTTGGCCTTTGGACTTTTTTTTTTGTAGGGAACCGTGAAGGACCGATGTTATGCCAACAATCCGGAAACGATTCAAGCACTTAAGGCCAATATCATCCAAGCAATCCGTGAGCTACAGCCCGAAACCATCAACAAGGTCTTGGAAAATTGGGGTGACAGAATGCGCTACTGCAAAGCCAGCCGTGGCAGCCACTTGAACGATTCATAATGAATGGGAATGTTTGTTCTTACTAGTAAAGCCATAATACATGGAACAAATTAATTTTGTTCATTTTAATGCATTTTTTAAAAGAAATTTGTATTTGGCCCACCTTGTAAATGTATTCCGTGCACGATCATTAATATTGCATTTAAATTGTCGCGGTGATCAAAGTGTCTGAAATACTTCGCAGCAAGCGTGAGATTTTATTTATTCAATGTTTACCAGCAAATGAAAAATAATTCCATAAATGGAGCGATATGAAATGAAAACATGCCTAATTTTTAATTCACCCAAAAATTCGTTTTCTCACTCATTTGTGGAGGGTCTTTTATTCTGCCTCGATACTCCTGCCTTCTTCTGTTAATGTAAACATCACAAAATATATCATTTTTAATTAGCGAATTCTCGAACCCTATCAGTTTTCACCGACGAAAATTCGAACCACAACAATCACTGAACGCATTCAACAAACAGCTGTCATCAAAGCCCCCCATTTCAAATTGGATATTTTTTCTGTTTTGACATTTTCAAATTAATACAAGAAAAACACACACAGCCCGAAGTACAAGATTCGCATTCTGCATAAAAGTGGGGTTTCTCGGTGCAAAACAGTGGAAATTACATATTCTCCAAACCATATGACGTGAAATGAGACACATTCTTCAATTGAAAAAAGTAAAATTCAAATTAGTTGCAATTTGAAAATAGAATTACATTTTTAGTGAAACACAAGTTCTTCGAAGTCGCCTGAAATGGAATTATTCAAGAACTTAACAACGAATATCCAAGTTTATCTGTGTAAGTTGAACAAAGTGATTTCCTCATTTATTCCGGATGACATGATAAAGAAAACCATAATCACTTGTGTACTTTTTCCGTACAGCGTCGTACATTGACTTGGATTATTCACTATGGCTGTACAGAATCCTGCTGCCGTTGATTATTACATTCCTTCTACCAATGGTATTTGTGGCGCTTATTTACATATCTTTTATTATATTATTTGTTTACAAATTGCACAGGTGAGTGAAATACGGAAAACGTTTTTGCATAAAATAGTTGCCCAGGGTCAGTTTATCGATTGGTTGTTGTTTAACTGCTTCCTCAGGAGTTTTATAAATTCGACAAACGAATAGGAAATACAAATTTGCGTAGATTTGAATTATTTTGAAGCCCTTTTTGTGTGCTTAAGACGGTATGCGCTTAATAAATCTGATCGCTGTAATTTATTGTCTTCATTTGTGCTTGCTTTGCCTTAATGAGGTCGTTTACACAGAATTGTGTCAGCTTTTGATGACTTACATTATTTTGCAAGACGTGGTGGTATCATTTCATAACTGCACACAACGACTGAACAAACAGCGAAGTTGGGATAGCCTGTAACAAACAACAACTTGTAGAGCTATTTAGGGTGCCAGCACCTAGCGAAACGAAATACGAAGTGCACTTAAACGACCAAATTCCCAGCAAATCGCTCGAATAATGGCAAAGCAAATGAAGAATGACCCAGTGAACTATGTTCTTCTTATGGCGCTACAGTCCGAGGTGGACCTGGGGCTATGTTACCGACAATAAAACTTCTGTTCACACTTTAGAATCTGGACAAATCAAATGGGGAATGACCCAGTGAACAGCGTTTTAAATATAAAACTTCAGCTCACACTTAAGCAATGATTTAGTGTCCAAAACACAACGTAAACGAGGTGATTCACTTCAGGAGACACCGACGCTTGTCTTTAAAATGTTTAACTACGCACACAAGCACGCATTAGTGACAAGGGCCGTGACACGTGAACTTTATTGCATCGCAGACTTATTAAAGCAAATAAATTAGCAAGCTTATCTAGTCGACAAGCTATTAAAACAACAACGCAACTTAAAAACACACCAATCAAAATGACATACGTACACATCGTACACTAACCGCAGTCTTTAATTTCAGGCAGGTGATTATGCGCGCAGTAACCACAGACCGAAACTTCTGGGATATTGGCCGGAAAATAGTCTGTGCCATTTGGGACGCGCACGCACGTATTTATCATGGCTATGAAGTGATCGGAATGGAGAATCTTCCAACAGAGGGTCCAGCACTAATCGTATACTATCATGGTGCAATACCCATCGACATGTACTACTTCAATTCACGTGTTATGTTGCAACGTGATCGCCTTGTCTACACGGTTGCTGATCGGTTTCTTTTCAAACTGCCGGGATGGGGACTATTGGCCGATGCATTTAACATTAGTCCAGGAACTGTTCAGTCATGTAGCAATATTTTGAAAGAGGGTAACCTATTAGCGATCTCTCCTGGTGGAGTCTATGAAGCACAATTTGGTGATCACTACTACGAGTTGCTTTGGCGAAATCGTGTTGGATTTGCCAAAGTCGCCCTAGAAGCGAAGGTACCAATAATTCCATTTTTCACACAAAACCTTCGCGAAGGCTTCCGGCAGGTCGGACTATTCCGGCGGCAGTTTCTTTGGATTTACAATGCAACCCGTATACCATTTTGTCCCATCTATGGGGGATTTCCTGTGAAATTTAGATCATTTTTGGGCAAACCCATTCCATATGATCCAAACATAACTCCAGAACAATTGCAACTGAAGGTGAGTAAATTGCTCTGCTCCCAGCCTTATTCAGATTACAAGTTCGATTCACATCCTTAGGTCGCTGTGGAGTTAGAGGAGCTCATCAACAAAAATCAGAGAATACCTGGAAGCATACTTCACGGTTTGTTGGATCGCATCCCATTTCGAAGGAAACAAGAATAGAAGCATGAACACCACTGTCCGAACCGACTCAGGAAAACATCGTGTGGAATTGAAGACTTCTCTGCGCAAGCAAGATGTAGAAACAGAAAGCGATTGAACAAAGTACTTAAGGAAAATTCATTTGTCTCTTGTCTTATTGTTCTCAACTCAAATGAAATTACTAGCTCTAAGTTTAAGTTAGATTGTAAATCAAATTTACTTTACCCCCGCCACCCTCAACCTCTCACCATGGCATAGCCAACAATTTTATAAGCGTATTACTTATTTAAGCAGAAAGTAAAGCCCAGAACTGCAAGCGTATTGTGCTGTTCAACTACCGATAGGTAAATTAGTCATACTATCAACAGAAGTGTATGTATGACCGCGAAACTTGAAAATAAACTATTTATGTGTATATATACAAGCTACAATATTTGTTTGTTTATTCGACTGAGTGGTGTGGTAGCGTTATCAACCGATGCGTCTCGATAAATTGACAACAAATAATTCCACTGTTCGCAGGCTTATCACGTATGCCAACACCATATTTTACTTCGCGTCATTCGGGTATCGTTATCCAATTCTGTCAAATTACAGTTAAAATAAATTCGCACTATCAGATAGACTTGAGGGTCAATAAGCAAGCGAAGGTAATCTTTCATCAAATCAGTTGCATATGAGATGAAGTGGAAAGCGAATTAATTATTCAATTATTCAATTAGCTGACCTATTGGGGCGAAATTCCAATATCTCAGTGCGCAAAATTGAGAAAAAAAATTGTGTTATAGTTCATTTTACGCGGAAACTATTATAAAAGATAATAATAGTGTTATGCTAAAGACCGGGATGGGCTTGAAACAATGTTCCACAGCAACAACCCGTCGTTGTGTGTGCTGTAGTTCTCTCACGAGTGAAGGGGGTGTACAGTTCAATGCCGACTCCGAAGGGCGAAGTTGAGAAGCTTTTTCTAGACAGTTTCTCTTAGAGCACTGTGAGGGTCTCAAAAGAGGTGGAGCTGTAAAAGGGGTTTTTCGAACCTAGCCTTTGAGCGACGGAAACTATTTTTTTAATTTTAACCGAGTTATAAACAATTTAAGTCTCTTTTTTGTCAAATTAAAAATACTTGCTTAAACACATGGTGTTTTTCTGTTACTTTGATAACACGTTGTGCTTGTGAAAGAAAAAAGCAAGCGATTTGAAATTGTTTATAACTTTGGAATTGAACAACTCCGCAGCACCTAAATATATGCAATCATATTTAACATGAATGAAAACGTCAAAAATTCCCAGAATTATGGCAAAATTCCAAATTTTTACCGAACAAATTGTATCCCCTGCAACTCCTATTCTTGGGGTCCACATTGCAGATATTAATAATTATGTTTCCGTGGGCGTTGAACTTCGCCAAGAGTGCGTCTCGTCACCTCCTCTTTTCATTGTACACATGGATTGGATGTTACAGCGCAGTGGAGACGAGGAATGTTTCACATTGGGTTAGTTGAGGGTAAATCATCTTCTTTTTGCAGATGACTTAGTCATCCTCACATCCTCCCAGATGCAACAATTTTGAAACAACTTGGTCGATCTGTAATGAGGAAGGCCGAGCTTGGTGTCAAAACCAAGTTAGCGGTCTTTAACGGAGTATTTGTTCTAACTCTCACCTATGGTCATGCAATTTGGGTAGTGACCGAAAGAATAAGATCGCGAATATAAGCTGCCGAGATGAGATTTCTTCGTGTTGTTATGAAAATTACTCGCCGGGATGGGGTGAGAAACACGGCAGTGCGTGAGAAACTCAATGTTGGGCAGCTGATTCTTCAAACGAAAAGGTCTGTACTTCGATGGTTTGGTCACGTGGTACGAATGTCTCTTTCATCCACGACTTCCGACGCATACCTGATGCGATTCCATCAGGTGGGCGAACGTTAGGAAGACCCATGGTTGGACCAAGCTCAAACACTCGCCTGGTTGCGCAAGGGCATATCCCCTGATGAGTTGGAGTCGATGGTGGAGGATCAAGTGGTCCGGAGATCTCGCGTGCGTACATTGCCCCCGCAACCCCTTTAGTGGAACATGCGGGTCACTGAAGATGAAATGGAAAAAAAATGAAATGTTTAGACACCCTTTGCCTGGCGTTTTGGATAGCAGCTGTCTTTTGTCGTCTTAATTGTATGATCTTCACGTAACTTCTTTACTGTTGTATCCTATGCTAATGATATTTTAAATAAAGAGCAGTAGTTGCGTTTAGAAAGTCTGTCTGTAATAAAGTGTCAAAAAATGAACAGTTTGTTTTTTTCTTTACTCGCGACTGTCTACAATATAGGTTTTGTAGTAAATGCGAGGTTGGGTATGTCCACTCCAAGGTCTAATTTAAACTCAACAGAATAAGTGCTGAGGGATTTTAGTGCTTTAAACCGTCTTATATAATGTTGCATATATCTAGGTGCTAATCAACTGTCAAATTGTAAAAGATTTAAAACAAGGTTTACTGTTTCAGTAGCAGGAAATAATTTTAAAGTGATTGAAAAAAAAACACAACAAGAAGTATTTATTTGCTATAAAACGTCCAAAATGTGTATTTTTAAGTTGACACGAAAAGGTTTAATTATATATAATAATAATAATAATAATGGTGGCGCTACAGTCCGAGGTGGACCTGGGCCTAGCTTCTCAGCAACCACTCGTGTTTTGCGTGCTATTGTTCTCTCACGAGTGGAGGGGACCTACAGTTTAATGCCGACCCCGAACGGCGAGATTGAGAAGCCTTTTTTAGACAGTTATACTCTTTGAGCATTCTAAGTGACTCGGAAGAGGTGGAGCCGTGAAAAAATGTTTGATTTTTTTTGTCGAGATTCGAACCTTAGACCTCAAGCGTAGGAGTCGACGCACCTAACCACTACGCCACGGCGCCCACTAATTGTATATAATTCGGTTAATGATAGTTTCCGCACTGAATAACATGCATATTCCTGTTCCTGATATCATTCTACATAAAATGCAATTTTAGGTGTTTTTTAATTACAGCCCAGTCTATCGTTTACCTACACTTATACTATATGACCACCGAAATCGCGTGGTATGGATGAACTTTTACTGAAACCTCAATAGGCTGTTCCCATTGGGTTGAAGTGTTTTCAAATATCATTTGCTGTTAATTTTGAATTGCCTGGCAAAACAAATAATGGTATTGAGAAAGAACAAATTAGAAATGGGACATTAAAAAGAAAGTTATTGCAGCGGTTATGAGTGACAACCCCTCACGGACAAGTTGAACTCAAGGGGATTTCAACTAGATTTCGCCGATATCGAGAGTTTTCGAAACCCCGAAAACGTATGGCAAAATCTCGGAGATTTGGAGAAATTTCATGAAGCCTCGCGATTTCGTTCGGTGGGAACTTCTTCTTCTTCTTAGGGCGCTACTGTCCGAGGTGGACCTGGACCTCACCCAGAATGCCTCTCCAGCCAGTACAATCTCTCGCCAGCTGTCTCCAGTTTCGCACACCAAACCGACAGACTTGTGTGCGCCACCTTGTACCTGGACGTCCTCTGCAGCATTGTCTCACAATCTCACAGTCGAAGACTCGTTTGGTGGAACCATAGCATTAAATTTGCCAGCAGAAATCAATCATATCTTTCATTTAGTATTTGATTTCTGGCTTCCAGATAATTGATGAATACTGACTTGAGATTAATCGCGTTTTGCTTTAGCCAAATTAGAAACAATTATGAGACGTCCTAAGTGGACGCATACAAAGAGTATAAATGAATAAATAAACGAATAACCATTAGTTCACCTCTATTCAGCCACCAAGTATACATTTTTAATAAAAAGTAAAAATACCGCCTGCGAAAATGGACGAATTAAATCGAAGTGAAAAAAGAAAACTCAAAAAAACAAACTATCAAATCATCAAAATAAAAAGATTTCCAATCAAACATGACTAATTGGATATACAAGGCATTCTACTCAATTTTTGACAGTTGAATAAGAATCACACTCAAACTTCATTTGATGCGTCCCAAAACAGTTGCATATTTGTGGTTAGGTTAAGAATTTTGTGTAAAATATTTATTTAACAATCGCAAAGATGTCTAATAATTCAAAAAAGTACGATGACATAGATGAGGCAGAGGTTGTAAGCGATATCCAATGAATTTCAGTTAAATAAAATTATCTTCATTTGAATTTGCAAGGAGGAGGCGCTACTTAAGTCCGATGATGATGGCGCAGCGGGTGATGAACCCGATGCTTTGCTAGGCGACGAAGATGATCTTATGAACGAGGATACTGCCGATGGTGCACTGGATAATTATGACTATGAGGATTCTGATGATGATGACGAGACCAGTAAAAATCTAACAGAGTACAGTAAACTGCTGAAAGAGATTCAGGAGAATCAGTATGCATACGATAATTATGTTAAGCTCTGTCAATTATCACAGTAAGTTGAAAGTTGTAATTTTCTTTTTGCAACCACGACCAAGAGCATCTTACTTTTTTTGCAGCAAAACAGATGATTTAGATAATATAAGGAATGCTTACAATTTATTCGCGTCTGTGTACCCATTGGCACCAGAAATTTGGTTGGAATACCTCAAAATCGAAACCAATGTTGCACTTTCTGAATCCGAGATAGAGAAAGTGGACGCACTCTTTCTAAAAGCATTAAGGGACTATTTTAGTAAGTAAAAGAATCGCTTTGGATGATGAGGAGAGGGGAATATATGTTTTGTTCCTTAGGTACAGACATTGCTTTGGAGTATGCTGCGCTTGCACCTCGAACAAATCGAGCAGCAGAGATTTGGAATGAAATCTTGGGAACCTATGCTCTGCACTGCATGAAAGGGAACGAGTTCTACAAACTTCACAGAACATATATCGCGCAGCTAGACAAAAGGTGAGTACAAAAACAGAAGAATGAAATGAAGGTTCCAACTCCCTGCACACTTTTCAGTGCCAGTGAGAAGCAATCACTAAACATTGAGAGCTACCTGCGTCAACTCAAAGTGCCACTGCTCGACATGGAGGACACTTACATTGAGTTCAAAGTTATGTATGAACAGAATAAGGAGAATCCAGCATTTAGCAGCCTAGACTGGGTCGCAATTGAAAAGGAATATTTTCATGCCAAGGCTCACCTTTTAAAAATTCTTCCCCACGAGAGTAAACTCCTCGATGTCGATCCGAAGTTCTATCAAGAGAAAGCTGAAATCTATCGCGCATACATCAGAGAATCGGATAAATTTCTAGACGAAAATATTCTGCAAATTATCTACGAGCGTTTTGTAGCTGACTGCTGCTTGAACGCTGAATGCTGGCTGGATTACATTTCATTTTTGGACTACAGAGACGAGTTTGAGAAACCGAAGGAACTGCAGGACCTTCCTGTATTTCGTCAAGACGCGGTTGATATAAGCAATCGGGCACTGCGCAATTGCTCGTGGAATGAAAAATTGTACATAAAACGAATTCAATTGCTGGAGAAAGCGGGCAAGTCCCGTCAAGAGATTCAAGAAGTGCTCGAAAGTTCCCTTTCGGTTGGATTTCAAAGCCCCGAACCGGTTGTTGCCATATGGCTCGAGTATTTGACATACTTGCGTCGTATCACAGATTGGGAGGATGAAGAGGAAGTAAGTTATTGATGTGGTCTAGTTTTGGAGGGGTTTTCATTCCCAATGTTTTCAGTGCGAAATCCTTAGGAGAAATTTCAATTTGTGCTGGAACAGCTTGGGTCAACAATGGGGCGTGTTAGCGGACTGCAACTGTGAAATTCTGCAGTTCTGGGGACGTCTGGAGTACGGTCCTCTGCGGGATCCTAAGAAAGGAAAAGAACTGTGGACAACAGTTATGGGTAAAGTAACGGTCTTTTGGTCAAATGCATTCACTCACTCGGATTTTTCTTGCAGAGAGCTCAGACAATCCAACGAAGAGCGGACTCTGGATAGAATTCACGCAGCTTGAGATGAGGAGAGACCTTGACTCGACAAGAAAGTAAGTGCCGATCGTGTAGCCAACAATAAATAATCACAAAATCTTGCAGAACCTTTCGAAAAGCACTCAATTCAGCAGACATCGACAATCCTTATGTGATAATTTCGGCGTGGCAACGTTTCGAGCGTTGCAATGGAACAGTTCGACAATTGTCGACGTGCCAAAAGGAATGCGAGCGTTTCTTACAAGAAATGCACGCAAAACTGAAGAGTCTCACAAGCAAACAGAGCTCAGAAAAAAAGCCCGATAGAAAGGGAAAAGACAGAAAGAGGAGGTCCAGCAATCATTCCCAAGAAGGCACTCAGGAGAAGAGAGCGAAGCGAGACGAAGTGTCCGCGGAGGATAGAAAGCCCAGGGAATCTAAGCAGGCAGTATTTAAGGAGCACGAAAATCAGGAAATCGACCTTACAAAAGACCATCTGAGAGTCTTCATCAGTAATCTGGATTACAAGTGAGTTGGTGACGGGACATTGCGGATTTGACTCCTAAGCTCCGTTCCATTTTCTCTGTTTTGCAGTTTGAATGAAGAAGATGTCAAAAGTCAACTACCGGAACTTAACATCAGCAACATAAATCTAATCCGGTCTGCCAATGGCCGGAGTAGGGGATTTGGATACGTCGAGTTCGAGAATGAGGTTAGGTTACACAAAATATTGAAATTCTATTTTTTTTTTTTGCTTATGCGTCAGCTTTCTACAGGGTGAGGTTGAGAAGGCCATAAGTTTTGATAGGAAAATGCTGAACGGGCGTCCTATGTATATTTCCAGTGTGCTCCGGGATAAGGAGAAGAGGCAGAAGTTCAAATTCTCAGGTCTGCCACCCGAAGATGGTCGGAAAAGTGATCCAAATCGATTACAAATTTATTCTTTCAGATGGTCTGGAGCCAAAAAAGCTTTTCGTGAAAGGGCTGCCGCCAGACGTCTCGAAGGAGGAAGTGGAAGAGCTCTTTAGTGAATTCGGAAAACTAAAGGACGTGCGGTTGGTCTTCCACAAGTGAGTTTCCAAAATAATCTCAAACCCATGCAACTAATCCTTACTTAAATTTCCTTGCCAGGAGTGGAAAGTTCAAAGGCATCGCTTACGTGGAATTCGAGTCGGAGACATCAGCTTCGAGAGCTGTGATGAAACTGGACCAATTCGAGCTACGACAACACATCGTAAGTCACAAACTCCCTCCCGAACGTCAAGCAAGCTAATCCGATTCACTTTTCAGATGTCTGTTGCCATATCAGCCCCTCCACCAAAACCATCGACCTCAAAGGACCCAGTAAACATTCAGAAACTTCTGGGCATAAGCGCAGGTCGAAAGGCAAAAGCGTCAGCACAACTAAACCAGAAACCTCGGATGTCACTCATCCCGAATGCCGTACGAAAACAGATAACCTCAACTGCCGACTCGGCTGCCACCAGTACAACAGCAGCGAACGGCTCTGCCAAGACAAACGAAGACTTCCGAAAGCTGCTCCTCCTGAAGAAGTCATCTCAATGATTTGTATTGTCTCGGGGAGAAAGTCAAAAATGCATGAACATATATTTTGTTTTCTCAGAAAACTACGAAACTGATTTTTATTGTGAGCAAGAATACAGTGATTACGATTTGATTTTGATTCCCTTCTTGACGGTCGCCTTGATACCGGACATTTCTCCACCGTAGCGTTTTGTCTCCGTGCGCACAGTGCGGACAGCACCCTTGCGGCGAATGAGTGCTTTGCGGAACTTGCTTCTGTGTTTGACACGTGGATTCCGGAGCTCCTTCTTTCTGTGAGCCATAAGGCCTTTGTTTTTTGCAATTTGATAAGTGATGCCTCGCCGTTCAGCGACATCTTCGCCACCCTCCTCCTCCTCTTCTTCACCTCCTTCGTCTTCTTCGTCTGATGATGCGATTCCTTTGCCGGGTTGTTTGGACGACTCCTCTTCTGTTTCGTCTTCATCTTCACTTGGTTCCTCGTTATCTGCGTAGCCCTTCATCATGCGGAGCTTCTTGCTAGGTTTCTTCTCGACTGGCTTCACAAGTATTTTCACCTCTTCGCCGGAATTAATCTTTTCCAACAAATCTTCCAGTTGCGGCCTCACCACGTTTTCGTACTTCTCTTGGAGCTGGATGAGGAGTTTCCTCAGCTGCGCTAGCCGCTTGGTGATCGGATGGTATTTGATTGGGATTCTTTTGGCCTTCAAGAGCAGATAGATCGTCACATTGTTGCAGTATGTCAGAATCAGGTTATTCCTTGTTTCAGCAAATTTAAATATCGGCAGAGTGAGCTTTCTTTCAGTGGCAAATGCCAAAATCGGATTCAGTAGGTCCCGACTCTCCATCAATTGAGTCTGGAAGTCGCTCACTAAACCTGCGAATTCTGGCGAGTCCTTTTCGAACAGCTGCTGTTTCTCTCGCTCTGACAAACCGCTTAAGTCTGTCTTCAGTTTGATTTGCTCCTCATCTTGGGTCTTTTTCGAACTGTCCTCTTCATCTTCGTCCGCACTTGCTGCGCCCGCCGGTATATCCAAAAAGAAATCAGCTTCATCCAACTGTTGTGCGAGCCTTAGCTGAATTGATTTGGCTTCTTCTTCCTCCTGCTGAGCTTGCTCCTCTTCTTGTTCGTTGTACGCACTGTAATCTTGGTCGACAAAGTCAGTGTTGTAGTATGATCGACGTTGTTTGCCCCACGCTTTTGAATCTGGTATTCCGTCGTCTTCATCACCGCGTTCTATGTCACTATCGCCAATTATATCATCATCACCATCGTCGTCGTCTCCTCCATCATTTTGCTCATCGGAGTTATCATCGAATGCTAAAATTTCCTTCTTCGATTCCGGCTTCCTTTTGTTTCGTTGACGAATTTCTTTCAGTATTTCTTTTTCCTCCTCACTGTACTCATCCTCGGATTCTGATGGTTCGTATGCCACATCATGGTCCGTGTTATCAAGATATAATTTATTAGCCATTTCCACTTTATACACTTTTATTTCTTAAAATTAAAAACGAAGTTCAATGTTTTTGCATCGCGCACATTTACTTGACAACACGTGTAAATGACAGCTTCAAAAATCAAAACAAGAAAATGACAAGACCTGGTAGCTGCAGGGTGCGTTCATAAAATCGACTTTAACGTGAATCGTAGTTTTGTGCGAATGGAAACAAATTAGTCGTAATTTTGTGCATTCAGCTTACGATTTTTTGAAAAAAAAGCGTTTTTCATTTATTTTTATGATGCCCATAATTTTATTTTTTTACCCAGAAGCCAGTCATCGTAAAATTTTTACGAAATAAAAGTTTTTTGGTTTCTTTAAATTGTTCATCAGTCTGTAGGTGTCACCCTGATCGTTAAAAAGCAATTTTCTCTGGCTGATCTGACACATTCGTCCCCACTCAATTTTTGAGTGTTTTGAATTTTTGACATTGCAGACGCATTCACACGTGTTTTGTTGAACTTCGACAAAATATATTCTTCAAAATACATTATAAACTATTAAACCGTGAGAACATGGGTAAATTTCGTTCCAAACTAAAACGTCACAGCAAGGGTAAAGTATGGGCAAAAGGAGAATCATCAACATCCAATCCGGAGCAAATGAAACACCGCCTGAAGGCAAAGTCACGATTCTTCCAGCCAAATCTTAGCCTAGGTAATTTAAGCCCCCTTTTCCTAGACACATTTGTTTTCAAATATAGTTTTTTCTCCAGCACCTGTTGAGCCAGAGCCTGGTAAAACCGCACTAACTCTCGAAGCTGTTCTCAAACACGAACAACGTCAGTTGTATGCTGGTGACAACAAAGAGCCTACTGTTAACGATGTGGCCGGCACTTTGCATTCATTCAGTCTTAACGACGACGATGATGAAGATATGTCGGAATCCCAAATGGGATCGTTCAAGACATTCAAAACATTCGCGTCCAACTACAGCACTTGCACAAACATGAGCTTCAAAAAGCTCTTATCCGGCTTCCGTGCATCGTCCGATTTGCACAAGGAAATGCTGGCCATCCTAACAGCTCTGACAGAGGTAATCAAGGAACGTGGTGGATCTGGGACATCAACAGAATACTTCATCCTTCTAATGGAGGCAATTGAAGCCAGCAGTGAAGATTCAGAAATAATTGCCGGGATCTCATTGCTGGGTATGGGTATCAAGTCGGTTCCTGTTCCAGTACTTCGTAAACGATTCTCCGATACTGCACAGACTCTCCTTTCAAACCTACAGCGGTTCTTGGAGGGAGGCAATCAATCCGTCCTCAAATACGTGAGTTCATAAAGTCCCCTTAGCAAACACAAACTCATCGGTCATTTTTCCAGATAATCGGGTGTCTGTCTGTGCTGTTGCGTGCCCAGGAATACATGACGTGGACGTACTCGTCAACTTGGCAGTACATCGACGCAATCCTCTCCTTCACGATCCACTCGAAACCAAAGCTCCGTAAAGCCGCGCAACACGCTGTAGTTTCCATCATCCATGGCAGTTACTTCATGCTCCCACAAAAATCGGACCCGGAAGCTCCCGAAGATAAGGCACCAGAGTCACTGAACAAAGTGAAGTATCACCCTGCCGGCAGTCGTGTTGTAAGATTCTGCCTGAACCAATTTAAGGCAGAGAACTTAGCCAATTCTCAGACAACAGTTCTGCACACGCTCACCCTCCTGAAAGACACCTTGGCTGGCTTCAAGACCGATGACATTCGTTCGATCTGTGAGAACCTACTCTCAATCATGACGGCTTCAAATGTTCTTGTTCGAACCAACTGTCTGCAGACGCTTCACTCGTTGTTCCTCTCTCGTACGGATAACCTTAACGGAGCACTCTGTGGAAAGCTTCTGGCAGCCGTTTACGAATATCGTCCCGACCGTTCGGACGTCCGGCAAACATTGGCGTGGTTGACAGTACTGAAGGAAGGACACATTCACTTGGCATCGTTGGAACTCCATTTGTGCGTGAATTCGCTCCCTCGCTTGGTTGACATCTGCACCACCGATCTGTGGATGTCCGATAGGGCAGAGATCGTCACTGGCGTCTCCAACATTATAAAAGAGCTCCTTCAGGAGTGCGTCAAGCTGGCATGTGCGACTCAGGAGCTCGCCAATCAGTACAGGATCCCCGTCACAAAGATAATCAATTCGATCAACAAAGTGCTGTCGGCTCCCTTTGGAGATGTCGCCAAGTACGTCATTTTGACATTCTCCATTGTCTTCGATATTTGTGGAGAGTTTTTCAGGTAAGTTGTGCAAGTCTCCTGTTCCTCTCAAATGCATCCATGCGCCCTCTTCATTTTTTTAGCAAGGAACTCACTGCACCTTTGGCAACTTTGGCAAATCGCTACGACACCCAGAGTTCATTGCGCATCCACATCGAGCATTCAATCATCTCGGCAATCAAGGCAATTGGGCCAGAAGGTGTCCTCAAAATTGTACCACTCACCAACGCTAAGGGAGAAGTTCTGCTGGAAAAGTCGTGGCTTTTGCCGCTCCTTCGGGAGGGAGCCACTGGAGCCACGTTCAAGTTCTTTAAAGACGTCATATTGCCACTCGCACTTGACTGCAATAATAAGTGGAATCAGTACACCCAAGAGAAGCAGGTTTCGAACTCCCACACATACGAGCTGCTGTGTTGTCAGCTGTGGGGATTGCTACCAGGTTTCTGTCGCAGTCCAAAGGACCCCGAGAACTTCCGGTTGATAGCTCCCACTCTTGGCAATGCCCTCGATAACAACCCAGAGTTTCGGGCCCCAATCTTTGATGGGCTCAGCGAGCTGATTTCTTGTGAAAACCCCGAGATTCGTGAATTGCTGGCAAAGTACTCAAAGAACTTCTTGCCGCGATTGTTTAACGTGTACACGCAGAAGCCAAACGGATCCTACGAGATCGATCTCCGCAAGAAAGCCCTAGAAGTCATAAAGGTTTGTAAGATCCCCTCTTTCAATCGTTTGTGTGTTGAACTTCTGTTTCCGCCAGGCCTACATCACAATCACACCTGAAGCAGTTCTCAAAGAGCTCTTTGAATCCGCCAAGGGTCAAGTAACGTCTACCGCAACGGGTACCTTCGAGAATGATTCGATTTTCGATATCAACTGCGCACTGGTGCTCTACCAAAGCGAGGATATCATCAAGAACTTCTTCGAAACGTTCATTGTTCCAGTGCTGAAGAACGAGAAGTCCAAAATTGTGGCTAAAGATGATCAGAAACTGAAGAAACAGCAAAGGAAGACATATGAGTAAGTATCAGCCCCGAATAGCCCGTTACACCGTGAGGCTCATTGAGTTTTTGCTTTTAGGCTCCTTCGTGACATCCTGACATCAGACACACCGCAGTGCAAGAAGTTCAGCAAGAAGAACGTGGTCGCCCTGCAAAAACTGCTCTTGGATGCCTTTGCGACTAGCTGCGCTGTTTGCCAAGCCGCACGTCTAAAGTAAGTGCTCAGCAGTCCACCACGAGGTAGACACTCTTTCAATTCCTTCAATCCTTTCCAGGTGTCTGAAGATTCTCATAGAGAACCGAAAGACTTTGACAGTGAATGACAAGATAATTGTGAAGACAATTCCCGAGGCTATAGTTTCGTACAGAGAATTCTCCACGAAGAAGGAGAACATATCCGAGGAAATCATCAAACTAGTTGGCAATCTCTACCAAGAAGCTGAGAAACTGAATGACTTCGTTGACATCCTGATGGCTGGCTTTGCTGGTGACGAGAAAATCATTACGAATACAATTCTAGCTTTTCGTTCTGTGCTGCAGAATCTCGGCAAACACTTGACCATCAACACGCTGGAGTTCATTTTGGATCAGGTTCTGGTCTTCCTCGTGCAGAGGTTTCGACCACAAGCTGAGGCTGCTGTTCAGTTTATGATTACCCTCATCAAAGTGATGCCTTCGCCGCTGATTGCTAATCATTTGGAAAATATTGTAAGTTTTGAAGAGTTTCTTTTTACTTGGACATCTTTCGGTTGTGGTGGGATTGGACAACATAACCTTAAAAATTGATCAAACTTATCGCATTCAACTTCGACAAATGTGCATCATAAACTAAGTTAGGCTTAGGTTACAATAAGTATGTGTGCCTAATCCAACTTCTCTGTTCACGTGGCAACCTTAAATTAGCTTAAAACTTGAACGAAGACACCGCTGAATACTTTAAGGTTAGGTTATAGTGCCTTGCTTACTTAACAAGCCTACGACCCATGGAGGCTCTGAGCCTTAGTGAGGTTGTAGTGTTTGTTACGGTTTGAGTCAAACGTGACCTTGCTGCTGCATGGCAGTACAATGGACCAGGTTTTGGGTCTGAGTGCTTCAGTGTAGTGTTTCAAAACCCTCAGAGAAAAAAAGAAATTAAAAATCTCATTTAATTGATGTTGTGTTCAGAGCATTGAATCGGAGGCGGCCAAAATAGGTTCAGTGGTGAATAGGGGAAAAACGAAGTGCTCCTATATGCTGTCTTGAAGGACGGACACACAACATCGCCGACTGGGCCACAACGTCACCATAGGCAGCTATGCTTTCGAGCTAATCAAGGACTGCGCCTACCTCGACGCCCAAGTAAACAGTATGAATACCCCCAGTAATGAGATTAAACGCTGAATAGCTCTTGCTAATTGCTGTTTCTTTGGGTTTCAGAGGGAATTCAGTAGTAGAGTCCTCTCGAAAGACCAAGCTTCTTAGTCCTCCCTCGAATGACCATGTTGGCTTTATGTAAGACCTTGATCATCCCTGTCCTGCTCTATGGTAGGGAGACATGGATAGTCGCAAGAGCCCTCTCTTCGAGAGAAAAGTTCTGAGTGCGATCTTTGGTCATTGATCACATTTGGAGAAGAAGATTCGACTACGAATTGTATGGGCTGTACAGTAGCATGAGCCTAGGCATGCATCTACGGGTTCAATATATTAGATGACTAGGCCATGTAGAGCGCATGAACAACACCGTTGAGACCAGAAGAGTCTTCGACTACGTGGCGGAGCGACAACGCAATAAATGCCGCACGCGAAACCTACACAAAAGTGGACAAAAGGACATCAGCCAACCAAGCGTGCGTAATTGGGGGCAGCCGGCTAAACCGTGCGCGCTGTAGAGGCTTGTTGGTTGAGGTCCAGGTCCATCGCACACTGTAGCGCCATCAAATTAGGTTAGGTTAGGGGCTGCTAGTGAATTCACCAGCACACTTAGACCATGTTGGTCCATTGTCATACCCACAGTCAGACTACAATCGCTGATCGACCGCTCCAGTGATAGTGCCGTTAATTTGATCCCAATGGCAAATAGTGTCTGGACCAGATTTGAAAAACCGGATAAAAACGTATTAACTTTGCTTTCACTGGGATTCGAACCTGGAACCCCACTAACTTAGGGCAGGCACTTAATCAGCTGCGCCACCCAGTCGTGTTAGCGCAATCAGAAGAAGTGTCCATTTATGATCCCCTGACTGTTATGTACATTGCGCCAGGTTTCTCGTCGATCGGACTCATCGACAGTAAGCGAGCAGCTTAGATTGTTTTTTCGAAGCAACAGAGAAATCTCTCGTGATGTTGTGAAAATCCCTAGTCCTGTGCCTTCATCCATCTTGGAACCATTCCTGTATTACTTGCAGAGTCTTGCTATTTGCCCAGTCTTCTCTTTCTGTGATTAAGATTTTGTAATCAAATTCGAAGTCCTTGAAGGATACGATGTAATCTGTGCGCTTCGGGATCTTCGCATTCTGGATTATTTCCATATGTCGGGTGCTGTGAATTTTGCTCTAACGGTTGTTTTCTCTTAGTCTAATCATCGCCTTGGTAGCTGTCAGTTTACCGAATATCGCTCGCTCTGGAGTATTTGTCCGACGATACATTTATAGTGCACCATTCTCGGTTGGAGTCCCCATATGGGACCGATGGCTTTCCGTGAATTATTGCTTATAACACATGTTTTTCTTTCAGATGAAATCTCTGTCCGCAATGGCGCCCGACACAAAACGGTATTGCAGAATACAAGTCGGATATCTGCTTAAGAAACTTTGCAAGAGGTTCACTGCTGAGGAGTTGATTAAGTTCGTCCCAGGCGATGATGAAGTAACACATCGACGATTGAAGAAAATCCGTAAGCAAATGCGACGTGAAGTTCGCCAGAAACACGACGAAGAAAATAAAAAAAACGACGATGACGATTCGGACGAGGAATTTGTACCAGGCTTGGAGAAGAAGAGTGTCACGTAAGTCAATTTGATTGTCAAGTGTATTTTTATGCGTTAAAAATATGCATTTTCTGTTCTGCAGAATCGACGACATCCTCGCCGATTCAGATTCAGATCTTCCGGAAGAAATGGAAACCGATACCGAGGACAAGAGCAAATCAAAGAAGAAATCGAAGAAACAGCAAGAAACCTACATTCGCGAGGATCCTGAAGATATTGTTGATTTGGCAGACATTAAATCAATCGGAAATGTCTTGAGTAAGTTAGCACAAGACAACTTGTTCCACAAAAGGTCTTAACCATGTCCCCCCACGCAACAGCAAGCAAACCATCAACATCCTCAGAGGCGATTGCATCCACTGGAGCAAAGCAAAAAGATAAAAACCGTGGCTTTAAGGTCGCAGACGACGGAAGACTGATAATAAGTGACAAATTTGCGTCCAGGGATTCAGGCGACGACAGCAGTGACAGTGATGAGGATGACGAAGACGCTGCGAAGAAGCCAACAAAACGTGGAATGGAAGACGATAGCAGCGATGGTAAGTACAAACGATTTGTGACAAATAGGTGAACTTATGAAATTGACTTACTTGTAGAAGAGGCATCTGCTCCAGCAGCACCCAGTCGTAAGCGTAAGGCTGTCGACTCGATCAGTATGAAGTCTGGCAAAACCGCAACCTCACGCTACACAGCTGGTGGCAAGGGTATTCACAGACCTGTGGCGGCATCAGTCAAATCCGGCCACACAGGGTACTCCGTGCAGACAACCGCTTCGATGTACTCCACAAAGAAGGCACAGGGTGATATGAAAAAGAAGGGAAAACTCGATCCGTACACTTATATTCCGTTAAGTAGGAATGTCTTAAATAAGAGGTGAGTACTTTCGGGATGAACGCAATGAGATACTATGTCTTCGAATGTGTTCAAGTTTTGGTGTTAAATTCAGTTCATATAGGTATAGGAGAATAGGGCGGTATAGGAGCTTAGGTTCGCATACAGTTTGGGGTGGGAGATGACTTCCAGGAGCTGGAATATTGTAGTAAACCTAGGAATTTTTTTTCTACTTTGACAATCTAGCTTCTGTCTACCAATTCCTACTCTCACCTCCATGCGGGGAATCCCGGGTGCCTTGATTATGAGAGGGGGGCTTGTTCCCCAAGTATGATCTTGGCGGCAGCTGACGAGAGCAGGGGGAGATGTGTGTCCACAAAGGCATGTATCCTTTTTTTCCAGGCGGCAGTGGAGGAACTCTCGTAGATGGAATCAACTGTGGAGCCTTCAATTCCAGTCAGATCGAACTACAACTTAGTGAAACGCCATTAAAGAGCTACTACGACTTATTCGAAAGTCAGGTTAGAAGCTGCGTGTCGTGGTAACTGCCCGACAGCGAACAAATAAAATTTGTTACGGAGCAGCAATGACTCGGACTCTTAACAGACAACGTGCAGCTGAACAACTTGCGGATGTCCTGTCCCGCTATAAAGCGGACATTACCGCTATCCAAGAAATGCGTTTGGACAGGGCAAACAGAAGAAGGAAGGCAAACTGTGATATTTACTACGGTGACTGCTACAAAGAACAAGGTTAGCGCACATTCGGATTCAGTTTTGTCACCAGCAGCAGACTTAGGAAAGAAATCTTGAGCTTTACGTGTATAATTGAACGCTTGGTGACGATCTGAATCAAGGCGAACATAAGCATCGCCAACATAAGCATCATATGTGTACACGCTCCCACAGAGGAGAAAGACAACACAACAAAATACTGCTTCTACGAGCTCCTCGAAAAAACCTTTAAGCAATGCCCTAGCTTCGACGTCAAGCTCGTCCTTGGTAACCTTAACGCAAAGCTGTGCAAGGAGGACATCTTTGATAAGGCAGTCCGATAACAGACTTAGGTTAATCGACTTTGCAGCGGGGCGTAAGCTCATAGTAGTAATAACATGTTTTCTACAACTCAACATCCACAAAGGATCCAGATCAATTCCGGCAACTAAATCGTATTGCATATTGCAGTTGACGCAAGACCAGCAGATCTTGTATGTCTGGACGTTCCGAGACGCCAACATTGACTTAGATCATTTCCTATGCGTAACCAAACTCCGAATGAGGATTTCCCGGACGCTAAGTAACCAAAAACCGAGGAAATTTAATGTCGCAGGAGATCACCCGCGAATTTTGTAATCGAGTCCCCCTTAACCTCTCACAAAGCCCTCTACCGCTAACATCAAGTGCAGACGACCAGTGCTAGTTTTCATTCCACCACCAAAAAAAACCCTGGTTCGATAATGATTGTAAGCGAGCACATGCAGCCAAACAGGAAGCATTACAAAGCGGCGCTGCAAAGAAGGACGAGAGCTGCTCGCGAGCTCCACGAGCAGAAAAGAAGGGAGGAGCACCGGCCTCTCCGGAAGGAAACGAGGAAGCATGAAAAGCGCGCGATTGAGGAAATTGAAAGATGTTATTGCAGGAAAGGCGTTTGAAAGCTCTACTAACAGGTCAGAAGGACCAGCGAAGTGCATAAAACCCGGACAGAAGCCTGCAAGGATAGGTAATGGACGTAGTAGAGAATATGAAAAGATCACTTCTGCAGACTGTAAAACGGCGATCACGACCAAAATCCGGCTGTCAGACAGAATAATCCATCCAATAAACAGCTGGCGAAAGATTGTGCTGGCTGGAAAGGCATGTTGTATGAGGCCGAGGTCCACCACTGTAGTGCCCTAAGAAGAAGAAGATAGGCGATGATTACCAAGAATTACGTCCTTTTGACCTCAGTTATGCCAGAACTCGCCAAACTTAAGTCCAACAAGGCCGATGGACTGCCTGTCGAACTTTACAAGGCAGCTGGCGATGATTTGGTACGGTGCATTCACCAACACATCTGTAATATCTGGTCGAATGAAAGCATGCCCAACGGATGAAATCTCACCAATGTTTACCCGATCCTGAAGAAAGTAGATCATCTAAACTGTCCTACAGAGGGATTAGTCTCCTAAATATTGCATATAAAATCTCCTCTGTCGTCTTGTGAAAGCTCCCGAATCCGTACTTGCTGTCTGTGCTGGAAATTTAACATAGCCAGAGATGGTTTCCGGGACGGAGCATTTGACCAGATCGATGCCGCAATACAGCCCGTAAAGTTCGTCATTTAGTCTCCTCCTCCAAACATAATTCAAAGGAGCTTCCTCTCGAAGCTGTCTGTGCTGAAAATTGAACATAGACGGAGATACTTTTCAGGTCGGAGCATTTGTGTTTATTCGCAGGGAGACTTGGACTCGTTTGACCAGGTCGATGTCGCTGCATAGCCCGTAAAGTTCGTTATTTAGACTCCAGACATAACTAGAAGGACTTTCCTCTCAAAGCGACCAAGAATTAGTTTTTTTTTTTTTTATTCGAAGGATTTTTTTTGGAACAGTACTGGAGCACACAGACTCAAAATTGGTCTTTATTTATCAATTGCCTTCTAAACAAAAAGAGAGCTATTAGGAAGAGCAATCCTTCGTTTTATCTTCTCTTACTTATTAGGCCAGCGATCCTTGAAGGTTCTGAGTCTGAGCTATAGCGCCTTCCATTCTTGACGGGCCCGGGCACGCTGCTTCCAGTCGTCAAGACCAAGTTGTCTTGCGTCAGCGATCACTTAATCTCTATACCGGAGGTTCGGTCTTCCTCTCCTTCTCGAACCTGCAGGCTGGGATTCGAAGACACTTTAAGCTGGAGCATTTTTGTCTATACGCTCGATGTGGCCGAACCAGTGTGGTCAATGTTTCATCCACATCTTGGTACAGCTCATAAAGTTTGCGGTTGTGTCTTCTCCTCCATTCGCCTTCCTCGCAGACATTACCATATATCCGCCGCTGAAATTTTTTTTTCGAAGGTACCGAAAATCTGCTCTGCCGTTTTAATTATCGTCCAGCACTCGGCTCCATATAACAATACTGGTAGATAAGCGTATTGTAGAGGATGATTTTGGCCCTTCGAGTCAGGAGTTTTGACCCTAGCTGTTTCGACAGACCGAAACAATATCGGTTGCCAAGGGCGATTCTGCGTCGAATCTCCATCAAGTTGTTTGTGGAGTTTTTATTTGCATCGAGGTAGACAAACTCCTTAACTACACCGAAATTAAAACTATCGATTGTCGCATTTTGAATAAGATAGTGTTCTACGGACCGATATCTGGTCGACAGCATACATTCTGTTTTGTGCTCATTCACTCTAAGATCAGCACGTTTCGACTGCTCTGGAATTGCCGTTGTATTTTCTCGGTGGATTCATTACTTGAATTTACTTCGGAATCTAGATAGAAGAGATATGCAGCAATATACTCGTACATAGTTGGGAGAACACAGTGAATGGTTCATTATGATGCATAGACAACGGCGATATAGGGACACGCCGTAGTCCAAGTTAAATAAAGTCATTCTTCTTTGCAAAAAAACTTTGTCATCCGAAGAAAAGTATTCAATCATCCATGTTCTTAGCGCAATATATCTTCAGCTTATCTCTTGACTTAACTTGACCAAAAGAAACAAAAAACGAGTGAACTAAATAATCTAGACATATACTAATTATCATTAATCCCCCTCTCTTTCACAGAAAACGAGCCAAGCACAATGGAACCTTCAAGGGCATAGTGAAGGGAGCTCGCAAAGGGGCATCCAAAGGAGTGAAGAGCAGAATACAAAAGAAATACAAGAAATAATCAATCAGTTGTAAATAAAAATGAAAAGAAAAATGTAATCAAAATGTTTTTACGAAACACATTTATTTATTTTAAATAAATACGTACATACGTAAACAAAAATGCTTGTATCAAGGATTCTTTGATTTCTACGGATCACAAGACAAGAGTGAACATACCCAACCCAACAACTACAGCGGTTCACCAGCACAACACCCATTCTCCGTGCGAAAGAACTGCTCGACGATGTGCTTGTAATTCCATTTTCCATCGGGATCTTCTTCCTGCATTGTCTCCTCGTAGAAGTGCATTTTGTTATTAGCATCGACGAGGATTACTGTGTGTGTTCGACTGCCATAGCCGTAATCGGTTATTCTCACATTGATTGCACTCAACTGCTCGCCCCATTTGGGCGCGCGCTTTGCTAACTCTTCGTCAGGCCAGTGCTTGTGGGCGTTTTTTAGGAGTTCGAAGCACTGTTTGACTAGATTATCCCGCGATTCTTCGTTTTCTGTTTGAAGGTATTCATTGACGATTTCCTTAAAACTATCCCGCCCAGCTATGACCTTCTGTAATGGGCTATTTGATGGGCTGTTTCCAAAGCCGTAGCATTCGCGATCATTGAATGTCTGCAGCGCTTTAGGTGCGTTGCTCACGAGGGTGACTGAGGGAGCCAGCGAATTCCTGGAAAAGATGAAACATTCCTTCACAAATGTGACGAAAACAGAAAGGAAATGAACAAACTCACTTCAACTCAATACCAACAAAATTAAACGCCGTGTACTTCTCACTCCCCGCCAAAAGCTTCTGATTGTATTCCTCAAGGGAAACATCTCCAGAAACATAGTCCGACACAATCATGCCTCGGCCTAGTAAAAGATTAGTTGATGATGTACATGTTGCTTTTGAATGATTGCATGTGAATAAAATGTGAATGAAGAGTGCACAGCAATGTTGGGTGCATGAGGATAATTGTTATTATTCGATTAGTAAAAAGGATGTAACCACATTAGTTTAGCCAATTTTTCATCTTCGACTGCATGATAATTTGACTCACCTTCTGCGTGTCTCGGCTGCGGCTCTCCGCTCACATTGAGTAGAGCGCCAACTTTGAAAGTTTTGTCCTTACCACCGATGGCAAGCCATGAACCACCTTCCCGTCCGATTTGCTGATCAATTCCTGCACAAAATATGAATAGTTTGAGTTTGATTATAAATGCGGAAGTCAATGACATCACAGACCTCCAAAAACGTGTGGAAATTTGACCCATCTATTGGCATCCAGCGTTTCGCGAGCATAAAACTCATCACGATTTGAGGCGAGAATTAGTTTCAACCCATTCGGACCAGGATTTGAGTCCACGTAAAAGAAAATCACACACATTCTGTGAATATTTAGCCTCGACTTTGTACCTTCGTATTGACCTAAAATCACACAAAGAAAACAACAAAGAAGCCACGACGAACGATGAACAGCCGATTGAATGGAAGTTGATTTAACGAATTACCTAATTGGAATGCACTGTCACAGAGAGAAGAGTCGACCTTTCGTGCGACGCAAGATGAAAACGAAAACAAGCTGACTGGCTGGTGTTACCTAGGCTTTCCGGCAAACAACATCAATAAAATGACAGAAAAACAAATGCAATCAGCTGATTTGGCTCTGAAATGAGTTGTGGGTGCGTGTATTGTGAAGTGTGCTTGTGTGCGTGAATGAGTCTTATCAGTGGGTGTGTTCGCTATGAAAGTGAAAAGAAAAGAAACGGAAAAAAGACTTAAAAGTCGTTGTTTTTAAAAAAAGAAAAAGCAAAAATAATTGTTGAAGTGAAACATAAGGCAGAGGACAATGCAAAGTATATCTGATCGACGCAACAAGGGTTCCAATTGCTTTTGGAGAAAAGAAAGGCACACAATGGAGACGAGTTGAAAGGATTAATGTCTGGTTTTATTAACGACTCATTCGCGCGTCGACATATATGTAACTTCCGTAACGGTAGGTAGACGAAAAACACATCAAATTTAAAGCTTTTGATTTGCAATTTCTATCACGACAAGCCAGGGCAATGACCGGCAGAAATGTAGCATCAATTTAATTGCCTTTATGTGTTACGCAAAATTGAAATGAAACGAACTTAGCTAGAAAACTCTTTAGCAACGTTTTCCTCTTCCGAATAATCTCAATCTTGATGTTCTTATGAGCGTTTAGCGTTGTTTTGGAAAAGTTTTCCTCTGATATCTCACAATCTTCAAAGATTTAACGCTTTCCGTGACGTTGTGATTGTTCATGCTAAGCCTCCAGTGGGAGCGCGTAACACTAGAAGGCACGCGATCTACGATCGTAGACCAGTCGGGCTTGAGAACTTATAATACCGATCTCCGTCATCACCAACTGCATTTTGGATGCTAATCAGTTGATTTTAGGAAGCTATTGAAAAGAAGGGGCCATCTCGGGTTGGGAGATGATTTTAAAAAGGGTGTTCTGCAGTCGAAGACCGCACGACTACTGGAAGATTAACTGATTTCCTCTTGTTGTGATGTTAAATGTCTCGAGACAATCCTGAGAGAACCGGAATATAAAAGAGAAATTTGCAATCACAACAAGACTATCCAGTTGTACAAAAGTTGTGGATTTAATGAAATGTAATGATAGAGTCAAGGAGCAGAGTAGGAACACGATGGAACTGCTGACAGCGATCAAAAGCTTTAAGTGAGATTAACCCAAACGAATATTGTCATCGATTCAGTTAAAAGGAGATAAGTGGCGTTCGAATTGCCATCAAATATGGGAGAGTGTTTTCATGAATGGTAGAAGGAAGTAGTATCAGAGAAAGAGAGAGAGCGAATAGCTTTGCAGTAGGAAGAAAGGAGGCGATGTGCCGAAAATATGATACATCTCTTTTCAATTGTTTGGAAAATCATACTCTCTTTCTCTAAGACTCCTGCCTTCTTCCGCTCATGTAATCATCACGAAGAAATTTTGTTGAGAGATCGTATGATTTTCTAAAAGGTTGGGAAGAGATGGGTTTGATCGCTCAAAATACAGTCAAAATCGGTTAGAACGACCTTCAAGGGACTGAAGAATTTGGTCGTTATAAGGGATAGGTCGCTGTAACCGATAACTCGAAGATAGCAGATGAAGATCGAAGGCTCTCTAAACTGTACAAAAAACAGAGGGATCAGTCTCCTAAATATCGCATATCAGATATTTTCTGCCGTTTTATGTAAGCGCCTGAAGCCTTACGTAAGAGATTGGTCAATATCAGTGCAGGTTCGGGTCGGCGAAGTCTACCATCAATCAGATATTCACATTGCGACAGATCTTTGAAAAGACACTGGAGCTTCAAGCCGATACCCACCATTTGTTTATCGATTTTAAAGCCGCGTATGACAGCATTTAGGGAGACAAATTATACAGCGCACTGTTTAATCCTAGCATCCCTGCAAAACTCGCTCGTCTTTGTAGGATTACGGTGCGGAATGGCCGTTGCTTCACCAAGGTCGGTTAAGACTTCGCCGAGATCTTTGTTCTCAAAGGGTGTATACAAGACGATGCACTGTAAGGCAATTTTGTTAATGTCAGCATAACAAATATAATAATGAATAGCAGAGACACGATCTTCAACAATAATATCAACCAATAATAAACGCAAAACAAAAAAAGTAACATGTCAACAAACGGTAAGTTGTAGCATATCCAAAATTCTATGTACACAGATATATCGCATTTATCGTTTTAGAAAAAATGCGGTCGCACCAATACCTGCGTCGATTTTAGCCATTATAACCAATATTTTATCTAAAAAAATGGAAAAATTGGCCTTTGTAAGCGATATGTCGTTGTAAGCGATTTTGACTGTACATCCCTTCCCAACTGTTTGGAAAATCATCTCCGATATTTTTACCTTCTTCCACTCATGTAAACGCCGTCTAAGTGGATGTTTACAAACGGCTGGGAAATCCGCCTGGGTAGGCAAGATTTTTTGCGTGTAGAACACGCGAATCGGTTCAACTGCATCATCGGTTCAACTGTATCAGTTTCACTCAGTAATGCATTACAGAGAATTTAGTAATAGTACGTTTACACCGCACCCAAATTCAACATTTCAGGAAAAAAATCCGAAATACAATTTTGCGTTCCCACTACAACTCCAGCATTTCAAATGACAGCTAGTGTTAGAGTTGATTATTGATATTTTTTTTTCTGATTGGAAATCAGAAGTGGTTGAATAATTTAGCGTGTTATATTAATTTAAAGATGAATTTAAATGCTAATTCAGACCATTTTTATTGCAATGATCACTTGAAATGATTTATTGTTTTGTTGACAGCTGTTTTTTTGTTTATGTCAGCGGGCTGAGATGTGCTGAATTTGTAAAGAGGATTGTTCGATTTGACGAACTAACAAATGCAGCGACGATATTCTACATTTCGCTGGAATGCAAAATTCCAGAATGCGGGAAATATATGGTGAAATGCAATGTATTTGGGCTGAAATGCAGAAACTAGCCGAAATGTTGAATTTGGGTGCGGTGTAAACGTACTATAAAGCTCTTGTAGCGGCATCAGCACAACTAAGGAAAATGTTAAGTCAAACAACACTTATAAAACAACGAAGAAAATCGAATCAAACAGTGCTACATGAATGACACTTTTTAATTCGAATTTCACCACCAACGGTCATTCTGATTCTGACTTTGAACTCAATTATCATATGGCACGCGCTTTATTTCAAATTGTTAATTTGGTTTTAAATAGAAAAGTTACAAAGAACAAACAACTCTTTTATTTAATCCATACTCTCTTTTAAATTCGTATTTTTCATGAATGACGGATAAAAAAGAGTATGTATGCACTGAAAAAACGTTAAAGTTGCATTTAAATTGTGATAAATTTTCCTAAAATGCCATGTAGCATACTCGATCAGCGACCATCAGAAAATGAGGAAAACATGTTGAAAACGGAATGAAAAGGAATGTAAACATGCGTGGTTCCCCGAGAATCCAGTTTGAAAGTGGATTGTCGTTTGAAGAAGGCCGATTTTCGGCGCATCCAACCCATCTCCCTCTCGCTTGTGAAAATCGTATATTGTATCTCACTCAATCCTGCCTTCTTCCGCTCATGTAATCAGCCACTAACATTGCCTTAATCCGATGGATTTATATAAGACAAATATTGTTGCACTACAGTCGAGAGATTAGCTTCTACAGCAACGATGGATTTACTTTCAAAAATCTACGTTTATTATGCTTCGTGCTGCGACATACTTTACTGGGGGGATATAGAACTTTAAAAAAAAAAAAAAAGAAATTAATCTTGTAGCAGAACACAAACAATTTACCTACTCTTCTCATCGGATCGCTGCATATGCAATATTTGTTTACATTTGCGTAACACTCTCGCATAGCTAAACCCTGTTTTGGTTGACTGATCGTGTTTCACCATGACAAAGAAAAATCATGAACTTACTCGTCTGGAGAATAATATGGAAATGCCTAAACTCAGGTACACCATGCGTAACATCATCCATGAAAGTTGGACTGTTCGCCAGCCCGTTTTGTTGTGACTACATGCAAATCGGCTATTGTCCCCTTATGCAAGGAGGTGAGGCACTAATTCAGAATACAATCATATTTCCGCCAAAACAATACACATTCCATTTCCAAGAACTACTCACTTATCACGTTTCCGTCCACAGTGTTAATCTCATCAAATAAAAGATTATCACATTAAATTGAACACGAACACGGCGCACGAAAACACCGATTTATATGACTTTCTTTGAGTTTTAAGACGCAACTGACGGCGTTCGGTATTGTTTCGTTCGGGATGTAACCGAAATGCAAATTACCGAGCTTTTTTATTGAAGCATTATAGATGTCTAATCTAATCGGGAACGAACCCCTAGGGTAATGAAACCTGCTTATCAGTGGGTATTTGTTTTGCCAGTCTAAATTTGTAGACCAAGACTTATCGCCACAACAAGGTGGCAAACATCATAAGCAGCGTTATCTGTGTGTTATCTGTGAGGCCGGAGTACTTCCATTTGTTGTACTCTGCACCTGGTATTTCGAATTGACGCAGTCACTGATTTATATTCAATAATGAAAGTGTGTTCGTTATTATTCGACATGGGTCCCGAACTGTTGGGGGATTTTGTCTGGTTTTGTTTTAAAAATGTTATGGTTCTGAATGTATATTCTAATAAGGCGGTCACATGTCTCGATTGATGGGGCATATCTAGGGTGACCATTTTAAATAGAGGACAATCTTATCATTTTCAGGAAACAAACAAATAGCGAAAAGAATGTCATAAAAATGTATCGAATGGAGTTGGATGACAGTTTGCGTTTTATAGTACATTTACACCGCACCCAAATTCTGCATTTCGGCTAGTTTCTGCATTTCACCCCAAATGCATTGCATTTCGCCATACATTTCCCGCATTCTGGAATGTTGCATTCCAGCGAAATGCAGAATTTCGTAGCTGCATTTGTAAGTTCGTCAAATAGAACAATCCTCTTTGCAAATTCAGCACCATTCAGCACGTCATACAATGACATTTCAGCCCGCTGACATAAACAAAAAACAGCTGTCAACAAAACAATAAATCATTTCAAGTGATCATTGCTATAACAATGGAATATATATGTCTGAATTAGCATTTAAATTCATCTTTAAATTAATATAACACGCCAAATGGTTCAACCACTTCTGATTTCCAATCAGAAAAAAAATAACAATAATCAATTCTAACACTAGCTGTCATTTGAAATGCCAAAGTTGCAGTGGGAACGCAAAATTGGATTCTGAAATTTTTTCCCTGAAATGTTGAATTTGGGTGCGGTGTAAACGTACTATTATTCACAATACTAAAAACCAGATGATAGAACTGAATCATACAAACCAGTGCTGTCTACTTTTTGCGTTTAACTAATTTCTTACTGAAGACAGTGCTTTACTGTGTTGATCATAGAAAAAAGTTTTCAAAGAAACAAAGGAAAACAAAAAAAAGGACACGATACCGAAAAAGAGGACTGTCCTCAAAAAAAAAGAATGGTCACCGTAGGCATATCCTTGTTCATTGTCAGCTACAAGATCCTATCCAGGCTACTACAGTGGCACAATAAGAAACGTCACGTAATAGTGTAGCTGTCAAATCAGAAATAAACCAATTTCACACAGGGAATTCTAAGTCAATACACTCCACTGTGAACTGCCATCTGCGAACCTTTGTGAACCATTTCAAACTCGCACTTGATTTTTATGGAGATGATGGAGCAAATGTCAACACAGGAGGCACTATCTTCATAAAGTGACGTGAAATTAGAACGAATGAAATAACGCCAAATTCGAAAAATGTTGGTATTACATTTATATTTAATTTTCAAAAACGAAATAAAGCTAAAAACCCAGTTTAACTTTATTTCGATTTCTAAAGCGAAGTTATGGCGTTATTTTGATATAAAGGCATTCAGCGCCCTTCAACGAAATTGCGATGTAATTTGAAATGACGCAGTAATTCTTGATGTGTGCGTTGTATTTTTCGTACGTATGAAACAGCATTTCCATAAAAAAAAACGTAGATTTGACCCTATTTCACGTCACCTCTTTATTAGAGTGTTCAGCTGCCGGAATATGCATATAATATTGACACCATTGCACGTTCCCAGTGTGCCCTAGTAGAGAATTTGTCGATTATTGAAAAAGCAGTTAAGACAGGTTAGGTTAGGTTAGATTCAGGTGGTTGACTGGAGACTAACCATATCATTAGAACGCCAGGATGTCGCAGTTGGTTAAGTGCCTGCCGTAAGTTAGAGAGGTCCCAGGTTCGAATCACAGTGAAAACAAAGTTTAAACGCTTTTATCCGGTTTTTCAAATCTGGTCCAGTCACCATTTGCCGTTGGGATCAAATTAACGGCACTATCACTGGAATGGTGGGCGCCGTAGCGTAGTGGGTAGGTGCGTCGACTCCTACGGTCGAGGTCGTCGGTTCGAATCTCGAAAAAAACATTTTTTCACGGCTCCACCTCTTTCGAGTCACTGACAATGCTCAAAGAGTATAACTGTCTAGAAAAAGCTTCTCAATCTCGCCGTTCGGAGTCGGCATTAAACTGTAGGTCCCCTCCACTCGTGACAGAACAATAGCACGCACAACACGAGTGGTTGCTGAGAAGCTAGGCCCAGGTCCACCTCGGACTGTAGCGCCGCCATTATTATTATTATTATTATCACTGGAATGGTCGATCAGCGGTAGTAGTCTGACTCTGGGTATCACAATGGACCTACATGGTCTAAGTGTGCTGGTGAATTCACTAGCATCCCCCTAACCTAACCCAATGCTTTGGATTTTCCAACAGGATAATGATCCAAAGCACACAACAGAGTTTCTCAAAGAATGATTGCTGTACCATACCCCAAAGCAACTTAACTCTCCTTTAAGACCTGTAGTCCTTAATTTAATTTTGGACAGAAATCTCAGAAAATAGTCCATAATCTTGGGCAACTTTAAATAAAGAATGGACCAAAATCTCTGCTGAGGTCACGAAAAACTTTATAACCTTAAGTCTGTTCCTACATTAACAAAGCCAAAGGAAATCGAACGAAGTAATACATTTTAGCGATTTAAGCCTATGTAAGACAACCAGTTCCCGCCGCGGGGTAACTCAATGGGTATGTGCGTCGACTGCTACACACAAGACTTTCAGTCTAGGTTAAGTTCCCAGCACAAAAATCAATTTAAAAAAATATATTACGACTCCATCTTTTTTGAGTTTTTCAAAATGCTAATAGTCTAGAAAAATCTTCTCAAACTTCGCCTTTCGACATCGGCATAAAACTATAGGTCCCCCACTCGTGAGAGAACAATAGAACGCACAACATGAGTCCATTTTGATCTGTAGCGTCGCAATATACAGTGCTGTGCAAAATAATAAGAACACACTTTATTTTCTAGGTGATTTTTACAATAAAGTTGTTGAGCTCTAAAGGCAAGGAATTTGTTTTAAATTTTATTTCATTTTTTTAAGTTTACGGTAAAGTATCAACATGACAGCTGGTTTAACAGAATTTATTCCAGTCATTTAGATACATTTGTAGCGGACAGAAATTTGTATAACCTAAAGTAAAGTCTCCTACTTTCCTGTTCTTATTTTTTATACAGCATTGTATATGCAGTCAAAATCTGTTATAACGACCTTCAAGGGACTGAAGAATTTTGTCATTATAAGCGATATGTCGTTGTAAACAATTTATTATGCTATTGCGTTAGATTTAACGGAGCTCAAGCGGGAATTTTGTCGTTATAACCAATAAGTCGTGGTGGGCGTGGTGGGCGCCGTGGCGTAGTGTATAGGTGCGTCGACTCCTACTCTCGAGGTCGTCGGTTCGAATCTCGAAAAGAACATTAAACATTTTTTCACGGCTCCACCTCTTCCGAGTCACTGACAATGGCTCAAAGAGTATAACTGTCTAGAAAAAGCTTCTCAATCTCGCCGTTCGGAGTCGGCATAAAACTGTAGCTCCCCTCCACTCGTGACAGAACAATACCACGCACAACACGAGTGGTTGCTGAGAAGCAAGGCCCAGGTCCGCCTCGGACTGTAGCGCCGCCATTATTATGTTATTATTATTAACCAATAAGTCGTTATAACCGCTGTCGTTGTAAACGATTTTGACTGTACGATTATATAAGACAACAAATGTTTATTTCTGAAGTGTATACATATTTTTGACTCTCACTGTATCACCTGAAAACCACTCTTTTATAACAACTTTACGGCTTTTACTAGCAAATCACTATAAAAGAAAAGTTTATTTATTCACGGGTTGGCTGACCTCGGTCGGTAAGTTTTTTTAAGATCGATTCCAAAGGCATACTTACAGGTAAGTTCACAAATGTTCCAAAAATTGGAGAAAAAATCAAAATGCAAACAGTGTGCGTCTCTTTACAGACTTTTCAACGATTAACAGAAGAGAAGCATTTATCGTATGAATATTTAGCAGCTGAAGCCAATGAACCCTCTTCAATGTTCAATGAATGACAGCAAACAGTTACTGAGCACCGGTAAATGAAAACTTCTAAAGTCAAATTGATAGGGAATCTAAATCAGTTTGCTTCGGATTAGCGTAAAGTAGGTTTCACACCTTGTTGTCAGGCAGGTGATTACATTGTTATTAATTCTTACATGGAATCTGCCGATGAACATCGTGACCTAACTGACTGAAGTGATTAGAGTCCTTCATTTAAAGGACGCTTATGTTGTGTAGATTGAATAACCAGGAAAGAGGTTTGCTTTGAAAATGCAAGCAGATGTCAGAAAGTTTACAAAAAGGTGGTCATGCTTTCCAATCTAATCCTGTTCGTTACCTCGCCCTCGCGCAAAAGAAACAAACGAAATTCTTACGACTGTTGGCTAGGTTTTACGTAAGGTATTCGTCCAAACCTGTAATCTTTTCAAACAAAAATATGCACACCCTTCAAGAATGTTCTCATCTCAGAACAGGCCCTCTGACAGTCGCGTTACTGTGAGATCTTAAGCATAAGATGAATCATAAACAATTTTATTGTACGTTGAGGCTTTATGTAGAAATGTTGGCTCAAATGAGATACTGGTCAGAATAGAAGGTAGAACGGCCTTGACACTCTTCAAAGTCAAAGGATTTGAATTCTGCTTACCTGACAGACATTACAAATCCGAATGCTGAACTATAAAAAAAGACAATAAAACTGATTGTGAATGTCTTTAAAGAAAGATCCAGCATCGGACTTGTGAAGAGAGAATGCCAGAGAGTTGAATGGTGCCCATAAATGGGCCCGAACCCACCAAGGGTCGTTGACCTGATAAAGCAAGTTTAGATAGTTCAAGGTTTTTGAAACGCAATCTTAAAGACTTCGAGAGAGATAAGTCTGGTCACCTGGGCAGATAAAATGATAGATCAAGATCCAAAAACCAACGAAAAGAAGAACAATCAAATGCCCATCTTCCATGTCTGAGTTGATTAGACTCGCCTGCCTCGAACTTGTTAAGTGAAAACTCTCATAAACATGAACGGAATAAAGTTCTGCTCTTCAGGGAATAATAGAACACACCTAAGAGAGAGAGAGAGAGAGGGGTTCATTTGCGAATCTCTTAAAATGCGTGCTTTTTTTTTTCTTATGCAACTTTCAACTCTCCCCAACGTCCATGCCGCACACACACCGTTGAAACCTGACAGCAACATCGAAACCCATTCGTCTGCCACCTTTCAAACATCGGCAACATTGCTTTGTTCCGTCTGCGGGTGAACACGACCAGTTAGCTAAGCGCACGAAAGTTGTCTGATGGGCGATGTGCTTTAAGAACCTTTGAATAGTTTAAACAAAATCCCGGTTAAATTTGAATTCAGTTGGTGCTTCTTGTTTTTTTTTTTCATTTCACATTCTCGAGAATTATTAAGTTTTCTTCTGACAGTTCACGGCCACGAAAGTCTGACGTGTTTTGTTCCACATTTCGTTCGTTATTTTTTTTGCAATCAAAAGTGAGCAGCAGCACAGAACGACACACGATAAAATTTAAGAGAACAAAGAACATTTAAGCCCCAGTCGAAGTCGAATGCTTTTGCAAAGTTGCCAGACCAAATAGAGAGGGAAAAGAAGGAGAAAAAAAGCGAATAAAAAGTACAAATAAAATCGTTCTTGTATAATTTTCTTTTTTGAATTCGGATTTCTCTATTGCTCGGGTTCTTCTATTATATCGCGTGCTATCTGCCTTATATTTTTTCACTTCTCATTTATTATACGTTACTCTTTCTCTTACGGATTCCGTATATGTGTGTTTTTTTTTTATTTTTTGCCTTTGAACACTGAAGTCCACTAATTCCACTACACTGTAAGAATATTAGATTTTTTTTTGTTGTTTTATACCTCTCGACTGAGAAAAACACTGGTTGTCATCGGTCGGGTCGGGTGCGTGGAACAAGGAGATTTAAGTGATTTTGTTTCCGAGAGGAATTTGTTCGTGAAGCAATTTTTGTATTTTTAGAACTTGTCATACAAAAATTGATAAAATCAGCTTCTCCTTTGAGTGCAAAGAAAGTGATCTACTTTGTGAATTCAAAGTTCTACAAGCAGAGCAAAAAAAAAAAGCAGAAAAGAAAACCTTTGACCAGCCGGTTGTTGCAACAGTTTCCCTTCAAAACTTCACGAGGTAAGAAATTAAAATTTATTGTGTGCTTGTGTTAAAGTTGTTTGATTAAGTGTACGTGATATTTTAAAGCCCTCCTGTCTGATCGTCCACCGACTGTGGTTGATTTTTCAATCAAATAGAGAGAGCTATTAGGTAACTCGTTGTTAACTTGTATATGTATTTTTTTCCGTCTAATTCCACTGCTTGAACTACCCCCGAAATAAGGAGTTTCTGGGTTCGTTCAGAGCGGTGGGGTTTGTTCGCAAGTACCCTCCTTCCAAAGAAGAAAGATTTTTATACTTTTTTTCCTGCTTTTTTTTCGAAATTAAATCTAAATTGGACATGTGTACACAATATCTCTACATTACTCATATTTGTTGGTGGCTACTTCTACGCGACCAGCCATTCCACATTCTCTTTGTGTGTTGCTTCGCGTTTGCCTGTTCGAATTGGGTGGTTGCTGGTTTGCTGGTATAACTGTGTTTCTCCGTATAATCAGGGTTCATGCATGCACATGGCATACATGTGCAAACGTAGAGAAACAAAAAACAACACAACACAGTGTGTCTCGTTTTTGCACTTTTGTCTGTCCTCTTCGTGCCAGTTAGCAGAAAGCCAAGCGATTCCCCACATTGCCTTGTTCGTCGACTACGGCTACGACGACGACGACGACGGTGTCGGTGATCTCAAATGATGTCAAAGCTTTGATAAAGAGAACAAATAAAGATTGGCGTGTACGTACACATGGCCTGCTGGTAGCGTAGCGATGTTGATAGGCGAAGGTGGCGGCGGTGGCAGCGGCAGCAGCAGCAATAACAGCATGTAAAAACGAGGCAAAAGAAGGCGGCAAAACTTTCATGTGGTTGCTGAGTATCGTATTGCGCTCGTATGGTTGCATGGATGACATGATGAGGCATAGTAGTGATGGTGTTGCCAGGTAGAAGACATTGTTTCCAAATTGTCCGCGATTTTTATTGTTGTAAAAATGTATTGTTCAATGAAACTGGTTAGAGTCTTAGGCTTAAAATTGTGTAGACATATGCATGGGTGGAGGAATTGCCTCAAATAGTTAGCAATGTTTTCCGAAGCATACCTAATAATGGCGGCGCTACAGTCCGAGTCCCAGGTGGACTTGGGCCTAGCTTCTCAGCAATCACTCGTGTTGTGCGTGCTATTGTTCCCTCACGAGTGGAGGGGACCTACGGTTTAATGCCGTCTCCGAACGGTGAGATTGAGAAGCTATTTCTAGACAGTTATACTCTTTGAGCATTGTCACTGACTCGAAAGAAGTGGAGCCGTGAAAAAATGTTGTGTGTTATTTCGAGAATTGAACCTTAGACTTTGAGAGTAGGAGTCGGCGCACCTATACACAACGCCACGGTGCCACCGAAGCATACCTATATAACTCTTATTATTCACAAATGCACAGACCCTTCAGCGTGTGACAGCTCTTATAATTCGCTTTTAAGCCACACAGTAGTCTATCTGATTTCAATTCCAAATGGCATATTTACTTTGCGCACCATGAGTCCCATCCAACCAGTATCGATAAAATAAAAGTCTGGGCTCAATTATGTCTTACTTACTTACTTTGCGTGCTCCCGCTCCATGAAGAGTCCCTGCCTCAGACACGGCAGCCTTCCATGCCCTGCGGCACGCTGTTTCGCTCTGGCATCCGCGGTAGCTTAGTTCTTGAAACGGAGGTTCGGCCTTCCTTTTCTTCTCGAATCTGTGGGCTGTGATTCAAAGATCCTCTTTCCTGGAGCGTTTTTGTCCATTCGCTCGATGTGACCAGTGTGGTTGTCGTTTTTTGGCTCTTTGTCTTTTTTGGCAATTATGTAACTTGTCCCGATTTTTCGATTTTTGTAAATAGTTTTCTGGGTTGTGGCTTCCGACTGAGCCCAAATACATGGTGGCGCAAAATGAATCATCCATCATTAAAATCCATAATGATTTTGAGTGATGGAAATCTTTATTTGGACCTTTACAATTTTTTCTGCTATGTAGAGAAGATGACATCCGCCAAGTGGCTGCCGCGAATGTTGATACACGTTTGTGCCCGTTTTATCGCATTTCCACAAGATTTTCGGTGATAACTGTTCGCATTCCTGTCAAATATCCTTGTTGTTGGCTTGTCGGCATAAACCCGCGACTTCAAGTAGCCCCAAAGAAAGAAGTCTGGGATGGTTAATTCGGGCGATTTTGCTGGCCATGTCAAATCGCCAAAACGGGAGATTACCCGACCAGGAGGCGCTTCCTTCACAATCAATATCCATTGTGGCTCGTGCTGTGTATGCGGTTGCACCGTCTTGTTGAAACCACATGTTCACCAAGTACCGCTCATCCAATTCCGGCAGTAAGAAGTCGTTTATCATGGCACTGTAGCGTTCGCCAGTAACAGTGAACGTATTGCCGATGGCGTCCTCAAAAAAAAACCGGCCCAATCAACCTCCCGCGTGAACGCCGCACCACACAGTGGCTTTGAGTGGATGTAATGGCTCTTCGCGCATCACACGTGGATTTGTAGTGCCCCAGAAGCGAAGATTTTGTTTATTGACGTAACCGCTTAATGGGAAATGCGCCTCGTTGGGATCACACGCCACTGACGGTCAGGAGATATAAGCTGATCCACTGTTTGCACTTTGTATGGGAACATGTGTTAGTCTTTCACTAAAATTCGCTGTTGGGTCCGTCTGGTGACGGCCAATTGCGTGACTCGTCGTCTGGTTGATGGTTCTTCGTTCTCAGCGTCAGCCGCGATATTCTCGGCCGAACGATCAGTCCGGTGGCGGCCACGCAATGCATGGTTTCCTGTGGTTCCAGTCTGTTCGGGTCGAGTACCTAAGCGCGGGAATGTTTGCCCAGCTGGCGAGACACGATTAGGAAATCGACGACGAAATTCACGCTGCGCTAACACCACCGACTTCTTGGGGTGCTACAGTCCGAGGTGGACATTGGCTTCACCCAACATGCCTCTCGAGTCAGCACGATCTTTCGCCAGCTGTTTCCAGTTTCGCACACTAAGCCGGCCAAGCTCCCCTTGACTTTTGTGCGCCACCTTCTACGTGGACGTCCTCTGTTGCGTTGTCCCACAGGCTCAAAGTCGAAGACTCTTCGGGCCTGAGCTAAGTTGTCCATACGCTCTACATGGCCTAGCCATCTTAGGCATTGGATCCGTAGACGCTTGGCTAGACTCATGTCGCTGTACAGCCCATATAGTTCGTGGTTGAACCTTCTCCTCCAAATGCCACCAACGCAAACCAAACCACCAAAGATCGTGCGCAGAACTTTTCTCTCAAAAAGTCCAAGAGACTGTTCATCCGCTTGGGATATTGTCCATGCCTCTGGGCCGTAAAGCACGACTGGGATGATCAAGGTCTTATACAGAGTCAACTTGGTCTTCCGACAGAGGGCTTTACTACTCAATTGCCTTTTGCGCCCCAAAAAAACAGCGGTCCACCGACCGATTATTGGTAAAAAAAATCGACACAATTATTACACGCTCTTGCTTGTTTGTCTGCAGCTGTCTAATTCACAAATGTCAAATAAGATTGACGTACGACGCCATTTGCAAAACTTATAACATCTTCCGATAGGATGATTAATTTTGCGCCACCTTGTATAAGAATATCGATTGATTTAATTGTTTAAAGTTTAAATCGAAAATAAATACTGTCAAATAAAAGAGTAGGTAAATGTTTCTTCAATTCATCATATTTTCTAATCCAACTCTTGGTCTTGTTGGCAACACTGTATCAGAACCCTTACAAAACAGATGCAAGTACAACATGGCAACTAAATGGGGTTACTTCTCATGTTTCCATTCACTCTTCGCTCACTCGCTGGTGTATTCCACGTTTTCCGATTTCACAATCAAAACGTCAGATCTGTTTCTGTCAGCTCAGGCATATGGTGTTAATTTTGAAATGAAATAAGCACAATGGCATCGTCGTGCTAGACTTGTGGGCGTGTAAGCAGAAAAGGAAATAATTTAATCGTTCCGAATGTCAAGTGCTAATCAAGCGAATGTTTTTAAGCTTCAAAACGTCATGTGACAAAAAAAATGAGAAGAAAAAAATGCCACTCCTTGCACACGTATGTACACACATTCAGCTTTTTTTTTTAGACAAACGTTTGTCATGCTAACAACGGTTAATGTTGTAGAGTCCAACGATTCGATTATTGAGAAAACAAAAGCTCATTTGACATTGAGATGAGTCCTTCAAACATCAAATGTCGGTGGTTTTTGACAGTTCCCATTCGAATTCCTGGCAATCTCTCACCTGAAAATAAACACACGGATATGTGTACACCCACTGAAACTATTTTTCACAGTCCAACACTTGATGCACGAAGAGGAAGACAATAGAAACAACACCCAGCCAGCAGCAACCCCGGCAAAGTGTCACTTGCATACACACGCACACACAACACCGCACATCGTTAAAGGAAAGTGAAACAAAGAGATTATGAAAGCTTTGGCTGCACTCATCGCTATGACAAAACCTGTACACTTACAAGAGAGTGAAGGGAAAGCGTGTTTGGATGGCATTGTGCTGTGCGCTTCCCGACTCCCCGCCGCATACGTCCCGGGTCGCCGAAACGCATTCAACAACTCACAATAACCGGGCCGGAAAACAGGTTGCCGCTGGGAGAGCCACTCAGGGAAGAGAGAACCGACAGCCGACAACAAAATCCTTGAACAAAAGGCAAATCCCTAGCCCGACGTGTGTGTGTGTTTGTGTGTGTGCATCACGTTTCTGCTTTCCCAGGCAAGGACTGAAGGCCGCCGGAGAAGGAGATGCCTTCCTCAGGTGGGCTTTTTCTTTTGCACCTTTGTGTGCCTCACAGTGTGTGAACCAGCAGTATATCTCACCCAAGAGATTAGATTAGACTGCTGATGTATGGTGTGTTTTGATGAACTGTTTCGCTGTTGTCTTCTTTTTTCGGCCTTTCTGTCCCGGATAACGTGTTTCATTTGTGTTTTTGCCTTAGTTGAATGTACGCGCAAACGTCACTAATGTCAAAACAAAAAAGAGAAGAAAACCGAAAAAAGCAGTCCACAGCTACCGAGCTCGTTCGATCAGGCAAACTTGTTTTCGTTCCGGAGTAAGTTTGGTTCCCTTATCGTTCGGTTATACATTCAAACACACAAGTTTGTAGCATGATTACTATTTTAGTACTCTCGATGTTAAGTGGAGGAAAGTCATCAAGTTAAGAAACAGAAAAAAACACCAACAGGCGCACGCAGGCAGGCGGACATGCAGGAAGAAGGGGGGAGCGCACTTCAGTGTATTGGTCCCGTGTGTACGTGGTGGCTTCTCCATTGAATGTTGCGCACCAGATATGAGGTTTCGAGAGTTGATTTGACCTTGAAAAACAGTTTCGAGTAAACAAAGCAAAAACAATAAAAACAAATATTGAACGGGCGTATTTTTGGCAGCGATCTCCGATCTTGACATGCTTACGAAAGAACGCTGAACGAGAGAGCGAATTCTCTAGGTTATGGTCAAGGATTTTTGCTTTGTTCAAACATTTGTCGCTTTAGTGTTGTGTGTGTGGGGGTAGATTAAACTGACTCTGGTGATTTAAGAGACATGAGTTAACTTAGCTAGTATTGTAGATATCATCAGCTGACTAATCGCTGGTTTTGTAGTGAATTTCCCCATACAATTTGATTGGTTTCGCAGATAATCGAACACTTCTATCGAGACGGGTTAGAGTGGTACGAGGTGCTTGTAGTCAGCAAATTAAATCAGACACATTGACTAGCCCTGTGGTTACGTAGGGCAGGTCACGAAGTTGGTTGGAAGCTAGCCACTTACATGGAAAGTGGCTCCGAAGCAGCACAGATGTTTTAGAAAAACGTTTAAGTGTGACTCATAGCGAACGAATGATATGCAACTTTTGCCATCATCTCAGCCTCAAGCTATGCCTTTTATAACGATCACGATTCATATCCGCTCGCTGCACGTGTTATTGAATGCAACTACATTTGGGCATAAGGAAAGCGCTGGCAACATTTAGGCATCTAGGAGCAATTTTCTGTTGTCTCATTAAAGGCTTCCTTCGAAGGAATGAATGGTTTATCGATTTCATGCTAAATTTAGGAAACAGTTGCAAAAATAAATCTCAAGTTTTTGATAATCTTAGACGTCTTAATCTGCGCACTTGTACCAGCTGACCTCTTATCTTCAGAATTTGAGCTCGTTGCTAAAATTGAGGCATTTGAAGAAGTCTAAATGAAATTCCAACGCGTCGTCGCATCCTCAATTTTGCTTTATTTTTAACTCAAGATTGTTTGCGATCATGTTATGTACCACTTTTGGAACACTGCTTGATTTGTTTACGAGATTCTTAAACCATTTCACCAAGTCATGAAATAAAAAAGAACTAAAACCTTAATGTGAATTGTCATTTCCCCTGAGCCACATTTGAATGTTGATGTTGCACTTTATTAGCTGTAACCCTTTAAGGTCTTTTTTGCCTGGTTAAGCTAAAAATTCACCATCGATTAAATCTGTACACTGCGGCAGATCCTGGAGAATACGCAAGAAATGCAAATCGACACACACCACCTATTTATCGATTTCAAGGCCGCATATGACAGCGTGTATAGAGACGAGCTATACAGCGGACGAGCTATACAGCGGCGACACTCTGCCAAACTCGTCAGACTGAGCAGGATGACGGTGGAGAACTCTCGCTGCTCCATCAAGGTCGGTAAAGAACTCACCGAGACCTTCAACGTCATAAAAGGTTTTAGACAAAGCGACGCGCTGTCATGTGGTTTCTTTAACATCGTTCTTGAGAAGATCGTGCAAAACTCACTGGCCAACACAAGAGGCACGATCTTCCAAAAGTCCGTTCAACTGCTAGCTTACGCGGATGACATTGACGTGATTGGGAGAACACAGCGAGCCGTCAATGATGCGTTTGCTGGCATTGAAACGGAAGCGACTAAAATGGGTCTGGTGGTAAATGAGCGCAAAACCAAGTATCTGCTGTCATCAAGAAAGGACGCACAACATCGACGACTTGACCAGAACGACACTGTAGGCAGCTATGACTTTGAGGTAGTTAAAGGCTTCGTCTAACTTGGCTCCGCGGAAAATAGTACAAACAACATCAGTACCGAGATCAACCGCAGATGCCAACCGCTGTTTTTTGGGGCTCAAAAGGCAATTGATTAGTTGAGCCCTCTCTCGCAAGACCAAGTTGACTTTGTGTAAGACCTTGATCATCAAAGTCATGCTTTACGGCGCAGAGGCATGGACAATATACCAAGCGAATGAACAGTCTATTGGTCCTTTCGAGAGGACAGTTCTGCGCGCGATTTTTGGTCCTGTTTGCGTTGATGGCATTTGGAGGAGACGGTTCAACCACAAAGTTTATGGGCTGTACAGCGACATGAGTCTAGCCAGGCGTCTACGGATCCAACGCCTAAGATGACTAGGCGTATGTAGAGCGTATGGACAACTTAGTTCCGGCCCGAAGAGGCTTCGACTCTGAGCCTGTGGGACGACGCAACAGAGGATGTCCACGTACAAACTTGAGACAGCTGGCGAAAGATCTTGGTGGCTGGAGAGGGATGTTGGGTGAGCCCAAGTCCACCTCGGACTGTAGCGCCCTAAGAAGAAGATTCCTGGGTAGTTGGCGCAGTCGAAGTGGTCTCCATTCTCTTGGATCGAGTAGACTAATCTCAGAGTCTACTCCTCGGGCATGCTTTCCCAAGACGGCATGTTGATGATATTTCACTGTCCCGTGCTCAAGAAAAGTCTATATTAAACGAGGAATACTGTTATCAGACAGTGTTTGTTGGCCCCGATATTTTCGACGATATGCACGTTGAGTTTATACAACTGAACGAACATTTTCAATGTACATTGTCACTTTTTCGGTTGTTTGTTTCTGTGTTGAGCGAATCATGGTTAAAACTGTACTAAATTGACTTTTCAGAAATATGTCTACTCAAGTCAGTCGGTTAATAAATGTCAAAGTTATTCAATGTCAATATAGCGGCGCTACAGTCCGAGGTAGACCTGGGCCTAGCTTCTCAGCAACCACTCATGTTGTGCGTGCTATTGTTCTCTTACGAGTGGAGGGGACCTATAGTTATTAATGCCAACTCCGAACGACGATTTTGAGAAGTTTTTTTTTCTAGACAGTGGGCGCCGTGGCCGTGTGGGTTCGTGCGTCGACCCATGCGAACTAGACTTTCACAGTCTAGGTTCAGACAAACAATTTTTCAAAAAAAAAAAATTTTTCACGGCTCCACCTCTTTCGAGTCTGACTGACAATGCTCAAAGAGTATAACTGTCTAGAAAAAGCTTCTCAATCTCGCCGTTCGGAGTTGGCATTAAACTGTAGGTCCCCTCCACTCGTGAGAGAACAATAGCACGCACAACACAAGTGGTTGCTGAGAAGCTAGGCCCAGGTCCACCTCAGACTGTAGCGCCGCCATTATTATTATTATTATTTCTAGACAGTTATACTTTTTGAGACCGTATTACTTTTTTTCACTGACAATCAGTGAACCGAAAGAGCCGTAAAAAAATGATTCTTTTGTTATTCGAACCTTAGACCTCGAGCGTAGGAGTCGACACACCTACCCACTATGCCACGGCGCCCACATATTGACGTGTGTCACAGTATATTGTAAGAAACATTGTAACAGTCGAGTCCGGATATTGCGACGGTCAAGGGACCGGCGATATTAAGTCGTACTAACCGGACGATGCACAAAACGAACTGAAATGCGTTCATAGCAATTTGTATGCAAACCTAACATGTTGTTGTGTCTACATCGCAATAAGCGGTTGGCCGTTATAAGTGAAGTCGTACTAAACTACTGTACCTACCTAAACAATCACATATTTTTAGGGGCGGCAAAATCAAAAGGATTTTCTCCTTAACTTTTCCACTAGGCATCCATAAACTTTTTTAATGAATGATCTGTTCACACTCTGGAATAGAACAGAAACTTAGTTTCTGTCATAATATATTCCAATCTTAACACAAACCTTAATAAACCAAGTTCACGGCATTCATTTCAACTTCATCCTTGAAATCACCCACCTTCAATTTGTTTCCCTCCATTATTAACCAGCTTAAAGTGAAAGTAAATCTAAGGCATAAGGCCACGCCCTACCGACGTAATTTACTCAATCGAAAGGACCCTTCCAAATTAAAAGAGAATCCCATATGCTCCCGAAAAGCTAAACGTATAATACCGACAATCTACCTCTCAGAATAAGACAACATGCCATAAGGAGACCAACCACGCACACACCCCAGATGGTTGAGCTGAGCAGAGAGATAACAAAATGATTGATAGTAATCAATTATTTTTTATAAATCCTGTTATGCGGCTGTATTACAATTGATAAGGCAATAGCCTTCCACTTCCTGACAGGCGACATTCCGGTCAGTGTTGATTGCGCCCTGACTGGGAAAGGGAGAGGCAATAATATGTACAATGGGTGATGTATCATACATCCAGATAGGAATGGTATTACCCCACTGTTTGGGGTTATTATTGTATATTGCGTCAACCGTTTTGTAAGAAGCGAGGGAGATTGATTTAATAGACGACAGGATGGCGTGGCCAGGATATCAAATTTTGGAAGGGCGAAATTTAATCGAAAAAAAAATATTGAATTTTGTCTTTGATTTTGACCAATAGTCTCTTAAGTCTGACGTCGATACTTCACCTGGGAACCAAAAATAAAAACATGTGACTGTTTAAGGTGCACAAGAAGTCATTTCCTAGGACAACGTCCAGTAAACACGACATCCATGTAAGAATAAAACAACGAGAAGAATTAAACTCAAAGCGAGAAAATATAATACTTTAAAACAATTAATTGTTTGTCATTCATCTTGTACTCTAACGGTGTTGTGATATTTTTGAAACTGTTGTTGACAGAAAAATGTTTTTTCGTGACACATATGCACAAATTCACACTTGTTTCCAATTAAGATGAAGTGTTCTGACGTGAAAAGTGGGGTTTACAAATTTCTGAACATACCCCGCCTGTGTTCAGAATGCGACACCTTCTTATGCAGGGTGGACCATCTAGTGTTTTTTTTTTAAATCATAGGTTATTTTGACACTGACAGCTGTTTTCCGCTCGAAATCTTGACAGAAACTCAGTATCATACCTCCGCAGAACGAAATGAGTCGCTTTACGCTTGAACAACGTTGGGAAATATTGAAAATTTATTTTCAAAGTGAGTGCTGTGTAACCCAAACACTGCGTTTTTTGAAAAGAAGTTTTGGCTGAAATAAAGCACTCACCGCAACTACTGTACGCAAGTTTTTGCAAAAAGTTCGTGAGACTGGTGTGCTAGTGGGCAACACGTCGTCGTACGGTGCGCACAGATGAGAATGTAGCTACTGTGGCCGAGAGTGTGAGACTTAATTCACTTGCCATCGATCTCAACAGCTCAGCATTTCACGCACCAGCCTAAGGAAAATTCTTCACAAATATCTCGGATTATACGCTTACAGGGTCCAATTGACTCAGCAATTCAAGGCGTGTGATCATCCACCTCGGGGTTTGGGCCTTAGAGCAACTTGAATTGGAGAACGATTTTGGGGGAAAAATCATCTTTTCTGACGAGACACATTTTCATCTCGTCGGCTACGTTAACAAACAAAATTGTCGCAACTGGGGCTCGGCAAACCCGCACGTTATTATCGAGAAGCCAATGCGGTCACAGAGACTGGCAGTTTGGTGCGGATGAAGTGGAGTGGTGGCATCATTGGACCATTTTTCTTCGAAAATGAGGCTGGGATCAACGTTTCGGTCAACGGTGGGCGTTACAGAGCCATGCTAACTTATTTTTTACTGAAATTGAAAACATGGATTTGGACGACCTCTGGTTCATGCAGAATGGCGCGACATGCCACAATCGATCTTTTGCGCACCAAATTCCCAAATCGTGTTATCAGCCGTCTTGGCGATGTCAATTGGCCGCCACGGAGCTGCGATTTGACCCCTTTGGACGTTTTTTTTTGTGGGGAACTGTGAAGGGCCGATGTAATCCGCGAGCTACAGCCCGAAACCATCAACAAGGTCTTGGAAAATTGGGGTGACAGAATGTGTTTCTGCGAGGCAGACACTTGAATGATGTTGTATTTCGTAATTAATGGGAATGTTTGTTCTTACTAATAAACCCATAATACATGGAAACAATTTAATTTTGTTAATTTTATTGCATTTTTGAAAAGAAACTTGTATTTGGTCCACCCTGTATAGTCTTAGGCCGTGTGTAAACTGCGTTAAAATTTTAAAGCGACAAACTAGACGACTGGAAAACACTTTGATGATAGACCTGCGAATGGAAACAGATCTCAGACATTTTGGTCATATGTCAATTGCGTTAAAAGTGTGACTTAATATTACCCAATATAATTTCCGACGTTGCCATCAATAATAACTGTCATAAGCACAAAAAGTTGTTTTTCTTCAGCGAATGCGACAACTTCTTATATAGTCTTAGGCCGTGTGTAGACTATCAGAAACTGAACATACCTCGTCTGTGTTCAGAATGCGACACCTTCTTATGGTCTTAGGCCGTGTGTGAACTGCGTTAGAATTTGATCCTCTGTCTAATTTTTGACACTTATGAGGTGAATGTTAAGGTTAAAAATATGGCTGAATGTTTACCGTTCGAATAATTTTAAATTTGATTTGTTAGTTTAAATCTTCACACAGAAAAAAGCTCAAACTTTGTTCACGTCAAAAATTGGCCGAAGGATACAATTTTAACACAGTTCACACAGGCCTAAATTTTCTATGTCAGCTTTTCTGCGCAAGACTAACCATGTATTATGAAAAAAAAAAAAGTCCAGATGTATGACTTTAAACATTTCTAAGAATAATGTTCTGCGCAGAATTACTAAATGAAACATAGCTAAAACCAAGAAAATTAGGAAATATGTAGTCACATCTTCTTATTTATATAAATACCCAGTTCCTATATTCTTGAACACTCTCGTATTAAACCTTGACCGCATTTGTCAAAATTTTCCTTTTGAAACGTCTTCCAAAACAACAAGTCTTGTAATGCGTACTACTTGTGCCCATGACTTGACAAAATCTTATCTATTTGTACCTCGTTTACACTCACAGTAAATATCTAAATTCCTAGAAAAACGGACGAGTTCATCAAAACAAATTAAAAATAGACCAATTAGCATAATAAATTATAATAAACATCCAAGTAAACAACCAGAAAATCAGTGTGCGCTTATTTTTGGAAGTCAACACACAAGCACTGATGTGCATTTGATGTGAATTTATCGAACACCGCCACACAATGGCACTACAATGATGATGATAATGACAGTTTCCATTTATGTCAAGTGTAGATTGTTTGCTTTCTATAAAATTAACCTCTCACCGAATCAGAAATACCTTCATGAACATTGAAGTGTTCATTTACAAGGCCCGGTGAAAGGTCTCTCAAATCAGTGGATAATAGAATTCATTTAAATCACTTTTGACAGAACACACCACATGTGACACTTAACACATGAATCAACGAATATGTCATGTGCGAATGCGAACGTGCTAATGAAAGACTCAAGAATGGCAATCCGTTTATCTGTTATTTTTATTTTTTTCTCTTTTCTGTGTCCGCTTTCTTGTTTACATTCTCCCATGAGCAAGTGTGGATATCGTAGTGCGAGAGCGACAGAGACAGAAGGAGAGAGTGAAAGAGAGAGATAGAAAGGGACTAAAAACGGGGGGCGTATGCGCATTATTGTTTATTTTTTTTGTTTTTTTTTTGTTCACCCACGCTGTCAACTTGGACCAAATTTCAAATAAATCATGAAAAATATTCCACTCACAGATGTTCGGTCAACTTTCCCCCATCGCGCATCTACCGCCCTCTATAAATAACAGAAACCAGGCGTTAATACGAAAAAAGAGAGATCCCCACCAAAAACGTTGTATGCCTGTGTGTGTGTGTGGCGATGTGTATCCCTGGTGAACATATCCCCAACCCATCAATCAGCGCAAAAGTGTAAACAATCATCGGCTACAAACGAATTTTTGCCGACACCGTGAAGGCGGTCAGCAATCTGGAAGTACACACACTACGACGAACCATGTGGACTGGGAGTCGAACGGCGGACTCTCGATGTAAATAGAAACGAGAGCACATGCTTAACGCTTTTATTTACTTTTGCATCAGAGCGTAGTAGTAGGTGCGCGGGTTAATGAATACAGCTTTTGGCGTAAAGCCGTCATCGTTTGGGAAGGGAGGAGGATCGTAGGGCAACGACGTGCTGCACATTTCATACAAATGTACGTTCGTGCGCATCACACAGCCACAGCCACACAAACACGTCAGAGGATATTTTTAATGTTAAGACATCCAAAGAGCAACGGAATTGGAACGTTTAACCTTTTGATTTGACTTATTGCGACTTAACTTATTACTCAATCGTTTTTGTGCCGCACACAGCCGGAGTTCTGAATGAGTTCGGATGGCCCCAATCGCGCAGGCTCGAAGAAAGTTGGGGCGAGACAAAAAGGAGCTGCCTCCACCTTGTGGTAACATGTGTCAGCCCGTTTGGATGGCCAGGCCAAGAACAAAGGAAACGTATCTTCATCTTGGTGATGGGATGGTGGGTTCATATGCGGACGTAACGTTTTTGTCCATTAATGCCGCAATGACAGTAACTTCATACATACTGTCTACACGACTCAGCCCTACAGTCATGTGTCTGGGTTTTATTCTCTCCCCCTCTTTTATGATTTTCGCAGAGCGATGACAATGTGTGGTGTGACACTTTGATACCAAAAATGGTATGACTTCTCAGATAAACGGCGATGACGCGGGTTCTATGGGCACACCAGAGTGTCTCGGAAAAAACTTGATTTTATTGCCTCAACTCCGATATGTGTGTGATAAGGCCTCGCACGGGAAACTCTTACATGGCGCACCACATGAGCTCGTAGAGCCATCTTGTGTTGGCCAGATTTTGTTCAACGCATTTGATCGGTGCTCTGGAAGAAGTGGGAGTGGAGGTTTTGCTGTAGTTTACATCGATTGACGTCGTTCTTCACCAGTGAGGCGCTCTTAGTCAGCTTGTAGATTTAAAAGGGGATTTCGCGTTAAAAGCAGCCAAAAAGAAACGCCGTGAGTGCGAGCATGCTTGGAAGACGTCAATGTGGAAGGAGTGTTTTTTTTGTCTTTTTCCTGCCTTCAAGGGTGATGTACAGAGATTGGCGGATGTGTTTGGTTCGGTTGTTGTTTCCATTTTTATTTCGTTGTCTGCTTGTCAAGACAATCTGTGATATAATTTTTTTTTTCACTTCTCTTACACACGTCAAAAAATCAAGTTGCTGCTGAAGGAAAAGGGCGACCAGGTGAACGTAAGACCTTGACGAAGTAGCGAGTTGGCACTGAAAATGCGATAACCTGTGGCTATTGACCTTTTAAGGGGAAAGTGTGGGCATGAAGCAAGGTTTAAACATTGCAGATGCTCTAGACCTGCAATGTGTAGACAAAATGAAATGCATTTTGACAGAATTCTGAGTACTCAAATCCATAATTCTGTTATTTAATATCCACTTTCATCCTATTGCGATTGTAGACCTTAAAAGTGCTCATGCTGTAAGGATTGCTGAGCAAATTGCATTCAGTTTCTTACAAGGCTGTCTTTTAAGACTTTCAAAGAAATGAAATAGCATACTTTTAGGCAGTGAATGAGGCATGACGGGGCAAGATGCAAGAGAGTCTTCGAATTGTTTAGCCAATTTACCGAGAAATTCTTCTTTTTGTGGCGCTACTGTCTGAGGTAGACCTGGGTGTCAATCAAAAAGTTCCTCTAGATAGCACGATCTTTAAGCAGTTGTCTTTAACTGCGCTCACCAAGTTTGTTGAAGTCACACTTTAGTTATATGCGGTATTCAAGACGCGAAATTCCTCTTGAGTTTTTTCGGTGCATGAGCGATGAAGTGTGTTGAAATGTTAAGATTTCTTGTTTCTAAAAGAGGGTCTTGGCCTTAAGCAACAAACGCTTTTGACTAGAATGATCTTTTAATAGCCGCGTCCAATTTTGCTCACCAAATTGGTTGATGTCCACCTCAATAAGTGTGCACCTCATTAATCATGGTCTTCGTATGTTGCGTTGTCAGATTAGGTGCCTCACAGTAACATTGTGAGCCGCGGTTAGCTTTTCCGTAGGCTCCGTACAACCCACTTAGCTCGTGGTTAATCTCTTTCCCCAATTGCTATAAACCCAAAGACCAAAAGGCGCAGACTCCAGAAATGACATCTCTGTGCCGCACAGAACTGAGGCAATCAAGGTCCATTAGGCCTTAAAAATTGGCGATTGAAGCCGTCACCACCTCAAAGTACAATAAAAGCTGTCTTTTGTGAAACTTTGATTGTCAATGTGCATCTCATGATAGGTGTCATCACAAGAAACAGCCTTATATGCACACATTCTAGCAGACTGCCTCTCAAATGATTTCTGGAGAAGTTCTGCTGAAATTCACAAAAAACTTTAAAGTGTTCTCTTCTGCAAGTTAGTAGATAACAGAAAATATCTATACAAACCTGATAACATTGGAAAAAAATATCTTTTATTAAATCTCGCAGATTACTGTTGAAATGTTTACAGTTTAGTTACTTCAACAGAGTTGTTTACAAAATACATCCCTGATGAGCAACGCAGTTACTGTTTGTTGGTCTGTTTTCTGTGCAAACTTTGGAGTTAACTTTCAATGAAGTGCTAAAGTATTTTCGTGATTTTCAAAAAAACAATTTATCCATTAAAGGATTACAGCTTTTTCCCATTATCCCTGTGTTTCCCTTCTGTATGCACTTTTTCAGTCTTCTGGTGGTAGTCATTGTACTCGACCGTATTGTTCGGTTTACAAGGGTGCAGGCAAGACAGGAAGGAAATACACATAAAACTACGAAACCCAACCGAAAAGAACAAAATATTGCAGTGCCAAACGAATGTCACATTCGCTGTCAATAACACGCTACAAAAGCAAATACAAAGCGCCAACTGTCATTGCAGAAAAACTCACTCATGTGTAACGGTGCATACGACGTTTTGTGTACAACGACGACGACGACGTACGTATTGTTTGTTTCAAAGTCGTCGAAAACAAAAACACACAAAAAAGAAACAAATTAAATACTTACTCGTGGGTTTACGATAGTGCTTCTGTTTTAATCCACACATATCGGAGTTTTTCTTTGTTTTCTTCTTGTTTTCTGCGCTTTTTTGCTGGTTTACTCATCCACAGCCACGCGGATATTTTTGCATTCATGCGCGCTTACCTGTTCCAAAAATACTTGTTAATGAAAAGAGAGGACTCCTTTCACGGATTTAAGTGAACCCTCAACTTCGTAGGCGGGTGGGAATTGGCAAACAACAAAAAAAAAAGGCAAACAGGGTTCAGTCTGCTTTTTTTTTGAAAATTGTTTTCCGACGCACTTGCCTGAATACTCTCATCGCTTGTTCCGCATGCCGACAAAAACAAAATCCACACATTTGGCCGCACTCATCGATTTTGTTGAGTGAAAACCTCGAAAGCACTTGGTATCGGCTACAGACGCGCAGCACAGAGCCGAGCACCAGGCCAGAGTGTGTGTAGGATTGAAATATAAAGATAAACCTTAAAAATACAAATAGAAGGAGACCCCGAGAATCGTGGCAAGCTCATCTGGTGGATACGACGCGGGGGGACCGAGGTGAAGAGAAACTGGTAATAGAGGTCAATTTGCATGCAGTGGTTTTTGTGTTTTGCTCTTGCCTACGCGATTTGGCGTCCGACTCCGAGTTTGAGGGAAAGTTGCAGCTCCCACCCCTTCGCTCCGCTCCATGCGAATTGACGACCACACGATGGAAAAATTTGTGAGATTGTTATGTTTACTTGCTCGACAAGTGATGGTGGAACGTTTGAGAGTTTGAACGTTTGAATGGCGTGCAAATTGTTTCGGATGTCAGGTCCACAGTCATGAGTTATACGGAAAATGTTTACTTGAGTATTCAAGGGGGGGTTTCACAGTAACCGATTTGCACTTGGGCTATTAAATCG